>OY728141.1:2118950447-2121415114 GCA_963277665.1 Viscum album
AAGTAATGTAATGTCTATGTACATCAAGCTTTGGGTCTCTATAGTTGGTATAAGAGGAAAGGTTTAGTCAACCGTTGGAAACTAGGATGCGAGAACTTTAGTGAGATCCCTGGAGATATTTTTAAGTTGTGTCTAGCGATGTCCCTAAGGTTTAGTATAACTATAGGTTAGCATCCTAGAATTGTTTTTATGATCATGAATAACCTAGGCTGAACATAAGGTGTCATGGATTAAATAATGTGTGATAAGTTAGACATCCCATAAGTAACATTTTATGATTACGTGGTTCCTCATTATTTTAAATGTTTCTTACACCATGGTTTTTGGTTTTAGTCAAAGGAGGGAACTAGAAGGAATTGGGTCAACATTGAATCCAATGGAAAAATTGGCGACTATAAGGAAAGAAATTTCATAATTCCTAGAAATAATGATTTTGTGATTTTTCAGAATCAGTCATCGCGATATATGATTAAAAAGGAGAACTTTATTTGTATTCCCAATCCATCAAATAAGAGGAAGATGGACTTTTATGCATGTTCTAATGTTAAGGAGCATAAATAAAGAATGATTGAGATTTCTAAAGAAGGGAAGACGAAACTTGATAAATACATCAAATGGAGGGGAAGATGTTATATGTGTGGAGAAAAGGGTCATAGAGTGAGAGACTGTTTTGGAGTTCAATGTCTTATCTGTGGAGAACATGGGAATTACACAACTCAATGCCCTGACCTAAGAAGTTACTTCTAAATCAAGGAAGGAATTATTCCATGACAATCATTGAAGAGGATGGTTTGAAGTGTTTATGTAATGGTTTTCAAGAATAATGTTGTTGAGGTACTTTTATGGTATATTGGAATACCTATATATTGGTCCATTGTGGTTTTCCATAAAAATATGACATCAGTAACCATGAAAAGTGATTGAAATATTTTTGGAAAGAAGATGAAATGCGCATAATGAATAGATAAAGAGAAAATAATATGTTTGATAGTATTTAAGAGCTCATGAATAATATAAGGACAAAGTGATATCATGGTTTGAGTGTATAGAATATTTGGGATTTTGGAATGTGGAAAGAGACATATTTTGACAACATTCATGTTTTCAACTAAGGATCTATGGTAATTCATGTTGCAATAGAATACATTATTAAGGTATTCACATGTTTGGAATGTGACCGACAAGATATATCATATGATATATGGGGGATAAATGATGGTATTCACATGCTCGGTAGGGGAAATTTCGAGTAATTGTTTTCTTTATACTATGAGCTTGGACAAAAGTATTTTTGATTAGCCTAAAAATTGGAATGGATTATATTGGACATAAGTTAGTATTTCTTGAGGATATAAATTTTTTCGATATTATGGATGGGATGTTATAATAATGTATTTTTAGAAAAAGGAAAACCTACAGGATGGGTGACAACCCGTCACGTTGGACAAGGCTATGGGAATCGAACCCACAGCCAAAGTGCGACATGACTTTATCTCCTACTACTGGCCAACATGAAGTCCCTAGTTATTAGAAACTAGTTTTATTATATTAATATTTATGATAGAAGAAGTATAAGTCCATTTTTGGAATCATATACGATTAACCTCACCATAGATGGGATTATATATATTTGATAACTTTTGCTAACCTTTTGCTTAAATAATATGGAATTACCCATCCTTATATCGCATGATCCTATAACACTTCATGGAAGACAAATTCAACTTCATTTCGTTAAGAGATGATGTGGAAATTGTTCAAGGAACAATCAATAGTGAGATTGTACCAAAATCATGTAAGTATTTCTTTTAATTATTCTTCAAATTTAGGGAGATAATATTGAAAACAAAAAAATGTTATCCTATTGTCCATATATCTGATGAATCAAATGGAAGATTAAATCATCACAAATTTATGGCTTTTTGATTGTTGGAGTTTTCATTCTCATCTCCTCTACCACTCTCCATCAGAACACGACATCAGATTTTTCTTCCATATCCATATTTCTACCTATGTTATCCTATGTGGAAACCCAGTGATGAGTTAATCTGGTTAACCATTACATTTCTTACATTACTTTTTAAAATTATGTTTTAGTATTTCTTTTTACGATGTGGGTTTCTATAAAAGAAACTTATAAGAAGTAAACAATTTATAACCCTGACGAATTTCGAGGGTGAAATTCATTTTAAGGGGGGTAGAATGTAACACCCAAAGATTTTATGAGATATATTCTTTTTAATTTATTTTATATCTCCTGTTGTATGCTATGCCAAGATTATATGTAACTATACAAAACATCGTATTAGCTTGTAGTATACGTAACACTATTCATGGCTCGTGGTACACACAATTTCAAGTTCGTTTTGTGGAAATTATTCTACACAACATTAAGTACAGATTTTGTTTAATGTATAAATGAAATAAGTTTTGATTATGTTATACACAACACCAAATAGATATTTCACTACACGCAGCCCTTAATTGGGTTGCATTACACATAATCAAGACCTTCCTCGATAGCGAGTGTAGTACGCAATACAGAGTTTCACTAAACAAGATATTATTATAATATTATTATGAACTAGCTGTTATAAATAGTAATACCCACTTTTTGAAATTTAATAAATATTATATTTCAAAATTGACTTCATTTTTGTATTCGGAATATCGAATTTACCCTAGGGTGAATTTTTGGTATTTTTATAGAAATCTTTCAATTTTTGATGAATAGTGAAAACACTTGGTTACTATTTAAAAACAGACATTTTATTTAAATAATTTTTTATTTTAGGTCAAAGTTGAGACATAATTCCAATATAAGTTCAATTTAATTCATTGGATTCATTTTATAATATTTTTTGATATATAATTTTTTTTTGAAATTTTCACTGTCTTTTACCCACCTACTAGGAGAATTTGAAAATTTACATAAAACTTAATTTTACCGATTATGTGAGTGTAATTTCAAAAATTTAAGAGACATGGTTAATATCAAGGAGTAAAATGTGGTTCAATAAGATAAAAATAATTTTTGGTGAATAATAACTTTTTACTTTTATTTACCATGATTAAAAGTAAATAGGGTACTTAATAGTAAAAATGAAATTATTATTATGCTAAAACATGTCCTAATTCTATTGGATAAGTTTAATTTGACCAAAAAAAAACTTAGGAAAAAAATATTACCCTTTAGGTCTACTTGGATTAGATTAACACAGTTATTATTATTTTAATTAAAGAATAGTTAAAATAGTTAAAATCAAAGTTTTATACCTAAAACATATTAATATAGGGTTATACATAAGATAAATTCGACTATAAATATTAATTAGAAAGATAAAACGATTTACTACATAATTTTATTTTATTTATAATTTTTAGTCATTAAATAAGTTAATTTATTTATGACACAATGATGATGGAGTAATTACCTTACTAATGAAATATTAACATAATTGATGTTATAAATACCCAAATTAATGTAATTTGAGACTTTTAATAAATTACAATTATTTTTTTAGGTTAATATGACATGTTATTAATAACTAAATTAAAATTTTTCGTACTAATCATGCTGTTATATTTTTCAAAAAAATCAATTACCAAAAAGAGTCAAAATTGACATAAAATCATTTTCAAAACAAATATTATATTATTAAATTCTATTATATTCCTAAAAATATAAGGTTCATCAAAATGACTTAGATAAGGTTATATATACTAATAATTAACCACTTGGGGTCCGTTTGGCTTGTTATAGTAAGTTTATTAACCATATAGTGTAAGAAAAGAAGAAGACATGGTAAAAGTTAAATTATTTAACTTAGAGTTAAATCTAAATGATGAGGTTAAAATGTTAACCTAAACTTGACTAAAACATACTGGTCGAGAGGATTTCGGCCCATACCCACTTGAGCTTCTAAATAAATCAATTTGAAGCTATTATAAACCGAATATGACTTTATTATGAAATAATATTTTATGTTTTTCCTAAGGTGCCCCTCTCCTCCCTTATAAAAGAGAACCTCCTCCCTCTTCTCATTACACAATTTTGATCCTTAATTCTTGGCCAACCCCTGACCATTTACCTTATCAACTTCTCTATACACATTATAGAGGTTCTGGTATCCTCAAATGTTTAACTCTATTGCCTTAATAGGAGGTTAAGAAGAGGCACGACAAAGAAGAGGTAATATCCTTTACCGATTCTTTCCAATTTATTTCTTCTTCCACTTCTTCTTATTTATTTGTTTCATTATATATTAATAACATCAGTAACAATAATATAATTATATGTTATAATAATATGAAACTACCCAATTTCATATTCTTTCCATCCTACGGAAAACAAAATCACCGTGCGTGCGTACGTACAGAATACTGTCTCCACGATGTGGTGTAATCTCTTTTCCACCACCACTTTACATGGATGTGTAAAATGTTGTAAATAATAACAATATATGGTTATTATAACATCATAATTATTCTGAAATATTATATCATCCACTCCAATTCCATTCAATAATTTTGGGAACGATATCATCGCTCGTGCATACGTACGGATTACCGTCTCCACGACGTGATGAGATTTATTTCCCATGTTAACCATTCAAGAATAATTATAGATTATATATAATGAATAATAATGAAATATATGACATGATAAATCTATTGTATTTATTTATATATATATTTCATCTACTTACTTCCATTCTAGTCAATAAGGAATGGAAATTTGTGTTCATCCGTACGTACGACCTACAGTCTCCATGAACGATGTGTTTCATTTAATTTATCTATCTATTATATATATATACTGAATATATATGATAAATAAATAATGTTTTAAATTATGGAAGTACGTAAATCATGATATATGTAATAATAATATCAATAAATACAAGTCCAAACACGTACGATAAATAAAACAATTTTACCCAAAACACTGCTTTAACATGAAATTTATAAAAGAACGGGTAATATAAAGTCATAATTGAACCATATATGATATAATAAAAATAAATATGATTCTGTAATAAGTAAATTACATTATATAAATCATTATACAGGGGTTTTGGATAAGTATGAAGCATATCAGACCTAATGTAAGGGATAATTATTCCAATCTCGTTCTTATTTGAGATTGTTTATTCGTAAGTATTTACTGGGGTTATGTTTATCATCCATGTCCATGTTTTCTAAATTTTTTTCATTAATTGTTTACTATTCTTATATGTATGTTAAAATTCATTTTTACACTTTTTAGACTTCTATGACATGGTATGTAGGAATCTTTCTTTTGTTTATCATACGAGGTACTTTTTGACTTTTCCGGCAAAAGTACGAGAAGAATGTTTTTTCTAACTTATACGACATGAATGGATTTTTATTGTTTTATAACTACTTTTCTTCATGAAGCTTACTCTATAAAATATCATGATAATTTTCAATAAAATCCATTTCTTTTAAAATTTCATGGCATTTTGAGAAAAGAAAATGATTTTGAAGAAGAAAGGATATTTTCATCAAGAATTCATTTCAATTGTTTCATAAAAACCATTTTTCATCTAATATGACATTATTTCATATGTGTATGTTTCAATTATAAAGTCTTTATGATTTACATTGTTTCACTTTCTTATGATGAAATGATATCTATTTGTTTTATATGGATTACGTTATGATGGGATGATGTTTATGAAACCCATTTTATTCTTTGAGTTATGATGAATAATTTATGTTTATGTTGTGGTACATGTAAAAATGATTTCATTATGATATGGGTGGGACCTATATATCCCTCCAATGCATTGGGTAATGATTTATATCTCATTAGATAGACATGGCTGGAACGATAACTTAATCCGGTTCAGTGATACAAGACTAGAACGAGGAGTGAACTTGATTCAGAAAGGGACTTTCTCCACTAAGATGGTCTTGGAAACAATGCCTTGGCTAATATGAAAATCATAAAATGTGACTGATGGTTTCTGAAATTACATGTTTTATTCCCATTCTATTTTATGATGGTTAATATTTCTTTATGATCTTTTCCTTACGTACTGCCATGTTTTATGTCATTGCTAAAGATTTTGATGTTTAAACATTATGTTCATGTTTTTATGTTCAAATGTATGTGGTTTGTTTTATTTTCTCCATGCTTACCCTTACTGATCATTTGAGCTCATCCTTTATATGTTTTCTTTTCCCCAGGATATAAAGAAAGGTTTTATGTAAGAAAACTAAAAGGGGAAGATATTTATGGGAGATGTTTAAGAACTTTCACCACAATTAGAAGATTATATTCCAAGTTTCCAAAGACACTAATCTATTGCAGTGCTTGTGTGTCTGTTTTTGTTATGTATTAGATAATAGGAAAAAGTAATGTATTGTCTATGTACGTCCTTCTTTGGGTCTCTACAGGCTTACAATTAAATGTTAACAAAGTGATAAGTATTTTATGATATAATCTCATAGGTTATTAGGATAGTTCCGGAATATGATTCCAAGGATGAAATATTATGATTCATATATTAACAAAATAAATTTTCCTATCCTGTATCATTTTATTAATAATATTTTTTTCCATAATTCTCATCTCTTTATACACTCATGATTACTGTTTTTTTAAATAAAACAAAATTTATTTTTATCTTTGGTCAAAAACCCTTTATATTCCATTCATTGTTTTTAAAATAATGTTTTAAAAATTTATTTAATATTCCGCTTTGATTGTTTAAACCCATTTTTACACATTTTAACTTTTTAAAAATGTTTTAAAATTAATCATTATTTCAATTTATAAACTTCTAACAATAATATTTTTCTAAAAATATAAAACAAATAATTGTCTTAACTTTTATGGTTTAAAAGATACTATCACTATTCATAAACACTCACTATTTTAATGATACATTTATAAGTTTACAATTTTAGTTTCAATGAAATAGGTTTTTTAAAATGTTTTTTATTTTAAAAATTTATTTTAAATGTGGAATAGATATTTTACTGAAAAAGTATTTTTAATGAGTTTTAATGTTTCTTTTACAAGAATAGAAGGTTATTTTAATCAAACTGTATTTTAAAAATGGGTTATATTTTATATTTTTTCCCAAAGTGGAAGGCCTATTTTGATCAAGAAAAATTTATTGTGATCCATAAAATAATTTTTGATATAATATGACTTCCTTCTTTGTTACTTCATCTTTACTGGGTATTTGATTAAAGGATTCAATTATTAATCTACCTCTTAATGGTCTTTGTTTATGATGACAAGATGTTTTTGAAACCCATTTTTCTTCAATATATTTTATGATGATAAAATACTAATGAAACATACCTATATTTCCACATGTTTTACCAAGATAGATTCCATATAAAAACCACTTCTTTTTCCAATGAGATATGCTATGATGAAATGATGAAATTTTTATGAAACTGATTTCCTTTAATGACTTCATATATGATAAATTTTTTCATGATCTTGTGAAAAAATATGTTTTATTTTCATTTTTTTATCGGTGGGACCTATATCTTAATCCAATGAATTTTATAGTAATTAATGTTATATGAGATGAAAGGGTACACAAAAAGTAATATGATAACCAAAGGAGGGTACTCTAGAGGTTATTCTAAAAACAAAAGATGGAACCCTAGAGGTTATCACAATCCTAAAGAAAGTACATAGGTGGTAAACCCATACCTAATATGATATGAATGTCCTAGTGGGTTTCCTTGAAATAATATTTTCTATGAAAATTTATATTCCAAAAATCTATGACTTATGCCAATGTAATGCTCCCATGTCTTAGGTTCCACAATTCCTTTATGATTCATGTCTTATGAACAACCCAAATTTACAAATTGACTCATATTTATGATCTATGAAATGAATGGTATGGTTTTTATATGTTATTATCTTATTTTCGTGCCCATACGAACTTGGAATATTGATATCACCCTATCTTACCCTTACTATGTAAATGATATCTCCCTTTCGTATGTTTCCTTTCCCCCATTTATGATAAATTTTCATCTATATGATATGTCTATAAATGGTTCTAGTTATGTGGAACTTAGTGTAAGATGACATAGAGTACTTATGAATCAACTTTTTATTTTTCCATGTTCCTAGAGGAACTAGACCCAAATAATTATAGGAGATATATTTATGTTTTGTAAAGAATATGATTTTATTAAGATGTAATATTTATGTTTGAGATGATTTAGTCTTTAAAGTACTTATTAGAGAAAATATTAGATACCCATTGGAAACTTGTATAAGAAAACATTAGTGATTTCATTGAAGATATTTATAATTATCTATATAAGGATATATATATATATATATATATATGTGTGTGTGTATGGATAATTCTATGTATGAGTCAATGTTTAAGGAAATTTACAAGAAATTTGTTAAAGGATAGAGTGTGTGGTTTTGAAGTAATTATCTACTATCTAAATACTATAAATAGAAGTGGATATTCCAAATAAGTACCTACATGAAATAATTTTAGAAGGTCTCATTGAGATAGAATAGATCATCACCAGGTGCATGACAATGCAACTTAATACACACATGGTTTCACACTTCTTGGGGACATTGTTTATTAATACATATCCCCGTTATGAGATATTATGAATCGTTTAAATATTGACACTGAAGACCTTGGTTAGTCCAAATGTATCACAGATTTAAAATCATGTGTCAATATTTTTAAATGAAAAAAATTATTATTCATGATTTTTAGGTTTTCCAATATTATTAGTGTTTACCAAACTATACATTCTTGTTTTATTCAGTGGTTTGAATTAGATGGAACCATATTACTATTTAATTCAATATAGTACCCAATGATTATCATCCCAAGAACCATATTTTATGGGAGATTAAATGGAAAACTCATTTCTAATATCAATGAAATTTATAAATCAATGAATCATATTAAACATATAAAACATAAAATGTGGGAATTTTTTTTCTTTTTTTCCATTAATGAGGAAATACCAACCCTCTTTTAGTGGGTCAACTGATCCACTAGTCACTGAGAAATGGATAAGTACAATTGAAAATAGATTTTCTATTATCAAATATCCAGATAATGAAATATTAATTTTGGTTTTTTATCATTTAGAAGGTGAAGATTATCAATGGTGTAACCTTATTAGGAATATTAGTCATTATAATGTGATTAATTTTTTTGAATGAGATATGTTTAAGAGGATATTTTTTAGTAATTACTTAAATCCAATTCTATAATCAATGATGGAGATGAAATTTATTGATCTGAAATAGATAGATGGTGAATGTATTGGTACTTATGAAGATAATATTATAGGACATACACTATATGATGTAGGATTAATCATTATGCTAGGACAAAAAAAATATCAATTATTTTATGGAATAATACCATTTTATTGAATGAAGCTTTCTATTTGAGACATTAGTATCCATGACAGAGTCATTCTATGTGAACTGGAGGTAGAAATTCAAATTTTAAATTTTAACCAATCCCATGAACATGATAAGAAAATGAATATTGAGTCTGTCATGATCTTGAATAATTCAAATAATGAAACAAAATTTCAGTCACCTACATGATAGAAATGTGGGATAGATAGATTAAGTGAATGATGGATAGGAACTAGAGGGTGTTAAAAATGTGGGAATAATACACATTGAGGAAAGGAATGTAGATGTATTTTTAAGGGAAATTCATTGAAATAAATAGAGAGATATATCTCAATATAATAAACCACCCACACTCTGGTGTTTCATTTTTATTGATTTTTGGAATTATGAGAGTCAATTCCCCAATCCAATGGAAAAAATTGATGATAAACCAAAAAACATATAAAGATAAATGCTAATCATAATTCTTATGAAATCAAAATGTATTATGAGAATAAGGATGATTAAAAAACCTTATCCTCTCCTTTTTAATTGTGAATTTCATATTTTATAGGTTATAAATGAGCCCTATGAGAATATTATTGTTCTTCATTTAATGAAATTTCTTATGATTTTGAGAATTGATTATCTCCATCAACATCAATTTTAGACTAGTGATATTAAATTATATTTTCTTTCAGTCTAATGATCATCCCAAGTTTCCAAATAAAATGTTTTTATATATTATTACTGGTTATATAAGGAATAAATGGTGATTTTTCTTGTGTAATTGCATATGTCTCCATTTATGATTATATTATAAGTTACGGGTACCACCATTAGTTAATGAGTTTAAGGATAATCATAAGTTCAATGTCATTGAAATCCCTTTTAATGTTTTCTGTGATTGGATTTTATCAAAATAAATTATATTTTATGAGATGTGTATTGCAATAAAATCCATTTGTTATGTATTTTTTTTTGTGAAAATATTATTTTTGGTGGAATTACATTAAAATTCATTAGATATATGAATAAATGTATTGATATACTTTATAGTTTATCTTATATGTGAGGTTAAAGTAATTATGGATTGTATTTAATCACCATATGAAGTAATAATACTTGATTATTATCAGATAATATTTATCTATAGGCCCCCTTTTGAGAATATAATTTATTGAAGTGGAAAGGATACATGGAGTACCATATTTGTTTTCTAATAGGTATTGATTGTATAACATGATGTGTTGGAGACGTTTTTTTTTCAAGATCTTGATCTGAAGTTGATTTTTATCACTGAGTATCATCATTTGAATGATGTCCAGTCTAAAATAGAAATGTAAACACTAGAGAATATAAGAAGATCTCGTTATTTGGATTTAAATGTGGGTTGGGGTCAAAAACATTCTATAGTTGAACTTTCATATAAAAATATCCTTCTCTACAGAATTTATATAGATCCTTATGAATACCCTTATAAAAAGAAGTGTTTCACTCCAATTCCCTAGAATGATGTTGTATAATGAAAGATATTGGGGAAATTCTTGCAGATGAAATGGCAGATAATGTTAAATCCATTTAGAAACATGTCTGGATAACACAATGTTTAAAAAAAAGATATATTAATAACCATCGATGTGATCATTAGTGTATATTTTTCAGAGAATATTTTTTATGAATTTATTCATCGAATAAGAAAGAGAAGACTAATATTTAAGTGTGTTGGTCTCATTGAAATTTATGATCATTTCAGGATCTTAGTTGAATTCTTAGTGCTTACACTAATACTCTATTGGGTTCATAATGTTTTCCATGTATCTTTTATAATTATGTAAGTACCCATTTCATCACATGTACTGAACGAAATGGTTGTACCATGTGAGCATGATATTTCTTATATGGAACCAGTGGTGGAGACTTTGGATCATATTGAGAATTTTCTATGAAACATGACAACTCACTTGGTCAATGTTTTCTACCTAAGCCACTAGTTTGAGATATATATATAGAAATATTAGGATGTAATAATGTATATGTATCCTTATATGTTGGTAATAATGTGACAAATTTCTAGGGAGATATTCATTTTTGGTGATTATAATGAAACAATGAGATATTTTATTAAATATTTGATTCAAATAAATTTAATATTGTTGATATTTTTAATTATAGATAACACAGAGATAAGATTTTTTGCATGAAATATTTTTTTAACATTCATTACATGTGACACCGAGTTTTAAAAAACTGGGATACATTGTTAATATTTTAATTTAAAATATAATATTATAATATATCAATTAAATTTAGTGCTATTAATATTAAAAAATAATTTTTAAATATTAACTATAATATATTTATATAAATAAAAAAACAATGATTAAATATTATATAGATTTATAAAAGTCTTTATATTTTTTGAAAAATCTATTTTCTCAAAAAGAATGATTTCTTTTCATTTTATAAAAAAAATATAATTTATACTAGTATTTGAAAATTTATTTCAAGGAAATAAAATTCTTTTTTGAAATACACATGTCAAAAAGATCATGGGATTAATTTTTAAAATTACATGAAAATATAAAAGTTTCCCTGGATAGTAAGAAATACAAGTTCTTTTCAATAAATGTAATTTATTATAATGATTTATAAAAAATATTTATTAATTTAATTTAGTTTTAAATGAATATTTAGTTCAATAATATGTCTATTAATCCAATTTATGTCATTGGAATCAATTTCATTTTTAATTTTTTATATAAAAAACTTGTAAACATTTTAACATTTTCTCATTGAAAGCTCTCTTTCTCATAGTGTATATGGGATAAATTTTATGTTAATATTTTCATATTCTATAAATTTAATTGATAGATATGTATTCAATATTTTGTATCAAAATAAATTGTATTATATAATATGTTCAACATAATTTATTACTATAATTAATAGTAAAAAATTAAAAATTTAATTACCACTATTAATGAAAAAAAATGATTACAGTGTTTAAAAAATGATAAGGGTTAAAAGTGACACAAAACATGTCCAAAACCCATTAGATTGGAATATTTAGACCTTTTATCTAGGTTTATAGATAATTTTACACTTTATTATTATTTATTTTGAAATATGTGGGTACACCATTTTCTTATCAAAAAGTACAAGTGTACCGCTCAAATCACTTATAAAAGGCCGCCCCGTCTTCTATCCACCACACACTTCCAAAACCAATTGAATAATTTAATAACTACCCCATTAACATCCATAATTACATATTATAATCTTAGAATCAATATTGTTGTTATAAATCAAAAATAGGAATGATTTTGGTGTGAACAAAAATAAGTTTTTTAGAAAAGAGTTAACTTCCCTAACCGAGTGTTTCATTTTATTAATTCCACCACCTTATTAAATTATTATTAAATAATGATGATATAATAACCATTTAATTTTATATATAATTATATTTTTTATATTATGTTCATGATCTATATACATATCATCTTGCATCGAATGGGTTATGAAGTCATCATTTGTTTGTACGGTGGATTACCACCTCGTGAACTGATGTTATTTATTGTTTACCACCACATGTCAAAACTTGATATAATGATGGATTTATTTTTAAAAAATTATATTTAGGATATTTATATTCTTATATAACCCTTAAATCAGATACCCCCTCTTACTTTCCTTTCTATGTGAATATGATATCATCATTTTTTAGTACAGAGGAATACTCCCTCATGAAGTGATGTGATTTATTCTTCACATACTCTTTCCATGAATGTGAAAAGGAATGTTTTATATTTTAAAATGTGATATATATGAAATAAAATTGATCCTATAATTTTAATATATTATTTACCTTTATTTCTTTCAATCCATTTGGAAAATGGAAACAACATTCATGAATATAAACTATCAACCATATCAATAAATGGTGTATTTCACATTATATCAATATCTTTTATTGATTTATATGTGTATATATATAGTTAATATATATGAAATTTATATAATGGTTAAAATTATGGAAATTATGTAACAATGATCAGTGTAAAAGGAACAAAAATAAAAAATCCAAACATACATGAAAAAAAAGCAGTTATTTCAGGAAACATAACATGGAATTGTTAATAAACAAGTAATAAATAGTAATAAGTAAATCATATATGGTTATATACAAATATATTACATTTATAGTTTTATAATATATTTATAATAAGCTTATATTTATTATACAGGATGTTTTAATGTGAAAGACGTATTTTGAGATATAAGGTAAAGGATTTCCATATCACTTTTATTTCCTGTGATACATATTCCATATTCACCTTATTTTCCATTTATGTGGTGTAAATACTACCCATGAATGAAATTTATAATTATTGTCCTTAAAATTATGTGTTTTTACATATCTATTTGAGCATATATCTTTCATGGGGCTAGTAATTCAATGTTACCAATGTTGTAAGCATTTTAGGATACAATCTCACCATTTATCAGTATTGTTCATCATTATGCCTATAATGATGAAAAATTATGATCTATCTATAATGAATAATATGTTTTCTATTCTCTTATTGTTATTTATGAATAATAATTTCTCACATCATTTTACACTTTTTATACAATAAAGATTTAGAAAGAATTATTTTAAATAAAACCATGATTACTTGTCTCTTCAATAGAAAACCCTCTCTCATCCATGTCCATGTTTTCTAAAAATGTTTTCAAAAGTTTTTTAATGTTCCTATATGATTTTGTAAGTAATATTTACCCATTTTTACATTTTAATAAATTTTAAATTGAATCTTTCTATAATTTTCTAAAAAAGTACAACTTTTCTTTTACCGATAATGTGAAAGGAATATTTAATTTAAAGTGTACTGGATGAAAAATATTTTCCACCACCATGACTTCTCACTGATTAAAATATTCCTCAATTTGTTTCCAAGGAATGTTTAAATGAAAAATAATAATTATTTTTTATGATTTTATAAGTTTTCTTCCAAAGTAGAAAATTTATTTTCCACAAGATATGTTTTAAATTATTTATAAAGCATACTTTATATATTTTCAAATTAATTTTAATAAAATGAATTTTAAAATATTTTATTATTTAAAAAGATGCTATTTTAAAATTGGAAATGATATATTCATAAAATAATGTTCCATGTGGCCTTTAAAAATAATTTCCCATGTAAGATGTCATTCGTATATGTAACTTATTCTTTACTGGGTTTACAATCCAAGGATACCATTCTTATTATTCTCCGAATGGATTATGTTTATGATTAATTTTTTTTATGAAACATTTTTCTCTTTCATATGTTATAAAATGTAAAAATTATTATGCAAAATTATTATTATTTTCATTGGTTATACCAATATATAATCCTTATCAATCTTGATTTTTTACAAGATTTATACTATGATGCTTTGATGATATGTTTACAAGCCCATTTCTTGTCTTAGGTTCAAATATGGTGAATGTTTTATGATATTGTGTCACAATTTTGTATTATTTTTATTATGTTATGTGTGTGAACTATATATCTTTATAATTAATTGGAAATGATTAATGTTATATGATATTAAACGGTACATGGGAGGTTATCTAAAACCTGAATGAGGGTACATAGGAGGTTATAAAATGAAAAAAGGAGGGTACTGTTGAAAGTGGGTTCCCTAGACCCAACTTTTAGTGTACTTTGATTACTATTACATGTAATTAGTTGGTTTTTATAAATGTGTTTATCTTTCCATGATAGTGTAGATACTTCTGCATCCACTTTTTTTATGGCCACGTCCTTAGATTACTAGTCACATCAAATGGTTATAGCTGGTCCCAGGCTATAATGAGAACCCTGAGATTCCATGAAATAAATCTTAAAGTAACATCCTATGGTCTAGTTACATAATTCTAAAAGGACACAGATGTAGTGTGACCATCATGTGCTGGGGGATCATAAGCATTGAGACATCTTGTAATGAAGTTTTCACTTGATTACCTCTAGTAATTGAGATCATGAGGACAGGCCCTCTTAATAGGAACACCACATGTTCTTGGTGTCATTGGTCATTCCTATCTACGGACATGTTTAATGGTCTCCTGACTTGAGATCATTATCAATGAATGTCATTTAATTACGTACATTTTATATAAGGCAAAAACCATGGTGACAAAGTCATGGTGAGGTAGTTTGTATCGGGTACGTCATTAAGGGAATGTCATTGATTGAATGATCGAGAAAGGATTTGTCACTTCCGAGTTTAGGAAGAGATATCTCAGGCCTGGTTGATTAGGATGGTTGCACCATCAATAAATCCATGTCCATGGTAGTCGATGGTAAGACCGTCCAGAAAAATCAACAAACAAAATAAAGCGAATAAATAATGATGACACTAGTATGCATTATTCTTTATTGAGATATCGATGATGAAGAGATTATATTACACAGACCATGTTCATAGGAAGACAGTCATTTCTTGGACTTTTCCTTATTTCTATAGGGGCCTCTATGGGTTGCAAAGCCCCACTCTAGGTCGGTGGTATTATTCACTGTAATTGAGATAAGGGCCTAGAGGGTCACACACAACTGCGCCTAGAGAATCTTCCCTACTCTGGGAAAAGAAATTTAGAACTTGGTGGGACCCGCCAAAGGTTCCAAGCACTATCCAAGTTCTATGGATCAGCAAAGAATAAATAAATTCATTATTAATTCAAGTTTAGAATAAATAATTGAATTTATTTATAACATGTATTTACAAGTTATATAGTAAATACAAGTATTAATATTATTCGAATGGATTTAAATATCCTAGGTTCGTTTAATATTATCAGGAGGAATTAGTCGAGTTAAATACTCAAATTTACCACATAATAAATTTATTTATTACAAGTAAGTGATGAATTGTAAATATTATTTATGGAATCATTTTGTTTGTCATAAATAATTATTTATATCACTTATATAGCACACATCTATCACACGGGGGTTGGGAACTTATACCTCGTGTTATTAAACACTCCCTATATAAGTGAGAGAGAGGCTCTCCCATGATCACTATTCATGTGTCATGATTGAGAGATTCTCTCTCCTCCTAGAATATAGAGAGAGTGTCTCTCAAGCAAAGAAGGATCTTCAAGATCATCCATCTCGGATTGAATCTCCTTCCTTTGGGGTGATCATCACTGCGCTGAAGTCAGCGTCTAAGATCCGCGCTAGCACCCAAATATTGATGAACAATGCGTGTGCAGATTCATGAGACGTGTGTGGCTGATCTAGAGGGCTTCGACGTCGGAGTCTTTAGGAAATGATCACCGGAATCCTATGGCAGACTTGCACACGTCAATTCTAAACAAGGTAAATGTTCTTTTTAATTCTCCATGCTCTTTATAAACCTTGCGAGATCCTCAGACCAAGCAGGGAAAAGATCACCAGAGTAGATAGGGATATGTCACTCCGGTGAAGCAAAAATTTTAAATTCAGGGGCCACCGACTTCCACTATGCAGTCCCAGTACCCAAATGTGGTATCAGAGGGATCACAAGGTTTTTTTGACTCAAAAAATTAAAATAAAATAAATTTAATTACGGGGTGTTAAAACGGTTCATTAGGATTTTACTGTGTGTCGTTTTGATTTCGAATGATCAAGTTACGATCATTTGAAATTTTTAAACGGATCGAATTCGCAAGTTTTTTGTTCATTTGATGTTAATCTAAATTTTATTAAGATAAAATTAAATGTTATATTTTATTATTATAAAATGTAATATTATATTTTATTATAAAATATTATATTAAAGACTTGGGTCAAGTCAAGCATATATTTATTTTTATTTATAAAATAAGAAAAAGGGGAGGACTAGGACTTCATTAAGGGTCTTCCACATTTATTTATAATATTAAAAAAGGGGAAAGGTCGCCCTATTTTTCAGAGGAAAAAGTAAATAAAAAAATGAGGAGTAAGAACCCAAAGGGGTCTTCTCTCACACAATTCATAGGAGGGAGGCCAAACCTAGCCGACCTCCCCTCCCGCCGAATCACCTCCAGCCGGCCGCCGCCAGCCGCGCCGGCCTCCCCTCCTCCAGACCGCCCCTTCTTGGCTGCCCCGAGCCCCCGCACTGGCCTCCTCTTCTGCACCAGACACGGCCCACACCAGCCTCCTCCTCTCACACCGGAACCCCCTCCACCGGGTTGCCTCCTCTCCTCCACCCAGTGCATGCCTCGCCGACCTCCCCTCCACCCGACCAAGATCGGATGGCCGAACCGACCCCACACCGACCCTCCCTTCCATGCCGGAATGGCTCCTTCTAGCCGCCTGAGCTCATGCCGGAACCCTGCGTCGGACCGCTTCCAGCCCCCCCCCCCCCCCCCCCCCCCCCGAGCTCGTCGGACGGGCTGTGCCGTTCGTCCCGGACCAGACAACCGCCTCATCGGAGCAGCGGGATGTCGGTCATGTGGCTAGCCGACCTCTTTCCCTACCTCCTTCCACTCCCCTTAGACCACACTAGGGGATGCATCCACTGTGGGAGTTGTTGCACGCCGCAGTGACACCGCGTTCATGTCGCGGTCAAGCTGCGGCACCCATTCTCAGAAGACACCATGCGGTGGTACGCAGTCCTACAAGACTCCTCTCCGGCTAAAGCTAACCATAAATTAAATTAATTTTAATTAATTTAGTTTTTTAAATTAAATTTATTGTAATTAATTTAGTGTTTTTAATTATTTTATTCCGAAATATTAATTTAATTTAAGTTTAGAATTAAATTGATTGTTTAATTTAATTTTTGGAATTAAAATTAAATTAAAAAAATGGAACTGATAAAAATAAATTATTCGAATTTAATCAAATTCATTTAATTTATTAGAAGACCCTGTCATAATTTAAATTTATTGCAATTTAATTTTATTGCACTTTTACCCTGACCGGTCTTGAGCAAGTGACAAACATGTGTATGTCTGGAATTTATTTATTTATTTAATTATTTATTCAATGCATGCGATTATTGTAATATATAATTAGAAAAATTATGATCTTTGAATTGTCTTTTAATTCAAATATGTATAAGGGCATGTGCTTCCATTGCACTAGTTTTATTTTGTACCTCAGACACCCTCGCCTGCGTGTGAGTATATTTGTATTTATACGGTGATGATCCTAGAAGAAAACCCCACCATGGTGAGGCAGTCATCCAGATAGGAGTCAGGCGCTTTGGACTGGGGCAAGCAGCAACACGAGTCATGTCTCGACTCAGGTATGGATGCCCCTAGGTGATGATTGATCAGTTATCGATCGATCATTATAGAATGCTCAAGACCAGTCGGAATGCATGATTTAGTTTATGAAATGTTTATAATTTTATGCGTCTGCATGATTATTGCATGATCACATAGGATAGTAATCAGGATAAAATGCATAAATTTGTGACGAATAATATTCTATTGAATGTTCAGTTGTGAGCATGACAACCCAGTTTGAACATAATAAATAGAAAAGGATTATATTCATCAATTAATATTAAAAAATCCCTAAAAAATATATTAAGTCTAAATGCCTTCCATTTCTCACATCTAAACAAAACCGACTGTTTGGGTTCTCATCCTCCTTAGTTGAGAGTGCCTCTTACTACCGGGGAATTTCCATGAGAGAAATGGGTCAACATAACTAATGTGAGTAGTCAAAGATTATCCTTAGCTAACTTTCTATCACTTTAGAGGCAAAAGGTTGAGGGAATCATGTTCAAATTCCAAAATATGGGACTTTACCCAACTACACAAGGAACCACAAGAACAAGTTGTTGGCCAACATAGCAGCTACCTTGAAACCCTCCAAGTAGTGTCATAGCCCTAACTTGTAGGCTACGAGGGAGGTTCTGAGGATCCTTTCCACTAGAATGCTCAAGAGACAGAGTATTACGAATATAATTGTGAGGGATATTAAGAATCGTTAAAATTGTGGGATACATTAAATAATATAATATTTTATTAATCATAATATGTCAGAAGGTAATCAAGACAAAGTAAAAATGGCTAAATGTTTATTAGATGTAGAATCAAAATGTCAATCACCAACACCACATGTACATTATCACTGTGATCAATCTTGGATAATAAAAATATCCTGACAGACAATAACTTCGAGGAGTGGTACAGGCGCTTGCGCATAGTATTACACCAAGAAAGGAAGTTATATGTGCGACAATCCCCAATTCCTGCTAAGCCTCCTCAGGAAGAAAGAAAGACAAAAAAAGATAAATGGAAAAATCACGTAGACGATGTGCTTGATGTACAATGCATCATGTTTTCATCCATGTCCAGCCAATTTCAAAAAATGCATGAGGAAGTGGATGCCTACAAGATGCTTTCACATCTCCAAGAACTGTATGAGGAGAGGGCTAGGAAAGAAAGGTATGAGATCTCAAGTGCGATTTATAGGTGCAGGATAGCATAAGGGCACCAAGCCGGTCCTCACATACTCAAGAAGATTGGGTATATTGAGAGGCTTGAAGCCCTTGGGTTCAAACTGAACCAATAACTAGCAGTGGATCCCATTCTTGCCTCTTTACTGTGAAGCTTCTCGACTTTCATTGTCAATTATAATATGAATAATATAAAAAATTCGCTCTCGGATATTTTGGATTTAGTTCTCCATGATGATAAGGACATGAAAAACACAAATTCAACTATCCTTATGGTGAACAAGAATAATAAGGGAAAGTCAAAGATGTATATGTCCATATCAAGGACAAAGAAACCAACGCATCGTCCTGCAAAGAATGCAAAGATTCAAGGGAAATGTAATGAGAAGGGAGCTGTCGGCTTTGGATGTGGCAAGAAAGGCCACTGGAAGAAGAATTGTAGAGCTAGGAAGAAGATTCAAGCTGATGATTCTACTTCAGGTATTTTTGTCATTGAATGCAATCTATCTTTATCTACAAGTTGGGTATTTGATACAGCATGTGGTTCACACATTTGTATTCATATAAAGAAACGAAGTAGGTTCAATAAGATTGAAAAATGTCAAGTGGTTCTTCGAGATGAAAATAGTGAAAGTCTGGCAGCCTTGGCATTGGGAGACTGTCACATGAGTTTACTAACTGGATTGGTTCTTTTTTAAAAAAATTGGTATTATGTACCGTCTGTTACTAGGAACATTATCTCTATGTCTAGTTTAGATAATATGGGTTTTTATTTCAATTTTGGAAATAAAAGTAGTCTAATTTATAGGGATAACATATTTTATGGTATGAAATATCTTAACAATGGTTTATATATGCTAGAACTAGAAAACTCAGTAATGGAAATCAATGACAAAAACAATCAACATGACTCCAATAATACCCACCTATGTCACTTCAGACTTGGTCATGTAAACAAGAATTGATTACGAAGATTACATCAAGATATTAATCTGGACTCGGTATAGTTAGAACCATTAGATGTATGTCAAGCTTCTTTACGAGGAAATATGACCAAATAACCTTTCTCTGGAAAGGGAGAAAGAGCCAATGTAATGCTAGAAATAATACATACTGATGTATGTGGTCCATTTCCAGTAGAGGCAAGGGGTGGTTTTCAGTACTTCATTACTTTTACCGAGGATTATAGTAGGTATGGCTATATCTACTTAATGCGGTATAAGTCATATTCCTTTGGTTTATTTAAGGAATACAAAAAAGAAGTAGAAAACCAACTTGGTATGAAGATAAAAGCACTTCGCTCAGACTGAGGCAGAGAATATCTTAACCATGATTTCATTTTTCACTTGATGGAGTGTGGGATAGTATCCCTAATCACTCCTCCTTATACACCACAATGGAATGGGGTTAGTGAAAAGAGGAATATGGCCATTCTATACATGGTCAGATCAATGATGAGTCAAACAACTCTTCCATTATCATTTTGGGGATACGCCTTGTAGACAGTAGCATATACACTTAACTGAGTACCAACTAAAGCTATAGATGGGATTCCATATCAGTTATTGTATGTAAAGAAACCCAATATGACACAAATGCATGTGTGGGGGTGCGAGGAATTTTTCAAGACTTTACAATGTGACAAATTAGCATCCATAATCACTAAGTGCATCTTATAGGTTATACTAAGGAAACTAGAGGATACTACCTATATAACCCTTTAGATAGATAAGTCATTGTGGAATGATACGGAAAATTTCTAGAAAAGGATCACATTTCTACTAAAAATAGTGGGAGAAATATTGACTTCGATGAAGTTAATGCTTCAGATGTACAATAGTTGGTAGAGGAACAATCTCCACAAGATAAAGTGGAAGAAGAAATTGTTCCTGAGACACATATACTGCGTAGGTCTACGCCGGAGGTTAGAGAACCAGAGCATTATGGATTTCTTGTCACCGAGTCATGTGACACAATAGTCCATGAGGATGATGAACATCCAACCTACAAGGAAGTTGTAGAAGGAAAAGAAGAAACAAAATGGAAAGATTCCATGAATTCTGATATGGAGTTAATGTACCAAAATCATGATTGGATTTTGGTAGACCCTCCAGTTGATGTAAATTCCATTGGAATCAAATGGGTATTCAAGAAGAAGCTGGACATGGATGGTAAGGATAATACCTTTAAAGAAAGACTGGTTGCAAAGGGTTTCAGACAACGTTAAGGCATTGCTATGATGAAACCTTGTCACCAGTGGCAATGCTAAAATCCATCAGAATATTGCTCACAATAGCAGCCTTTCAGGATTATGAAATTTGGAAAAAGGATGTCAAAATTGATATTCTAAAAGGGATGTTGGTTGAAGACATCTACATGACTCCACCTGAAGGGTTTGTTAAGTCAAAGAATGCCAATAAAGTATGAAAGTTGAAGAGATCCATTTATGGATTAAAGCTAGTATCAAGGTCATGTAATGTTCGCTTTCATGAGGCCATAAGAGATTTTGGTTTTGTAAAAAATGAAAGCGAGCATTGTTTCTATAAAAAGGTTGAAGGGAACACTATCATTTTTCTAGTTTTGTATGTTGACGACATATTAATTATGGGAAACGAGGCTCAATTCTTACAGTCAGTTAAGACTTGGTTAAACGAATGATGTTCGATTAAAGGCATAGGTGAAGCAGCCTACATTCTTGGGATCAAGATCTATCGAGATAGATCTCAAAGACTACTTGGCCTAAGTCAAAGTACATATATTAAAAAGGTACTCAAAAGGTACAATATGGAACAATCAAGAGAGGATTGATACCTATGTCACATGGTGTAAATCTCTCTAAGAAAATGTGTCCAAAAGCCTAGAAGGAGATTGAAAGAATGAGTAGAGTCTCTTTTTCTTCGGCAGTGGGTTCTATCATGTATGCCATGCTATGTACTAGGTTTGATGTTGCATTTCCTTTAAGCACGGTGGGTAGATATCAAGCCAATCCAGGAGAGCTTCACTGTACAACTGTTAAAACTATCCTTAAGTACGTGAGGTATACTAAGGATATGTTCCTGGTGTATAGAGGAGAAGAGGAACTAGTTGTGAGGGGATACACTGATGCTAGTTTCCAGACAGATCATGATGATATGAAATCACAGTCAGGATATATCATTTGACTGAATGGTGGTGCAGTGAGCTGGATCAGCTCAAAGCAAGTTGTGGTTGCTGATTCTACAACAGAGTTCAAATATATTGCATCTTCTGATTTAGCAAAGTAACCAGCCTAGATACATAGCTTTATCTTAGACATTTGTGTTATACATAGCAGTACAGACCTTGTTCTAGTATATTGTGATAATACTGCTGTAGTGGTGCATGCCAAGGAGCCCATGTCTCACAAGAGGACAAATCATTTTCTTCGGAAGTTTCATATCTTGAGGGATTTTACTCAAATAAGTGAAATGAATGTTAGCAGATTGGCCACAAAGGATAACATGGCAGACCCACTGACTAAAGTCATTACTCAGAAGAAGCATGATTCACATGTGAGAGCTAGCAGATTGAAACCTGTTTGCAGTTGGCTCTAGTGCAAGTGGTTGTATTGAAAGTGGGTTCCCTAGACCCAACTTGTATTGTACATTGATTATTGTTACAAATATTCAGTTTGTTTTTATATATGTGTTTATCGTTCCATGATAGTGTAGATACTTCTGCATCCAATTTGTTTATGGAAATTTCCTTAGATTACCTATCTCATCAAATGGTTATAGCAGGTCCCAGGCTATAATGAGAACCCTGAGATGCCATGAAATTAATCTTAAAGTAACGTCCTATGGTCCAGTTACATCATTCTGAAAGGACACAGATGATGTGTGGATATTTGGTCCTGGGGGATCATATGAATTGATTCTTCTTCTCAGGAAGTTCTCACTTGATGATCTCTAATAATTAAGATCATGAGGACAGACCCGCTTAATAGGACCACCACAAGTTTCTGGTGTCATTGGTCATTCCTATCTACGGACATGTGTAATGTTCTCCTGAATTGAGATTATTATCAATGAATGTCATTTAATTATGTATATTCGATATTAGGTGAAAACCATGGCGTCATGTCATGGTGAGGTTGTTTGTATCGGGTACGTCATTAATGGAATGACATTTATTAAATGATCAAGAAAGGATTTGTCACTTCCGAGTTTAGGAAGAGATATCTCGGGCATGATTGATTAGGATGGTCGCACCTTCAATAAATCCATGGACATGGTAGTTAAAGGTAAGACCGTCCATAGAAATTCACAAAAAAAATAAAGAAAATAAAGAATGATGACAGTAGTATACATTCTTCTTTATTGAGATATTGATGACGAAGAGATTATATTATGCGGACCATCTTCGTAGGAAGGAAATCGTTGGTTTGACTTTTCCACATCTCAGTAGGGGCCTCGATGGGTTTCTAGACCCTTCTCTAGGTCGGTGGTATTATTCACTGCTATTGAAAAAAGGGCCTAGAGGGTCACACACAACAACACTATGATAATCTGCCATATTCTGGGAATAGTAATTTAGAACTTCGTGTGCCTCATGAAAGGGTCTGAGCACTATCAAAGTTCTATGGATCACCAAAGAAAAAATAAATTCATTAATTATTCATGTTTAGAATAATTCACTTAATTTATTTATAACATGTATGTAAAATTTATATATTAAATATAAGTATTGATTTTATTCAAATGGATTTAAATATCCTAGGTTCTTTTAATATTATCAGGAGGAATGCGTCGAGTTAAAGACTCAAATTTATCACGTAATATATTTATATATTACAAGTAAGTGATAAATTGTAAATATTATTTATGGCATAATTTTATTTGTTATAAATAATTATGTATATCACTTATATTGCGGACGTCTATTACATGGGGGCTGGTAACATATACTGCGTGTTTTTAAACACTCCCTATATAAGTGAGAGAGATTCTCTCCCATTATCACTATTCTTATGTCAAGATTGAGAGCTTCTCTCTCCTCCTAGAATATAGAGAGAGAGTCTATCAAGAAAAGAAGGATCTTCAAGATCAACCATCTCGGATCGATGCTCCTTCCTTAGCGGTGATCGTCGATGCGCTGAAGTGAGCATCGAAGATCCGCGCTAGCACCCGGATCATGGGGAACGGTGCAAATGTAGATTCGCGAGACGTGTGTGGACGATCTAGATGGATTCAAAATTGGAGACTTCGAGCAATGATTCCCGACGTCCTGCAGTAGACTCGCACACATCAATTCTGAACGAGGTAAATTTTTAGTTTAATTTTTTGTGCTCTTTATAAACCTTGTGAAATCCTTAGACCAGGATGGGACAAGATCGCTGGAGTAGACATGGTTATGTCACTCTCGTGAAGCAAAAATTTTAAATTCCCGGCCAACCAGCATACGTTGCGCAGTCCCGGTACCCAACAGGTACGTGAGAGGTTGTTTGAAACCCAATGAACGTTCATAGTTGTTTATCAATAGAAAAATATATTATGAATATCTAGTCCGGTATCCTTGAAATAATAATTACAATGATTATTTATATGACATAAATCTATGTATTATTATAACGTTATGCCCCCATGGTTCACATTCATTGATTATATTATGATTAGTGTATTATAAACTTCCATGATTTATTCCCTGACTCATGTTTATGATCTATGATTTGAAGGTTTTAGTTTTCAAATGATATTATAATGTTATCATACCCATATTCTCATGTTATATTGATATCTACATTTTTAACCATTGTTGGGAATCTAAGCTCACTTTTTCGTTGATTCCATTCCCAAGGTTATGAAGAAATGTATTGGGTATGATATGTATATGAATGGTGATATTTGTGAAAAAGATAGCGGGATATGACATAGATCACTTATGGATCAGTTGTTTATGTGTCTATATTCCCAATAGCACTAGATCTAAATGATTATGGAATTTAAAATTATGTAATATAAAGAATATTCATCTATTAATGTGTAATATTTATTTATGAAAAAATTAGATTCTTAAAATTATTTTATCCATTAAATCATGATTATATTGATTTATGAATGAAAAATTCATCTTGACTACTATCCTTTTCATGAAATAGATGAGATTTTGGTCGAAATTGATTAGAGGATAAAAATCTACATTTCATGTAAGTATATTTCATTATTTTCTTAGCCTAATTTCTAAAGGAATTACTCAACTCATGGAAATGTATGTTGAAAGAAATATTTTTTCTGTTTACATTTCATATTGGGAAATAAATAGTCATTTAACCCATTATATATTTATTTTTTTCGATTGTTAACAATCTATTGAACAAGATCTCTATCACTATAATACAATAAATGGGAATTAGTTTTTTATTAAATGATAATGTTTTAACTACACACTAATTTTTTCCTACATGGATACCTATATATGTGTTATTAATGATTTCCTATATACTTCCCTTTTTTTCACAGTTCATGCGGATGTTTTGTTAATACATTTAATGATGTGGGATTTCTAGAAATGTGTTTTAAAAATTCTAAACCCTAGTTCCGGTTGTAGAGTAATAATTTTTAGGATACAATTTATTAAAAGGGTGTGAAGTTAATATCCTTATTTTTAATGAAATATAAAATTTTCTCAATATCATACATAATACATAACAATGAGCTTTAAAAAACCATGAAATATTATTATTCAAATATGACCATTATACATTATACATTAAAATAAAATATATTAATAGAAATTAATATATTTTAAATTATATAATGGTTATAAATAATAAAAAAAATTATTAATTATTAGGAAATTTGCACTACATTTTTACTAAAGCCATGTAATTTTTCAAAAATATGTTTTCTTCAAAAATGAGTTTATATATATTTTTTGTGAAATTATAATTAATTTTTTAAATAATTATAATTTTTATTAGACTATATAAATATCATATTTTCAATTAGAAAATAAAAATTTACTTTGGGTATTTATTTTTATTTTTATAAAAAATTTGAACTTTTAGTGAATAGCCACAAATACAATTTTTAACGAAAGAACTATATTTTATTTTAATTTATATTCAATTTAAAATTATATTTTGGATTTTTCATTTATTTTAATTACCTAGTTTTTATTTTAAATAATCAAATTATGTTTTTTAAAATAATGTTATACATGAATTCAATATAAGAACATTTTATTTTCAATGATAACATTCTTCTAAAGAACTATTTTTCATCTTGTTTTGTTATTTTGATTTTAAAATTTATATAACTTATTGGGTTCAAATTATTAAAATGTGATTCCATATTCAAAATATGAATATCCATTTTTTTAAATATTTCCCTTTTATTTTTTCTCAATATAAACATTAACTATATTAATTTATATTACCATGGTAAAAGTGTAATTCAAGTAATTAAGGGTTAAACATAATATTATAAGGACAATAAATGACCCAAATACTTGAATAAATTTTAACGGATGATTAAATTTCTTCCATATTCATAATAGATTCGATTATATGACATTTTTTCCATTTGGTTGTGATTATAACCTTCATTTTATTTTATATATAGAGAGTTAAAAAACTCTCATACTCTTTTTTCTAATAAATATATTGTTTTTAACATAAGTTTATTTGGTAAATTTTTTTAAATTTTATTTAAAAATATAAATGATTTAAATTAAACATGGTGATTTATTTTTAATTTTTAGTGAAGAAATTAAAAAAATTTATATTTACAAAACATTGATACAATAATTATTCAATTAATGTAATAGTAAAATAAATTATATTAAAAATTTTAAAAGAAAAATTATTTTATATATTAAAATTATTGATGAATTTTATATATGAAAATGAGATGTTAAGAATTTAATCAAATATTTTTCATGAATTTTAATTATTGGCCTGATGTAATTAAAATTAATTTAGTGATTTTTTCTAAAAATTGTCATTAATGATATACTATAATAAAATATATTTTATTAAATAATTAAAAACTCGTAAATATTATATATTTGAGAAATTGATTAGGATGTGGTTCATATTATAAAATTAGATCAATTAATGGGATGTTTGTCCTTTTTTGTAAGTATATTATCCCATATTGAGTAAAATCATTATTGTTATGGAATGTGGGAAAGGTGTTAACATGTGGTAAAAAAATATAGGGTAAAAAATTATATCAAAACATTTCAAAATTTTATTCGATGATTGTATTTGATCTATAATAATACTATATTCGGAATTAATCAATATTGAGTTGGAATTGAGATATAATTTATATTAATTTAATATTTTGAAAAATTCCATGTTTTCCCCTCCACTCTATTATAAGATTTCACCACTTATTCTCATTTATTTACTCATAAAAATTCATTTGGTGTAACCCACCGATATTTTAAAATATGAATATCATATTCAATAGAATATATGACATGAAACACGATGCGTATAGTGGAATATAATATCTTGAAAGTTTACGATATTTTTTTTTAAATTATATATCTTTTATATCATGCTTTGAATGGAACACCGAGTATGAACAGTACATGAAAGTTAATGGAAATATTATTTTTTAAACATTATGGTAATATTATTGCCAAAAAATTAGTGGGTATGAATACAAGTAACTAAATCATGAATATTATATTGTTTATATGTGTATAAAATTAATAGAATGGTTATCTATTAATTATAAATAAAATTAGAACCATTTGAATGAAAAAATGTATTCTTGAAACTATATTTTTCTATAAAGAGGTTTTGTCATGCTTTGCACACATAATTTATAATTTATTTTTACCACATCAATATAATTTTTATAACTAAATAAACTCTATTTTTGAACTCATTTTATAAAAATTATCTTATGGAGAATTTTAGGATCTTTCTAAAAAATTTCAATTTTTAATGAATGGTGAGAAATACTATATAATAATTTAATTTTTTTTTAAAATTATTTATAATGATAAATTATATTCTTTATTGGTTTTAAAAAAAATTAGAAAAACATTCTTTGAATTAATCAAATTTAGGTTATCAAAATATTTTTTATAATGATTTTTTATATATAAGAATTGTAAACATGTGAACCTTCTCCCTTTGAAAACCTTTTATCTCATCGCATATGAATAATTAATTTTAAATGAATCTTTTCATATTATGTGAATGATATTTTGAAATATGAGATCCATATTTGTAACCAGAATAATTTATATTGTCTAATGAGGTAAACTTAATTTTTTACTACGATTATTAGTTAAAAATTAATGATTATTTAATGCGATTAAGGTAAAAATATATTTAGCATTATTTAATGTTAAAAGATATGGGGTAAATTGACAAAAAACATTTACTAAAAAAATTTATGTCCATATTTCGACCATATAATTTCTAAGACTCCATATTAATAAATTTTTTCTCTTTGGCATGTGAGATACAAACATATACCTTTTCATTCAAAAAAAAAAGTGTGCCACACACCAAACTTATAAGAGGCCACCCCTCTAATCACTTATTCATACATCCAAACCATTTCTGTTTGGACATGACTTGAAAAGAAACCCTCCCAAATTCTATCCTATCATCCTAGATTCATTATTTTTGGTATTAATCTAACATAGAAAGTCCTTGGACAAAAACCTAAACCTAAGGAGGGTACCCGAAGAAGAATTAGCATTTTTAAATGAGATAATATATGTATACCTATATATTATTATATTATATATACCTTTTCTACATTCCATTCCATAGGGGATTCGACATCGTCTCTGATGTGTACAGAAGACTACCACCATAAGAAGTGATGTGATCTTTATTTCACTAACACTTTACCTATAAGGTGATAATAAAATGTTTAAGGAATATATGTGATATAAATGAAATATTTATTATATTCATATTATTTTCTTCATTATTAAAGATAATATGTATTTTTTATTACTACACTGAAAAATTATAATGTCAATTATGTATGTGTAGACTACCTCCTTTACAAAGTGACATGACTCTATTTTAATCACCAAAGCACATTGATTAAATATATAAAAGAATATATAAAAAAATAATATAGTATATATATATATATTATATTATTATAATTCAATAAAGGTAAAATAATAATTACCTTCTTTTAATAATCATCTTTGAAAACTGGAAACGATACTCATTCGTATGTACAACCTACCGTGTCCATGATAGTAACATCATTCATTTTTCATAACCATATTTAATGAATGGTTATTAATTTATAATTTATGTATTAATATGATAATTATTTTTTAATTACTATTTTGGAGATTCTTAAATAATTACCACTTTAACCACTATCAACCTACCAAAGTCATTTTAGGGACATAAGACAAATATCATCGAAACATACAATGTACTATTAATTGACTAATTAATCACATACAATATGTTAATAAGTTAAATAAAAGGAATAATAATTTTTTAAAAGGATCATTATCCCATATAAAACTAACATATTTTATTATTCTAGAATATAATAAATGTACGTGATGAGTTAGACTCATTTAGGGTTTCTTGTCTCACTTTTACTTATGTGAGACACACACTATATTCACCAATTATTAATTTTGGGAGTTGATTATGATTCCATTTTTTATTCTATATTGTGAAATAATTTATCTTTATGGTATAAAATGTTTTAATTATAGTTATTTTATTCATGGGGCTTATGATACAATATTGTTCAATGTTAAGGGTTTATTTCAAAACTAATCAATTTCAGGATTTTTTAGGACTATATTTGGGAAATTATTATATATTTCGATTGATAAAAAAATGTATTTTCCTATACTCTGGATATTTATGATCTTTTTAAAGTAATATTTCAACTTTTACAAAATTTGGTAAATAAATTTATTGAGTAAATATTTGTTTTAAAATATAAAATTATTTCTCTCTTCAAACAAAAATTTGTTTTCATCAAAATCCATTTTTTGATTTTTTTGAAAAATTATTTTTATAATTTAAAAATGATTTATTAAAGATAATTTCTCCTATTTTAACTTTTAAATTTTTTTAATATAAGAATCTTATTGTTTTTTAAAAAATAACTTTTCTAATATTTTTTACATTACAAAAGGAATGCCCTTTTTTAGATTATACAATATGCATAGAATTACCCTCCCCATGAACATAATTTAGTTAAAGTTTCCATTTCATCGTTACAAGGTCATTTTGAAATAATTTTTTTACTAATATTACATCAATTCATATTTTTTATAATTCATTTACAAATATATATTTTTTTGATAATATTTTATGGATTTTAATGTTTTAAAATAAGATGGCGATTTTCAACATAAGGTTATTTTCCTGATGAAATGTTCTATGTGATATTTAAATATAATTTTATATCTAATAAGACATTAATTAATGATAAATATGAATTAATAGGGATATACTCTAAGGCTATAATTGCTATTATTTCTCAGGATGGTTTATAATTAGTTTGTCTAAGGTTGTATTTGTTGATACCTTTCATTTTACTCTAGATATATTATGATTATGTTTATTGATTGTGGATAGAATTTTCCTTTTTTTCTCTTTTAAATAAAATTTTTTATGATCATTATGTTTCATCCATATTCATAAATGGAATTAATTTGACTTATTAAGTGGTGAGAAGAGCCTGCTCTAGATCATCATTGAATCGGTAGGTTCCATGAGACAATATAGATACAGTTTGTTCTGATGCCTTTCCCATTGATATAGATTCATTAGAATAATCATCGAGATTTTTAAATGGATTGGAATAAGAATAGATATAATTATATGTTTCATCAAGATTCGACAGTGTGTTTTTATTCATTACATATTATTATCAAATTTTTTATTAAATAGAATGTGTTTTTTTTATTTATCATTAAATATTTATTTTTCCTTATTTATTCATAGCGTCCAAAATATTGTTAGATTTTATGATAACTTGATCTCACTGTTCTGTTTTATTATCCCCATGATAACATGAAGTATATTTTGATTGATATAAATGGATATGAGTTGGGGAATAATGGATGTATTGATAAAAATTATTTGTGTGTTTTAGTTTTCAAAATACAGTGGTAATTTTAAGTATTTATCTAGTTTACCAAGAATACCAAACTATTCGGTCCATTGGGATTATATTCCTTATATTTGATACCGTTGTAATATATTAATAACAATCTCTATGGAACTATGGTTGTGGTTGACATAGTTGGTATCTATGAATATTTATAATAATATTGAGAACTATATTTAGGAAAACATAGAATTGGGAAACTAATATAAGGATAAAAATTGAGGATAAAACAAATTACGGTTTTCATAAGGAAGGGATTGTGTTGTTTTTCTATGAAAAGGAATCCCTTGCTGGATACTATAAGAGGAAGTGGTTCTAGTATAGATATACCTTGGGGTAATAACTCTAAAAAGGGCACACTATCTTGATCTGATTTTCAACTAGTACAAGATAATGGTTCATACTGTATACATGTTTTGAAACTCATGGGGGAAATGATTAGAATAATTCACAATTTCTTTATAAAAAATCAAAAAGGATTTGAAAATAAATATATCCCCAATTAATCCTTCTTTATGATAATGAGATTACATATGCTTTGTTTCTTACTAGTTTTGGGATTATAATTTATGTTTCATAATGTTGTGATCTAATATAATGTTTTCCATTTTTTTGAATTGCATATTAATAAAAGGAATGATATCTTTATCAATGCACAATACCCATGTAGGGATTTACTTATTGGGTAAAATAATGAATTTGGAGCTAGAGATATATTTAAAATGGGGAATATTATAACCATTTTGGGGCATCTAACTAAGGTTATGAATAATAACACCCCTTATAGGGATCATCATGGTGATATACCATGTGATGTACAATGATAGATCATATCAAGCATCAATAAACTCTATAATTCAATAGGGAAAAATACATATTTAGATGGGAAATGTATAAGTTTCTTAGATAAGATATTTCTATCTCTGTATATAATTAAAAAGAGAATTTTGTTGTTGCAGTTTATCATATCTCTCGATATGATGATCAAGAGTGGTCGTTGATTAAAAAAATAAGTATGAATAAAAAATTGAAATCACAGTGTGGAAGTATTTCAAGGTAAGATTCTTGGAAAACTATTTTCCTAATGAGAATGGAGGGTATTAGGATTTATAGTTTTTGAGCATAAGATATAAATAAGAGGAAAATGATTCTATGTATGTATAAAACATTACATGGTTAGAAAGGAATGTATCAGACTATGTATATTAATGTACAATTACTCCACTCTATGGAGATGTGGAACTACAAAAATTAATTACCCAATTATCAAGGGAAAATACCTCAACATGAACTATGGTTTCATGGTCAAGATAATTTAATAACTATAATTAATGTGGAAGGATTAATTTTATTGTGTATTTGGATCCATGCACTATGTTTTAAATGTATTTTAATTGTTAAATTCTAGAAATATATACGAATTATATAATAGTAAATATTTATGATTTATTTTATTGTGTATATTGACTAGTAACAATGAACTTGAAAAACTGATTCAGTGGAATAATGAAATTTAGATAAAAAATAAAATTTAGGGAATGAAAGCCCTTAATATATTCTTGATTTTGAGATAATGTTGTTGGGATAAAGAAATGGTTGATATGGAAAATGGGAATTGGATAATACTAAATACCTTGGATGTCTTTAATGATTTGTTGATAAATTAATTTATGCTATCATAAATAGAGCTAACAACATTTTTTATTTATAAAATATATTCGATAATATGTTTTTTTTAAGGAACAAGGAATCATGAAAATTTTAAATATGGTTTTAGGTTAATTTTGGTTATTTCAAAATTTAAATAGAATACATGATGTAGGTATTCACATATTTTGTATTTGGAAATTAATATCTATATCATTTTTTGGGGGATTAATTATTTTTTATATTTGGAAATTTAGAGACGTTCCTTTTGATGTTTTAGATCTTAATATTTAGGAAGTGTCATAAAATTAACCATTTATAAAATTAATTATATTGGAATTTGGACTATGTTTTTGAGATTAATGAATTACTTCACTAAATGAAAATATAATCATATTGGATAACCAGTGCTACCCAATTTTTTTTATAATAGTAACTATAGATTTATGGAATGAATTAAAAATCTATTATGAATCATATGATCCATTAAAATAGAATTTTAAAACTTTAGGAAAAAATAATCTTAGAAGTTCATTTATTATAGTAATAAATAAAGTGGATAAAAGTAAAAGAAAGTCCAAAAGATGAAATTATAAAATAGAATGTATCATATAAGTATATTTTAATTTATTATCAATCTATATGGTATTGGAATTCCTCAGATCTATGAAAATGATATTTATAAAATGTTATCCTAGTACCTTTATTTATGCTGAACCAATGGTATTTTAAATCATCATATATTTTTGTTTTTGAGGACCATAAAATTAAACTAATCATTCAATTTATTTATAAGAATAAACTCTATCACCATTTATAATTACTTTTTTATTTCTTCATTTCCCATATAATAACATTCTTGCATTGTTCTCCTACTTAAAAATATTTTTATGTGTTATTTCACAATAAATTTGAATTTCCACTCTATTTTATCAACTGGGTATTTTGTTAACGATATTTATAATGTGGGATAACAAAAAATTTACTTTAAAATATCAAATCATTATTTACTAAAATCAATATTAAATTGTGTGGACCAAATTTATTTAATGGGTTAGAATGTAACATGCTAATATTTTAAAATATGAATATCATATTTGATAGCCATAAAAGCATGAAAAACCATGAATATAAGGGAATATAATATCCTAATATGGTATGAAATATTTATTTTTTTTAAATAAAATCAATCTCATTGATAGCTTTAAATGGAATAATCACAAGGCTTGAATAAAAAATGATACATTATTTAAATATTATTACTTAATAATTACCATTATTATGTAGCCATTAAATTGGAGGTTATGAATAGTATGAACTAAATTATTAAAATTTTATGATTTAATTTTTTTAAGAGTTATACTATCAATAAAATTTAAATCTAGTTATCAGAGACATAATTAGAACTATTTGAATGGAAAAGAAATGTTTTTGGAAAAAAAAATGTATTTTCCAATAAGTTTATTTAGTCATTATTTTCACAAAAATAAATTATAATTAAATTTTAACAATGGTATTAAATTTTGTTAAAAAAATTGATTTTTTTTAAATCCAAATATAAATATTATATTTAGGTGATTTTTTGGAGTTTTTTTGACAAGTTTCATTTTTTGATAAATAGTGGGAAATACTGAATTTTAATTGAAAACTATTATTTTTAAGTATTTATAATGTTAAATTATATTTTGAATCATTTTAAATTTATTATTAGTTCAATTTTATATCAATTAATCCAATTTATTTCATTTCAATGATTTTTATATTGAATATTGATATAAAAATGTTATAAACATTTAAACATTTTCCCATTGAAAAACAGCTTTCTCATAATTTCTATGAGATTGACTATAAAATAAAATGTTTGAAAATTTATGAATGGGATTTTTAAGGAACAATTAAATATTTTTAATAATAATAATTTATATATTCTGATAATGATAACTTAAAATTTTACTATAATTAATAGTAAAAAATGTATAAATTATTTTCACTAGTTTTGGTAAAATTGTATTGATTGGGGGTTGAACAAATAGTATAAGGGCTAAATTAACCAAAAAACTAGTCTCAAATATATTTTATGTGCATATAGAGGTGTTATAATATTTAATAATTTGGAATAATTTATTTTGGACTACTCTTTATGTGAAAAATTTTGCTACACCTTATTAATATAAAAAAGTGTTCCCCTCACATCACATATAAAATGCCACCGACGGTTCATTCTATTTCACACCATATAAAACTTTTTTCCACCATCAACATCCTAAATAACTTCTAGAATCCCTCCTATTATACTTTAATCCATATATTGAGCATAAATACAACCTATTATGGATTTTGTGCAAACCTAAGGAGGCTCCCCGAAGAAGAGGAAATGTTTTTCAATGAGCCTTTTTTATTTTATTCCTTCCTCCCCAAATGTCAAAAAATTATTAAAAAATTACTATATAATAGAATAATAATATTATATACACTTAAGTTTTGTTATTTTTATTGAATTACCTAATAAAATCCCCACTTACATCACTTGGGTTACCAAATCATCAATAATGCGTACAATGGACAACCATATTGTGAACTGATGCAATTTCATTGTTTATTTCCAACTGGCATAGTTGGATATAACTATAGATATAATGAATATATATATATATATATATATGATACATATAACATAATTAAAAATCTAATTTTCATTATATCATGTATAAAATTTTATATTCCATTCAATAGTGTATATGATAATGTTTCTCTTATGTACGGTTCCCTACCGCCTGACAAATAATTGTTATTTGTCTTTCACTAAAGCTTTAAATAGAAGGTGATAAGGATAAATATAGTCAACATAAATAGTATAAATGAAAAAATTATTATATTCATGATATTTTTGTGATTCTGAAATATAATTAATCATTTTCTTTCTTACACTATAGAATGAAAATGTCGCTAGTGTATGTGTGAACTACCGCATTCAAAAAGAGATGTGACTCCCTTTTCATCACCACACCACATGAATTATATATATAAGTATATTTATATAAATAATATGGTTTATATATATATATATATTATGATCATTATTTAAAGATAAAATACTATTCAACTTCTTTTCATAATGATCATAGAAAAAGTGAAATGTTACTCATGTGTATGTACAGAATATTATCCCCCTAATTGTCATGTAATTCATTATATCATAAACATATTTCCTGATTTTATTTAAAAGTATAATTTATTTATAAATATGTATATATTTCCCTAATTATTATTCAGTAGGTTTTTAAATAATAAACAGTTTGACCATTTTATCCTTCTAAAGTCATTTAAGGAACATTAGCCAAATATCATCGAAATATTAAACATAACCTTAATTAAACATGGAATAACATATAAAATGGAAAACATTTTAATAAAAGTAATAATAAAATTAATAATTTTTTTTACTAATGTAAAAAAATAATATAATTTTATTATTTGAGAAGTAAAATAATGTACATGATGTTTCAGAGTCGAGGTAAGGATTTCTAATATCACTTTTACTTTGATGATACATTGCCGATATTTACAAATTATTTCTTTTGTGTCATGTATAAAAATTACTTTTATTATTTTATTTCAAGAATTAATTTATATTAATGTTATTTAATGCTTTATTAAATGATATTTCATTTATTGGTCTTATGATACAAATGTTGCAAATTTGGTAAGGGTTTATTGCACAATCCCATCATTAATAAAGTTTTTTTACATCACCTTAGTGGAATAATTTGACATTTCTCACCTAATATATATATATTCTAAATCTATTTCTTTAGTGAAAATTTTCATGTAATAATACAATTTTTCCACTCATTTTTACTTACAATGATTTATAAAATGTTTTTAAGAAACTATGACTTTATTTATCTCATAGGTAAAAAATTTTCTTTCCTCAAAACCGATGTTTTATAAAAGTGTTTTAAAAAATGGTTTAACATTTTACAAATTTATTTATTAAATAAATTTTAATGGATTCTAACTTTTTTAAAAAAAATTAATTGAATATTCTTGTATTTTTATAAATGCTGCCCTTTTCTAACCATTTTACAGTGTAAGACGAATTTTTTTCATATATATAAAATATAGAATTACATTCCATCATGGATGTTATGTATTTGATGTTTCCATTGAATTTTTAAAATATAAATTTTAATAAATTTTTTCATAATATTCAATTAATTCTTATTTTTTATATTATATTTAAAAAAAAGGATTCTTAAAATATTTTACGAATTTATTTTTAAAATAAAAATGGATATTTCAAAGGAAAAGTTATTTTTCTTAAGAAAATATACTTGTGATCTTTAAAAATAAATCTCCACATAAGAATACATTATTTGATTTTATGTATTCTTTAACAGTTATTTAATCCTATTATATCATCTTTATTATTTACTTATATGTTTTATAATCGGTTTGACAAGGGATATACTATTTTGATACCATTAATTTTACTTTGTATGGTTTAGGTTTATTTTTATTGATTGGGGAAAGTATTTACATATCATATGGTAGTTTAAATATGATTTTTTGTGAATTATGATTCACCCCTTTTCATATATGGAATAAAATGGACATAGTAAGTGATGCGTTGGTCCGAATATAGCCCCTCAATTCATCAGTAGGTCTCATGAGAAGAATATAGTTACAGTTTTGGAAGAGGCTTTACCCATTTATATATATTTCATTGAAGAATCCATGATAGTGTTATATTTCATGGAACAAGCATAGAAATTATTAGATTCATTGGAAAAACTAAGGAAGTGTGTTTTATATGTCCAATTTTAAGAATTATATCATTTTGAATTATGTTATTAATAATCCATGTGATTATTCGGTTAGTTAGAATATACATAGCCATGTTTAAAGATCATGTGATTATTTATCTGGAATAATTTTATTATATTTTATTCCTTACATATTATACAAAATTTATAGATTAGATGGAATGTATTTATGTTATTTATATTTCTATATTTATTATTCATTAATTATTCATGTTAACTTCCATAAATTTACCTTTATTGAGATCCTATTCTCAAACCTTCATTATGTTTTATTTTCCCTATGATACCAAGAAGTTTTTTTATATTGATATCTATGGGGATTAATGGAATTATTATGTAAAATTAGTTTTTAATTTTATATTTTTAAATGTAATTTTAATTTCATATATGTATCAAGTTTACCAAGGCTAATAAATTATTTTCTATATCTGGTTGTGATTCCTTGAATCTCATCCCTATATAATCAAATGGGAAATGGTCATGTGATATTGGGTTTAGGGTTAAAAAAAATTTCTTGTAAAAAAATTACCTAAATACCACCATAGAATCCATTCCCTCATTATAGTGTACATGGTTTATGTTAAAAAAATTATTGTTTTCTTTTGGTTCATTGAAATTATGGTTGTCCAAAAAATATGTATAACTTTACATCAAGAATTGCACTTTTAATTCTTCTTAAAACTTATTAAAACCATAATTAACAATGATAATACAACATTACCCATGAAATAAATACAATGAGGTATTTTTATGGAATTTAAACAACTTATATACATATCCTCTTCCATTTAATAGGAAAAGAATCCAATGTTTTTATAACGACCCATACTTTGCATACATTGTTAATACATCAAAATTTAAGAATACTTATTACAACATATAACAAAACCATGAAAGGACCGTATAGGTATAGTGTCTTTAGAAACTGGGAAACATAAACAACTGGTTCATAAAGCATCTACACTGTCTCACATTTATTTCATCATATCTATAGAACCTTTTGGCATATCTTACTTGATAACCTTCTTCCTGACCTGGGGAAAGAAAATATACAAAAGGGTGATCTCAAATGCTCAGTAAGGGTAAACAAAAGAAATATCAATCACATCGTATACATAAGCACATAACTTTTGTAAATCTTAACCTGCAAAAGAGGTCATAATTTCATAACATGGGATAAATCATGGCCGTGAAATGTAATCACAATAATCATAACCTAAAACATGAAACTTTGTGGCATATACACATAATCATAGAGAATCATTTCTTGTTAGTCAAGACTCATTGCCAAGACTATCTTAGTGGACAAAGTCCCTTTCTGAACCGAGTCACTCTCGTTTTAGTCCTGTTTCACTGAACCGGTATAACCTACCGTTCCTGACATGTCTATCTCATTATATATAAAATCTTTACCCAATTCATTGGAGGGAGATATAGGTACCAACCATCTCATAATGATACCATTCTTATTTGTGCCACAAAATCATAAACCATACATCATAGCATAACCCATGTAACAAAAATGGGAATCTTAAACATCGTGACATCATAAAACAATTCATAAAAGATAAAGGGATTCATAAAAATATAATTCCATCACAACATAATCAAATCAATGTAATAATAGGGATAGAAACAGAACCCTTTATTATCGTAGATGGCAAATAATTTTGATAAAACATTTGAACTCCATTCTTGAGGAAAATATCCTTTCTGCTTCAAAAAAACTTTTCCTTTCTTATCAAGTCTTACAATTATAATCTAAAAAAAGATGATTAAAAATAAAATTAAAAACATGTAAAGTATGCTCCTTGGAAATAATGTGTTAAAAATCCATTCATGCTGTATAAGTTAAAAAAACATTCTTCTCGTACTTTTGTCGGAAAAGTCAAAAAATACCTCGTATGAAAAACAACAAAAGATTCCTTTCATATCTTTTACTAAAAACTCACCGAAGGGTAAATTGGATTTAAACAGTTTTAGGTGAATGGAAATAATATTACATATTGAGGATACATGGATGTGGATGATAAAATACACCCCACTAAATACAAAAGTATAAACAATCTCGGATAAAAATGAGATTATGATATTTTCCCTTACCTTAGGTCTGTTTTGCTTTGCAAGTGTCTGAACATCCTATATAATGATTTAAATAATGTTATTGACTTATTAACGAATCATACTTATTTTTATGTTATCATATATGGTCATATTCTTAGCTTCTTAGTAGTAATATTTCATTGCTACTTGTTATTCGGGTGTTTATAACATTTTGTTCTTATGCGTGTTTTGTCGAATAAATTCTTATTCTTCTCTTTAGGATACAGATAATTCATTTCTAGAATGGTATTAGTCTAATATATATCATATTAATTCATTCAATTCATTTATATAATCATTATGAAATGAAGATCATGAAGAAGGAGTCGCATCACATCATGGAGACGGTATTCCGTACGTACGCATGAGTGATGATATCGTTCCTATGATCGTGGAATTGTATTGGAGTGTATTTATACTATTTCAGAATCAGTATTACTTTATAATAGTCATATATAGTCATTATTTACACCTATTACCCATCCAAGTAAGGTGGTGGTGGAAATAGATTACACCACGGCGTGGAGATGGTATTCCGTACGTATGCACGCGCGGTGAATTCTTTTTCCGTAGGATGGATAGATGGTGAAATAGGGTTGTTTCATACTTATAATAACATATCATTATATGAGTGATACTGATGTTATTAATTCATAATGAAACAACTAATGAAGAAGAAGTGGAAGAAGAAATAAAGATGAAAGAATCGGTAACCGACATTACCTCTTCTTTGAAGTGCTTCTCTGAGGCCTTCTTTTAGGGCACTAAAATTGGTCTTTGAAGAAGATCAGGACCTCTAGGATGTCTCTAGGGAAGTGGAGAGGAAGAATTGGCAGGGTTTGGTCGAGCTTGAAGGCTCATAGTGGTGTGAGAAAGAGGGGAAGGAGGTGCCCTTTTATAAGGGAGGAGTGGGGCTCCTTTGGGAAAACTAAAAATATTATTTTATTATAAAGTCAAGTTCAGTTTTAAATAGATCCAAATTGATATATTTCAAAGATAAGGTGGGTATGGGTCGCAATACTCTCATCCAATAGAATTTAGACAAGTTTAGGTTCCTATTTTAACCTTATCATGTAGATTTAACATTAAGATAAATAATTTTACTTTTACCGTGTCTTCTTGTGTTCTTATACTGTAAGGTTAATAATCGTACTATAATCAGCCAAACGAACCCCAAGTTGTTTATTATTAATATATATAACCTTATCTAAGTCATTTGGCCGATCCTTAGATTTTTAGGAATAAAATATCAATTACTAATATAATATTTGTTTTAAAAACTATTTCATGTCAATTTTGACACTATTTAGTAATTAATTTTTATGAAAATCATAACAGAATGATTAGTTCGAAAAAAATTAATTAAATAAATAATAACATGTCATATTAATCTAGAAAATTAGTGTAATTCATGAAAAGTATCAAATTACCTTTATTTTGGTTTTTATAACATTAATTATGTCAATATTTCATTAATAAGATAATTACTGCATCATCTTTGTGTCATAAATAAATTAAATTATTTAATGTCTAAAAATTACAAATAAAATACCAATATGTATGAAATCTTTTTATATTTCTAATGAATATTTATAGTCGAATTTATCTTATGTATAAACCCATATTAAAAATTATTTACTTATTAAACTTTGATAATAACTATTTTAACCCTTCATTAAATAAATTAATAATAAATGTCCTAATCTAATCCATGTGGGCCTAAATGGTCATATTTTATTCCTATGTTTGTTTTTGGTCGAATTACACTTGTCCAATAGAATTTGGACATGTGTTAGGGTAATAATAATATCATCTTTACCCATAATTACTCTATTTACTTTTAACCGTGGTAAAAAAAGTAAAAAGTTTCTATTCACCAAAAAATTATTTTCATCTCATTAAACCACATTTTACTTACTGACATCAACCGTGCCTCTCGGATTTTTGAAATTCCACTCACAGAAGTGGTAAAATTATGTTTTATGAAAAATTCAGTTTTTTAACTACCACTTAGTGGTTTCACTATTCATCAAAAATTGAAAGTTTTCAGAAATATACCAAAATTTCACCCTAGGCTAATTTCGATATTCCGAATCAAAAAATGAAGTCCATTTTCAAAAATAACATTTATAAAAATTCTAAAAGAGGTTATTACTATTCATAATGGCTAGTTTTAATAATATTTTAATAGCATATCGTTGTTTAGTGAAACTCGGTATTGCGTACGACGCAAGCTATCGAGGAAGGTCGCGATTTCGTGTAAAGCAAGCCAAGAGAGTTTTGTGTAGAAAAAGATTCCTTTGATTATTTATATAACATAAATGTCTCGGGTGTTACATTCTACCCCCTTAAAATGAATTTCTCCCTTGAAATTCGTCACTTTGTAACAAACAGATGAGGATACCTCTCCCTCATCATATTCTCAAGATCCCATGTAGCTTCTTCTAATTGGTGGTTCCTCCATAAAACTTTCACCAATCGAGTGGTAATTTTTCGTGGGACTTTTTCTCTACGATCCAGAATCTCTATCAGTTGTTCTTCATAAGAAATATCTTGCTCCAGCGGTACAAGTTCTGAGCTGAGTACATGTGAAGGATCAGGTATGTACTTTCTCAGGAGAGATACATGGAACACATCGTGGACTTAAGAGAGATTTGGTGGAAGGGCCAATCGGTAAGCTACCTTCCCAACACGATCCAGTATTTCGAAAGGTCCGATATATCTAGGGCTTAACTTTCCCTTCTTTCCAAATATCATAACCCTCTTTCAGGGAGATATTCTTAAGAACACTTTATCACCCACTTCAAACTCTAGGTCTTTTCTTCGGTTGTCGGCATAACTTTTCTGTCGACTCTGAGCTTCTCTTATGTGTTGTTGAATAGATCTGACCTTTTCTGCAATTTCATTAATGAGATCAGGTCCTAATATCTTTCTTTCCCCAACTTCATCCCAGCAAGCTGATGTCCTTCATTTTTTTCCATAGAGAGCTTCATAAGAAGACATCTGAATACTAGAGTGAAAGATATTATTATAAGAAAATTTCACCAAAGGTAGGTGTTGATCCCAACCACCTTTGAATTCCATAGAGCAAGCTCTCAATATATCATCTAGGGTTTGAACTGTTCTCTCAGTCTGACCATCTGTCTGAGGATGATAAGAAGTGCTGAAACTCAACTCTGTATCCAGAGTATGATGAAGACTTTTCTAGAACTTCGAGGTAAATCTAGGATCCCGATCAAATATAATAGAAAGTGGTACTCCATGCAATCTTACCACTTCCTTTACATATATCCTGGAAAGTTGATCCAGAGAGAAATCCTCTCTAATAGAAATGAAGTGCGCAGACTTTATAAGACGATCAACTATGACCCAGATAGCATTATTGCCTTTGGATGTTTTAGGAAGTCCTATGACAAAGTCCATAGTGATGTTTTCCCATTTCCATTCGGGTATGGGTAATGGTTGTAACATCCCCTTAAACTTCTATCTCTCAGCTTTAACTTGTTGACAAACCAAGCATCGAGAGTCATATTCAACAACATCTCTTTTCATGCCATCCCACCAAAAGTACTCTTTCATGTCCATATACATCTCCGTGCTTCCAGGATGAATATAGAATGAAGAACTATGAGCCTCATCCAGCAGCTCCTTCTTTAATTCGGGGATGGGAGGAACACAAACCCGATTCCTAAACTTTATTATCCCATCACAATCAATGTTAAATTCAGGAACATTTCTCACCTTCTTTTGTAACTCAACATCTTCTTTCTGTGCCTATTTAATCTTCACATGTATAGATGGTTAAACATTCATTTGAGAAAGATAAGATTTTTCCCCTTCCATTATAATTCCAAGATCCATCCTTTGTAAATCCATAAATATTGGATCTTTTGTGATCCTCATCATAGATAAACTTGCATGGTCTTGTCGACTTAATGCATCTGCCACCTTGTTTTCTTTCCCAGGGTGGTAATGGATTGAGCAGTCATAATCCTTAATCAGCTCCAACCATCTTCTTTGGCGCATATTCATCTCCTATTGTGTGAAAATATACTTTAAACTTTTATGATCAGTATAAATATCACACCTTTCACCATAAAGGTAATGCCTCCAAATATTTAATGCAAAGATTACAACAGCTAACTCCAAATCATGTGTTGGGTAATTTTTCTCATGGATTTTCAACTGTCGTGAGGCATAAGATATCACCATATAAATTTTCATAAGAACACACCGCAATCCCTTCTTGGATGCATCACTATAGATCACAAAACTTTTTCCACTACAAGGCAGTGTGAGCACAGGTGCACTGGATAACCTTTATTTCAACTCCATGAAATTCTCTTCACATTCTTCCGTCCAGACAAACATAACTCCATTCCGAGTCAACATGGTGAGTGGATTAGATAATCGTGAAAAATCATTCACAAATCGTCGATAATATCCAGCCAAACCAAGAAAACTTCGGATATCAGTTACTGTTGTTGGTCTCGACCATCTTTCGATAACCTCTGTTTTTTCTGTATCCACAGATATCCCCTCTTTTGAGATCATGTGACCCAAAAATGCAACTTTTTGAATCCAAAATTCACACTCGGTAAATTTGGCATAAAGCTTCCCCTTTCTTAGGGTCTTTAATATAATTCTCAAGTGATCTTCATGTTCTTATTTGATCGTTGAATAGACAAGAATATCGTCTATAAAGAATAATAAAAATTGATCAAGATGGTTTCTAAAGACTGTATTCATCAGATCCATGAAGATAGGAGGGGCATTAGTAAGACCAAATGGCATCACTATAAATTCATAGTGTCCATACCTTGTACGGAAAGCGGTCATTGGTATATCCTCCCTTTTGACCCTTAATTGATGATACCCTGAACAGAGATCAATCTTGGAAACGTATTGAGATCCGCGTAGTTGGTCAAATATGTCATCAATGCGCTGGAGAGGATATTTGTTCTTGATAGTGATCTTGTTAAGTTCTCGATAGTCAATGCAGAGTCTCATTGATCCATATTTATTCTTAACAAATAGAATAGGTGCTCCCCATGGTGACGCACTAAGGAATATGAATCCCTTATCAAGATTCTCTTGGAGTTGATTCTTCAATTCCTGCAACTCAATAGGGGCCATTCTATAAGGTGTCTTTGAAATTGGAAAAGCACCTGGTACGAGTTCTACTGAAAACTCAAATTCACGATTCGGTGGAAGACCCGATAATTATTCCGGAAAGACATCATCAAACTCCCGTAAAATGGGCATATTCTTAATCATGAGTTTCCCACAAACCATTTTAGATAAATAACCTTCATTTAGTGGAATCAATACCCATAAAATGGAAGAAATTTCCACTGGAAGGTTATGTTCATACCTGCATTGATAGACGATCATAGATTGATCTAGAATAAGAAATGTGACTTCCCTTATTTGGAAATTGATATGGGCTTCATATAAAGAATGCCAATCCATGCCTTGAATCACATAAAATTCCACTATAGGAAGAATCAAAAGATTTGCAGGGAGCACTTTCCCACAATCTTCGATCGGAGAAGAATTATAAACTTTTGATGCGACTGTTGTGCCATTAGGTGTTGTCACAGCTAACTCAACATCTAATTGTTGAGGTAATATGGTGATACCCTTAGAAAATTCTTCAGAAATAAAAGAGTATGTGGATCCAGAATCAAATAAAAAATTTTCTACTTTATAGTGGATGGTAAGTGTATCTTTCACCACATCGTTATCGTACTCCACATCATTGAGAGAAATTGCATGTGACATTCCTTTGTCTTTAGCCTTAAGAGTTTGTTGACGTTGACCATCATCATCAACCCTTGGATTAGGGCATTTATTGGAATAATGTCCCATCTCCTTGCACTTGAAGCATTGAAGTGTAGTAGGTTTATTCTGTGTATCCCTTCCTTTGTTTGCATCATTAGACATCTTCTTCCCATCATCGCGGCATTCAAATGCTCGATGACCTTCCTTTCCACATTTGAAACATTTAGTTGTCCCTTTAATAAAACTCCCTCCATGTTTCCTTCCACACTTTGAGCATAAGGGAAAGCTCATCTTCTTTTCAATGTGCTCTTTAGATTTTCTTTTGAATTCCATTTTCATCCTCTTATCAAACCCATATGACTGATGGGTTACTCCAATCTCCATCTCGATTTTGAGAGCACATCGAACAACTTCCTCGTAGCTATTGATGTCCCTTATGGCTAATTCCCTTCGAAGACTTGGTTTTAAGCCACTAAATAATCGATCTATCTTACTCTCAGGTTGGATAATAATACCAGAAGCGTACCATTCAAGTCATCTAAAATTTGCTTCATAGGTACCAATAGATTCATCATCCTTTTGCTTCAGTTCAAGAAACTCTTTCTCCATCTTTGTTCGTAGAATACGAGGGAAGTACTTATTGAAAAATAAGTTCTTGAACTCTTCCCATTCCATGGACTCAATTTCATCCCTTTGCCTTGTATTCTTAATAATATTCCACCATTGATCAGCATATCCTTCCAAACGATACACTGCTAGGATGACTTTATCATGTTCATAACATTGATGAACTGAAAATATCATTTCAGTAGTACTAATCCATTGTTCTGTAACTAATGGATCAGTAGACCCGCTGAAGGAAGGTGGACGCTATCTTATGAAGGATTCACCAGAATATTGCTCCTTCCTTTGCTCGTTTTGAAGTCCTGCATGATTCATAGCTTGAGAAAGATGTGTGAGAATGGCTACAAGATTTTTCATTCCAGCTCCCATAACGTTTGTTTTCTTAGGGGGACAATCATTGCATTGCCCATCACATTCCGTATTAACACAGTTCCTTAGGGTTCCATCCACTGACTAAAAACAAGAAGAATAGTGTGAGAAACACTAATTATAATAGGAAAACCACATAATCAAGAATAAAATTTCACACTTAAGGTCTTATCCTAGGTTATTCATGGCCATTTCTAAAACACTAATATTGTGTTCTATTCTTAGACTTATCCTTAGGGTTCTTACTAAGGATTTCCCATCCTAGTTTCTAAAGGTTGACTATACCTTTCCTCTGATACAAACTATAATGACCCATACTTTACATAAATTGTTAATAATTCAAAATTGAAGCATACTTATTACAACATATAACAAAACCACGAAAGGACTGTATAGGTATAGTGTCTTTAGAAACTGGGAAACATAAACAACTTGTTCATAAAGCGTCTACACTATCTCCCATTTATTTCATCATATCTATAGTCCCTTTTGGAATATCTTACTTAATAACCTTCTTCATGACCTGGGGAAAGAAAACATACAAAAGGGTGAGCTCAAATGCTTAATAAGGGTAAACAAAACAAATATCAATCACATCGTATACATAAGCACATAACTTTTTGAAATCTTAACCTGCAAAAGAGGTCATAATTTCATAACATGGGATAAATAATGGCAGTTAAATGTAATCACAATAATCATAACTTAAAACATGAAACTTTGTGGAATACACACATAATCATAGAGAATCATTTCTTGTTAGTGAAGACTCATTTCCAAGACTATCTTAGTGGAAAAAGTCCCTTTCTGAACCGAGTCACCCTCGTTTCACTCCTGTTTCACTGAACCGGTATAACCTACCGTTCCAGAAATGTATATCTCATGAGATATAAAATCTTTACCCAATGCATTGGAGGGACATATCATAATGATACCATTATTATGTGTGCCACAAAATCATAAACCATACATCATAGCATAATCCATGTAACAAAAATGGGAATTTTAAACATCGTGACATCATAAAACAATTCATATAAGAAAAAGGGATTCATAAAAATATAATTCCGTCACAACATAATAAAATCAATGTAATAATAGGGATAGAAACAGAACCCTTTATTATCATAGATGGAAAATAATTTTGATAAAACATTTGAACTCCATTCTTGAGGAAAATATCCTTTCTGCTTCAAAATCACTTTTCCTTTCATAACATGTCGTACAATTTTAAACTAAAAGAAGTTGATTAAAAATAAAATTTAAAAATTCTAAAGGATGCTTCTTGGAAATAATGTGTCAAAAATCCATTCATGCCGTATAAGTTAAAAAAAATTCTTCTCGTACTTTTGTCGGAAAAGTCAAAAAATACCTCGTACGGAAAACGACAAAAGATTCATTTCATATCTTTTACTAAAAAATCACCGAAGGGTAAAATTGGATTTAAACAGTTTTAGTTGAATAGAAATAATATTACATATTGAGGAAACATGGACGTGGATGATAAAATACACCCCAGTAAATACTAAAGTATAAACAATCTCGAATAAAAATGAGATTGTGATATTTTCCCTTACCTTAGGTCCGTTTTGCTTCGTAAGTGTCTGAACCTCCTGTATAATGATTTAAATATTGTTATTGACTTATTCCTGAATCATAATTATTTTTATGATATCATATATGGTCATATTCTTAGCTTCATAGTAGTAATATTTCATTGCTACTTGTTATTCGAGTGTTTATAACTTTATGTTCTTATGCGTGTTTTGTCGAATAAATTATTATTCTTCTCTTTAGGTTATAGATACCTCATTTCCAGAATGGTATTAGTGTAATATATATCATAATAAATTCATTCAATTCATTTATATCATCATTATGAAATGGAGATCATGTAGAACGAGTCACATCACATCGTGGAGACGGTATTCCGTACGTACGCACGAGTGATGATATCGTTCCTATGATCGTGGAATTGTATTGGAGTGTATTTATACTATTTAAGAATCAGTATTAATTTATAATAGTCATATATAGTCATTATTTACACCATTATACCCATCCAAGTAAGGTGGTGGTGGAAAATAGATTACACCACGACGTGGAGACGGTATTCCGTACGTACGCACGCGCGGTGATTTCTTTTTCCGTAGGATGGATAGATGGTGAAATAGGGTTGTTTCATAATTATAATTACATATCATTATATTATTGATACTTATGTTATTACTTCATAATGGAACAACTAAATAAGAAGAAGTGGAAGAAGAAATAAAGATGAAAGAATCGGTAACGGACATTAACTCTTCTTTGAAGTGCTTCTTTGAGACCTTCTTTTAGGGCACTAAAATTGGTCTTTGAAGAAGACCAGGACCTCTAGGATATCCCTAGGGAAGTGGAGAAGAGGAATTTTCAGGGTATGGATGAGAGTGAAGGCTCAAAGTGGTGTGAGGAAGAGGGGGAGGAGGTGCCCTTTTATAAGGGAGGAGAGGGGCTCCTTTGGGAAAACTAAAAATATGATTTTATTATAAAGTCAAGTTCGGTTTTAAATAGCTCCAAATTGATATATTTCTAAGCTAAGGTGGGGATGGATCGAAATACTCTCATCCAATAGAATTTGGTCAAGTTTAGGTTCCTATTTTAACCTTATCATGTAGATTTATCATTAAGTAAAATAATTTTACTTTTATCGTGTCTTCTTGTGTTCTTATACTATAAGGTTAATAAACATAATATAATCAGACAAAATAACCAAAAGTTGTTTATTATTAATATATATAACCTTATCTAAGTCATTTTTCCGAACCTTAGATTTTTAGGAATAAAATATCAATTACTAATATAATATTTGTTTTAAAAACTATTTTATATCAATTTTGACAATATTTAGTAATTAATTTTTTTGAAAATCATAAAAGAATGATTAGTTCGAAAAAAATTAATTAAATAAATACTAAAATGTCATATTAATCTATAAAATTAATGTAATTCATAAAAAGTCTCAAATTAAATTTATTTTGGTGTTTATAACATTAATTATGTCAATATTTGATTAATAAGATAATTACTGCATCATCTTTGTGTCATAAATAAATTAAAATATTTAATGTCTAAAAATTACAAATAAAATACCATTCTGTAGGAAATCTTTTTATCTTTCTAATGAATATTTATAGTCTAATTTATCTTATATATAACCCCTTATTAAATATTATTTACTTATTAAACTTTGATTTTAACTATTTTAACCCTTCTTTAAATAAATTTTTAATAAATGTCCTAATCTAATCCATGTGGGCCTAAATGGTCATATTTTATTCCTAAGTTTGTTTTCGGTCGAATTACACTTGTCCAATAGAATTAGGACATGTGTTAGGGTAATAATAATATCATCTTTACCCTTAATTACCCTATTTACTTTTAACCATGGTAAAAAAAGTAAAAAGTTACTATTCACCAAAAAATTATTTTCATCTCATTGAACCAAATTTTACTTACTGACATCAACCGTGTCTCTAGGATTTTTGAAATTCCACTCACAGAAGCAGTAAAAATATGTTTTATGAAAAATTCAGTTTTTTAACTACCACTTAGTGGTTTCACTATTCATCAAAAATTGAATTTTTTCAGAAAAATACCAAACTTTCACCGTAAACTTCGATATTCTGAATCTAAAAATGAAGTCCATTTTGAAAAATAAAATATATAAAATTTCAAAAAGTGTTTATTACTATTCATAACGGCTAGTTTTAATAATATTTTAATAGCATATCATTGTTTAGTGAAACTCGGTATTGCGTACGACGCAAGCTATCGAGGAAGGTCGTGATTTCGTGTAATGAAAGCCATGAAAGTGTTGTGTAGAAAAAGATTCCTTTGATTATTTATATAACATAAAAGTCTCGGGTGTTACCGTTTGTGTTTACGGTGGAATACTGTATCTAGAAATGATCTAAATTTTTTTCATCACTTTATTACATGGATGGATTATAATATTTGAATTAATGTTTATATATTATACTTATTAAATATTAATCAATATGAAAAATATAAAATATAATTTACCTTCTTACCTTTTCATTCATTAGACAATGATAATGTTTATCGTGCGTATGTGTGGACTGCCACCTAGAAAAATCATTCTGATTAGTTTTTTGTGAAAAAGTTAAATCGATGATATATATAATTATATATAGTGAATAAATGTGATATATTTTATATTATTCGGATTTTGGAAAAATTAAATAATACTTTCTTTATTTCAATATTGATCAGTGAAAAATCAGAACATTACTCATGCGTATATATGACATTATGTCTCCATGATTGTAACATGGTTCATTTTTCATAACCATAATTAATGGATTTATTTGAGATAATAATTTAGGCGTAAAAGTATAATTATTCCACAATAAATATTGTATATATTATGTTACAGTGGCCTCTTTAACCTTAGTTAACTTACATAAATAATTTTGAACTTATGAACATAACATCGTAAAAAGCACTTGACATGGAAATAACTATTTATGTAGATAATTTCATAATTAAGATAAGTTATATAAATGGTTTAGGTATAATTTATTTGTCCAATAAAATGTTATTAATAAATAACATAATTTATATAATTTTATTATATAGGATGTAAATGTTATGCATGGAATGTATGACCTCAAGCTAAGTGATTTCATCTCATTATAATTTCATTAGGGAATATTATATTATTAAACATCTAATTAATATTTTATAGTGTATATACCTAAAATTTACATGTCATATAATGAATATTTCATACTTCTTGATATATTATTTTTCAACATGAATTATTTCATCCATGTGGATTTGAATTTAACATTACCAAGTAGAAAATGGTTTCTAAACTCAATATTATTTCATTGGATTTTAAAACTTTTTTGTTTACATTTTTTTTCTATTATTCTATGGGAATTTATATCTAAATTTATTAATAATGTTTTTAAAATTTCTCTTATTATATTTATATTTTCTAAAATCAATATATCCATTGATCAATTGTCACATCAATGAAATGATATTACTATGGATTATTCATCTACAATTTCCTTTCTCTGGGACGTATGATTATGATGTTAACCTGTATTATATTATGAGGTATTTATAAAGAAATTTTAAAATAATATATCACATTTTTTATAATTTCATGTTATTTAAACTTCCCTCCACTTTATTCTTTTGTGTAATTATGATTGAAGTGTTACTGAAGTGGAAAGGTCTCTATGTTAAAATCTATTTTATTTGAAGTATTATTTACGTTCAAGGATTATTAGAAGAAAATAATATGATGTTATTATCTATAACCATGTATCCTTTATTATCCTCTCTTTATGAATCTATTTTTAATGTTTAATTACCACTTCGTCCATTATTTTATTAAAATTATAAATAATGTTGTTTTATGGGGTACCGATCTTGTGTATTCCTATAGATTGAGATTAAATCACTTTGATATCAATGTTTCATAAAATTACATTAAGAAATTTAATTTATTAACATAAAATATTTTATAAATCTACTTAACATGGCCTTTTAACCTATTTTAAAAGGTTTTAAAAAATCAAAATTGCCTATGGTTTTTTCTAAGGGGTTATTTTTTTAATGTTATAAAAATTTAATTTTTTTTTATTTTTGACATATACAACATGAATATATTTTTTCTTCTATCATGAACACTTTTTTAATTTAATTTTACATATATAAAAATTTAGTTTTCTTTTCAAATAAATGCGGTTTCATAATATTTTGTAATTATTTATATTTGAAAACTAATTTTCAAAGTGAAAGTTATATTTTACTCAAGACTATTATTCAAAATATTTTAATGATATTTATATTCATAATCACTAATAACCATTTATGTTATATATTTTACACTAGAAAAATTTTGATTCAATACCATCCCGATTCATTCTATGGGGGTATTATTGTTTTTGGAAAGAGATTTACATGGATCCAATTTGTTTTCCATGGGTTAATCAAGTTACAAAAGTTGTTCTCTATTTTAAGGTATATAAAGAAATATTTTCCCACTATAGTAACCTTTATTTTATTTTTATAATTACTTATAATATTTTATTTTTTCCATTAAGGAAAACCCATCCTTATATCATTCTAGGGGAGTTATGTTATGAAAATCGGGTTTTAAAAGGAAAGGGTATCTTGATATTTGGAATCATTTTGAACACTATTTAAATTGAGTTTCTCATCAGTTTTATTAATTATATAATCCTTGTACATTTTTTATAATGGGTTGAGATCCATTATGAACCATGGGGGACCCCAATGCGTCATACATAATGGATTCACTCATATAGATCTAGGTGATCCCATTATATATTATATGATTGTTGCGGCTAGATATCACTCCAATTCATTGAGTAATGATTGTATTCTCCTACAATTTTTTTGAAGGTTATCCATATGCTTATTTCAGTTATATTTGTTTGTTAATGGCTCTAGTATGATTATATTGAAATGTATGAAAACGTTTTATTTATGGATGATATGGGTTGTAAATATCTCCTTTCATCCATGTTGACATCAAATTACAAATGATTATTGATTCGTATGTATCGTATCCTATGGTAAAGATTTATTCTAGGTTTCATGACTGATGATCCATGTATTAACATGAAAACTTATCTTCTATTAAGGTGTTGAAGTTTTATTATTATATCATACCCTATCGATGATATCACACTAAATAATGACATTAAATTGTGAAGGATTATATTTAACCATACTTAGAGTTGGATCTCATCCTTATTATTTTACATATCCCCTGGTTATAAAGAATGATGTTAAAATATTTGAGTATGTAAAATCTTCATAAGTGAAACAAAATTTGCGAGAGGATGAATAGATAATATGGAATATGAAATGCTTGGTATAGTGGGATTTAATGTTTATCTTTATGATCTAGTTGATTTTTAATCATTATAGTTATTTGTTTTTTATAATAATCTAAAACCGTATAAATAAAAATTTAGCTTCTTGGTCTGTTATCCAATATTTTCTTTCAATTGAGTATTTTTTGGATGGAAAAGTTTTTTTGAAATTAGTCGATATCAAATCCAAAAATGTAATATCTATGTTCTTAGAAAAATATATTGTTGTTCGGGTATATAAAAGTTAAAATAAAGGGGTGTATTGTGATGAGATGAAGGTGATTTCTCCATGACATTAGGGAATAATACACTAACATCCGATGCAATAAAAAAGTTATGAATAATGGGGGAATAATTAAAAAAACAATAGGGTTTATTTCATGAATTCCTTTCTCATACTACAATGTGGGGTATCTGAATATTTATTCTGTCTCTCATTAGTGGTGTTGGAAATTGATCTTTTAATTATGGATTTTTTTAGGAATCCAATGGACATACCATAATTTAATCTTCTGTAATTTTTTACAAGGGAAAAAAATATTTTAACAGTCAAACCCAGTGTTTTTAAATGGATGTAGAAATAAGGGCAACCATTTTATTCATCCTCATCCCCTACCTTATCTTCATTATATTCCCTCATTATCCCTTTTATATTGAGTAATTTAAGTGCATTTTGATTCATTGAATATTCAGTAATTATCTTCTATTCTAGATTTTAAATATGTTCTTCTATTTTATAGTTCACTACTATTATCGACTACGGTTTTGACATGTTATTCCACTAGGTAATGTTAAAATAACTTCTTATAAACATGAAATTAATGTCTTTTTAATAGAGGGAACTTTGGATGTTCTAAATAAATCCATATTTCATTTTTAATCTTGAGGCATGTCAAATAGTTGAATTATTTTGGTATTGTGGAAATTTTATATGAATTTTTTATTGATTTGGTGACGTAAACTTGGGAATTTGTGGGTCATATGATTATGGGTTTAGGAGAAGTACACATAACCCATTTAAACATTATATAGAAACTTTAGAGTTTCCTAATGAGTTGGTTATTAGTTTTTACTATATGTATTTTTGAAATAAATTATTTTTAATAATTTATAAATTTTTATGGAAGACATAGGTTTTCATGGACTTAGAATAGGCTGGTAAAAAAATTATTATCAATATATGGATTTTAGGTTCAGTTATATGGATTTATAATATATTTCTACAGATTTTTTGAACTAGTTTACAGTCAAAGTTAGTATTGTCACTCTTTTTTAAAAATTGTGTGATATCATGTGATCTCACTCATTAAAACTGGATGGGCTCACACGTGCATAATTGAAATCACTATCATATAGTTTTATAAATGGTTCATTCTGGAAACATTGACAAAACAAGTGTTAGTATACTTCAATATGGATTTTTTGGTGGAGAATTCTTTTTATCTATGTTTTTTAATAGAATTTATTTTTCATGGAATTTCATTTCAATATAGATTTTTTGATTTAATGTATTAATTTTTTTCTGGTATTTGAAAACATGTGTTGTCTTTTTATTGGGGGGGTGTTTCAGTTATATTTTGACCAAGTGAAAAATATGATTAAATTTTTTATATGGTTCATTTTTCAACTAAATTTTAAATAAGATTTCACTTTTATTTTAATGAAAATAGAGAATGTTCTTATTTTAGTTAGGTTTCATTATATCTAATATTATGAGGGTAATACCATATTTTCCAAATATTTAATGTTTGTTTTAGATTTATAATTTATAGTTTCCTTATGATTTAGTATGATTTTATGATGATACCGGATAAAGTAGAAATTATTAGGGAAGCATTAACTCGGGTGATTGCAATGTTATATAGTTTTATGAAATTTCCTAGGTTCCAAATTAATATATATACATAAGATACATTAGATACTTTTGGAATTATCATGAAACCTTGATTTTGAATAACAAATTGGTGTGATGTTCATAGTTTACCTTCTGGAAATTTTCCATCTTCTTGAAGAGTCACATGGAGTACGTAGTTCATTATCAGGGAGCCTGATGATTTTGTCTCAGTGGTTGAGGTGGGAGTTATCATTTTTTTCTTCTTTAGATGGATTTTGATGTTTTTTTATATATCGAAATAGTTATTTTAAGACCATTATTATGATCACAGTGAAGTGATAATCGATGAAAGATAATTCATTTACACTGATGGTATGAATATGGTTTGTTTCCCTGTAGATTAAACTTGGAATATTTCATATATGAGATAGAGTGACAACGAATTAACCTTGATATATATGGGTACATATGTAATGATCCTATAAATGGAATATTATTATCTTTTGCAGGTAATTTCTAGGTTGAACTTTGGGTCCTTTTTTTACTTTAGGAGAATATGCATTTTTATTTGTTTTTGTACATTTTTTGTATTTTTAATTATGATAAGACTCATCATATATATATTACATTATATAGAAATCTGAAAGAGAAGTGATAAATGATAAGGTAGTAGGTATGAAAGTGGTTAAACAATGTGAAGTGATGGTGACATACATGAAATTGTTCTGAATTAGATCCTTATTAGACCCAAATTAGGTAATACCGTGGCCAAATAATACACATTTTCATTATTTTGATGTTGATGATTAGACATGATTTAGGTAATTGGTCAATAGTTAGTGTCCTACACCTGTGTATAGTGGGATCCATCATTAATAATGACTTGGGATGTGTGGGATCAATCAAATATTTATCTCTGGATAGTCTATCAAATATTTCCAACATGAATTAGTGAGATAATATGGGATAGTGCATAATATGTAAGATTTTTTTTCATTATATATATCTCCATTTTTTATCATATTTCCCCATAGTATTGTTGTTTAAATTAGATTTAATAGTTGGGACACCCTTTATTTCTTGATTTTTTTATTCATATGTATTATTTAATTCCATTAAATTTCATGGTTTGGTTGTTAGTGGGAAGATATAGGATCGATGTGTCAGGTGGGGCTCTGATGAGTGGTTCATATGGATATAGTGATACCACATAGTTATCTTGTCTAATTGGATGTGACAGTTGTGTGGCGCATCTTGTTAGATTTTTAGGGAATGAAATCCTTTAGTATAGGTAGGTGGGGTCATGGTCTATTTGGGTAGTTTCAATGTGAATCATCATTGTACATTTTCCTTATTGACCCCAACTCGTGTATGGTTTGTATATGTATGCATGGGTGAATTTTTAGGGTATTCCCACTGCATGGACCACTAAATTTTAAAATATCACCATATATTCAATCAAAATAATATGATAACTTTCAATAAATATGTCTAGTAGAGCATGAGAATCCAACTGGGTCATTAGACTCATCCCCTTAAAGTGTACATGATATTTGTTTGATGTTTTGAGGGTATTATTGATGTTTAATTTCAGGTTCTGGTATTGGTTTGTTGTAGGACATGTTTTGGGTCATAAAGTGAGTAGATTCCATTGAGTTGGTATGAAATATATTACAAGTTAAGATGAAAGATACAAAATTCATTACTTCCAGTTATTGACCTGCATTTGTATCATCTAACATACTACATTTTTATTTCTTATGATTATATTTATTATGTATATATATATTTTTTATTCTATATTGATGCATCATGTGGAATTTTTTCTTCTATTATATTTTCTTCTTGTGGGGTAACTCTTTGATCCTTGTTTTATGCTTAATGGTTTTTTGGTGTCCTACTATATAAATGGGTCTTATTGATTTTTCAGTACAACAATGATTTATCCATTATTATTTTAATGGTGGAATATTCTCCCCATGATTATACAACTCCCCAACTATTATTTTGTATCCTTTTTCATTATGGGATACATGTATGATTTCATGTGGTGCCTCCTAACCAGGTTCCGTTCGGGAAATCTATTCTTAGGCATTAAATGGATTCAAAATTTTTATGGCGACTTAGACTCAACTATCTTATATTGTTAAAAAAATAACATGAATAATTTAGATAACCAATGTACAAAAAAAATGAGATCAACTATTCATTGTATCTATTATATATTTATGCCCAAAATCATTTTATAGAACTTATTTCTTATTAAATTACATGTAATTTATTAAAAAATAAAGAAATTATCTCTTCATTCTTAAATCATGTAAAATTCATATAGTTTATGTATGATTTAGAATGAAAATTAAATAAATGGTCAACACAAATAAAAAACAGTGAATAATGGGTTGATATTAAGTGAATAGAAATGGATGAATTCATGGAAAAATATATTAACAAGTTATTTTCTCATACAATCCATCTAAAAATGTTATGAATGATCCTTGAACAAAAAATGGATAAGGAACCTATCTAATTTTATAAGGGAACATTTTACAAGACTTCCAAGTTGTGTCATTGGGATTTTATTAATATGTATGATTCTTATTTACTTTAAATAAGAATACATGGAAAAAATGGTTACGAATTCTAAAAATCCCAATAAATGAATATTATGAAGGAATATAATGTATTTAAAATCCTTACTAAAATTAGTGGAGATCAGTTATGAATAGAACTTATATTCGGGACAAAACCAATTTATGGATACCCTCACCTTATTTTAAATTTTTTAATAAAATTAAAATTTAGGGAGAAAAATTTATAAATAGGTAATTGTGTTTTATAACTAGTTCAAAGATGTAATTTATTTCCATTAATTATTAGTCTATCATAATTATATATATTTTTCATTTCATTTTGAGGAATTTAACTCAGGTATTAAAAAATACATTAAAAATAAAAAATATAAAAGAATAATGAATTTTTATTTAAAGTAGAATATTATATTAGAAAATAAAATAATCACCACTATAATAAGATTTAAAAAAATGATATACGAAAAAATAGTAATGTTACAAGAGGATAATAAATATAAGTAAATAAAAAATATTTCATGATTGGAATATTCTTCCTCATGGTCTTCCATGTAAAACATAAATTCTAGTGTAAAGTTTAAATGAAATCCAAAATTTTAAAATATTTAGACCATTTAAATAACAAAACTATTTGAATGATTTTAGAGAATTATTTAAGGTATTTTATAAAAATATAATGTTTTTAGAGTTTTTATTATATAGACATTGTGTATATATTATTATTATGAAAAAATATTATCGATTGGTATATTAATGTTTATATTACATGTATGTAATCCTTAAGTTAGAGGTACTAATATATTATGTATAATATGTTTTTAATGTATAAATAAATAAATAACATGAGTGGAATAATTATATAACAATATAATTTAAAAATATAACCATTTAGTGTCGAAGAGAAATATTTTACAATGGAAAATTGTTTTCTGTATATTACATTAATTATTTGAAAATTAAATTAACAATATTTGGAGCTTTAATATAATAAAATGGGTTTCATATTTGGAATCATCACATTTTAATTATTTATATGGGTAAATATAATTTTTTTTGTGAAAAGTAAGTTTGTGTAGTTAATAGTGAATATAGATTGGTAAATATAGTAAATAAGATATATATTATAAATATATTTAGAACATAAAAGAAAATATTTAAACATTATAATGATCGTCTTTGGATGATGAATGAATAATGGAAATTATTTTTTCCATTTATGTTTCAATTTAAACACAAAATCACTTTCCTTATCATTAAAGAATGTGTATTTTTAATAATTTCATTCACTAATATCATTATAAGGACCCATCATAATCCAATTTTAAAATAGGATTACTATTTAATTTTCTATTCTAAATCTACCCAAATTCTATTCAATACAATATATTTTCATTTTTGGTTGCCTCTTTTCATTAATGGATTCCCAAAGGCTTCATTACAAATAGGGTCTACTAGTGAATATCCAATTTCATAAATGTAGGTGATGCCTTATTATTGGTTTATGTATTTTGTTAAATAATAATATAAATTCATAAATAATTTGAATCAATATAATAAAATTTGATTGAAAAATTTTGTATTTTTATAGTAATTATAGAGTAATGGAATTATAATCCATTTATAATAACTCATTGATTTGTCTATCAGTTCGACCACCAATATAGATGATTCTAAATTATTTTAATCACTATATTTAATGTATGTTAAAAAAATTAAAAAAATATATAAATGATATTGAATAAGAATTTTATTGATTTTATTAGTCCCTAATGGTAATAATTGAATGAATATTGATTATTAAGTTCCTTTAATGGTTGATAATGTTACTCAAAACATGAAAATTATATATTGTTTACTTGGTAACTATATCATAACGTAAATGGGATGAACATGGAACATCACAAAAAATTATGAAATTATAATTCTAGTACCATGACTATTCTAGTTATGCTGATTTCATGAAAATGATAAGATGATCCACTTTTCCAAAATGAACAATTCATGGAATACATTGACCTACTAGAATTTGTTGACTTATATGAGCTACAAATAAATAATAATAATTAATAAATGAATAGAAGAAAATATTAGTAATTGAAATTAATATACATATTGTTCGAAAAGAGTTTAATTGTTAAACTAATGTATATTATACATGGATCTAAATCATGTTCAAATAAGTTAGGTGTTAAGTTAAGGGGTTTTCCAACAATTAATATTCGAATTCATGATTGCATATATCTTTTTTTTCAGGAATCATATGTAATATCCCTTTAAAATTATATATTTCTCACATTTTTTAATTTTTTTATTTACATACCAATATATTTTTTTATCTAAATTAATTTACTCTTAATTATAAAAGTATAACATTCAAAATATATTTTCACCCTTGATCTACAATATTGAAATTGATATTATTTAGTCATTATTCATTTACCTTTATAAATTTTATATTGACTAAATTATATGTATGTTATTAAATTATACTATTAAATTATTGGATGTAATTTGTTTTATAATCCCATTTGTGATTGACTATAATTTTTAAATCACACATTTATATCTTTACCATTATAACTCAATACATTATTGTACTTTTCTAGTCATTATCTAGATTATTTGTCATGTTTAATAAAAAATATAATGTAAAACTTCATTTAAGGCTTGTATTTTAGATATTAAGTTTATTTAAAATCCATTTCACTATCTAATTTTTTCATGTGAACATTATACCTTTAGATATTACTATGAAATTTCATTCTGATATCTTTTTTTAAATTTCCTATATTCTACTCTAAAATTTATCCTCATTTCCATGTTATTTTATGTAATATATATTAAAATTTTAAAATTTATTATAAAATGTATATTTAAATTTCATTAGTATTGTAATATATATATAATACCCTTTTATTTATTTTTTCTTACTTTACATATTAACAATTTTGTAATGGTATTATTGTCTCAATTTAAATGCAACGAGTTATATTCCCTTATTTTGATCAATATTATCATATAGTGTGTATATATTTTACTATAAAATGTTTGTTATTGTATTATTTCATTATTGTTTCGGATTTATACTTCCCCATCATATTCTCTCATTGATTTGTGTTTTATTAATAACCTTTAATTCACAAAAATTGTAATGAGTTCTTCAATGACCTCTATATTTCATTAAGAATACTTTTATTTAATATCATATGAGTAACATGTCTAAAAATTAAATTAAAATCTCTATATTCAATCTATTTATCCATTTTTAATATTTATAAATTTTTATATTTTATTGATATATACTTCATCCATTATGATGTTTGAATGAGACACTCTTCTTTTACACTCTTTTTAAGGGGATGTTTCCCTTCCCTATCCATATTCTTTTTTATCTCAATTTATAAAAATTAATGTATAACACTTTATTTTTATACAACTGATTCCTTATGAATTTTATATATTTTTATTTTTTACATTATTATGATAGAAACGAGACCTCTCTTTATCTCTCTATATTTATATTTTGGCCACTCTCCACTTCATCTGTTTATTATATTTTATTAATGTTAAAAAATTTATATGTTTTTGTGTTATATTTAATTAAATTATTTTTATTTCCATTATTATTCCCATTTAATCCACACATTTATTTTTCTATTTTTTATTAAAATCATGAAATTTGTATGAAAATTATATTTTTTGTTTTTTAGAACTTCTTATCTCCCCAGAGATGTTTCATCCCTATAAAAACTCATTAGTGTTTTAACCTTATAATATTCATACTAGAATTCAGATATCATAATTATGGGATTTAAATTCAATGTATCATGCAATTTCCTTTTATGGATTTTTAATTTTTTTAAAATAATTATAATATATTAATATAAATGAAAAGATTTATTTCCTTCAATGGTCCCAAATTATTTGATTATTGAAAAAACTTCAAATGTAATCCTAAGTTCTATTTATCAACATTCTCACAAATTATTATTCAAACTATATCACTTATACTTTATTTAAATTCATTATAATCCACATTCATATATTTAACAATAACATAATTGTATTACCTTTAGTTATTCATTTTCTTCCCCTATTCCCATAAATTTATTCCCATAATTATCTTATTTCAAATGTAATTTATGATCTCCTTGCCTTTTCCAAAACAATAAAAACATAATTCATTAATTTAACTTAGGTAGAAATTTTCCTTTATTATATAGATGATTTTAATAATATCAAAACATATAAATTATAAAATTAGTTCCAACATTAACACCTTAGGTTACATAACTCTTCTAAGTTAATAATTTTGGATTCTCATTTATGATTGAATGAATCTCAATAATTGTTATCGTTAAAACAATAATACTAATACTATAATATATTTCACCTAAGAAAACAAAACATATTTATCCTAGAATTAATAAAAAATAGGTTCCTCTTACCAATTTAATTAACACCGAGTGATCAATGATAATAAATATTGTGACCCCTTTTATTTTTTGATGTGATAACTTATTTTTATGATTATGGGACATATTGATGAAACCATACATAACTAGATGGAGGTAGTTCCAAAATATAAAAGAAATTATGAAATAGTGGTATTATTAATAATGAATATCTATGTAAGGTCAATGGTGATAGATATGAATAGTAAAGGGATGGGGTGGAATATTTTCCCATAGGGAACATTCTATGGAATGATACTTTCTGAAAGGGACCACAGAGGAAAAAAAATTCTTTTATTTTTCATAGGGGATATAGAAAAATGTATTCCCTATAACTCAATTTTTTATCCCTTAATATATAAATGATTTAGTGTGTTATCTAATGTATTGGGAACATTATTGAACAAAATTATTTCCTTATGGTGTTCTTATTATATTTCTTATTCATGGTATATATTCCTATATAATAATTCTCATTTGAAGAAAAAAAATTATTTTAAAATTTAAGGAAATAAATCTATAGAATGGAGAAATAGTGTATATTAAGTGGTGAATATTCCTCCTAGTTTAAGACACTAAGAACATGATTTATGTGGAACTTTAGAAATTTTGGTGGCCTTTTTCTGCACTCGAGGTTCAAAATTATCTTCTGAATTAGAAGATGGAATCTTCAAAAAAAATTATTCCATGTACATGAATTGGTGTTTAGATTTAATAGTATAAGAATATTATGGATAGTTTACTATGTTTTATATGTAAATATTTTTTAAATATTTATTAGTTTCTTAGTTCATGGTTTACTGACCTAAAATAGAACAACCATACAAAGTTATTAAGGTCAGTTGGAGGCCGTAGAATGTTTCAGATCCTAGTTTGTTCTAAAAATCCTAGTTTTGTAGTAATATAATTAACTGTTCATTGTATGTGATTTCCATAAGATAATTTTAATCCCATTATGTATTTCAGATTCAATATAAATTTATTTTTTTAAAGGATACTGTTTTATTATGGTAAGGCTCAAACTAACACATTGATGATGAAAATATTTAAACTATAATGAAATTTAGTTTTTTCACACATCAATAATATAGAGGGTTTATTGACTAGATTCATCTATAAGTGTGTCTTTTTTTTATAATTTTATTCCTTTATTGAAAGTGAAAATATATTTTTGGATGGTATAACCATGATTTATGGTGCAATACCAAGAATTAAGATGTCCAAAACTATAAATTGATTATGGTGTTGAAAAAATGTATCAATGTCGTTTCTATGATTTTTTTGTATCAATTATTTTAAAGGGAATCATTGGGAAGGATACTACTAGAACATAAATTTATATCATGTACGGTTTATTCCATATGTTTTTCAAATAGTATATCTAATATGGGATTGATAGGTTATTAGTGAGTATACACCATCCATTTTGATTCATCATTTATTTCAACTTGTCTTTTCATCATTGTACATCCAAGAATGGGAGTAGGTGGACTGTTTCTAGAAGCATTGGTTGGGTGATCTCTTATTCATTAGATGAGGTGGTGGTTGAATTACTTTTTGGAAAATTAATTTATATGGGATGTGAGGATTAAACCATATTAATAGTAAATTAGATTGTGATTATAATGTTAATTTGGAGAATAGTGTTATGATTTTGAATATAATGTAATTCAAAAAGGGGACTATATGATTTTCTAAAATAATTCAATATAATTCTTTTCTACCTGAAGAATTTGTCTAGAAGGATCATTCATACCTAGACAAATTGACTTCTAAAAATTGGTGGTTTTGTCTTGGGTGTGTTATTGTAAAGGGGGTTAAAACACATAATAATTAAAATTAATTATGAAACAAAAACCTATGGGTGATGCGATTTTTTTGGGAGTGGTCATAGATACAGTGGTATGTGTAAATTGTTTTGACGGGATATGGTGTGAAAAAATTTATTTTTTTATAATATACTAGTTTTATATTTAATTAAAAATTCATGTTATTTATATGAATTTATTCAGGAAATATTTACATCAATTTTCATATATTAATATTTCATATAGTTAAAATGATTAAGTAGATATTAACTATAAATATAATATTATCATGGTTTATCCATCACATAAGGTCTGTTTTATTTAAAGGGTATTGATATTTCAAAAAATTTATTTCATATTTTGATTTAGATAAACAATTATTTAATTATTATATATGTAATAAATGGATATTCATGTTAATTATACAATTTAGTATTTGTAAAATTTTCAAATAAATTTACCAAGGTATGAAACATGAATATGAATTTAGTATTTGATCCATGAGTGTTGGTTTGTCACATTATAGAAGGTTTCTTGAGTATAAATAAGTGGAAGTTCTAATTATTCTCCAATGGTTATTTTTTACTTCTTACCTACAAAAATTACTTTTTTAAGAGTGTTTGGGTGTTTCACACTTAATCAAAAGTACAATGGATTTTTATGAACCTCCATTGAATAAGAAAAATTGTGGAAGTAATATATATCGATGAAAAAATGTTGATTGAGGTTGAAATCCACGAGGTTATGACATTTAAATAAGTGGTAGTTTCAGCAGATATACTGATGGGTTGTCTATCAATTTGAAGACATCATTTTTGGTAGAAAATGAGGAATATTACTATAGTGGATGTTTATTAATTTTATTGATATGTTCTAGATACATGTATAGGATCCATGGTATTTGGGTTTGGAGAAATATGATTCTTATCCAAAGATTTAGGGATGTTTCTTTTTTCGTTTATGGAAGGATCATCTAGATGTAATTTTTTCCAAAAGGGGTAGTTTTTTATATCACTTAAAAAGTTTATGTGAAAGTATACCATGAGAAAATAAATTATTAAATAGGGGAAACAATAAATATCAGGCATGTTTCATTACAAAGGTTTGATAATGAATATTATAGTGATTCTTACTCTAAGGAAATTAATTATATATGGTCATTGGAGTTCTATAATTTTTTCCATAATTGGGGGGAGTGGGTCATTTAATTGATCTAGACATAGTTGAGATATAGTAGGGAAAAGGGATCATGAATTTCTTTGTTTTATTGAGAAATAGGACTTTTATTAGGGGTTATTTTAGTGAGATTTTCATAGTCATAGGTTTTAAAATTTTCAGGAAGCTCGTTTAGATCAACATCTATTGTGATGGTATTACATAAGTTATATATTAAAAAATAACAGAAATATTTGAATCTTCTTGAAATAGTTTCATGAAAAATGGTTTTAAGGGGTGATCATGGACATAGTATATGGAACCACATATTTATGGGAGATAAATAAATCCACATGGATTTCAAGACTATTTTAATTAAAGTATTTTTTAATGATATCATTATAATGGTTTCATGGATCCAAAAAATAGGCCATTAGTGTAAAGACATTATGGGGAATGTTTTTCTCAGTGGGGCTTGGATAGTTGGATTTGTAGTGGGGAAATATGGTGGGATTGCAATTTAAGTGAGATTAATAGACAATATTCATAATGAAACTGATGAACATTGGTAAAATCATTGAGAATTTTCTTCAAGGGGATGATTGATAGACATAACCTATGAAATAATTTTTCATGTTAGAGTTTGTAATGTTTTAGTGTATGAGATAATTTTTTTATTATGTTTTGAGATTTCATAAATGGGAAAAAATGAAACCATGACAAAAAATATAGAGGCAATTCCAACAGCACCCATAAAGTCTGGGATGATGGTAGAAGTAGTCGATACTATGGTCATGAATGTGAAAGTAATATGTTTTTTAATTTTTTCACTAGAGAACCCTCCATGTTTCTGATTAAGTGGAACCATAGGATAATATACTTATGTGGGACAAGATATCTAAATGAAGTTATGGGTTCAATATAAAATTTCTTCTAGGTAATGGTTTGAAGCATTTCAAGCTATAGAAATATTTATATTATTTCATTTATGTTTTGCATGAATGAATATATTTTATAACTATTCAATGAATCACTTATGAGGCCGATGATGTTAAATGTGTTTACATGTTAGTGTATATGATGGAAGAATGTTGTTCTATAATCCATCATGTGAACACATGATAATTTTAATAGAATTTGAAGAGGTTGGATCAATGTTTTTAAGGAGTTTTGATTGTGTAGAAAATGGGAATTTTGGAATATCCTTGGTTAATTTTTTTATGTCCTAAATGTTTAGTAGGATATGAAACCAAAAAACCGCATGGAATCTATAGATCTTTTCAATAAAATTACTGGATGAAGACACATTTTTTTGTGTATTGGAAGAGGACAAAAATATTGAATACACGATCTTCTAAGGAGGTGTTTGAGGTCTTAAAGTATGTTAGATATAATGTTTCAAGATAGGATTATCAAATTTTTGATGTAATATCCAAACATTCCGGGAAACTTTAATCAAATTATATTGACTAGAAGGGGTTGTTAGACGAATTTTCATTGTGATATTTTTCTGATAGGGTTCCAAAACATAAGTTCCCATTAATATCGGTGATTTCTCCAATAATTTATAAAATATAAAATGTATTATCCAATGTAGTATGAATAAAGAATAACACTATAATTAAATTTTATTTTACCCATTTATTTCTTGTTTGGAATATATTATTTCTTGTCTATTTTATTTATTGGAGGATATTTTTGATGAAAATATTAGGATCCAAAAGCATAAAATAGAGGAAAAATATGGTTTCTAGGGTGAATGGTCCTCGTAGTTCTGGAAAATGTGTCTATGGTGCCTATTTATGTTTTGATATTAAGGTAGCCTTTTTTTATTAGAGGTTCCATAAGTATCTTCTGAATCAAATTATTTTATCTTCTAGATTTCTATTTTTAGGAAGAATAAGTTGTATTAGGGATTTGGTAGAAAGTGTAGGGTGGTATTTTTTATATATTTCCTAATATGGTCATTGTTGGAATATTTATGGGTTCTTACGGTGTGGTTTACTTAGTTTTTAACAAACCACAATTTAATGGTTTTTCACTCCATTAGATACTATGGATGATTCGAAACCATGATCATGTGTTGAGATCATAGTTTAGTGGAAACATTCTTCAAATTTACTAACAGGGGTTTTATCAATGATAGTACTATCCCAATTATGCTTTTCATATTCTGTGGGTGTTTATTGTTTTCAGGGGATTTAATTGAAATTTAGAAATGATTGTAATGATAGTTTGTTAATATAAAACCATATATTAATGAAAATATTGGTACATAAACTATTATTGAGTGTATATGTTTCATTTATGGGTATTAGTCAAAATAATGTTTGTTAGTATAAGTTAAATCCATGATAATAGGCATAGTCTTTGTTCTTAAAATGTATAGTTAAGATTTATTACAAATGAATCTAAATAAGGCATTTACATTTATACTAGAGCATAACAATATACCATGATGATAATTATTTCATAGAATATTCCTAACAATAACATTGTTTAACTAGGATTTATTAATATTATTCTCATGAAAATATTTTTCAAAAACATTTTTTGTCTAATAAATTAAATTATTCCTCAAATGATCTCAAAAAGAACCTAATTAGGTTTTATTGTGTTTAAGAAATTGGGAGGATTAAATGCATTTTTTACCCCAATAAAACTTAGTAGTAACACCCTTATGTATGAGGAAAATATGGAATATCATGGGGTTCTATGTGCAACCACACATTCAACTATTTTTACCCCCACTCACCAAAACCATAGCTCCACCCTTAGTTATACGATTCTTGGATCACATAGTCTTTATCACATCATGGTTCCCCTCCTAAATTTTCCCCTAGATCAACCACTATTGTTTGATCTAACAATGGTATAGTCCTTGCACTCATTGCCTAAGGTCGATAATCATACTCTCATATAGAATAACAGAATAATTATAAATGGCTGAACAAGTTATCAAGAAAATATTAAATAGAAGAATTTTTTTTCCTATAATAAAAAAAATAAAAATAGAAAATTATAACACATGTTAAATAAGAGAAAATAAATAATTTTATATTGATGGACATGTTCTATACCATATGTGAATAAAAAATCAAACTCATAGAAAAAATTTTATTTCAAATATAATTAATATAACCATATATCAAAAAATCATGTTTCTTTGATGGTAAATTTAAAATTAAATCTACATAAAAATTATCACACATTGTTTATTAAAATTAAAATTAAATATAGAAACAAAAAATAGAACACTTAATTATTCTTTTATTTCAATATAAAATATTCTTCCGAAAAAAAAATTATTTAAAAAGCATAATAATAAAAAATAAATTAGACCTCATCTCTATCATTAATAATAATTGACAACCAAATGAATAAGAACACATTTTACATTATAAGAAAATTGAAATTATAAATTTTTTTGAATGAGTTCTAAGTGATATACAAGATAAAGGATACTATTGAAATATGTTAAATTCCCAAAAAAAAGGAAACTAAAAAACATAGAATATTTATCCTTTATATAAACTTGAAAATAAAATCCTATTAAAAAACAATATAAATTTCACATTATATTGAATAATAAAAAATAAAACATTATAACACATGTTATCTACATTTTTGTTATGTAAAAAACATGTGTAATTTTTGAAATATAACATAAAAAATTAAAATAATAAAACATACATAAATATTTATATATCATAAAACATTGATAAAAATTTTATAGAAAAAAATCATTAATGATAATTAAAAAAAAAATATATGTTAACAAAAATAAATAGTATAAGAAAAAAGATATTATAAACTAAAAAAAGTACTATGTGATAGTTGAAGAAAAATAAGGAACTCATATTAAAATTTCAATTTTAGAAAATGTTAAAATATAACTAGAATTGAAAAATCTTGGGTACATTTATAAAATTTAAAAGTGATATATAATTAAATAAGATTGAATGAAAGTAAATTTTTTGGAATGTAACATGAAATGAAAATTTAGTAATATATGTTCTATGTTTCTCTAGATTACATATTTTCTTTAAAATATTTTAAATGAAGAAAACCAATTATATAGTATATTTAAAAAAACACATGAAAAAATAAAATGTCAACACACGTTATCTTGTAATTAATAATTAAAAAAAATATAAAAGAAACGATACATTAGAGAAAAATGGAATTATAAATTATATAACTTGATTCATGTTCTATATAGAGAAAAATAATAGGAAAAACATTTAAATAATATTAAACTACATTTTAAAAAGGGTAAGAGGGAATTATAAAACCTTTTCATCTAAGATATCTTATTTTTAAAATCTAATATAAATTTAGTAAATAAATTTAATTATGATAAAAATAAAAAAAAAGATATATAAAATAATCTTTATTATCTTCATTAACTATGGAACACTGAAAATGTTTCATTCATTAAATTTTCCTAGAAAATGAGAAAAAATAGAAAAATGTTCAATTAAAAGAAATTAAAAACAAACCTTCGATTAAATCAATAATTAAAATATAGACAATGAATAAAGTAAGAATTGTTTTGATTTCATAACCATATATGGCTACAACCCATCATCGATCAATATTTAAATTGACTGTGGCTTCCAAAGCTTTTATTTAATTTCCATATGTTGCCGACTAGAACTAACAATAGATAATGTTCTATATGAGAGACAATAACCTATTTTAGACCATGATTTATGTATGGAATCACTAAGAAACATCCATCATCCCAATAACATAAAAAGTATCCCATATATAAAACCATCGAAAATATAATTTCATAAAACTCTTGATGATATAAATAAATATTAAGTCTCAATTGATCATGTTTAATTATATATGAAAGAAAAAAATAATGGTGTTCATCATTTCCTCAATTCCCATGTGTTATTAATTTCTAGATCAATCCATAGAATTATCCTATAATACATAAAAATAGTTCTAGGATGTATGGGTGATTTTATAAGTAAATTTATTTGGTTACTCTCTAAAAACTACCACAGTAGCGAGGAAGAAACATACTAAATTCCTAATAAGAAAACACCATGACTAATATATAATCTGATCCCACAGAAGGTCACAAACCCATATAATCACAAAAACAAACTCCATATACCTTTATAGTATAAATTTAACTATTCAATAATGTATAATTAAGAATGTGTCATTTAAACACTATCCCACTGACCAAGTCTACCCTACATAGTAATTATAGACATCTTAGTGCAGAACCACTTCAATTTCCAATACCACATCATAAAATGTATAATTTTATATCCACATGAAAATTATAAACTACATAAAATCTATATCTAAATATGAATCCATGTATGAATAGAAAATCCACATACATGTATATTTCACATCAATACCACCGACTCCATATGACGGTATTCTCATCACTCTATGGAGTATGGAAGGGTTTGTAATCTAACATTAGTTCAAACAAAATTTATGATGTTGGTAGTGAACCCAGTACCAATTCCATATTTATGTGTTAGTTAGGTTATCTAAATATTATAATGGTTCATATCAATATAAAATATTATATTGTCCATCACTAAAATAAAAAACATAAAACGTTATAATATAAATCATGATCCCAGGAAACTAAGGTCACAACCTGATCATTCTATCTACCACCGTTCTTAATGAATATTTTAGTGTCTTATAACTACAAAATATCCTAGTATATGAATATAATAAATAAAAATACAATAGAACCATCCTTGTTCATTAAATTATAATGTCACTATTACTACCCTTGAAATATTCATGGTCACCCATATAAAAATATTTTTTAATTTCGGACCTTCCATCCCTCACATTCCTGTTTTTATGAAGTTTCAACCTGATAAAATCAATTGTTATGGTAGATCCATAATTACCCTTCATTAAATTCATGTTTTTTCCAAACGATAAACTTTGATAGATCACATACCTCCCCACCATAATGGTCAGTGGACTTGCTAAAAATAAAATTAGAGACTTTTTTTCGATACCATTAAAATATACATGGTCTCCCAAATCATAATATTATCTAATTTGGTGCATTTTATTGGACTTAGAGATTGTATATCTCATGCACCCCCTGAGAATATGCTTTTTGATGGGAGTGGTATTAATAAACTTTTTAAATGGTGTTGTTTATCCCACATTAAACCGATATTGGTGTCCTAAATATTCATTCAGGGGGAGTTTCAAGTAAGAATTGACTAATCTAAAAATATAATTCGTGTTTAAAGAGATTGTTGATATTAAAAATGTACGGTGATAATTTGGGTATGTAAATTCCTATAGGGGATCAAATTGTGACACCCAGTTTTTGGTTAATTAAATGATGTACATATTAGCTTAAATTTATTTATAGATACATTTTTAATATGGATTTGTGTTTAAATTTTGATTATTTTTAATATAATGTTTTTTATCTGTTATTTTTCCTGATAAAAATTTACACATATTTTGAAGGATTAATGGGTGTAAATTAATTTGAAACATTTTTGGTTTTACATTGTGGATTGAGAGTTATTATGGGAGTTAGATAAATAATTTTGGGATAATTAATTGGGTTAATGCCTTTTGAATACAAAATGGGGAAGGAATTATAGCATCTCCAAACCCACACTCCCATATCTAGTTCTAGAAAAATAAACAATTCAATTTTGGATTTGATAATGAGGAATGTGATCCAATTCTCATCCTCCAAAACTGAAAAAAATAAAAAGGGAATATTGGATCACTTATATTTTAATGACCTGTAAAATTTCATTTAATTTATTTAAATTTATTTGCAATTATTATGAGCCTGTAAAAATTGATGGTGTGTGATTCCAAGGCCCGTTGTGCTCGGAATAAATGTTTGAATTTTTTTTAAGGTACGTTCAGTAAACGTGTGGATGGTATTTTCTATCTTTTGAATTGGTGATTAGATTAAAAATATGAGGGTACCATTGAATCAAGAGTGCCATGATTCGCTTAAGGGAAGCTTCATTTTGACCATAGTAGGCCGAGAGAAAAAGTTAAATTTTGGTCTTTACAAAAAAAATTGAAAACATTATTTTATTTCTTTTTCTCCAGCGGTTGAGCGACGGTGATGGGGATCAGTTACCTGTCAAGACAATTAATGTATTGAATCTCCTTAATTTGTAACCTCACCATTAAGAATTTAAGAGGTTCATTCATCAAATGAATTTCATTAATTCATCGATGCATTACTCACCTTTTCCCCCTCTATTTAAGTGTGTCTTGGGGTGAAGATTTTGATATGTCTTCAACAAGTAAAAAAAATTTGGCGATGTGATGAGAAACCTTCCACTGATGAAGACACAAGCTTAGGTGACATCGAATCGGGAGTGACGAATGCTAGTGGCTTCATCAAATCATGGAATATCCTTCCACCACTGTGACAACTCCAACAATTCTCGAGGTAGGGGTTGTTTATTAATTCAAGATATTCTTTCGATTCTCTTCCTCATTCTTGAATTTTCAGGAGGTTGTTGCTGGGGATTTGAATGGGGTTTATCATAATTTTATTATGATTTATAAATTACTCCTACTTTTATAATGCTAACGCGGAGGGGGCGAGACAAACGAACAAAGACTAGACCCTCTGCTACATGTTTTTCATTTTGTTCATTGTAGTTGGGTTGTTATAAATTGATAGAACCATGAAACCAAGAGGCGCACAATGACAGCGGCATCCCGGGAGGACCGTAGGCACGTTCGAATGAAAGAACAGACCACCGGAGCTCACTCTGTGTCCCGTAGAAGATTCTTTAGTGCAGAACCAGTGTGGTGGAACTAGAAACTGGTGCTATTGACGAAGGTAGCTACCAACACTCAACGACTGCAGAAGAGTGCAGCACCACTTGGTTCCATGGAGGACCCGAATGGGCGGCCAGAACCAGCCAACTGTGTTGGTGAGGCAGTGCACCGTCACATGCCACAGTGAAGGATCCACGTCATCGAATCCATGATAGGAGGGAGAACCACAACCCATGGGTCCCTTGGACCACATGGAGGCGCCATGTGGAACCGTTAATTGAATATCTGAACAACTCTTCTTCAGTCGTTCGGGAGCTGGCAGCCACCCGGCTAGCGAGTCGTGCCAGCGCACTGGGGCACATCGTCTGGCATCCCGTACCCACCCGGATGGCTAGTCTGATCCGCTGCCAAATAGGTCGATCCTACCATGGCCCATCATAATAGGGTCGGTACGACCGGGTCGGACCGGACCCTGACCCCTCTCGTGCCGAAAACAGTTAGAAGGATGTAACATGATAACCAAACAATCATTTGATGAAATTTCTGTGGTTTTGGGATCCTTGGAGAGAGATAATCCTTTTGAGATACTCCACGAGAATTTTTGAGAATGTTGGAGTATAGTGGGGTTAGATTGACCCCAAATCCAACTAAGCCCTCAGCAAAAAAATGCAAATAACATAGAGACTGGGTGTCCGGTTGACGCACGGTCTGTTGAGTTGGAACCCTTATGAGGTGCTAGATCATAGAGTTACTTTTTCTTGGTACTTTGTGCCGATTGAAATATGACCGATTGTCTGAGGAGCGGTTCTCCCAGAATCAAGCATGCTATGAGCGGGAATCCAATGACTAGAAGTGAGGTAGAGGTTGGAGACATATCATACAGAGGTTAATACCTAGAAATCCTTTGTGGATCAGAACCAATCTTATGTTGGTCAAATCCTCTATGTGTCAACACTCAGAAATCCTATGTGGGTCAGCACATACCGATCCTGTATGGGTCAGATCCTGTGTGGGTCAGCACTCAACAATCCTATGTGGGTCAGCGCATAACAATCATGTGTGGGTCGGATCTTGTCTGTGTCAATGGGGGTTATTGCCTATCAATCATGGGCAGGTCAGATCTTGTGTGGATCAGTAGAGGTTAGTACCTATCAATCTTGTGTGGGTCAGACTCTATATGGCCAGCAATAGTGACTCTAAACAAAATAAGATGATCTAGATTATCAACTAATCATCTGTACATCTGTGCTTTACCTATACCTGGTTTGATATGTGTCTATTTCTTTGTGTCTTGTGATTGAGATCATGCTTGGTGGTTTTCTTTTGTGGAATTATGAGAGTCCTTTGGGGGTCTTGGGTTCCCTACTGAGTATTTTCATACTCACCCCTGCATGAGCATCACCCACACCTTGTTGTGTCTTGTGCAGATGATGAGATGCCGAGATGAGAATTGAAGAAGCTATGACCAGGTATTACACATAGGAAATTGGCTAAAATGGAGAGAAGTGGAGAAGAGTTGTACCTACCCTTCAGGTAGGATCCTCGGTGGATGAATCTAGGAGTTATTTTCTATTTTTCAGCTGTAGTTGTAACTTTCAGTTGGGCTTGTATTCTGGTCACTTTACTTTTAGTACACACCTTTTATACTTCCGTTTTACTTCTTGGTTCCATCTTATTGTGTTCTTGGATTGTGTGTTTGTACATGTTTAACGGAAATTCATTCCCATTTTAGGGATATGACTTTCCGGTGATATTCGCCATCCCCCGGCCTATAGAAGGTGGGCTTGGGGTTGTCACGGAAGATGCCCAAGGGGACGGGTCGTGGAAAAGTGGTTTCCGAGGAGTCGGTTCTATCGAAGAACTAAGACATTAAATATTTTAATAGAGAAATAGTGTTATGTGTTTTGAGTGTGGTTTTCTGTTCGGGGAGTCCAGTGTTGGTGCGGCGGCCGACGTATCCATACACCAGGACCCTGAATTCTGATTTCTAACTCGTTGCACAAAAATACTGATTATGTGTGTTTTGGAAATGTTTTTACTTTGATATCTTTGATTTATCTCACCAGGTATAACTTGTTGATCGTGTCACACTAGTTTCTTTACAGGATGCCATCGCGTAGACAACTAGCCATGATTCTCAAGAGAGTATACGTTTATGGACAACCAAGTGATGAGTCTTCGGTGCAGGGCCCTTTAACTGTGGTAGCACCTTCAGATGGTGCACCAGCCTCACCCCCACCTGTTGGGAAGTATATGCCACTATCCCCACCAGCAGACCCTACACGCCGACTAAGCACATTGTACTAGTTCCAGAGACATAGCACTATTGAAAATACTATATATCCCAATAGATTGAAACTGCTGGTACATGCATAAAAACCGTTGGTATACTATATACCAACGGTTTTTCAAACCGTTGGATAGTAAGCCGTTGAAAAAGGCCTATTCCAATGGTTTTTCTCTAACCATTGGTATATGGCACGATAACCTTCACTATCCCAACGGTTTTATAGAAACAGTTGGAAAATATTTTCTAAAAAACACTATACCAATGGTTCAAAACCATTGGTATAGTGTATTACCAATGGTTTATTCAAACTTTTGGTAAAAATATTCTCCAAAAACACTTTAGTAATGGTTTTAAACCGTTGGTATAGTTTTTATTCTAAAAAACATCATAGATGCAACCACCCATTCCCTCCAATGCATACACTATTAAACATAGCTACAAATAACACTTAAAATAGAACAATTTTCACTTAAAATAGAACAGAAAATAAACACTTGAAATATCACATAAAAATCAGTAGAATTTTCCAAATATGACATGCACCACTAACATAGTTTTCTCTATTTCAATCATCACATGAAAACCACTCATCTAACTAAACCATTTCAATTTTTTTGGTGGATACATCTTCATATTGGTGAGAGGACACTCACATTACAGAGATCCCATCATAATCATAGTTGCATACACCATTAACAGAATTAAAACATAATTCATAAGATAATTACACCAACTATACACATACAACAAGTATACCCATACACCATCTACACATAATTCATATGGTAATTAAATACATAAATAATTCAATTCAGAATTCTGAGGGTTGGGGGTGGTGTTCAGGGGTTTGGGGTGGCTGTCCAAGGGGGGTAGGGGTGTCCAGGGGGTGGGGGTGTCTGGTGGGATAGGGGTGTCTGTGGGGATGGGGGTGTCTAGGTGGTGTCTAGGGGTGGGGTGGGGGGTATTCTAGGGGTTGGGGGGTCCAGGGTTTGGGGTGGTGTCTAAGGGGGGTGGGGGCGGTCCAGGTGTGGGGGGCGGGGGTGGTTGTCTTGGGGGGTGGGGTGGTGTCCACAGTGTTGGGGGGTTCTCGAGGGGGTGGGGGCTGTCCAGGGAGTGGGGTCTATGGGGTGGAAGGGTTGTCCAGGAGGTTGGGGTGTCTAGGGGGTGTGCGGGGCTTTCCATGGGGGTGGGGTGCCATTCCAGGAAGTAGGGTGTGTCCACAAGTGGGGGGGGGGGGATGTATAGGGGGAAAATGGTGTCCCAGGGGGTGGAGGGCTTTCCACGCGGGTGGGGTGGGGTGGGGGGGGGGGCTATCCGAGGGGGGGGGCATCCTGGGGGGGGGGGCTATCCGCGGGGGTGGGAGGGGCAGTCCATGGGGGTTGGGGGTGTCTAGTGGGGTGGGCGGGGCTGTCCAGGAGGGTAAGGGGTGTCCGGGGGGGATGGGAGGAGGGGTTGTTCATGGTGGTGGTGGGGGTGGGGGGTGTCGATGGGGGTGTCCAGGGGATGGGGTGGTGTTCAGGGGGGGTGGGGTGGTGTCCGAGGGTGGTGTCCATGGGGGTGGAGTTATGTCCATGGTGGGTGGGGTGGTGTCTAGGTGGTTGGGGGGATTTATAGTGGGTGGGGGTGTCCAGGGGGTGGTGGTGTCCAAGGGGTGGGGGTGGGGTGTCCAAGGGTGGGGTGGTGTCCAGGGGGTGGTGGTAGTCCAGGGGGTGGGGGTAGTCCAGGGGGTTGGGGGCTATTTAAGGGGGGTGAGAGGCTGTCTGGGGGGTCCATGGGGATTGAGGTGTTGTCCAGGGTGTGGGGGGGGGGGGGGCTGTCCATAGGGGTAGGGGATGTCCAGGGGTAGGGGGTGTCCACGGGGGTGGGCGGGGCGGTCTCGGTGGTATGGGGTGTCCAGGGGTGTGGGCGGGCTGTCCATGTGGGTGGTCGGGCTGTCCAGTGGGGTACGGGGTGTCCAGGGGTGAGACTGTCCATAGCTGTGGGGGGCTGTCCACGGGTGGAGGGGGTGTCCAGGGGGTGGACGAGCTATCCACAGGGGTGGCCGGGCTTTCTAGGGAGTAGGGGGTGTCCAGGGGGTGGGCGGGCTATCCACGAGGCGTATGGGAGTCCGAGGGGGGGGGGGAGGGTGGTATCCATGGGGGTGGGGGCTGTCCACGGGGGAATGGGGTGTCCAGGGGGGGTGGGCGGGCTGTCCACAAGAGTGGGCGGGCTATCCAGGAGGTGGTCGGGCCATCCACAGGGGTGGGTCGGGCACTCCAGGGGGGTACGGGGTGTCCAAGGGGGGGCTGTCAACGTGGGTGGTCGGGATGTCCAAGGGGGTATGGGGTTTCCGGGGGGGGCAGGCTATGCACAACTGTGGGGGGCTGTCCACAGGGGGAGGGGGTTTCCAGGGGGGTGGGTGGGCTGTCCATGGGGGTGGTCGAGCTATCCATGTGTAGTGGGTGTCTATGGGGTGGGTGGGCTGTCCTCGAGGGGTAGGGGTGTCCAGGGGGGTGGGATTTCTATCCATGGGGATGTGGGGCTGTCCACCGGGGGAGGGGGTGTCCAGGGGTGTGGGCAGGCTGTCCATGGTTGTGGTCTGGCAGTCTAGGGGGTGGGAGAGCTGTCTACATGGGTGGTCGGGCTATCCTGTAGGTAGGGGGTGTCTATATGGGGTGGGAGAGCAGTCCATGAGGGTGGGAGGGGCAGTCCAGGGGTGTACGGGGTGTCTGGGGGGTGTGGGGGGGGGAGGTGGGGGGAGTTCATAGGGAGAGGGTTGCCCAGGGGGGTGGGCAGGCTATCCTCGGGGCTGGAAGGGCTGTCCAGGGGGTAAGAGGTGTTTAGGGGGTGGGGGGGCTATCTAAGGGAGGGGTAAATTAGTCACCGAAAATCATCAAGTCATGTTTTATAACTATAGATATAAAAATAATGATAATGTGACCTACCATGTCACACATATTTAGGAACAAAAGATCAATAAACATCAAAGGTTAGTAATATCAGACAAAAATGTAACTGATAAATCTGTCCCTCATCACCATCACTATCATCACAATCATCATCACCCTTACCCTCATCCTCATCTTTGTCTCCATCATCGTCCCCTCCCTCCCCAACACCCTCTTCCTTTCCCTCGTACTCAGCCTCAACCTCCTCATCGCTCTCCTCCTCCGCCTCAGCCTCCACCTCGGCCTCCTCCTCCACCTCAGCCACCTTCTTAAGCTCCTACACCTCGACCTCCTCCTCGCCATCATATCGACCAACACTAGAACTGCCACCTGGTGAACCATATATATAATTCATCGATGAAATATATACATCACAAGCAGTTTTTCCCGCTGGTGGAAGTGTTGGAAATAAAACTTCAATCACTTTCATAAATGCAGTGTTTTCCCTACAAGACTGTTCTGCCATCTCATGGGACCATTTTCAGCATGTTCAGCATGTGCCTTAACCTACAAAAATTCAGTGTCACTACAACTCGTACTTGACGAGGTCCAATACCTCGTCAGATCTATACTCTTCCCAAGTCGGCAACATACTCTACTTGGGTGCTCATCTCCCAACACCTGATGTAAGTGATCGTTTGGCCCAAAATTGTCAGTTTCCTGGGCATCAAGGGCCTCTAAAGAAGTTTTTTACAAATATAAATATATTATTAAGTTACAGAATAGAGATTAAAATTTTAAATCTACAAATTAAAACTTACAATCTACTGCTGATTTTGTTCATTAACCGCACTTCCATATTTGTTCTTTCTACATGAGAAAAACATTTCTTCTCAAGGAAAACATCCTTGTATATTCAATTTATACCTATAAAATGAAATAGAATGTTGTAAATCATAATAAAAAATATGATACCAATAATTAATTGCATAACTAAAATTATATAAGAACTTTTGCAATCAAATAAATTATGGAGGAAGCAATAGGAAGTAAAAGTCAAAAAGAAAGATGATAAACTGTCATACCTATTACCTCTCATGATCTATCATCGTAGTACGTCCCAATGTGTGGACATATTTCTTAGCATCAATGTTTTTTTTTGATTTATTTCAGATGAATCCTAAATAAAATTCAATAATTATTATTAATTAAAAACATGAAAATTTTCATTTAAATACATATAATGTGATTAGTACCTTAAATTGGCTGGTCATCTAATGAGTAATCATATGTCGATACAATTCTAACAGAAAATCATCCACGATAGGGGTCGCTTATATCTCTATTCCTACTCTAGCATGCTATCCAATGTATAACTCATGCTTATAAACTCTCCAAAGCTTTCCTAAATACTTTAGACGTGTTGGTCGTGCACCCTCACCATCGGGGAAATTAAACCGTAGCTGACACCGAAATACTAATTTATATAAATAAAATATTAATATATTGCATTAAATAAAACATATTTTTTACCCATATCTCTACCCAGGCATTATCCTTGACTTTTTTTAGCAATTGTCTCTATGAGAGTGGGCTGACAGGAATGATGTCAGTGTATTTGAGAAGCGTCGCAAAAAAACTCCGACATTGCTGCCCTAATTTTTCAATCATTTGAATATATTCATTGTAGTCCACCATCAACTGTGTGTGGTGGTTCCACATCGCACAAATAAATGTACACCCCTTACCCATCCTCCTATTAGTAGATGTAGCTATTATGAATGAAAAACAAATATTTTATAAATACATGTTATAATGGAAATAAATAATGGTGAAAAATTTTTAGGGTAATATAAGTATACCTGCAGTAGTATGATCAATGGGTGTCGTTGGATCCACAGAAACTGAAGGAACACCATGTACATATGGATTGGGTCCTAATGTATGCTCCGTAGTGGAAAAATCTGGTGGAGCAAGATTCGAAGAATATGGAATATAAAAACCCATAGAGAATGAAGTAGAAGTAAAAGAAGATGATAGGGATGGCTGGCCGAATGATGGATAGGGAGTGGGAATCATCATCGGATATGGTATTGATGGGTGAGTAGGCTCAGATGTAAAGGGTAGTTAAAGCATGGGAGGCCTAAATATCCCATGTGACCCAAATGACACATTGGGATCAAATAGTGGGATGGGTGGTATGACCATGGGAGGGGCAGAGTCTAATCGGGTGAGACGACCAGATTGTCTAGCTCCCGTACCACCCCCTTCGTATGAACACCCCATGTACTAGGACCACTACTAGGATTCTCATCAAATAACTATTTCCGAACAGATGGATCCTGAAAAAATGATTCAAAAAATAATTAATCACATGACATTATATATTATATAAATATATATATTTGAAATAAAATACTCACTGTAGGCACTAGTGGTGGAATGCCCAGCTCAGTCATGTGAAGATTTTTGTCCATAATCTTTTTTCATCGCCTCTATTCTATTGGTTTCATTTCCTACATTTGAAAACAAATATTGAAGAAAATAGAAAAGGATAACTAAGGTGTAACCCCAAAAAATGAGAGGGAATAGGAGGATTCATGGATAATTAAACATTGCATTGCATTAGGTAAGATTGAACAGATATATAATGAAGTTAATAAATCATACAATATGTAACAAAGAAATTTAATTTTTATTAGGATGGTTATTTAATAAGTGTCATCAGTCTATTAAAATCACGAAACATTGATTCTACCTGATTCATAAGGGGTAAAGAAGTTGTCAAAATTAAGAAAAAATTTAATTTCTTTATCCCATGAAGATGATGTAGGATTTAATACATGTTTTGCAGAAGAATACAAACCATCATGTCATTACTTGGAAAAATGTTAAAGAGAGTTCTTAGAGATTTACAAATTTTATACAAATCACAGTTTAAGCATTGAAATGTTCACAAAGTTAGAAATTTTCGTTTTTTAGGTTTGAATATAGTTAAATTCCAAATTAGAAAATGAAATTCAAATAAAATTTCAACCAGTAAACATTGAAAATTCACATAACATTCTAGTTGGATAAAATATATTTATAATCAATATTAAATCAATTTGAATAGTACTAACCTTAACAACCCAAGTCAAATTAAAAGAAATGAATTGAGAACATGAATGGATGATTTTATATATTTCACCCCACATCTTTAGGTTCACATTTAACTCTGAAAATTGAGCTATCGGAGTCATCAAAATTAATAAATGCATTATTTCCAATGGTAGAAGGGATGGTGTCAATCCCATCATCACCATAATAAAAAATACGTCTTAAAATTACTTCAATAATGACACCAAATTCAGATTAAAGATGGTCTATGAAATAAAAAACTTGTTTCTCAATTGATGATAATACATATGGTTCATAGGTAGAAAGAGTGTGAGCCATATCAATTACTCAAAATCAACAATCATTAATAAATGTGCCCTGGTTCATCATTGAATCAAACCAGTATCATTTCATCATCGTGACTCATCCATGAGAATAATAATCCAATATTATTATTGTTTCAACGACTCCATAATAACCTACATTTTCAAATCACGGTATACTATATGATGCACTATCATAACAGCATGTTGTGGTAGTAACCATAACACCATCATATTGTGTTTTCATATTATTTTCCCATTCAGTGATAATAAATTTGTACCCATTGATAACAATTGATTTACAGTAACAAATCATGCTATTAGGACCAAAAGACAAAGCTCTTACTTTCTCAGTGACCGAGTCCCCAGGAAAACTCAATACCTAAAATATAAATCAATATTAAACTTAATTAAATATTGTTTTAATTATTTTAAACATTAATATTATTACCTTAAATTTTAAGCAAGCAGAAACCTCTTTTATGTGAAAAGTATCCATCCTTATCAAAGATAAAGAACAATACTTTCTATTTATCATCACTTTATATTCCATGTAGAAAATAATAGGAATAAATTAATAGATATATAAATATAAATAAGATATACTTATTCAATTTACTTACAATATTTAGTCATCGAATAGTTCTCTGTTGAACAAAACTGTGCGATGTGCCATCTCCCTCTCTTCAAGGATTAATGTCATCAATGTATATGATCCAGTAATTCCTCTATTTTGAGAAAGTGATGGAAAACCAGGCTCAATTTTCTCATAATTTTCTTCTTCATTTATTATTGGTCTGTTCATTCTTGTAGAAAGATCAGACAAATACATAGAGCAGAAATCGATACATTCTTGAGCTAAGTAACCATTCGTGATAGAACATCCAGTAAGATTCCTGTTACAAACATAAGAATTCAATGTGTAAATATTTATTTTAGTTGGATACATCCAATGAAAAGAAATAGGACCTCCAAGATGTTTTTCAGATGGAATATGGATAGTCAGATACATCATGCTTGTGAAAAATGATAGAGGAAATATTTTCTCTAACTCACACAAAATTAATGGGGCATCTACCTAATTTTTTTGAAATAAGGACTTGGAAAAATTCTTAGCAAAAATATCTATAAACAAATGGCACAACCGAATAATAGCCACCCTTACATTATTGGACAAAAGATGATGAATTTCTATTGGAATCATCTAATGCAGAAAGATGTGGTAATCATGAGTCTTCAATGATTTTAGCTTTAAATCTATTCTATTGACCCATTTAGATATGTTTCTTGAATGTCTATCAGGAAATTTAATAGTCTCTATTACTTCTAGAAATTTCTTTTTTTTCTATAGGTGTCCTCAGATAAGAAGCACATGGAACATGCCATTTATTTTCACTGATACGCACTTGATGCAATTCTGATATGATGACCCAATCCACAAAGTCACGTCGAGACCGTAAATCATCTTTTGTCCTTACCTTTACATTTAGAAGAATCAAAAGCAACATTTCACATATATATTTTTTCAATGTTCATTACATCTAAGCAATGACATATCAAATTGGTTGACCAATATGGAAAATAAAAGAAGATACCTCTCTTATTCCAATTGTATCAAGTTTTAATGAAACATTATTTCTATTTGTAGATTTCGTTTGACCCTTCCCGAATGAAAAACTAAAATCATTCAATTCATTAAGCACATCGGTTCCAGACATACACTGAGGTGGATCTTCAGTCTCCATGGTATTTTCAAATCATCAACAATTATTTCTATATGGATGGTCCATTGGAATGAATAGTCGATGTCCTATAAAACTGAAACTACAATGATGTTTCAGTATTCTAGATCATGAATTCCTCGTACAAACAGGACATAATAGTTATCCCTTTGTGATCCATCCAGACATCATTTCATATGCAAGAAAATCCTTGATCATCCACATAAGCGCAACATGCATCTTAAATACGTCTTTTGAACAAGCATCGTGTGTGCACACACCCACATCCCAAATAAGATTCAAATCTTTTATTAAAGGTTGCATGTATATTTCTATATCATTTCCAGGATCAAAAAAAGCTAGATATGAGTATACTCATGAAATTGAATGGTTTTTTCATACACAACCATTGGTGAAGATTATAAATGTGTATAAAAACAAACTATGTGATTTTCAGTGTAAGAATATTCTAAAATGAATTAAAACCGTCACATGAAAGACCCAACCTAACATTACGCACGTCAGCTACAAAATCTGGATATCGAGCATCAAATCTCTGCCAGGAAAATCCATCAGCATGGTGAACCAACTCATCATTAGTATTCTTTATCTTGGTATCATTCCATCACATTTTTATTTATATTTCATCAGACATAAAAATATTATGGAGTCTGGTGATCAATGGAAAGTGTCACATAACTTTTTGTGGCACATGGGATGGTGTTCCATCAGCTTTTGGCTTCCCACAGGATGTGCGACATTTTATACAATCATTACGTTTAACAATTTCCTCCTAGAATAAACTATAATATTTTGGACAAGAATGAATTTTGTTTCTTGAAAATCCAAGTTCCTCAACTAACTTCCATGCCATATATTGGTTTGAGGGAATATATACATCATTTGGAAGTAATTCCTTCAGGAAGGCAAGAATGTAATCGATGGAAGTATTATAAATCTCATACATATATTCCCCATGAAACAATCAGATTAAAATTTCTAGATTTTTCATTTTACCGCATTGTCGATATACTAGAGTCATGCCAACATCATTCAATTTTCTCACCTGCACAACATCATCATTTTCATTAAATGCATCATGTCTGCTCATATCGAAACCTTCTGAGATCGTAATCCTTTCTTTTTCATAATGACGAATAAACGGAAACTGGTCATATAAAAAATTCTCCAATACAGTCCTCTCATTTGGATCATCAACAATTTGAGATTTCATTTTCTCCCCATTGTGATATAACACAAAGTAGTTTTCTTGAAAACCATATTTGGTTATGTGGTAGCTGATTTATTCACAGCTCAACCAAGGTCTTCCAACGTAGTTATAACAAGGGAAGTGTATGATACCACTATCTGATGTATTGTGAAATTAAAATTCTAAAAATCTCTCTAAATAGTTTTCAAAATCTCTTGAGATCTGATGGATTTCTTATATCCAACTTCTATCCATTATGTAAAAAAATTTATAAATCATTTCGTCAAAAGAAATTCAATAAGATTGAAGTTCCATAAAAAATATATTTATGTAAATGAAAATTTTTAACTTTATATGAAACCATAACGGGAACACTACTCTATATGATAATCTAATCCTAAAAAATAAAAAAAAATACAATATTTATAAAAAAAATATATTTGATGAACTATACAAGCATGTGCAATATCATGTACACTTGTGGAGGAGAATTATTTAGGTGTTGAGTAAATTTTAGATTGAAAAAATTTCATATTTTAGTAGATTATTTGAGTGATCACATACATTTCCCAAGGGAATGTGGGTTTCCAGTGGGTTGGGGGTATCCAGGGGGTGGAGGGATGTCTCGAAGGGTGGGGGGCTATCCATAGGGGTCCGGGCTGTCCAGGGTGGTGGGAAAGCTGTCCACATGGGTGGCGGGGCAGCCCATAGGGGTGGAAGGGATGTCCAGGGGTTAGGGGGTGTCAAGGGGGTGGGTGGTTTGTCCACGGGGGTGGGGGGGGGGGGTATAGGGGTTACGGGGTTTCCAGGGGGTGGGGGTGTCCAGGGGGATTGGGGGCAGGGGGGGTGGACGAGCTGTCCATGAGGTTCGGGGCAGTCTAGGTGGTAGGGGGTGTATATGGGGTTGGGAAGGTTATCCATGATCTTGGAGGGGTTGTACTGGGGTTACATGGTGTTTAGGGGGGTGTGGGTCTATCCACGAGGGAGTTAGGGATGTCCATGGGGGTAGGGGGTGTCCAGGGAGGTGGGCGGCCAGTCCATAGGGGTGGGGGGGGGGGGGGGGGGGGGTTGTCCACAAGGGTGGTGGGTCATTCCAAGGGGGTAAGGGGTGTCTTGTAGGTGGGGGTGGGAAGGCTATCTATGGGGGTGGTGTGGGGTGCGGGGTGGGGGGTGTACATGGGGGTAAATGGTGCCCAGGGGGTTGGGGTGACTGGGGGTGGGGGGTGGGTGTGGGGTGGGGTTGTCCGAGGGGTGGGGAGGGGGGTGTCCAGTGAGTGGGTGGGCTTTCGATGGGGTTGGGGTGATGTCCATTGGGTAGGCGGTTTCCAGGGGGGGTGGGTGTGTTTTCTATGGGGGTGGAGGGGATATCTAGGGGGTACGAGGTGTTCGGGGGGATGGGTGGGCTGTCCATGGGGGTGTCGGGGCTGTCCAGGGGGGTTGGGGTGTCTAGAGGGGCGGGCTTCCCATGGGGTTGGGGCTGTCTGTGGGGGGACGGGGTGTCCAGGGTGGTGGCCGGGTTGTCCAATGGGTTGGCAGGGTTGTATAGTGGGTATGGTGTGTCCAAGGGATAGACGAGCTATCCATGGGGGTGGCAGTGCTGTTCAGGGGGGTACAGGGTGTGCAAGGGGTGGGCAGGCCTTCCACGGGGGTGGGTGGGTGGGGGATGTCTAAGGGGGTCAGGGTGTACAGGGGGTGGGGTGTGTCCAAAGGGGGGGGGGGTGGTACAGGGGTTGGGGGTAGGGGGGCTGTCCAGGGGGTTGGGGGGCTATCCTGGGAGTCGGGGTGTCCCAGGGGTAGGGGTGTCCGGGGGGGTTGTTGTGTCCGGGGGGTGGGGGGAAGTCCAGTGGGGGTTGGAAGGCTATTCACGGGGGTGGGGCTGTCCAAGGGGTACGAGCTATCCATGGGGGTGGGGGGATATCCACAAGGGTGTGAATGAGTGCTATGCGATTTAATTGTCTTTTCATTCATGTTATAAAAAACAAACAATGAGTGTTAAGTATTAGAGCAATGTTTTTTAGTGAAAATACAATTTGTTAGGATTGGTGACTTGATATCATGATGGTATCAAGTTTTCAATTGGAAAATGTTGGGGAATTTGATTCTATTGGAAGGAATACAGGTCAGGGAATATCTATAGGTAGTTATTAGGAATGATATGATGTATGGTAATGAGTTTGTAAAAATTTTCATCATCATGACATGATCATTATAGGTGTTTTCCTATATGAATTTATATGGATTCCATGATATTTTTTTCATCATAACATCAATTAAATTTAGGATGTCAATAGAAGGTGATGTCTAAATATAATCAATATTTATTAAATATATGGAGAGGTAGGATTGTGAATATTGGATGTGCATATGGTAGTAGGTCCCTGGTGTAGGTGGATATATATGGAGATTTTCCTCCCCCGGTCTCTATACTAAATGATTCTAAATGGCTCCCACCACCTTCCAAGGATATATTCTTTCTAGAAAATTTCATTTTTGGAGAAGGAATTCATCCTATATAGTTGATGTCATTTTTAGATCATGTGATGCCTTACTCATCAAGATGACTAGACAAGAACCAAAACCAAATAGGCCTCAGATCTATTCAAATATCTAGAAGTGATGACTTCCTGGTGCTTATTGGCGAACTATCGAAGTGATGAATTCCCACCTGCACATACCCCCTCCCCACGTCACCCCCAGAAGACTCCACCTAACCCCCTCCCCACCTGCACACCGCACATCCCCCCACCTGCACACCCCCACCTACACACCCCGCTCATCCACCCACTACACAACCCCCACCCCACCCCCACCTGTACATCACACCCCCACCTCACCCCCAACAGACTCCCACCTGCCCAGCCCACCCCCAACCTGCATACTCCCTTCCCCCCACCCACTTGGACAACCACCCCCCCACCTAGTCCCCCACTTCTATAACCCCCTCCTCCACCCCAACCTCCACAGCCCACCCCCACCCCCACCTGTAATCCCCCCACCTCATGCCCAACAAGCCCCCCCCCCCACTACACACCCCAACCTGCACACCCCCTTCACCCACTGCACATCCCCCACCTACACACCCCTCCCCCTCCCACTACACCCCCACTTACAGCCCCCCATTTGCACAACCCCCTTCCCCACCCCCATCAGCACAACCCACCCCTCCATCCCCACCCCCACAAGTACAGCCCCCACCCACCTCAAACTAACATACTCCCCCTTCACAACCTGCCTCCCCCTGACACTCGCATCCTATACAGCCCACCCCAACCTACATAGCCCCCTCACCACCTCAACTCCATCTGCACCAATGCTCTAACCGGACCCAATCCCTTCATATGGTTGACTAACTCTACAAAGTACTGGCAATAAATACTTCAGATATATTTGACTCACAAAATCCAACTCTCAAAATCATGACAGTGTGTAGAAAAAAAATAGAAAACAAATTAAATTGTAATTATTGGGTATACCATACCGCACAGACCTCAGGTTTTGGCCAAATAAAAACATAAAACAACAAAAGATGGAAAACATTGAACCTAAAGTATCACTTACTTATTGGAATTGTAGATAAAAAAACGTTCTGATTGAAGGGTGGAATAATTTTCTGACCGAGAGAGCTCTGTGTCTCGGCTTTAGGTGTACAATCAGGTAGATGGGGGATTGGGGTTGATGACAATTTTAGGGGAAAATTTTCCCACTGGTTTTGTAAAACCGTTGCAAAATGTAAGCTTTACCAACGGTTTACAAAACCATTGGAAAAGTATTCCTAAAACTCACATTTACCAATAGTTTTATAATAACATTAGGTAAAGTCTAAAATATCCCAACGGTTTTGTCAAACCTTTGGTTGAAACTCATATAAAACTCTCTATTCCAAAAGTTTATTGAAACCATTGGGTAAAAACCTCTCAACATCCATACTACAATGGTTTATGAAAACCGTTAGTAAAAACCTGTTGTTATATCCTCCATTGCCAGTAGGGAGTCCTCTCAGGTTTTGAGGCGAGATAGATCCCCATGCAACTGAGGACTGTTTGGAGGTTGTGGCTAGAGTTTTTCCCTTGGTTGAGGCACCAACAGAGCAGATGGTTATCCTAGCTGCTAGCCTTTTCTAGGTAAAAGTTGGGAGATGGTGGAGCATGATGCTCTAGACACATGATGAGGTGACCCACACCTTGATGGAATTTGATAGCCTCTTCTTGGTGGATTTCATTACTGCTACACTATGCTCTATGCATATTCAGGAGCTCTTTCACTTACAGTAGGGCAGCTTGACAATATCCCAGTACTTGGTGAGATTCACTGACAACTCATGCTACTCTACCGACATGGTACGAGACCCATTTTTTAGGGCCTGGATGTTTGAGCAGGGTCTCTAGTAGGAGATCATAGCATCAATTATGTCATTGAATATCCTGACACAGGATGGAGTGCTCGAGAAAGCATTTTTAGTGGAGAGATTTCTAGAAGAGTAGGAACCAATGGTGAGATACACCACCATAAGATAGGTAGATGAGTCATCTGTAGGAGGCAGTAGATAGATGATGTAGAGATCCAAGTTGTCCAGACCCACTGGTGGATGACTCGGGGATGCAGGTTCGGAGGGGCCGAGAATGCAAGGCAATGAAGGTAAGCTCGGAGTTATACTGTGCTTCACATGCGGCAGGCAGGGCCACATGTCTCGTGACTTCCTGACCCACCCTACCAATGATCATAAGATGGTTGAGGGACCACTGAGGAAGAGGTAGAGATTCTATTGAGGAGTTCCATAGGGTAGTGGATGAGGGATAGGATCAACTTGTGTTGTTGGCAGTGGGCGGCGATTTGAGGTTTTACCACCACCAACACCAGGAGGTCAACCCAGACCACAGAGAGCAAGTGGAAAGGGGCGAGAACAGCTTCAGGAAACTGAGGCCTACGACCAAGGTGAACCAGATATTATTATAGGTATGATTTGTGTCTATTCCACCGAAGCTGCAGTACTTATAGAAAAAGGTGTTAGTCCCTCTTTCATTCCCGTGACACTTGTTCGGAGCTCAGAGATTCTGATGGAGTTGTTGGCTCAATCCTTTCAATTAGAGACTCCTAGGGGAGAATATTCTATGATTAAACACTGGTGAAGGAAATGTGAGATCACTCTAGTAGGTGAGAGATTGAGATGGGATATCCTAGTAGCAGTGTCAAGGCCTTACGACGTCATCATTGGTATGGACTAGCTATCTGCAGTCCATTCTTATATTGAATGTCTCAGGCGCAAAGTGCAGTGTGTCCATGAGGACAGGATCAGGTTTTCCTTCACCAGTGAGAATGAATCCTTTGCATCATAGGATTTTATTTCTTAGTGGAGGGTTCAACCAATCAATCACCAGTTGGATAGCCACACCCATGGAGAAATTGATGTGAGGAGTCTAAGTTATCTGGTAGTGGTGGACCTGTATGCTGATGTCTTCCCTGATGATGTTTCAGGACTAACTCCTTTGAGATATGTAGACTTTTACATCGACATGCACCCTGGGATGACACCGATATATAAACCAACATATCATATGACTCCTATAGAGCTTCAGGAGTTTCAGGTACAGCTGGAGGAATTGTACGGAAATGGGTTCATAAGTCCTACTGTTTTTCCATGGGCATCCCCGATATTTCTTTGCAAGAAAGAGTATGGGATATTGAGGATTTGTGTGGACTATCAGCGCCTAGACTACGTGACTGTGGGGAAAAAATATCCACTCCCGAGGATTGATGATCTATTCGACCAGCTGGAGGGAGCTAGATGGTTTTTGATGATAAAACTCAGATCAGGCTATCAACAGCTCAGGGTACGGGACAACGACGTACCAAAGACATCCTTCAGATGTCGGTATATCCATTAAGAGTTCATGATGGTGCCTTTAGGTGTGACCATTGCTCCAATAGTGTTAATGGGGCTCATTAAAATGATCTTTCAGCCATACCTCGATCACTTTGTGGTGGTCTTCATCAACTACATCTTGATATACTCAGAGTTAGAGGAGGAGCAGGATACACTCCTACAGATAGTCCTAGATACACTCTATGAGAACCATCATTATGTCAATCTCTCGAAGTGCCAGTTCTGGATATGGAAGTCCACTTCTTGGGGCACGTTATCTCAGAGGCTGGAATTGTAGTGGATCCAGCAAAGAAAGAGGCAGTACTTTCTTGGGAGCCACACATGACTATGACCGAGGTGCATAGTTTCCTATGATTCGCGGGGTACAACCAGAGATATTTACTTGACTTATCTTGGGTAGAAGCACCCTTTTTATCTATGAAGAAGAAGGTGAAGTCATTCTTCTGGACAAAGAAGTTCTAGAAGTGTTTCCAGGAGCTAAGGTAGAGACTGACGAGTGCTCCCATCTTGAGGCTACCAGAAGAGGGAGTTTGGTACGTAGTTTATAGTGACACATCAGGGAGCAGAATGGGTTGTGTCCTGATGTAGGTCTGAGCGGTGATCGACTATGGTTAATGATAGTTGAGACATCATGATCAGAACTACACTATCCATGACATGGACTTAGTAGAAGTTGTATTTGTTCTGAATATGTAGTGGCACTAATTGATGGGTGAATGATTACTATTTACTTGGATCACAAGAGTCTCAGGTATATCTTCTCACAAAAGGACCTGAATCTGAGGTAACAATGATGGCTAGAGTTCCTCTAGGACTATGACTTTGAGATATTCTATACTCATAGGACGGGGAACGTAGTAGCAAACACACTGAACAGGAGGTCTGGTCTAAGGCTGCTAAGTCAGGAAACAAATAAATTAGCCATGTTGTAGATATCCTTTGTGGATACATATGGGGTATATTACCTCTAGTATATGACTCTCACTCCCCCACTTATTCAACGAGTTCAGGGAGCAAATCTTGGGGACATTGACAGCGAGGAGAAATATTCATAGATATCCATAGGATTGCCTCATGAGGGATTTTTTGAAGGTGGGGAGCACGTCATCCTATTCAGAGGACACACTATTGTGCCAGTGACTCTATGAGGGGAGGTGTTGAAGGAGTTACATAAATCCCCTTTATAAGTACATCCTGGAGTGGCGAAGATGTACCAAGACCTCCAGTATCAGTACTGGTGACCATGGATGAAGAAAATAGTGACAATGTTTGTATTCTAATGCCTCTCTTGTCCGCAAGTGATGGCCGAGCATCTAGTACCAGAAGGCTTAGCTCAGCCACTTGTGGTACCAATGTGTAAGTGGGATAGTATCTCTATGGACTTCATGATTGGGCTACCATGTATTTCCAGGGGCCATAATTCCATCTGGGTGATCATTGACTAACTCACCAAGTCAGCCCACTTTCTACCCATCCGAGAGAAGGGATCAATAGAGAGCTTGGGATGCCTCTACATGCAAGAGATAAAGAAACTACATGGAGTGTTGTCGATGATCGTCTCAAATAGCGACATATGTTTTACATCCTTCTTGTTGATGGGATTACAGGAGGTTTTCAGAACTCAGCTATGGTTGAGTACCTCCTTTCACCCTCAGACATATGGTCAAAAAGAGTGGACCATATAGACACTTGAGGACACGTTTAGTGCTTGTGTCATCGATTTCAGATGAAGTTGTGAGGACCATCTACCCCTGGAGGATTTTTCATACAACAATAGTTATCACTCCCCCATCAGCATGGATCCATTTGAGGCTTTGTACGGGTGACCATACAGATCTCCTATTTGCTGGACAGACCCAGGCGAGTCAGAACTCATGGGTCAATAGTTGGTACATGCTACCACAAAGAAGGTGCAGATCATCCAGGAGTGGATGAAGATTTCACAATGCTGGTAGAAGTCTTATGCTAATAGGATATGGAGACCCTTGGAGTTTGAGGAGGGATACCATGTATTTCTATGGCTCTCACCCTGACGAGGATTATGGGGGTTTGGTCGGGGCGACAAGCTATCTTAGAGGTTCGTTGGACCTTTCCAGATCCGCAGTAGAGTAGGTGAGGTGGAATACTCTATTCCCCCAAAGATGCACTAGGTAAACAATGTTATCCACATGTCGCATATGAGGAGATACGTGCATGATACATAGCTCGTTATTGATTGGGGAAAGCTAGACATCGACAATGAGGAGACTTTTGCAGAGTTCCCAATGGAGATAGAGGATCAAAAGCTGTGGGTCATTCATGGGTGGTCGATTATTTTGGTGCGAGTTCGTTGGTAGAATGAGAACCTCCAGGAGAGAATATGAGAGTGGGAGGCTCAGATGCGTGCTCAGTACCCCCATTTTTTACCCTAGTTTTGTTGTAGCTTTTGGGGATGAAAATCCCTAAGGTGGATAAAATTTAAAGACCTGAAAAATTCCAAGTAATTTTTTTAATTTATTTTGGATTATTGAGATCCTGCAAAAATTGACGGTGAGTGATTCTGAGGCTCAGATTTACTGGAATGAATTTTTGAACTTTTTACGGTATATTTAGTAAATGCACAGGTGGTGTTTTCTATCTTTTTAACTAGTGATCAGATTCAAAATCCGAGGGAACCATTGAATCCACAGTGTCAGGATTCTCTTAAGGGATGCTTTACATCCACTGTATTAGGCTAGGAGAAAAAAAATTAAATTTTGGACTTTACAAAAATATTAATAAAATAACTTTTCAAAGTTATTTTATTTCTTTTTCTCCTGTAGTTGATCGGGGATGGTGGGGACTCATGACTTTTCAAGATAATTAAAGGCATGAATCTCCATTATTTGTAACCACACCACTGAGGAATTAAGAGTTCCATTCATTAAATGAACCTCATTAATTCCTCATTGAATAAATTTCCCCCTCTATTTAAGTGAGTCTTGGGGTGGAGGTTTTGACACTACTTCACCATGAAAGAAACATTTGGCAAAGTGATGAGACACATTCCACTGATAGAGACAGAAACTCAAGTGGCATAGAATAGGGAGCGACGAACGTCGGTGGCTTCATCAAAGAGTCGATTCTTCATCCACCGCCACAACGACTGCAAAAATTCTCAAGGCAAGGGTTGCTTATTAATTTAAGAAATTACCTTGATTCTATTCCTCATTCTTGAATTTTCAAGAGGATGTTGTGGGGGATTTGAATGGGGTTTTATCATTATTTTAATGTGGTGTATAAATTACTCCAACTTGTTATAATGCTAACGCAGAGGGAGTTGACCAAACAAAAAAGGGATGGACCCTCTGCTTCTTGTTTTTCATTGTGTTCTTTAGAGGTGGGTTGTTCCAACTTGACAGAACCTTTAAACCAAGAGGCACATAACAAAAATGACATCCCGGGAGGACCATAGGCACGTCCGGAAGCAAGAACAGATCACTGGAGCTCACCCGGTGGCCCATAGATGATTCACCAGTGCAACATTGGCATGACGGAACTAAAAATAGGTTCCGGAGAAGAAGGAGGGGGCTAGCGCTCGCCGTCCGTTGCAGATGGTGGCGCCGCATGGTGCTGCGGAAGATGTGAAGGGGTGGCCGACAACTGACCGGCCACGTTGGCGAGGAGGCGCACCGTCGTGTGTTGCGATGAAGGATCCATGTCATGAATTCCGAAAAAAGAGTGGTATCCATTCCTAGAGGACCACGTGGAAGTGCCACATGTTGCCACTAATTGAAGAGCTAGACAACTCTTCTTGAGACGTTCGGGGGTTGGTGGCCACCCCGATAGTGTGCTGCGCCAGCGCACGGGGCCGCATCACCCATTGGGCCACTCCCAGCCAGGGGTCTAGAAACGTCCACAACCCACAGTTCTAAGCCCATCATGGCCCATCTCAACAAGGCCGAGTCATTTTGACAGGGTTAGACCAGACCCAGACCCATCTCTGGCCCAGAAAATCATAAAAGTTCGTAACTTGCGAACCAAAAGTCCGTTTGAAGAACTGTCTATTGTGATGGTATCCTTGGAGTGAGAATATCCTTTTGAGATACTCCGGGATAGTTTCAGAGATTTTTGTAGTAGATCCGGGTTGGATCGACCCTGAATCCAACCGGGCCCTTGACACTGAAATGCGAATAACTTACAGACTGGGCATCGGGTTGACACGCCATCTGTTGCGTTGGAACCCTTATGACGTGATAGATCATCCGTTTACTTATTCATGGGACTTATTTCTGATTGAAATACAACCAATGGCTTGAAGAAAGGTTCTCCAAGAATCACGTGTGCTATGAGCGGGAATCCAGTGGCTGATAGTGAGGTGGAGTATGGAGATAGATCATACAAAGGTTAGTACCTAGCGATCCAGTGTGGATCAACACCGATCCTATGTTGGTCGGTGCTTAGCGATCCTTTGTGGGTTAGTGCATACTGATCCTATGTGGGTCATATCCTGTGTGGGTCAGTGCATATTGATCTTATGTGGGTTAGAGGGGGTTATTACATATCGATCGTGGGTAGGTCAGATCCTGTGCGGGTCAACGGGGGTTAGTACCTATCGATGTTGTGTTGTCACACTCCGTATGGTTAGCTGAAGTACCTCTCGACAGAATGAGATGATCTATATTCTTTACTAATCATATGTACTTCTATGATTTACTTATACATAGTTTGAGTTGTGTCTATTTATTTGGGCTTTGTGATTAAGAACTTGCTTTGTGGTTTTCATTTGTGGAATTATGAGAGACCATTGGGGGTCTTGGGGTCCCTTCTGGGTATTTTTATACTCACCCTCGCACAAGATTCACCCAAACCTTGTTGTGTCTTTTGCAGACGATGAGCAGCTTGGCTGAGACTTGAGAGATCCAGGACCGGGCAGTACACAGAGGAGATTAGTGTATGTAGAGAGCAGTGGAGATGAGCTATACCTACCCTTCAGGTAGGATCTTCGGTAGATGATTCTAGGAGTTGTTTTCAGTTTCTCAGTTGTAGTTGTACCTTTCGGTTGGGCTTGTATTCCGAACCCATTAATTTTAGTACAAATATTTAATACTTCAGTTTTACTCCGTGGTTTCATCTTGTTCTGTTCTTGGATTGTGTGTTTGTACAGGTTTAAAGGAAACACCTTCATGTTTTAAAGACACGCCATTCAGGTGCTAGTTGCCAACCCCCAACCTATGGAAGACGAGCATGGGGTAGTTGCAACATGAGTCCCAGGGGACGTGTCGTGACATATATTATCTTGGACCATTTAGGTTTAGATTTTTATAGAATAATAAAATATCATCCATAAGTAATAATAATGACATTAAATTAGAATTTATCTTACATAAACACACTTTTCTTTTTTAAAATTAAGTCCTCATCAACACCTATATAAAAAACATATAAAAACATTTCATCCCATAATATTATTGATAACTTGTGGAAAGGAAAAAATAATATGTATGAGATCAAATGATCAGTAAGGGTAAATACAATTGTTAACAATTGAATGAAATTAGTGGGAATCATAAGTGTATAAGGGTATGATGGCACAATCAATGTGCATGCAAATAACATAAGAATATTCATACCCATGAATACAGAGATCATCTATCATAGAATATTAAATAATTATTTATCAAAGGAAAGAGTCATAAGTATAATTAATCATTTTCCACATGATTTTAATCATAATAAAAACAATAATTTTATATTAATAGAAACCGTAATGAAAATGTTTTAGTGTGTTTGGGTAATTACATTCATATCCCATTTAAAAACCATGCTAGAAATAACCTGAACCATGTAAAATACATATCTGAAACCCTCTTGTAACTCACTCATTCTTTCCATAAAAGAAAAGAAACTATACCTAATTCATTAGATCAAAATATCGGTACACCCATCACATAATCTATATTGGCCTCACTGAGATCACTATGTGCGCAACCATCATATAATCTTTATTAGGATCACTCGATGGTATGTCTGTGAACCCATAATATAAGATATATCCATTTCACTTTGAACTATATCATTAAACCCATAATACAATGTATAACAGGCACAACTGACACTGTTTGGGTGCATATATGATCATCAATAATGTTCATGTACTCTTAATGAGTATATTAAATATATTATTAATTTCATTATAAACTCATAGAAACCAAAATTATTCTTTTCAAAAAATGACTAGCCTATATAAAATAAACTAATTCCATGAAAATTTATTTGAATATTGATTAATCCAATGGAAAACATGGGTTACATATAAATATCATTACGACATGATTAACTAAGAGAAAGGAAATGTGTTACTTTACAATAACTTAAAAAAATATTAACTCATAGAAGAGAAACAGGTTTTATTACAATATCTCTGAAGCATGATTATCCTGGGGAAAAGGAACAGGTTCCATGAACACATATTTGAAACATGATTATCCCCAACAAAAGAAATGGGTTCCATGATAATTTCATTGAAACATGAATAACCTATGGAAAATAAATTGTTACCTTGAAAATTCTCATTCAATTAATCAAAATATATATAGAAAGAGAATGAGGATGTTATTATTACAGTAAATCCAAAACATATCATAGGTTACATCATGTTTTTTTTGGAATTGATGAATATAAATACCATTAAAATATCATTTAATACATCCATTAGGAAATTAACCATTTGATTTTGAGTAAAATTTAAATGATATAATATTAGATAGAAAATGATTATGAAATATCACTGGGGAAATGTCATGAGGAAAATATATTTTCTATTTTGAGTAAAATTATTTAGAATATAAAATTTTACCCAACATCAATAAAAAATTACTTAAAAAACAATAAATGTAACTCAAAATGGAATATTTATTTCCTTATCTTTTCATTACATTGGAATACTTTAGTCAGGATAAATATGATAAAAAAGTGGTTCCTTTAACATTGATATAAGAAAAGTCAAAAAGTGCATTTTCTAGTAAATTATAGGAAATTTACTTTTAATTTATTTAATTGTTTTGGGTAAAAATTACCTTAACAAATCAATTTAATACATTCTTAATGAATTTTTGAAAACATGGATACTGGAAGAGATGGTTTTCCAATCTAAAAAGATACATGATCAGTAAAAAAAGAATATATTTTGTTGATATTTATTCAATAAATAAGAGAATAAATTTGATGTTAAAAATATGAACAAAATTTACAACTAGGGAATAAGAGAATCAATATGTTTCATTAAAATAAGTGCAAATTATTTCATCAAATTTAACATTAAATAGAACCAATATGAAAATAATGGAGATTGTGAGGAAAATCATTTGCCACTTTGGTAGCTTCTCAATCATTAGACCCATGAAATAATAATATAAACTGAAACATTATATATTTTTAATGTAATTATATTATTAATATAAAATGTTAATGTATCAGTATCTACAACTCAAAATAGAATATATGTGTATAAAATAACAATATGAATCAATGATGCGATGCTGGGATGAATTCCCTTACGATGTGGTAATATCTAGATCAAAACTCCATAAAAAGTGAAACAAATATGGATTTGTATATCAAAATTATTTTCATCATAAATGTCATAAATTTTTTTCATTGTTAGTTTATACACCACATAAAAAAATAATTCGTGAATATGGAATTTATCTCGAAGAAATAAATGCGAGATGAGAATAATCTCTTACCTCTACTATGACTTCAGTCTTAAATGTTTGAAAATAATATATTAAATGTTTTATTATAAATATATTATAAACTCAAAAAATATATATATCTAATTATTTATAATTAAATAATTTGTTTTATTTAGTTTTTATAAAATTTTAATAAACTTAATCTATTATGTCCATGTTAGTCGTTTTGAGGTTGTTCTATTCATTATTTCAAAAAATATTCAGTGTGTTGAAATTGGTCAAAGAAGTTATTATGTCAATATATATAGAGTAATAATAATGAAATAAGTATCATATTTTTTAATAAATTGTTATTTTAAAATCAATAATGAAATATAGTTATGAAAAATGATCTGTGTTACGATCATGAAGACAATATTTTATATTTACACATGAGTAATGTTTCGATTTTTCAATTATAATTATAGAAAGGAGGAATTTATTTTTTTATATTTATTTAATTATAATAAAACCTTAAATAAAATAATTTTTAATAAATACACTTATATATTCCATCCATGTGATTTAGTGATGAAAGAAATAATCACATCACTTCATGGGGCAGTAGTCTAGATCTACGCATGAAGGATGCTATCATTATTTAGTGTTTGAAATAATTGATAAATTATCTATCAATAATGATAAATATTTCTTTAATATCATAAAACATCATTTTTATCACATATATTCATAAAAAGTTTCCTTATTACCATCTATATGAATCAGTAGTGAACGATGAATCATATCACTTCATGAGGATCTAGTCCACCGTATACACGAGAGACGCTATCAAATCCACCATGAAATATAATCAAAGAAGGTATATATCATATAATAAATAAATATTTATATATATATTACAAATATCATATATATACTTTATATATATAATTATAACAAACTGGGAGAGGGGATGATGGAAAATAATGACATCGGTTTGTGAGGCGATAATACGTGATACATAGGAATGATGATTCCATATCACATTTGATGGAAGAGAAGATGTATAATGGAAATTACATTATAATTAAAATATAATAGTATATGTTGTATAATTTTTTTAGGATAAAAAAACAATTTAATAAAATTTTAAGGACGTGGAAGATGAAATAAAAAAATGCACATTTTACCACCATATCTCTTATTCGGAAAAACTCCTTAGGTTTGAACTACAAGAATTCCTAGAATATATTTATGAAAACAATAGGTCCCTATGTCATGGGAATGAATATTAGGAAGGATTAAATTCAGGTATTGGATGATATAATGAAAACTTTTTGTTTGAAGGATAGATTATAGTGGGTGGCCTTATAAAAGTGTTACAAGTGGAAAACATGCATTTTTTTTAAAAATGAAATAGTTATACCGAAATTTTTAATATGGAAAAATTATATAAAATGAAACATTATAGTAACTTACACATTATAATGAATAAATATATAAATGAATATATTATATAAAATCATTTAGCTCATTTTGACCATTATGTTTTTACCTTAACTGACACTATACTCATTTTTACCTTAATGGTGTTAATGAATTTTAAATATTTTCACTAAATATTTTGGTAAATATTATGATGAACTTATTATATATTATAAATTATGATTATTAAACTTATTTAATATATTTTACCCATTCAATTCAACAAATTGGAAAATTTTAATTTAAAATTAAACCCACGGATGAGATGAAGATGTTTGTTTTCATGATGTGTGTTTTAATAAAAAATATTGATTTATATTAACTATATGTACAATAATAATAATATGAATTTTAATTAACATATATATATATATATAATATAAAATATATTTAATAAAATTACTATTTACATTTTTTTATAATTAATTAAAAGGACAAACATTATCCACCATAATAAGGTTTTAAGAAAAAACATATTATTAAACAAAAAGAATTATAGTAAAACCCTATTTAAAGACTATTTAAATTAATTTAAGTGGAATATATATAAATAAATAATTATTATTTAATATTAAATCATATTAAAAACATAATTTTACATTTAAATTTAATAAAAGTATAGAAAGGAAATGACATTTTTACAAAAACATATATATTTCACTATTTAATAAAATTCAATATTTCTGCAAAAATTAAAAATTTTAATTCAATGTAAAATTTGATATGTAAATTTCAAAAGTGAATTTAATTTGACCAAATAAAATTTCAAAGGTTTCCAATATTTATTTGTAATATTTTTTTCATTAAAATCAATAAATATCCTTTTTGAAGAAAACATATATTTTAAGAATATAATGACTTTACAAAAAAATGATTGATTTTTTTACAATTAATTTATCAACAATTTATATTTATTAGGAGATATTTATATATTTAATAATGTTTTTAATATTATTCATACCCTAAAATTTATCATATTGGTTATATCAATTATATATTTTGTGGATTGTTTACCATCAGTGTTGTGTACCAAATATGCAATCGAACATAGTTTACTTATTATAAAATCTAATGTTGATTCATCCCCCACACAATAATAAATTACTTTCTCAAATTTTTAATTTGAACTAGGTAATAAATGTCCTAAATTATGAAAAAAACCTATGTCAAAAACCCACAACCTAAAAATGGTAAATGAAACATCCACTTGATAAAAGAGGAAAGGAACAACCAAGGTCATCTGGAATTAGACATACTTGTTGTTCAAATAGGAGGCCATAGGTAAGAAATATATATTTGTATTTAAAAAAATGTTAATGTTAAAATAATGATATGGAGTGTCAGAGATCATTTATCAAATGAAAGTGAATGATCATGAGAAAATCCACAACCATCAAACCATAAACCAAAGAGGTGTGAAAATGGTGATTGATATCATCCTAAATGATGGTAAGAGGACAAAATTTTGTTTCAATATATTTTTCCTAGATTTTAAATATTAATTTACTATATAGACTAAGATAATGAGTAAATAAACTTACATGATGAGTATAATTTCATCCTTATTTCAATTTTAACCACTATATCTTTTTTTTTCTCTAAATAATTAGTACTGAAGATGAATTATTTATCATTTTTGAAGAAAAAAAATCCAATATTAAAAGATCATATAAGAATAAAATGGATAGTGATCTATTCTACTTTCCATAATGTATTATGAAAAAAATTATTTATCACATTGTAAGATAATCCAAAAAATTAGTATCCATTTATATAATGAAATTATAAATTAATCCATATAAATAAGAAATAATACCCAATGTTCATAATAAATAATTCCTAAATAACCTAAACAATAAAGAGTGTTGTAATATTACATTTTATCTCATTACATTCAACATTATTTACAATAAATATAGAAATATTAATTTGAAATTAAATTAATTACGAGTCACCAAATTTCTTTTTAATTTTGAGGTTATCTATATAATATGAAATAAGTTCCCATAATTAGGTCAATTTCCAAGATCATATAAACCCTGAAGGATATGATTAACATACATATTATTTCCATAAAATGTAATTAGACACATCTATTTAAAACAAATCATTAAATATACATCACATACTAAAATATATATCATATATTTATTAACCCATTTAAGATGTCATCAAATAAAACATCAAAGGGGTTTTAAGACAATAAAAATATGGAATTATTTATTATAATAGACCTTTGATAGTCTCAATAACTATTAGGATAACATCAAATGAAAACTTCTTTATCTAAAAATATATCTACACCCACCTTTGATACCAACTATAAAAGCCTCTAACCCACACACCTAAATCTGATGCTAAAGAAATAAAAAACATTTTTGTATATGTTACTAATGAATGTGACCCAATTATCATAATAAAAAACAATTTTAATAGAAAATATTGGATCATAAACATTCTCAATGATCTTTTATGTTTAGTATTTTAGTGAATTTTGAATAACACTATCATAAATAGTACACTTGTATTTAAATGATTATTTCTCCCATATAACCTAAATTTTATTATTTCAAATTAAGTCATCATCGTCATCCATTTGAAATGCTTGTATACATAATTAAAAAAAACATTCATAATTTCCTAAGGAAAGTGAAACCTAATAAGGGTGAGTTCAAATACTCATTAAGGGTAAAAAATCATTAAAATTTTAATTTCATCCGTGAAAATAAGATGAGGATATGTGTATGAAAAGATAATCAAAATTCATGAGAATAAAATGATAAAAATAATACCAAATAAATACATGTATCATTGGTATTTATATATGGAATAATTATTTATCAAAACAATGAGACGTAAGAATAAATAATATTGAAACAGGTGATTTCAGTCTTGATAAAATAATCCCTATAAACCGAATGAAAGGAAAATGAAAATGTGTTGGTATCTTGAAAAATTATACTCATAAAACATTTTAAACACATAAAAAAATAACTAGATCCCTATTAGATCCATGGCAGAAACCCACACGTAACTCCCTATTTATAATATCTAAATAAAAGAAACATTATACAATTAATTTGAGTGCTATTTGGGTGGACCCACTATATAATCTATATGGTACTCACTCAGTTCTATTTAGGAACATTGAAAGTATAATATATATCATTTCACTCTCCTCTATCTACGATAACCATTCATATAATATATACTATGATCACCAATCCCTATCTATTTACACCTATGATCATCAATAATGTACTTATACTATTCATGAATTAAGTACATGGGGCTTTCATTTCATTACAAAATCATTGAAACAAGATTTACTATTTTTAGAGCCTGATTGAGTTGTGGAAAAGAAATGGGATCCATGAAATTATCCTTAAAAGAAGATTAAGCTTTAAAAATTATGATTTTTACATATCAATCGGTTTGAAAAACGATTAACTTGTTGAAAATAAATGGTTTCCACAAAAATCTCCTGAATCATGATTAACCCATGGACATTAAATTGGTTCCAGGAAAATTTCTTTGAAAAATTATTAACTAGTGGAAATAAAATGGGTTCTTTGAAAATATCTTTAAAATATGATTAATACATGGAAAAATGGGTTATATAAAAATATCAAGGTAACATGTTAAACCACTCAAAATGTAATGGGTTCCAAAAAAATGAAATAATCCTAATCCATCTATAGAGTCAATTTGGATTATAACGTCACAACATATCCCTAGTTTAAAATATTGAAAATTAATGAATATATATGTTTATTAAAAGAAATATTATTAAAAGAGTATTGAAACAAATTATTTTGTAAAATTATATCTTCATTTTGAGTAACATCAAAGGATTTCATCTTAGATCAAAAATGATTTTTAAAGAATACAAGGAAAATTTCAGGAGGAAAATATATTTTTCATTTTGAAAAAAATTTGTTAATATAAAAAATATTATCAATCATTTAGAAAAAAACAATTCTTTGAAGATAATATCTGAAACTCAAAAAGGATTCAATAAAATATTTAGTGGTCAGGATGGAAGAAAGTTATCTTTATATAGAATCTATTTAGAAAAAATATTCCTTTCACATTTTTTCTAAGAAAACTAAAAAAGATCATTATTCCAAAAATGACATGAATATTATTTTGAATAATTTTGTAAAAATGGAATTCTGGATAGAAAATAAATTAAAAATTCATATAAATATAATTTTAAAACATTTTTGAAATCATTTTGTAATATATTTATATCGGAAGAGAAACAATCAAGATCTAATAGAAGATTCGATATTAGTATCCCTCATAAATGACGTCAATGATATTTCTTCATCAATAAAGGTGGAAATTTAAATTCGAATTTTTAACCGAATACCAAACTAGAGGAGAGAAAACTTGATATAGTTAATGAAAACAATAAAATTTCATTTAAATAAAAATTAAACATAAACAATCACAAATGAATGGAGATTGTAACATTTATGATTCCCCACATGGTATCTTTTCAATGATAATCTGCATAAAATAATAACATCCACATAAACATTAAATATCCAAAACATAATGATAGTCAGGCAGTAACATGTTAATGTTTTTTTAGATACACATTATAAAACAATAAATGTTTGTAACATTACATTATTCCTTAATGAAGGGAAATTGAGATGAGATCCCTTATGAATTTTGTAATCTCTAGATCAAAACCCCATGAATGAGAGAAAATCACATGGTTTTTTATATCTAAAACAATATATAGGAAATTATTCATAAAAATACATTCAACTGAAGTATATAAACCATCGAAAAATAATTAGTGGTGAATATTACACATGTCTCTCTGAAAAAAAAAGAGATGAGAAAAAACACTTTTCTCTAATTCGACTTCCATAGTACGTCTTCAAAATTCATATTTAATAAAATTTTAATATATATTTTCTTAATAATGTACCTTTTAAATTATTAATTAATTATAATTAAATTATTTGTTATATTTCTTTTTAGTTTAATATTAAATTACATAGGTAGTTAAGTCAGTGGCAGGTGTAACACCCCAGGATTTCAGAGTGTGTTATTTCTTAAAAATAATTCAATAACTTGCACTACACGCAACACCGAGTTCAATCACACCATTAAAAGAGGTCATGAATAGTATTAACTAAATTTTAAACTTTATATAATCCTTATAATTTTAGAATCCATATTATGAGTTTCTTAGTCATAATGCAAGAACAGATTCATTTACAGTATTGCATTTTTATCAACATTTGATAGTGAAACCTTTTTAAATACAATATTTTAAACTTTTTGACTAAATGGAGACATCAAAAAATTTAAAATGAAACATCCCAATCTTCCACGGTACGCTTTCCTTTGAATAAAACAGTAGCGTGTGTTGTACGCAACTTCGAGTTCTAACACACCGTAACCAATCAAACTAGCTGTTATGAATAGTAATACCTACTTTTTGAAGTTATATATACTTTATATTTTAAAATGGACTTCATTTTTGGATTCGGAATATCAAATTTAGCCTAAGGTAAAATTTTGGTACATTTCGGATAACTTTCATATTTTGATGAATAGTGAAAATTACTAAATTTTAATTAAAAACAACTTTTTTAATCAAAATAATTAATAGTGATAAATTATGAATTTGAGTGGTTTTAAAGTATATTTAGAATATATTTTTACCATTTAATATAATGTTGGTCATTGGACATAATTTTACAATTAAACCGAACATAAACATGTGTCAATCTTTTGATAGTTATTATCTCTTTAAAACACGCTTTTTGTTTTGACAGCGGGAATTAATTTTAAATTAATTTCTACCACTACTGTGTTTTTAATTTAGGAAAATGGATTCCATATTTTTAATCAGGATGTTCAAATTTTGTAAATAGGTAACTTTTATTTTTAGACATTTTGAATAATTACTGCGGTAAATATTTTATTTACCATGGTTAAGGGTAATTCCGGTAAATAAGGGTTAAAAAAATAATATTATAATAATACTAAATTACCCTAAAACGTGTCTTAACCCTATTGGTTGATAAATGGTCGACCATGGGAATCTTTGGGTCTATTTTGGGACCCCATGGATCCACTTGTAAGTGATAATGACACTTTATTTTAATTAAGTTAAAATGAATAACAAAATGACACAAGCATATATCTTTTAGAAAAAAACTTGTTACATAGGGTTATATATGATGGATTTTAGATTATAAATATTAATTAGAAATCTAAAAATCTTTCCTACATAATGATATTTTATTTATAATTTTTAGACATTAAATAATGTATTTTATTTATGACACAATGATGATGCAGTAATTACTATAATAGTGAAAAATTAAAATAATTGATATTATAAATACACAAATAAATATAATATGAAACTTTTAATGAATTAAACTAATTTTATAGGATAATATGATATATTAGGATTTATTTAATTGACTTTGTTCGAAGTAATCAATCTGTTAGGAGTTTCACAAAAATCAACTATTGAATAGTGTCAAAATTGACATAAAAGAGTTCTTAAAACAAATATTATATTATTAATTGATATTAAATTCCTAAAAATCTATGTTTCGGCCAAGAGACTTATATAATGATAGGTTCATCATTAATGGACCACTTGGGGGTCGATTGGATGTATATAGTAAGATTATTAACCATATTATATAAAAATACAAAGAGACATTGTAAAAGTGAAACTAATTAACTTAGAGTTAATACTTAATGATAAGGTTAATATAAGTACCCAAACCTGTCTAAATTCTATTGGTTGAGTGGTTTTCGACCTATCCCCACCTTAACCTTTGAATAATCAACGTTGGAGCCATTGGAAACAGAATATGAATTTATTATAAATTAATATTTCTAGCTTTTCCAAAGGTGCCCCTCACCCCTCTTATAAAAGGGAACTCCTTCTTCTCATTTCTTCACACCTTCAAAGCCTTTTGGTTCGGCAAAACTCTGCCCAAATACTCTCCCAACATCCCTCACTACAACCTAGAGGCCTTATTTTGATCAGAAAGCCAACCTAAGGAGCCCTTTTGATCAAATCAAAAGGAAGAACCCGAAGAAGAGGTAATGATTTCACCACCCTTCTCCAAGTTCATTTCTTCTTCCACTTCTTCATCCTTTGTTCTTACCATTCTAAAATAATAACTCCAGTATCTCACATATACTGTGATGTTATTATAAATATGGTACAATCATATTCAGTATTCTATCCACCCTTTGAATAACATGTCACCATACGTGCGTACGTACGGCTTACCGTCTCCACGTCGTGGTGTAATTGTTATTCAATATAATATTATTTGGATGGGTATAATAATGATGTGTAACTCATGTAAATAATAAATATAACATGTTAATGATTCTCTATATATGATATATCATCCATTTATATATTATTTTAATATCAAAAGAATGATATTGTCGCTCGTGCGTACGTACGGACTACCGTCTCCACGAACGCGATGAGATTCATTCTCCATCGTATCCATTCAAGTATAATTATCATTTGATGATTTAAAAATGATGTTTAAGGACTGGATATCATTCTGGATATGAATAAGATACAACAACCATGGCTTATGTAACAAAACATATAAAAGAAAATGAGTAAGTTAACTCCCGAAACGACGATAATTCTAAGATATTATTAACAAATCAATGTTAAAAGATCATATATGATATCATATTAATATATATGATTCTTGTATAATTTAATAACAACTATTTCACCATTATACAGGAGGTTAACCTACCCCAACTAAGGAAAAGTACAAGGTAAGGGTTATTTCACAATCTCTTCATTATCCGAGGTTGTTTATATGTAATAATCTACTGGGATCTCTTTATCATCCACATCCATGTTTCTTAAAAATGTATTTCAAAACATTTTTACTATTTACTAGAATATGAGTTAAAGTCATTTATACCCTTTTTGACTTTTATAAGTGGTTTATAAAGGAATCTTTCCATCGTTTTCAAAACAAGGTCCTTTTTAACCTTTTCGACAGAATTAAGGTAAGAATGTTTTTTTTAACTTATACGGAGGGTGCGGCTATTTTCCGCCATTACAAAATCTTCAAAGCTTCCCTTACAAGCATATAAGAATATTTTCAAAGAAAATGTTTTATTTTATATGGATCTTAAATGATTTCAAAATAAAAGGAGATATTTCTTTTAAAAGAATTTTGATTTCATCTATGTCAACATCCTTTGATGGATTTTAAGATTATTTGAAGTTGATTTATTATGATACAAAACTTCTATATTGTATTGAAGGTTTTGTGATATGTTTGACTGTGGATGTGCTATTTTTATACCATTCATAGTTTATGGTGAAAGTATTGACATTCGTATGCTAGTTTTAATACGAATGTTTATGTTATGTTTAAACCTTTTCATATGGGAATGCATTGGACTTAATATGTGACGGGTGGAGCCCGCTATAGCTTCTCGATGCATCGGTAGGTCTCATGAGACAAACTAGTGTCTTGGCACAAGGCCTTGACAAAATCTTATTTGTAGTCTTGGCACGAGGCCTTGACTATGTGGTTATGATAGTCTGGCATTATGCATTCCAACATTATGAAAGTGGTTACTGATTTTTGCATGTGATTATTCGATTAGTAGAATATCCATGTGAATAAGTAAATGGCATTATTTCATTTTACTTTTTCCATACTATGTTGAAGTTAAAGTTTAAAAGGCTTTTGTTTTAGTAATGCATTGCCTTAAATGTTTATTCTTATTTATGAAAGTTTCCGCTATATATTGTTATCCTTACTGGGCATTTGAGCTCACCCCTTTTCTATGTTTTATTTTTCCCAGGATGTGAAGAAGTAAGTTATGAATAACCTGCAGGGATTTTATGAGGGGTTAATAGTGTGGATTGTGGAAACATTATTTTGTTGTAGTAGTTTTTCATTTTATGATGTAATGTAAAACTTATGAATATATCTAGTGTTTCCAAGGCTACTAAACCAATCGGTCTTTCGAGATTTGATCTTTCTTGTGATCATGCCAATGTTACGAAGTAATGCACCAACTCTAGGCAACTGGGGTCGGAGCGTTACAGTTGGTATCAGAGGAAGTTTAGTACAAACCTTGGAAGCTAGATTTAGATAAACTCTGATTAGAGCACGTAGACCTAAGATGAACTTTGAGGATTAGTATAGAAGAACTTCCTAGAATTTTGGTATTGTAGAGATTTTGTGAGTTTTCCGAGCAATACATCCATGTCTGCATACGAGCAGGTAGAGGCGGCTCTGGCACAGATGTACCTAGGGGTAAAACCCGAAAACACCGCTTTGAGCTAGACTCGAACGGGAACTGGTGCACGACAACGGGCCTTGCTGCACTCTTGGTTACGACACTCCCGGGGGATATGCTTAGGATAACTCTCATTTTCTTTACAAATCATTTTGAAGGGATTATGAGTATATACTTCTTCAAAGAAAACATTCTTATGATTATGGATTATATCCATAAATAGTTCAATTTATGTTAAGTGTTTTATAAGTATGGGATTATGTATTTTGATTCATAAACTGATCTAGTGTATTCCATTGTTTAGAAATGGCGCCCAGTAGAAGGAATGAGAACTCCAGAAATGCACATGATCCAAAGAGAAGGAAGGATCATATCTTTCATGGTCTTAAGCTAGAATTTATAAGAGAAATAGTCTCCCATGTATTATCATCATATGAAGAAATAATATCATGTGTTGATAAGATAAGTAAAGAGTTTACTGAGTCCTATGGCTTTGAAGGGAAGCAAGAGAATAAAAGGATGGAAGAGAGAAAGATGGATAAAAGTAAGAGGGAAAAGAAGAACTTTCCCATATGTTGTAACTGTGGAAAGAAACACCATGGAACTTGCCTGAAAGGAATGGGAGTTTGTTATAAGTGTGGAGGAAAAGGGCACAAAGTACGTGAGTACAAGGGTAAGAAAATGGTTTTAAATGTACAATGCTTCATTTGCAAGGAGTTTGGACACTACGTGAACCTATGTCCCAGTCATCAGACTATGCCGCAAATGATGCTATTGGATAATAATCAAGTTATGATACTACCACAGATGAAGAGGAATGATTAGAGTTCTTATGTTGATTATGTCAATTGAGTGTTGTATCAACAATGTACTTGTTATAATAATTATGGAGTATATAAGGATTGTACTGCAGTACTATTTCATTAAGGACTTGAGATTGTGTGGAACAAAGAAAAGTGACTCAATAGAAGGTTAAAATTTTGTAAAATACATGGTTGAGAGAATGATAAATCATAATATAGTTCTGATACTGAGGTAGTGATTTTGGAATAATATGTGATTGTTTTGGATAAATTATATTGGATATTCTTGACTACATTGGAACTGATTAATGATTTGTATATTCCATTATTGTTGGGGTTTAAACCATTTTTGGATTAATGAAGTATATCCAGCATTCTATATGGAATAAGGGAGCATGAATGTAATCAATAAGGAATATGGTAATACATGATGAAGGTATTCATATGCTATTACGGGGTAAACAGGATCTATATTATGTTTACCTTCCTTATAAATGTTGGACTGTGAGTTTGGACAGAAGTATTTTGGATAGTTCTAGTTTGGATTATTTTGGATTACCATAAAAGGAAAACCCGGAGGTCGGGCGGCAACCCGTCGCGTCCGGCAAGGCTGCGAGACTTGAACCTGCAACCGAAGGGCGACAAGGGTGTATCACCTACCACTGGCCCACGAGATGTCCTGGATTAAATAATGTAGTTTTTATTAAAAGATCTTTTAGATGAATTATAAATTCGTTTATTTTGGAACCCTATACGAATAGTGTAAATAGAATTTTTTTTACATTCTATTATCTTTTAGAGTGAAAGATGAGTATGTGGTAGAAATTTATTAATGGATAAAACTCTAATTATAAAGTAAGTATATCTCTATATGATCTTAGCCAATCTCATAAAAAAATTCCTCAATATTAAGAAAAGTAAATTAGAACAAAAATGTTTTCCTAGATGGTACCTTAAATCATCACTAATTTATGGCTTTGGGATTGTTGGCCTTTTCATAGCCATGTTCTCTACCACTCTCCATCAGATAATTGATGGTTAGATTTCTCCTCCATATCCATATTTTCCTACATGGAACCCTAGTATGTGTTATTTTCGGTAATCTTCATACTTTCCACTCTTTATTTTAAATAGAGGCCTCATTAATTCATTTTTCGATGTGGGATTTCAACTAAGAAATTTTGAAACCTAAAAAAATGTGTTATCCTAATACCCTATGTTTTGTTGAACCGATGGTATTTCAAATCATCATAGATATATGAGTTTAAGGACCTCAATTTTATACTTGTTTGTGATTGATGACCTCAATCACTACCTATAAATATTTACGTTTTTCCTCCAATTATATGTCTCTAATTGCCACCAATGTTCTCCTAATTGAGATCATAATTTGGTGGTGACCCTTTCATTTCTCTTTTCCTCATATTAAGACTAAATTTTAGGAACCCAATTTCTGATGTGGGTTTTCCCACAAATATATTTTCTACTTTCAACCTTTTATTTTCGAAGAACAATTTCAAATTGCGAGGACACAATTTATTGAAGGAGGGGAGAATGTAACACCCCAGGATTTCAGAGTGTGTTATTTCTTAAAAATAATTCAATAACTTGCACTACACACAACATCGAGTTCAATCACACCATTAAAAGAGGTCATGAATAGTATTAACTAAATTTTAAACTTTATATAATCCTTATAATTTTAGAATCCATATTATGAGTTTCTTAGTCATAATGCAAGAACAGATTCATTTTCAGTATTGCACTTTTATCAACTTTTGATAGTGAAACCTTTTTAAATAAAATATTTTAAACTTTTTGACTAAATGGAGACATCAAAAAATTTAAAATGAAACATCCCAAGCTTCCACGGTACGCTTTCCTTTGAATAAAACAGTAGCATGTGTTGTACGCAACTTCGAGTTCTAACACACCGTAACCAATCAAACTAGCTGTTATGAATAGTAATACCTACTTTTTGAAGTTATATATACTTTATATTTTAAAATGGACTTCATTTTTGGATTCGGAATATCAAATTTAGCCTAAGGTGAAATTTTGGTACATTTCGGATAACTTTCATATTTTGATGAATAGTGAAAATTACTAAATTTTAATTAAAAACAACTTTTTTAATCAAAATAATTAATAGTGATAAATTATGAATTTGAGTGGTTTTAAAGAATATTTTGAATATATTTTTACCATTTAATATAATGTTGGTCATTGGACATAATTTTACAATTAAACCGAACATAAACAAGTGTCAATCTTTTGATAGTTATTATCTCTTAAAAACACGCTTTTTGTTTTGACAGCGGGAATTAATTTTAAATTAATTTCTGCCACTTCTGTGTTTTTAATTTAGGAAAATGGATTCCATATTTGGAATCAGGATGTTCAAATTGTGTAAATAGGTAACTTTTATTTTTAGACATTTTGAATAATTACTGCGGTAAATATTTTATTTACCATGGTTAAGGGTAAATCCGGTAAATAAGGGTTAAAAAAATAATATTATAATAATACTAAATTACCCTAAAACGTGTCTTAATCCTATTGGTTGATGAATGGTCGACCATGGGAATCTTTGGGTCTATTTTGGGACCCCATGGATCCACTTGTAAGTGATAATGACACTTTATTTTAATTAAGTTAAAATGAATACAAAAATGACACAAGCATATATCTTTTAGAAACAAAATTGTTACATAGGGTTATATATGTTGGATTTTAGATTATAAATATTCATTAGAATTCTAAAAATATTTCCTACATAATGATATTTTATTTATAATTTTTAGACATTAAATAATTTATTTTATTTATGAAACAATGATGATGCAGTAATTACTATAATAGTGTAAAATTAAAATAATTGATATTATAAATACCCAAATAAATATAATATGAAACTTTTAATGAATTAAACTAATTTTCTAGGATAATATGATATATTAGGATTGATTTAATTGACTTTGTTCGAAGTAATCAATCAGTTAGGAGTTTCACAAAAATCAACTATTGAATAGTGTCAAAATTGACATAAAAGAGTTATTAAAACAAATATTATATTATTAATTGATATTAAATTCCTAAAAATCTAAGGTTAGGCCAAGAGACTTATATCATGATAGGTTCATCATTAATGGACCACTTGGGGGTCGCTTGGATGTATATAGTAAGTTTATTAACCATATTATATAAAAATACAAAGAGACATTGTAAAAGTGAAACTAATTAACTTAGAGTTAATACTTAATGATAAGGTTACTATAAGTACCCAAACCTGTCTAAATTATATTGGTTGAGTGGTTTTAGACCTATCCCCACCTTAACCTTTGAATAATCAACTTTGGAGCCATTGGAAACCGAATATGAATTTATTATAAATTAATATTTCTAGCTTTTCCAAAGGTGCCCCTCACCCCTCTTATAAAAGGGAACTCCTCCTTCTCATTTCTTCACACCTTCAAAGCCTTTTGGTTCGGCAAAACTCTGCCCAAATACTCTCCCAACATCCCTCACTACAACCTAGAGGCCTTATTTTGATCAGAAAGCCAACCTAAGGAGCCCTTTTGATCAAATCAAAAGGAAGAACCCGAAGAAGAGGTAATGATTTCACCACCCTTCTCCAAGTTCATTTCTTCTTCCACTTCTTCATCCTTTGTTCTTACCATTCTAAAATAATAACTCCAGTATCTCACATATACTGTGATGTTATTATAAATATGGTACAATCATATTCAGTATTCTATCCACCCTTTGAATAACATGTCACCATACGTGCGTACGTACGGCTTACCGTCTCCACGTCGTGGTGTAATTGTTATTCAATATAATATTATTTGGATGGGTATAATAATGATGTGTAACTCATGTAAATAATAAATATAACATGTTAATGATTCTGTATATATGATATATCATCCATTTATATATTATTTTAATATCAAAAGAATGATATTGTCGCTCGTGCGTACGTACGGACTACCGTCTCCACGAACGCGATGAGATTCATTCTCCATCGTATCCATTCAAGTATAATTATCATTTGATGATTTAAAAATGATGTTTAAGGACTGGATATCATTCTGGATATGAATAAGATACAACAACCATGGCTTATATAACAAAACATATAAAAGAAAATGAGTATGTTAACTCCTGAAACGACGATAATTCTAAGATATTATTAACAAATCAATGTTAAAAGATCATATATGATATCATATTAATATATATTATTCTTGTATAATTTAATAACAACTATTTCACCACTATACAGGAGGTTAACCTACCCCAACTAAGGAAAAGTACAAGGTAAGGGTTATTTCACAATCTCTTCATTATCCGAGGTTGTTTATATGTAATAATCTACTGGGATCTCTTTATCATCCACATCCATGTTTCTTAAAAATGTATTTCAAAACATTTTTACTATTTACTAGAATATGAGTTAAAGTCATTTATACCCTTTTTGACTTTTATAAGTGGTTTATAAAGGAATCTTTCCATCGTTTTCAAAACAAGGTCCTTTTTAACCTTTTCGACAGAATTAAGGTAAGAATGTTTTTTTTAACTTATACGGCGGGTGCGGCTATTTTCCGCCATTATAAAATCTTCAAAGCTTCCCTTACAAGCTTATAAGAATATTTTCAAAGAAAATGTTTTATTTTATATGGATCTTAAATGATTTCAAAATAAAAGGAGATATTTCTTTTAAAAGAATTTTGATTTCATCTATGTCAACATCCTTTGATGGATTTTAAGATTATTTGAAGTTGATTTATTATGATACAAAACTTCTATATTGTATTGAAGGTTTTGTGATATGATTGACTGTGGATGTGCTATTTTTATACCATTCATAGTTTATGGTGAAAGTATTGACATTTCGTATGCTAGTTTTAATACGAATGTTTATGTTATGTTTAAACCTTTTCATATGGGAATGCATTGGACTTAATATGTGACGGGTGGATCCCGCTATAGCTCCTCGATGCATCGGTAGGTCTCATGAGACAAACTAGTGTCTTGGCACAAGGCCTTGACAAAATCTTATTTGTAGTCTTCGCACGAGGCCTTGACTATGTGGTTATGATAGTCTGGCATTATGCATTCCAACATTATGAAAGTGGTTATTGATTTTTGCATGTGATTATTCGATTAGTAGAATATCCATGTGAATAAGTATATGGCATTATTTCATTTTACTTTTTCCATACTATGTTGAAGTTAAAGTTTAAAAGGCTATTGTTTTAGTAATGCATTGCCTTAAATGTTTATTCTTATTTATGAATGTTTCTGCTATATATTGTTATCCTTACTGGGAATTTGAGCTCACCCCTTTTCTATGTTTTATTTTTCCCAGGATGTGAAGAAGTAAGTTATGAATGACCTGCAGGGATTTTATGAGGGGTTAATAGTGTGGATTGTGGAAACATTATTTTGTTGTAGTATTTTTTCATTTTATGATGTAATGTAAAACTTATGAATATATCTAGTGTTTCCAAGGCTACTAAACTAATCGGTCTTTCGAGATTTGATCTTTCTTGTGATCATGCCAATGTTATGAAGTAATGCACTGACTCTGGGCAACTGGGGTCGGAGCGTTACAGCAGGTGTTTTAGGGATGGTTGGTTCATTGTTTCAAAATGGATTCTGTGTGCTGAACTGTAGGTTCCAAGCGCAGTGGAAGCACGTTGGTGGGTTACTCCAACTTTAATTTTAGTGTGAAATAATTTTCAATCTGAGATCCGTCAGGATATAAAATAATGGATCATCAGAATAGAACAAAGAACGAAAAAGAATATAATATTACTGAAACCATTGAGATAGGATCATCATATGTTTGTTATAATTAATTTATTTAATTCACAAGAATTACCTCGGTGGAATTATTTCTTCATCGATTTCTCGGATCATGATCTTGTGATCCATAATTGCATCGTAGAATCCAAGTGTAGGCCTCCTCTAGCGGCGATCCACACATGTGCCACATATCTCTGGACGTCATTGATGGGATATCTAGGTGCTAGCATGGAAGAACCTTCGCTTGCGATGTCTTCCTTCGATCGCCTTGATCTCTCAGCCTTGAGATCTTTCTTGGTGGAAGGAGTTATTTCGGCCTTGAAAGAATTCTCTACAATTGTTGTGCACAACGATTCTCTTGTGTAAAAGTGTTGTGGTTGTGAGGATATTTATAATTGGGTTTGAGGTTATAGAGTTATGATGTTAAATAAATGTGTTACACGTTTTATTTATTTCATTCACTCTTATTGAAAACCCCCATGTCGAATTATTAATTTCTTGACATGCGCCCACGCTGATTATAATAAATATCACAATAATGATATTATTTCCTCAAAATACAAACTTGAAAAACTACACACCGTGTAATCATTAATACATGGCATGTACTTGTTTTCCATAAAACTACATGGCGTGTATATTTAATATACACGACATGTAATTTTATTTTACACTTTCCTTTAGTTCCTTCCCCCATATTTATTAGTCCTTGAATAATGGCTATTTATTTCTAAAATAAATGAAACTGCATTAATCACTAATAAATGTATTATTTAACCCACAATATATCCTCTCGAATAAGTAGTGTCAAAATAAATGCAATCAGGAATCCTTAAATAATTATTAAACCATAGTCATAAAAAATAATTATTTAACTTGTTATATTAATATTTAACTGAGATACATGGACACACTTAATGTGAGACCCTCTAGGCCCCTTTCTCAGTGGCATTAGGCGGAGCCTCCCTAAAGTAAAAGGTTCACATCTAACAACACACCAAGGCACCAATAGAGAAAGAAGTAAACACCGCAATGACGTGTCACCTCATATGAACTCTTACTATGTATTATAATCCCTTTGTCATGATATCTCTAATCAAACAGGTCACATGCTAGTGCCATCAGCCCATGTGCTCGATTATTCTTTCTTTGACATTCTAGAATCGAACTCGCCCATACCTTACCATGTACATGGATTTATTTAGGCTATATCAATTCCATCAAAGGTCCTGAGATATATACTTCTGTTATGGAACAGAAGGGACAGATCCTTTCTCGCATTATCTATTAATGCAGTATTACTCGTGATGCACCCAACGTATCATACCTCGCTGCGAACAGTGTGTCATCATTGTTTTTGTCAATACATCTAATTGCGTGAGTTGTAATACCCATTAATAATAATCATAAAGTCTAAAGACCAATACACACATCTGCAGATAGGAACATCCAATGACACTATGAAATGTGGATTTCCTACTAGCGGGCCTCGTTTTCATAATATCCTCCTGGATATGACCAAGGGCGCACACCATGAGAAGGTGCCTCAATGTATTATGAGTCCTCACGCCTAATGAATTATATTATTTTTTCCCCTCAAATTATATCATCTGGCCATAGAACATATATTCAAGAACAATGTTATGGAACTTCTGGGTTCACATCATATCAGGGATCCGTTATGACCCTTTAATGCAACAGCAGTCCTTAGGACATTATCACATGCATTGTCATGCAGAAGAACAATCAATATGTGATAATACTTTTATTAATGAATAAAGTACAATGTAGTTGGTTCTAGGCCAACAACTCCAACAGACTCCCACTTGGACTAGAGCCAACTTCTAACAACCATTAACCTGCTATCTCTCACATGATATTCATATTTCTGATGAGATAGGCCTTTAGTCATGGGGTCTTCCATGTTCTCCTTCATGGACACTCCGCTCACTGAAACGACAACCCTTTGATAAAAATCCCTCAAGAGGTGATACTTTTGGAGTATGTGCTTTGTCTGTTGGTGTGACCTTGGTTCTTTTGAAAGAGCCACCGCTACAGTATTATCAGAATACAATGTAATGGGATATTTACTACTAGGCACCACATCAATCTCTTAGACAAAGTTCTGAATCCAGAAAGATTTCTTGGCTGCATCATAAGCCACTATATATTCTGACTCTATTGTAGAACCGTCGACAACTAGTTGTTTTGAAATTTTCTAGATCACAACTCCTCCATTGAGACACAAATCATATCCAGATTGCGACTTCAGATCTTTGTAATCTGTCTAAAAAACAGCATCAGCATACCCTCTAAGGAAAAGCTCCTTGTCTCCTCCATACACCCGGATCATATCCTTAGTTTATCTCAGATACATAAGGATAGTCATAACAACATTCCAATGTTGTTCTCCTAGATCTTCTTGATATCTTCCTACCATGCTCAGTGCATAGGAATCATCAAGCATGGTACATAACATGGCATACATGATGAATCCTATAGCCGATGCGTATGGGATCTTACTCATTCTATCTTTCTCTTATTGTGTCTAAGTACACATTTTCTTAGAAAGATGTAGGTCATGTTATACTGGAACTAATACCATCTTGGATTGTTCCATATTAAATCACTTTAGTGTCTGGTCAATGTATGTACGCTATCTTTGTCCAAGTAGCCTCTTGGATCTATCACGAATGATATTGATCCCTAGAATGTAGGCTGCTTCACCCAAGTCCTTCATGGAGAAACACTTGTTCAACTAGTCCTTAACAAATTTTAAGACTGGTACATCATTTATAATAAGAAATATGTCATCAACATATACAAATAGGATAACGATCACATTCCCATTAAACCACTTACAAACACATGGCTCACATTCATTCTTAATGAACCAAAATTCCATTATGGATTAATCAAATCAAATTTTCCAGGACCTGGATGATTTTTTTAATCCATTAATGGAATTATACAACTCTCAAACCCGTTTGGCTTCACCTGGTTCCACAAACCCTTCGGTTTGTGTCATATAGACATATTCTTGAAGGTTCCCATTAAGGAATGCTGTTTGGACATCCATTTTCCAAATCACATAGTCATGGTAAACTGCTATGGAATGTATGATTCTCATGGATTTAAACATGGAAACTGGCAATAAGGTTTCAACATAGTCAATTACATGATGTTGTCTGAATCCTTTGGCCTCTATCCTTGCATTATAGGTGCTAACTTGACCTTCCATGTACAATTTTATCTTGAATACCCATTTTCATCCAATAGGATTTATATCGACTAGCTCATCGACAAGAACCCAGAATTGGTTCTAATACATGGAATCCATCTCAGAATTCATATCTTCTAGCCATCTTGTAGCTTCTGAGATTTCTACTACTTCCTTATAGGAGAGAGGTTCATCATTTTCTAACAATAATGATTCACCATCCTCAGTGTCTAGGAAACACATCTCTCTGGTTCCCTTACCTCTCTTGAGCTCTTACGCAATACTTGTGTTTATGGAACATCTTCCACAAGGACCTATGGAAGTTGTTCCTGTACCGACTCCTATGTATCTTGAGCATCAACTTTGTCGAAGTCAATCTTCCTCCCACTATCCTTCTTGAGGATGTTCTCCCTCTCAAGAAAGACAAATTTTATGGCAACATTCAATTTCCTGTCTGAAGGGTTATATAGGTAATTTCTTGAGGAGGCCTTAACAAACACCTCACATCCCCATACACGTGTGTGCAACAAAATGGGTTTCTTTCCATTCCATAGCTAAGAGGGAATTCCATTTTCCACCTTATTTGGTACTCGGTTTAATGTGTATGTTGTAGTTTGTAATACATATCCCCAAAAGTATAATGGATGATCTGCATGACTCATCATCAAACTCACCATGTCCAACAAGGTTTTGTTTCTCCTTTCACTAACACTGTTCTACTGTGGTGTATAAGGAGGAGTGAGAAGATATAGAATCCCAGACTCCTGTAGAAGATCGATGAACTCTTTTTTCAGATATTCCCCACCTCGATCTGATTGAATTTTATTTATCTTTTTACCAAGCTGATTCTATACTTCATTCTTCAATTCCTTAAATTTCTCTAATGCCTCTGACTTATACCTCATTAAGTAGACATAGCCATATCTACTCAAATCATCAGTAAAATTAATGAAGTAAGAAAATCCACCTCTAGCTTCTACTTGAAATGGTACACACATCCGTGTGTACAAATCTAGGAAGCTCTTTGGCCCTTTCACCCTGTCCACCAAAAGGCGGCTTGGTCATTTTTCCTTATAAAAAAGAATGACATCTATCAAGTGGTTTTAGCTCAGTAGATTCTAAATAGCCATCTTGTTATAGCTTTGTCAAGTGATTCTTGTTCACATGACTGAGACGATGATTCCACAACTGGGTGATGTATGAGTCATGTGAGTTTGTTTCATTATCGATTTCCAACACTTGGTATTCGTAATTTAATACATACAAACCATTATTTAAATGTGCCATACCATAACATACGTTGTTCTTATAAAAGAGACAACCCTTATTTAAAAATTTGAAAACCAATTCCATCCATATCCAAACATGATACAAAAATTATGTTCGTGGTAACACTAGGAAGATAATAACAGTTATGTAAAACCATAATCATCCCAGTCGATAGTGAGAGGTGGTAATCACGAATAGACAACACAACCAGCCTTGTTCCATTGGTAGCTCTAAGATCCACCTCTCCTCTGTCAATCTTTATAAATCTAATTTGTTGCTTCATTTGAATACATATGTGAGCCCCACAAGCTGTATCTAATACTCAATGTGTAGAAATAGAAAGATTACACTTGATAATGAACGCACCATTAGCATCCCCACGTTTCGTGGTGAAGTTTCTCTTCCAGTGGCCTTGCTTTCCACATGTAAAAAACATGTCCTCTCATTCCTTGCCCTACCTCTGGATCTTCCCCATCTTGAAGGGACTATTCTCAGGGTCTTTAGACCATTTATAAGTCTATGGCCCCTTTTCCTTGCCATCCTTTTCTTGTTCACCATAAGGACTGTGGGTTTTTCACACCCCATCTTCTTGTCTACCTGTAGACTAAGGGTTATAAGCTCCAATAAACTCTTCTCATTGCCACTAATGATATAATTGACAATGAAACTAGAGAATGTTTTGGGTAGTGATGATAGAATGAGACCTGTATGCAACTCATCTAGGAATTTAATCCCTAAGATGTCTAGGTGTTCAATGTAGCCAATAAGCTTGACTACATGAGGCCCAGATGGCGCAGACTCTCCAAGTATAGTTGTAAACAAAGCATTGGAGATCGCATACCTTTCTTGTCTCACCTTTTATTGGTAGATATCCTTAAGGTGAGACATCATGCTATACCCGTCCATGTTTTCATGTTGCTTCAAGATCTTATTGGACATGGCCGATAGCATGAAACATTGGACATCTGTGGAATAATCCTTGTAATTCATATAGAGAGATAATTCCTCATCACTGGCCTATTTCCTAGGAGCAACTGGAATAGGTTCTTCCATCACATACAATTTCATATCTTGGCGAAGGATGACACGTAAATGCCCCTTCCACTCTTGGAAATTGGTGCTGGTGAGAAGGTTTTCCTTCTCAAGTATTGATTGAAATGATATGTTTGAAGTCATTTTCATGTCCTTTATATAAATTAATATGAGCAAAGTTTAGTACTTTATTACAAACCTGAGACAAATAAATAAATTAATACTTATTTAGTCTCCCACTATTTTATCAAAATCCAATATCCCTCACCATTGACATCAAAATATTCTATTTCCTGAATATTATAGTGTCAAGGATCCATATTGCCCTTCGCATTACCCCAACTAGGGTTGGTCAGGAAACTTTAAGGGTTTTAGGTAGGCATTCCAAATTCCAACTGCATTAACTCGCAGCTCCTTGATCCAATGAGTGGACTCCCCAATCCTGAAATTCTTTTATTTTGGATTTCTTCAACCTTTGCCTCTTAGTCACACCATCTCCTTCTATGGCAGTCAACCCTTGATGCGAACCAAGTCATGTCAACCCAAAACATTGAATTATAATTCCACAATAATTGAAATCACTCAAACTATGGTTGGTTAAGAACTTTGAACTATGGTTCGATTCTAACCATGATTATAGAAGGCTATACAGACTTAATATTTCTTTTGAGGGATTTTATCCTTATACGTAAATTTCCATTTTATTATCTTTTATTAAATTATTGTTAATATTAAGTGGGATATACTTAAGTGATTAACCATGTCTTAGATAATATTTACGTATAGGCCGATTTTTATTTTATTTCCATCTTGCATGCTTGTTTAATTCATTAATTTTGTGATCGTGACAACACACCCACAATAAATAAACTATGCAAATAACAGAAATAAAATAAATGGTATGATCATGAGATTTTCATATTGGTTAGTTTATCTAGTAGTTGATAAACTAACCATAGACCTAGGAGAGAAACACCTTGATCCTTTTGGGTTCATGTTTACATCTTTCCACCTGTCCACCTTTGTATCTCCTTGGATTGGTTTTACCTTTGCTTCTGACTTGAGCCACCTCCAATATCTTGGGAGCTCCATCCATTACATATGCATTTATCTCACATGCAGGTGAAGCGTAAAAGGGGGTTTTTACATAAAATAATCCTTGGGCACGTAGGCCATACATATTAATTTGGATATGGATCGAAATCCAACAAATTTAATTTAAATAAATAAATTAAAAGAAACCATTCACATACACAGGTCTTGGTCTAGCTCATGATCATCCATACATGCAACGATATTTACGCATAAATAAAACTAGTATTCAATTCTTTAATCGTTCGTGTTTAAGTTAAATTACTCTCAAATCAATTAATTATCTTTAATTAATCAATCCTTTAATCTTATACCCTTTTATGAACTTGCTTAAGATTCTCATCCATCATAATTTTAAACAAATATATTCATTTAAAATTATCCTTGTACGTAACTTGTACCTTGGTGGCAACCCAGTGAATTCCCATTCATTACACATATGTTAAATTAAACACATATATATAAAACACCTATCACGTGTTGGGTCTCATCTTTACACCTGTGCCATGGTACACATCTCAAGGGTTTGTATAATATAATAATAATTTTTTATAAATATGCGTAATTTGGGTGAGTAAACGACGTGTAGTTCTGACTACACGACATGTAATTTTCTTCATCGTCTATCCAATGTACACGCCCGATGACAGGGCGTGTTAATGTACTTCAGAAATTTTCGGAGTACACGATGTGTACAGTGGGACACACATCGTGTAGTTTCCGCGTTACACGGTTTCCAATTGGGCCATCCGTGTGTGGGGTACACAGTCCAACCCTTACCCAAAGGGACTACATGCCGTGTTCTGTAAGACCAAATGGTGTGTAATCCAGAAACTGTGTGCCACTTGTTCCTGGTCAACACAAGGTGTCATAAATGACTTAGATATGATTAATACATGGCCTGATTTGGCAGACCCGTCCGATGCATGATCCTAGACTACACGGCGTGTACTTTGGAATACATGCCGTGTATTCTAGTGTTCTATGACCAGAAACCTTTGGCTCCTCTGGATGAGTTCTTCTATTTTATTTTAATCAAAATTAAAATAAAAAATTGTTTCTATGAGGTGAACGAGAAATGAGGGAGGAGGAACAGATCTTGAGATTCAAATTTACAGAATGATTAAACTGGAATTGAATCAACTAAATCATTAAATGCGTTAAACATCAACAAAAAACTAAATAATTATAATAAAGAATATGACCACTCTGATACCACTTGTAGGGTCTGGGCACAATAGAATCACGTTGGTGGGTTACCCCAACTTTAATTTTAGAATTAAATAACATTCAATCTGAGATCTTGTCATGATATAAAACACTAGATCTTTGGAATAGAAAAAAAACCAAAATGAAAAGATGAGTCCCAGAACTATTGAGATAGAATCATTATTTGTTGGTTATAATTAATTTAATTAATTCACAAGAATTACCTCAGTGGAATTATTTCTTCGTCGATGTCTCCGTTCATGATCATGTGATCTGTCTTTGCGTCGTAGAATCCATGTGTAGGTTTCTCTAGCGGTAATCCACACATGTTCCACGTATCTCCAGACATCGCTGAAGGGATCTAACAGTGCAAGCGTGGAAGAACATTCGTTTGCGATGTCCGCCTTCGATCTCCTTGATCTCTTTGTCTTGAGACCATTCTTGGAGGAAGGATTTCTTTCATCCTTGAATGAATTCTCTAGAATTGTTGTGCACAATGATTCTCTTGTATAAAAGTGTTGGGGTTGTGAGGATATTTTTAATCGGGATTGAGGTTATAGAGTTATGACATTAAATAAATGCGTTACACATTTTATTTATTTCATTAACTCTTATTGAAAACCCCAATGTCGAATTATTAATTCCTTGACATGCGCCCATGCTGATTATAATAACTATCACAATAATGATATTATTTCCTAAAAATTTTGACTTGAAAAACTACACATCCTGTAATCATTAATACACGACATGTCCTTTTTCCTATAAAACTACATGGCTTTTATATTTAATATACACAACATGTACTTTTATTTTCCACTTTTATTTATTTTCTTACACCACATTTACTAGTCTTTTAGTAATGGCTATTTATTTCTTAAATAATTGTAATTTCATTACTTGCTAATAAATATTTTATATCGCCCACAATATATTTCTTCGAATAACTAGTGTCGAAATAAATGAAATCAGGCATCCTTATATATTTATTAAACCATATTCGGGAATAATATTAATTTAACTTCTTAAATTAATATTTAACTAAGATACATGGACACACATAGTGTGTGACCCTCTAGGACCCTTTCTCAATGGCATTAGGCGTAGCCTGCCTAAAGTCCAAGGTTAGTGTCCGGAAACATGCCAATGAACCCATAGAGAAAGAAGTTAACACCGTAATGACATGTCACCTCATACGAATGCTTACCATGTAATATAATCCCTTTTTCATGATATCTCTAATCATACGGGTTGCATTATAGTGATATCAACCCATGTGCTCGATTATTCATTCTTTGACTTTCCAGAATTGAATACCCCCATACCTTTCCATGGACATGGATTTATTTAGGCTATATCAATTCCATCAAAGGTCCTGAGATATCTAATTCCATTATGGAATAGTATGGACAAATCCTTTCTTGCATTATCCATTAATGCAGTATTACTCGTGATGCACCCAACGTATCCTACCTCACTGCGAACAGTGTGTCATCACAGTTTTAATCAATACATCTAAGTTCATGAGTTGTAATACCCATTAATAATAATCTTAATGTCTAAGGACCAATACACACGTCCATAGATAGGAACATCCAATAAAACTATGAAATATGGATTTCATATTGGCGGGCCTCATTGTCATAATAACCTCCTGGATATTACCGAGGGAGCACACCATGAGAAGGTGCCTCAAAGATTTATGAGTCCTCACCCCTAATGACCTATATTATTTGTGCCCCTCAAATAATATCATTCGACCATAGAACACATATTCAAGAATAGTGTTATGGAACTTCTGGGTTCTCATCATAGAAGGGATCCGCTATGACCCTTTAATGAAACTTCTATCCTTAGACATTATCACATGCATTGTCATGAAGAAGAATAATCAAGATGTGATAGGGCTTTTATTAATGAATAATAAAAAAAGTAGTTGGTTCTAGGACACCTAATCTAACATGAACATCGTCAAATTGGTCATTTTATCAAAATATACAGAATTATAATAATTAAATAATTTTCATAATTATTTATAAATTATAATATTAAACCGATAATGATTTTTGGTTATTCAAAATTAACTATGTTACGATCATGGATACAGTAGGTCATACACACGCATGAGTAACATTTACGTTTTAAAATGATCACTATGGATAGAAGAGACGTCTTATTTTACATTTATATAATTAAAAAAAATTAAATTTTCCTTAGTATTTCATTAAATGGAAATATATATATATCATCCATGTGATTTAATAATGCATAAAAATATTCACATTGCTTCATGGATGTGGTAGCTCACTTGTATGTAAAAAAACGTTATCATTTACAGTGTAAGAATGAAAATGATATATATATTAGGAATGATAAATAGGTAATGAATTTATTAATAATTTCACATATATGACTTATAATCTTTTAATTTTTCCTTATTACCTTAAATTTAATATGTTATCTAAAAACAATTCATATCGCTTCATGGGGCGGTAGTCCATTGTACACATGATTGATGTTATGATATCCCCCATGGAATGGAATGTAAAAAAGGTATATGTTATATAATAAATCTAGAATTATAAATTTGATAAAAATATAATATATATAATTTAAATTCATTATTATAATAATCATATAGAGGTGATGATGAAAAATGAATGACATTGAATCATGGGGCGGTAGTCCATCGTACACACAAATGATGATTTAATTTCCCATTTAATGAAAGATGAGATGTATTTATGTATTAAATTAAAATAATAATATATAATTATATGAGCTTTAAATTTTATTTGTTATAATAATTGAAAAATATTTTGAGGAAGATAAATAATAAATAAAATTACATGATTAAGAACGATGCCTCTTCTTACAGATACCTTCTTTTGTTCACATCAAAATCATTGTTAGAATGAATCCATATTCCAAATAAGGGCTCTAATTAATGTGGAGTGATGTTAAAAAGGAATTTGGGTGGGTATTGTTCAATCCATAAGGCACCAATGGTGTGGATTATAGAGGCACTGAAGTGGCCTTTTATATGTGAGTTTAGTGGAAAACTTGTTATTTTCCAAATGAAAAAGTGATACACACATTTTTCACATATCACAAGGATAGTTTTTATACTAAAAACCTATATGGGATAAATATGTCTAGAAAATAGATTTTAATCATGTTTTTATTCATTTTGAACCTTATCATTTTATCTTAACCCTCAGTAAACCTATTTTTACCTTAACCACCATAATTATTTTTTACTTTTCTTACTATTAATTATAGTTCAAAATTATGTTTACACTATTAGATAATATAAATTATCCTAATTTGAAATCTTTATTAATTATTAACATGATCAATTCATACAATTTGGAAAATATTATCGTTAAATTAGACTCTCATATGCGATGAAAAAGTGGGATTTCAAGGTTATTATTTATCAAGGAAAAGATGATTTTATGTTATTTATATGTCTAATAATAATAATTTTATGAATATAAATTACTATTTATCTATATATATTCTATATATAATTTCAAAAATCCCCCATTAGGGTCTTCTTAATAAATTAAAAATTAGAAACATTATGCACATTAAAATAACTTGTAGAAAATATTGTTTTTAAACCATAAATTATATATAATAAAATCCAATATAATAATGATTTAAAATTAATTAAGGGGATTAAATATAAATAAATATTTATTATGTATATTTAAATTATATTCATACCATAATTGGTCTTTTAAATTTACGTAATTTATTGAAATGAAATGATTTTTAAAAAAAAATTGTTATTTTTTACTATTCACTGAAAAATCAATATTTTTCAAAAAAATAAAAAAAACATCCAAAAAATTAACTTTTTACATTCTAATTTCATAAATTTAGTTTACTTTATCAAAATAATTTAATTAATGTTTTATATATTAACTATAAAAGTTTTTCTCATGAAAGGAAATGAAAATCATTTTTAATGAACACTTATTATTGAAGACTAAAGTTAATTTATTAAAAAATTATTATATATTTAATATATATTTATAAATATGTTATATTGAGTAGAATATATATATATATATATATATATATTTCAAAATTTCGTTAATACTATTAATAGTTGTCAATTTAATAGCTAGTTTATATTGGTTATATATTTCACCGACCATTTGTTCTTGGTGTTCCATGCTAAATTGGATATTGAACATAGTTTTATTTTCAAAAATACAAATTTTTTAGAGGAAATGATTAATGTTATCATGGTTATTCTATATTTATTCTTTATATTATGTGAATTTATAATTTTAGGGAAATCATTTGATTTGACATATCATGTAATGGGAGATTACTAATAAATTATGTGTATAATGTTGGTATCACCATTTTTTATAGTGAATAAATGTATATGGGATTATTCAATTTGGGAACATTAATTGGTATGATTTATAATTGAGTTATATATATATTAGGAAAAATTATTGATGAGTTTTTTGTCTCTATAAATGTATTCTTCATATTTATTTGATAATATTTAGTTTGATTATTTATTATTATCAGAGGACTGTAGATTCCAATTAATCATTTGAATGTACCACTCTATATATTGGACATTTTTTGGATAGCAATGAGATGTTTTATGAATTGTAATTTGATATTAGATATTTGGTCCCATGTTTTATTTATAAATTATTTTAGTAATAAACTTATAATAGAAATTATAAGTAAATGTATTATCATATTAAATATTTTAAATAAAATTTAATTGAAAATTTTAAATCGTGTAAGTAGGTGGGTGGAAATGTTTTTCGGGAGAATATTTTTTAAAACCACCATGATTCTATCACTATGTAGAGAGTGATCTTGATAAAACATATTAATGTGTGTGATGAATGAAAATCAAAAACTCATTTCTTATCATGGTACTATGAAATGTTTTGAGAAAACATATGAAAATATTAAAACATGGTTTAGATAAAATAAATATATCTTTCACGTAATTAATATTAACTATTTATTTTCATCAGCTCATTTTCATGAACGATTTATCAAGATATGGTTAATAAAAAATTAATTAGGGAGATAAAAAATTTATCTTTTGTTTTAAAAGAATGAGAGTTTTTCTAATAGGATTATTTAACAAAAAATTATTTGAATATAAATGAAATATGGTTTTTATTCTACCGTGATATATAAGGAGTAGTAAATTGAAGAAAATATATTTTATATATCATGAATCCAGATATTTTAATTTACGATACATTAATTCATTATATAAAAACAATATTAATTTATCATGTTTTGTTATGATTTAATTTGTGGGATTTAATCATGAATGTATATTTATTATACTCTTTTGAAATTACTATTATATTTATACTCACCACCTATATACACATTTTTATGGGAATGTAGGAATGATTGGTCACTGGGAATGGAATGGTATCAAACACTATCATGGAGAGCCATAGATCCTCTTTGGAAACATGGATAAATGAGTTAATTGAGTTTACATCAAAGACCATAGAAAAAAGTATTTAATTACTTTATTGTGGTTTCATTTTCATACTCTAGATTAATATTGAAAAAAAATACCTTTTCAGCTATTAAATTTTAATTTTTTAAATAAAAGTATGTTACGTATTAAATGAATCATTACTCATTATTTTTAAATTCATTTCTGAAAAATTACACCCCAATTATTTTGTTATGTATAAAACCTAGTTTTCATCAATTGTTGATTAGGGGAATGAACTTGAGGTTAGGAATAAATATAGTTTTAGTCATGAGATTCTATTCACTAAGATAAGTCATTATAAAATTGAATAAATAAATAGTTTGAGCCATGGGAACTCTAGAAGGCATGAAAAATATGATTCTTGGGACTCCAAATCTTCACATAAAAATTCATATCCAACCGTTTTATTATGATTCAGAATTTTTCATAAAATCTATCGCAAATTTATGGTTGTTGATAAACTTGTAGGATATTTTAATTTGTTCCAATATAACCAAAAACATGTCAGAATAAGATATTTTTCATTAAACTTGATAAAAATGGTATGCAATTACATCATATTACCATTATTTTGATGAAAAATTATCGTATTTTCATTAAATATTTTTCCAAAAACCCTGTATGTTTTAGTTTTTAAATGACGTTTTTTACGAAATAATTATATATTGAAATAAATAGAATTGTTATGAATATAAAAATCAAAATGGGATAATAAAACATAATTGTGTAAGAATCCAGCTATACATTTTTTGAATAAGGATCTAGAGAAGATGATCATGGATGGTTATTCAGTACAAATTATTTGATATCAGTTGTAAAATTATTCTACTATGAAAGATCCCATTCGGATGAGATAAATGGATGACATTGAAAGATATAATGGATTCGTAGTTTTTGAATGTGATTATAAGATATATCAAAAGAATTGGTAGGAATTATAACCAGGATTAGTAAAGAGAGGGTCAAAAATAATTATAATTTATTAAAGAACATATTATATTGTGTAGGGGTGATTTTGGGAAAAATAATATTGGGAATATTTTTCAGAGTATAATTCAAACTTTTATGATATTGTGAACATCTATGAAATTGATGGTTGAGTTCAGTAATAATTTTAAAAAATTATCTACTTGATAATCATGCGAGTTAGTCTAAAAAATATGGGAATATAAGGATATTAACTAAAATTGTTTCTTAAAGATATTAAATGATAAATAGTTTTTAAAATAAATTATGTTACATAGATCAAAATAGTTCACGAATTCAAGCTAGGGAGAATAAATTTTATTGAGTAATCATGCAGTTTTTTTAATATTAGAATGAACATTCTAAAGTATTTGAAAAATAATATTCCTATTATTCATAGGTTATAAATTTTCTAGTGACCAAAAGAATTCCCAAGTGTTTTTTCTATTGAAATTACCTAGTTCGGCATAGGATCTTCACATAGAAGAAACTATAAAGGAATAAGTAATGGATACCGAAAAGGATATTTCTTCCCACTTCTATCATCATGAGGAAATAGTGACTTTGATGGATATAAAAGGAATATGATTGGATTTTTAATTTATCACGCATATTTTTATTTTCATTTTTTTCAATATTATAATCCTATATAATTTTACAATTTTTTAAAAGTGAAACATGTGGAATCAAACTATTTAACCCCACCATGTTTTTAATTTAAAAATTGAATAAGGTGTCACATAAAGGTTTTTTTTTTCTGAAATTATCTATTGAATGTATTGTGGTAAAATCAAATGATATACGGGTAATAAAGATACATCTGGATAGAATAATGAAACGTGAGTCACAAACTCATAGTAGTGTGAGAATGCCTCATTTGGATAAATGTTTAGTATCTCAAGAGGTCTAAGAGAGTCTCTTTGAAACAAATTATTAATTATTGAGGAAGAGGTTCATGATGAACCTTAAACAATGTGAGTTATTTTTCAAATTTCTAATATGAATATATTTTATTTGCATGTTAAGCGAGCATCACATTTTTTACATATTTATGATAGTTTGATCACAAAGTATTGTTAATTGAATCAATGTGTATTGTTTGGGCATTGATACCCCACTAGGTGAGAATGATGACCAAGTATAAATGTATTAATCTAATTTTATATTTATATATGACATGTATTTATCATATAGATATTTGGTATATATGATGAATGTTGTTTACATAATTACCAGGATTCATTATATTATGAAATTTAAGCAAAAAATCGATAACTATATTAATAGGTTGTTTTTATAACCCTGGATAGGTCCATCGACATTTTTAATAGAGATTAGTATATTAAATCCAGCTGGGCAGGTCTAATGGAAATATAGGTTTGGTTCATATCCTGTTAATCAATAGGGTTAATACATGAATTGATGCGGTGTAAGAATTTTTCTCGACACCCAGTAGTGGTGAATCAATACCTATATTTTTTCTATGATGATTTTAATATATTTCCATATAGAACTGATGTGAAATTTTTCTTTGAACATATAACTGAAATAGACCCTATTTTCTCTTTCATATCATATGAATCATGTAGAGTTAAAATACTCAAAGATGTGACTGGAAGAAATAGTACCAAACAGATTCATTCAACCTATTGTTTCTCCTTTTATAGTAATAATTCTATTTAACAAGAATGCTAATGGTATATTTTTTTATATAGTAACTAATGGAAGATAAAACAAGTAAAAATAATGTGAAAATATCCACTACCATGAATAGATTATCTATCGGGTCAAATAAAGGTAACAATTTCATTTTTCAAGAATGAACATTGTTATGGATATATTCAGTTAATGGTAAATATAATGATTCTTACATTTTACACATACTGTTTCATGATTTTTAAGGTAAATGTACAATAAAAACCATGGATCAAAAGGTATATAATATTTGTAAATATAGGTATATAAAACCTCATTATGAAACAAAGATAAATAAAATTATTTTAATCTCAATAATGAGATCTTAAATCCCATTTAGATCTAAATAATAATTTATAAAACAGTAGAAATACAAAGAAAAATGGTGTGTGGTAATACTTCAAATAAGGGAATAAAAATGATAAAAAAACATTCCTTATGAGTCAGAATAAAAAACATATAATAATAAAATTAAATAATCCAAAATAAAAATATTATAGAATAAAAATTAAAATGTAATAATTAGACCATAAAAACAATAGAAAGAGTTAAACAACATTTTACATGACATAAGCATAAGTCAAGTATAAATTCCAAGATAACATCACATGGTGGACATAGTGCCATTATAGATTAGGTGTTCTCCCTAATTATATACATATCATCTTATGATAGAAAAATGTTACCCAACTCATTTGAGCACCATTTGAGTGCACCCATAATAATAAGTAAATTTTTATGTATACCAAAAATTTAAATAAAAAATAAGGAATAAACATAAAAATTACCCTTGGAATGAAAAGGATTGCAAAAATAATTCCTAATATTATAATCAATGGTTCTTTTATATAGATTACAAAGAGAATAAGGAATTAAATAACTTTTATTTTTATATTGAAATTTAAAGCACTACTCTCAAAAAATATATTTCTCATTGATAAAAATTAAATAGGAAATCATAGAAAAATTATCTTTCACACTCATGGTTTAAATAATTATATTGAGATTTTGAAGAAAGAATAAATTTGGAATTTTCATGGATAAACATAGTTTAACGTGAAATGTTAAGATATAATATTAATTTAATTTTTAAAAACATGAATTATTATATTAACTTTGAAATATTTTTTCCTAAATTGGTTATGAGATATAAAAGATCCCCTTAATCATGCATGATTTTAAAGAACACATTTGATAAATGAAATTAATTCTTGTATTACCCCATCAAAATAAGGGAGAATAATCTAGGTATATATGTAAGATTCATATATACCTAATATAATGAGCTTACTTAACAATAAATTAATAAATATTGTTATTTATTGAATGCAGTTTCAAACCCCCAATAAAATAGGGTGGTTTAAAGAGATCTCATAACGTATAATCTAGAATCATTCATCACATTAAAATAAAATAATAAATTCTGAATCTAGATCTATTAATTAATTAATAATAAATAATTTTAATATATATTTTATTTACTATAATTTTAGTTTTTTGATTTATAACCATTTTTATGAGATATAGGGTATATTTTTATTATTTTGAGAGTTTATTTCATGGTTCTAAGGTCAGATCAAATGATAAAAATTATAGATAATCTTTTTAAATAGGGAAACTACTCTATATGTGAATTTAAATTGTATTATATCCTTAAAAAAATTTACGAGGTCACAAATATCCTTTTTCCGATATAGGGATGAGTTTTTTTAAATGAAAATATTATATGGTTAGTTTATTTTGGTAGTTTTAATGAGTATTAAATTATAGTTTTGTTTTATTTTATTTTATATTTTATTTTAATTGTAGAATATATATTAGGATGTAATATAATTATTATCATCTTCCTTAACTATGATAACATTTTTATAGCCTTCCCGTAAGAATTACAGAAAACAAATTAAGTTGTTCTTGGATATGGTGAGACAACCATATTGCAAAAATAATTCCTTTTAGAATATAAATAATAGAGGGTTGAAGATGGGTATTACACTATAATAATATTATATTAGTAAATTAATATTATTGATATTAATATTTCCTATTCGAAGGAAAATATAATGGCAAGAAAGAATAAGAATAAAATTGAAAGAGGTTAGTTTAGAATTTTAGCACATAATTTGGTTGTATCTTCTTGGGATACCACTTAAGGCTCATTAAAATGTATTTGGATGAGAAATGAATCACTAGTACTTGATAGAGATGATTGGGAAGAGAATTGGGTATAATTTTGGTATGTTCTAGGGCATTGAAGTTATTATGCGAAAGGTTCATATTTATATGGTGAGGAAAGGGGTTTTTTAGGACATTATAATCATTAGTTTTTTATTTTTTCACAAGGCTACCAATTGTGATGAATCGTGTTACCATAGACAGTGAATGGTGCATGTTATTTTTAACCTTTTAATTTTTATATCATTGTTGACTCAAAAATTCATGTATTTACTTATAATGTTACATAATGTATTTTACAATATTACACTATTCATAAAAAATTTCACCATTTTAGAAAAATTCATAAAATTCACCCAGTTTTTTAATAAATAGATTTCAAAATTGAATTTTATTTCTTTAAAATAAATTCTACATTTGTGAAATTTAATTTTAAAATATAATCTTCATTTGTTTAAAATTTATTAAATTTAACATTGTGATCAATTTACAAACACTTTGAAAAATTACTTACGGTCAAATTAAATTAATTTATAATTATAATATTTTTTAAATTATTGTCCATTTTTATAAAAATTAATATTCTTTTAAATCATTTTATTTTTTATAAATAATCAAATAAATCATATATGTTTAAAAAAACACATGTTTTATCATTTTTTAAAAATTTAAATAATTATATCATGATAAAAATATGGAATATTACCTTTTTATATGACACACAAATATTATATTACATTTCATTAGTTGAGGTTACAATTTTTATTGTCATATTATTATTCTGATAGATAAAATTCTATTCTAATAGTCATATATGTAATATAAAATTGGTTCCCTACATTCAAAAAATACCTCATATTTAATTTATTCTTTATACAATTCTATTTTTACACAAATATTAAATTTTATTTTCATTTTGAAAATTCAAATAACATTAATAATATTTTGTTTTATTCCAATAGTGTATTAATGATTGTAATTATTATGAGGGATTTAGAAGATAAAAATTTTCTAATTACTAAAATATTATTTTCTATTTTTGATACCATTGAAATAATTTCAATTATTATTTCCATACACATTCTCTAAATGTAATATTTCAATTAATATAACATTTTTTTTGGTTTTTTCAGAGTTTTTTGGCAGCATTATGTTATATTATATTACTAAATATAAGACAAATAAATATTGGAAATGTAAATTTTATTAATAAGATTCCAGGTCATTAAAATCTCCCCCTTAGTTATTTGAACATCAAAATTTTGGTTTACAGACAACAGTGAAAATAGAATATGGTACATTTTATATAGGTCTTCCACCGGATCCCATTTTTCATCCTCATGAATGTGGTTTCTCAATAGTATATTGAATAGTTTAGTCATCCCACTATGTAGGAAATTATATTTACAATTAAAGACCATAAAATATTCTCCATGTAAGAGTGATCAATTTCCTACTATTATAAATCAAAATTCAATATATATTAGATATCTTTTAAATAATTATTCAACATTGATATATATACTATGCATTAGTACTTGAAACATGGTTAGTGGGAGTATTAGTAGATAATCCATGACACTAATAAATAAAGGATCTTAATGGATAAAATATAACTGGGAGATAGCACTCCTTTATTCCTAAATCTCATTTATCTCTCTCGTAGATATGTGAAAAGGACAACATTATCTCTGGCCTCAAAGATCAGGTCTCATCGATTATTTTCAATATATCTCTTCTATTGTGTTTGAGTATATCTAATGTGTTATTGAATGGACTTGAAATTTTCTACCAATTTTATATCTATTTTAGGACACAAAATATTGTGCTCTCTAACTTCATCCTTCCATACATGTTCTCTAAATAATTTCCCTTTAAGTAAATTATATGGTTCCTATTGGATAGTCGAGTGGGAACAATTATTTTATGGTAAATCCACTAGAGGATGACATAGATCTAATCCTCATTTGAATTTTTTCATGGGTTATCTCGACTTGTATTCAAGTTCCTTATAATTATTCTCATCATAGAAACTATTTTGGATGTGATAAGATACAATGAATTTCATTTCAGTGTTTAGATAACATTGATGAAATTTCCCTAAATCCTAGTCAAATGTCATATCTCGGTCAGATATAATCCATATTTTTGTTCCATGTATCCACACTACTATACTAATATATATCTTATAATGTTGATAAAGTGAGATGTCCCCTAAAACTAAAATAAATTAAGAATTCCTTGTGAAATGATCCTCCAAGACCGTTATATTAGAATTTCCCCTTGATGTATTTAGGAGACAAATAAGAAAATTCTATGATGAATTTTCCCCATTTCCATGTAGGTATATTGTGTAATGGTTTCATTATCCCTTTATATTGTTCCCTTTAATTCTTCATCTATTAACATACATGTATTTATGATTTATATTATTAAATATCCTTCATCATATCTTCTAAATAATAGTTCACCTAGTTATCTCGATACATTTTCATGATCCCCCTGTGTATGGATACGTTTGGGCTATATGCATCATTCAATAGATCCTTATTTATATCTGTATCGTATGGTACACATAGTCATGACACAAATCATTCATATCCTTCTTGAATAATTATTATCGCTATGGATTACTATTTATTATAGATTCCACCATCTAATTTATTTCCACTTTATATGTTTGATAGTCCTTTATCATCTCTTAAAGTTATGTTTGGGAAATCCGTTGAGAAAATAATAATGATGTTCTTTACATTATGATCTCCATATCAATAATTTACATGTACAAGTAGATTATATAATTATCAATTCTTATAATTTATTAGGTTTCCTAATCTATTAAATATACATTGTTATAAACTTTATTTTATTTACCATGTTGGCAGTGTATTGAGTAGTCATAGTCCATGATTAGGTCTAACAGTCATTGATGGATATTGTTGTGATCCCTCTATGTGAATATATATTTCAAGGTCTTATAATCTAAATATATTTTACACATACCCTAATAAATGTATTTCAAAAAAATATGCCCTAAAAAATTCCTAAAACCAAATCTAGATCAATCCTTCGGTAGTTATTATCATTAAAATTACACTTTTTAAGGAATATACTACCACTATATCATTTGGAATTATTGTACAACCCTCAGAATTATTTTAATAGTCATGGTATACCATGAAAATTTCCTAACATGATGATTGTGTGAGGTCTGTAGTATTACTAGGACTCTTTTTCAATACCATAAATCTCCTATTACATTAATAAATCCACAAAACCTTTTATTCTATTTGATTCATCTTAGTTAGATATTTTTATAATCATGGGATGTTTCCCAAAAATAGTTGATAATACCTAGCTAGTTAAAGGAAACTATAGTACCCAAAAGATGATTTTTATCTACAGACTACACAATTTATTTTTTCAAATTTGTTTCCATATATATCCTTTTACTAGTGCTAAATTCCCCATTAATGACACTCACTCCATCAATAAATCACATTTAATTTACCTTTAATATAACCTCTACATTTACAAATTCATTATAAAAGTATTTAAATTCTCTTAATGCTTGTCCTTGCTCTAGGAGTATGTAAAAATATCATCAATATTGACTACCAAATTTTTTTGAGGTAATATATAAATAATAAATTGACTAATTCCATGTTTTTTGGATGACTAGTATGTATAATGGGAATCAATATGAACTCATAGAGTCTATACCATATTCAAAAGGCTATTTTTATAATATTTTCATTCCTAACCTTTAATTATTCGTATCTCGAATGAAAGTCTAACTCGGAGTAATATTGTCTCCCACAAAATTGATTAAAGAATTCATCTATCCATTGTATGGTATAATTGTTCTTTATCATGATTTTTATGCTCATGATTATCATTATAGAGGCACATTGGGCCATTCGGAGTACCACACAAAGAAGCACTCAAGATTATAAAACCATTTTCATCATTATCTTGTTACTATATATATAGTTTTTCAAACAAAATATCGACCCTTATGTGGAGATTACTGGATATAGATATAGATATAATTATAAATTTAATTTGATAATCAACCTCTCGGGTAGTAGGAAGACTGGGCTATTTAAGTATTACATCATTACTATCCAATACAATTGGAATGTAATCAATATTCATTCTCCTATTAGTCTCAATAATTTGATCTTGATATGCTTGATCAAAAGGAAATAATATCCAAAACTAATATGAAGATTAAAAAGGAGATTCATCCTTATCCAAAAAATTTTATTGAATAATAGGATGACTATGTATATGATGACTAATGTCACTCTCCCAAAATTAAATTTTCAATTTATATAAGAATAACCGATACATTCCAAATATAGTATCAAATTATACTAATGTATAAAAATATTTTTCGGAGGTTTATTCAACATATATTGAAATTGGAGGAATTATATAATTAGGATAAAAAAGTTTCTCTACTTATTTTTCCCATAGATAGCCCTTCCGACTTGTCTTGAGGTTGTGATTGAATAATTATACTAAACATGAATGATATGGAATTATGTGTATAAATAAAATAAAAAATTATTTTTTAATTCATTAATGAATAAATATTATACCTTCCACCACATTTCTACTTGGATCCACCATAACATGAGTGATAGAATATTCCCTTCCTTACTAGTTAGTCCATAAAGCATGTTATCATTGATTCTATATGACAACCCCTTGATTAGGAAATTATGTTTCATAATTCCCATTTAACATATAGTTGAAACAGTGTACCTGAGGCTCAGTGTTGATTTTAAAATTCTTTTAATACATTGGAATACTGTTTTTCTTCATATCTTTCATCTTTTGTTGTCTTGATGCCCATCCTTTACAAATGTGAAACATCACTTGGTTCCCTTGAGACATTTTATACAATTTGAACTCCCAAAATATTTATATGTGTATAGTTGTGTTATAATTTCCCATGGTATTTATCATTTGATAATATAGAATTATAATGTTTTTTATGATCTTTATCTACCCCCCATGTGACCAATGGGATTCACCAACATCAGTCTCGTCCTGATGGAAAAAATGAAAAATATCTGTATAGTTTTGAATGTCTCAAATCTATTATTTTCATAGACTCTATTAATCAACTAAATATGTAGTTTACCATACATTCATAATTTTTTACAAAGAAAGAGGTGTATTGTGGAAGCCTTATGATGTTTTACTTATACAAATTTTTTCCTTATACACATTGATAGACTCATATTCCTCTTGAATCAATCAATTGAACTACCTTTACATCTTATGATAATGAGTTCAGAAATGATATTTGTTATAAAAATTATTAAATACTTACCATTCCATGGAATCAATTCACTATTTGGAATTTGTTTTCTTGATCAGTTTCCACAAAATATCATCACCCCCTACATGTTATAAACAATAAATAATAATTTCTCTTATTCATATCATTAGAGAATAAATAATATCATTTCAATGGAGATAATCCATTGATCTATAATATGTAAATCAACTTATCCTATTATGGTAGGAGACCTATATATCATAATGGCCTTGAACACAACTTTCTATTTCATAGGAGAAAGACGTAATTCCACAACATTCAAGTAATCATTCATAACATGAATTATATGAGATAGTAAAAAAATGAACATACCAGCTCCAACCAATAAGGATATGGATCCCATTTTGAAAATCATCACATTTCCAATCACAATGGTTTTTGTCATGGTTCCTACTATTTACCCTTATTAATTAAAATAATGGAAACATATAAAAATAGGATGAAAATACTCAATATAAAAAATATGTAAAATTTGAAACTATGAATATATAATGTATAAATTATAAATATCATATAAATTATAACATAGGAATCTATAGGTTTTAATCTATGTTATTCATGGTAATTTCCCAATTAGAATTTGTAACATGACAATATCTTTCATTTACTTCATTATGGTATGTAAAGAGTTTTTGAATTTTCCAAAGCATATCCCCTAAGAGTGTCAACATAGGAGAGAAACATGGATTCTTTCTCAGGAACTAGGTGAAAATTTAGTTAAAAACTAATCCAGCCTTTTATGGGTTATTACCCCTTAGTAAAAATGTCCCATATCCAAAAACACTTTTAGTTTACATAAATTGATATAATTTATTGGAAACAAATCATTATGTATTTCACCAAGGTTTCAAGATGTTCCCGTATAAAAATTCATATCCAAATGGATATCACTAAAATACACTATTCCTTATCCTGATAAATATATAGACCATTCTCTTATACAAGCTACAGAATTTATATCATTTTACACATATTGTTACATGATTTTTAAAATAAATATACAAATAATAAATACAAATGATCGAAAATCCTAGTATATTGGGAAGAATAGGTACATTAAACAACAACATGAAACTAAAATAATATGTATTTATTTTAATCTCTATAATGATTTTTTAAATTCATTTGTGATCTTAAAATAGAACCAGATACATTTATAAATACATAAAAAAAGGGGTGAGATAAAAATCCCAGGAAAAGAATAAATTGGGTAATTATGTATTACATATGATTAAGAAGGAATATTATTATATCATAGAAGGAAACACTCATGAATAAACATATTAAATGATATAATAAATAATAAAGAATCATAAGATCATTGCAATATTAGAATTTTGCTACAATATGTAACATGTCATAAGTATAAGTCCTAAGTAATCACCATTACAACATTACATGGTGGAAAAAGTATCATCACAGATTAACACTACTTCATAACCCCAAAATTGAATATTATGAGAAATAAATTTTATAAAATTAATTATATCTCTATATTGGCACAAAAATAAAAAATTTACATGTTTATGAGTTCCAAATTAGAAATTAAACATAAGTAATAAACATAAGAATTACCCACTATAACAAATGGGATTTATAATCTTGTCTCATATAATAATCAAAAAATATTTCATAAAAATAAAATTCTAAAAATGATATAATTAATTTTCACCTTCAAATGTTAATTATTAATAATTGGTCTCAAAATATGATGTTTATTTGATAACATTCTGAGAAATTATAGTGAAATGAACTTTCAAAACAGATTCTTAAGGAATCACTTAATGTCTTTGATGAAATAAAAAATATGAAATTTTCATTGAAAATGGTTGGTAAAAATAAATATTTATCACAAAAATATTACTTTAATTATTAGAATCATGAAAGAGAGGAAATTTAAATAATTATTACATAAAAGGGATAGGAGATATAAATGTTCCCCTTAATCATGTTTTATTATATATAACATATTTCAGAATTGAAAATAATGTGTGTAATAACACATAAAAACAAGGAAGAATAAGCTAGTTATATACATAAAATACATAATTACACAATTTTAAAAAATTATATAATAAAAAATAGAGATATAATTTGAGTTAGAGAGAAAAATGTCACAACAAAAATAAAACCATGTGGTCTGGAAAGATACCCTACAATATGTTCAAGAATTATTATTCACTTTCACTTAACATCAAATGTAATTACATTTAATTGATTAATTAATTAATTAAAAACCTTTTAAAATATCTTATATTTAATAAAATTTATTTATCAAATTTATATAATTTTCATTGAGATATAGTTTTTAATTTTATTCTTTTTAGGGCGTTCAATTCATGTTTCCCTGGTCAGATTACTTGTGGATAATTATTGAGGTTCTTATCAAATAGGGCTATTAAACATGAGGTGAAATTTAATGTTATCAATTTATATATATATAATTAAATATTATCAAATATTTTTTTTGTTCAATCTTATGGACTATTCATTTAGTAAAAATGATAACATTATACTGTCAGTTCATTTTGGCGGTTTTACCGACCATCATGAAATATTATCATTTTATTGAATATTATCACAACATGTTATTTCTATAACATGAAATATGTTATAATATATATATTATTATCTTATTTAAAAATAATAATATTTTTTTTTCGACCCAATATCAATAGGGAAAAATGAAGTTTGATGTTTGTTAAGGTAGTGAACTAACTATATTAAAAACAAAATTATCATTACAGTTTCTAAAAAAGGAAGAATTAAATCTAGATATAGCAACATAATAATAACATATCAGTACATTTAGGATACAAATGATACTATATATATTTTTATGGAGAACATAATGGGGTTTTATGAGAATAATAAAATTGAAATAGGTATATTCATAACATTTACCCCTTCTTTGATTTGTCTCTTATTATGATATACATTAAATATATTTGAACTAGAAATTGGAGGATAAAATGAATACTAGGACATGATGGAGATGATTGGTATTGTATTTGGGTAGAAATTACATAAGATTAAATTATTAGAATATTTGAGGAGAAGGGGTGTTGAGGGGTGGTATTTATAAGGGTATGAGATGGGTGTTTTGAATATTATAATAACTACACCATAATATTAGTTCAAGAATGACAATAGTGTTGAATGTTATAACCATATAATGTAAATTATGCATGAAATTTTGAACTAGTAGTTTCCTAAATCATCCATGACATAAAAAACCCTGTATTTAGCTTATAATGTAAATTCTGTATTTTACAATATTTCACTACTCAAAAAAAAATCAATTATTTTAGAGAAATAAAACAAATCCATTATAATCATTTTGAAATATAGACTTCAAAAATGAAATCAATTTTTTTGAAAATATATTTTTTAATATGTGAACTTTTATATTTAAAATAAATCCTCATTTATTTGAAGACTACAAATTTTAAAATAATGATAATTTTCGGACATTTTGAAATATTAATAATGGTCTCATCAAATTATATTATCAATTTATGATTATAAAATATTAATTTATAAATCCATTTTATGAAAAAAACTATCCTTTAAATCATTTTTTTGTTTTTCAATTTAGAATAAAAGATATACGTCTTACAAAAAATACCAACATTTATTTTTTCATTTTTAAAACATTTATTTACATATATCATTATATAAATATGTCATTCTATTATTCTATAAGGTACCAATTATTATTTTAAAGTTTTAATAGAGATGTTAAAATTTAATGGTTAAATTACTATTCTAATGGTCATATATTCAATGGTGGTGTAGATTTCATGCTTTCTAAAAATACATCATCTTTCATTACTTCTTAATTTACTTATATTTTATCTCAATATTATATATAAATATTTATTTTCAAAAATAATATTGAATTAAAAATATATTTTTTCATTTCTATAGTGTTTTTCACGAGTGAGATGATTTTGGCGGACATAGAAGATCTACATTAAATTAATAAAGGTTTTTTATTTTTTTTATTTTTTCCCATTATAATACAATTAATTTTAATGGATGTATTTTTTTTCTTAATGTAATGTTTAAATTAATATAGATAGGTGTATCTTTTTTATCCATTGTTTTGTGTTCATTATATAAAAATATTTTACTATGTATGAACAAATTTTAGATTCCAATGGGAATTTACATTGATAAAATTATGGGTTATTATAGTAAACAATGTAGATATTTTGAATATAACATTTCAATATCAATATGGTGATTATAAATTTCCTATTATTCAATTAGAAGACAACGATTCAAAAAATATGATTACTTAATTTATAAATTAGATCTTCAATAATTTTTTTGAAACCATGGTGATGATAGTTTTAGATGATATTCGCACTTACTACAAGATAGATGTGGATCATGGGGATCAGTTGTAGATAGTCCTCAAAACACTACCAGAGTATAAAATTTATAAAATTTTCTAAAAGATCATTTTTTGGATAGAATAATTTGATCTTATCATCACATTATCTCTAATAAATGGATATAATTTTATCTATTTAGAGGTAACACACTTATGTCACTGGAAAACCCAAGAACCTATGGGGAAAATGAGTTTTTTGGGATTGGTTATATATTATCTAAACATTATTCAAGAATTAAGAAAATTTGATTCACCCATAACTACAGTGAATCATAATTCAGTAATAATTAATTAGAATAACAAGTTCATGGTTAAATTTATTGAAGGAATCATAGGAATATTCTAGATTATTATTTATTTTTTTGGAAGTAGGGGTTTCCCATGATGCATATTCTGATTTTTATAGATTGGGCTTTGGATGATTCTCAATGAATGGTTGAAAGATTCTAGAATATGGATATAGTTTATCATGAACCCATAAATATAATTAACAATACAAGATTTATAATTATATTTTTTTGTGATTTATTTTAAATCTTGGAGGCATTAACTTTTTGGTGAAATTTTTTCATATATACAAATCACAAGAGTTTGAAAAATATTTTCAAACCTCATGATATCAACATAAAAAAAACATTTAGGTGGAGTTACATAAAACATTTGATTTTAAGAAAATCAATAGATCATTAAAAGGAAATTTTATGGTGATTCATTGAGTAAGAATACTACACCCCATGTGGTTAAGAAATCTAGAGAGAAATGGAAATTAATAGGGTTGTCAAAAAAATATATCCTATAGTTAGAATGCTTGATAAAATATTCCACACATAATGTGAAATACATTTAGAATATAATGTGAAAGATAAATGGATCTTATATGAATAATTTTATAGAATAATGGAATCCATATATGATTGGGATAGAACTAGTTAATGCATAACACCACATAATATTGTTCTATATTTTATTGGTAGAATAATGATACATTTAGAATTAAAAAAATATGTTCTAGAAAATTATCTTCAAAGGATTGGGACTGTTCATCCCAAAACTAATAATATATATATTAAATAATACAATTTCAATGAGAATGGATATTTAATGGAATTGAAGAATTTATTCCTTGATTTCGGACCTCTCACTAACTAAAGAAAATGAACCATCAATAGGTTGTGTTATCATATCGATTTTTGAATTTCATAATTAAAATGGGAATAAATTTCAATTGATTTTGTTATTGTGTTATTGGGATCAAAATATAAACATGATGTAATTAGGGTGGTAATGGATTGACTTATAATGTCAATAAATTTTCAACAGATATGAGATACTCTTTTAGTTTATGACCTTCGTAATCATTACATGGAAGAAGATGTTAGACGTAAAATTGATCCTAAGGTTATTGTATTATACAAAATACTATAATTTCTATCTATTATATTAAATGTACTCTTCAATATATTGGTAAAGTGAGTCTCTATAGGTTAAAAATATGCGTTAATTGTGCCTTTTTTTACATTTGTGGGTTGGAATGTTTAGGTGTATAGATGGATAAAAACATGTGGAATTGGTGAAAAATTTCATGGAACTTGATAAGTCAAACCATTTGGTATGAATATTTGACGATCCAGTATAATTTTGAATTGTTTCATAATGTTTATTCAAAATCTGAGACATTCCTAGGGAACCGTATGAGGGTCTGGTGGATTTCTATGGGTGTCACAATGTTTGAGCTTGGTTTTCCCAAACTACATCATCCTTTGTGATAATTGATCATCCTTTAGACATTGGTTTTTTTATAGATAGCATACAGCTAAAATAACCATGCATAAATACCACACACACACCCATAATGGATAGTTTTGGTGCATGGTTAAGGTTCATGGTTATTCTGACTATGCTTTCCCCTCAGGGAAACCTTGGGACCATCCTCTAAAATGATAAAAAGGTTATTTTACTCTTTTCCCATGTCACATTTTAATCCCAATCACAAGTAGTTTCATATTGGTTCATCATTAAGCTTATCCAACGATTTATAAATCTATCTATATGAATTCTAGGTTAGAATAATTAATTCATGATGGATCTCTTCAAGGCATGATTCATTCTTGATGAGGTTTTTCATCATCTTTATATGTTATTGTTCGACCCCTTATCCAATCATAACGTGCTACCCAATGGGTCTATGTATGTTAGTTATATTAGGTTTTATTGAGGATTTAAATTGTTTTTAATGGATATCATATTGTGAGGGCCCAATATATCATTCCTAGGTCTTTATTATGGAGAGAAGTTTGTGCTACCTATGTTTGTAAGTAATTGTTTATATAGAATGGGTTGATTCGATGAGTTAATAATCATAAATATAATTTTTTTGTTATTGATATAATTTTAGTGATTTATAGATTCAAGGTATTTGTTATAATGGAACATGTTTTTAACGGGTTTATCTATTAAAAATGTTATTTCATAGCCTATGTGTTTAATTTAAGGCTTGAATTTTGGGCATTGATGTGTAAATTGGTTTAAAAACTCTGAAGAAGTTTGGGTTGTATTTGAAAATGTTTTATAAAAAATATATTCATGGTTTCAAAATATTTTTTGATAATGGTGAATGGGGAAACATGTCTGTGTCGGTAAAAGGACTTGAGTAAACCTAGTGTGTTTGGAACCACTAGGGGTTTCATTAATGATATCTATGGATTGTGTTAGGACCCGATATTGGATGGTACAAACACTATTACTAGATCAGGTTCCATTATGTGTAATATATAATTCAATAGGATAGGTCCCAATATAATGTTCTTTATCATTTATGCTTATTTATTGCAAGATTTGTTTAGTTATTTACATTTTCTCACATGTCTTCACATGAAGTTATATCACATTGTTTACCATGACGGATTATGTCATGGATGTTTGTTTAATTATTCACTTTATGGAGTATCAATTTTCTATCCATTTTTATCACTTATAATATTCATATTCTTGGAATTATGAATATGAATTTCCTTATGAAAAATCAAAGGAAAATGATTTACAATAAGCTGGAATTTATAAAGATGCTTTGTAAAAATGATTTACTGTAAATACTAGAACTATCACATTATTGGTATTAGACATTTTATAGATATTTTTGTGGTATCTTACAAGTATTAGTTCTAACAACATACTTCTTTACATTGGGTGGTTGACGATGTTGTATTACAAGATTCAAGTAGAGGGAAAGGAATCTTGTAGCATGTTGGTTTCTCCTATTAATATTCCCATTGATTCTGGTTTGCATTGAGGTGACTATTGGACACATGGATACTTTTTAGTCTTTATATATTCATAATTTCATGTTTAGTCAGTTTATATTGGATTTAATTAATATGGTTTTATCATTTTATTCAAATTTAACACATTTACATTTTTCTAGAAAAGATATTGTGCATAATTATATACCATAGGTTGAAAAAACATGAATCAATAGAATATTACATAAAAATAGAAACTCTGGTGATATTTTATTCATGAGAGTGTAAAAATAAATTCCACCTCCATCAAATATCATATTTTTTTAATGTATCAAAGGATATCATCAATTGATTCTTCAATGATGAGGTAGATATCCAATTCTAAATTACATATGGAAATAAATAATTTTATATTAATAATATATAGATTATGTAGATGACCAGTGGATTATAATTTTTTGTTACGAAATATTATTTTACCTCTATGATTTAATATCAATCCACATATAGATAATTAGAATTTAAAATTTAAATCAACAACAAGTTGATGTAGTGTGAAACATAGGGATTCTAATATCGCATAAGGAAAATATGAACCTATAACACGTGGTTTATCAACCTGACTTTCTGAATTTATTTTTTAAGGTGTACAAAATATAGTTTTTATTTGAAAATTTCCCAAATAATAATATCAAAATAACTATAATATTATAAAATATGAAATTATTAAGTTAAAATTATTTCAATGAATAGTAAAATGATCAACAACATCATGTAATAATGATTAAAAATAGTAATAGTTAATGTAATTAAGAAGTATATATGTTATAATGAAAAACAAAGAATATAGGTTCTATATATAATATTTATGTAAATCCTTATATATATTCCAATACATTTAATATTATAATTCTAAAAGACTGTAATAATGACTGATGAAAAAAACATAGATATATTTGAAAAATATTGGAGATTAATGGGTATATAATACTAGAAACATAAAAATATAATGAAGTTAAATCATCATTTTTTACTTTAATACAACCCACTATGACATAATAAGAAAAATAGTTACGAAATATAAATAAGGATGGAAAAAATTTAAAAACATTACTGAACTATGTTACAAAGAAAATTATATTCCATCGATAGATACTCAAAAATCCACAGTTTACCTTCTGTGTATAATTTATTCCAACTATAAGATAATTTAAAATAGAAATAATCAATTTAAATAAAATAATAATTTAAACACTATAGTTAATATGAATTATTCTATATTATTAGAATAACTTTTCTTTGAGAACAATATATGAGTTAAATTTTAAATTTAAATCCGTATAAAAAATAATTAATATAAACATTATAAAAATATTTTGATATTATAATTTTTTATTATGGAAAAATATTAATTATTTTTTAAATTCACCCTTTACTAAATTATTAGGTAATCATCTTGGATTATTTCTATAGCCAAAAATTATTTATATACAACTATGTTATGTTGATTAATATATGTGGGTATTAATTTAGTAAGTCTCACAAATTTATATAAAATATTTTTCTATATTTTTCATTTCAATGAAATCATGGTACTCTTATTTGTCATTAATTACTAGATGAATATCATGTAAGTCTCTATATTGTAGAACACCTTATATAATACATAGTGGATACTTTAAAATGGTCCAAATATTATTTTATTTTAAAAATTATTCTCTTTAATAGTCATTATAAGTGAACATAATTTTTATCATAAAATATTGTTCATTCATTTCCCATATCTATTAAAATATACCCATAGAGACACAATAAATCATGGATAATATCTTTCTAAAACATTCTTTGACATGACTATTCCAAATAAACTCTTCTTTGTATCGAAAAAATATCAGTTTGATATTGTTTATAGTTCTGTTGACATTTAGTCTTTCTTCTTAAAACATTATTTTGAACTATAATAGTGGTGACAACAAAATTTCAACATATGGAATTCAATGTTTTTGTATAATTTCTAATAAACTTTGGGTTTTTATCTTTTTATATCCACTTGAAGAATATATATGTAATATCTAACTTATTTCTTCTATCTACATCTTACCAATCGTGAATAAAAATTATATATTAGCGGGAGGTAAAATTTTTTTGATCCATTACAATTAATATTAAAATTTTATAGAAATTAACCAAATTCTATTCAAAATTTATTATATTCATGAAGGTTCAAAAAAACCTTTAAAAATAGTAAATTATAGTATGGAATATTAATTTTAGATGGTGAGGGATTTTTATTTTCAATGTTCTTACATATGAAAAATATTTAGTGCCACGACATCTTTTTGGTATATAAAATTATTTCATGTAAAGATGAATCGATCATACTATTGAGAACAAAGTAAACCTATTGAACATGTCCTGCAGTGATCCATGTAATCATAAAATTATTATCAAGATATGGGATCAATATCTAAACTAAAATCAAGTGACTATTTATACACCATAAATTAATATACAATGGTAATCCCAATATTCCTTGAATAAATATGATTTTTTTTATCTTGATAGTTAACAATAAGTAATAGATATAAATATAAATAATTAAATATTTAATTAGTAATTATTTTAATTAATAACATTAATATATAATAATTAGAGTACTCACAATATTATCCTTAATAATATACTATATAATATTATTAAATAAAAATATTAACAATCTATTTTCTAATAACTAATTAAATAGTTCTAATACAATTTAATAACATTATTATGTAAAATCATAATAATTAATAAATGCATTTATTTATAAATAATAGTAATTTAAATAATAATAGTAAATTGTGTTATTATTATTATTAATTTTTTTTGAGCGACCATAGAAATTAAGCTTAAAATAAAATACGTAAATCCCCAAAGTATATTTTATAATGATAAAATTAACATGTTAAAGATAGTTTCTATAATATTTATATGGTCTTAAAACTATATTCATTAAGATGGATGTGAATTATTAAAAATAAATACTTTTTGATTCATCTCTAATTAACCTTGTTCACCAACTTAGAAGGGGAATGAACGTCTTCACTAAATTTATTCAAATAGAACCATATAATGTTAATCAAAATTTTCAATGATTTTTAAAAAATAAATAGATCTAAATGGTCAACTATGATGTATATAGATTTTAATTTGAAATGAAATGGAACATCAATGGCCTATCATGCTATCATACATCAATGGCCTATCTTACTATCACATATTCTTATTTGATAAAATTTCATTAAAATTGAAATTAATTAACGAATCAACTTCTTTAGAGAACCCATTATATTCCATCACTTTATCTCTGATATCATAAGATAATAATTATACTTATATTATTAATAAACTATATAAAATCATCAATAATTAATGAAAAATATTAGTTCTTCGAATTCAATGTAATCCCTCAGAGTTTTCTATTCCTGAATAATATCATTAATAATAAATGATAATAAATTTATTCTCTTCATCATGGATGTCACTTCTCCTTTCCACTTCTCTCACTTTTATTCAAAACCATTGTGTCTAAGAGTGAAGTAACATACAACACTCTATATTCAATAATTTTACCACCCATAATCTTGCTACCCAAAGCAGGTGGGAATTTTGTTATATTTGAATCATTAATAATAAAAAATTTAGTTGTAAAAAAGGATAAAAAAATATAGGATCAATAGATTATATCAATACATAAATATCAATAAAAAATAAATTATATACTCATTGTTACAAATATATTTTCCCTAGAAAGGCTCTATGAACCACGTGTTAATGTATTTGTGGGACATTTTTTTATATGTATGTCGTCACTATGTCATTAAATTGCATATTCAATTACATTTTGGAGGAATGTATATGGGGATAACTCTTCCATTAAGGGGTGATATTTCCTAGTCTAGGTTACTCGTATACATTTATTGTGTTTAATAAAAATTATTCCACGTCGTAACACTGATTACCATGGTAATGAAAGTGGTAAACCACTTCAATTAATCAATAGAAACATTTCTAAGTATCATATGTTATCCATATATCATATTATATTTGAATACACTATTGTGGATATAAACATAGTTGTGATCTCTAGAATTTTTCACTATCTAAGGATAATGTTTTTGTTGGTGAGTTGAGATTGATCCCATGATAGGTGATCCCTATGTATTTCTAAACATTGTCACATATTACATGTAGATATGTGGAACATAAAGAAGGATGCCATAACTTTTTTGGTAACAACAAAAAGGATAGTTTTCTTATTTTTAATGTCATGTATCAATGACCAAGTGATGTTACATTTATAGTTATTCTTCGATGACCAATGATTCATCTTTTAATGATTTTAAACATGGTCCATAACTCCTTTTAATTAATATTTATACTATTATTCCCTAGTCAAATAATTTAAACATCATGTATAAAAAATATATTCTATGAATTTTAATATACTATTGGTTGGATTAAATGGTGAAATATGTATTCTAATGCTTAATGTGGGACATATGAAATAGAATCCCCTTATGGTATACCTTAATGTTTGATTAGTAAATGGGTGATGGTAGGGTATGGTATTATACATTGTTGGAGGTAAAAATACATATGTTTCATTATTAGGTTTACAAGGATGATATTATCAGTGAGAAAATGGTTTGTTCATAAACTAGATTTTAATTATTTGAAACACTTATGAAAATAATTTTTCTTTATGACCACAAAAGGATAAAATATTGGCCTCATGGGTGATATTACTAATTGAATAAGGGTAAAGATTTAAAAAGGAATTAATTCCAATAATTTGAATAATAATATCCATTATTAATTAAATGGGTGTAATGATGGGGAATTGAAATTGTAAAATATGGAACCCTATTAAGACGGAACACACGATAGTATTTTGAACCAATAATGACTTTTCTGTTAGCATGGTGATAAAAACCCTTATTATAAATATATTTAATGGAATATTTTATGATGATAATAATATATGATTAGCATAATAATCAAGAATGGGATTAATTGGATATTATATACCCACTATCAAATGAATACATGATTATAGGGGATAACATTATCTTGTACAGTCACAAAATTAGATAATTCTCCCATAATGTTGGGGGAAATGGATATAATTTACTTTTTTATGAATTATCCTTGGTGAAGGAAAATGAGGTCATTCTGTTTAATTCAACCCATGAAAAAGAAATGGGAAAAATAAGGGTTGTGAGGAAGGCTGATATATTTATAATAGGGATCATTTTCAATGTAATAGATAAATGAAAAAAAACAGTCACTAAGAGAGATAATTTGTAATATAAACAACATATACCGTAAGAAACCTAATTTTTAATTTTTATTAATTTATTTATAAGTGGTATGATTAAAAAATGTAATGGAGATTAATAGTTATCGGTCATAAAGGTGTTACACTATTATACCTCTTTGAATGTGATTCTTGGGAATCTATTGGGACAGATCATATTTATGCGGTCATGTGATGTTATTCTATAGCAAGGATAATAGTATAAAGGTTATATGCATATAACATCCCATATTTAGACATAGAATATTTTGTTTATTAATGGTTTGTGACAAATTATTCATTAAATGAGGTATTTTACAAACTATGTGATATTACTCCCATTCGTTCTACCACTCAGGGAAGGAGAATATTAACACTCAAAGTGGATGTGAAGATATTTATATGAAATTAATCTGTCCACCATATATTGAATTATCACAATTAAAGATTAAAAATAATTATATCGTCATAATGAATCAATAGTAAAATTCCTCAGTGAATAACTTAGGTCCGTAGGAATATAAAGTAGCTATAAGGGATCTTCTCTTTAGTGTTTCAAGACTCATATTACTACCACCATAATGACATGCAGCCGTGAATGATGTCTTCAACATTGATTAAAATCATTTATTAAAAAAAGGTAATAAAATCATCTATTAATGATGATATTTCTTTTAAAAAATAATAATATTTCAATTTCTATATAAACCATTATCTTGATCAGATTTGTGATTTTCTTTTACAGTTTCTGTTAAATTACATAATAAAAATTGGGTATAATTGTTATGAATATGATATAATTCTAGGGAATAATTTTTTGTCACATAATTTAAATTAAAATAACCTATACTTATATATATATATAATTGGTGGTTCCCCAGTGAATATGTTAGTGTTGATCTGGGATTCCCAAAATGTAATGCACAACTTCTAAATCCTTTGATGGTGCACTATTTTTTTCTTTTGAGTGATATCAAAAAATAAAATCCAAATATATTGTTCAGTTTAGTTGTTTAAAAAGATATACATGGAATCCATTTTACATTTGGAATAGATAATACAACATAATACATAAAAAATTTGATAAATTGTATCCTTTAAATATCATAAAAAGATTACTACATCATAACATGGGAAATGGAACATAAAAATGGAGAGCATAAATTCTCAGTATGGGTATGTATAGTGAAAAATATAATTAATATTTAATTAATAATCAATATATCAAGGTAAATAACTGAAAACTAATTCTAGTAAATTTATAGTATAAGGTATAATCAATATAAAATTATAAATAACTCAACTCATAATAGAATTAAGACTAGTATTCCAAATGTCAATATTTTAACCACAAACCATGAATGCTATAAAAATAGCACATCCACAGTAAAAAATAACTCATTCAATACAATATGGAAGATTTTATTATAATTTATTATCCACAATCGAGAATTATGATGTATATTGACATAGATGAAAATAATCATCAAAAATATTTGAGACAAATATCGCCCTTCTTCTTGAAACCATTTAAAAGTCACACTATTTATCAAGAGGCATTTTAAAATAGATTTTTTAATCAAAGTGTGCCATACCAATTTGAAACTTTTAAAAGAAGTTTTATTTTTAAAACATTAATGTCCATATAAATAAATCTTTTATACAATTCTTAAAACATGTAGATTAATGAGAATGATTTAGAATAATAAATATTTAATACATTTAAAATGATATTTTAGTTAGAGTTCCTAACCAAATGATATACATTTGAATAAAAATAATTTTGTTAATAAAAAATTTATAATATCATGAGAATAAAGGGATTCATGATATACTATGTCAAAATATAGTCTATAGACCATATAAATGTGAATTGGTGCATAACAACAAAGAAGTTTTAATGGAATGTAAATTTAGATGAAATCCCTTATAAAGAACTTATCCTTAGGATATGGATAAATCAATGACATAATTATGTGTGAAAAATATAAATACACTCAATATGATTGGATATTAACTGTAAATAAATTAGAGTACATTCACACATATTCTTGTAAAACAACCCCAATGACTTGGATGTTTAACTCAATGAATAGAAATTGAGTTAAGATTACTCTTATCAGGATCATATCGATGACATGAGAATTTATGAATGGAGTGATTATGTGTATCAAAAGTTTATACACACAATGTAGAGTGTAAATTAATTCATAATTAAATAAAGAATGATTTAGCACATAATCTTGCAGTTAAATAATCAATGATGTTTACGTAAAACCCAATGTGAGGAAATTGAAATTATAAATTTTCTTACCGATTTGGTAACTTACGAAACACAAACTCCATGAAGAAAGGATTATACAATTAATATGTAAATACCAATAAATTAATTTATATTACAAAATTAATACAATCATGGGCAATACATACACCACACAAAAGGAAATAGTGGCAATGTAGCATGGATCTCATGTGAATAAGAAGTGAGAGGAAAACCCCTTACCTAGTAAGTTTCCTTAGTTGGGGTAAGTTGAAATCTTGTATAATAGATATATCATTGTTATAAAATTATAATAGAATAACATATATAAATATTTTATCATATATGATATTATTATATTTCATTGTTAATAATACTTTAGTAGTATCATTGATTCATATGCTAACTGATTCATTTTCCTTTATATGTTTTGTTACGTAAGTCATGCTTATTATGGATTGGATGTATTGTATTCATAACTAGAATTATATTATGTTTTTAAACATTAATTTTTATCATAAAATTTAATTATTCATGAATGGTTATGATGGGGAATTAATCTCATTGCGTTCGTGGGGATAGTAATCCATATGTATGTACGATCGACAATATCATTCAATTGAAGGAGAAATCCTATATAATTATTTTTTATATCATAAATAAAGAATCATTAACATGTTATATTTATTATTTACATAAATTAGGGACAATTTTTATACCCATCCAAATAATGAAGAGTTGAATAACAACTACACCACGGCGTTGAGACGATAAGTTGTACATACACACGTATGGTGATTTTGTCCTTTATATGATGGATTGAATAACGAATATGGTTGTAACATATTAATAATAACATCAAAGATTGTATAAGTCAATGGATTTATTATTTTGGTATGAAAAAACAAATAATGTGCAAGTGGAAGAAGAAGGTAACAATGAAAGAGGTGATTAAATTATTACCTCTTCTTTAGGTGCTTCATTTTCATTTGATCAAAAGAGATCTTTAGGACGGATTTATGATAAAAGGATGGCCTATAAGATGAATTTAAAGATGTTTTTAGGATATTTTATATGTGTTGGATAAGTCAAATGGATTTTGTGGTGTGAAACTAAGAGAAGGGGGAGTGCCCGTTTGTAAGAGAGGCGAGGGTCACTTTATGAAAACCTAGAAATATTATTTTATTATATAATAATTTTCGGTTTTTAATGGATAAAAATTGATTTATTTTGATGATAAGGTGGGTATGGGTATAAATCCATTGAACCAATAGGGTTTAGACTAGTTCATGTCTCTATATTAATCTTATCTTTTAGATTTAACTCTTAGTTAATTATTTTAACTTTTACCATGTCTTCTTTTATTCATACACTATATGGTTAATATAAATAATATAAACTAAAAATAGAACCTCAAGTGGTTCATTAATGATATATCTATCATTACATAAGTCCTTTTACCAATCCTTAGATTTTTATGAATATTATATCATTTAATAATATATTATTTTATTTGAAAACTCATATATGTGAATTTTGACACTATTTAATATTTGGTTTTTGGGAAAGTCATAACAGCACTATTAATTCGAAAAAAATCATTTAATCATCCCTAACAAGACATATTAATCTAGAAAATTCGTGGAAAATATAAAAAGTATCTATTTACATTTATTTTGATATTTATATTGTCAATAATTGTAATCTTTCATTAATATGGTAATTATTGCAACGTCATTGTGTCATAAATAAATCTAGTTATTTAAAATAAAAAATTTATAAATATGATACCATGATTTAGGAAATCTTATTACCTTTATAATTAATTTTTATAGTCAAATTTATCTTATGTATAACCCTATATTAAAAATGTTTTAGTAATTAAAATTTGAATTTAACACTTTTAACTCTTATTTAAATAAAATAATGATAAATGTTCTAATCTAATCCAAGAGGACCAAATTGGATGCTATTTTATTCCTAAGGTTAATTTTAGTTGAAAAAAACTTATTGAATAATATTAAGACATGTGTGAGGGTAATTATAATATCATTTTACCGTTAATTAGCATATTTACTCTTAACTCTAGTAAATAAAATCAAATGTTGATATTTACCAAAAAAAAATTGTCCTTATTGAAAAAAATTTATATACATATTAAAATATTGTCTCTTGTATTTTTGATGTTCAATTCATAGAATCAGTAAAATTATGTTTTATGCAAATTTGCTAACGTGCCTAGATGGTGGGTTAAAAATGTTAATAAATGCAATAAAATTTTATACATATAATTTTATTATAAAATGAATCCAATGAATTAAATTGAACTAATATAGGTATTATATACCTATTTTGATGAAAAATTAGTTGAAATAAAATAAATAATTATTTAAATAATAATTTTGTTTTAAACAATACAGATGTTTATTTCACTATTCATCAAAAACTGAAAGTCATCAGAAAAATACCAAAAATTCACCCTAAGTTAATATTGATTGTATAAATCCAAAAATTATATCTATTTAACCAAATTATAAACATAGAAGTTTCATTAATTAATTAAAAATTAATTATCGTTGTCAAAACCAGAAAGTGGGTTTTTGGGAAGTAAAAACTATCAAAATATTGATATGTGTTTATATCCAATATAAAAGTGAAATTACTACCAATAACCAAAATTGTATTAATTTATAAAATAATAATCTAATTATACTTCAAAACCATTCCAATGTATAATTTAACACTATAAATTATTTTGATTTAAAAATTAGTTTTCAATTATAATTTAGTATCTTTCATTATTCATCAAAATAAGAAAGTTATCAAAAAAACACCCAAAATTTATCCAAACTAAATTTTTATGTTTGGCTTCTAATGAAGAATTTAATTTATTAATTTTGAATATATAAAAGTCTCAAATTTTATACTATAAAGGGTTTTTCATTAAAAGGAGGAAAAACTGAATTTTTTGAAAAAAATAATTCTTTTATCTGAAAAATTGAATTTTTTATTATATTATGTCCAAGAAACAAAAAGGATGAATGTTAAAACTATATGGGATATATATAAAATTAAAAATTTTGTTATTAACAATCATAATCACTTTTTTAAATGGTTAGTTTGATAGGTCACGGTGCACTTGAACTCGGTGTTGTGTACATCGCACGCTATTGTATTATTCAAAGACTAGCGAACCGTGGAATCTTGGGTTGTTACATTCTTACCACATTCAATAAATTTCATCCTCACAATTTGAGATTGTTATTCAGAGATAAACGGTAAAAAAATAGAAAATACCTTTGTGGAAGACCCATATCAGAAATAGGGTTAATAAATTTTATTCTTAGTAAGATGGAAAGGGAAATGAAAAAGTCACCACCAAAATAGGATTTTGAATAGTAGAAAATTAGTTGAAATTATAATATGAGGAATAAAAATATTTATAAAGAGTGATTGAGGTCATCAATCACAGACAAGTGAATGCAAACTTGAGGTCCTCAAAGGCATAAATCTATAATTTATAACATAAGGTATTAGGGTAAAATATTTTTGAGTTTAAGATACTTTACCAAAAGAGTGAGAATTAATTTCTTCATAGAATAAGAAAAAAATACATGATAAGTAGTGTTCCATCCTTTAACAAATTTCTTCCACACACTTATCTTTCACTCCAAATGATGAGTATTCAAGAAGACTTGGTCACACTTGAAGCGCTAGAATTAAATTATAGAGAATCAGATAATACACAAAGGATGAACTATATATTTCCCCTGTATTTAGAGATTAAAAAAACCAAAATAGTAATTACGTGTTCATATGATCTCCAAAAAGGATAATACTTTAGAGAAATAAATGCTAATATTAATTTCTAAAATTAAACCAACAATACCCAATGTTCAATAAATTCTATTCAGAAAACAAATTTCCTTAAAATCCAACAATATAATAAAAACTAAGATTGATTCTCCAAACTCAAAATAATTTGGTTACGTGGTCTTCCTGTTAAATTGCATCTCCAAGAAACATCAACTACTCTTAAAGTCACATAATTAAAATTAATTAACCTAATCACTTATTTTCCATGATAGGTTAATGATTTCCATAAATAACATAAATTTCTATAAGTCCACAGAAAAACATAGATAAAAATCCACCATTCCTCCTCAAATGAAATTTTGTAGTATTTTATTTTCCTTAGGAAAATAGTTTTCCCAACAGAGCGAATGTCTTTCAAAATAACATTTATCACTTAATCAAAAAATCATTTTCCTATATTAAGGATGTCCATTTGATAAACATGAGATCCCAAATACACTTATTATTCATCAATAAATTCATTTAACTAAAAAGAATTAGTCACACTAACCAGGTACTCCACATAGTCTTGTGGTAGGTGATAAATCCCAGGTGCACTTTGGTTGTGGGTTTGATTTTGTAAGCATTGTCTGATGCGACAGGTTGTCACGTAGTCTGGGTGTTATCCTTTTTCAAAAAATATTTTTATAACATTCCCAAATTGATATTAATTCCTCAAAATATCCACCAAATAATTTTACCACAAATGTTATCTCATAGCTCGCATTTTCTTCCCAATATTCAATAATATGTAATTCTCTCAAATTCAAGGATCCTATAAACCCAAATGGTTATTTATAACTATATCCACAATAGAAAAGATAATTCATCCTCAAATAGAATTTTCACAAAACAAACAACATGGTTACACATTCAATAGAAATGTCTTCCAATGTAATCCCGTTAATAGAGAGCACTAATATTTTTAAACATTTTGCAATATAGTTATTTCCACATAGGTTCTTCATTAAACAAGTTGTTATCCTATAGAATATGGAATTCACTTGAGTAATGCCCAGGTCCCCAACATTTACAGAAAATTACTATAAATGGATTCTGGATATCATGTTAATTTTCTTCCATGTTACTCTTCATTTTTCCTTAGAAATTCTTTACATTATGTCCTTCTTTTCCACAAATAATGAATTTATTTTTTCCATTAAGACACATTCCTAGGTGTCTCCTTCCACATTTCCTCCATGATAGAAATTGGTATTTCTTTTCTCCATGGTCTCCACTACTGGAGCTCTTATCATTCAATGCCTTTCTCATGTTTATTGAGTCTGATAGTTGGATATTACATATTTTGTTGATCATAATTTTGAAAAACTGATTCAACATGAACACAATATCTTTTACAACTATCAACATTTCATTTTGTTTCTCATTTACACCTCTGTTACCACCTTGTACATCCTCTTCAATGTTACTATGAATTCCTTGAAATACATCCACTGACTAAATCTGGAATCCATTGTGTGAGTTCCAATAGTCATAAAATCAGTTAGAGAATATAATGAAACCCAATTTTCAATGTAAAAAACCTTAGTATTAACTGAGGTTATTTATTCCATTATTATATTAAAATATTTCAAATTGAGTTATAAATTAAATGTGAATTATCCTAAGCATATTCCCTTAGAGTGGAATAACCAAGAGTGCAGCAAGGCCCGTTGTTCTGCACTGGTTCTCGTTCGAGTCTAGCTCAAAGCAGTGTTTTTGGTTTTAACACTAGGTACCTTTGTTCCAGTTTTTCCTCTACCTACTTGTATATATAAAGGGATGTATTTCATTGAAAAGACACATAATATTATCATTTCCTAAAATTTTGAATGTTTTTATATACTAATCCCCAAAGTCTATCTTTGGGTAATGTTCTCTAATCCGAGTTTTTCTAAATATAGTTTCAAGGGATTGTACTAAACTTTCTATAATTCCAATTGTAACACCCCAAACACATTTACCTAGAATCGGTGCATTATCACATAACATTTTCTTGATACAAGGAATCATGTCCTGAAAGACTGATTAGTTTAGCAACCTTGGAAGTACTATATACATAAATAAGTTTTACATTACAATAAGAATTAAAAAAAACAACATTTTTTCCCATTTGAATACTCTTATATCCCATAAACTATTCATATAAGTTAATCATAATATACTTCTTTGCATCATGGAAAAAATAAAAAATAAGAAAGGGGTGACCTCAGATTCTCATTAAGGATATAAATATAGTAGAAACTATCATAAATAAGCATAAACATTTTAGGAAATGTATAAGACTAAAACACAAGACTTTTAAACAAAAAAATCAGCATAATATGGCAATGATAAATCAAATAATTCCATTTAATTAATGACATGGATATTTTACCTGTCAAATAATCCCATGTAATATTAATAGACAATTTTATAATGATATAATACATAATATCGGACATCATAACCACATAGTCAAGCCCTCGTGCCAAGACTGCAAATAATACTTTTTCAAGGTCTTGTGCCAAGACTATAGTTTGTCTCATGAGACCTACTGATGCATTGAGGAGATATATAGGTCACTACCCATCACTTACTATGTCCAATGCATTCCTCATAAGAAAAGGTTGAAACAAAATCTAAAAATTTGTATTAAAACTAGCATATCAAATGTAAATATTTTAACCAGAATCCTTTATGGGTATAAAAATTGCACATCCCCAGTCAAACATAACTCATTAAATACAACATGAAAGATTTTATTATCCCCATTTTTTCTTGAATACATTTAAAAGTCTCACTATTTATCAAGAAGCAATTTAAAATAGACTTTTTAATCAATGTGTCTCATACAAATTTCAAACATTTAAAAGGAATTTTAATTTTAAAACATTAATTTTTATATAAATATATCCTTAAAAACATTTTTAAAACATGTACATTAATGAGAATTATTTAGAAGAATAGATCATTAAAACATTTAAAATGATATTTTTGTTAGAGTTCCTAACCAAATGAGATACGATTGTATACAAATAATTAGGGTAATAAAAACTTTTTAATATCTTGAGAATAAAGGGATTAATGATATAATATGTCAAATTATATTATATACAACATATAAAAGTTAATTGACATATAACAACAAAAAAGTTTAAATGGAATGTAAATTGAGATGAAATCCCTTATAAAGAATGTGCCATTAGGTTAAGGATAAATAAATGACATAATTATTTGTAACAAATATAAATAAACTCAATATGATTGGATATTCTGTGTAAATATATTAGAGGACATTCACACATATTCATGTAAAAACACCAATGACTTGTATGTTTAACTCAATGATTGGAAATTGAGTTAAGATTACTCTTATCATGTTCATATCGATGACTTGATAATTTTTCAATGGAGTGGTTATGTGTATCAAAAGTATATCCACATGGGGGGGCGGGGGGGGGGGGGGTGGAAATTACAACATGAGTAAATAAATAGTGATTTCACACATAATCATGGAGTAAAATAATCAATGAAGTTTGCATAAAACCCAATGAGTAGAAATTGAAATTAGAAATTCCCTTACCGATTTGGTTTGTTACGAAACATACACCCCATGAAAGAAGGATCCTAAAATGAATATGTAAATACCCATAAATTACATTATATTACACAAATAATATAATCATGGGAAGTACATACACCACATGAAATGAAATAATGGCAATATAGGATTAATATCACACGAATAAGAAGTTAGATGAATCCCCTTACCTTGTACTTTTCCTAAGTCGCGGGTATTTTATCCTCTTGTATAATAGATATTTCATTGTTATTAAATTATACAATAACCACATACATAAATATTATATCATATATGATCTTATAATATTTCTTTGTTAATAATATTTTAATAGTATCATTGTTTCAGGTGTTAACTGATTTTTTTCCTTTATATGTCTTGTTATGTATGTCTTGTTTGTTATGAATAGGATGTATTTTATTCATATCCATATTTATATTAAGTTCTGAAACATTATTTTTAATCAAAAATTTAAATTATTTATGAATAATTATAATGGGGAATGAATCTCATCACCTTCGTGGGGACAATAATCCGTACCTAAGCACGAGCGACAATATCATTTAATTGAAGGTGAAATCATATATAATTGGAATTTATATCATATATACAGAATAATTAACATGTTATATTTAATATTTACATCAATAATACATCATTATTATATTCATACAAATAATGAAGTGTTGAATAACAACTACACCACGACGTGGACACGGTAAGCCGTACGTACACATGTTTTGTGGATTTGTCATTCATATGATGGATAGAATAATGAATATGGGTTTACCATATTTATAACAACATAACAGTATGTATAAGTTACTAGTGTTATTATATTATTATGAAAAAAACAATTAAATAGGAAGTGGAAGAAGAAGATAACTTTGAATGAGGTGATGAAATTATTACCTCTTCTTCGAGTGCTTCCTTTTGATTTGATCAAAAGGGTTTCTTTGGTTGTCCTTATGATCAATGTAAGTCCTCTAAGATGAAGTGAATGTAGTTGGGAGGATATTTGTTTGGGGATGGATGAGACAAATGGCTTTGGAGGTGTGAAATTGCGAGAAGGGGAAGGGAACGTTTTAAAGAGATGTGAGGGTCACTTTAAGAAATGTTTGAAATATTATTTTATTATATAATAATTTCAGGTGTATAATGGCTACAAGTGGATTTATTTATATACTAATGTGGGTATGGGTCTAAATCCGTTCAAAAAATAGGTTTTAGACGTGTTTAGGTCTCCATATTAACCTTATCTTTTAGATTTAACTCTTAGTTAATTAGTTTAACTTTTACCATGTCTTCTTGTATTCTTACAATATATGGTTAATAAACATACTATAAACTACCAACATAACCTCAAGTGATTAATTAATGATATATATATATATATAATTATATAAGTTTTTTGGCCGAACCTTAGACTTTTAGGAATATTATATCATTTAATAATATAATATTTTTTTAAAAACTCATTTATGTCATTTTTGTCACTATTTAGTATTTGTTATTTGTGAAAGTCATAACAACATGATTAATTCAAAATAAAAATCATTTAATAAAACCTAAAAGGACATATTAATCTTTCAAATTTTTGGAATGCATCAAATATATCAATTTTCATTTATATTTATATTTATAATATCAGTTATTTTAATCATTCATTAATAAGGTAATTACTTTATAATCATTGTATCATAACAAAATTTAATTATTTTATGTCTAAATATTATAAATAAAATAGCACGATGTAGGAAATATTTTTATATTTCTAATTAATATTTATAGTTGAATTTATATTATGTATATCCCTAAATTGAAAATGTTTTAGTTTTAAAAATATGAATTTAACACTTTTAACTCTTCTTCAAATAAAACAATAATAATTGTCCTAATCTAATCCATGTGGACCAAATAGGGTAATATTTTATTGATATGGTTGAATTTGCTTGAAAAACACTAATCCAATAGAATTAGGACATGTGTTAGTGTAGTTATAATATCATTTTTACCTTCAATTACCCTATTTACTTTTAACCAAGGTCAATAAATGTCAAAACTAACTATTCAAAAAAAAATATTTTCATCGTATTGAACAAAAATATTACATGATGATTTCAATCGAGTCTCTCAAATGTTTTAAATTTCAATTCATAGAAGTGGTAAATTTACATTTTATGCAAATTTTCTAACAATCCTAAAAGGCGGGTAAAAAAGTTTAAAAAATTCGATAAACTTTTATACATTTAATTTAATTATAAAATGAATCCAATGAATTACATTGAAATAATATATTTATTATATATATATATATATTTACTTAACATTAATTTAAATAAATTACATAATTATATAAATTAAAAGTCGGTTTTTAAATAATAACAAAGTGTTTTCACTATTTATCAAAAATTGAAATTTTTCAGAAAAATACCAAAAATTCACCCTAAGATAATTTTGATATAACTAATACGAATATGATTTCTATGTTACCAAATTAAAATAATATAATTTTAATTAAATTATTTAAAATTAATTCCTATTGTCAAAACCAAAAAAATGGGTTTTTGGGAAGTAAAAACATTTAAAATATTGATATGTGTTTATGTCAAATTTAAATGTGAAATTACTTCCAATGACCAAAATTGGATTAAATGATTCAAATATAATCTAATTATACTTCAAAACCATTCAAATGTAAAATTTATGTCACACCCCAACCGATTCTTTAACTTAATTTAATTTTTTTGGGTCTTTCTTTGAGTTGTGGTTTGAATCGATTCTTTTTTTAAAAGAAAATTTGGGAGCTCATATGGGTGCGCAACCGTGCACGCGATTGTGAGTGATGCTCAACATTAATGCAGAAACGTTTTATAATTAAATTTATTATTACATGGATGCACGACTATGCCACGTCCAAGTACTCATTTATGCGTGGAGTCCAGACTCACTAATTAATGCAATTATTTTACGACTGGTTCTATTATTTTAGTTTTATCATTAGTATTATTATTGTTTAATTTAATATTTCAATTATGTAATTATTATCCTTGTTATTTCAACTATTATTAAATTTTGGTTGTGTTATTAAATTGTGGTCGCAAAGATAAAATTAATCTTTGTGTTGTTTTAATAACAATAATAACAATATTATTAAAATTAAGATTATTATTATTATTATTATTTTCGTAATTACTTCACATAGGCTTTTAATAATAATTTTTTTGTCATAATTTTAATTTTTCTTAAACATATTATTATTATTATTATATTTATTATTTTATTAGGTTGGTTTAGATTTTTTTTAGAATATTTTTTACCTTATTTTATTTTTTCTTTTTCTTATTCTTTTATTTCATTTTTTATTCTTCTTGTTTCTCTCTTCTCCTTTACCCCGTCGCACAAGACCCCCCCTTTCCCCGATTTCATTTTTGCTACTCCCCCTCCTAACACTACCCACATCGGACATCCCCTACCCTTCATTCCTCCTCGCTAGGGCTCTTCCCGCTCGGCCGCCCTTCTTGCTCGGCCTCCATCGGTGCGACCCCCTCTTTTCTGGTGAACCTCCTGCGCGCCGTCCCTGCAACCCACACACAAAACTCCCTCTCATCGCTGCTCGCTCCTCCTTTTTCTTTCCCATATTACGCGGCCTCCTCCGGTGCATCAAACTGGCACATCTCCCCTTCGGTCTGCAACTATCGCGCAACACCCCCTCAGTTGCTTCGCACAGCACAGTAGCCTTGCACCAGTGTCCGGAGACCTCTTGACCTTTTTTTTCCTTCTGAAATCCATGCACCGCCCTGTTTTCTAATGTGACATGACTTCGGAAATCCCCCCTCTTTTCTCCACAGTTCTTCTCATGCAGGTATGTTTTTATCCGATCTCTATAAGGGTTTTTGTGTGTGTTTCATTGGTTTGATTTTGAGGATAAATGGTCACATGTTTTGATTTTAGGGTCTAATAGGAATATAATTGGTCTAAATTCTTGAATTAGGGTATAATTTCATTTATATGTTGTGCGATCGAAGTGCGGCGAGCTTTGCGCACCAAATTTTTGATGTTTGTCCACATCGAGTTAGGCAGTCCCTCGTAAAATTATTATTGATAAATTGATTCGTGAATTTAATTAATTTAGCATGTTTATTAACTTTTTTTATGTGATTTTGATTTTACTTGAGGATTAGTATATATATATATATATATGAGTTTATGAGTTTAGTGGTATTTTTATATGATATGAGTATTTATTGCTATGAAAACCCATGTTGAATTGTTAAAATAGTGCTTTATAAATTGTGTAGTTAATTTGTTAGTATATGCAGAGGTTGAAGATGATGTTTTAGTGTAGCGTCTATGTGCATGTAGTCATAAAATAAATTTTGATTAATCCTTTTACATTTTGAGTCATTCGATGCATTTTGAAAACTGTTTAATAAATTTCCCAGCAGTTTTTTAATTATGAAAATGGTCATTTTAATTATGCATTTGGTTATTTTAATTATGTGGGTGATGAAGATGGAGTTTTCAATGGTTTTTACTGTGCGTCATTTTTCATAATGGAATTGGGGTTTGTGTGTGTCTTGTTGTGAATTCATCAACATGTATTGTAAATTCTTTTGAATTATATTAGGTATGTTTTAATGTCTATTTGTTTTAAATTTGGTTTCAAAGTGGCTTCCCAACATGAAGATGAGTGTGTCATTGGAATGATTCTTTGATGTGTTATTTTTAAGTGTTTTATATATTGTTGATGTGTTTGAATTGTTTTATTAAATTATATGTGTATTTTATAGGACTTCACTGCGATGGATTTGGGTCGTGAGTATTGAGGATCCATGCATGCACATGCATATGGTAAGGCACTTATATAGATATCCCCTCATTGTGTATACGTCCTCATGGTGTGGCGAATATGTGCAATGTATCTAGGGGTGTATGTATATATTTATACATGCATGTGCGTATATGTTCCATGGATCGGTTCAGGTGGTCGTCGACAAAAAATGACATGTTTGAGGTAGGACTCTTAGGCCTATGCCTTTAATTTGAAATTCATAATTCCTTGATTGTTTTAAAAGAATGTTTTAAATTTATGCTATATACACATGCTATGAAATTTGGTTTCGGTTTCATGAAATGATTATGCATTTGTTTGAGAATTAAAGTGTATTTCTAATGATATCGGTCTTAAGTGACCTTTTCTTGAAAATTTATTTTTTTTCTAAGTGGTTTGGAATTTGTAATGTGGATTTCCAAAGGTGTTTGGACTTTTGGAAAATTGACTGTAAAAAGTGTTCTCTTTATGTAATTAATCCGGTTTGGCATCTTAAGAATATTTTATGAAAAAGAAAAACCTCTCTTGAGGAACGCCCCCTTATTTTTTTGGGAAAAATGATTTTTTTTAAGTTGAATGTGTTATCATGTGCCTAATTTGATGCTTATGCACTGTGTGACATGAAAGAGGGGGAATGTGCTCAAAGAGGGAGAGCGGTGGTGAGATGTTGAATGTGTTTTAGAAAAAGAAATTGTCTTGTACATATATGTTTGCTTGGTAAAGAAAACTCACCACCACTTGATATAGAGCACAATGGGAAACCTGGGTATTTAGGTGGGTGATGAGGACTAGTATGCTAAATGACACGGCAAGGGTTTGTCCCGGTTTGTCTAGCAGGATTGACGCAACAACACTAACTAAACATATGAATTTCTGAGGGTCATGTTCTTTTAAGCCACGTTTTCTGAGGGTTGTGACCTTCTAAGCCACGTTTTCAGAGGGTCGTGGTCTTCTAAGCCACATTTCACTGAGGTACGAGGTCTCTAGGTTCCCACTAGTTCTAGATACCTATAAGTATTTCCCATGGTTCCCATTTGTGGCATGCTGTTAGAGATGTAACATTATTTTTAGTTGTTTCATACTTGATGTCTTCTTTGTGAAAACCATATTTTTAATCCAAACTGGTTCCATTTCTTTTTGAAATTTTAATGCATGTGTGAAATCTATTTTGAATATGTAGTGGGTGTAAAATGATTTACATGAAAATGCAAACTTTTTACTTGAATTTGAAAAGAGAAACATTATTTTATTATAACTTATTTTCAAACTGGCATAATTGGATTTCATACTAAAGGCGGGGACAGAGGATGTGATTATATTTTGGCTTTCCTACTAAGCATCTAGGTGCTCATGCCTACTCTACTTTTCAGTTGCAAGTTTCATTTTTGGATCTCTCTTGGGAGCGAGTGTAGTTGACGTACCGTGGTGATCCATAGGGTCACCTGAGGGATGTCATGTTTTTTATTCCTTTTTTTCTGCCACGTTGTTTAGATCATTTTCCTTTATTTATCTACTTGTTCAGTTTATGTTTATTCATCATTGTTATGGGCTAAATTCATTCCCAACTGGTTTATTTTGATGCTCGACACTAGTTTCCAGCCCGTGGGGATCAGGAACACCCTCCGGGTCATGCTGCGGACCGAGTCAGGCACCGTGTCAGATGGCGACCCGACTGGGTTCGTGACAATTTAACACTATAAATTATTTTTATTAAAAAAGTTGTTTTCAATTAAATTATAATTTATTTCACTATTCATCAAAATATGAAATTTATCAGGAAAACACTCAAAATTTATCAAACAAAATTTTATGTCACGCTTATAAATAAGAATTTAATTTCATTCAATTGAATATATAAAATATTCAAATATTTTATTTGAATGGATTCTCCATTAAAAGGAGGAAAACTGCATATTTTGAAAAAAATACTACTTTTATCTGAAAAATATAATTTGTTCCTATAATACATCTATGAAACACAATAGATTAGTGTTAAAATTATTTGTGATATATATACAATTAAAAATGTGGTCATAACTATTCATAACCTCTTTTTTAAATGGCTAGTTTGGTAGGTCGTGGTGCGTTTGAACTTAGTGTTGCGTACATCACATGCTATTGTATTATTCAAAGAGAAGTGTACCAGGGATATTTTCGGTGTTACAATAAGAATGAAAATAAATCCATAGATAATGTAAAATAATTAATCTCATGGATAATAATATTAACTGAATTCCAAATATTGTAAATTCTTAATTATGGGAGGTCATGACTCCTAGGTATATTGTACCTTTACCACCATGAACCTTCAATGGATGGTTTAGCATACTCGGTAGAAACACATTTGTTTTGCCCAATTGATTCATCTCATGAGACTATCAATGCATCGATGAGATTACATTAAATGGAACCCAACTCTTATTGTACCAGTCTAAATAATTCCTTAAATATCTAACAATCTATTTAACTCATGAAAAACATTCTATATAAAATATACATATTGAGTAAAGGATACCAATTTTTTAATATTTTCCCAATAAATCAAATAATACTAAAAATAAAAAACATATTTAAAAATAGTATATGGTTAATGAGAATACCATATCCATTAAATAATAATATGTATATTTAAAATTATTTTAATTCTAATGAAAAATAATTACAAAAATGTGATTGTTTAAGATAAAGTTTGCAGTTGCAAAAGAAGGTGGGATTTCACAGTAATTTTACCCTTTCATAATTTTCAAGTTCAGTCACCATGGATGATATAATTCATATTAAAACATAAAATACATGAATAATTAATTATTCAAGATATTATGTTTAAATTTGGAATCATGTACACCATATAAAATTGAATTGTTCCATAATAAAAAATAACATGCAATTTAATTGGAATTTAGAAGAAAACGATTATATTATGCTTCTTTATGGTTGAACACTAAACTGACTCATATATAATAGTGTTAAGAGTTTTATTTACTTCCAATATAACCATAATCATGTTTTTAATATAATATAATGTCTTTTTTAAATATCTTACCACCTATTTGATAATAATATTTCATTATTTTCATTATTTCATGTGTTAGTTGCATATTATTTTGAGTATGTTTTCAGTTATTTTCCCCTTACCTTGAACACAATTTTATCTGACCCATAATGAAATACAATATATATATATATATACATATATATATTATATTCATTACATATTTATTTATAGTAATCCATCATTTGTGGAGATATTAAATGAAATACATTATTCCACGAGATGGTTGGTCGTATATACATATTAAAAGTGTTCCTAATTTCATGTCATATTAAAAAAGTAAATATATTTATATATATTTATATTATAATTCTTGTATAAAATTTGTCTATTATATTTCACATTAATATATTCCATGTGAACATAAATGTATCAAATCGCTTTGAGGAAGAAATATTCCACATGTCTACAAATGATGGTATCGTATTCCCATAAAATGGAAAGCATTTAGATATATTATATTTAATAATTACAAAATAATGAAGACATTATAAATAAAATATTTATTATATATAATAAATAAATCCATCATTATATGTAAAACATTGAACTTTGGATATGGAATAATGAATGACAACTATTCGTAACATGATAGTATGTTGTACTAATGAATAATGAATCTTTAACCAATTGGATTGAAGTTTCTATTTGTGTGTTTATTAAGTAATTAAAAATAATATATCGAAATATATTTTCATTCATGATAATGATGTTATTATTTAATAATGATATAAATTAAATTAAGGGGTTTTAGGAATGAAAAAAACAAAAGTTCTCATTGAAGAATGGTGCACCTTCTACGGTGTCTCATTTTATTTTATAAAAACTGTCTTCCTTCTCTATATTTCATCAAAATGTGAGGCATTATAGATGAAAATGTTCATTTAAGGGAAATATTTAGACCAATTATAGACTATAAAATGGTCTTGAGAGGTGTGAGAAAGTGGGGGGGGGGGTTCCATTTTATAGTGGGGGAGTGGAATTCTTCTAAATATAAAAAGATAAACACAATTATGAGGTCTCAAATTCTTTATTTTCCACAAATATTGAAAAAAATCAATATAAATGGTGATGTGGTAGAAATATTTTCATTAAATGGTGATTTTATATGATCTGGGGACATTTGACCCCATAAGATTGAATTTTAATCACCGATTAACTCATTTTCACCTTAATAGGTGTAAATAATTTTAATTTGGCTCAAAATTATTTATTGTTAACAAATAAGATAAAATAAACAGGTATTTTGCAGTAATATGTTTCCAAATATGTAATAAATTTTTTTCAAGTTTAATTTCTAAAAATAATAGAAACTAATTTAAAATTACTCCTACAGATGGGATTGGAAAGATGGGTTTTAAAGTAAAAATGATAAAAATCTCTCTATATTCTTATATCGAAGTTGTTATAATAATTATATAATGATTTAATTTTAATAATAGATTTAAATTTTATCCAATCATATATTATGTAGATTTAAAATGAAAATTTAACACTATAAATTATTTAGTTGAAATTTCATTTTTCAATAATAATATACCATTTTTTAGTATTCATAAAAAAATAAAATATACAAAAAAATTTAAAAATTACAATATTATAATTTTGATAATAATATTTCAAATATTATGTTTTTTTAGAAATAAAATTTAAAATAGTTTCAAAATTTAGTTTTAAAGTACATGAACCATTAAAATGAAGGAAAATCGTCTTTAGAAATATAAAGGGTTTCAATTGAAATATTGGGTAAATTCATATCATTTTCCTATGAAATTGAATGGATGGATGTAAAAACATTTTATTAAATATATAATATGTATATTTCGTTTTATAATTCAATAATATTAATTAATTTATTTTATTAGGATAAAATTCTATTAAGATCTTAAAAATAATTATTTTTATAAACAAAATTCCTTTTAATTGGTTTGGATATCCATTTAATATGAATTTCCCAGCCAAAAATTATAAAAACTCATGTAAACAACATTTCCCAAATGTATTTACTCATTTTTAAACATTCCATTTCAATGAATATTTGATTACTATCACATTAAATAATAATATTAATAAAATATTGTAGTTTGGTATAACTCAATCTTACATGTAACACAAGATTTCAATTGAATATGGTGATGTATGTCAATAAATTAAATTTAGTGTTTCATTTACAACAATATAATAAAAATTTTTGTTTAATATAAAATTAACATGGTGTGGTGTATAAATGAATCTAGAAAAAATATTATATTTATTCTAGAAGGAAAATATGTTAATTTTTAGGGGTTTTATATTCTCCCCACCATATAAAAATTTCATCCTCAAAATTCAAAAATGAAATCGGTAAATTTAGTGTTTGAGGTTTTCAAGTACTATTTTAGAAAACCCCATAAAGGAAAATAACTATTAAAACATCTTCTTAATAGGTTATAAACAGAATTGTGGAGGTATCCATAAAATTAATCTTATGAATATGTGAAAATTATATAAAAAATGGACATGGAAGAAAAAACAAACTATCAAATTCTTATATAGAGTCATAATTAACATTAATTATAATAAGGTTGGTGATCTATAAAAAGTTAATGACAATACGTCCATAATCCAAAAAGGTGTCAAAAATAAAATTGATATCATCATAAATTATGGTTATAATAAAATACATTTTTAGTACATTTTCCAAAGGATGAGGACAAATTCGATTATCTATTAATTTATTAATATAAAATATCTTGGTATATTTCTATTTGACAAGAAATATATCATCCTTTTGTTGTGACTTGAATATTACCACTTCATTCCTTATCACAAATTCCATCATCTATTGGAGTAATACATAAATCCCCAAAAATATATCAAAATATTAAATTAAATCATTTCATAAATGGATAAATATTAAAATAGATTAGGATCCTTCACATTATTTGTGAGGTTATTGAATATTAAAAATTAAATTATCATTATTCATCAATTGACATGAAGTATCTCAATAATCATAATATAGAGAATAGGTGGACAATTTTATCATTTATTCTCATGAAACATTTTAATATCATGAATTAACATAAAAAATTATTGTCAACAAGAATTATTAATTATTCCTTCAGTAAAACACATGATATTATATACATTCCTTATACCAATTTTTTATCCTCCTTCAATTATTGAATAAATAATTTTTTCAAAATATCATTTATCTGTTCGAAGTTAGTCATATATTATAAAATTAACATTATCCAAATAATTAATATATTTTTCTAATATCATATTCTAATAATCATGAATATATTAAATGACTATAATAATGTTTTGAAAAAAAATTACTTTCATCCAAATCACTATTCAATGTACCATTCAATATATTCTAAAAAATCATTTACCAAAAATTGTTGAAATGAAATTTTGATATATTTCAAAAAACATATAATGAGAACATATTGAATAAAATAAATGCAAAACCATTTTAATATATTCAAATACAAAATCAAATTGCTCATTCAACATTGGTTGGATAAATAACATAACCTTTAACATTGTAGATTTGTTTGTTCTGGGGTATATTCCTTTTATTCTTGTGGAATTTTATTACATAGTTCCCCATATCCTTAGAGCTCTAACCCTAGATAGTAGGATTTTACTTTTTCCCCTTGAATTACATAACACAATGTCCCATTTCACCACACATATATAAAACTATAAATCCATTGATGAACTTCCAAGGTTGATTCTTTTTATAGAACTCACATGATGTAAATCTCATCATCATTATATTTCAAACATTTCGTTTTCATAGAGATTAGATGAAAAAAAACTTCTCTTGATTCCCCTTGAGAATATTGATTGAATAAAATTTCTTATCTATTTTGATGGTTAATAAAACTATTTCATCGTATGATTAAACAATATTGTATATTAGTTACCTTTTGATAATTTTTGCAGTTCCATCATGAAATATATCAATCTAACACTCTCTGTCGCATATGTAATCTATAGAATTCCTAAATTCCCATGTAAATTTATCATCGTAATCCGAAAAACAATCCTCTACCATTTTTTTTAGATAATGAAAATTATATTAATCTCAATATATTGATCATGAATGTAATATTTATAAAATAATGTATCCACAAAATATTTAAATTCCATGGTTTCTATTTCATCATCCTATGTTGTATTCTCGGCCACTATCCAACATTAATCATCATCTCAATTGAGAAAATACGATGCAATTTTAACCATTTCCTTCCACCACATCCAAATTCCTTTAATATCTTCTCCAAATACATAATACATTTCTCAAATACCATTGGATCATTAGTCACACTATAGAATAAGGGATTCTATTACTTAAAGTAAATCAATATAGCAAATTATGGATGTGGAATATGTTTCTACATTTGAGAAATCCTATATGTAAAACATGATTGAGCATGACTAATATATCCACAACATGATTAGATCTATTTCCATCTAAATCGGTTTTCTCAATAGGGATTCCTCTACTTTTTCCACGAGTTTTTATAACCCTCATTATTCAAGGTTCCATTCCTAAACAATGGAATACAATAGATTATATTAAAAGAGTATGAAAAACAATATATCATCTAGTAAATAGTTATATAATTAACCTAAATTGAGAAATTTATTCATAGCTAATATAGTAATCAAAATAATGGTTTTATTGGGATGTTATTTTATACTTATCATCATATATAATCATAGGGGTTATTTCATTAATTAATGATTTTAAAAATCGAGTTACAAAAATTTCTAAGAAACATACTTTGTTAGAAAATGTAACTCCCGGATCCTAGAAGCCCTGAACTGGTGCATTATATTGTTATATTTACATGATTATATGGAATAAAATCCTGAAGGATCAATAATTTTAGTAGATTTGGAATACCAGAAACATAAATGGAATGCATTTTAAAATTGGAATATAAAGTAAAACATAATATATAACAAAATATAATAATCCGAATCCTTGAAAACTCATTTAATGATCTCTTATTCAAAACATGGGGAACATAAAAATAATAAGAGTGAGATAAAATTATCAATGACAGTAATTATAGAATATGTTATCATGAATCAATAACTAGTACTCAATAATTCATAAAAAATAACTGATCACACATAAAATTAAATTATCTAGATAAGGATATTCTGTATATGAAGATAAATAACGGAACTCACATGTTGTTTATCCAATAAACTACGAATGAAAATTCATAATTGAATATCTTGAAAGTAAAAATATCCTAGATAAAAATAATTACTGAATTTCGAGTAAAATAAATGCTTAATTATTGTTTCCATTGTTCACAGGTACATGCTACCTTTTTCTGTTAAGACAATTCACAAGATAGTTTATCATATTATTTAGAAATCCATCTAATTATTCTAGCTGATTCATCTTATGAGACTTTCAATGAACTGAGGTGCATAATTTAAATTTTCATCAACCCATGTTATATCAGTCCCAATAAATACTTATATATCATTAAATAAATTTAAATCATGAATAATATTCCTTAACAAAGATAATTATTAATTAATGAATAAAAATATTATAATATTTACCATATTAACCAAAAAACATTCATAGTAAACACCATATGTAAAGAGGATATATTGATTAGGGATTGATATTCTCGACTAAAAAGGATATTTAACATGAATTTAATATCCAATGGGAAACTATTATAATATTTTTATTGTTTTATTATAAGGTTAATAATTATAAAATATTATGGGATTTAACAACAATTTTACCATTTTGTAATTTTCAAATCAAATAACCATATATGAAATAAATAAATAATAAAATTCAAATTCAAATATTAGTGAATTATTCATGAAATAACATGTAAAATATGTAGTATATACACCAAATAAGGTTGAATTGGTGGATAATGACAAATAAGTATCATAGGAATGTAAATTTAGATAAAATCCACCAATTTATGCTTACATTTGAATGAAATCTCTTTAACATCATGTATAAAGTTATAAATTTTGTTATTAACATAGAATATAACCAAACTCATATTTATAATATCAAATATGATCTTCATATAATAACTTTTTTTTATAAGGATTCATTATTTTCAATATTTCCGGTCATTATTGCCTAGTAATCCAAGTATGATTTAACGATGTATGTTTTATTCCTATTGAGATGATCATGATTTAATCATATAAAAAACCTAAATCATAATTTAGATATAATATATAGTCTATAAATATTTATTTGGAGTAATCCATAATTTATTGTGATATGAAATAAAATAAACCATTCATGTAGAGTGTAGATTGTATATATGTATGAACATGGTTATATTTTCTTATCAAATAAATTGAATTAAATGTAATTTGTATATATTCATATTATAATTTTAAATAATTTTTATGACATATATTTCACATTTATTTATTAAAACCATCCTTGTTACATTCCATGTAAATAGCGTTAAGGAAGGAGTAGTCCACACGTCCATAAAATTTGTTATCTCATTCCAACAAAATGGAATGTTAGTGGTTATGTGTTATATAATAATTATAAAATAATAACTATATTACATATTTAATATATTTCATATATAAACAATAAATTAATGATTATTATGGAATGCGAAAGGTTGTAATCTAAGAGTGAACAAAATTAGCTCACGAGGCGGATGTCTTCCATTCAGAGGAAAGATGATTGTGTATCACATTTTTATAGACATGTGTTCCAGTGAATGTTATTACAATAACATAAAAACAACCTATTATATTTAAGATATATATGTTAGTGTATTAAAATTTCAGAAAAATAAATGAATGGTTTAATGAATAAATAAAAGAGATGTGCTCATTGAAGAACATGTCCTCTTTTAGGGGTAACTACTTTTGGTGTCATGACCCCTCCCCACAAAGTATAACCATCCAGGGATTGAAATGTGAGAAGGGAGATAATGACCCCAGAGTCTCATCTCTAGTAGGCCTTGGGTTGGAGACTTGCTCCGAGGGTATAGTAAACCCACAGATGGAGGCATTACCCTTTAAGAGAACACATGAGAAAGAGAGAGAAAAGATAGACACAAAAAAATCCATCTTAGACAACATCATTAAGGAAATCCCAAGTACACATATGTAATTTCATGAAAAAATACTACAACTGAAAGGGTAAAATTTCAAGTACCCAAAAGAAATTAAAAACCAAAGCAACCAAGAATCCCAAATAGTTCATGAAACCCCAAGCTAGTAGAAACCAGCATGATCTCCAACCTGATCTGGGTGACCTGAAAAACAGTTTATATATACATAGGGTGAGTATAACAGTATACTCAGTAGGATCCTCCCTAGAGCCTCACATGGAAAATTAAGGAAATAATGATAAAGAAAAATGAACAACAAGTGAAACTAACTCATCACCTAACAATGTATACTAAGTTTTCATCTTCACCAGGGATACTCTCACCATGAATCGCATATAAGAGTATATAATATAATAATAATATCAAGGGTACCCCACTACTACATACCCACTGGTTTTCCACTTTTCCCTAATGTCGCACGTCTTAAGCATCTCTCTCCAAAAAGGTTTTCCTGCAGACACTTGGGCGAAGAACCACATCATGCACCTCATGCAACAAAACCACTATGTCCTTGTATGAAAAGTAACTTGGTAGTTTCTGGTTTCCACCACATCTCGCATAACATGTATCATACGTTAGGTATTAAACTTGAATCCATTATAGCCCATACACTGAGTACGGATCCTCAATCCATCAGAGCCTATACACATTACACCTATATTATTCCATAGGAAACTATATCCAAAATATAGGTGTGTGAATAACCACAAGCCATTACAGCCCTCTACACACATATATAGGGAAAACTAACCGTTGTACCTATGGGCAAAAGTAATTACCAAGAGAAGAAAGCATGGCCAAAGAGGGTTTTCATCCATCCATACTCCCACCGAAATGTTGGGGAAAAACCCCTCTAGGGATCAGAATCCCCGGGGATTGAATTTACCTAACTGATGGGGTGGAGTAGCGTATAGAAACACAAAAAGTACAGAATATACTATAGCTTTCAACCACACTATGGGAATAACCTAGTCTTAGAAAAAACTGTAGCTAACGTCTCTCAGACACTCAAATGCCACTTCTAAGACTAGGTATCCTATAAGAACACAACTATTTAAATAAATTAATTACATTAATTAATTCCCTTTTTATCAGTTGAACTTTACCACAATTAATTATTTACACATTAATTAACCACTAAAAATTGCACATTAAATTTCATTAGCATCATATCCAAAGTCCACTGTCCCTTTATTGTGTAACCCATCATTATGTCATAGAAAAATCCACCCTCTTTGGTTAAAATTATTTGTTCTATCATTTAATAACAACATTATTACTTTCCCAAATTCCAAGGAATTCTATAAAAAAAATTAAAAGATAATAAACACAAAGTGCTCAACTCGGTGAGTACATGAACTACCCACCATGTATTTTCCACCTATAGAAAGAGCATAGACCCATCCTCACTCACAATGCTAACTACAGAAAGAACATGGCATACCTAGTGTGTCCTCACACCTTTTTGGAAGGAGGATAAACAAACAATCTTCTTTGAGCAGTTGGGAAAGTAAAGAGGATAAAAACCCAACAAGAATCAGCAAGCATCCAAACATTCACATCCATCCCATTTCATCATCCCGGGTGTCCTCCCTGACACCCACATTCACAAACCAATGCATCTCGCCACTCCAGTAGTCAAATTATACGACAACCAACAGGCCTCCAAGCCCCCACATATCACAACTACCATCTAGGCTCACATTAAAACATAAGCAGCAGAAAAACAAACATCATATCAATTTGGCTCTTGGCCCTTAAACAATCAAGAGGGTAACTGAGAACCCTAAAAGGAATTATCTTTTATCAGACAACTAGTTCTTTAATCCTTCATGAATTAACTGATTTATTATTCGTACGTTCCAAATATGGAAAACCTAAATAGTAAGCTATCATAAATTGATTAAACATGCCTACTACATCAATTTGAATTGCATCAAATTACAACAACAATGATCAAATTCATTCACAAGACTCATTATATTTATCCAAAAAATTATCAATTAATTCTATCATTTCGTTATATACCAATTTCCATTAATAACGAAAAGTTACACAAAGAAAACATAGATATTACACTATCTAGAAAAACAAGAGGCCATCACATACGATCAATATTAATTTATTTATTCGGTTCAAATATTTTTACGTCAATTCTATTGTGATACAATGGGATAAAACATGCTAACTATATAGGTGCATGTAAAATAAAAGAGAAGAAATGAATCCCCTACCTCAAATGGTTCGTGACATTCTTTATACGAGAATGAGCCACAAAATGGGTTACGATCTCATCCTCCCATAACAACTGTATCAACCCAAGTATGTAGAGACACCAGCACACCTGTCAACACTAAAAAAATTTCCACTAGGAACATCGAGATATAATTCTATAAAAGGGTGTGGAGAAACAGAAGGAGATAAAACCAAAATAATGGTGATAGATCATACCTTATATCGAAGATTGATAGATCCTGTTTGGTTGCATCAGAACAGAGTGGAACCAATCCAAAGAGGAAATTTTGATTAAATAAATCTTATGAGATAGAATGAATAGTTTGAACGTCTCAATGCTAAGAAAAAGGTGGAAGAATTAAGGTGGAGGATATCTCGTCACATTAAAAGATTAAACAGATCATCAGTTTAAGATACACTAGATTTTCCATTAAAAAAGGATTGAATAAAACCACGTAGTTTGACCAGGTAAAAACATCATGATCCTTAGGAATATTAATATAGGAGTTAAAACCTTTTAATCGGCCATAGTGTCCTTAAAACAAGAATTTAAGTTCATTTTAAGTCAATGGAAATTTCAAAGGGGAGAAACTATAGGAAGCTAGAAACACTGTTTAAGAACATGAAATTTGAAAAAAATAATGATGCTACCGTTGGAACCTCACTGTTCTGGAAACATTGTTCAGGAACCTAAAATTTGGAAAAGGAAATAGGCTACCATTGGAACCTCACCATTCTAGAAACAATATTCATGAACACAAAATTTGGGAACGGAAAGAGGCTACCATTGGAACCTCACCGTTGTAGAAACACTGTTCATGAATGAAAAACTTGGAAAAGGAAAGAGGCTACTATTGGAACATCACCATTCTGGAAACATTGTTCATAAACTAAAAATTTGGAAAAGGAAAGAGGCTATCGTTGGAACCTCACCCTTCTGGAAACATAGTTCATGAACTCAAAATTTGGCAAAGGAATGAGGCTACCATTGGAACCTCACCATTATGGAAACACTGTTTATAAACTCAAAATTAGGAAAAGGAAATAGAGGCTATTGTTGAACCTCACCATTCTAGAAACACTATTCACATAAGGTTACCATTGCAATGTTAACGTAAATCCACTGATGACATTGTTCACATAAGGTTACCATTTCACTATTCACTTAAGGCTACTGATGACACTGCTCACATTAGTTTACCATTGTACTGTTCACATAAGGCTATCGATGACATTGTTCACATAAGGTTACCGTAACATTGTTCACATAAGGCTACCGATGAAACTATTCACATAAGTGTACCATTTCACTATTCACATAAGTCTACTAATGACATTGTTCACATAAGTCTACTATTTCACTATTCACCTAAGGCTATCGATGAAACTAATAACATAAGGCTACCATTGCACTATTCACCTAAGGCTACAGATGGAACTGTTCACATAAGGGTACCATTTCATTGTTCGCCTAAGGCTACTGATGATACTTTTCATATAAGGGTACCATTCCAATGTTCACATAAGGCTATAATTTCACTGTTCACCTAAGGCTGCTAATGAAACTATTCACAAAAGGTTACCGTTGCACTGTTCACCTAAGGATACTAATGACATTGCTCACATGAGGCTACCATTTTACTATTCAGAGAACTGAAAACACTATTCACAAAACTGGAGATTGACAATGTTTTAGGGATAAGTCCCCCTGACCTCTTGTAACACCTCAGACACCATATTTTCAAAAAGGAATGGACCAGAGAGGTGTGGCCATTACATAAGTTCCCCTAAAAACATTCTCATCCTCGAGAATTCAAAACCAACCTAAAAGAGAATAGAAAAGAAGTCTAAACTACCACCCATCGAGATACCTCTCAATAGAGAGCAATCAAAAAGAAGAAACTGATAAAATAAATCTCATAAACATGAATGGTCTATAACCCCAATGGGGACTTCATTACATGAAAAGAGTTAAATGTCAAACAATTCTTGGTTTTGAGCACGTATATGTGACTCAAATTCCCAGGTACTCTCCTCCATACCACCATGTCACTATAAGACATGAACCAAGGGGATAGAATGCTTTCTCAACACCTTCTCTTTATAGTCTTGGATATCCATAGGTCTCTCCTCAAAGTTCACATCTTCATCAACATCGATCCCTCACTAATTGATGGTGAGAGAGTCATCATGAAGATAACTACGAAGATATGACACATGAAATGCATCGTGTATCCGGATCATCTCCGGGGGAGGTGCTACTCGATACGCCACATCTCCAACATGATCTAACACCTTGAAAGGACCAACAAATCGGGCAGAATGCTTACTCCCACAACCAATACTTCACTACCCAGAACATGGAGTCAACTTTATAAACATGTGATCCCCACCATCAATCTCTAAAGGTGTACACCTTTGATAGGCAAATTATTTCTGACAATCTTGCACTTTTCCCCCTCTCTCAAATAACCTGGAAAATCTCTGTTGAATTCTCCACTAGTTCCGGTCCGAGAATTGCTGACTCTCCGACCCCAGTCTAGCACAACTGAGAATGAAAATGACGACCATGAAATGCTTCAAATTTAACCATAATAATGGTGGAGTGAGAACTGTTTTTGTAAGAAAACACCGCCAAGGGTAAGGGCCTCATCCATGAACCTCCAAAATCAAGGACACAATAGTGTAACATGTCTTCAAGAGTATAGATGGTTCACTCTGTCTGACCATCCATTTGAGGATGAAAAGAAGTGATAAGGAATAACATAGAATAAAAAGAATGATGGATTCCTCTCCACACCATAGATTTAAGATGAGTATCTCGATCAGAAAGGATCCTCCTCGGGACTCCGTGGAGTCTCACCACCTCCTCTAGATACTGCCTTGACAAAACATCCATTGAGCTTTTCTCATTGATTTCTATGAAGTTCGATGATTTTGTTAAATGGTTCACTACCACACAAATAGTGTCATGTACTCCCAGAACTCGATGTAAAACAATAAAAAAGTCTATATGGAGGTCCTCCCACTTCCATTGAGGAACATCTAATGGCTGGAGAAGACCACCAAGAACACGGTGTTCAACCTTCACCTTCTGGAGAACCAAACATCGAGACACACACTCTGCAATTGCATGCTTTAGACCAGGCCACCAAAAATGAATCCTTAAGGCTCGATACATCTTTTTCATGACAAAATTCACTACAAATGGTGATCTATAGAACTCTCTGAGAACCGTCTCATGTATCTACAATGGACCAAAAAGCCTTCTATGATACAACATTCAGTGTTGTTCATCCTCAGACCAAACATCATGGGCCTCACCAAAAAAAACTCGTTCTATACAGACCTCCACATCTAGATCCCCAAAATGGGATGCTTCCATCTGATACACCATATATGATTGCACCGTCATCTAAAAAAGAAAACCTCTACTTACAAATTCTCCCATACTGAGATGTAATGCTGATAGTTCTTCCATAACTCTCTAGGAATCACTATTTTCACGAATTGCATAACTATGTGACTACAGACTCATTGCATCAGCTACAATATTCCCCTTTCTAGGTGTATACAATATTTAGAAGACATATTTCTGTATAAAATCCATCCACAGATGTTGTCATAAGATTAATTCATTCTAAGAATACACAAACCTAAAATTCTTATCATCCATGAAAAACACAAAGTGTGCACCAATAAGGTTACATCTCCACATCATCAGAGAAACAACCATGGCTTTCAACACAAGATAATGGGTCGTATAGTTAAATTAATGGGGATGAAACTGTGGAGACCCATAAGAAACAACTGATCACTGCTACATCAGAACACAACCTAACCCCAGATGCGAAGCATCATTGAAAACATCAAACCAAACTCCCTGTTCTAGAAGGCAATGAACTGGATCCCTTACTAATTTCTCCTTAATATAATCAAAATATTCCTAAAACTGATAAGTCTATATGAACGCACGATCCATCCTGGTAAAAGATGATAGAGGAGTCGCAACAGAAGATAAATCAGCTACGAACATCCTATAGTAGCCTACGAACCCGAGAAAACTTCATACCTCTGACACTGTATTGTGTGTTTCTCAAGACACAACTGCTTATATCTTAAATGGATACACAGTTAAGCTCTGTTGGGACACACCATGCCTCATGAAATAGACTTCTCGATCCCAAAACTCACACTTCAAAAACTTCCAAAACAACTGATGTTGAAGAAGAACTCCGAAAACAAAGTGTAGATGCTCTGCATGCTCCTACTTATATGTGGATTACACAAGGATGTCATCGATGAAAACCACCATGAACTTTTACAGTAAGTCACGGAACACATATTTCATCAATCTCATGAATAAAGTTGGAGCATTCATCACACTAAATGACATTACAATGAAGCCATAATGCCCTTGATGATAATGGAATGAAATCTTCGGGATATCCTCATCATTTACACATATCTAATGATATCCTGGCGACAAGTGGATATCGAAAAACAAAATTTCACCCATCAGTTGATCGAATAAATCAATAATACATGGAAGAGTTTTGTGATTCTTTACTGTCACATTGTTTATGCGACAGCAACAGATACAAAACTGCAAACTGCATCAAGCCTTCTTCACGAATAAATCTGGTGCGCCTCACGATGACACGCTCGGCCGAACAAAACCACACTGTAACAAACCATCAAGTTGTATAAATAGCACCCGTAACTTAGAAGAGGCCATCCTATATGGAGTCATGAGGATACGAGACACTCTTGGTTTTAGCTTGATCCCAAACTCGATCTCTCGTCGAGGGGGTAATGCAACAACATCTTCTAAAAAGACATCAGGGAACTCTTCTACGACCCTAGGAAATTCCAACTGCTGATCATATAAATAAATCAGCATCATCTCATCCATCATTGATGATAAGGACAGAACACCCCTCTGACCTATCCGAGGGCCTTGCTCGCCAACAAACACCACTGGCACTCAATCCGCATCAATGAACACAAGATGCCTCCTTAAGAAATCCATAACAGTTGCACCGAATACAACCAATCCATGCTGAGGATGAAATCAAATGGTTATATTCTTATACATAGGAAATCTCCCCAAAAGCATTGTTGTCCCAACACTAGCTCACAGTCTCTACATACTTCAAACAAGTCAACTCATCCTCCAACTAGCGTAGTCAACTCCAAGGGAAATGGAAATTCCCAAAGCATGGACAAGGGAAGGTGATATGAAGGAGTGTGTCACTCTTGAATCAAACAAGGCATACACCAATGTAGAAAACAAGAAAAGGGTACCTCTAACAATGTATGGCTCGCCTGTAGCTTGAAACACTAATAAGAGAAGCTGACCCAAACCTCCCCCACAACCTCTATGAACCTAATGATGACCACCGCCATGACAGTGATATTCTCTCTGAGGTCGGGGAGCATCACAGGGTTGTCATATGCCTTCCCCATCTACCCAATACTGATCATAAGCTGGTGCAACCTACTCCTGCTGCCTCAACTGGAACTGCCTCAATGGAGGAACATAGAGCGGAACACCTAGTGCACGATGACTACTCTGAATGGTCGGGAACTCTATTTTCTGATGACCTCAACCATCACAAGAAAAACCAGCACATAATCCCTTGGTATAGGATTTAGAGCCACTGCCATAAAAGAAACAAGATGCAAAGGGCTGGGACTTACCCCCATACAAAAGTAAACTCTTATTCCATGAAAAATGAGAACCCCAGACCACAACTATGCTTCATGATGATTCATGATGAATCCCATATCGTGATGATCCAGTTCCTGCCAATGTTTTGCCATTGACCTCTTCCCTTTCCAGCACCACAAGATCTGTCTTCATCATAAATGGGGTGGCCTGGTGCTAGATCTTTGGATGTAAATCCTCCTTGAAATGCCTTCCCTAGCCTCCTCATCTAGAAATAGGTCCGAAGCATATCATAAAAGGTTCATCAAATGGATTCCAAACTCTCGCACACTTGATATCCCCTATCGAAGGGTAAGAATCTCTTAGTGAATGTACGCCTTCTCAATTGAAGAATGAAACTTGACTCTAAAAATGTCTTGGAACTCCTCCCATGAGATCGCTAACTCCTCGCGATCCCTAATGAATAAGAACCACCCCATCTCACTGATCCATGCAGAATCATCACAACTAGGGACACCCAGTACTCCTTCTGAGCACAAATCAATCTGAATCATATCTCAAACTCCCCTAACAAGTCATCTATGACAACATTAGAAATGGATCCCTCGTAATTCTACATAATCTGGTGCTGAAATTGATGAACTGCCCTCCTCCATGTGTCGTCGTCATCAACCGCTACCCTGTAGTGATCTACCGGCACAGCCTGCTTGACATATTCTATGAAATCCCGATGAGGAAGTATACCTAGATCAATACCTGTAAAATAACAAATAGTTAGAGCTCCTAAACCATGAATAAGTAAGAATCAACAATAATTGATTAATTGTTTTCTTTTATTCATTTTTGGTTACCTTGTCCAATGGTCGACCCATTAAAATATAGGCACAAGGAAGAATGATGCATGACCCATTCCTATGTCTCTACCCTGCAACAAGTATAACCCCATTCAGTATCCAATGTAAACTTAATTCTTCATACAGTAGATGATAGGGTCCCTAAATGCCCATTTCCCAGTTGATCTACAAGGTTTACATCACATAATAAACTTGACTTACATTGTTTCACTACCAATCCATGCAACCTCACCTGCGTCTAACGCCAAACACCATCCTATCCCTCAACCAGACCTATGATACCACTCTTTCATGACCCACTCCCCACAAAGTGTACCACTGTTGGGCCGACAATGTGAGAAGGGATATAATGACCACCGATTCCCACCTTAAGTAGGTCCCGAGTTGGCTACTAGCACCGAGGGTATAATAAACAAACAAATGGGAGGCATTACCCTCTAAGAGAACACATGAGAAAGAGAGTGATAATATAGAGACCAACCAACTCCAACATAGACAAAAATATAAATGAAATTCCAAGTACACATATGTAATGTCATGAAAAACTACTACAACAGAAATGGGAAAACTAAAAACACCCAAGAGAATGAAAAAACAACAGAAACCATGAAGCCCAAATAGCTCTTGCAACCCCAAACTAGAAGAAACCAGACCGATCTCCAACCTACTCGAAGTGACATGAATAAAGTTTATATATATATAAGGTGATTATAACAGTATACTCAGTAGGATCCTCTCTAGATACTCTCGTTCAAATGTAAAGAAAGCATGCTAAAGCACAGTGAAAAGCAAGTGAAAATAACTCATCACCTAAAAATGTGTACTAAGTTCCCAGCCTCACCATGGATATTATCACCATGAATCTCATACAATAGTATATAATATAATATTGAGTATCAAAGGTACCCTTCTACTACTTTCCCACTAGTTTTCCACTTTTCCCCAACATCGCACGTCCTAAGCATATGTCTCCAAAAATGCTTGTCCGCAGACACCTGGGTGATGCACCACAACATGCACCTCATGCAACAAAACCACTAAGTACACATATGAAATGTAACCCGATAATATCTGGGATCCACCACAACTCACACAACATGTATCATACGTCAGGTATTAACCCTCAAGCCATTACAACCCATAAACTGAGTAAGGATCCTCAAACCATCATAGCCAACACACGTTACAACTATATTAGTCCATATGAAACTATATCCATAATCTATGTGTGTGAATAACCACAATCCATTACAACCCTTTAGACACATATATAGGGAAGACTAAACATTGTGCCTACCAACACAAGTAATTACCAAGAGAAGTCAGTGGGGCCAAAGGGGGCAGTTAGCCATCCATCCTCCCAATTAAAATGTTTGCAAAAACACCACCCCTAGGGATCAGAATCCCCAGGGTGTTAGTTTTACTAACTAATGGGGGAGGAGAAGTTCATAGAAACACAAAAAGTACAGAATATACTATAGCTCATAACCACACAATGGGAATAACCTAGTCTAAAACACAACTACAACTAACATCTCTCAAACTCACGGTAGCTACTTCTTAGACTAGGTAACCTATAAGAACAAAATCATTTAAATAGAATAATTACATTACTTTATTCTATTTTTATCAGATGAACTTTAAGTTAATTAAATATTTAAACATTTATAAACCATTAACAGTTCCACCATAAATTTCATTAGAATCACATCCATAGCCCACTATCCATTTAAATTTTATCCTCAACATTGCATCTCAGCAAACTCCAACCCCTTAGGTTAACATCATTTATTCAATCATTTATTAACAACATTATTACTTTACCATATCACCAGTAATTCTATAAAAACATTCTATTACACTAAACACAAGTTGGATCAACTCGATGAGTACATAAACTACCCGTCAAGTCTTTTCCTCGCATAGAAATATAATAGTCCCATCCTCCCTTGAGAATCTAAAAAAAAATCATGTGTCATACACTGTGTTTCCCCAACCCTTTTTCGATGTAGGGTAAACAGACCAGTTGCCTTGAGAATTGGGGATGGTAAAGAGGATAAAAAACCAACAAGAATCAGAAAGCTTCAAAAAATTCACATCCAACCTGTTTCATCATCGATGGTGTCCTCCTCGACACCCACATGCATAAACTGATTCATCTCTACACTCTATTCATCAATTTATTACACAAACAATAGGCCTCCATGTCCTCACATATCACAATACACATATCGTCTCACATCCCAAAAAAACATCTTTAAAACAAACATTACATCAATTGGGATCTTGGCCCTTAAACAATCAAGAGGGAAACTCAAAACCGTGAAAGGAATAATATTTTATCAAACAATGAGTTATTTAATCCATCATGAATTAACCTATTTATTATTCACAGGTTATAACTATGGGAAACCTAAATAGAAAGTTATCCTAAATTGATCAAACTTTATTACTGCATCAATTTGATTATCATCAAATTACAACAACAACAATCTGATTCATTCACATGCCTCGTTATCTTTAGCCGAAAAATTATCAATTAATTCCATCTTAACATTCATTACTAATTTCTATGAAGAACAAAAATCTAAACAAACCAAGCATAAATGTCACACTATCTAGAAAAAAAGAGGCAATAAAATATGATTGATATCAATTTAATTATCTTGTTAAAATAATTATTATGTCAGTTCCATTGTGGTCCTGTGGGATATAACATACTAACTATACAGATTCACATAAAAGAAAAGGTAAGCAATGAATCCCCTACCTTAAACGGTTCTTGATGTTCTTTATACGAGAACGAGCTACACAATGAGTTACAATATCCTCCCCCTATGACAAATGTATCCACCCATCGATGCGTAGAGACCAACACACCAGTCAACACCAAAAAAATGTCCATTAGGAACATGGAGATATAATTCCATAAAAGGGAAAGGAGAAACAGGAGGATATGAACCCAAAAGAATGGAGAAAGAACAGACCTTATATCGATGATTGATCAATACTGCTTGGTTGCATCAAAACAATGGGGAAACAATCCAAGGAGGAATGTTTGATTGTAGAACTCCTACGATATGGAATGAAATGTTTTAGCATCTCATAAATAAGAAAAAGGGGGAAGAATTAGGGAGGAAGACATCTCGTCCCTTTAGAAGATTTAATGGAGCAGCAGTTTCAGATACGCTGGATTTTCCATAAAAAAGAGGATCACATTTAACAATGAGGTTTGACACAGTAAAAACATATCGATCCATAAGAAAATTAATATAGAAATTATAGACTTTGAATCATCCTTAGTGTCCTTAAAATAAGGTTTTAGACGCATTTTACATCAATGGAAACGTCAAAGGGGCCAAACTATAGGAAGCTGGAAAAACTGTTCACGATCACGAAATTTGGAAAAGGAAAGAGGGTAATGTTGGAACTATTGGAACAATGGTCATCTATTCATTATTTAGAGTATGGTTTTTGTTTTTTTATCAATCCTCAGTGGAAGTTCAGAATGTGTACCAGCAAAGAGATCATACAGTTAAAGCAGACAACAGTATTGAAGGTGGCGCCGTTTCCCATTATTTGCCAAATTTTTGGGCTTGAAAATCGACAAATAGATAGAAGTGTTTTTGGCAAAGATACTTGCTTGCTGTGTACATGAAGGAGAGGAAACTTGTGCTCCATATTTTTTTTCAATATCTAAACATAGGAAAATGGAAAAGGGATAAGGGACGTGCATGTTCTGGGCTGGTCGCGCAAGTGACCTGCGCGCCGTGAAGAGACTTGTGCACCGATGACTAGGAGGACTGGAAACTTGTGATTCTATTGTATTTCAAGATTATTATTTCAAAATATGGAAAAGGAAAGAAGGTCACACAAGTATTTTTGTGGTCACTCAAGTGAGTAGCGTGACAGAGGTTGGGGGGATGAGTTGCGTATCAGAACCTGCACACCGAGGGAAGGCTTGCGCGCCCCCACGCAAGGGCGTCCAGTTTGCCTATAAATAGAGGACCAACCCTCTTCATTTGCAATGAAGTTTGAGGCTTAGATATTTTTTGATCTCTCTTCGCGCAAGTGGTTGAGTCGTTCAAGTGTTTGTTGGGTCACGCAAGTAGAGGCTGCACGTTGGCTGTTGGCTGCGCACCCAAGGTGATTTGTGTGAGAAAGGAAGTGAGTCGTGCAGGTTTGAAGTTCATGACGGCAGTGTCACGCAGGTGCTTTGGTGACACTTGAGCGCCGAGGATTTGTGCTCCATATTGGGACTTGCGCGCCATGTTGGGACTTGCATTCTAGGCTTTGAGGAGACTGCCAGATATTGTTGAAGCACATCTATCCTTTTGAAGCTGCACGAAAGCTAGAGGATCACCCAGTACCCTCAGCGCAAAGTGAGATTCGTCTTCTGGTAAGAGTTGGACTTCAACAGAGCATCTACATATAACAGAGGATGAATTATTATGCAATGATGAAGAGAACTTCACGTCTATAAACTGAGCGGAACTTCTCCAACGATAGTGATCCAGGGGGAGTAAACGGGAGTGACCCGAGGGATGCAGTTAGATAACCCTGAACTTTTGTAAAGGTCGTGAGCCCGGGACAGAGTGACTATTCCCGAACCATTGTAATCCACAACTAGTGAAGATTAGTTGAATTTTGGTATCTCTAAAAACATGTCGGAGTATGCTCCTTGGACGTAGCCCTTAGTGGTGAACCATGTAAAAAGTGTTGTTTCATCTCTGTGAATGTGAATATTTGCTTTCAGATCATATTCAACATAAATGTTCGACATTTTCCTACCAACGTGGGAACAAGACCCATCATAATAAAAGAAAATGTTTTCAACCTGATTCACCTCTCCCCTATCAGGGTGTCCCGGGGTACTTCAAGTGGTATCAGAGGGAGGTTGATGGTGTTGAATCTATCCTTTATCGTCATAGAGAATGCAATCAATGTCAGGGGAGTCCCTCTCTTCGATGGAAGTAATTTCCAGATTTGGAAGAATAGAATGACATCTCATCTAAAATCTCTTGAAATGTAAGTTCTCTTTTCTACTGTACAAGGAATAAAAGTCACTGATCCAATAGGATTGGCTATGACTGAAACAGACATGAAAATTCTTGATGCAGATTCTAAAGCACAAAATACACTCACTCCAGCCCTTTCTGATTAGATCTACCTAAAGGTGGTGAATTTCACCTCAGCAAAATCCATGTGGGATAAAATCAAGAATATTTATGAAGGAGACAACAAAGTGAAGGAGGAAAAACTGCATGTGTTGTACAATCGGTTTGATGATCTGAAGATGCATCCAGACGAGAATGCAGACTCATTCATCAATCGAATAATTGAAGTGGTTGGAGAAATTCGGGGTCTAGGCGATGAAATCAAAGACATTGATATTGTAAAGAAAATATTAAGAATACTTCCACCTCTATACAATGCATAGGTGTCATCCCTTGAGGAAAAATACATTTCCAAAATTTCTGTGGATGATCTACTGAGCAGCATGGTAGCATATGAAATGAGAGTCAAACCAAAAGATGCTATGAATCATGTGATCAAGGAAATGTTATTCAAGGCCCTAGATAAACTTAAAATCTCAAAAGATAGTAGTGATGAAGATGACGAAGAAAAAGAAATTCTATCTGTCATTGCAAAGAAGTTCCAGATTGGAAAAGGGAAATTCAAAGGTAAGTTACCTCTCGCATGTTTTCGTTGTGGAAAAGTAGGGAACATTGCCTCTCAGTGCATAAGAAAAATCAATGATGAAGATAGTAAGGATGAAAGCTTCAAGCATCCTCATAGAAGCTTCTTCAAAAAGGGAGACTTCAAATCAGGGATGAAAAAGAAAAGGAAGAGTTTTGTCTGTGAAAAGGAAGAAGATGATAATGAATTATGTGAAGAAGAAGAAGTAGAATTCAAAACTGGGAACCATGATTTTATGATGGCCACTGTTGAAAAGTCAGATTATAATGGTGGAGAAAAACAACTGAGAACTTATGGAGATCCCAAGATGAATCTTAAGGATGCAATTAGTAAGCTAAAGATTAAATGTAAGAGTTGCAATAAGTGGAAATAAATTATAGAAGAATCAACTGAATACGATGATCAAATTGAAGTTGAAATTGAATGAATGGAAGAATTTTTGAAGGTACAGCCTAAAATAATTGAATGAAATGATGATGTAGTGGATATGAATCTAAGAATTGAAGAGTAGGCAAAGGTCATCAATGACCTCACCTCCAAACTAGATGAAAAATCCATGACTGCTGAGGGTCTTGAGGAGGAAGTTGTTACTCTAAGGAGTAAACATGAGACTTAATCAATTCCAAAATAATCGAGGAAGAAAATATAGTTTGGAAGATTCTCATTTGGAGAATTACAAGCATGAGCTAAGTGTGGTTCATATGGGGTTGGAAAAATCATGAGTAATCAAAGATCCCCTTGCCTAGAAAAGAGTGGAATTGGCTGTGAGGCTGAGACATCAACTCATGGAAGTGAAAAGATCCAAAAGAAAGATAAGATGAATGTTGAACATGTTTAAACTTGGCCTAAAGTTCTGAAAAAGAAACCCTCAATCGAAACTAAAAGGAGAACTGAAAAATTATTCTCAAACATTCAAAAATGACAGATAGTTTAACTATTCTCCCAAAGAAGATGGTATGAGGATAAATTAAAGTGAGAAGACATTTCCTCTTATGAAGTGTCAGTTCTATGGCTATCTGGGCCATAACATGTCTTATTGCGAAGAGCCATGAAGCTATCTGAATGGAGAAGCTATAGAAGTTCATCAAAGGAGAACAAATTCATATCATAATTCTTATAAAAGAAACAATTTCTATTGATATTGATATCATTGTTCTAACTTTGGTCCTAAGGCTGCTAATTGAAGGCAGAGAAGGGACATGGACACCTCATACCGATGTTCAAGACAAGTCATGTATCGTCAGCAAGATAGTGTTTCTCTTTCAAACAAGTTTTCTCCTCTAAAGAAGGATTTCAACTATGAAGAACCTGGGTATGCGGAAGAGATAATTAAAAGTCCATCAGTACTATATACTCAATCCAGTTTCTCATGGAAGGAAAGGAAGAAGATTGAGAAATCAAAACAAGTAGAGGTGGCCCTCAAAGCTACAAAGAACAACAGTACCTGGATTCTGGATAGCGTTTGTTCATCTCATATGACAGGTAATGCCATCCTGCTAACAGATATCAAAAGGAAGGCTTATGGTACAATACAATTTGGTAAATATAGACCTCTAAAAATCAAAGGGATTGGATGTACTGAATTAGCTAATGGATAACTAAATAAGACTGAAGTCCTTTACGTAGATGGCCTACGTCATAATCTCCTTAGCATGAGTCAACTCAGTGAATTGGGACTTATAGTTACTTTTAATCAGAAAGGCTGCACTATCAAGGGAATGAAAATAAATTCACTTATGAATGGATGAAGAATAGAAGGCAACATGTATTAGTTTGATAGTGATAAAAATGTCTATTACATGATTGTTGAAGAAGAATACAATTTGTGTCATCGGAGACTGGGACACATCAATCAAAAAGACATAGAGAAAATATCAAAATTCAGAATTGTCATGGACATTCCCAACCAGAAGCGTGAACGTGAAAAATCTTGTGATTCTTGCATTTGTGGGAAGCTGGTATGCAGTTCATATCAGCCAAAGAAGAAAATGGTATCCCACCTTCTTGATCTGATTCATACAGATGTATGTGGGCTGATAAATGTTAATGGAACTCATGGAGAAATATTTTTTGTATTTTTCATGGATGATTACAGTATAATGGAATTTGTGATGGTCATTCACAAGAAACGAAAAGTCCTGGACTACCTGAAAACATATCAGTGAATCACCGAAAATGATACTGGATGAACAATCAAAGTGTTGAGATCTGAAAATGGAGGAGAATACATGTCCACTGAATTGGGAAATTATCTGGAGAAGCATGTGATACAGCATGAGGTAGCTGCTATGAGAACTCCACAAAAAAATGGAGTTCTGAACGTAGGAATTGACAGGTGAACAACATGGCATGAACTATGCCGATTGAAAGTCACATTCCATGACATTTCTGGAAAGAGGTTGTTCAAGCTGCAGTGTACATTTAGAATCGAACATGACTTTATATGGTTGAGATAAAGACACCATATGAATTTTGGCATGGAGAGAAGCCCTCTTTAAAATACATTCGTGTCTTTGGAAGTAAATGCTTCATCAGGAACAAAGAAGGAAATAATGGGAAGTATGGAAACAATGCAGATGAAGGAATTTTTATTGGTTACTCAATGAACAACAAATCCTACAAGTGTTTCGACAAGCGTTTAGGAAGGATTGTGGAAATCAGTGATGTTCAGATAATTGAAGAGAAAACCACAAATGCTTCAAAGGTGTCATATGCTGATGTGATAGAAAGTCAGGAATAAAGTGAATGTGAAGAAAACATAAATGCAGAAATAGAGCAAGCTGTACAAAACACACAGTAGTCACATCTTGATGTTGACTCAAAAGAAGAATCTGAAGAAAAAATTATGGCTGAAGAGAATGCAACTGAACCTCGCAGGAGAAATCAAAGAGCTGAGATTGATCCATCCAACATAATTGAGGACAAGAGTGCACCCACTCAAACAAGAGGGATGAGGAATAAAACGCAATCTACATTTATATAAGTTGTAGTGCCATCCTCATTCTAAGAAGCTACAAATGATGAATCTTGGGTGAAAACCATGAATGATGAATTAGATCAGATTGAAAAGAATCAGACATGAGTTCTTTTCCAGAGACCCAAAGGTCACAATGTGATTGGTACCAAATGTATCTTCAAAAATAAGTTTGATGAGCATGGAAGTGTCATCAGAAACAAGGCACGACTTGTATGTAAAGGATACTCCCAGATTAAAGGCATTGATGTTGAAGAAACCTTTGCTCCAGCTTCTAGACTGGAGTCATTCATGCTTTTCCATTCCACGACACTTCAATGAATATATAAAGTATTTAAAATGGATGTCAGGACAAAATTCTTGAATGATTTACTCAATGAAGAAGTCTACATTGAACAACCAGTGGGCTTTGTTTTGGGTACTGATGAAACGAAGGTCTGCAAACTAAAGAAAGCTTTATATGGTTTGAAGTAGGCACTACGGGCGTGGTACTCACAACTGGATTCATATCTCAAGAAGCTGGAATTCAAAAGAGGAGGAGTAGATCACAATCTCTATGTCAAGAATTCTCCAAAAGATCAACTCATGGTTCTAGTCTACGTTGATGATATCATATTTGGTGGAAGCAGGCAGAAATTAGTGGGCGAATTTTCCAACCACATGAAATCAGAATTTGAAATGTCTATGATTGGGGAGCTCACATATTTCTTAGGGATGAAGGTGAATCAAAAGAATGAATACACTTTCATTTCTTAGGAAAAGTATGCAAGAGTGTTGCTGAAGAAGTTTAATATGCAAGACTCCAAACCAATGTCAACTCCGATTGTAGTTGGAACTAAACATGGAAATCATGAGGATGGGGTCTCTGTTGATCCCATCATGTGCATGAGGATCATTGGGAGCGTACTGTACCTGATAGCGACACGACTAGATACTGTATTTTCTACATGTCTTGCGGCCCGCATTCAGAGTAATCTAAAGGAGGAACATATGGCGGTAGAAAAAAGAATCATGAGGTACATTCAAGGTACACATAACTTCAGGTTATTTTTTGCTACAGGTAGGGAAAATGAATTATCATCATTTTTTGATGTTGATTGGGTTGGTGATGTAGTAGAAAAAAAGTACACCAGTTGTCGATCCTTCTATATTGGGCAGAAATGTGTTGGCTGGTTCAGCAAGAAACCAGAAAGTAATTCTCTTAGTATTGCTGAAGCTGAGTATATCTTTGCCACAATGGCATGCACTCAACTACTTTGGATGAAGCAACAATTAACAGATATTGGTGACGAGGTAAAGCAACCAATGATGATTTTCTATGATAATAAGAGCGCAATTGATCTTACGAAGAATCTTGTTCAGCATTCATGTATGAAACATATTGAAATTAGGTATCACTTTATCAAAGAAAAAGTTGAACAAGGGGTGATTAGAATGGATCATGTGGGAACTATTGAGAAAGTTGCTAATATCCTAACCAAGAAACATTCAGCAGCTGTGTTGGAGAAGCATCAGTTGATCCTCACTGTTCAGCCACCTCCCAGTGCATAAGGAGGTTACGCAATTCGCCTCTACCCGATTATGATAAATGTTTTTATCTGTTTATGGATGTGATGCAGGTTTGTGGGGGAGATACAATCCAGGGGGAGTATGGTTTGAGCTGAACGTTGAATAAATTACCAGGCTTTGGGTTCATTGTCAATGGGGGAGAAAGGAATAAATTCAGTCATGTTCATACTTGTAATACTCTTGTGACACAATGCGAATTCAGTTTCAGTGATAGGATGAGAAGGATAAGATGGAATTCATCATTCATGTAATGATTCATGGGAATCATTGAGAATTCCAAAACACTGGAACCCAATTCATGCTTCCTCTCTTGTTTTCTACACCGAGAATTTCTCATGTAGACTCATAGTGTTGGCTATGTTGATTCTTGCGTTTTTTGTTTGAACATGGATGGAGATCTATTGAATTTATTTTCTCATTTCCAAAAAACTCAGAGGGGGAGATTGTTGGAACTATGGTCTTTTATGAATGATTTGTAGTATGGTTTTTGTTTGTTTTCAATCCTCAGTGGATGTTCAGAATGTGTACCAGAAAAGAGATCATACAGTTCATGAAGACAATAGTATTGAAGGTGGCACAATTTCCCAGTGTTTGCCAAATTTATGGGCCTGAAAATCAACAAATGGAGAAATGTGTTTTTGGAAAAGATAATTTCTCGCCATGTACTTGAAGGAGAGAAAACTTGTGCGCCATATGTTTTTCAAGATTAGAACATGGGAAAATGGAAAAGGGATAAGGGCCGTGAAAGTTTTGGGCTGGTCGCACAAGTAACTTGCGTGCAGTGAAGAGACTTGCACGCCGCCATATGTTTTTCAAGAATAGAACATGGTAAAATAGAAAAGGGATAAGGGCCATGCAAGTTTTGGGCTGGTCGCGCAAGTGACCTGCGTGCAGTGAAGAGACTTGTGCGTCGATGCCTAGGAGGATTGGAAACGTGTGAGTCTAATTTTTTCCAATATTATTACTTCAAAATATGGAAAAGGAAAGAAGGACTCACAAGTATTTGTGTGGTCACAAAAGTGAGTAGTGCGATAGAGGCTGGGGAGGATGAGTTGCGCACCAGAACCTGCTCACCGATGGATGACTTTCTCACCACCGTGTAGGGGGTCCAGTTTGCCTATAAATAGAGGACCACCCTCCTCATTTGCAACGAAGTTCGAGGCTTAGAGATTTTTCAAGATCTCATCGCGCAAGTGGTTGAGTCACACAAGTGGTTGTTGGGTCGAACAAGTAGAGGTTGCACGTCAGCTGTTGGTTGCGCGCCCAAGGTGAATTGGGCGAGAAGGGAAGTGAGTCGCGCTGGTTTGAAGTTCAAGACGGTAGTGTCACGTAGGTTCTTTGGTGACACATGTGCACTGAGGACTTGCACACCATTTTGGGACTTGTGTGCCGTGTTGGGACTTGCGCGCCTGGCATTGAGGAGACTGCTAGATATTGTTTAATCACATCTGTCCTTTTGAAGTTGCACAAAAGCTGGAGGATCACCCTGTACCCTCAGCGCAAAGTGACATTCATCTTCTGGTAAGAGTTGGACTTCAACAGAGCATCTACATTCAATAGAAGATGCATTTTTATGCAATGATGAAGAGACCCTCATGTATATAAACTGAGCGGAACTTCCCCAATGGCAGTGAGCCAGTGGGAGTCAATGGGAGTGACCCGAGGGATGCAGTGATCTATCCCTAAACTTTTGTAAAGTCAGTGAGCCTGGGCCAGAGTGACTGTTCCTGAACCATTGTAATCGAAAACTAGTGAAGATTAGTGGAATATTGGTACGACTTGAAACTTGTCAGCGTATGCTCCTTAGACATAGCCCATAGTGGTGAACCAAGTAAAAAGTGATGTGTCTTCTCTGTGCATTAGAATGTTTGATTTCTGATCATATTCATCATACAGGTTGAACAAGTTCCTACCAATGTGGGAACAAGATCCATCACATTAAAAGAAATATTTGTCACCCTGATTCACCCCTCCCCTTTCAGGGTGTCCCGGGGTCCTTCAGGAGCCTCACCATTCTGGAAGCACTATTCATGAACCTAAAATTCGTTAAAGAAAAGAGTCTACCATTATAACCTCACCATTCTAGAAACACACTTCATGAACTCACGATTTGGAAAAGGAAAGAGGCTATAGTTAGAACCTCACCGTTCTGGAAGCATTGTTCCTGAATGAAAAAATTTCCAAAGGAAATAGGCTACTATTGGACCCTCACCATTCTGGAAACACTGTTCTTGAACTAAAAATTTTGTAAAGGAAAGAGGCTATCGTTGGAACCTCACCATTTTGGAAAAACTATTCATTAACTCAAATTTTGGAAAAGGAAAGAGCCTACTATTAGAACCTCACCATTTTGGAAACACTGTTCATTAAATGAAAATTTGGAAAAGGAAAGAGGCCATCATTGGAACCTCACCGTTCCTGAAACACTATTTATGAACTCAAAATTAGGAAAACGAAGGAGGATACTATTTAAACATCAACTTTCTAGAAACCATGTTCATGAATTCAAAATTTTGTAAAGGAAATAGTGACTACCGTTGAACCTCACCGTTCTGGAAACAATGTTCACATAAGGTTACTGTTGCACTGTTCACATAAGCCTACCGATGATACTTTTCACACAAGGTTGCTATTGCACTATTCACATAAGGCTACCAAATACACTGTTTACATATGGTTACCATTTCACTATTCACATAAGGCTATATATGACACAATTCACAGAAGGTTACTGTTGAACTGTTCACATAAGGCTACCGATGACACTGTTCACATAATGTTACTATTCCACTGCTCACATAAGGATACCAGTGAAACTATTCACATAAGTATACTATTTCACTATTCACGTAAGGCAATCGATTACACTGTTCACATAAGGCTACCATTTCACTCTTCACATAAGGCTACCGATGACACTATTCATATAAGACTACCACTGAACAGTACACCTAGGGATACTTTTGACACTATTCACATAAGGTTACCGTTTCACCGTCTAGAAAAGGATACCGTTGCACTATTTACCTAAGGCTACAAATGACAGTGTTCACATAAGGCTACCGTTGCACTGTTCACCTAAGGCTACCATTGCACTATTCAACTAAGGCTACCAATGACACTATAAACCTAAGGCTACCATTTCACTGTTCACATAACTGGAAATACTAATCACAAAATTGTAAATTTGGAAAAGTGTTGGGGATAAGTCACACTGACCCTTCCAGAACACCTCAGACGCCATATTTTCACAAAGGAATTAACAAAAGAGGTCCGGGCCATTTAATTTGGTTTATATGAAAAGACATATTTGGTGTCCATTATGAAATTGAGGATTCTAGGATTAAGGTATGTATATTTGGAATCTATTTGGTAATGTTTTTTATGATTAAAAGGTCTTAAGAGATTTAAATATGTGGGGGGGGGGGGGTGAGTTCTCTTTTATAGTGGAGGAGGAGTGGAATTTTGTAAATATAAAAATTTAAACACTATTTGGTGGTCTAACATACATCATATGACTTATATAATGATTAAAATTATATAATAGAATTATATATTCAATATATGGCCATAAATTGTGTTATTAAACGTTTATATGCTTCGTGATACCTTATAATAAATTTTTATCCCTAATGTATTCTCATTTTCAAAGTATTTACTGTGATTAATTTTAATTACATTTACAAACATTTTTTGTTAAAAAAATATTTTTATTACTATAAAATATAAATTATTATGATTCCAAATATTAAAAAAAAATAAAAATTACAATAATATAATTAGAAGAAATTAATTTAAACATAGTTCTATAGAGATTATGGGAAATATGGGTTTTAAAGAGAAAATGTTTAAAAGTTCACTTTGTTTTTAAATATAAATTAAATTTAAAAATGATTCTAATTACATAAATTTGATTAATATATATAATAAATCCATTCATATATTAACAAACATTTGAAATATAATTAATCTCTATTAATTAGTTTGGAAAAAATTTAGTTTACAATTATAATTTAGTATTTTTCACTCTTCATCAAAAAATGAAACATCATAAAAAAGTAAAAAAACACACCTTGTGATAAATTTGATATTCCACATTCACCGACTATGTTTATTTTGAAAAATAAAATATATAAAATTATTATGACTGTATTTTAATATAGTTACGCTTGTCAAAGGTGGTAAATCTATCTTTAAAAATATATATTTGTTATGCGTAAAATTGGGTTTTTTCCTATCTTATGGCTATAAAATATATTTAATGGAATTTTTGATAAAAATATTTTGATATATATATCATTAAGATAATTTAATAATAATAATTATTTTATTTTATTGGTATAAAAAACATATGGGAACATAAAAAGGGGTATTTTTTTAAAAATATTTTTTTATAATTGGTCACCATATATTTATATAAAAATATGTAAATTTTTTTCTAAAATATATTTAATCCTTTTAATATATTTCATTAAATTGATTGGTGATTAATAACATATTAAATAATAATATTAATAGTATATTGTATCTTAGTAAAACTCAGTATTGAATGTAACACAAGATATCAAAGTATCTCAGCATTATGTCCTACAAAATCCCACATTAATTCACATGAAATTTAATCTAATATCACTATTATTTATAGTGTATGATTAACATGGTGCTGAATAAAAATGAATCCAACAAAAAAATTAAATTTATTCTAAAAGGAAAATATCATTATGTGTGGGGGTGTTACACTAATGATTCTCTCACTCGAACGAAATATTTCATTTATGATGTCAAAAAACAATACACATTCCATGTAAAAAATCCTTTCCAAATAATGGAAACCTCATTATGTTTCCATGAACAATCTATTGAATTAATTTTTTGTGACATTATCTTCAATTAATTTATATTATAAATTCCATAATTTATTAATTTCCTTCCAATTTATAAAAACCATATTCATCATTTCTATCTATATATAATATAGTTTTGGTATGGTTATTCTCTATTAATGATTTAAATTGACAATAATGAGGTCAATTAATGTAAGAAGTTCAAGTATTGGCCATAAATATCTTGAAAAATCACAGAATTATATCCTTAATGAGTCTTCTAATACTATAAACTCAAGATAATATGATAAATTTACATTAAACCCATGCATATGATTTATCATTCAAAAGAAATTTTATTTCCTAAAAATAATGAAAATATACCATTTTAATGGTTTTGGATTAAATTTTATAATTGTAAAAATAACTTTTACATTGAAGGAAAACACTTCATAGTGGTGTATTATGAATGAATAAAATATGATGAGTAGATCATCAAAAAATATGATGATCAATATTAGATCCATAAACTTATAAACATTGACCATTCATTAGTCCTTACTATATCACTGAGTGGTCTTACTAGGGGGAATAGTATAATGTTATATATGGGCCCTAGTGGGAGCATCACTAATAAATGATACATGGTGTTCTGCATCCAATAAGGCTACAAAAAATACATTGAACATATATAGGTTATTGATATATACCTTGAGGAATCGGTCTCATAGATCGCGATATTTAAAAAAAATTCCTACTCCTATCGATAATAAAAAAAGGTATTCAAGTGAAAACACATTCGACACACAACACAGTGAATATGTGTTCATTATTTAGGAGATCCAACAACTATGGGAATTTGGATCCTTATGGGGATATATTTTAATTTATAACATATTTATATTATTTGAGAGTTTATATATAACTAGTATAAAAGGGAGGGATTTACTTTTTAAATTTAATAAATTACTGTTATGAAAACATCAACAATGATCAATTATTCATTTTTTTCTGTGATTAAATATCTGTCAACGAAAAAATGGGGTAAGACCAAGCATTTTATTTCCAATGATTTATTCCACTTAATGAGAAAAAATTTTTATAGGGTTATATAAATCAACTATATATTACATGTAGTAAACTATATGGGGAAATAAAATAGAACTATGAATGTCACAAACATAATATTGGATGGGTTTTTGTCTATGTACATATGATGGTAGATCAAGAATAATTGATATACTCTAATAGGTGTTCGGTTTTTCACACTATAGAAGAAGGCTCTATGTTAGAAAGAAGAACCAATAAACCCTAAATGTTCCATGATTTATAATGATTACTATATTTTAGTCCATATAACCTAGGAAAATAGTATATATTGTATTATGGGTGAATTATTGTTCATATAAATAAAGGTCACAATCAACATTATTTGATACATGTTATATGAATTAAAAACTAATTAAAATATCCATGTCCCTCCATATACTCTTTAGCCTAATTGAGATTTAGAAAATATTTAAAAGTACCATTTAAGTCACACAAATTTTAAGTAATAGTTATTTTTTATACTTCATTTATTTTGGTTCTCCATCTATGATGTATGATTAAGAGAGTGGAAGACCTCATGAGGATAAGTATCATTACACTTCATTTCTATATAATATTTAGGAATCATGAGTTATAAACTCACCTTTTATCATCCTTATTCAATTTATGGCATTTTACACTAGATTTAGTGTCTAAATAGAGTCTTTCATTTAGAATTACCAATATCTCATTATTAATGAAAACATGCTACCAGTTTTATACATATATTGATTTGGGAATGTGAAATAAAAAAGGGTAGGTTTCATTTCATCATAAGGGAACTCCAACTATTCAATCTATATATTATGTACATGCATGGATGGATAACTAAATGAAAATTGATTTAGTGTAGATAGTCTGACTAGTGATTAGATTATTTTAATCAAAAAGTTGTCATCCCATGACAATTTTTAATAAATTGTTGACCCAAATTTCCCCCAATTATATTTTCTCAATTGACAGGATACATTTTGATGCTTATAAAATGTTAACACTAATGGAGTTTAGAACTATATAAAAATATGGATGTAAAGCTATTATATAATATTCAAAAATGGAAGACAAGGATTTATCTATGTTTGACTTATATTTTATTTTTAAATACATTACCAAAAACAATGTAGCTATTATTTGGGTTGTGTTTCATATTCACAAATTTAATATTATGTATTAATTATTGAATATGTTTTATACTGTATATATAATTCTCCATGTATACTATTTTCAATGGTATTGTTTTATTCACTATTTAATATTAATATATATCTATTGACAAACCATTTGTTTTTGAAAAAAAATACTTTTTAAATAAAAAATACACAAAATACTCAAAATCATAAACCATAATGTATAGTTTTTATTGTGGTGTAGTGGGAATATGACTCTCTGCAAAACATGTTTACTAAATATTGATTATTATCCCATATTTGGACTATGAAAATAATAGAATACAATGATAATATAAAAAACCAATGCAGACATATTGGAAGTGTAATCTGACATTGTGACTATTATGTATATAAATCCTGATATATATATGTTAATAGGACTACACATCAATTATATAATTTTTAACCTATTATGAACTGAGATCATTGATGAACTATTGAATCCTATCATCATACCTTGGTTGATATAATAAGTAAGTGAAACTAGATTGTATCATATAAATATTTTCTATTTTATACCAATTATGTCATAATCAAGATATGGATTCATCATATAGATATTCCTATATTATTTTGATATAATTAATGAATGAAATCAAATTTTAGATTTTCATCCCTCTTAGATTAATAAATGTTAATCATGTATCAGTCCATATTTTTGAATTCCTTAACAACTATGTGACCTCAATTTTCAGTACATTATATTCTGGGAAACATATATAGTAATATGATAATAAAAAAATATTATTGACAGTGGAATGAATATTGATCATGTAATTTATAAAATTATTCAAATTTATTTTATTGTGAAATGTTTTAATCATTCCATCATCATTTGAAAACATGACATCAGATTTATATAAGCATGAAAGATATAGAAGAACATACATCATCGTTACCATAAATTAGTGTATGTTCATGAGATAAAGGACTATAAAAGTAAATTTGATCTTAATATAAAACACATAGATATAGATAACCAGTTTATATATTGTGGAAAAATTATCATCAAAATGATCCATGTTTAATCTATTTTTATTAGAGGGAGTCAAATGAATCCACGTAAGGATAATAATGAAGGGGCATATTGAATAATGATTTATGTTCTATAAAGGGTTAAATATCCCTATATTTACATCTTCCATTAGTTTGTACAGAAAAAATAAAATTATATATATAAGAAAGAATAGTTTTTTATAACATATTATAAAGTCAATTTACCAATCATAAATAACATTAATCTTCCAAAGTCTTCTTGGTGGAACAAATAATAATAATTTCATTTAATTAAAATATTAATCATTTCCTATGAAAAAATATTAGTAAATTTATCCAATAGGAACCTTATATTTTATTAATCTGATGATTGGGGTTTTTTACATGAATTTTTTTTATACATATTCCTTTTTCTTATTTTTCAATGCTAGAATTTTTTGTGGGATATCTATAATTGAGTCCTAGAGACTCATTACCCAATATTTTACAACGAATCAATTTATGTGTTTTAAAATTAAATAGTAATGCATTTTATTCATTGGGATTTTTAATTTCATGAATTCTTGTTCAACAATGATTGTGTTTAATGAAAGAAATCGTTAACTCAAATTTGAAATGGTGTATATTTTAATTTCATTGTAAAATAAACATGAATTAAATCATAATGATAGTTTATAAATTACTAAGAACATATAAATTTTGTTTAATTCCAATATTAATTTGTTGATAATTAATATTTCTATGTTCATATATCATTGAATAAATAATTAATTTAATGTATGTGGGTAATTTTGGAACTGAAATGATATGTAATATGTTTCATTTATAATGTGATAAATCATGGGTGGAAATTGTTTTACATTTTTTTATATTATAGCTCATATGCCCAATGTTCTAGCAGATTAATGTTAATGCATTATATCATTGTACATAATATGCGGGGGGGTATCTATTGTTACAAGGGAGAGGTAAAAATTACGTGAATTAAAAACCATATTCTTTTTAGATATCATAGTTAGGGTTTAGATATTTTTAATTGAGGAAAAATAATCCCATGATATTCAATGTTACTCATTCTATGAAAATATACATATTTATGGGAATATGAACACCATTTCTGGTCATAATTCATGGAACATGTAATGCGTGGTAGTATATTTAGTGATAAAGTAATGTTAAACACAATGTGTATATATAATGGGATCATAATTATATAAATAATATTATGGATGCAAGTATAATATCTATTGTTATATCACATAGCCAAATAGTGTATAGTTTTTTGTGATGATGAAAATTATACATGAGGATTGGGACTTTTCTAACACCACTAAATCAAGGAATAAAAAAATCATAAATACTCACATGAGTTATTTTAGTCAATAATTTTTAAATTATAGAAAATATTTTGAGTATAATCACGTTCTAAATTTTGTTGATAGTTTCCATGTAATTTTTTTAATGGAATATTGGGTAATGGGAATAGTTCACCAAGATTAAAACATTATACCAGTTAGAATATAAGATATATTGATTAGATAACATTATTATGGAGATCGAACCTTTTTTAATTAAACACACTCACTCTATATAGGCATGAATTATTTATCAAAATTAAAACACTTACTATATGAAGTGTATTATATATAACGAAGTTATTCAAATGTTAATTGAAATATCTACAACAAAAAAATTGCATGCTTTAGAGAATATATAATTTTAAAGTAAAAATATTTTGATATATAACTTTTTTCTAAAATAGATGGTGCATACATTTCATTGTTTTCTATAACAACACGAATAAATACCCACATAAGTATTATTAAATTTTCATCTATGTATAGGGATTAATATTGAAGCATCTACTTGAATTAATAGACTATATGAAATGAGAGGGGTTTAATATATTTTTATATCTATATATAAAACCATGTTAGATGATCATAAAATCACTATGTATCCTTCAATAATATGAATTAATATATACCTATTTATTATATGGTCTCTGTGTAGTTTTGGATCATGGATATATAAAAAATGAAATTATTTTACACTAGAGTAAGGAAATTATAGATGAACAGCTGTGAAAGATTGATTCTCTGGAGTATAATGGAGTTAAGTGTTAAATAGAAGTGTGATCTACGTGATGAAGCCTATATAATACATCTGGTCGTCTCTATATCTCTTGATATATCATGAATCAATCAACATATTGTTCTTATTGTGTATTTGGGAGAACTATATCATTACCATAGGTTTTATAGCTAAGGAATCAAATACTGAATGATGTTACATTTTTTAGGTTCTTATTTATGGATATTAGATCATATGAAATAAACATCTTAAATCAGTTTAAGGGTTTTTAGGGATATTCCACATTTCACTTAGTTTAATGTTTGGGACTCCAATTCCATTCATTTTAGGTTTTCACATGTTTTGACTAAGTTGATAAGGATTATCAAATTCATGAATTTTCTTTTTATTCATGGAAGAATAAGATGAAAATAAATCATCTGGTATAGTTTTTTGGTTAAAATCATACTTAAAATCATATTCAAAATAACCAGACTCGCAGTGTTTAAGAAATTCCATTATATTGGGAATATGTTTTTTGTAGAAAATGGTTGATCACACTCATCTAGAAAACAAATTGAAAGAAGTGATCATAGTGAGGTTCTAAATCAGAGTTTATGTGACTTCAATAAAAATAAATTTTGATTCTTTTTTTGGTAATTCATGAAATTCATATGTTTTATGAGTAAACTATGATGAAAAAATGATCAATGAAAGGGTGGGAAAACCTGATTCTAATCCCATCTATGCCGTTCATATTGAATAAAATCATATTCAAGTTCATAGTTGAATGATGCTTATGGGATGTTACAATACATTCACTTGAATGTGAGTCATTTATAAAGATGATCTTCAATATAATTAATGCTATGATGGAATCATGATACATGATGAATTTTGAGAAAGTAAAATGTTTATGAAGCCAAAGATATCCAGTCTCAAGATCATTATAATGATCCTACTAAATGATATTTCTTAAATGGTGAAGAGGTTGATAATAATAATTGTCCTACATTTTTTCATACCAGCATCCAAATTATTTAAATCTTTAGAGAAATAATTTTTTGGGTTTATTATTATAAAAGAAAAAATATGAAGTGATGAATTGTACTTGATATCATCTTTATAAAATAATGATGTTTCTGAAGTCGAAGATTACAATATTTTATTCATCAGATGTGGTATACCATTATAATTAACAAAGGGAGATTTTTAAGGACCGATGAAATAGAAAAGAAGATGATAATGTTTGAGCCAAGTCAAAAAGAAAAATTTGAGGCCGATCAAAAATGTAGTCAATGATTTTCATCACCATAAATTTTTGGTTTTCTTCCAACCAGGCCAAGAGAAAAGAAGAAGAATTGATTTTTAAGATTTATCATCTTCATAATGAGGTAGAATGTAATGGAAAATCATAATCAGAATCATATTTATGTATTTTAATGTCTATAATCTTCCTTTAATAATTTGATAGAGATACCAAATTACTATCAAGTATCTCCTTGAAGTTCAATAAATACATTTTTTCTTTATCCCATCAGTTGGTATGGATCATTATAATGATGAAATGGTATTTGTTAAATAAGAATAAAAAATTATAATCATATAGATGGGTTTTCAAAGAATAAAATTAAAAGATGATGTTTTCCTAATATTTTAGAAGATTTTGGAAGATTTGAGAAGTTTTTAACATGTTTTGATGCCCTTGGAATTCCTAGATATTTTATGATTTTGGAATAATGTGTTGAGGGCGATATATTTAATAATCATAGCCATACCAATATTTATGTGACTATAAAAGGTGAAAGTACTTTGTACTTTTATCTGATAAAATAATTTTTCATGAAATAAAAAGAGGAGGTATATCGTTGAAGAATTCTAGAGAGAAGAATTTCCGGGATTGTGTTTTCATGATGAATTCATGTCAGCAAACACAATAAATTTGATGATATTTGACATCATTAAGTTTATAATCATATTCACATAATCATTGTATTCATCTAGTTACTATCATAGGTTGGGGAATCATACTGGAAAAATCTTATTGTATTTTTAGATTGAATAATAAGTTGTTCTAAATTGTCTCAAATGTATTCTAATAGAGATATATATTTTCTATGTTGAGAAATTAGACTACAAAAATCACATAGGGAAATCATATTTCATTTTATTTCAATGTCCATAAGTAGTTATTAAACATTATTTGTATGTAGTTGAATAATTGGATTTAAATGTTATATTTTTTAATTTTTATCAAGGATAAACATAAAATGTATGTTACAAAAACATTTTTATATTACTTTGTGCTATATGAAGCACATTAAAAGTTTCATTGATCAATGTATTTCATAAGTTTAATGTAATATCCTACATATGGTATTCCACAAAGAAAATATTTTTTCTAGTAGATTATATAGTATTGGATAAATTCAAAACTATGGAAAGGACGTAGCTATCATTAATGAGTAGTGAACCTTGTAAATTATTGTGTTCATGTAGATGTGTGCTTATTTGTTTTTTAACAGGTGAAGAAATATTTAACATGAGGTGAAATTTATTTAAATATTATAGAATCATAAAAAAAATATATCAGAGACTCACCCTCTCCCCCTTTCATTTATACAACTATCTTCAATATGAAATTACAATTGGTATTAGAGAGAAAGTTCCATCTATTTATTCTTTTCTAATGTTTTGAAAATATTATAATGAAGAATTTAAATTTTTCCAATATAAATGGTATCATATTTATTGAAGGTAATAATTATCATATCTAAAAGGATTTAATGTTTCCTTATATTATGTATATTGGGTAGAATTTTAATGAATTTAAGAATGATGGATTTCCTCTTATTTTTGATAATTCTCCTCTTACATCAGTTGATATAAAGAATCTCGATAATGGTGAACGAGCCAAGAATTCATTATTATCATCAATATATGAAAATTAATTTCTATGTGTAATGTATGATTCCATATCCAATGCTATATTAGAAAAGATGGAAAACATATATGAAGGAAATATAATAGTTAAAAAAATAACAATCTTGAAGTCGAGGAATGTAGAATTGAAAAGGAGAGAGTATGAATCTGTTGGGGACATGTTTACAATGGTAAATGACATTGTCAGCACTATCAAATGTCTCCATTAAAATATTGAGGCATTATAGTTATTGAAAAGATCTTATAAATATATCCATACATGTTTTTTCTAATTTTACTTTATTAAATGATATAGATACTAAAACATTACCTATGGATGATTTTTATAGAACTCTCAACAAGTATGATTTGTTAAGGGATAAATCTATTCAAGAAAAACAAAATTTGATAGTTTGATGTATTTAATGGTTACCAAGAAGGATAAGTTGAATAATTTCTTATTGAATAGGAATATGGAGATACTTATTCCCAAAATTATGTATGTGAAAATAATGATGTTATTTCATCCTTGTTTTCTAAAAATGATTAATGTCATATCGATGAATATAAATTGAAAAATCCCTTAAAATATACTAAATTTACAACCACTGGGCAATTTACAACTGATTTTTATTGAAAAAAGAAATAACATTATAGTGATAAAGTAGAAATAATAATTAGACAATAATAGAAAAAATAGGATGATATGGATTAATAATGTGACATTGGACAAGATAATATGATCTTCAAATGAAATATAATACATTTATTCTCTAAATATGATAGAGAATAATATTCTTATGTTTAATCAAAAAACCTATTGAGTGTGTTTATGATAATAATTTTATTGCAACATTTAATAATGAATACCTTTGAATAAGTAGTTATGAAGAATAAGAAACTTTATTACAATAACAATTGAAAAAATAATTTAAAGAACACCTTAGATTGGCTGGAAGGTAATGTAAATAAACTAGGATGTTCTAAAATTAATGGTCATCAACAAAAAAATATTTTTTCCTAATTCCAATATTATAGAAGAGATTTATGATTTGAGAAAATCTGAAGAGAAATAAAAGAATCACAATGAACATCTAGATGTGAATATGAAGGAAAAAGTAAGGGATGTAACTTTTTCAGCAAAAACATTCTAAAATTATGAAAACTGTACAAGTTCAAAAAACTCTATTATGAAATTGGTAAAAATTCATGAAATAAGTAACCTGATAAAGACAAAAAATGATACCTCTAAAGGTTGAGAAGAATGTTGGTGATGTTTCTGAAATGAAAAGGTTAAGAAAGTAATGTATGTCACCAAGATTAACAAAGTGTAGAAGTACGTATCTTCTGAAAACCATGAGTCCATAAATGATTCTAAACATTCATAGTATGGATATGATTGTTTTAATTCTGGTTCTGATATGGATGAAAAGAAAACATCTCATAAGATGAAGAGTCTGATTGAAAAAAAATGATTGTGGTAAACAAAATAAAGACATGATGTTTTATGGGAAAACAAGTTCACAAATCTAGTCAGTTTGGAATTTTCATATGAAAATATTCATTCTATGGATAATGACATTATTGTGTTTTTGGGAATACAAAAAATATGTGTTTTTTCAACAACCACATTAATATTATTAAATTAATTACAGAAAGAAATATTTGAGGGGGATTAAATCTCTTCCAAGGAAGAAGTATGAGATGGTTATTAAGAAGAAACCTGAGAAAGATGGAGTAATAGTTAAAAATATGTACCACACAAAGATACAATTTGTAAAAGGTGTTAACAACCTGGAAATCTCTCAAAAGGATATATTTATCATTTCTGACATTAAAAATGGTCTTTAACAATTCTCAAGTACCAGATATAAGGAAATAAATTGATATTTTAATAGAATCTGCCCATGTATCTACTAAAGGAGAATGACCTTAGATTATTGATAGTGGGTTTCCATCTCATATGAAAATATATTTAATGTTGTTGAAGAATGTGGAAATCTATAATGTAGGGAACCGATATTTTTCAAGGTTAAACCCCAAAGAATGAAAGGTTTTGTATTAGGAATCATTGGGAATGAATATTTGAATCCATGAAATATTTATATGTTGATGGGTTGAAATGATAATTTCTTTGTCATTCAAATTTTTTTGAAGTGGTAAAAAAATTAATTTTCTTAAAAGATGGATTTTTAAAAAAAATGAGGAATATGGAATGATATATACATGTTGTCAATGTAATAAAGGAAATTTATTTCTTGTTGGGGAAAAAATTACTCTTATTACATGGGTATGGATGAAAAGAATTACTTGTGGCTTAATAGGATGGAAAAAATGTGTCAAAGAAATAGGATAATGTTATTACGGATAGGTAGTGTTCGAGATATCTTTGATATTACAAGAAGAAGTTAATGGATATGCACTATTTCTCAGAAAGAAAAAATTAAAAACATAGTACATAAGAATGTTGAAATTTGTTCAATGAAACCCATAGAACATATCCCTTCTGATATTTATGCTCCAATGAGAAAAAATTAAAAAAATAGAGATAATTACATTGTCACTATTATTGAGGACTTTACCCACATTATTTGTGTTATGGTTATGAAACATAGTTCATATGTTTAATGACACATATTTTCCATATATTTTTTTTATAATTATTTGGGATTATTACAAGTCTGTGAAAATTTACAACACATGATTTTGAGGCCTAGAGATCTCAAAATGGAATTTTGAACTTTTTTCAGTTACATTCAGTAAACATACAGGTGGAGATTTCTATATTTTTAATAGGTGCTCGGATTAAAAAGCATAGGGAATTGTTGAATCCATAGTATAGGGATTCATGTAAGGGAATCTCAACATGGACTGGCAAGGGTCAGACGAAAAAGTAATTTTTTAGAATTTACAAAAAAACTAAACGTGTTATTTTATTTATTTCTTTGTAACAATTGAGCGGTAATGGTGGGACTGCTGGGTCGTCAAACTATTTAATTCACATTTACACATAGTTATGTAACTACACCATTAGGATAATTAATAGGTTCATTAATTAAATTTATTAGTAAAACCTGTTAATTGTGTGGTGGGTTGATATCCTCTTTTCTCCAATTTAAACAATGCTCAAACATGGGTTTTTGGATTTAAGATAGGAACCTCTAACGAAGTGATGGAGACCTCTTCCACTAATGTATAATAGAGCTTGAATGACAATCATAGGATTCAATGACGAGCACAAAAGGACGCGAACCTTCTCCTTTGTCTGCAACACCCTCGAACGTGGACACTCCTTCCTCATCAACAACGTCATCCAACAAACTTGACATAGCTGTTTTCATTATTTAACTAAGTTTTTATCATTACTGAAATTCATCCGTTTTTATTATGGAAACACAGAGCACCTGGGAAAAACGAACAAGGCCAATACCCTCCGCTGATCTCACTATTTGTTGCATTTTTCATGGGAAACCAGAAGATACAAAGGAAAGGTTGAACCAAGGGTCGCGTAGCATAGGCACAATCATTGAAAACCCTTAGGAAAAGATGGGAATATTATCATTTTATCAGAGATTCACCAGTGGCCCATGGATTCTCCACCGTTACGATGGCACTGAAGACCATGGAAGGCGACATCCGAAACTCACCAACCGCAAAGGGACAGTGGTGCCAGAAGGCGTCGCCGCAGACCAGGGGCATCTGACCTTTGTCTCCCACATTGGAGTAGAGTGGTGAATTGTGAAGGCATTCCATATAGGAGGGATTTGTCTTTGAGTTGTGGGGAAGGGAAGACCCATGGTCCTCGGGTTCCACAGAAGGCCTATGCACACAGACCAGCCTGGTGGTGTTGCTCCATCTGATGTCGCTTCTTTGATGAGCTGAATTAGTCAGTTGTTCAAGAGCTGAGCATAGCCCCACACCCGTGTAGTTGACCGGGAAGTTCCATGTCCCATGGCCTAGATAGTCGGACAATTTCATGCTAAAATGGGCTTAGCCCAGCCCCATTCAGGTAGGGCCCAGTGGGCTGGGTCGGGACGGTTTAATCGGGTTAGACCAATCCTGGACCCCCTTTTGGCCCAATTTTGCTTAAATGTGCATATCTCTTAAACCGGATGTCCATATAATGAACCATATCCAGCACCAGAACCCTTAGGATGAGGCGATGCTTTTGAGATAATCCAATTGAGTTTTGGAGAAAGTTGGAGAATCGCTGGGTTGGATTGAATCTTAATCCAATTGGGCCCTCGACACTAAAATGCCTAAAACATATAGACCAGACGTCCAGTTTATGCGTCGTCTATTGCATTGGAACACTTATGACATGGGGTTTCATTGGATTACTTCTTCTTGATACTTCATTATAGTTGAAATAAGACTGATGCATTGAGGAGAAGATCCTCTTAGAATCAAGTATGCTTTGTGAGGAAATCAGGTGGATGGATATTACATTAAGAATGTAGAATGATCATGTGTGGGTCAGAACTGAGTGATCATGTGTGGGTCCACATTGAGCGATCCTGTGTGGGTTAGCACATGCGATCCTGTGTGGGTCACCACTTAGCGATCCTGTGTGCATCATCCCCAAGTGATCATGTGTGGGTCATCACCTAGAAATCCTGTAGGGGTCAGTACTGAGAAATCCTGAATGGTTTAACACTGAGCAATCATGTGTGGGTCAGCAGTAGAGCCTCTTGAAAGGATATTATGATCTATCTTTATGAATAATCATCATTACTTTTATACTTACGTTATACTTGTTTTGCGCTATCTTTTGATTCCTACTTTGTGACTGAGATCATGATTTGTGGCTTTTCCATTGAGGAATTAATGGAGACCATCAGGGGTCTCAGGGTCCCTACATTGTATTGTTATACTCACTACAACACAGGCTTCTCCCAAACCATGTTGTGTCCTGTGCAGACGATGGACAACCAGATTGATTCTTGAGGGGTCAGGTCTTGACGGTGCTCAGAGGTGATTGAAAGATGGTGTACAGAGGTGACCAGTAGACGTGGAGAGCTAAGGTGATGAGTTGTACCTACCCTTCTGGTAAGAAACTTGGAGGATGACCTCATGAGTTGTTTTTCCTTTTTGTTGTACTTCCATTTTAGTTGGTCTTGTATTGAAGCCACATTACTTTCAGTAATAGATTTTCACATAGTGGTGGTTTTTAGATGTGGTTATACCATTGTTATTTCATTGTGTTTCCATGTGAACCGTGTTACCTATCTGTGTGTGTAAAGGTTTTTGAGGCAACGCCTTCCCATTTTATGGATATGCCTTTCCAGTGCTAGTCACCAACCCCTTTGCTATAGAAAGAGGTCTTGGGGTAGTCACGACATGTGCCCCAGAGGACGTGTCATGACAAAGTGGTATCAAAGGGTTTGGTTCTACTAGAATAACTAAGAGTATATGTTTTCAATGGAGAAATAGTGATAAGTGTCTTGAGTTTGTGTTTTAGTTCAGGGAGTCCAGTGATGGTGCGGTATCCATTCTTCCATACACCCGGACCCTAAATTCTAATTTCTAACTCGGTACCGAGTGATCCTTGTAGACAGCCAGCAAAGATTCTATAGAGAGATCAAGATAATGTCCCACCAAGCGATGAAGCATCGGTTTAAGAACCTATTATTATAATGGCACCTTTGGGTGGTGCACCAGCAGTACCACCACTCGTAGGGAAACATTTTTCATGAGACCCACAAGAAGACCATACACGCCATCTGAGCATATTTCAAGAGTTCCAGAGGCAGAAGCCTCTGATTTTTAGAGGAGAGATAGATCCCCAGGCAGTTGAGGAATGGCTGGAGGCTGTGACACTGGTTTTCACTTAGTTGAGACAGTAACAGATCAAATGGTGATCCTAGCTACAAGCCTCTTCTAGGGAACAAAAGAGAGATGGATGTTCTTGATCCTCTAGACGCATGAGGTGGTTACACTCTCCTGGTCAGACTTTGAGACCCTCTTCAGGGAGGAGTTAATAACAGTGACATTATGCTCAGTGTGTATCTAGGAGCTTCTACACTTACATCAGGGCAGCCTGTCAGTGGCCCAGTACTGAGTGAGATTCATTGAACTCCCTTGCTACTCCACCGACATGGTATAAGACCAATTCATCAAGGACCAAACCTTTGAGTAGGGTCTCTGGCGGGTTATCCGCACATCGATGATGTTTCTAAATATCTCAATGCACTTTGGAGTGCTCAAGCGAGCATTATTGGTGTAGAGATTCTTTGCTGAGTAGGAACCGATGGTGAGAACCTCCAACGAATGATAGGTAGTGAAGTCATCTGCAAGATATAATTGGCAGATGATGCAGAGGTCCATGCGGGCCAAAACTTCCGGATGATGACCGAAGGATATAAGGTCTGAGATGGGGAGCTCATGAGGCAATGGATGTCATCTGTGGGCTAAATTATGTTTCTCATGTAGCAGACATGGACACATGTCCCACGACTGTCCGATTCCCCATGTGGATGATCAGCGTATCGACGAGGGATCACCGAGACTATGGAATAGGTTCTAGCGAGGAGGTCCACATGGCAGCAATCATGGCAGAGGGGAAGTTCGTGCAACCGTCTGTGGTTCACGGTTTGACGTACTACCACCTCTACCCCTAGATGGTCCTCCACAACCACAGGGAGTAGGTGGGTAGGGGGAACTTAGATTCAGATGGCAGAGGCCTACAAAAACACTGATCTATAGATGATTAATGTTATGATCTTTGTCTACTCCACCCTAGCTACAGTACTTAGAGACACAGGTTTCCATCACACTTTCATTTCCATGACACTCGTTTAGATCTTGGAGATTTCGATGGATCTATTCTCTTAATCCTTAGGATTAGAGGCTCTTACGGTAGATGATTTTATGATAACACATTGGTGCAGGCAATGTGAGCTCACTCTAGGATGCGAGAGCTTCACCTATGATCTCCTTGTAGCGGCATCGAGGCCTTACTATGTAATCTTGGTTATGTACTCGCTATCCATAGTCTATTCTCAGATCGACTATTTTAGGCATAGAGTGACTTGTGTCCGCAAAGATTGGAACATGTTTTCCATCACTGGTGAGAAGGAAGCCTTTGCAGCATAGGATGTGCTTTCTCGAAGGAGGGTGCAGTCGATCACTCATCAGTTGGATTATGACAACCCTGCTTATTTTACAATCTTAAACATGATTTATTACATAAATTGTTCACTTGATACAACATGGAATATCAAGAGGTATAGTGTCCTTGGGGATTAGGATCATTACATAACAACTTAAACCATGAAATAAAACATCTTTATTGAAAACTTCCTTTATATGGCCACATCATTCTCCCGTACTTAGCACTGCATCGGATAACCTGAGGACATGTATAAGAAAAGAGGTGAGCTATAAAGCCTAGTAATGGAATAAACATGAAATACAAGAGGAGTACAATAAATGTTAGAAAATATTCATATCAATAGAGCAAAGAGAAAGATGAACATAAAGGCATGATAAAGAATGATAATCATAACATGGAAATGTGGCAACAACACTTAACAAGGAATTAGCATGCGCCAAGGCTCATTGCACATAAAGCATGAGTAAATCCTCATTTCACATGAAGCACAGGTAAACCTTCGTTTCAATTGAATTAGCATGAGTCACACTCATTGCAAATGATGTATCATGAAACTATACTTTACCCAATGCATTGGAGTGCCATAAGGGAACACTCTTCTTAAACATTTCATTTCATGCATAAGTGTGCCACATAGATCTTAAAAGATGGATTCATAAAACATAGCCATTTATTCCATGACAAAGGAATGTGGAATGAATATTTATAATCAATAAGTAAATATGAATGAAGTTGAATACCCTTGATGGAGAAATGGGCATGGAATTCACTACACAATGGAATTGGCTTAGAAAATCGGTGTAATTTTGGGAGTGTAACGGCGTGATATAAAAATTCATAAAAAATGGTTAATGATAGAGAAAGGGATGTCTCATCATATCTACATGAAATTGAATGTAAGGTGGTAATATAGATACATGTCCCAACAATTTTAATGGAATTTAGATTCATGATACAAAAGTATTTCTTGAATGTAAATGAGGAGAGAGAACTTCCTTTTGGAATTTCGGCATAGTAACAGTTGTAATTGGGAGGTATTTAATGAGATATAAAGAGGTGTCTCATAATATATACCTGAAATAGACTGTAAGGGTGTCATATTGATATATTTCCCAACAATTTTAATGGAATTTAGATTCATGATACAAAAGTATTGCTTGAATGTAAATGAGGAGAGAGAAGTTCTTTCAGAGTTTCAGCATAGTAGCAGGTGTACATGGGAGGCATTTAATGAGAGAGAAAGGGGTCTCCCATCATTAAAACAATAATAGGGAAGTATGGGGGAGGTGAGAAACCATACCCCAACATTTATAATTGATATTAAAAGGGCATAACAATATTAATAAAATTGGACAAAAAGTGAAAGGAAGAAAAACCCTTACTTGGAAATGTGCTTCCAAAGGCTTGAGAGAGGCTTCTTGGGAGCTTGGGGAACATTGGGAGGATTCTAGAGGGAGAAGGGAAGAGGTTGGAAGATCTCCAAATGCTTTTATTGTGGAAGATGTGGGAGCTTGGGTGGGTTTATATAGGAATGATGAGTGAATTCTTTATTATTTAGGTTTGGGACCCCTTACATTAAACTAATCCAAACCACAAATCAACTCATGGTTTTTGCCCACAGTTTTTGGAAAAGGGGAGAGAAAAAAAAAATTTATAAGGCCAAAGTCCGAACTTCTTAAAATAATGGGGTTGCTTATGTAGAGGTGAGTTACACTCCCATGGAAAATTATTTAAAAAGACAAGATGATTAATAAGTCATGAGGGGTCTATAAATTCTTTGTAAAATAAGTTAAAAAAAAAGAAAAATTACATTATTTTAATGGTAAAACATATATTGGTCAAACATAAAGCTTATAGTATTTTATTATATCACAATTACGTAATTATGATGTCATAAAACATATTATATATTTAAACGTTATTTAGTTTTTGCCCAAAAATTTTACTATCTCAGAAAATTATGAAAAATTCACTGTTGGATAATTTCGACATCCTGATTCATGAAATAACATTTATTTTATCTCAATAATTTTTTAAATATGTTAATTTTCACATATAAAATAAAAACCGATATTTATCAAAAATTCACGGGTTTTGACAGAAATGGATTTCAAACCTTAATAAAAATTACAATTTCATTCATAAAATAATATGATCATTTATATTTAATAAAAATTAATTTAATAATAATAATAATATTTTATTAAAATATTATTTAATTAAAAAAATACCTAAATTAAACAAAATAGAATTCCTAATTTAAAAAAACACTATTTTTTACTTTAAAAACTATTTACAATGTATCAATAATGAAAAGAATGTTTATTCATTATTATATACAAAAATAATGTACATGAACATAGTACTAGAGATTTGTTACATAACCCCTTAAAACAGCCACATAAGACCTAAGGGTAATGTGTGAAATGGTGACAGACTCTTGGGGTGGCTCGGATAACTTCGCTCGAGTGGTAATCTCTATCGACCTCCACTTTTACCGTAGATGGTCTCGTTCGAGCTTGACATGATGAAGCTCAGCTTGGACTTGGTCAAGAGCGAAGCCCAAAGATGCCACCTCATTTCCGAGCTTTGAAAACATGCTTCATTTGGAGCAATTCTACTGGATGAGGCCATCACTTCCTTTTTCTGAGTAAATTGGGTTTGTTAAAGCCCTATATTTATACTAATCATGTGATCACTGTTCTACCGCTATAAAAGCAACGGTCACAATTCTTAACATAAAACCAAAGAAGTTGACATTTTTTATAAACATTTTACATAAGGATATATTTAACTAGATCAAGCGGTATTTCCATTAATGAAACTTTGGGTCGTAACATGGCTAGACTCACACTTGATTTTATGAATGAGAGGAGTATGAGATATCCCATTGTAGTGGAAAAGTATACCGATATCTTCCCTGATGATGTTTGGGGACTACCTCCTCATAGAGAGGTAGTATTTAACAGTCAATTATGAAACCACACTCAAATTGTGCCACCAAAAACATCCCACCTATATGGATGAGGGACAAATTTGTCACATGGTCTAATAAATCATGTGAAATTTGTGCACCATAACTCATACCCAAATGGGCACCCACATGGCTACCCCTAACCGTGTGTGCAAACCATGTAACAATAAATATGCTTCCAAAAAATATTAAAATTAAACACCCAAGACACCAAATCTTCAAAATAAAGACTAAAAAATTATTAAATTAATTCAAATATTTAATAAAAAAGTTTAGGGTGTGACATCTTATCGATCTCTTGTTCAATTTCTTCTGGGTAAATATATAGTTTAAACATTCATGATTAGTAAATATTTCACACATGGTTCCATATACAAGATATTTTATTATTTTTCAAGATGAAAATAATAGTATCTAATTCCATATAATGTGTATAATAAATTAACTCATTGGATTTTATTAGTCTTGAAGAATAAGAAATTAACTAATTAATTTGCGTCAGAATGAAACCATCTAACTTTAGTGAAAAATCATTGTAGATGAAAAAATCACCATTTTTCAATGTCAAGTACAAAATAGGACCATTCAGTAAAAATAATATTAATTCATAAAAACAATAATCACAGTCCTCTATCCGGATAAATTTACCTCCTTTTCAAGTAAACATATTTATTTGCCTACAAAATCGTGAAATTTATTCCAGAAACCACCAGTTGTAGACTGATAATCCAGGATATTTAAAATAACTATAACACATTTTTGATCTTATTCATTAATAAAAAACATTTGGTTTAAAAGGATTAATTTTCTTTTCTCCTTTATTTAAATTTTATCCAATAAATTAGGTTTCTTGTTACCAAATAAACATTTTAATAAATTTTTTTTATACCTTATTTTCATTTAGGGTGTTTAGAGTAATCCTTATATGATTTTTGTGATCTATGTATCTTTAAAAAAAATATATATATTTCTTAAAATAAACCACATACATATCAATTTTTTCCCAGAATATTCTATTCAAAAGATTCATAAATATAGAAGGAATATTATTCAAAACAAAGGGAATAATAAAAAAAATCATAATTCTCATAACAAGTATGGAATTTCAGGTTCATAATGTAATAATTAATCACCTTTACATGGTGGTATCTTAATCCCAATTCAATCAAGGATTAATATTAAGCTCCCACGAATAGATCAAACATGTCATCTATATGAGATAATAAATACATATTATTAAAAGAAATGTTAATCAAATATCTATAATATCTGAACAACCTTTTAGAACCATCTTTATTTTTATCATATAAAACATCATCACACCACATTGAAGTGAGAGGATGAATGAAACCTTTTTCAAGAATCTCTTGAAACATATTATTCAATTCTATATGTTCAAACTGTTTCATTTGATCAGGTATTTTTAAATTGGAACAGAATCCTGATCTAATTCAATAATAAATTCATCTTCTCAATCCGATAAAACAGTAGAAATTTCATCAGAAAAAACATCCAGGTATTCATTTTCTACTGGAACATCATTAATATGTATAGTTTCCTAATTTCCAACAATATGTATAGGATAACATTAATTTACATATTTTAAATGTATTTAAACATATTTATATGTTATCAACGTTATGAGTAAAATATTATTTGAAAATTTAAATTCATTTTGAATAAAATATCTTTATCTCTACAATATATGTTATCAAGGTAAACAGAATTCCAATCCATTCCCAAAATAAAAGAAAACTCTACTAGTGGAAGATGAAGAGGTTTTCAAATAATGTAATTATATACAAATCAATATGAATATACTTATAATTCCATTTTTCATTAATATTTTCCCATATAATTTCCTTTCTCTAAGTTATTGTTTCACTCACAAAGGTGAAATTTCAAATTTACCAGAAAATTTCTCAGAAACAATGTAATATTTAGACCCCATATCTTACCAAACTATATAATAATATGAATATAATGAAATTGTACCTGATATAAAATAATTTCATGGAACAACATCTAATAAATTAGTTGAAGATATTTTAATAAACCATTATTCTTATATTCTATCTACTTCACATCATTAAAATTCTTCATTGGGTCGGTATGTGAATAATTCCCCATATTACCATGTTTAAAACACACTTCAATTTGCATATTATAATTTCACATATTAACTATAACATATATTCCATTGTAGTCACACAACATATTTAAAATCATATCAAATAAAATAAACATCAAAATGATTTTAAGGAATTAACCAGGGGTCATTTTAACAGAAATTCCAAAAAATATAAAATGTATTTTCTTATAAACATGTTTTTTTGATTGATACACACACATTTACTACCATCTAGATAATTTATTCTTGTTTTCATAGAACATTTGATCATCCAAAAATACCCTTTATACCATATATGAATATAAAATAAGTTTCTCATTAAATTACAATTCATGTGAATCCAATTACCTTTGATATATTATCTTTAATCCTCTGTAAACATGATTGATTTTAATATTAATATAATGGATAATATTTGTAGTGTACCATTCCAATCAAGTGATTTTTTTTACAAGAACACTGAAATATCCACCTACTGTTTTAATTTGACGAATTTATTTTCCATCCTCAATAGGACCATCAAAGAACAATATTTTACAATGAAAAGATTCTTAAATCTACCTCATTCAAAGGGATCAATCTCTTCTCCTTCCCTAATAATATGGACAATTGACCACCACTGGTATGATTAAACATCACGATGATCAATTTTAAAAAAAAGATTACAATAATCTAAAAACCCCATGAAATTTAAAATAATTTCAACTAATTTAATCCATCCTTTATCTACCACTGGTTTAGAAGATACACTAAATTCCATATGTTGTTAAAACATAAAATGTTGTGCTAATGTCAAGATCCATTTTGGTAGTTCTGCATGTTCTTTTACACAGATTTCACCACCATTTATATCCTACATCAACTAAAATATTACTATCATAAACTTCTCAGATCAAAGTCCCATCATTATAGGTTATAGTGTTGGAGTAATATCCTGTACAAGGATCTATTAAAATAATAGTTTATTCTTCAGAAGACCATTTTTAATAGAAGAAATTGTGACGACATATCATGGAAGTATTCAAATAATTAATCATATTAACTTAATCATAAATTCTAAATCATTTATTTTATTCTATTTACAGAATCATAACCTCTAATATTATACAAACAGTTCTCTGATAACATCTAAAAGGACTCCGCCTTGAAATTTTCATATTCTGATGATTTTTAACTAGAATTATCATTTTTATGAACATGAATATATTTTATCTTTAGAGTTATTGATAATATGGAAAATATTAAAAATGATAAACCCATACAATAAAAGTGGACACACATACAAACTATCCTTTTATTTATAAAGAAATGACATTAAAATAAAACATGTTTTCTTTGTATGAAATTTTTTCATAATAATCAGCATATCTTATTCACTCATCTAACCCATTCTAAATCCCTATGAAAGACATTTTAAAATATGGGATGAAAAAAAATATCATTTTGTGACAAAAAAATATGGAAATAATCCATTAGTCCATGAATACATGAGAACACATTTAGTGATTTCTTCACAAATATATACTTCACACCCTTAAAAGTGACTTATAATCAATTTATGAAAACATATGTTTTCTATAAAACATAGAAAGTATAAATAATCCATTTATGTAACTTGGGTAATCATTTTCATATCAGACATAAAAATTATTATATCATATAAATAACGTTTTTATCATTATATTTCATGTATTTTCCCAATTTCCTAAAATTATATTTATTTTTATATTTTTAATATCATTTATTTTAATTTATATTAATTTTATAAGTATTGCATCATCATTGTGCATGTATTTAAAGAAAATTCTTTCTTCCCTAAAGATTAAATATAAATTTTCTATATTAGGAATGTTATTTTTTATTTTTATATACATTATATGATCTGAGATCACCTCTGGTTTACCATATATTAATAATATTATACTAATTAATAACCATAGAATGAATAGTATGACTTGATTTTAAATAAAATATTATAATGGACATAAATCCAACCATGAGGATCCAAAAGGTCCTAACTTATAACCAATTGTTATTATATTCGGAACTTACTCACCCATATTGAATTTGAAAAAAACTTTTATCATTTAATGGTTCTTATACATTAAATTAAAATAATTTTATTTTTTTATGTTCTTCTCTAAGAATCATTACATCAAATTTTTTCAAGAGATAAAGTTAATTATTTCATATATAATAATTTAAAATAAATTAATACCATGAAAATAAATTAATTGGTCTCATAATAATCCTTTATAGTCATTCATAATGTATATTTATTCATATTTATGTAAAAAGAATATATTTAATTGGTTAATTTTATATTTCATTCAATTCAAAATGAATGAAAATGTATATGGAAAAGATTCATGATATAGGACTAAAAAATTTGATAATGTTAGTAAAAATCATCATTTTCACCTAATAAATAATAATAAATGTTTTGGAAATAATTTTTAGCACTCAATTAATAATTTTAAGGAAACAAATTTTACTTCTATAATATTGTGTAGGCACTGTGTCAAGACTACAAATAATTTTTATGATTATCATAAAATAAATTATAATTTGCATATTTTGCATTTTTTTTTCAAATAATATTTCAATTATAATATCATCATTTAGTCTTTGAATAAATTTAATAAATTTAACATAATAATAATTTAATGATAATATCATAAAAGATACCCTTTTTTATAATAAAACAAATTATTTATTATTCTTAAAAGATTTATCTTTTTTCGTTAATTTATAAAAAATTAATACTATTATAATATTTACTTGATGATTTTGGAAAAAAATTATATTTTTAAAAATAAAAATATATAATTTTAATTTTTTTAAAAAAAACCATCTATGAAATTAATTTAATACAACTATTTATTATAATCATTACTTAACATAATGAATTTATCCACTTAAATCTATAATTATAATAAATATGAAATCTATTTATTCAATAAGTAATTGGCTTGATAAAATAAAAGTTAGATATATTAAATAATTTGGACTCACTCATTCTAAATATATTATCTAATTCAAAAAAAATGAATTTGTAATGAAAATTAGTATTAATAGAATGGTATGTAATGCAAAAAAAGACTTTAATGTTAACCACAATAATTTTTTTAGTATTTTGGGGTCAATATTTTGTAATAGAAGAAACATTTTACCATTAAGAGAACATTGTTCTTATATATTATAATTTAAAAATCACTTTTCTGATTAAATTATTTTTAATAATTTTAATCATTTAATAGAGTTTATTTTATCATAAAATAATATTAATTTCAATTTCTAGATTATTCGATTACATTTAATTTAAAAAATATATCAATGAAAATAGGTAATTTTAATTATTATTTTAACTCACATGTATGATGATATATTTATCTAAAAATTAGATGGAACAAAAAAAATTCCTTTAATTTACTTCACATTAATTATATTAAGTATCTTTTATTTAATTACATTTCAAATAAATAATTAATATATTGTTGTTCGTTAGAATTTAAATTAATTATTTCATAAATAAATTATAATAAATAAACATGATAAAAAAGACATTTATTTTTAATAAATATTTATATAAACTAACATATGTTTCCTTTCACCATATCCAAAACATTTATAGATTTTAAATGTAATAAAAGTATATTTTTTCCTTTTTTTAGTAATAAAATTATTATATGGGTCATATTCAATGTAATGTGGATATTAATATCCATATTTAATAAAAATTTAGTAAAAATATCAATATAAGCTCATTACATGGAATTATGATAATTTGTTATGTCATTTTCACTCTTATCATTCTTGTTTAACCCCCAGTAAACCCATTTTCACATTAATTATAGGGATTTATAATTACTACATTCATTTCTCATTTTGGTAAAATATAAATTTTAAATTACTATAAATTTTTTATTAATCTAATTCTAATAATGGAATAATTTTTTTCTAAATTTAATTCACATATGTGAAAAAAAATATTGTAAAATTAATATCCTTGAAATAAATGTAAAAGAGGGTATTTTTAGTGTGAAAACGTTCTAATGATTATAATGATTTTAAATATAAAATCAATTTAAAAACTATGATAAGGAACTAAAGTGGTATAATTTATATAAAAATAAATTAATTTCTTATTAAAATAAATTAACATTATAAACTATTTAAACCAAAAAGCATTTTTCATGTAAATTTTTTTCACTCGTCACAAAAAATTAAAATATTTATAAAAATAATAAAATCACCCTAGGATAATTTTTGTACCAAATCATACAAGATGAGTATTTTTACCAAATGAATTTATTGAAATTTATTAAAAGTTATTTTAAATTATGCTCACAATGCACAATTAGACAATATTTTTTAAAGAATAGTATATTTCAAAAAAATATTTATTTTTAATTTAAATGCTTATATATTTTATTTGTAACTAATATATATCTATTTTATTTATTTTTCAAACTATCATTTTTTCATAATTTAGTTATTTTTATTCATAGGCTCTAATTTAACAACTAGGATGTAAGGGTCATATAGATTGTGGGTAGTTTATGACCAGTGAAGTGAGTCCATAATGCTATCAATTATAATTTTCAACTTTCCAGAAAACTAAGGTTGTTACATCCAACCTCCTTTAATAAATTATGTCATTTCAATTTTTACTTTATGTTTCTAATCAATTGATGGAAACCTGAAAAAAATTTATTATATACCCAAATCAAAATATGGGTTAATAGAACATCCTCTTTAGAATAAGGAATACGAAGTACAAATGACATATGGAATACCACAAAACTTGATTTCAAAATACGATGAAATATGTTGGAATGGATGAAAAGTATACATTATTATTGAGAGTAATTTTGGAAATAGATCATAAGAAATTGAATGACCATATGAATTTTAAGGGTACTCAAACATAAATATGTGATGATTGAAAATAACCTCATTTCAAAGGAATTGAAGGCACTATGATTTCAATTTTTCATGATTATATTCTATTATTTGAAGAATTATATTATTATATAAATTAATATAATTGGGAAAAATAATAATTCGTCTGTATAATATCATTATTTATCCAAATTCCACCAGAATGTCATCAATGTCTTCGAATAATTATTATTTAAGATGATAATATCATGTATGAATATCTAATAGTAATATTTTAAATTAACATATATCAAGAAAATGGATAAAAAATTTCTGAATTTATTTATATATTAACAAAAAACAAAAAAATATAGAACATGGGAAGATAAATCCCAAAATTTAATATCCATAATATGATAAATTAATCATCACAATTCAATAGTTAAATGAATAGATCAAATTAAACCATTTCTAAATAACCAAAAAATCAAAGGGTGTTCTAACATAAAATTTTATCTCATACCTTTCAGCTTCCAAGGCAAAAAATATCACAATATGTTTTTTTAAAATACCATTACTCACATAGTCACTAAATCAATTCTCAATCTCAATGTTATATATACAATAATACTTGTGTTCCCATAATAACATCGATATCTAAGATAATATAAACCCTAAAGGATAATGTCAACAATAAAAATTTTATCACAATATGTAATGGAATAGTTCAAATTAAACTTAAGTTTCTTATACACATAAATAAAAAAGTATCCCCCTAATGTTTCAATAATGATATTATTTTCTGATACCTTAAAATTGAAATGGGTGACTCAGACATTGAAATTATGGTCAAACAAAATCATATAAACCATTGATGGTATCAATGTTTTTTATGATAACCTCAAATTATAACTTCCAAATATCAAAATTTATCTAATTTAAAATATTTTACTCACCATAATTGACCATAAACTGAACTCCCTATTTTCTGGTGAAATTGAAATCCTTATATTTCTAGATTTGATGTTGATAATTGTAAGCCAATTTTTCCATTCATACCATAGAACATTAAATGGAAGAAAAATTAATACCTACATTCTTTATGACATATTAGGTTTAGATTATTAGAGAATTATTATAAAATAAAATATAAATAATTGACACGATATTAAATGATAATATCTCTTATAATAGACATTATTTATTATTCACCTTAATATATAAACATCCATATAAAATTCATTATAAAAATAACTATTTCATCCTTGATATTTATATCCTTGAAAAAAGGAAAAAAATAAGGGTGTGATCAATGATCAGTAAGGGAAAACAAAACAACTAAAAAATAAATGTCACCAGCTGGAATTGGGAGAGAATAAGGATGTTATGAAAAAAATTAATGTTAACAGGTATAGAATTAGAATATTTATACCAATCTATATCTATATAATAAAAAATGGTATAAGGATTTAACAAAGGAATTAATTATTAAAATCAATAAGTATAGGAATAATTATATCAATCGTGATAAAATGAAACTTCATAAACCCATAGATATTATAGATGAATCATATTGGCATATTTGATCATAGTCTCATATAACACTTAAAAATCCTATATAATTGGAGTAAACATACAACCAATATTTAGTATAATTTAATATATATCAAAATCATTACCCAATTTATTGGGATCTTATTTGGGTGAACCCATATTATATGCTATAGTGAAATCACCCAACACTATCCATGATTCTCCATTATATAATATGCAATGGGATCACCTGATGCAATTTATTTTTCAAAATCCTTTAAGCCATAATGTGTCACTTTGTGATGTCTGATCAACCAAATCATATAATTATAGTCCATGAATGAAAACCTGTATAAATTAAAAATATATGGAATATCATCATAAAACAAATAAATATAATTATTATTTTCATAAACTCATTTCCATATGGAAAGGAAATTGGTTCCATGACAATCTATTTGAAAGATGAATAACCCTTGGAAGAGAAAAAAAATTTATAAAAATATATTAGAAACAATATTATTTTATCTATATGATGAATGAGGATGGTATCAATACCAAATTTTCCTAGTAGTGGTTATGTAATAGAAATATTTTTGATGACGATGACTTGAAATTCTATTAAAACATCATTAAAATTTTCTTGAGGATAACATCCCCTTCATTTTTAAAAATAATTTGTAAATTATAAAACATATTGAATATCTTTTTTATTATAATTTTTAGAAAACAAATAATTTATTGAATATTAACAAAAAACATTTATTAAAAATAAAATAGAAAAATTGAAATGAAATATTAATTGAATTGATTGTTATGTCAGTGGGTAATTATGTACATTCGGTAAATAACATTACCTTTACATAGTAAAATTTTTATTAAAAATACCTCTTTAGGAAAGACACAACAAAATTACTTTGAATTTATTTTAAGAATAAAAATTGGATAAAAATTAGTAAATCATGATGAAATGGTTAAAAAAATTGATATGATTTCATGAAAAAATGGTTTTTTTTAAAATATGATTTCCAACAGATGATGAAAATGAATCTGAATTTTACAGAAAATATTTTTAAAATTATTATAAGTAAAAGTGTATAAAATTGTACTATTACATGACAACATCATTAATAAAAATATGATAATAAATTTCATGACATGATATAAATTAACTAATTTATACTTAACCATAGATAATCTTTAAAATGATGAGATTTTAGAAAAATACACTTACTACATTATTAGCATTGAATTAAAATGTATATGAAATATTAAAATTAAATAGAACTTATAATGTCAAGTAAATTAGAATATTAATGATAAAAAATTTGAAATGGGCAGTACATACACCTCATAAATAAATATAGTTTAATAACATAACAAACTTCCCAAATAGAATAAACTATGATAAAAATATCATACTGATGTGGTAACTTTGAAACTGCAAAACCCATGAAATAGAAATACTCCAATGGATTTTTAATTTTCAATAAAATAAATGATAATAACCATAATGTAAATTCATATATAGTGTAAACAACACTAACAAAAATTATAGTTGAATATGTCATATATCACATGTAAATAAAAGGGAGATGAAAAAAACCTTATCTCGAGTTTGATTCATCACACCTATTCATTATCACTCAGAATAAGAAAAATTTGTTAATTATTTAATTTTTTATTAAAATCGTCATGTTTAATAGTACATTCAATATATTGAATTATAAATCAACTATGTTTACATATTATGTTTTCACCATATTTGGATGTGTGTCAAAATCAACGTTGTAGGTTGACTATGATAAATGATGTCATTATATAAACATCTAATAAATAATTGTAATTAAATATTTTTCATTTATATAAATAATAAATAAATTTAAAACCATTCATGAATAGGTTATTTGAACAATGAACCAATGTTATGATCATGGATATGGTAGGTTGTTCGTACATGTGAGTAGATTTTTCATTTCTCAATGATCATTATGAAAGGAATTTAAGAAACCATTATCATTCCAGAATGATATTAAAATAATAAATAATATATTATTTAAATGTTTGTACTTATATATATAATTTTCATTCTTTAGGTGATGAAAAAAGGTATAACAGTGCTTTGAGGAGGTGACAATCTACACATCCATGAATAATATTTTTATTTTTTCAATGAGTGTAAAGGTAAAAAGGAAATGATATATTTTATTTTCCTAATTATGAATATTTCATGAATATAATTATTATTTCATGTATATCACATATATACATTGTCATTACCCTTGTTACATTCCACATTACACATTAGTGAAATACTAATCACATCACTTTATGAGGAGCAATAATATCGTACACATGAGCAAATTTAATGTATCCCATGCGAAATGGAATGTATAAATGTATGAATTAAATAATTAATTCTGATATTCAATTATATTATAATCCTATTATATATTCTTTTTTTCATCATTATACCCAACTGTTAGATGTGGTATTGGAAAAATAGATGTCATCGATCCATGAGGCTGTAGTCCACCATATGCATGAATGGTGATTTCATAACCCATTTGATAATAGTAGTGATGGTTGTAAGTCATTAAATAATTGTAACAATATCCAAATATATGAAAGATATTATGGTAACAATATAAGAATAAATTAAAAAAATGATGTTGTAAGATAAATAAATAATGTAAAGAGGATCATTGATGAAGACTGCCTATACTTCAAGTATCATCCTTAGGTTTTCACTAAATCCATATAATGATTGATTGTTTCAATAGCTAAGATATCTAAGAGTTGGTAATGAAATTTTTCAAGTGATTTTGTTGGATTATCAAAACATTTCATAAGATGTCTGAATATATGAGAGGAGTGAATGGGGGTTTCTTCTTAATGAGGAATGATGTTTTTTTTTTAATTTATAGAATTATTCCCTATTGGGAGGTCAATATTACATGAAGTTGTTCCAAATTGTTTAATTAAATCAGTGTAGGGACTATATAATCTATACACACCTCAATTCTATAATAATAAACTATTATTGAACATTTTCTACCATAGAATATATGATTATGAATTTTTACCTTTTTTTCAATACTGTAAATATTTTTCTAACATGGGAAATTTATCATTAAATACTAAATTAATGTGATACATATTTGATAATTTGTAATAATTTATTCTAATTAATGAATATAATTTTAAATAAATTATATCATATATGTGTTGAAAATTATTTTTAACAATAGATAATGTAAAGTGGAAAACAATACTTTCACAATAGTAGTGATAACCATGGTTTCAATATTCATGGGTTAATGAATTCATTACAGAATAAAAAATTGGTACATTAATGGAAACTAGATTAGATTTATTGTTTTTTAAAAATCACATGGCATAATATAGAATTATAAATAAATTTAAAAAAATTAATAAAATATTATATATAATAAAATTAAATTATTGTCAATTTTGACGTTATTTATTTCATTTGTATTTTAAAAAATGTCACAAATAATTTTTAATTATATTATATAATTCTCACACATTTTTATAATTAAATATTCATCTATTAAAATATTCTAACACAAAATTTTATCAGTTTACCTCTCTTTTAATATGTGTAGTATAATTTATTTTATTTTACTATTAACTAAATAATTACTATGTTGTAATTTAATATGTTTTAAATTAATTATTCCATAAAAAAATAAATACATTATCATGATAACAAAATCATTCATATTCAATAGGATAAAAAACGAACCATGTGTTTTTGGTGTCCCTATTGTAGGACTTATTAAATATTAAAAGTTAAAAAATATATTTTTCATATTTGTATTTACATTACTTATTATATGAGTAATTTTGAAAGGAAATCTTTAAATTAATTTAGATATTTTAGATAAATTTATCTTTTGTATCTTAAAAAACTCATCAAATAACATTGACATATTGTTTTAAGTCATTTCACTCTAATCAATCATGTTTCAACCCTAATAAACCATTTTTAACCTGAACCATAGTAATTAATTTTTACTGAATTTACTCTTCATTTTAGTAATAATATATGCTGATTTTTTTAAATTATATATTATGATTTTTTGAAATCTTGAAGTAATTTTTTTCAAATAAAATTCATAGATTTCTGAAAAAATAATTGAATATCGATCCCAAAATGTTGACAAGAAATAGGGTTTTTAATATTAAAATGTTCAGAAGATAACAAATTTATTTATATACAAATTCAATATAAAAATTATTCTAATGACATATATTGGATTAATTTATACAAATTTTAGATAATTTTAATTATAAACCAATTATAATTATAAATTTATTGTCCTAAATTATATAAATTAATCGGAAATTTTCATTTAAAATTCATTATTTTCACTATTCTTACAAAAATGATCTTTTCATAAAAATATAAATAATAAACACAAAGATAAATTTAAAATTTCAATTTAAATATTAATTTTACTTTTTTAGATATGTTATCTTAAATTTGAAATAATTAATTTGATATTATATGTTAAAGCATAATTAAACAACCTTTTGAGAAATATACTCTTTTTCATAAAACATTTTTTCCTTTTAATTTAATTTTATTTTAATTTTAATCAATAGATAATATTTTTTTAAACTATATATTTCTCATAATTTAGTTAGCAGGATTCATAATTTCTAATTTAATTTCTATGTTGTGATGATTTTATATATTGTGGCTCCTTTAGGCCTAATGTTGCGTGTCCTTTACACTGTCAAATTTAATTTCCTTCTTTTAAAAAAAACTTAGGTTGTTACATTATATAGAAAATATGTCATTCATTAGATATCTATGGATCTCATCCCATACACTACATAAGATGGAACCCATTAATCCATTACTATCCAAATAGTGGGTGTTGTATTAATCATGTATAATGGATGAAAACCTACCTATATATAGGCAATAACACACTTGGAATGTGTATATGGAATGTTTTGTGTAAGGGGGTTAGTGTGGGGAGGCATGAACCATGTGTATTGTGTGTTTATTTTCTGAGATCCGAAATTATAGACCTTGTTTATTGGTTTCGATTATTTCTGCATATATTAAATGGTGGTTAGAAACAATATACACTAATATGGGACATGTTAGTATAATGATACATTTCATCTTCTTAAATGAGATATGAAAAGAATGATTAAAAATCGTGTATCCCATATTTATCCATTCTCCCTTGAGAGATATATATTTTGGGTTTCTAAATGGATAATATACTGGAAACATGATGAAACAATAGTGTTATCATGAGTAACTAATCATGTGATTTTGAGTTCATTACATAGTCAATATAACGATATCATAAAGAACCTGATGTGATCACATGTCACAACCAACCACATGATAAAACACAAAAAATGCTACCTGATTGGTATCCTCTTTACAATATAACAGATATCTATATCCTTTATGGAATTTCATACATGAAGAAGAAGAAATCATGAATAGTAAAAGTGGAAATATGATGTCCATTGTTGGTGAACCTAATGTATTAAGAATTGACATCCCAGTAACCATTAGTATGTTATGTAGACCACTATAATATATACAATGAAACTATCTGTCTACCAATATATAAGACTTGGAATCCAATGAAATATTCATGCACATACAATGAGATCAATAAGACTTCACTTATTTTACACATGAAGTATCACATTCATGAATAAGAAATAGATTATAAATGACTAGGAGTGAAATACATGAGTGTAATGTATATTTATCCAATGTGATTAGGTATTTAACTAAGGATTCAAGAATTTGGAATTTCATGAAGGTTTTAGGAACTCATACAGTAATAATTAGTACCACTGGGCATATCATGCATGATTCAAGAATGTGTGTCATTATTGATGTTAGTGTTCTGGAGAATCAAATATTTCATAAATTTATATAATGCATGAAAAAGAAATTATGCCTCTTGATGAAATTAAAAACATATGTGTTATTTAAATTTCACATATAAGTATCTATAGTTTTTTGGGAAAATTTAAATGAGAATGATTTCCAATTTTTAATTAGTATCTAATGATATTCTAAATTTTATATGTCCTCATGTTTTTAATGTGATGTTCACCAGACTCTAACTATTATAGAGATTCTATAACAAAAATATTGGAATATGATCAATGATGATTATTGAGAATTACTATTAGTTAATAAATTAATATAAATATGCAATAAGGTGATGAAGAAAGTGGGTTTGATCCATGATAAATTTATTTTAGAATATTTGAGAGAATTAAATATACATAATAACATAGATAAAAGAGGAAGATAAAAATAAGGCTATCCAAGAAACAAAATACATGAGATGCTAAATATGATATATATCTCTAGAAATATGAAGGATGTCACAATATATGATTATTTTTCAATGTTCATGGAGATGTAAATGGGTATATATGTTTTTCCGTATTCCCATTGACGAAGTTCATATTTCCATGTGGCGTTGAAGCAACCAAGGAGATAAAAATGAACATTTTTACTGAATCATGATTAATGAAGTTAATTTTCACCCTTTGTATCCACTATGCCATGGGAACATAGTGTATTATAGGTTGGGAAAATTATTGAAGGAACCTTATTGGAATCTATGTATACAAGACTATATTATCATTTCCTGTAAAGATATTATTATGATAGTGGTGAATCATTTTTGGGAAAACAACACGGTAACAATTTGGAGTTTAGAAACAACATTTCAAATAATTTTTTCTATCATATTTTTTTATTTGTTACACCTTAGGTGATAACTATGATAAATAATTGAGTTTATAAAGGAACCTAAAAAAGTTAGAGTGGATGAAATAAAATGTAACGAATTTTTAAAAATAATACCAGTAATTGAACACCATCTAAGTGGCCCATCTATCTTTTGGAACTTAATAATATTAACGAAAATTTAAAAGAATTAGAATTGTGGCCTGATTAGTTTGAATAGAATAAATCTATTCTATGTAATAAGGTTAATAAAAATATTATATGACTATTACACACAAGTATATATCATTTAGCTAAACCACTAGTAAACATATTACAAGTTTAGACTTATTGATATATAATTGATACACAAACTATTTATTTAGATGTTAAAAATATTGAATTATTAGTAAAGTGAAAATCATAAATCAAAAAATTATACAACTATAGATAATAATACTAAAATAATTCATAGATAATGAAATATAATTTATTTAAAAAAAATTTCTAACGAATCATATGTTTTAATTTTGAGGATAAATTTACCATTTTTTTAGTGATATATGTAATAAAATTATAAATAAATAAATAAATAAATAAATAAATAAATATAATAATTAACAAACATGTGATGGTTATCTACTAGTACGAAATAGTAATACCATCATATAATTTTAAAAATATAAATTTCCAAAGAAATACTTTTATGTGTTTTATGTATTTCTAAATGAAAATATATTAGATTTATCACTTTTAAATTATGAATATAATGTAATTATTATAATATATAGTAATACCGGAACACTTATTTAATAATATTTATTAAATAAGATTTAGAACACTTAATTCTAAAATAGTCTTTTCTCTATAAATGGTATTTTATATAAATTGTAGTTTAAATTAATGAATAATTTCACATATATTAATATTTAATTTTACTTAATGGATTCAAAAACAATTAATTATAATGTCATAATTATTTAATAATTTCAATTTAAATTTTTTTAAAATAAGTTATAATTATAGAACATGGGATACGATGGTAATGGTAAATTGAAGTAAATGGATTTAAAATATTGTAAATTTCAATATGATCAAAAAACCATTAATATTAATGGGTGTATTTTTGAGTTTTCATCCCTTTATCCTAGGATATCTATTATTCTTATAGTTTTCCCCATTAAGTTTTAAAATGAAAAATATATAAAATATGGAATGGTTATTTGTGAATATACCCCTAAATACTCACCTATAAAAGGCTACATTATCTATAACTGCAAAACAAATATTTTCATCCACATATATTACGAACACACTTCATATTTTTCTCTCAAAAATAATTCCGTAATCACCCATTAGTACAAGAGGTTGTTTTTTGGTTAAGTTGGACCACATACATAAATGATATTATTCTGTCATTTTCATTTCCATCATGAATAATAACCAATTTATTACTTATTATTATATAATATTTTATGGAATATTTTATGAAATATATACTATATTTGAAGGATTAATGTAATGAATGTTTATTATAATTTTACATGTGGTTAGTGGTAGCTTATCCACAACATGCCCATCAAATATCCATATTTTTTAACCATACCCATATATTCGATAAAATTTATATATGACTTCATAAATATTATAATCATAAATATTAAAATACCATGATTAATCTAGTGATTATAGACATCATATACAAGAATGGCGAATGATACAACATTAAGTATCTTTTCTGAAATAGTCGCAATTTCTAATATCTAATGAAGAAAATAAGTAATAAATAACTAATTTTTCTGTAATGTGTGATTTTAGTTGGAGAATATAAATGATAATATATATAAATATGTTTATAAAATAATCTATTAATTTGGTTTTTGTTATTATATATAAAATTAATCTACCATTGTATAAATCTAGAGTATAGATAATGGTTTATCATCTTAATTTCCCTTCTTTGTGATATGCTTTATATTCACAATTTTTTCTTTTCTGGTTTGTATATACTACCCATTGATGTAATTTTAAAATACTTATTAGGAAATTCAAGGTATTTAAAAATCGATCTTCTTTTTCACATTCATGGACATTTTACAAAAGATATACTAATATGTAAGTGTCTATTTTCAAATCTCACTTTGAAATTGATATTGGTTATGTTTAACAACCTTTGAAAAAAATTATAAGTTATTTATCTTAGAAACATAATTAAATTTAATTCAATGTGGTTATTTATTATTTTTACATGTCTTATTGGTATTTCATGTTCATTTATTTCATAACATAACTAAAATTTTGTTTTTATGGGGAGCCAAATATATCTATTTTTTTGATTGAGAATGTTTTACTCAATGTTCATTTTATTTATTTATTTCTATTCATTTCTAATATATAATTATTTTATTTCTTAGTGTGATGACCCGAATATTCCAGGTAAATTTTTTAATTATATGGAATTATTTTTAGACTGCGAAATCTAACAGAGTGTGATTCCAAGGCCCGAAGTCCCCAAAATGATTCTTAGAAGTTTTATTGAGCTTTAATTAGCACACGTAAGAAGTTTTCCTAAAAATATGGAATAAATCTTAAACAGTTGCTCAGATCAGAAATCTAATGGAACTATTGCCTATAGGATGGCACATTAACCAAGGAATGACTTATGTTTAGTTGGCACATGCCCGCTGTGAGAAAACATGAAAATGGAATAACCGTAAATAAAATAATTAAATAAAGTTATTTTATTTTTCAAATTTTTATAACTCAAAAATGGTGACTCAGATTAAAAATATGAGACCCCCACTGAGCTCTTGAGGGTTTTCTTTCTTGGGGAAGATACTAACATTGGCCGGCATGGGCTAATAGTGGAAGTTATATTTTGACCGTAAATAAATTAATTAAGTGAAAATTATTTTATTGTTAAAATTCATAACTTCTGTAAGGTAACTCTGATTGAAAATTTGAGAGTACCATTGAGTTTTTGGGGTGTGTTATCCTTAGGTGGAGCCAAACCTCGACTGACACAAGACTATAGTGAACGTTAATAATATATTGACCTTTTTTTGGTATGTTCAGTAAATGCACGAGCAGTATTTTCTAACTTTTGAAATGGTGCTCAGATTAAAAATATGATGGCATCGTTGAATCCACAATGTCATGATTCGCTTAAGAGAGACATACATTTATTTCTATCATTCTGGATAAATAGTTATGTTTTTTTATTTTTTAAATGAAATGAAATAATTTAATTTAATTATTTTATTTTCTTTATAATCCTCCAACAAAAACACGGAGTGTGGGGCCAGTGATGTGTCAATACAATTAATGGCTTAACCAAAAATCAATGTAACAAAAACATCCAGGAAATTATGAAGCTTCCAAATTAATGAGTCCCACTAATTCCCAAAGTTGATACATACCCTCCCCCTGTCCTATATATGTGGAGCTTTGGGGGAGGTATCATCACAACTTCTCTAAGGAACAAAGAGCTGAAAGAGTGTCAAGATACCAAACTTTAGGAGGATAGAGCTAGTTTTGGTGAGCAGTTTCAAGCGACAATGAAACCTCAAAATGAAGGATGACGTGCAAGTGGAGTCATTGGAAGACTGTGGTGGGACCAATGATAACTGACCCACCTTCAACCTTGGATGTTCTCCAATGGTTTTACGAGGTAGGGGTTTTGATTTATTGTTTTGAATTCAAGTGATTTTTTTGAACACCTTAATCCCCCACTTGTTTTCGACATAATGTATAGAGCGTGGGCCTAAGGAACCCCACCCAGACCCTCTAAAAAATTGTTATTCCTACAGCTCAGTGGAAGACCGTCGATATGATGGCACCGACCAGCTACGAATGAGGCAGTGCGCTGATGCACGCCGGAAGTGGAGTCCGAAGCCAAATGTCACAGCCGTCATCGGAACGGCCGATACTGGATGACCGTAGAAGAGGTTCGGTGTGCCGTTTCATGAAGCCATTGAGAATGATGTCACTGCTCATCAGTAGTGGAAATGGGAGGTGGCGGTCATCCCGTTAGCTGACAGCGGACAAGGAGGCGACCCGACCAGCGCGCTACCAGCGGACAAGAAAACACGACCGAAGCTATTGCGAAGGAATAACCCGTGCCTCTAGAAGGTTCTGCAACAACCAGGTGGTGCCCTTGTGGTGCTGCCACTCAACAAACCGAATGGCCTCTGGGTCATTCATGAGTTCGGGGTGATAGGGGTCACACCCCCCGTGCCAGCTAGGGTGGACACCATAATGGGCTACTGCCTTTCAGAGTCACCTCATTTTCAGGCCACCGCCCAAGTGAGCCGCCACCCTATAGTTCCGAAAACATTGAATACTGCCCTTTAGGGGATGGGACGCCCTTGTGGGCAGCCCCCTTGTGAGACAGGTCATTCTGACCTGGTTGGACCGGACCGAGGCCCATCGGTCCATAAATATTTAAAGGGCCATAACATGGGAACCGGGCGTCCGTTTGACGAAAAGTATATGGCGTTGGGACCATTCTATTGAGATGGTCATTTTTTGTATACTCCACATGTGTTTTGGAGACCGTTGATGTATGGCTGGGTTGGATCAAACCCAAATCCAATCGGGACCCCAGAACTAAATCTCTTATAACTCACAGACTGAGCATCCGATTGATGCGCCGTCTCTCGCGTTGGAACCCTTACAACATGGAGGTCCATTAGGTTATTACCTTTTCATTTTTAGTGGTGGTAGAGGTATGAATGATATCTCAAGGGGAAGATACTACAGTACTCGAGCATGTTGAGCGGGAATCCAGTGGCTGGTAGTGACACATATGTTGGAGGCTGACCATATAGAGGGTTAGTACTGAGCAATCCTATGTGGGTCCACACCTAGTAGTCCTGTCTGGCTCATCACCTAGCTGTCTAGTGTGGATAATCACCTATTTGTCCTGTGTGGATTAGCAACATAGGTTCTGATGTGGACCAGCCTTAGAGAAACCCATCATGATTCAACGATATACCGATCCTCGGAGGATCATATCATGTGTGGGTCAATGCGGGGGTTAGTACATATTGATCCTATGTGGGTCAGACACCATATGGTTAGCAGAAGTGCCTCTTGACATAGTAAGATGATATAGATTCGCGACTAATTTTATGTGCTTCTATACTTCATTGAAAACATAGTTTGAGTTGAGACTCAAACTGTGATGTTTCTGTTTCATTGTGTTTTGTGATCGAGATCATGTTTTGTCGTTTTCCTTTGTGGAATTATGAGAGACCTTCAGGGGTCTCGGGGTACCTACAGTTTGTTGTTATACTTACCCCTACATGGGATTTTCCCACACCTTGTTGTGTCTTTTGCAGACGATGAGCAGTTGGGCTGAGGTTTGAGGGAGCGAGGACCAGGCGGTACGTGGAGGAGACAAGCAGACGTGGAGTGTTGTGGAGGTGATCTGTACGTACCTGTTAGGTATGATCCTCGGTGGAAAATCAATGAGATATTTTCTCTTTTCTATTGTACATGTACCTCACAATTGGTTTTGAATTATAGCCCACTTTACTTTCAGTACACTTTTACTAAACAAGTTTACTTCACAGTTACTTCTTGTTGTGTTGTTGGATAGTGTGTTTGTACAGTTTTAAAGGAAATTCCTTCCCGTTTTAGGGAATACACCGTTCAGTGCTAGTCTCCAACCCCATGGAACTGGAAGATGGGTTTGGGGTAGTCATGGCATGAGCCTAGGGGAACATGTCGTGATAAAGTGGTATCAGAGGGTCACGTTCTACTGAAGAACTAGTACTATGATATTTTAAATGTAGGAATAGTGTTAATTGTTATGAGTGTGGTTTTCTGTTCGGGGAATATAGTGTTGGGGTGGCGTCCGACTTATCCATACACCAGGATCCTCAATTCTGATTTCTGACTTAGTTTACAAAAACACTAATTGCATGTGTTTTTTGAAGAGTTTTTCATGGGATTTATTTGGATTCATCTCACCATATATAACTTAATAACAGTGGTTCACCTTTTCCTTATTAGGATTCTACCACATAGATAGCCATCTAGGATTATAGAGAGAGTACACGATGATGGTCCACCGAGCGACGAGGCTCTGGTGCGTGGCCCTCTTATTATGTTGGAACCTTTGGGTGGTGTACCAGCATCACCACCACCCATTGGGATTTAGTTACCACTAACCACATTGGCAGACAGTGTAGGCCGACTAAGTGCATTTCACGAGTTCCAATGGCAGAGGCCTCTGAGTTTTCGAGGTGAGACAAATTTCCAAGCATCTGAGGACTGTATGGAGGTTGTGGCTAGAGTTTTCTTCCTAGTTGGGACATCATATGGGTAGATGGTGATCCTTGCTGTTGGTATTTTCTAGTATGTGACCATGAAGATGGTCTATTGGGTAATGAGGCTTCAGTACATAGACCATTTCCTAATATGGTACCTTCGGGTAGTGTTCCAGCTATATCACTGCACATTGGTCAGCAGTTACAACTGGCAGTAATGGTAGAGGACACATGTAGGCATAATGCCTAACACGTTTTTCAGAATCAGACACCCCTTAAGTTCTGAGGCGATCCCAAATCACAGGCATGTATGTACTGTCTTGAGGAGGTGTATAAGAGTTCCCTAGATCATCTTCAGCTTTGGAAGGATGACATATCGGTAGCTGAGTATTCATTGAGGTGTACCGACCATTCCTAGTACTCGAAGAATATGATATGACCAGTGATTTAGGGCTCAGACATCTGAGTGAGGTGTGTTTAAGGACATCTGAGCCATCACTATTCATTTATGCATTCCTACTTATGTTAGGGTGCTAGATAGAACCTTTTTTGTTGAATGTTCTTTGGATAAGCGGATACATCCAGTGAATGTTAGCAGTGGGAAAGTAGGAAAATAGTGCCAGTGTTAGAGACTTGGGCGTGTAAAATGTTTTAGTAAGATGATGTGATAGGGACATATGAAGCTGCAGGGCTGCAGATGTGGAAGTAGAGCTAGGAGTGCAGCATGAGGTGGTGTACAATTCAACAAGTTATAACCACCCCCCTTTGAGGTCCCCACCTGGCTCCGGGTGCTGGAGGAATGGGTAAGGGAGTAACTTCATGTGGTCAAGGAGTGTGACACAAGGGTTACAGGAATGATTCGAGGTATTTTCTATGTCTACTACTAGCTAACATATTAATGAACATAGGTACCAATCATTCCTTCCTTCCACAAATCATGTCCAAGACATAGAGTTTTCGGTTAAACCATTTACTTGACCCTTACGTTTGGAGATACCTTTTGGAGGAGACTCAATAATCACACGTATGATGATGGTTTGATCTGATCCTTGGGGTGACAGTTTCGGTTGGAACCTCATGGTGGCAGCGTCGAGGCATTACGATGTTAGTTTGGGTATGGATGGACATCCACAGTTCGTACTCAGATTGGCAGTATTAGGAAAAATGTTATTGGTTTATCTACAATGTTTGAATGGGGTTTTACTTGGTTAGAGAAAAATAAACCCTAGGAAGCACATGATAAACTCAGGCATAAGAGGGTGTAGATGATCACTCTTGAGTCAGATAGAATTACCCTCATGGCAGTAAGAGTTTTTAGTTTTTAGTTCCCAACAGGAGTGGAAGAGTGAGAGGACATCTTTTCAAAAGATGATTCCAGGATTACGTCCCCGAAGGGAGAGGGACGTATATTTTGGCTGGGTACTACTAGAGATTTGTACATGAATTCTCTAGGTTAGCGGCACCCTTGTCAGCATTGACTAAGAAGGGAAATCCCTTCCTATGGATAGAGAGATGCTAACAGTGTTTTCAAGAGCTGAGGTAGAGACTGACAAGTTCCCCCATCTTGAGGCTACCAGAAGAGGGTGATGGGTATATAGTCTACTGTGATGCATCGGGGACCAGACATGGGTTTGTCCTAATGGAGGGGAGAGCAGGGATCGCCTACAGCTCACAACAGCTGAGGCAGCATGAGATGAACTATGATACCCATGATCAGAAGTTAGCAGTAGTGGTATTCTCCCTGAAGATGTGGAAACATTACTTAATGGGTGAAAGTTTTATAGTCTAATATGATCACAAGAGTCTTAAGTATATATTCTCTCACATGTACCTGAACCTGAGGCAATGGCATTGGCTAGAGATCCTCCATGATTATGACCTTGAGATAGTCTATACTCCTAGGAAGGGGAATATTGTAGTGGATGCACTCAGCAGGAGGTCTGGTCAACAATTGCTGAGTGAGAATGAAGAGCAGCTAGCCACGATGTAGATATCCTTCATGGATAGAGATGGAGAAACTTTCCTCTAGTCTTTGATTTTCACTCCCCTATTCCTTCAGCGACTAAGGAAGGTGCAGTTTGGGGACATTGACTTCGAGGCTAAACGTGCTCAGATAACCTCAGGACATGCACCAGATGGATTTTTTGAAGGTGTGGAGAATTTTATCCTCTTTAAAGGATGCACCATGGTACCTGTGGAACTACAAGAGGAGGTGTTGATGGAGTTCTATACATCCCCTCTTCCGCTACATCCTAGTGTGGAGAAAATGTACTAGGACCTCCGGCATCAACACAGAAGGACAGGGATGAGGAAAGTAGTGGAAGATTTTGTTTCACGATGCCTCACTTGTCAGCTAGTAAAGGTCGAGCATCGGGTTCTAGGAGGCTTAGTTCTTCCACTAGAGGTTCCAGAGTGGAAGTGGGATGTGTTCCTTATAGAATTGTAACATGGATTCCACATATGTATAGGGGACATAATTCTATCTGGGTGATCATGGACAGAATCACCAAGTCAGCCCACTCTTTACCCATATGAGAGTAGGGATCCGTAGAGGGATAAGGATGCCTCTATGTACATGAGAATGTGTGATTCTATGGGGTACCATTGATGATTATCTCTGAATATGACACATGTTTTACATACCAGTTTTGGAAGGGATTATAGGAGGCGTTCATGACTCATCTACATTTGAGCACTGCCTTTCATCCTTTGATGGATTGTTTGATGGAGTGGACCATTCAGACGTTGAATGACATTCTATGTGCGTGCATCCTAGATTTTGTCCATTGTTTGGAGGATCATTTGACTATGGTGGAGTTCTCATACAACAACAGTTATCACCCCACCATCAGTAGGGTGCCATTCGAGGCCCTATATGGTCAAAATTTCAGGTCACCTATATACTGGAAAAACCCATACGAGTCACCATTATGGGTCCAGAGTTGGTACGGGATACCACTGAGAAGGTATCGATCATCCAGGAGAAGATGAAGACTGCGCAGAGCAGACAGAAGTTCTATGCTGACAGGAGATGAAGACAATTGGAGTTCCAGGAGGGGGTCCACATATTCATGTGATTCTATCCCTGATAGGGACTACAGATATTTTTCTGAGGTGGAAATATAACACCAAGGTTTATCGGTATTATTTTGATACTTCGAAGGATAGGTGAGGTGGAATAACACTTGGCACTTCCACCTTTGTTGGAGAGGGTGCACGACATCTTCCATGTATCCCAGCTATGGAAGTACATTCATGACTCATCTCACAACATTTACCATGGAGAGCTGAACATTGATGAGGGGGCGACATTTACGAAGGCTCTAGTAGAGATTGAGGACTTACAAGAGCGAGTCCTTCATGGGAGATCGATACCTATGATCTGCATACCCTTGAAGCACAAAAACCTCTAGGATAGCACCTGGGAGAAGGTGGCTCAGATTCATTCTCGGTACTACCCATTTTCTAAGATCAGAAATATGATGGAAGCGTTGCATTTAAGATGGCGGGCTTACCCCAAGCATGGCATAAGCTTAGTTGGTACCAGCCTCCTATGAGAGAACCTGAAAATGGCATAACTGTAAATAAAATAATTAAATAAAGTTATTTTATTTTTCAAATGATTATAACTCACGAATGGTGAATCAGATAAAAAATATGATACCACCGATGAGCTAGTGTGGGTTTTTTTCTTTGGGTAGGTATTAAAATTGGCCAGTGTGTGTCAATAGTGGAATTTAGTTTTGGGACATAAATAAAATAATTAAATTAAAATTATTGTATTATAAAAATCTGTAACTTCAAAATGGTAACTCTGATTGAAAATACGAGAGTATCGGTGAGTTTGTTAGGGCGCGTTCTCCTTAGGCGGAGCCTACTCGTGATCGGCACGGGTTGAGGGTGAACGTTAATAATTTATTAAAAAATTTTAGGTACGTTCAGTAAACGTGCGATTAAGATTTTAACTTTTTTGAACCGGTGCTCGTATTAATAATCTGAGGGCACCGTTGAATCTGCAGTACCGGGATTTACTTAAGGTAGAATTCACATTGAGTGTTGTAGGTTTGGAGAAAAAGTTAATTTTTTTGATCTTTTAAATGAAATAAAATAAAATAATTTTATTATTTTATTTTATTTATTATACTCCGATAGACAAGCGGAGTGTGGGGCCAACAATGTGTTAAGGCAATTAATGTCTTGACCCTACAATCTATGTTACAACAACGTTGGAAAAATTAGGAAGCTTCCTAAATAATGAGTACCATTAATTCCCAATGTTGTTAATTACCCTCCCCCTCTCCTATATATATATGGATCTTGGGGGAGGTATCAGAACATCTTCTCCAATCAATAAAGTGATAAAGGTGTTCTGAGATGCCGAACCCTTGTAGGACGAAGCTGGTTCTCGAGAGTGGTAACAAGTGACACGAAAAACCCTGAATCGAAGGACGACGTGCATGCATCATCACTGGAATCCTATGGTGGGAACAAAGATCTTTGACCCGCCATCAAGCGCAGACGTTCTCCAATGGTTTTACGAGGAAGGGGTTTTGCTTTATTGTTTTGAATTCAAGTGATTTTGTTGAACCCCGTTATCCTCCCCATTTTTATGATCTAATTCAGAGGGTGTGTGCCAAATGAACTCATGTTGGACCCTTAACTGCTTTTATATTCTTACTCCTCCATGGAAGACCATCCGCACAATGGTACAAACTGGCTACGAACGACGCTGTGCACTGATGCCAGCCGCATGAGGAGGCTGCGGCACAAAGACGCAGTAGTCATTGGAATAGCTGTCACCAGCCGGCCACAGAGGCGGCGTGGCGCACTGTCACGCGCCTCTTTTGGGCAAGAGGCCGCAACTCGTCAGACGCGGTGAAGGAGGAGGCGGTCGACTCGTCGGTCGGTCGTAGATTGGGAGGAGACGCGACTAGTGCGCTGCCGGAGGAGGCCAAACCTGTGCCTCCGAATGGTTTCGTGGGGACCGGGAGGCACCCTTGTGGCACCAACGCTCCACATACCAAACGACATCCAAGTCGTTTGGGAGTTCAGGAGACCGAGTGTCACACCCCCCGTGCCGGCTTGGGCGGGCACCACAGTGGGTCTTCGCCCTCGTGGGCTGCCACCTTTATAGGCCTCCGCCCTCCTAGGCCCCCACCCTACCAGGCTGCCACCCTCCCGGGCCTCCGCCCTACCTGGATTCCACCATATAAGGTCGTCGCCCTACCGGGACGCCGCCTTTCCGAGCCGCCGCCCTACCAAGCTGCCCCTTTTGCGGGATTCCCTTTACGGGTCGGGCTTCCCTTGCGGGCTACCCCCTTTGTGGGTTGTGACAGAACTCGGCCCAATGGTCTGAGTCTACCACATCCTAGCCTAGAATGGGTTAGGCAGGGTCAGTCCGATCATGTAAAACCGTACCCGGGCCCGACCAGCCCCAGAAACATTTAAAGGGCAATAACATGGTAACCGGTCATCTGTTTGACGAACTGTTTATGGCACTAGGACCCTTGGATCGGGACGATGTTTTTTGTTATACTTCACTAGAATTTTGGAGACTAATGGAGTATGGATGGTTTGTATTGAACCCAAATCCAATAGGGCCCCCGGAACTAAAACACTTAAAACACACTGACCGGGCGTCAGATTGACGCACCGTCTGTCGCATCGGAAACCCTATGATATTGTGTACTATTGGTTCACTAATATGTGGAGTTTAGTAGAGGTCGAGGTAAAACTGATATCTCTAGTGGAAGATACTACAATACTTGAGCGTGTTGTGTAGGACTCCAGTGGCTGGTAGTGAGGCGGAGGTCGGAGACAGAACATACGGAGGGTTATTACCGAGTGATCCAGTATGTGACAGAACCTAGAAGTACTATGTGGATCTGAACCTAGCCATCTTGTGTGGATCAGAACCTAGAACTCTTATGTGGATCAACACCTAACATTCCTATGTTGATTGACACCTCGCGACCCGATGAGGACCAGCCTTAGAGCGGCCCGTCGTGGTTCATCAATATACCGATCAGGGGTGGATCGGATCTTATGGGTGTCATTAATAGGATTAGTAAATATCGATCCTATGTGGATCAGACTCTTTATGGTCAACAACAATGCCTCTTGAGAGAGTAAGATGATCAAGCTTCGCGAATAGTCAACTGTACTTATATACTTCACTAAAAAACTGGTTTGAGTGGAGACTCTAATTGTTCTGTGTATATTTCATTGTGTTTCATGATTGAGATCATGATTTTTGGTTTTCTTTGTTGAATTATGAGTTAACTTCGGGGTTCCCGAGTTCTATACTGGGTATTGTTATACTCACCCAAGCACGGGCTTCACACGCACCTTGTTCTGGCTTGTGTAGACGATGAGCAGCTAGGCTGAGGTTTGATGGAGCTAGGACAAGGTGGGACACATATGAGATGACATAAGTGGAGTGATATAGAGGTTATATGTACCTAAGATTATTGTAGGATCCTTCATGGATGATCCAAGAGCTGTTTCCTCTTTTCTGTTGTACTTGTACCTCTTATTCGGACATCTATTCTTCCCCCTTTTACATTCGGTACACTTTTACTACAGCTATTTACCTCACAGTTTCTTTTTGTTGTGTTATCAGCTCATGTGTTTGTACAAGTTCAAAGGAAATGCCTTCCCATTTTTGTGAATACTCCTTTAGTTTTTAGTCTCCAAACCATGGCCCATGGAAGACAGCTCTGGGGTAGTCTCGACACGAGCCCTGAGGGAGAGGTCGTGACACATAGGGTCATTTCCATTAATTTTTACTCTATAAAAAATATTGATAAAAGAATCTATTTTTTTCCTTTTATACATTTGTGCTTTCCTATTATTTTTTTGATTTCCTTAACAAAATGGTAAAAGGTAATTTTTTAAAAAATTATTCATGAATCCAATTTTTAGATGTATTAAATATTTTTCATTAATAATATTAATTTCAACAATTTTATTGTTTTATAATGTAATTTATATTACATCTATTTTATAAGATATATTTTTTTATAATAAATGTTATAAAAATGAAAATATTATTTATTCTTAAGTCTCAATGTAATTTTCAATGCCCTTAAAAAAAGTTTTCATAAACTATTTCAAAATTAGGTAATTTTTATTATTATTTAATGGATATATTATCTAATAACAATACCCAACATCCTTTCTGGCATTAATTTTGATCAATTTTTAGGAAATATTTGTAAATCCAATTAATTTATCATGGGTTATTTATGTTATAATGGGATTATTAATGTTTTCAAGTTTACATGGGACAAATATGTTTGTGTTATAAAAATGAGATGGGTGGATCTATTATATCCCTCTTTATCATTGTGTACTATTTTATATCCAAAAATATAATAATTATACATGTGTGTTTTGAACATGTCCTAAAGGACCATGGGTGTGGGTGGTCATCCCAAATCCTAGATGTATGTGAGTGTGAGTTACTAGACCAAATACAAAAGATTAGGTTGTGTGGGTGGTCATCACATGTACTAAGGGTTAGGGTGTGGGTGGTTATTACAATTACGAACTTTAATGGGGGTCAATTGGTTATCTAAAGTCAAAAAGGTTATAAGATTTGGGTTTTTAGCCTACATATACTATGTTATGGGATGGTGGTTTACCTAAGCTAGTTTGATGTGATTGTTTAAGTGGTTAACTTAGGATACTATTAATATTACATTTAATATATGAAAATCATATTTTGATGTTATTAAATGTAATCATTCCATGATACTGGATTCATGATTAAAGAATATTATGACTCATTTTTTATGGATGGATTTATGCCTCTTGAAATGAAATGTGTTTTATGAAATAATTTTTATTAGGTATAAATTCCAAAATTTATTTTTATGTATATATATAATGTTCTTGTACACACATTCAATTGTTATGGTCACTTATTATATAATATTATTATCACTTTTGTTTACCCCCTACTATACATTCGAGCTCACCAATTTATTATGTTTCCATTACAATGATTATGAATAAGAGTACAACCAATGATATCCCTATAAGGAGTGTAGAGTGTGGTGTGACTATGGATATGTGTTCACATTATTTCAAAAAATGTTTTATATGAATTCAATATACACATAAAATAGATCTATAAAATATGTGGTGTGTATTTTTGAAATTAATTCAATATTTATGCTAAAGTAGGTAATTAGTTTGTTTTTTATTCTTGTTTCACCTCATCTTGAATCAATTATTACATTAATTATTTTATGTATTTGTATAAAATAAATAATAAGACAAAACCAAAAAACCTACGTTGAACAAAAATGGATCTAGGATGAACTGGAAATCTCATAAGCTAAAATGAAGGATTAATAATGTAATCCATATGAAGATTTATTTTTTCATTATATGATCATTTTAAATGGTTATTATTTCATGATAATCACACTATAACTTTTGGTTATAATCAATAGATGCAATATGGCATAATATTGTCAAAAAGTACTATAATGAATTGTGTGATGATTGTATCAATGAGAAAAATTGGATTTGTGTTAGTGTGAAAAATATCTTGGTGATGCTCACCCATATTTCTTAATCTATTAAAAATAACATGAATCATTCCATGCTCCTGAATGTGAAAGGATATTTATAAATCCACATTTATTCCTTCATATGACTATGAAAAATATATATTTACATATTTTCCAAATTACTAGTTTCTCTGAATTTGTTTTAGAAAAAATATAGAATTAATTATCTAGTGATTAATGGATGAAAAGTTTTTCTAATTGTTTTTTAAAAATTATGTGAGACAGAACAATGGTGGGAAAAATCATGAACATAAATAAAGAGAAATAAATCAACTCTAGGGAGTGATAGGCCTTTAATATGGTATTTCATAAAAAATATTTTCCCAAAACTCTTCATATTTAGATAGAGAGATCACTACATGAGCTAAAGGAAATGGTAGGTTAATCCAGTGGAACCTATGAATAAAAATGGTTATGAAATACAACGTATTCATATGGTTATATGTCTAACCATAAATGAATAATAAATGTTTTTATTAATTTCATAAAACCAATCCATAAAAAATTACAATCAATAATGGTCTTCGGTAAATTAGAATATTTTTTTATGTTATCACAATATGGACAAAGAAAATAAAGACTCTAGTTATTCTATTGGTTTTTGTGAAAAGTAAGGAAAATGGAATTTCATGGAAATTCACTAGTAAATCCTCTATACTGAAAAATATGGATCTCTATTTATGATAATAATATGAGAAGAAACATGGAAAATTATAGAATAACTCGATAGGTAAATACGTCAATGTGGAAGTGAAATCTACAATGAAAATGAATAATACAGTGATATTGACACAGAAAGACTTAAAATGGATTAAAATATACAATAACCAAATACACCACCCATACTCCACTTTATTACTCGTATGGAGTATAAAAATTAATCTAAAAATATCACCAAATAAATGGTTAATTAATAAAATAAACTTTAGTAACATCCTCAGAGAAGGGACAAATGGAAAAACAATACACTTAAAAGTACTAATGTGGTTCATGAATATTAAAGGGTCTAATATTCACTAATCATCCTACCAATAATGGTAAATGTCTTGTTGGATTTTTTTTCTAATAATTATATTATATTTTTAATTTTCGATAAGGCTATCTAATAACCACCGTAATATTTATATAAAGAGTTTTCAATGAAATGCATCAGTGGAGTGGTAATTGAATCAAATGTTCATAACTCCCACATAATTGATTTTTTATAGATTTTCCATCATGTAAATCATATTATCCCAATTTTTAGAAAATTTTATGTGTTTTGGAAATGAATTGACTCTACATATATTCCCTATATCAATTTATGAAATATGGAAATAAAATTTCATATCCTAAATCACCATATGATCATCCATACCTGATTAGAAGGCTATGAACACCATATTAGAATTGATTCATTTATTTGGGTCTTAATTCCCAATTATGATGGATATTTAGTTTGGATTATTATGAAAAAGAAAAACATCAGATATATTCCTATTATGAGGGAAAATATGAGTTTCATAATATTACATAAGATAAAGATGTTGAAAAATTATTATAAATTATAAAATATGGATTTTTTATTTTTTAGACACAATCATGTATTTTCTTTAGTGAAAGATAATTAATATTATGAGGAAAAAATTAATTGAATTTGTAGAATTTAACAACAAAGTGGTTACAAAACCTTTTGACCCCTATAATGGATGTTTACGATTCATAAATTTTTTTTTATGGAATCTTGAGTAGATAAAAAATCATATATCAAATGAGATAAATTTATAAAAATTTATTCTCTAATAAGGGAACATTATAATAAATGTACATAGAACCATGCATTATATGAATTTTTAAAAACAATGCATGACTACATTCTTTAAACATAATAATTTAAAATGAGTTGGTAAATATAAAATATTATTTTTTAACACCTAATAAATCCCCTTGTTCATCTAGACCTCTGAGTATCACTAATGATACAATTAAACGATGAGGAAAAAACATCATAAAGGGAAAAGGTTTTTTGGAAAAATATATAATGAAAATTAAATGAATGTGATTTAAAAATTCATATTCCAAAATGTAATGAATTTATAGGATGTGGTTGGTGTAGTATAGTAATTAAATGATTAATATACAAGGGTTTATATTTTATGAAAATAATATTTTTACAAATGATACTATTTTAGAATTGATGGTATATTGATGAAATTGGTTATGATTATTTATATGTAAAACAAATATTTTTATTATATATAATTTCTGTTATATAAAAGAAATTATTTTTTATAGAATAAAAAATAGTTAAATAAATTTTCATTCATATATTTTCAATAAATTTTTTGCGGCATATTATTATTTTTAACATATTAATCTAAAACATTGATTTTAATAAATTTAATTAATAAAAATATATAATTAGTAAACTAATAAAATATTGATTTAGTAATTAAGCACTGATAAATAACACTACGTTATTTATTCATATATAATGAAATTTGATTTATTTTAAAACATTGTTTTACTATATTATATGTATTTATTAAAATAATTAATATTCCCTAAATTGGATAATTTTTTTAATAAAATTCATTTTATATATACAAAAATTAATCAACATTCATTTAATGATTTTTAATTGGTTAAAAATACAATAAATTCATTTACCATTACAAATAAATATTTTTAATAACTCTTATTTATGTAATGAATTTTTTATGTTAATAAATTGAATTTATAACATAAAAATTATGAATATTATATAATGTTTAAATTAATAATAATAATTAATGAAACATATTTACATTGTAATTTATATAAAATTTGAATTAGAACAAATAATTTTTTAAAATGCCAGTTTTCAAAAAAACCACTATTTCAATATATATTACATTTTCATATGTAAATTTAATTTATCATATTTAGTACTTAAATAAGAATAAATTGATTCCAAATCATTTATAATTATATTAAATTATTTAATAATTTTTTATATCTAGTCTTTAAAATAAATTATCGAGCAAAAAAGGAGTTACCTAGTTCAATGTAAAATGATATAAATAGGTTTAACTATTAGAAATACATAAAATATAATAATATAAAATAATATAATTGGTGTATGATATAGTAATCATCCCATAATAATCCATTGTGTATTATGTTAAACCTTGTTTTAATGTTCTTTTTCAAAATGTAAACCTTATACATTAAGGATTTCGAATTTGAGAATATTCCACTCATAACACACCTAAAAAGGAACCACAATTTAAATCACTAAGAACAATATTTATCTTAACTTAACTCTTAAATATCTTGATAATTCTATTCTCCCAATATATACATTTAGTTTTTATCAATTTTAATTCCTTGATGGAGGCTTATGTTCTTATTTCAAAAGGTACCCCTTTTTTGAAGGATTGACTTCATTAAATTAAGTATCATGTTCATCACCATATCTTTTAATTAGGGAATAATATCAACTATTTATAAATATAATTAAATTCTATAAAAACGATTTATTATTATCTTAATGATTTTTTTATTATGATATTTCTATTATATAACTCTACACTCTAAATAATTAATGAGTACAACATGTTCATGTATGATTAGTTCAACCACCAATACAAACAATGTTATACCGGCATCATCATTATAATCAGGAATAAGATATAATAAATCAATAATAGTGGTATATGAAATTAGTATTTAATTTATTTCATGGATTTGATTCATTACTAATTATACTGAAATTTATGTTCATTATAAAATTACTAGTTGTTATTTTTAAATTACCTGGCATGTTCTCATCAAAGACTCCATTATCACATCCCATTACCATAAAATTAATAAATTGTATATGGGAAAACATAATTTTTTTAATAAAAATAAATCTAATAAATTATTAATCTTTTCATGACTAATTTCATATTTTGGAATGAGGATCGACATCACAATTATGGAAGTAGTAAAAAATAACTAAAATTGAGAACATCTAAAGATGATAATAAAGAATAAAAAATTAACATATTTTCAATGACTGATTATAATTACTGTATATAAAAGGTGATATATAAGATTAATAAATTTTAATAATTTATTAGTATTTATATCTTCATTATAAATAATGTTAATTCCCCTTTATGGAATTCATGAGTAAAGGTTACTGTTTTAGAAATCAATTTCCCAACATTGATAAATTCTATATATTCACCAAATGTTTTTGTGTGAGTTGTATACATAAAATGTATGTATTTTTATAATAAATATCCCTAAATTATATGGATTTATAAATCCAACTATGATTTAATATTTTAAGGTATTTTAAATTAAATCTCACTAATACTATACAGTTTTATTTTTTAATATCATTTTAAAATTTTGAATGGTTAATTTTAAACATAAATTGAGAGAACATAAATGGTATTATTTTGAAAAACCACATCATTTTTCATCAATTATGGTTACTTAATACAGATATATATATTTCATCCATTTCACCTTCTTTTGGTTCATAGTTTAGCTGAATGTTTTTATGTGGGTAAACCTTATCTCCTCTTTTAGATTGAGAATCATTCTCTATCATTTTCAATTTCTATAATTTTTCAAATATTAAATTTTATATACATATAGGTTTTATTAAATTATTTATATATTTATTTTGACTATATATACACAATTTTGGATATATTTTCTTTCTAATGATTTATTCACAGATCAGTATCTATTCATTCTCGATTTCATTACAATGATGTTAAATTAATGACTTTTTAACAACTACTACATGAACAAATATTACAACTACCATCACTATTTTTTATTTGTGAAGATATATTTCCAATATTTCATGATTTATTAAAGTAATTTCAATACCATAGGTTTTGTAAATTATTTTATTTTTAAAAAAATTAAAAATTGTAGTGTATTTATTCTTATTTCTCAATGTTTATTAATTATAATAACTAATTATAACTATATATTTCAATATTTGTTAACATTACTAATGGTTAAATTGTGATTTATTTTAATGGTACCAGACATATTCAATATCTAGTTATCTCATTATTATGTTTTGCAGAAATAGTGATGATATGCATTTATTTCTAACGGGTTCAGTAAAATATTATGGAATTATGAATGTTTGTATATTAATTTCTATAAATGAAATCTAATAACATAGTTGTGGTGTTTAAATTATTACATTATCACAAGTTATAAATAATATCATCTCAAATGATAGAATTTTTTAGTTGCCTTGATAAAATGAATACATATACATACAACATTTTACATTTGAAATTAAATATAAAACATATTGAGAGTAATTTATCTACATAATTACTCTCATTAAAAGATTCAATCTTCATAGTAATGATTTATAATTTTAAAATTATATTTGTTTTTAAAATATTCTATGTTATATTATATTATTTATGTATTATACACATATTGTACATTGAAAAACAAACATAACATTAATTCATTAATGATAATTGTTAAATTATTCAATGAGTAAACACATTAAAATACCTAAAATTACAATTGGAAAAAATATAAAATATAAAATACTAAAAATGGAAAATAATAATCCCCCTAATCATCTAGAATAATCCCTCACATGAACATCACTATAAAAAATAAAAAAAATTACAATACCAATCAATATTTTAGAAAATGGAAATGTAAAGGCCTAAGAGTAATTAATGTGAATAATTAATTTACGAATGATGAGTTATTTATATGAGGTAATGTGACAATCATAATAATAACATTAAGATTGGTAATATTAACATTATAGTTGGTAATAGTAACCATACCATTAGAATAGTAGCATAGTCATATTACTTGTAAATTGAACTCAGAATAAAAAAAAGATAGAAATAATACTTATTTGTTATATTTTATGTAAATACACATAATATATGTCCATAAAATAAATATCATTATTAAAAAATAAATGAAAATACAAGCACATTTTTAATAAACTATATTATCATGTATTTCATTAAAATAATAATTATCATATTAAAATAGAAAATTAACTATGTTCGAATTTTTTTATATAATGAATTTTATTTTATAAATGATCACATAAATGCATTATAACGGTTGTTTTTTAGTAATTTTCTAAAATATAATAATTTTTAAGTGAATATTAAATTCATAGTTTACTCATAACTAATTTATCATTTATTAAATTATCCATGATGTAAAAATGACCTAATAATTTATATAATGTTATGTTCACACAATTTTTTTTAATTTCATAAATTATTATTTTAAATTGAATAATCCTAATTTCTAAACATGAAACCAATTTCCAAATCCAAATTTCAAAAGTGTTCCCTTAAATTAAATTTTATCTTCTATAAAACATTAATTTTTAATAATAAATGTGATTTAGATTTATAAATAGATTTAAAGTATTAATCCACTTATATAATATTTATATATTAATTATATCATAAAAAATAAAATATTACATTTTTTACCTTTGATATAATATTGTTTTCATTAATTTAATCTACAAAAACCCCTTTCCTTAAGTTTATATAAGCCCTCTTCATCCCCTTGGACAACCATACATTCAACTCTTTAAGAATCCAATTTTCAATCAGAATACACTAAATTAATACTCATAGAATACCTATGGATGTTTTGGACCTTTATAATTCCTAGAATCTATGGATTTTAGAGTCATAGTGATGAAGAAATAATCATACGAGTTTAATCCCTCACCAATTATTCTTATCCACTTCTCATTATCTTTTTCTCTATCCTAATGAATCCCAAATCATATAAAGATAGTTAATAAATATATAATATTATATTAATTTTGTTAACCAATTGGAATTATTATATTTACAACATATGTAATATTTATTCTTTTCATTCCTGCACTTTTATCAATGAGCCCTTAACAATCAATTAACCAATATTGAGGACATTTATAATTATTTTCTTATAACAAAACCAAGTGATTGTTACAATAAATTAATTATGATATATATTTTTATAAATATATTTATTTAATGATTCTAGAAATAATTTAACATATTTATGATTGATTTTATATAAATTAGTTGATAAAAACAATGATTTTTTATGGAAAAAATGATATCAAAACTCTTTCTCATTAAAAAATTAATAGTGATGAAATAAAGTAGGTTTTGAGGTATGTGGATTCTCAAAAAAAATTCCTTCCATTTAGGTAGTATTATCTTTAGTTTTTTTAGTTTGATAATTACTATAACATACACACAACTAATTTTCACTATACAAAACATTATATTTTATGGGTATTGGTTTTTTACCTTGAAATTAAATTGAATAAGAAAAATACAGTTTTCTAAAATGCATTTTATTTCTAAAATCCTTCTTATAATCCCCAAGAGTTCATTCATCATTGTTCGAGAATTATTATATTTATGCCCAATATTATTCACCATATTAAATTTTTAAACCCCTATTTATCCGTGAAATAAATATCTATGAAATATATAAGATTCTCAGATGTTTCCATATGATTATTATACCTTCAATGTGAAATGTATGAGTATGATAATTTTATGTGACATTTGATATCAGAATTATATATACTTCCAATGAATTGTGTAAAGTGATATATCTCATTATATTATGTGTATTACGTGAAACATGTTTCTAGATTTGTTCAAAATGATTATGTTATGATTTATTATGATATGTTATGTGTTTACATCATGGAAGCATTCATCAAATATATTTTTGTTATTTTAAAACATTGGCATGATATTAAATTTTTATTCATATCCCACATTCCATTCCTTTATAAATTTTATTCTTTATGGGTATGAAGAATATCATATTCATATGATATGATGAATATGATTATGATCACCCTTGTTATATTGATTTATGAACCCTATTCCTCCTCATAATAGGAATTTAGGGACCCCCAAATGATGATGTATACCTTCATGTGACTACCTGTTGTAAGGATAATGTGACTTTTCATAATTATATAAAAAAATTATATATAAATTTTTGTTTTATTATGTAAAATTATTATATGAACCTAACATACCAATTCCACTAAACATTTGGATCACGTATTGGTTTCTATAGTATGATTTTATCATAAAAATAATGTGACATTATGTAAATGAAAACATGGTCCACTATAGTTTTACTACTAAAAATTGTTAATTTGGGAAATAAGAATACAAATCATTTATGTTAACCATTATAATATACTTATTTATAGGGAAACATGATAGAGGAATCCCTTAAGGGAAAGTATAATAATCATAATTAGACATGATAAGCCTTTTGATTTAATATACATAGAATAATGAATTATTTATTAATTGTTTCTTGACTTATATTTTTTTCAAACCCATTTCATTTTTAGATGAAGTTAAGAACTAGTAGACTTTTATTATAACCCATGTGAGGGATAATTACATCCCCATTTCCAAGGGAGGTGTATTTCTAATGATTATTTTGATTCTTACACAAATGTCTCAAGATATAAAAAATAATCAAAACCATGTGGAACAACATTATTAACATTATATGGAAAAACTATATCTTGAGACTTTTATGTTGAAATGAACATTGATGTTTAGTTGGTCTTCCAATCCAAATGTCATGGAACACCATTTAAACATAGTGGACAAGATCTTTTCTGTTCCCAACTATTATATGAAGGAGAACTTGACTCTTTATGCCTATATTTTAGCCACAGTCATTGGTAAATGGGTGGAAATGATGAAGAACACCCAGACAAAGGAAGAAATGGAATACATATACTAAAAATACTGTGTGAAAATATTTATTAACAAGTATTTCCCTAAAACTATTCATAAAATGATCGAAGGAAAATTCATAGAGTTAAATTAAAATGGATGTTAAATCTATTATAGCTAATAATGATAACATATTGAGGATTTCAAGATATCCTATCAGATTTATTTTCAAAAATGATATAAAAATAGACAGATACTTGAGAATTTACAACTACTTATTTGAAATTATCTTGATATCAGATTCATTGGGATATACGAAGTGGTATATGAATGTTATATTGAATTAGTGATTGAGTTTAGAGAATTTTCCCATGGTTATATTGACAAGTAGGGATTAATGGATTTGTTAGTAGGTGGGGAAAATTAAAAAGGATGAATGTTGATCCAACCATCCAAATGTCAGAAATATGGGATGTGAAGTCATTATAATTATCTCAAAGGTATTCGGGAACACATCAAGTGAATGAGAGATGGTCAAGAATTTCATGAATGTTGGAGATACATATTCAATCAATCCAACATGACATGGGAATGTAGTGATCCTCCTAATGTACCACACATGGTATATTGTATTACCTATTGAGGGAAGAGGAATATGAAATCTTGTGTACTAAACAATGGGTCCTTGGTTTTAATCATCATCCCCATCCAACAAATATGAATGGGTAACAGAGTGATTAAGATATCACTATAACAACATTGGAGAGTGAAAATTCGGCCAATCATGGTACACTTCCTATTCACTCAAGAATGTATTTTTTTATTTAATTCTGGTTCTACATTTTAATTTATATAAAACCTGTTTTTTAGAAATTTTGAATCTTAGACCTAATACAATGAATTAAATTTATCAATAAAAACACCATGTTGTGCGATCATTAAAATCCATGTTCGGAACACTTCTTTTATGAGAGTATATGGGAATATTATTCCATAAAATCTTTTTATCCTTCTCTTGGTGAATCTAAATAAAATAATATTAATGTATTCAGTCTCATTATATATTTATCAAAAATAAATGTTTGGGAAAAGTAAATGTATTTTAATATTTTGAACCATCCCATTATCCTATAAATATGAAAATAACATCATGAATCTACTTTGGGAAATCATTGAATGGTGTGGGTGTTTTTATACCCAATTTAGGGGCATATATTTTCCAAATGGATGAGTCAAAGAAAATCATCATCATTTTCGAAATTCTCATTGTTACAGAATACAATGATGTATTTACATTGTCTACGAACAAGGAAGCTATAATTCATGAAACTATGAATCTCATGGGGAGTTCGATCCTGGCTCAGGATAAACATGACGACAAGCTTAACACATGCATGTCGGATGGTAAGTGGTGTTTCTAGTGGCAGACGGGTGAGTAACACGTTAGAACCTGCCCTTGGGAGGGGAACAACATCTAGAAACGACTACTAATACCGTATAGAATAAGGCTGAGGAGCAAAAGGATGAATCCCCCTGAGGATGGGCTCGCGTCTGATTAGTTAGTTGGTGGACTTAAACTAGAATATGAGGTATACTTCTCATTTTATATTATATACTAACCAAATCATATATCTGAATTCCCATATATAATTTCCTCAAATGAACTATAGGAGTCAACAGTGCATCTACAATATAATTTAATAATGGGTTCATATTCCCTAGTGCAAAATCATAGGTTGTTCCTATTCTCTTTGTAAAGAGAAATGATGGACCAATGAGTATATGTATCTATTACTAAGAGATCAATAATAAAACCATAAAAAATAATTATCCCATTTCAAGAATTGATGAAATGTTTGATCAAATACAATGATCATAGTAATTCTAAAAGAAGGATAATTGCTTTTTATATCCACCGCAAAAGGTAAGGAATAATGATATTCAAAATAAACATTTACATATAATTTATGCGTTCCATTTTTTAAAATGATACCCATAATATGCACTAATACCCATAAAATATTTATGGATTTTATTTGTAGATTATTTTAAAACTATATTTGAAATTTTTGGTTAGTCTTCATCGATGAAATTTTCATTTACTGCAAGGGAATATAAGAACATTATGATCATCTACGGATTGTGATTGAAACATTATGGTAAGAGAAACTATATGCTATTTTTTGTATGTCTGACATCAATATATCAAAATTAACATTTTTGGGGAACATGAATAGGAGTGTGGGAATTTTCATGGTACAGTCGAAGAGAATGAACATTGAGTAAAGGACTAGAGGAACTATTATCTTATAATTTCATAGTTTTATTTTTTTAGTATGTTATTATTGATATTTGAAGATATATTTTCCCATGATTTTATAGCCTCCTATATAAGTTCACACAAAATGGGGTTAATTTACATATGGACATAAGTATAAGTGAAAATAATTAATGATTTCAAGAAGTATCTAATTGTTACACCTCGAATCACACAATAGAAAAGTTGAAATTTTATGTGATATAAAATGATTCTATAAATAATGGTTTTGTTTTTGTACTCAATAATAATGAAAAAATAGATATCATATTCCTTAGGAAACTGATGATACCTAGGTAATACTACCCAACACATGAATTTGCGCTAGCATATATAATCATCAATATGAATATTAAGTGGAACTACCACTCTTAGGATAAGTGTTTCATATATACTGATTAAAAGTGTCAAAATTATATATTTTCACTATTGGAGATCAACATTCTTCAATTAATTAGGTTAGAGTCAACCAAATAATTGGATTTAAATTTTCTATCTCATCCAAGAATGGAAAACAAGGTAGGTTTTTCTTGTAGGAGAAACGAACATACTACAATATCAATATTTTTTTATTAAGAAATACCCTATCATTATAGAGATAGAATGGATGGATCTAGAAATAATAAAAGGTTGTAATATATTATAACATGAAAAAATAATTTACAACCCACTTTTATAATAGAATATTAATGAGGCACAAATGAATGATCTGGATCTTTAAAAGATAGGGGAAGTAGTAATGGAAGGAAAGATATATGAGTCTTTCAATGATTAGAATAGTTCCATCTAATTTGGTAGTAGATTTTATTTCCCTGCTTCATCTTAGACAAATAAATATATGTAGGATAATTCATATTGGTAAACTTTCTCCTTCCATCTTGGATGTACAAAGATGTTCCATGGTCTTTAAGAACACTTCTGGTTGGAATGAATGTGGATGGAGATTTCAGAGTATATCTCAAGACTTTTAGAAAGTTATAAACTTATATAAAAGTGATTGATGTTCAAGGGGATTACAAAACTAGATCTATTACACTCATATAAATGGGAGACCGTCACCATGGACTTTATCTCTATTGTCTGGAACTTATCCAAAGTAAAAATATTACAATAGGAGTTTTAGGGGAACTTATCACCAAGGATACCCACACCATTACTATTGATGAATATTTCCCACTCAAAAAATATCCATGATATATATAAATGATGTGGTGAGGTTACATGTGATAAAAAATTTGATCAACTCTGATCATGATCCAAGGATAAAATCTACATTATGGATAATTCATCAAAAAATTTTGATAACTAAAATTAATATCAACACATTTTATCACCCAAAAAATAATAACCAATATAAATAAACTACTCTGACACATGGGTATATGACGAGATACTCCAAATAAAAAAAATTATATTACGATAAAAATTTCAGATTAGTTGAGTATTTACACAATAAAAGTGTCCACATGTGTAATCAAATGGCTCCAAATGAAGCACCATGTAGGAAGTGATTTTGAAATATTACATTTTTAAATAATGTTGATGAGTAAAATATACTTTGAATTTTTCATATATACATGATTATAGATAGGGTTCACGGAATATAAAAACATATAGTATATTCTTATTGTTCGTAGAATTGCTATGATGAGAACCGTCAAAGTGAATTTGTTCAAGAAGATTGAAAAAAGTTTTTCATTTTATATCACCATGGAAGAGGGTCATGTGTTTTGGGAATAAAGGGTTGAATATATGTAAGAATATTGTAAAACATTATATCATTGATAAAATAATAATATTGAACTATTAGATTTCACTATCAAAAAATATATGTCAGGTTCATGATGTTTTACATGTGTCTCTCATGAAGAAGTACAAACATGTAACCACACGTGTATAAAATCTCAATGAGGTAAAGGATGATAATTCCATATCATATGTGGAAAATATGGTGAAGATATTATAACAAAGATAAAATGTCTTAAACAACAGGATAAATCACATTATCAAAGTGTTGTGGTGGAACTATAAGTATATAAGGGGGATGTGAGAACCAAAAGAAGTAGTGATGTATATGTAACCACATTTATTATCAACTTATAAAATGTGATCCAATTTTATGGATGAAATTTATATAGTGGGGAATAATTTAATCACATAGTCTTTATAAATTATAATTATTTTATAAATAAATTACTATTATATTATATTATATAATTATTATAAACATAGAGCACACAGTGAATAAAAAACATGTAAATTCATTAATAAAAGTAGTTACATTAGTTAATGAAAAAAGTCTTTAAAATTACGAATATTACACGGGTAAAAATAGATAATATAGATAATATAATTGGAAATTTTGGATCACCCCTATCAACTAGAATAATCCTTCCACAAACAACTCTATAGATATGAATCCAAATTATAGTAACCCATGAAATATTATAGAAAATGGAAATGTTGATCCATGCGATTAATTGTGTTAAATAAAGAATGGATGGATGAATAAGTTTTTGTAGGTGGTAATGTGGCTATTGGAATAATAACATGACTATTAAGAATAGTAACATACCTATTGCAAATATTATCGTCAGCATTGTAAAATTAACCTGACTTTTGGAATGATAATTTTACCTAAAAATACTAAAATGATATTTAAATAATAATTATCAATAATTATTTTCGTAATTATGAAATTTATATTTCTAAAAAATAATTTTCATTATTAAATTATTATGTTAAATAAATTTACATTTCTAAAAATTTGTATTTTAAATTATTACATAAAAATTATAATTTTTATAATAATATTTTTAATTACCAGCATTGGAAGTGATTAATTAAAATAATTTTTATTTGAAATGTTTGTTTGAAATAATTCTTTGAATTTTTTTTTTTGTAATTTTATAAAAAACATCATTTTTCAAGACAATAGTTAAAAATAGTATTTCCATATCTGGGGTATCTTAAATTATTTCAGTCATGGTATAATGGTGAACTAATAATTCTAATAAATCAAGTATCTCCCAATAAATATTTAATTTCATAAATTATTAATTAATATGAAATAAAAATAAATTCCAATCCTACAAATAATTTTCCATATTCGAAAGAAAAATGAGTTCCCAAACAATTTTAACTTCTCATTTTGTCAACATTAATTATAAAAACCTAATGGAATTCAAATTATAAGGACCCAGAACGACCTAAATCCATTATATTATATTAATATATTATTTAAGTTGTTAATAATTCAGCATCATATGTTTTAATATTGAAAAAATATTGTATTATGTATTCTATTCTATAAATACAATATTCTCAAGTATAAATAACCCATCTCCCTCTGATGGTTAGAAAAGTCCACCCTCACATTCAAAATCCCCATATATACCCAATTACCTTCTCTTAAGAACCATATTATACATAGGGATGTACTAGAGACTTACAAATACAAGAATCAAATTAGTTTAGAGACGTAGACATGTAGAAGCACCAAGAAGAGGGTATGCTCTCATACATTCATCTTCCCCTATTATCATTCCCTTTTTCTCCCCCTATCAAAACAAAATAATATATGGATAACTATGTATTAGGATAATATTTTATTAATGATGTTATGAAACAGTAGTTATTATATTTATGAAAAGTTTAAATTACATACTTATTATAGTTCTTTTTAAAATTCCCCATTTACATTCGGTTAATCGCCAATGACGATGTTTCAATTTCTTTTGTTATCACCAAACCTATGGATGGATGTAATAAATTATTGATTATATATAAATATATAAATATAATAATGTTAAAATATTAAAATTAATTATACTTATTTAGAAATGAACTCTAATAAAATAGAGAAATCAAATAAAGACACATGTTTTTAATGAAAACACGATATCATAATAGATCAACATAAAAATCATAAAAACATTATACATAAACAAATAACTGTTATTTAAAAATAGGCACATAAATTTACATAATTATTTTATAGATAAATGATTAAATTAACCTATTTTTATCATTCAAGAGGTGGAAAAGTGATTAAATAAAGTAGGAATTATGTTAAGGTTATTTTCAATTCCAATTCATTACTGTCTGGTTATATATTGTTTTGCAATATTTTCATTATGGTTATTACTATAAAGTACCGATAATGAATTATAACTATCATTTAGTTTTATTTCTATGATATAAATGTTTCAACATTTTTAGAATGATTTTCAATCCAAGTAAAATGAATTTTATTAAAAGACTTGCCTTTTAAAAACACATATTTCACTTCTCTTGAGTTATTGTTTATTAACTCACGAATGATGATGTTTATTAAAGATATATTTAATATTATTCATTTTGGAACACCAATTTTACCAATGAAAATTGTATTTATGAAATAATTATGAAACTCATTTCTTTACATATATTATGTAATGACTACGATTGTTATTGGATATATGTGACATATATGTCTATGAGAATTTATAATGTGCCAAGTGGGACCAAATTTACATATCTTTTTAATGAATTCAGTGATGTTATTTTTATCCTAATATTATGTGTATTGTATTTCATGATGATTTCATCAATGTTGAAAATTACGATGTTTTGATTTATGCACATATATAAGGCATGAAAATGATTTCATCTTTATTCACAACTACATGTGGTAATTGACCAATATGATATTATTTTATGTTTTTGTTCATATTCCACATTATATGATTTTATAAAATATTTCCTTCATGATTATGGTGAAGATATTATTGTTATAATATGACGATGATGCTAATTCTCACCCATGATATTTTGATTTTTATCTCATATTCCTCTTAATAGTTGGATTAAATATCACCCCCTTTTTGGAAGTATAACCTCTTGTGAAAAAAATTAGTAAAGATCAAATTATATTTTTGATGGTTAATGATGAAATTTTTAAATAAATGTTTATATTTTATTATTTAAAATTTCATCACGATCATAATTTTTCTTTAGAACTATATATTTAGATCCCTGTTTTTTATCTCTATTATATTGTTTATAATAAAAATGATGCAATAGTCATGTAATAATGATTTAGTTCTCTATATTTATATCTAATGGAATATAAAATGGAAGGGTGAGGTAAAATTATTAGTGAAAATTTCTTAAAGTGAAATTTATAATGATTAAATAATGAATAATAACAGTATGATGGTATATAAATGAATACATATTGCATTTAATTAAAATCATGAAGAAAAAATTAATTCAGGGATAATATCCAAAATATAACCTCATTGATAATAATAAAAAATTCGTTGAAATTGAAATTCTCAATATCGGAATTCATCCTTTAAAAAATCAAGATGTCATTATCCTCAAGTTCATGTTCCATGATAGATTAATCAATGCTTTAATATAAAAAAATTCTAGTTAATAATTTCTTCCAACTAGATTATGTTATGAGACTTTTCAATGCATCAAGGGTCTATTTATAACTGATACACACACATCATGACTTGTCCATCAAAATTTCACATATATTTATTGATCAATTTAATTCATAAATAATATTGATTTTCAATAAATATATGTACTTATTAAATTTTATAAAATATTAACATATTCACACTACTGGAAAAGAAGGTCATTCCAACGGTTAAAACCCGTTGGTATAGGCTGGAAAACCGTTGGTATACCCTATACCAACAGTTTTCCAAACCGTTGGTATCTGGGTTATATAAATTTAACCCAATGTATACCAACAGTTTATAACTGTTGGTAATGAATTTGAGGAAGTCATATACCAACGGTTTTAAACCGTTCGTAATGTGATTTTTAGGAAAACCTATACCAACGTTTTAGAACCGTTGGTATTGGTTTTCCAGCAACACCTACACCAATGGTTATAAACTGTTGGTATTGGATTTCCAAAAATGCAGACACCTATACCAACGGTTTAAAACCGTTGGTATAGGTTATTCCAGAAATATAGAACACCTATACCAACGGTTTTAAACCATTGGTATAGCGTTTTTTCAAAATCCCATCACCCTTATACCAACAGTTTATAATTGTTGGTAAAGAGTTTTTCCAGAACTGCACACAGCAGCCCCCCTCCCTCCACTAGCCCCTCCACTGTACACCTGCATACAAACTTGAAACAAACTTGAAAATGGATTTTTCAGCTCAAGTAACTGAAAAATCCATTTTCATGAAAACCCATTAAAAACCAACTCATCTTAGGAAATTACATGAAAATGGATTTTTCAGCTCTCCCATGCACCAATATTTTCAATATCAAAATTAACATGTTGTATTATCAATGAAAACTAATTTTAAAACCCAACTCTCTAAACTAAATGACAATTTAGAAACACACAACATCTAATATCTTATCACCTCAATAATACTCATTAGCATGAAATATTGTATGAAATAATTTTAATGTAATATTAACATGTAATGATATATTGAATGTGAACAACTAATTTATACAAGAAATAAAAGTTGGAACAAATAATTTTCTCATTATTAAAGATCCTAACCATCATTTGAGGTCATTAGTAATGAGAAAATCTATAATCAAATTCATTATGAAGCTGAATAAAACCTGATTGTGCAAATTTTATAATGAGAGACTGAATAAAACATGATAAAAATCATTAGTTAGAGATTCCAAGGCAAATAATGACCAAAAAGAGAGAAATAAACAAATTTGGCATGCTTTAGATCTATCATTGATATGTTACATGGGGCTGATGAAACATAAGGCTTTATTAAAATCGTAATGTGATATTAGACCACTAGATTGAAGAAACCAATGATTTTGGTGCTTGGTTGAGATAGAAACAAGATCTATGGTGTGGTAATCAAACTGTAAGAACCCAATTCCCCATTTCCATGTATGGATTTTTTATTCGGGTTTCTTTGAGGAAAATGTAAAATTAGGGAATTTTGATGTACAAGCCGTGTAAATCAGTGTACACACCATGAACATTGATGTCCTTTCCAGACCACGTACATGTCGTGTCTTAGCCATGTAGCAAGTCATGTTGTGGCGTGGTCGTGCCTCTTAAGGTGAGACCTAGTAAAAGCTTATACACAGTGTGTATTGTTAATGGAAATGTCGTGTATGTTTTATATAATATAAGGGATAGGGTTCATGTATAATTTACAGAATTAACTTATTTTGACCTTTGTTCATCCAAGTTTAGCCAGGAGGAACAATTATTCTCTGATCCACTGATTCTCCTATCAATGTCCAATCAGAACTCTAAAAGGTGCATTGGGATCCCACCAATGAGTAATCCCTTCACCTTAATCCTATCCTCCTAATTCATCTCCTCATTTTATAGATATAGATTTGATAATTTATGAATCTTTTGTGGATTTTGAATGATCTAGGATGAATTAAGATCCGATATTCAACAATATTGTTCTCACGACTACGAGGTAGGTGGGTTGTGCCTATATGTTGTTCTGTCAAGAATTATATGTTCCTAAAACACATATACCCATGTTTTTGGTATACATGACTTGGAATTACACCGTGATTATCATATGATATTGGTTGATTAGGTTATTAAGGTTATTTCTTTGAGATAGGGAACCACAGGGTTGTGTTTCGCTTGATTAATTTGTTAGATCTGTTGGCCCATGATGCCTTAGATGCATACTGCTTTCCATGACTTTTTTGTTTAGGATGGATTATTTATTATTAAAAAGTGATTTGATAGAAAGATTACATGAGGTGATTTGATTATTATTATGCCATGTAATAGTTAGATTAGATGAGGTGTGTTGATAATAGTCTGTGATGTAATAATTTAAATTAAATATGGTACTTGTTTTTAACTATTAATAGATTAATTACATATGATACATGTGGGTGAGATTGTGATATGTCTGAGGGAGAGACTGTGACGTCTGAGGGAGAGGATGTGTTTTTTTCCTGAGGTCAAGATAGTGACACGCATTTAGGAAAAATATTGATGTCTCTAAGGAATGTTTTAGCTATTCTTTACATCAATATTTAATGGTTGTTTATTTTTTTATACTATGTTTACTTTTGTACCTTGTTTTTATACATGTATATTCACTAAAATTTGGGCACAAATATTGTGGTAGATTCCTACTGGTATTATGTCTCACAACCTGTTTGGTTCATGCTTTGGGACCAAGCATATTATACTAAAAAATCCATTTTAGTTTTCATGTAAATGAAAAATCCATTTTCATTTGTGACTCATGCATGTCACAAATGACCCATGGATCATTTTCCTAAAGTTTCAACATAATCCGAATGCGTTTGGACGGGTTTCCGTATGCCGGTAGTTGATTTCACTTAAAATCATGTCCATTTGAAATAAAAGTTAGACTGTTTGAGTGCCACCGGCCACACTGTGCCTTAGATTGAGGCGGGGTTGACTCTTAAACGACACAAATGACCCACTGATACTTGTCCAAAAGTATGAACATGATCTGAATGCGTTTGGTCCATTTCCCGTATGTCAGTTGTTGTTTTTAGTTAAAATATTGTCCATTTCAAAGAAAAGTGAGACAGTTTGAGTGGTGTCGGCCACACTGCGCCTCAGATTGAGGTTGGGTTGACTCATACACGTCAAAAATTACCCATGGATCGTTTTCATAAAGGATCAACACAATCTGAATGCGTTTGGTCGGTTTTCCGTATGTCATTTATTTTAATTAAAATCGCATTCATTTTAAACAAAAGAAGGACAATTTTAGTGGTACTGGCCACACTGGCCCACATATTAAGGTGGGTTTGACTTGTACACGTCACAAATGACCCTTGGATCATTTTCCTGAAGTTTCAATAGAATCCGAATGCGTTTGGTCGGTTTCCGTATGCCGGTAATTGTTTTCACTAAAAATCATGTCCATTTCAAATAAAAGTTAGATAGTTTGAGTGGTACCAGCCACACCGTGCCTCAGATTGAGGCGGGGTTGACTCTTACATGACAAAAATGACCCATGGATACTTGTCCTAAACTATCAACAGAATCCGAATGTGTTTGGTCCGTTTCCCGTATGTTAGTTGTTGTTTTTACATAAACTGTTGTCCATTTCAAAGAAAAGCGAGACACTTTGAGTGGTGTCAGCCACAACAACCCTCGGATTGAGGCGGGGTTGACAAGTACATGTCACAAATTACCCATGGATCGTTTTCCAAAAGTTTCAATAGAATCCGAATGCGTTTGGTCGGTTTTCCGTATGTCGTTTATTTTAATTAAAAGCGCATCCATTTTAAACAAAAGAAAGACATTTTTAGTGGTATTGGACACACCGGCCCTCGAATTGAGGTGGGGTGGACTCGTACACATCACAAATGACCCATGTATCATTTTACTAAAGTTTCAACAGAATCCGAATGCGTTTGGTCAGTTTTCTGTATGCAGGTAGTTGTTTTCACTTAAAATCCTGTCCATTTCAAATAAAAGTGACATTGTTTGAGTGGTACTAGCCACACCGTCCCTTAGATTGAGGCGAGGTTGACTTTTACACAACACAAATGACCCATGGATACTTGTCCGAATGTATCAACTGAATCTGAATGCGTTTGGTCTGTTTCCCGTATGTCAGTTGTTGTTTTTACTTAAACAGTTGTCCATTTCAATGAAAAGTGAGACACTTTGAGTGGTGTTGGCCACACCGCGCCGAGGATTGAGGCAGGGTTGACTCCTACACGTCAAAAATTACCCATTGATCATTTTCCTAAAGTTTCAACAGAATCCGAATGCGTTTGGTCGGTTTTCCGTATGCAGATAGTTGTTTTCACTTAAAATCATGTCCATTTCAAATAAAAGTGAGACAGTTTGAGTAGTACCGACCACACCGTGCCTCAGATTGAGGCGGGGTTGACTCATCCACGAAAAAAATGACCCATGGATACTTTTACTAAAGTATCAACAGAACCCGAATGCGTTTGGTCCATTTCATGTATGTCAGTTGTTTTTACTTAAACTGTTGTCCATTTCAAAGAAAAGTGAGACACTTTGAGTGGTGCCGGCCACACCGGCCCTCGGATTGAGGCGGGTTTGACTCGTACACCTCCAAAATGACCCATGGATCATTTTCCTAATGTTTCAACATAATCTGAATGCGTTTGGTCGGTTTTCCGTATGTCGTTTTTTAATTAAAAGCACATCTATTTTAAACAAAAGAAAGACACTTTTAGTGTTACCAGCCACATCGGCCCTCGGATTGAGGCGGGGTTGACTCGTACACGTCACAAATGACAATATAAAAATTTCTCAAAATTAATCAATTTAATACATATAAATCTTATACGTAATTGGATATTTTTTGTTTGTAAATTATATTCCTAATCAATGAAAATATATAAAATAGAGAATAAAAATGTAAAAAATAAATTTTTTAACCAAATAAATTAACCAATATTTCATTATCATTAAAATCCATTTATCAAAATAAAAAATACACAAAGTTATTTATATTTTTTAACCAAGGTAATTCATCACCTAATAAATCATTTTCCACCTCAAAAACTCTCATTTAATTATTTTTAAAATGATCCCCCAATATTACCCATGGATCTAAAACACATAATTTTTCATGTCATGTCCTTAGGCCCTAAATATTACTTATGGATGACTATATTTCCTTAGGCCCTAGAACACCCATGACCCGACCCAACCCGACCCAGCCCATGGACACCCCTATTTTTGAGTGATTGTTTTTGAATATTAAGATGTCCATATTAACTTATCAAACCAGATATCAAACAGGGAATCACGTACCAAGGAATACTAAAGGACTAGATAGTAGACTAATCATACAATAAGAATCAAGTGTAGAAAAGAGATCTGATAACAACATCCCTATGAAGCAGAGGAAGACCCCGGAGTGGAAAACCATGTTAAAAATAAATAGTTATATAGAATTCAAAAATAAAATGGATCAATCTGCCCCTAATCACCATCATCATCACCAATATCATCATCGGCCTCATCCTCCCCACCATCTCTGTCCTCGTCATCATCCTCGTCATCGTCCCCATGCTCATCGTTGGCCTCATTCTCGTCCTCATCCCCATCCTCACCCTCGGCCCTATCCTCGCCCTCGGCCCCATCCTCGCCCTCTTCCCCATCCTCATCCTCGCCCTAGTCATATTCATCATCCTCGTCATCGCCAGGAACGTCATGATCTCGATCTCCACCAGAGCTGTCTCCTGGTTCTTGGACAATGCACCCATCGATGACATAAATGTCTGGCAAGTCCTTCTTGCCTCTGGTGGAAGTGATGAAGACAAAGATTTCATCAGTTTCATAAATTCTGTGTCCCTCGTTTGAACTTGTACATCCAACTCTGTGACCCTTTTATCAGATTTTCTTGCTTTCTCTTTGACCTGTTCCAACTCAGTAATACTAGAATGGATACCTAGAGAGGACCAATACCCTGTCGGGACTATATTCTTACCTGGTCGGCAACGTACTCGACCAGAGTGCTCCTCTCCCAAAACCTGATATAAATGATCGTGTGGCCCAAAATTGTCATGCTCCTGGGCATAAAGTTCCTCTAAAGAAGCCTGTTAAAAATATTAATATATTAATAAATTTCAAAATAGATATTAAACTTTGAAATAAACAAATTAAAACTTACAATATTTTATTGGGTGATTCATTTACTGCAGTTCCATCTTTTTTGCTTCTACTTGAGCAAATCAATTTTACTCGAGGGATACGTCCTTATATATTCAATTTGTGCTTCTGTAATGAAATTGAAAAAATATAAAGTGCATGTATAATCATATATTCAATATTCAATAAATCACATAATTTAAGTAGAAAATAATAAAAAGGGAAAGTCCTAAAGAAAAATTATAAACAACTATATCGTACCAGCTGCCTCTCATGATCTGACATAGTTGTGCGCCCCAATGTGTAGAGGTATTGCTCTGAATCAATGTTTTTTTGTTTTTATCCGAATATTCCTAAATAATGATTAATAATAAATAATATTATATTAATGCAAAATATGAAAACTCTGATTTAAATACCTAAAATGAGATTAATACCTTAAATTTAGCAGTCTCCCAATGGGTAATAATTTGGTGATATTGCTCTATCGGGAAGTCATCCACGATAGGTAAAGTCTCTAAATCTGTTCCCACCCTATCACACCATCCAACATACAGGTCATGCTTATAAGCTCTCCAAATCTCTCCCAAATCTTTTAAACACGCTGGTCGTGCACCTTCACCATTAGGGAAGTTAAACCGAAGCTCAAACCCAATAGATTAGTTCATATAAATTCCAAAAAAATACTACATTAAATCCAATAGATATTTTACCCATATTTGTGGCCACACATTATCCTTGACTTCGTGGGGAAGTTTTCTCCAAGAGAGAGGGCTGACCGGAATGATATCAGAGTATTTGGCTAGTGTCGCCAAAAAACCACGACATTCCTGGCCAGATTTCACAATCATTTGTCCATAAGCATTATATTCAACCATCAACTGTGTCTGGTGGTTCCATACCACATGCAAGTGAGTACGCCCCCTCCCCTGCCTCCTATCTATTGATGAATCTATTATTAATGAAAAATAATATTAGTACAAGTTATAATAAAATAAATTTTGGTATAAAAATTTGATAGAGTCAGATAAATATACATGTGGTAGTCGGATCAATGGGCATCACTGGATGTGCAGAAGCTGAAGGAATATCCTGTATAGGTAGAGTGTCCTTCAGTGTACACTCCTCAGCCGCATAATGTGTTTCATCAGGAGTCGAAGAAGGTGGAATATAATAGCTCGGGGATAATGAACCAGAAGAAAAAGATGATGGAATAGACGTCTGGCCAACTGGTAGTGTAAATATCGGAGGTCTAAATATCCCACATGTCCCTAGAGACACACCAGGATCTAAATGGGGTGAAGAAGATACTTCTGTGGCGGTGGATTGTCTAACTCTCACCCCATGAGCTCTCATACCACCGGCCTCAGTACCAGGCCCACTAGATGATCGTCCATCTCTGACACCACCCATCCTCCTACCACCAGCCACTCTACTGGGTGCAATATCAGGCTCCTCGTCAGATATCTCTCATCTAGGGGGTCGATCCTGAAAAAAAGTTTAACACATAAGTAAACACATGATATTATAATTTATTGAAATATTTATATTTTAAATAAAATACTCACCACAGGGATGAGTGGAGGAACACCCATCTGTATCATGCGACAATTATTATCTGTCATCTTTTTCAGTCTCCTCTCTTCAATTGGTGTCATTTCCTGCAATGAAAACAAATATAGAAGTAATTAAAAACAGATAAATAATTTGTAACCCAAAAAAAATAGAATAACCATTCTGATGAAACACATAAAGTAAAAGCAGATTTATGGTGGTTTGAAGGTATGTGAAAGGATACACACTCTAAATGATGTAGGTGAAACATGTAGGTGAGAACACGACTGTATGATACTATATATTTCCCACCACAACTTTAGCTTCACAATCAACTCTGACAATTGAGTTATTGGCGTCTTCATATGTAATAAACGGATTCCTTTCAATTGAAGTAGGGATAGTGTCAACTTCATCATCACCATCATCAAAAACATGTCTGGGATTTACTTCAATAATTACACTGAATTTAGGATGATGATGACCTTTGACATAAAAAACTTGTTTCACAATTGATTCCTATACATATGGTTCATCGGTGGTAAGAGTGTGAGTCATGTCAATAACTCGAAATCCACAATCATCAATAAAGGTTCCTTTACTCTTCATTGAATCAAACCATTGACATTTCATCATCGTGACTCGACCATGTGAGTAATAATCCAAAATTATTATTTTCTCAATGACTCCATAATAAGCAACATTTTCAAAACGAGGTCTAGTTTCCGATGAAATGGCATAACAGTCTGTTGTGGCAGTTAGCATAACACCATTATGATGTGTTCTCATGTTTCTTGCTCGTTCAGTGATAATATATTTGTATCCATTGATCACAAGTGATTTAAAAGGACGAACCATGGTATTAGGACCAAAATCCAAAGATCGTGTTTCCTCATAAACAGAGTCAGCAGGAAAACTCGATTCCTGAAATATAAACAAATAGTTAACTTAATTAAATATTATTTTTATTTAGTTATTATAGAAATATTTTTACCTTCAATTTCAACCAAGAAGAAAACCCTTTTCTATGAAAAGTCTCTTTCCTTCTCAAAGATAATGAATGATGCTTTCTATATATCAATTCTTTATGCTGTCTGTAGATAAAAATAATAATAGTTTAACAAATATTTAAAATTACAAGAGATAATATAAGAGATAAATGTACAATTTACTTACTCGATATACTCATCGAACAATTCACAATTAAACAAAAATGTGCAATGTGCCACCTCTCACTCTTCAAGGCATAATATAGTAAATGTATATGATCCTGGAATTCCAACTGTCTGAGGAAGTGATGGAAAACTGGGTTCAATTTTCCCATACTGTTCTTCTTCATTTCTCATTGGTCTGTTTACTCTCGTAGTAAGATCAGACAAATATATTGCGCAGAAATCCATACATTCTTGAGCCAAGTATCCATTCACAATAGATCCTTTGGGATAATTCCTGTTCCGAAAATATGATTTCAATGTGCACATGTTTCTTTCAGTTGGATACATCCAATAGAAAGCAACGGGTTCTCCAAGAAGTATTTTTTTCGGATGATGGATAGTCAGATGCAACATGCATGTAAAAATGATGGATGGAATATTTTCTCTAACTCGCACAAAATTAATGGTATCTCTGCCAACAGTTTTTTCAAGTAGGATTTGGATACCCTCTTAGCACAAAGATCTCTAAACAAATAGCACAACCAAATAACTGAGACTCTAACATTATTGGAAAAGAGATGACGGATTTCTATTGGAATCAACACATGCAAAAGGACGTGATAATCATGAGTCTTCAAAGATTTCAACTTCAACACTTTTCTGTTGACCTGTTTTGATATATTTCTTAAATAGCCATCAGGAACATTAATAGTCTCTAGCACTTCCAGAAATTTATTTTTTTCAGCAGGTGTCATCACATAAGAAGCACATGGAACTTACCATTTATTTTCACTGATTCATATAAGATGCAATTCTGGTCTGATCCCCCAATCTACCAAGTCACGCTGAGATCGAAAATCATATTTTTTCATCCCCTTTACATTTAGAAGAATCAAATGAAAAATTTCACATATATTCTTTTCAATGTGCATTACATCTAACCAATGACGTAACAAGTTGGATGACCAATACGGAAACTCAAAGAATATACTTTTCTTCTTCCAACTGTAACAAGTATCATTGGAAACATTTTTCCTCTTTCTAGATTTCATTACACCCTTCCCAAATGAATAATTGAAATCTTTCAATTTATTAAGCACATCAGTTCTAGACAAACGCTGAGGTGAAGCGTCATTCTCTATAGTATTGTCAAATCTTCGACGATTGTTTCTATATGGATGGTTCATTGGAAAGAATCATCGATGTCCCATAAAAATAAAACTATGATGATATTTCAGTCTTCTCGATCAAGTATTCTTCATACAAACAGGACATGACAATTTTCCTTTAGTGCTCCATCTAGACATCATTGCATAAGCAGGAAAATCATTGATCGTCCACATAAGCGCAGCACGCATCTGAAATATGTCTTTCGAACATGCATCGTATGTAGGCACACCCACATCCCAATAAAGTTTCAAATATTTAATTAAAGGTTACAGGTATACATCTATATCATTGTTGAGATCAGAAGGTCCAGATATTAGTATACTCAAGAAAGTGTAAGGCTTTTTCATACACAACCAAGGGGGAAGGTTATATATGTGTATGAAAACCGGCCATGTGCTGTGCGAAGTAAGCATCTTCCCAAATGGATTAAAACCATCACATGAAAGACCCAGTCTCACATTACGCACGTTAGCTGCAAATTCAGGATATCGAGCATCAAATCTCTGCGATGAAAATCCATCTGCAGGGTGATCCAACTCTTCGTTATTCTTTTTTCTCATGGTGTCATGCCATGGCATTTTTTCAGATATTTCATCAGACAAGAAAAGGTTTTGTAATCTGGGTATCATTGGAAAGTGTCGCATTACTTTTTGTGGCACACAACATGGTGATCCATCATCTTTTGGCTTCCATCGGGGGGTTCCACATTTGATACAATCATTTATTTCAGCAGTTTCCTCCCAAAATAAGCTGCAATCATTCGAGAAAGCATGATTTTTTTTAGAATCCAAGTTCATCAACTAACTTCCATGACATATTGTGGTTTGAGGGAATATCTGAATCATCTGGAAGTAAGTCCTTCAAGAAGGTATGAAAGTAATCAATTGAAGTATTTGAAATCCCATACATAGTTTTCCCATGAAACAATCGAATTAAAAATTCCAACTTTTTCATTTTACCACATTGCCGATATACTGGAGTCGTCGCAACATCATTCAATTTTTTTACCCTATCAACATCATCATTTTCATGGGACACATGATGTGTGATTTTATCGAAATCTTGTTGGATGGACATCTTTTCCTTCTCATGATGCCAAATAAATGGAAACTGATCATATATCAAACTCTCCAATTTAGTCTTATCATTTGGATCATCAACATTTTGAGATTTCATTTTCTCTCCATTGTGATACCACACATAATAGTTTGTTTGGAAACCATATTTAGTTACATGATAGCTAACTGCGTCATGACTCAACCAAGGTCTTCCAACACAATTAAAACATGGGCAGTGTATGCGACCACTATCTTAAGCCTTGTCAAATGCAAAATCCAGAAAGCTGTTCAAATTATTTTGAAAATCGGTTGAAATCCGATCAGTTTCGTACATCCAACTTCTTTCCATTTTGTAAAAAACTGCAATAATTCATTTCAAAGCAATTAAATAATATTGAAGTATAATAAAAATAATATTTAGGTAAATTACAATTTTTTACTTTATATAAAATCATAATTGACACATTACTCTATATGAGAATCATATTAAGAAATAAAACAAAATACAATGTATATAATAAAATAAGATACATACTTTCTAATGTGTATATTCAAGGATTTCCTAGTAAGGGGTGTGGGGTGTCTAGGGGGGTGGGGCCGTCCGGGGGGTCAGAGGTGTCCTGGGGGTCGGGCGGTGTCTAGGGGGGTCGGGGTGTCCAGGTGGGCAGGTTGTCTGCGGGGGTGGTCAGGTTGTCCAATGGGGTAGGGGGAGTCCAGGGTGGGTGGGTGGGCTGTCCAAGGAGGTGAGCAGGGTGTCCAAAGGTTGGGTGGGGCTGTCTGGGGGTACAGGTTGTCCAGGGGGTGGGCTGTCCAAGGAGGTGAGCGGGCTGTCTGGGGGGGGGTACAAGGTGTCCAATGGGGGGTGAGGGGTGTCCAGGGGGTGGGCGGGCTATACAAGGAGGTGGGCGGGGTGTCCAGGGGGTGGGTGGGGTTGTCCAAGGAGGTGAGAAGGGTATCCTGGGGGTGGGCTATCCAAGGAGGTGAGCGGGCTGTCCGGGGGGGTGGGGGGGGGGGGTGCTGTCCAAGGAGGTGAGCGGGCTATCTGGGGGGGTGGGTACAGGGTGTCCAAGGGGGTGAGGGGTGTCCACGGGGTGGGTGGGCTGGCCAATGAGGGTGTGGGGTGTCCAGGGGGGCGGGAGGGCTGTCCAAGGAGGTGAGCGGGGTGTCCCGGAGGTGGGTGGGGCTGTCCGGGGGGGTACAGGGTGTCCAGGGGGTGGGCTGTCCAAGGAGGTGAGCGGGCTATTCGGGGGTGGGCGGGCTGTCCAAAGAGGTGAGAGGGCTATCCAAGGGCGGTACATGTTGTCCAAGGGGGTGTGGGGGTGTCCAGTGGGGTGCGAGGTGTCTAGGGGTTGTTGGGGCCGTCCGGGGGGTTGGAGGTGTCCAGGGGGTCAGGGGGGTGCCTAAGGGGGTCGGGGTGTCCAGGTGGGCGGGCTGTCCACGGGGGTGGTCAGGCTGTCCAATGGGGTAGGGGAGTCCAGGGGGGTGGGAGGGCTATCCAAGGAGGTGAGCGGTGTATCCAGGGGTCGGGGTCCCATTTAAATATAAATTTAGTGAAATATTTGTATAAACATTTAAAATTAATTGTGAAATATGATTTAAAGTGTATAAGTTAATATGAAATATCAAATAGAAACAAAATGAATTTGAATATCAAATGATTAAATTAAGTCTCGGCCCAGATTAATAGTTTTAGTGGGAAAAAAGAAGTGTCACTAGTGGTTTTTATGATTATATTCCATTACATATCTAGTTTTAGGAGAAGTTTGTGTTTAATGACCTGGTTTAAAGAGTGAATGACATGTCCTATAATTTTTAGATACAAACTATGTTATTTTTCATTTATGATGTGAGGTTTTGGAATTTTAAATACATGCAACTATGAGGACCTCCGGTTATTAAAAATGAGGGAGGAAATGAACATGATCGATAGGTAGAGTTCCATGGGATACATGTGGATCATACATTTTTTCTATCTGTGGAACCACATGTTGATTCGGACATGGGTTCTGAATAAATGTTCTTTGAGGGGGTTTATCACTTCATGAAGACTTTTTGAGGAACTATGATGCATATCATGATTACGGTTGAGATGACTTGTGGGTTTTCGTAGATTTGCTGTCCAATAATTTCGGTTGATGGTCTCCCATGATAAATTGATATTTGGATTGAGACTATGATATTCACCTTAAATAATTTGTATAGGCCTCATCATTAGAGAGATAAAATCAGGATATATATGCTATGTGAGGAGGAAAAGTGTGGGTGTGATGTACCAAACATGACTAGCTATCTATGAGGCATGGTATGGGATGATTTATAGACTAGGATCTATAACTAATTTTACTTCAAGAATCTATGGACATATTGGGATAATGAATTCATGCATTAGAAGTAGGGCACCATGACTATTATTGATTACTAAAAATGTTTTATAGAGTTTCATCATTTTTTACCAACGTAGATTTTTGATGAGATATTGTGAGAGAGACACTTTAATGGAAGTCATTGAAATGTTTTTTGATCCATGGATGACGTGTTAATATTGACCTATAATACTGAAATTATGAAGCAGACACTGTTTATATATTAGAAGCTGAGGAAGGTCATGGGAGAATACGATAGAATTATAGACTATTGATCTAGTATTCCAACATCATGTGGTAATATTTTTTTGGGGATTCCTATGAGATGGGTAACAGTCGTGATTGAAGTAATGGTTTCTCAGTTTTCCTACAACAGTGTGGAAGAGGGGGCATTAAGGACATTTCATGTGATCATGACCCAATAGAGTCTCAACCATGTGGAAGGATAGTCAACATGAAGTGTTTCTGTTGGACCATCCCTCTAGCAGTGACTTATGATAGACATATTCGAAAACAAGTTTTCGAATTGTTTTAATATATCAATATCATAAATGAAGATATATAAGTGATGTTTGATCATGTTGTGGATGTGGTGGTTGTGGCTGTGTCATCCATGCCATAATTACACTGAGAAATCATTGTGTTCCTATTCAAAATAATGAGGTTTTATTACATGTCCATGGTTCAGGAAATATCTATTATTTAAAACCTACCCACATGGAGAAGGGTGGCATACAATCTATAGTGAGAGGTATGATCAAAGTAGCCTCTACTAGTAAATCCTCTCATTTTCATACTGATGCATCACATGGATTCATATCCTCACATGTGGTGAAAATCCTATATCTCATTATATTGTCTTCAATGAGTGTAATGATTCTAGAAATCTAAAAACTTAAATATTAGATAAAGAAGAAGAGGAACCTGAAGGAGGTCGAAGATCCAAACTGGTCCGGCAGAAGGAGCTCCAAAATCACCTAAATCGACTACTGCTACTCCCGTTCAGGGTTCTGTATCATAATGGGGGAGAGTATGGGCGGCTGGCAATTTGGGGGAAACTTTTGCCAACAGTTTTTAAAAACTTTTGGTATATACTTTCAGAGCTAACCTATACCAACGGTTCATAAGGAATTGTTGAGAAAAGCTCCCCAACCACACGTATACCAATGGTTTAATAAACTGTTGGTAAAAACCTCCCCCAGCCACATTTTCCCCAATGGTTCCCATTGAACCGTTGGTAAAAATCCCCTTAAACACATCATTACCAACGGTTTACTATAACTGTTGGTAAAACCTTCCTTAAACCATCCTTTACAAACGGTTCTATGAAAATGTTGGTATGTAAGTGTGGGGAAAAATCCACATTCTAGTAGTGTCACCATCTATTAAATAATGTTGATATTAAAACACTATATATATAGAAATGGTGTAAGGTTTATAATATAATAATATTTATTATTATTTCCTAATATCTTGATATATAAGATTATTCAATTGTCCAATGCATTTTTTTTTGAAGAAAATGAATGTTTCATAAGTGTGATAATGACAATAAAATCTAATAAAAAATGGCTATTAATAAATGAGAAATATAGTTTTTGAAATTAAATCATGGAATTTGAAAAAATAAATAAATTGAATAAACCACCTAAAGTAGGAATTATTTATGAAAATAATAATTTATTAAGTTACTTAAAAAACATAATAAAATAGAAAAATGAAAAGGGTGATATTATTTAATAAAAAAACACCCCTTGAATAATTATGTAGTAATTTTTATCTTATAAGTACAATAATATCAATTTAATTTTTTAAAATAATAACAATTGTTAAGGATAAATTAGGTTAACTAAGTTATTAAACCAGTATATATGGTTTAACATATAACATAAATGGAGAAAAAATTTGTTGGTGGGAGTTATATAAGGAATAAAATATCTAATATATGAAATTATTGAACTACTATTCCACATTAAAGTGGAAAAAATTAGATTTTATAACTTTTATTAATACTATCTATGTCTCTTCATTCAAAATATAAAGGATCCACTTATCCTCTCACATATACAGCACCTAATGCCTATTATCGGTACCAAACCATGTCAACACCAATTCAAAAAATCCTTATCTAATTTATTTATTTTTTGAAATTTCTAAAATACCAGCCTTATGTGATAGAATATAATATTTAAATTAGACCTTTCAAAAAACATTATTTCATCTTTACCGAATCATCATAATTAATTTATTCCTGAAATTACTCTAAATATATTGTTACCATAATAAAATAATAAATCATGTATCATGACTATAATGAAATAATATTATGATTATTTCAATAAAATTATTGATCTTCTTCCCATCATATGAATAATTAAGTCTTCACTCATGCATATATATTGTTTACTATCTCAACATACCGGTGTAATTTTTCATTCATCAAAACATTACTTGCATAGTTATAAAGATGATACTAATAAATATATATGATATTTAGAATATAAATTTTCATTAGAAATTATATTATCAAATATACCATTTTATATTCTATTCCATTAAAAAATTATAATATCTCACTGGATTATGTGTGGACTACCACACCCGCAAAGTAATGTGACCCATTTTTCATTTACTCGTTACATGGGTGGTAATATGTATAGATTTAATGATTATATATGGTACTAATATAATTATTAAAATTAATGATAGTATCAAACCATGATTAATTTAGAAGGAGAAAAACTATAGAACCAAAACATTGAAGAAAAAACCATGTTGTCACCCGAGAGAGTGATTTTAAAAACAAATTTATAATTAATTAGTGATAAAAGAATTTATGTTTATAATATATGAATGATACATATAATTATGTATCATTAATATATTTATAACAAATATATATTTATTATTCATGTTTTTTTGACACATAAGAAGGAAGTCATGCACGAGGTATGTGTTTATTTCAAAATCTCATCATTTCTTAGGATTGTTTATATTAATGTCTAAATTATAGAAATTATTGGATATTTCAATCATAATCCCAATATATTTTATTCTCCATATAATATTTTTTTGAAATTATTATAATAAATTTAATTTTTTTAATTTTTTTGTATGAAATATATATAAATCATGTTTTTCTAGAAAACCATAATTATTTTTATACTCATTTAAACATGTTTTTATTTCATATTGATATTTTACATAATAATTGTTACATAATATTTAAAAAATTTATATTTATTTATTAAATAATTTTTTCCCCATGTTATAATTTTAGCAAATGTTTTAAATGAAATCATGCAATAATTTTCCAAACGTGTTTTTTTCTAATCTTACAGAAGTGTAGAATGATTTTTTAACTCAATCAACATGATCAAAATGTTCCTATCATAAACATTTCTGAATGTTTTGAAGGATCCTTTATTTTTTGACAATAATATTTTCTAATAAATTTTAATCATACAAAATATTTATGTTTTTAGGATTAAATAATTTTTTTAAGAGTTTAAAAGGATTATTTTCAGCAAGAAATTCTATAGTGGACTTTTTAATATGTATTCATCCAGGAATAAATTCATTTATTGAATATTTTTTATGGAGTATATAATATAAATATACCATCAACCATATTTTTATATATAGTATATGTTTATTTATTCTTGGGAATGTTTTGAAATTATGTATTTTAGTTCTTCCTCTATGGAGAGTTTTCGATTTTGAATTCATATTGAGTACATTGTATTATTTATTTATTTGTTGACTATATATGACTTATTATGTAATGGGTGTTTCTTAATATTACATAACACCTCATGAATTGGAAGGTTTCTTCTGAAAAAATAGTTTTATAACATTATTAAATGGGGTGTTTCAACATTAATACTCATATTTTGAATAATATTGTGAAAATGCATTGATTTAAACTTTTAGATGTCTAGAATTATTCATTACGTCATTATTAAATCATTTATTGATATATATCTGATTATTTTTCATAATATCAATGGATATGTTTTAAGATCTGTTATTATTAATATGGAACCATTTGATATTCAATTACTCCTGTCATATTATTATTATTTATTAATTTATTGAATAAATGTCATAGGTTTTTAGTTATTCACATTGATATATTTATTATGGATTTTTTATTCATAATAGAATCTAGTGTATATAACTGTTTCTGATAGTCTAATTTCATCTTTAATTTTTTCCATTCCCCCATATATGAATATGGATGTTTCAAATCCAATCAAGGATGAAAAATGCAATGGATGATGCTCTATGTTGAAAGGCCATGCATGTTTTTCAGTGATTACTATTGAAATAGATAAAATATTTATTAATTTTAAAAATATGGTTCATGAAATATTGATGAATGGGTGATGTTCATGTAATTATCAAATGATTATCCAAGCATTAATCAAGGATTGGATCAAGAAGTCATAGAAGAAAGAGGTGAAATTCCTAAATAAGTTAAAAATATTATCTTGAGTTCAAACATGGTCATGATATATTGATATTGTTCAGTAACCAAGTATATATACCCATAATACTATAGTTTATTAAGGATCTATTTGATGAAAATAATAATTTACCATTCTTTACTTATAATTGAAGTAGTATGATATATAAATATTTAACAGAGTATTTCTAGTAAGGTGTCATGAAAGAGATATTTTTTAGTGTATGTATCATTATTCCTACTATTTAATCATGTTATGGATGAGAGATAGAAGTATAAGGTGAGATACAATAGCAACCCATACTATAATGTAAAAGGGAAATCATGTAAATTTGTTATATAATCAAACAATCCAAAACATTTAAATGGAATAATAATAATTCAGTTATTTTTGACCAAATGAAAAAATTAGAACATGTTTTATATATTAAATATCATTTCTCTCAAGATCAGGAAAAAACTGGTTTATATTTAGGAAAATTTTGGATTTCATTTGCCACCATCCTTAATCGTATCTGATCAGGATCTGAGGATTAGAAAAATGTTACAGATAATCCATCAGAAACACATGGATATAGAGTTGATTTTTATTATATATTATCATACATAGAAAGAATGTTAGTATGAGAGGACCATTATACTATATAATACATTGATAGATTAATCTATATATTTAAAAACTTTTTGGGATCATCAACATTTATTGATATAAATTTCATATAACAATAACATTAAATCAAGAAATGATATTTTTTCTTATGAAGACATATTTTAAATTAAGGGTATAAAACTAATGTATTGGGATGAGGATATATAAATAAATCTATTGGAACCCCCAAAAAGATGATGAAATGTTTTATTGGGTAAAATTTATTTAACAAAACCAAAGAGATTCCAATTTTTGAAAAAAATTTATACTGACAATCATCAGAGAGATATCGAGTTTGAATTTTGCGATAAGGTAATCCTCTAAATATCTCTTTGGATGAAGATTATATTATTTTGAATGAAGGTAATGATGAGCCCATGAAAAATCCATCCCTTTAAAATCTATCTAATTCATGATTTTCTAGGTTTCTCAATAAGGAGTTGCATACATGATCCTTCACAAGTAATGATCTCATTGGTAATGGTTTCTTCCAAAATCACATAATAATTCATTATTTTTTTATTTTAATGCCTCTTATAATGTAATTATTTGATATTTATATTATATACCCAATATATTCTTTTCTCAAATGATTGTTTTTCTTGAAATTAAATTTATTTTGTTTCATTTTCCACTCTTTCTATATTAAATATAGTGAGAAAAATGATTTTATGAAAACAAAACCTGGTTTAATTCTCTTTTGGGAACATTTTTCTTATATAACAATATTTTATATAAAAAGATTAATCTACATTTCACCAATTCTACAATAATTTATTAAATGAAATTGTCACACATGGTTGAATTTTTTAAAAATTCAATGGAATCTTCCTATCCATTTCCAAATGAGGTACTTTTTTAGTTTCATACATATGATGGAAATTAATGTTTTTTAACTTATATATAATGAGTGGAATTTAAGTCCATTATCACTACTTGATGTTTTGAATAGTCCCTTAAATTCTTACATTATTCGATTCCAAGAATTTTTCATCATAAATATTTTTAATTTTTTATATTTTAAATAATTGATTTCAATGTAAATAATTATCATTTTCCGCATTAATTTTTAGACGAATTTTATAAAATAAAATTAATATATTTTAATATAATTTATTGAATAATTTTCATTAAAGTATATATAATTCCACAATAGAATCAAAAATATTTTTATCGATAGATTATGTTTAGTACTTATGGGAATATTCTAACATTTTATATGTTAGTTTATATAATATGGATAATTATTGGGTTTTTAAATCATACTGAATAAGTTGTATTTATTCATATTAAAAATGAATTGAACTTATTAAATTATGGTTTGGGATTTAAAGTACATATCCACTCTATGTATTGGTAAAACACATAAGAAAATATAGTTTTATATTCTTATTAAATGGTTTTTATATATACATAACCATACTTTCAACTAACATAGACAAAACCTATGATAGTAACTTTTAGAGTTCCTATATTAATAATTAAATCCATTATAATTTTTTTATTTAGATGTGATTATTTTTAATAATATTCACTGATATGATTCAATCACATGTGATAATTTATATAACATCATTTCATAATCATTTAATCATACTGTATTACTATTAATGCTTAATTTATAGACAAAATAAAATGTGTTTATAGTTATTTACCATGATATATTTATCATGGATTATTTACTCATATTGAAATCAATATTATAAACCCTTACTGAAAATATAATCTAACCCTTATTTTTATTCAATTTCATTTGATAATAAGAAGGAATAAATACCTTAACTATGTTTTAAATTTTATATATTGTAATGAAATTTTAGATTTAGGTATACATCTTGTTTACCATGAATAATATAAAATCATGTACTTTCGGATATGGTCTCCTGCATATAGTCTCTTTGTAAAAATGTAACCATCAGATCCCCACTACTAGGGTCTAGGTGTTGAAACCAATAACTATATTTCATCGATAGAAATTTTTAAATGGGAATTGGGTAGGGTTTTTTTCATCTATATAGATAATTTTTTTGTAATTAATGGAGAAAAAGGGTGTCATTTTATAAGTGAGGGGTGGGAAACTCTTGTAATTTTTGAAAATATTAAAATATAATGAAGTAATGATCAATGAAATGTTTTTCCAAAAATCCATAGATAATATTTTAAAGAGTATATGGTTCAAATTTAGCAATACAAGTAACCTTATATTGGATAAGATGTCCTTTAATATAGTACATTTTTTAACCACTTAGTTACATATTTTTAAACATAACTACATTGATAAATATTTAACTAAAGGAGGTTCTATTTTTTAAGTACATGAGACAGTTATCTCATAAATGTAAACGAGATGAAAATTAACATCATATATTTCCCATTTTCCATGTTAAAAAATTTTATGATTTTTAATTAATTTAATATTCTACCTTTTTAATAAAATATCATTCATGTAAATTTGACACTATTAATTTAATTTGATGATAAATAAATGAATAAAATATTTATTTCCTATATAAACCACTTAAAATTTCATAATAAATTATGTTTACTTATAAAATTCATGTGTAACTATAAATAACCTAACGAATATTAATATTTTTTAATAATTTAAATGATTTTTCCACAACCTACAAAGGAACAGAGTTGGTGTTGGGTGAGAATTATGGGTAATTATTTCATTATTAAAAATTAAAAATAAATTATCTTTATAAATTTTTATTCATTTTTCAAATAAAAATTCATAAAAATCATATATTTGGTTTATCCTTTTGTAAATAAATTTTAGAAGGTAACATCAAGTGAGTGATAATTTGGAATATTGTTTAGTTAAAATAATATAATGTTCATTATCAAAGAATAATTTTATAAAAATTATATATATTAAAAGTTAGGATGGATATGGATGATTTCATATCATACAACGAAATAGAATTAAAATTTGTATATATTTATAAATCCTTGTAATATTATTAGAAACATTTATTTTCTAATTATCCCTTTGCTGAGGTGATAAATATTACAATAGTTACTACTCATAATGGTAAAACATTAAGGGGATATTTAATAAGTTCGAATCTATTGATTAATAATTTGGAATTAATTTTATATAATTTTATTCTTAAAATTTAAATTTTTTATTTTTATAATAAACCAATAAATTGTGATAAAAACCTATATTTTTAGGAAATTCAACTTTTAAGCCAAAAAAATTAATTATTTATAAATCATGACAAATTTTAATCTGAATGTAAAATAGGATATTCTATGAAATTAATACAAAAAAAATAATATAATGAGACATTTTAATATATAATTTAAATAAATTAAAGAAATATTTAAAAATTTTCAATTAATCACTATTCCATGAGACAAAAATCATTTAATAAAACAAATAATGATCCTAATATAATAATTACATGTTGAACGAATCATATAATTGTTAAATATATAATTATAAATATTTATTCATGGTTATTTTAAACTATTTATTCTTTGTTTTTCAGGATATCAATAAAACTACCCATTTTTAATAGATAAATATATCATTAAATCTTAATATATTACATTCTATTCCATTATAATAATTCCTCCCTAATGGTCATGTTAATCATAAAAAATCACATATGGATTATTCTTCCTCAAAACATCCTTGTTTTCCCACATATCTTCCTTAAAATTTTCCACCAAAACATTTACTAGAGGAATGATATTTTTTATAACATTATTTTTACATGATATTGAATTTCCATTGGTGTTTATAAATAAGATAAATGTTTCACCAAATATATGACATATGAGAACTATTCATGTGAATGATAAATTATAAAATTCATTATTTTGTAACATTGAAAACATCATGAACTTTTGATATATTAATGAAATGATACATACGATAATCTACCATCCCTATATGATCAATAATATCCACACAACCAATTTTCCTTTTTCTTGTAAATCCATTATTTCCCAATCACATAGCCATTTTCAAAAGATAAATTCATATGAATTCCTTATCACTAAATTCAATTCTAGATCTCAATGGTAATTTTCAATAAAAAAAATTTCCACTATGATATTTTGTTTGGTTCCGTTGAATGGATTTGACATTATCTATCATTAAATAATCATGATCGGGTCCCAATAGATTTCGTTCACTAAAACTATCCCAACATGTTAGTGTTCTATACTTCCTTTAAAAGGTTATTCATAAGGAACCACCTTAATTCTCATGTGAATGTAATTATTGTATGAAAATTATTCCAAAGAAATTTGTTGACCCCAACCACTTCTGAAATTCATAAATTATGCTCTCAATGTGTCTTCTGGAGTATAATGGTCCTCCTTCACTAACCATATTTCTGAGGATGATATGAAATAATTAAATTTAACTCTTTGTCCATGAAATTATGAAGCATTATTTATATATTTTATGGAAACCAAAAATTCTAAAAAGATTGGATTGAGAGAGGTAATATATGAATTTTTATAATATCGTTAATATATAATAGTGTATGATGATCATAGTCAAATATTATCTAATAGTGATATAATGTTCTAATTTTTTAATTTGATTGGTTATAATACAATTAGTATTACTCCCATGACATGTTTTGGGTTAATTTATCATAAGATACACAGTGATATTTTCCTATATCCATTCTCATGTGGGTAATAAATGTAACATCCAGTTATAATTTTACCAAGGAAAAATAACTTGTTTCCACATTAGGAATCATTATATATACTCTATAATATCCCATTTTATGTTAACCAACAAAATTCCCTGTTAGATAATTATAAATATTTTTACATCTAGCATGAACAAGGAATTATGAAATATTATCTTCATCAAATAGATCCATTTTAATCTATTGTATTAATGGTACATAAAATCAGTTTCCAAACCATGTCAATCCATTATGATCATTTTTGAACTCGAGAATATTCTACATAATGTTCTATAATCCTAAATCTGTCATCGGTTCCTTCTCGATCATCCCATTTATGGATCGTTGAAAATTCATTTGAGAGAGATATGATATTTATCCATTCATCAAAATCTCATGATCAATCATTTGAAAATTCATAAATATTATATCTATTTCAACCCTCATCATAGAAAAATATGAATTGGTCATTTCACTCTCATCATCAACCACCTTATTGCCCTCCATAGGGTGGTGATGTATTGAGAAATAATAATATTTCTAAAACTCAAAATATATTATGCAGTGTATATTCCAATCATTCTACATAAATATATACTTATCGAATTTATTATTAGTATTTATATCACAACATTCACCAAAAATACCATACCTCTATATATTCAATGAAACAATTTTTTCAACTATATCCATATCATGAGTCTATTGATTCTTCTCATGAAATTTTAATTGGTGGGAGGAATAAGCTATCACTATATAATTATACTTATTGAAACCACATGGTCCCTTTTCTGATGCATCACTATATATCAGAAACCCTTTTTGATATAGGGTGGTGTGTGTATAGTTTCTCTAAAACAGCTACTCATAATTTATTTGAAACTATCCTCACATTCATTTATCCACAAGAACATAACCCCATTATATATCAAAATGGGGAGTGGGATAGACATCCACGATAAGTCTCTCACCTTGCCTCAATAGTATCCATCTATCCTAAGAAAACTATTGATCTGGGATACGACAATTAGTTTACAAAATTTCTCAATAACTATTCTATTTGAAGGGTTTACTGATACATGAAATCTATATATTGTATGACCCAAGAATGAGGCTATTTCTACCAAAAATTTTCACATTGATTAATTTCGTTTATAGAATATCCATGCTTTGATACAACATAAAAAAAGCTACTGTTCTATAAGTTATTCCTCCCATATGAAATATATTATAATATCATCTATAAAGACATCTCAAACCGATCATGGTTATTTATAATGACTATATCAATTAAATCCATGAAAATAGTAGTAGTATTGGTATGTCAAAATGGAATTGCTATAAATTTATAATGACCATAACTCATATGGATGGATATCTTAGGTATACCCACCTTACAGAACACTATCTAATGATATCCAGATCAAAGATCAAAATTGGGAAAATTTGGAGCTCATCATATTTTATCAGACAAATCATTGATATGGGATATATGATATGTAACGAACCTAGTAGGCCTAAAGCCCAACCAAACTCGGCTACCCCTGAGCCCAACCATCTGACAGATAGAAGTACCCCACCCCATAGAGTGATCATTATACTATTATAAGTTTCACTAAAAACTAAACATATAATATTTTTGGTGGTGATTTAATACCCTTAGTGAATTGATTATTTATAAAATAGTTTTGAACCTGAATCTAATAAAACATTTTCAACTCTAGAGTGGATGATATATGTATCTTTCAAAACATATCAAAGAGTACTCAATTTTGGTTTGTAATTTAATATTACTATACTAATCCCATTTGTAACTTATTGGGAAAGATCATATGATTCTTGAGGAAATTATATGAATAATGTCCCATTTCATTATAATTAAATCACTAAATATTTTTGTTTTCAATATTTTCCATACATTCATCAGAATGATGGACCTTATCATCACACTTATAATAGGTTCTCGTTACCTTCAAGTATTTTCAATGATGTTTCTTTCTATATTATTGTATTATAGAAAATTACCTAATCTATTCTTATTTATTATGTGTTCAATTTTTATTAGTGGTCAAATGACCTTGATTCTATTGATTTCCCATAAATATATATGATATTTAAAAATCATTATCTATTTTAATGGAAATTGATAAAATATCATCATATAATATAATTGTGTTAGAAACATATGCATATTAGAGATTCAGATGAATCCCATCAAACAAATGATCATCCATTCTTTCATATTAATTATGTAGTCTAAATCATCTCTAGATATACTTGTAATGTTATCCACAAATTTTCCAAACCTTCTTATTCCTTCTACATTAATGGGAAAAAATTCCACTCTATTTCATCACATTATTATATAGGGAAGTTTTTCTAAATGAATATTACATTAAAAGCTCTCCATTTCATTATTTCTATTTACTCAACCTAGTTAATTCTCTTGATAAAAGAACACAATTCATTTTGTCTTTAAAAAATCAATGTAATGTTGTATAATCCCCATAAAATAATTGCTAAAATATTATAGAAATTAAATAATCACCAAAACCCATCTTTAATAGTGACTATAACTAATAATAGCTGATATTTTATATTATTTTATGTTTTGAATGAACTCCCAAATATATTTTCTACATCATAATTCAAATAAGGACCTATATGATTTGACAGATATTTTTTGGACTAATGGGTTAATATATGCATCTTATTGCACCTAGAAAAGCTATAAATCATGGATATGACCAATTTTAAATATATATATATATATATATATATAAATTTTTAATGATTTTATCTTTGTATCACGTTAGTTTTAATACCATTAAATCTATATATCACTTCAGTGAATATAAATATTATATATAAATTTTATTAAAATAGTAACACACATAATCAAAATGAATTTTACAAGATTTTATCACCCTTGGATACATACAAGGATCATATACAAGGCTTAGCGGTAATGATAAATAATTTACTATATTACTCTATTTACTGGGTGGGATTTTGGGTGGAATTTTATAAAATTTTCACAACCCTCTAATGTAAAGTATTCGTAACATGTTTTAATGATTCCCACCTACTTACATAAGGGATACTCCCTTTCCCTCTCTCTCCATTCATTCAATTTAGAAAAAGATACTCAAATTAATGAACTGTATGTAGCATTAATATCGATATATAAAATTGACATGAACTGAATATATAAATAATGGATTTACTAAATCCTTGAAATATGATTTTTTTCCACATTTATTTAATCATTAATGAGAAAAAATAAATGCTGATAGATTTAAAAAAATAATTATCCCCAAAAAACATCAAAATTGAGTTTCAATGATTAATTATAAATAAATTAAATAATAACCCCCCACATATTGAATCCCTTATTCCATGTAAAATTTTTATATCAAAAAACACTATTTTCATCACCCCATGTTATTAAATAATCAGTCAATATTTTTTACAAAATATGAAATTTAATGGAATCTTTAATAATCGTTTTGAACTAATGTAGAAAAATTTCTTCTAATTTATATCCCACTCAATAATTATTTGTTATAGAACTTACAAAATCCAAAAATTTGAGGAAAATAATTAATGAAATGAAAATATGATACTTAGATGATATGAACATAACCAATATTTAATAAACTATTATAATTTAACAATAATGTATTAAGAATAAATATTTATGTGGCATAACAAAGTTCAAACAAACCCAAAAGGATTTTATGACCAAAAAATGGCTTATAAATTGAATTATATATTTTTTACCCAACGGTGCTGGTGGATTGGTAAAAAAAATATAAGATATAAAAGTTCCAAATAAGAACCTCATCCATATCCTAAATCAGAAGAAACATGTTCCTCACCAATAACACAATTAAAATGTATTCAGTATCACGTAGCTTTATACCAAAGTGCTTCTTCTAACAATATGATCATCAACAAGTTTAGTTTCCTAAACCCTAGTAGCTTAGAATTGTGGCCTAGTAAAATAACATTTGAATAAGGTACATGTAATCACATACGAATGGAAAAATATGTTTAGCATCCTTTGTAAACTAGATACATACATCAACCGTAAATAAAATTTGATGAAAACATTTACAAAACATTTTTTTGGATAATATTTTTGATTCCTCTAGAATATTCTTATATCTCCAACATATTAGCTTCATTGATTCCTATGAAAGGATACGAAAAAATGGTGAGATCAAATGCTCAGTAAGAGTAATGTATAATAGAAGTGATAATGAATCAACAAGTATAATAAATATTTCAAGGTATATATCTGATCACACATGTAATTTAAATAGTATGACTGCACGATTATATAAAGAATAATTTTTATGGAAAGTAAATAATTTAAAAAACAGTTAATTTAATCTATATATGATAATGAGATGTACGTAGAGAAAATTTAATAATTAAAATTTCCAGGATAGTAATAAAATTATATTTAATGAAGGAAATTCTTAATTATTATACCCCATGATTCAATGGTACACGATACATTTAATGCTCATACATTTCAAAATATAGTTTAAAACATACTAATTTAAAACCCATGTAAATAAGGCTAACCAGCTAATTCATCACATGATATAGGTGATGTATCAATAGTCCATCAATAAATAATGACCCAACCATGCCATTCATTTCCAATGAAATTATCATATATAAAATAATCATTTTAATTCATAAAAATTTAAAATTATAATAATGTATCTTTTTTAAGAAAAGACAATGGATTTTTCATTATTTCCCCATAAATCAAATAATAGTCAATGCATTACAACATATGTTGATATGATTTATAGTTTTGGAAATAAAATTATCCCTCATAAATGATATGGATATTTTGGGGAAATTTATTTTTCAACAATCACAAGAAAATTTATAATTTAAAGGGAAGTTAATAAATAAATAAATAAAAAGGGGAAGTGAATGTTAATACTATCCTATGTAAGGATAATCATAATCCATATGGTGTAATAATAATCATGGTAACAATATAATGTATTCCCATTGGAGTTTGGAAAGAGGGGGGGGGGGTTCCATTGATTAATATAAACCCAACAAAATATTTTTTAAAATTTTTTTAATGAAAACATCCATTTCATTTTGAATAAATTTTTAAAATCCATTTCATTGAATTTAAATTTAAAAAATATTTTATTTAAAAATAAATTCACAATTATTCAATGGAAGAATAAAGTAAATTAGTATAATTATCACCGTTAATTTTCTAATAGCATAAAAATTTAAAAATAACATTAATTCATCACTGTAAAAAGGATTGAAAGGTTTCTTTTTAAAAAAAATGACATGAATATTCTTTTATCGTTTCAGGTAAACTCTAAATGATTATTGTTGTAAAAAAACTCATTCGATTTATTTTAATTTATTTTAAAAGGTGAAAATGTGATAAAATTTATTTGAAATATCATATTGAAAAGTATAAAACCTTTTTTGAGAAAAATATAAAACACTGTTTTTGAAGAATACTTATTTCTTAATAGAATAGAGAGTTAAATATGGATTTTATTCAAAACAGTTTTTAAATCATATGAAGAACGAAAGAGTAAAAAAATATTAATATTATATGAAAATATAATGAATATAAATAAGAGAGAAAAATAAATGATTCTATTATGAAATGGACAAGTAATTTCCTTCAACTATCATTTATGAATAAAAAATCTCAAATAGAATTATATTATGAAATAAAAAAGTAAAATTATCAAAGCACTATTTTGAGAATTAATAAATCAATAAATTATCTATATCAACTGTAAATAAAAATAAATCAAGATTAAATTCAATATATTACAATGAAAATTAAATACATTCGTAATCTTATCATGACACATTCAATGAATTAAATGTTTAACACAATGAGTAGAAATTGAGTTAATAAATATCATGGAACATATTAAGCCTTTAGTATCTTCCCCATAGATGAAAAAAATTAAAATCATAAACAAATAGTACAATTAATTATGTATAATTAATGGAAATACTTGTAAAATGGTTGTTTATACACCCTAAAAAATAAATTATGTTCAAAACAATAAAATAGGCCTCAATGAAATGACACTGAGATGAACACTCATACATTACACATCCTTTTTGGTTGACTATTATTTATCCTTAAATATAGTGGTTTGAAACATGTTATTAAATTATTTTTAAAATATATTAATATTTATAATCTCATATAATAAACTTTTATAACATATTATTACCTTTTCATTAATAATAATTCATTATTTTCTTTGTTTCGAGTGTTAATTCCATTACATTCTCATTCATGTTTTCTTATGAAGGTTACATTTATTGCACATATGATATAGTTAAATCAATACTTGAAGAGAAATAAGTACATTATAATTATATTTATAAGTTAAATTTACTTTTAAATATATTATTAAAACAGTGTTATAAAAAATGATGTATGTTATAATTATGGAGATGGTAGGTCGTATGTACGCACGAGTAATGATTCCAATTTTCAATTATCATAATTGAAAGGAGGTATGTAATATTTTACACAACCATAATTATTATAATATAACATATAACATATTATATACAAATATATATCATCCAGGTGGCATGTTTATGAGAGGATATTCACATCTATTCGTGATCGTGGTATTCCAAATATACACGAATGATGTTCTCATCTTTACTAAAGTGGAACGAAAAGAAATGAAATTATATATATTATCTTAAATAAATGTTAAATATGTCATAATTTTCATTATATTTTCATTTACATCACATATACTCATTATCATTATATTTATCATCTTCCATGTAATGCAGTAGTGAATGAAGAATCATATCGTTTCACAAGGAAGTAGTCATTTGTACACGTAAGTGACTATATATTATCATCTATGAAATGGAAGGTAAAATTGTATCCATAATGAAGTGAATAAATATGTAAAAATATATTATGAATATTATAAATATAATTTATATCCCTTATCATACACATTATTGAGGTGTGGAAATTGAAAAATGTATGACATTGGTTCAGGAATCATTTGTATGTTGTACAGAAGAACAAAGATTTCATAAACCATTTAATGGAAGGGGATATGGTTTTAGTTCATGAAAATATTCTAAAAGATGAAAATATATGGATAAAATTTAGGTTATTATTTCAAAATGGTATAATAATAAAAATTGGATGCGGGGAAAGGAGTAAAATAGCTATGTTTGTTGAAGAATATTACCTCTATTATAGGTATACTCCATGGGATTTCATCTAAGACTTCCTAGGTTGGATTTATACTAACATAAGTCTTATATTATGAGGGAAGGGATTTATAAAGGTAATTTAGGTAGATATTTAATGATCCAAATAGATTTGATTATTTGATGTAGATAGAACACGGCTGGCCATTTATTAGTGGGGGAGATAGAATACATGGTATGTTTGAAAATAATTGATTTGTACATTGTTTTTCATGTCCCAAGTTTCCGAATTGAAAAATTATATAAAATAATAGTTTTAAAGGTCTATATATGTCCATAAAAATTTTTTAGACATGTTTATAGGTCATTTCTATCCTTATATGTTTAATTTAACACCACCTCCCCAAGAAAATCATTTTTATATTAATCATGACGAATAATTTTTACTAATTTCTCTATTAATTTTGGTCAAATTTTTTTGATCATTTTATAAATAATAAGTTATTATTATTCTAAATATTTATTTTGTTTGTAAAATTTAAATTAATAAATGTTAAACTTTTAAATTAAAAATAATCCCACAAACGTGGTGACAATGAAAATTTTTAATATAAAGATGTTCAAAAATTTACCTTGTTTTTATATCTAAATTTAATATTAAATTTATTTTCATTATTTAAATTTGATTAAAATACTTATATTTTTTCTAATTTAAACATAAAAAAATCAATAAAAATATTTTAATATTATTAAATAGTTTGAATGGAAATATATTTTCCAACTAATGTTCATTATTAATCACTACGCCTAGTAAAATAAAAAATTTCAAAACAGATCCAAATAATTCACCCGTAGATAATATTCATGTCAAGATTCAAGAATTCAATTTTATTTTGAAATATTGATTTTCATAATGTTTTTAAAATTAATATTTAGTTCTCTTTCACAAATCCTGAATAATTCGGGTTATTGAATTACACATTTTTTCCATAAAAATTTATTTTTCTTTTAAATGATACATGTTTTATTACAAACCCATTGATAATTAAAAAACATGGGAAAACTATATATTTTCATAATTTATATCCTCCTCATTATTCCCACCATTCTACTGGCTAGAAGGTAACTTTAATATTTAATAACATTATTAATACTATATTATTGTATGTTAAAACTAATTATGTCATGCAACACAAGATAAACATAAGGTTGTCTCCATTACAATCAAGAAAACATATTTAATTAATTTACAATATTAAATATATATATATAAAAGTTCTGGTATTTTATATTCCCATATATGATTTCCATTCCATGTCATACACAATATCAAATATGATGTTCATATATTAAAATATCTTGGTGTTACAATCTCTCGATCATAAATAAATTTCATCATCACAATTAAAAATTAATATTTGAAATCATGTGTTTGACATCTGAAAATAACATTATTAAAAAAACATCATGGGAAGGGTTAATAAATTATCCTCTTCATTAGAGAGATATAAAAGTATAGAGGACATTAGGAAAATCACATTTTTAGGCTCCCTTGTATGAGAAAATTGGTGGAAAGTGATTATATGGAAATATAAGAAAAGAATATATAATTATATCAATGGGTTTAGGTTATTAATAATAATAATTTTAATGATAAATGGATTATAAAGGTCATCAAACCCATAAATATTCGATTATTTGAAAAACCACATGACTCGTCGAATAAGTATATAATAGTGTAACATTTTTTTTCAAGATCCCCATTCCCAATGTAGAGGAATTATTTTATTTTCAATGAATATAAGGAAATATACTTACATGGTATGTTTCTATTTCATAAATCAAATTCCTTCCATTCTTTTTGATTTTATCAATTTCTATTTTATACATTTACTCTATGAAATGAATATCCAAAAATGTATTTTTTAGGCATGAAGAACCCAAAATTAATTTTAATTGATCGTAACATCTATAATGAGTGAAAAGTATTTTCATTAGTCTCTAAATATTTACTGAAACTAATATAGCTACTATAATTCTTAATAAATTAATCTATAAAACTCAAATGTAACTTTATTTCTTCATCATTAATTTTTATCTTTCAAATTGATCAACAACTGAGATATTAACACAGACAACTTATAGGCCAGTGGTAGGCGCTAAAAAGTTTTATTCCTTTGGTCATGGGTTTTAGCCCTGTGGCCATGACGGAAATAATGAGTATTTATTAGGCATGCAATTTTTCCTTTTTCTAAGACTATATAATTCATATTATGATTACAAACATATAGTTTAAAACCTTGAAAAAAATAACAATAAATAAAATCTTTATTGTGGTTTTCAATTTTAAAGAGTCTAATAACATTATTTTACTACTATTAAAATGAAATTAATGATCATATTAACTATAATGTTTATTAATACCATCAAACATATGTTAATAAAATGAAATTAGAAAATTATTCAAATACCTTTTTCACTGAAACATATTATTTCTGTATATTTCTGCAAAAAATTCATTAATCTTTTGATCTCCCAACATCAAATATTTTAAGTGGGATGTTTTATATTTTGAACTTATGAATATATATAAACTCATAAAACATAATTGAATTAATAACTATTATGTTAAAAGAAACTATAAGATTTAAAAATGTAATGTAGTAAATAGACATATCATTATTGTTCTCCGATAACACCATTGGTAAATATACTGTTATCATTTAATTATTCAATGCAAATTCCCATAAACTTCATCTGTTTTATTTTAAAATCGGTCCTTCCATGGTAATTGTTTTATCCTATGCTATTTATTTTTAATATATATTAAATTCTTCTATAATGGTTGTAAAGAAAAATAGAATTATAAAAATCATATCCCTTAGTATTTTCAAGGAATGTTCATAGTACTTTAAATTTTTCTGTACTGGGTAATACTTTATTTAATAATTAAAATCCCTTTTCGGAGTTATTACACCTAGGAAAGTAAGTTCAAAAACAATTTATAGTTTTAGTATACAGAAAATGATATATTTATAGGAAAACAACATAATATCAACTTTACCGAAACATTTGGATGAATATATATACATAACCTCAAAATTATTCTTATGGATAAGTTCCATATACAATGTACTCTTAAATATACATCCCAATGTTTTTAATAAAATATATCTAATACTAACATTAGAGAATCGGGCCCTAGTATCCCAAATCTAGTGCCTAATATCATTACCATGTAATACGGATAATTGAATTCCAACCCAAGGGACTGTTCCTTTAGTATTATTTGAAACATGAAATATACATTAGTTATACATTATATTTGAAAACACAAATTACAACATAATTTTTTTCTAGAGTACAATTATTCCATCTAAAAATACATTATTATAAGGCATGGTCTAATTAATAGATACCTAGTGATGAAAAAAATTACAGTTATCTCAAATTCACAGTATGAGTTAAGTACATTGTATTAAATCAAGAATAAATATGCACAATCCATATAGAAATCTATATAACTGAACACACATTCCATTTAAAAAAAATGAATTCATGATTTGATAATGAATAATTAATTTGTAAGAAAAAATAATATATAAAACATTACATTTAATCAATAACTCATAAAGAAATGCATCAAGAGAGAATTTCATAGTGAAAATATCTTAGATAGTAATAACTAAATACTAAAAGAAGGAAATTATTAATTTTTAGATTCAATATTTCCCAATTACGTGGTAAAATTACCATTAAGACCTTTCACAAGATTTTTTAGAACATACTAGGGTAAGTCTAACATGACTAATGCTACCCAACTAGTTTGTACCACTGATGCATTGTGGGGATATCTTTAACTTGTCCAGACCCGTTCCACATAACTCCATTTATTTAATTATATATTGACTAATTTATTTAATTCATAATCAATTTTATTTATCATTAGTGAACAATATTTACTAATGAAAAAATTTCATTTCATATTTACCCTTATAATAAATAAAAATAAATATAGTAAATTTTATGTATAAATGATGTATTATTTATGTAAAAAAATTTCCATGATAAATAATATTGATATATAGAATTTTTAATGTTCAATGATCATAGTAAATGTAATAATATAATTTGAAGGTAATGACTACAAAAATAAAACAAAAAAGTGAATGGAAATGTAATGAATGGGAAAGATAATTAGAAATCATCTAGAGGAAGAATATATATGGTATCAATATAAGCTATATCTGTTGGATTAATAATAAGGGGTTTTGTAATCTATTAATAGAAACACATAAAAAATTCCATTACAAATGTTCTTATGGAAAATATAATTTTCCTTTTGAATGTCAGTTTGAAGATCCTTTTCATTGAAATCACTTAAAAAAAATTTCTTTAAAAATAACCTCATAAAAATGAATATTTATATTCAACTAAATGAATGTTGTGATGTTGGATATTTTTGTACATTCTATAAGAGCTAAAGATTTATTTCTTATTCCCACTAAAATTTTTAGGATACTTTCTTATTTAAAAAATGTAAAAAGATTCCCTTCATTTTTTTTGAAAAATAAAAAGAGAATATTTCTTGAAAACATCAGTGGATTCCATTGAATTAAATTTTTGAAGGTTAAAAATAGTTGAAAATTATTTTGATAAATCATTTTGAAAATTTTAAAACATTTTTGAATTTTTTTTAACACATGGTTTGTGAAATAATTCATCCCAAGAGAGAAATGTAGGCCTTTGGGCCATTCGGAAATTAAAATGAATAACTTTTTTTTGACCAACCTCTTTTAGATATCCTATTGAAGACTATAGAGTTAATATTTTTCTTGAATATTATAATCTATAGAATGTTGATATTAATTATAGGGATTGATATTTTCAGTGTTTTTTTAAGAAATATTTATTTATATGTGTGATTAAGGAAGGGAGGGAGTGGCCTTTTTAATATGGGAAGACAATAATGATTGAATATTTTAAAAGAATAACATGTAGCAAAGTTTTTCACATTCCAAGAGGATATAAATTGTCTATATTATACCATAGAGGTTATAATATCTAAATATGTCTTTAAAATTGGTTTTGGATGATTTTTATGTTATTTTCCACCCTTATCTTTTTATTTTAACCCCCTTTATAAACCAATTTTCACTTTTACCGTGATAATTATTTTTTCTATTTTCAATATTAATTATGGGAAAAAAAATTAGACGACCCTGTTATATAATATAAATTATAATAATCACCAGTATGGAATTTATTTTTCCTAATTAAATGTATATATATTGCAGAATTCAAAATAAAATTAATCTCATAGACATAATGATACAGCAGTTTTTCAATGTAAAAAAAATTTCATGGTTAAATGATTATTTATATAAAAATTTAATATGAAAATGATTGAAATAATATAATATTGATTCATAATTATTTAATTGAAGTATTTTAACTTATTAATAAAAATTAAAATAATACAGGGATGGTATATGATTTAAAATTATAGTAATTCTTGATAAAAATAAATATATTTTTTACTATTCATTGAAATCTGAATCTTTTAAAAAAAAAATTAAAATGTAACACTAATCATATTTTGATACAATGATTTATAAAATGAATTTAATTTTTTAAAATAAATTTTGTAATATTGGTGAATTTTTAATTATCAATACATCTAATATTGTGATAAAACTAATTTCATTGAAAGATATATTTAAAAAACATTTCTTTTTAAATCAATTGATTCTTATTTTATTTATAACCAATAGATATACATTGAATATCTCTATAAATTTATACACCATATAATTTTTGTAATTTATTTTGGACTATGAAAAGAAAAAAAAGTAATTGCTCTTTAATAATGGTATACTATATTTTGATTTATTTAGTTTAAAGGTTCCATGTTCCTTTCTTGATAAAAGAAATCTAATTTATTAAAAAATAGAAATATCGTAATGTCTTGGTGTGTTACATCCTGATCTATGACTGGTGTTTTATGTAATATACTCTATAAAACAAAATTTTATTCTTTAAAAATATCAGGGCACTACAAAAAATTTGTATTGAGTGTGATTAAAACATCTATGATGGGTGATTATATATATTTTATAAAGTATTTACCACCGTAAATTTTTAATCATGCTTAAAATATATAAAAATGGGTAGCATATAGTAGATTTAATTTTGATATATTAATAAGAGATTTATACCTTCTATAAAACGTTTTTTGGTTTTCAAATTCAATACCATGTGTGGCACAAACGTTTCCTCACCATACTCACCTAACACACATATGAATCGATATTATCTAACTACCTTTCATTAGATTCCCAGAAAAACATCCTATTTTTAAAATATAAAATGAGCTCACTTCCACTATTATTAATGCATTTTATCCTTACATGTTACCATGAAACTCTACCCATTTTCATTCACATTGATTTCTACTCTACTTTTCTTTACTTCTAGTCCAATGAAGAATACCCAAATCATCCTCCTACAACTGATTCTTCAATAGAAGATGCAAGCTATCAACATGAATATTATCCACTCCCTAACCATTTCTTCTATTCTTTCTCTCATCCATGATCCTCCAAATGTATTATAATCATACCAAGTTAATTGTATTAATATATATTAATTTTATTATATCGATTGAAAAAACAATATCTATATCCCTCCTATTTAAAAAATAAACAAGTCACCTCTTTTAAGTTTTCACTACCACCACCATGAATAATGTATTCAATATTTCATCATCTCTATACATGGATTGGTTTAAAAATGTAATCAATGAATAAAAATTATATTTCTATAATTATTAGTATTTTAAAAAAAATGAAATTAGACATTCTATTAATAACTAAACCAAATTCTTATTTATGAATCATAAATAAATAAACACATAAAATAAAATAAAAAATATATAATTAAATTTTTTGAATTTATTTTACAACATAAAATAATACTGTAGTGATTAAATTTTTGTTCTATCATAGTGAATATAGTAAAAATTAAAATAAAATTTGTAAAATATTAAGAATCAAACTCCTCTTAGGATATAAGTAAATCATAACAACCTAATATGTGTGCATTGAATGTTTATAATTTGTAGAATCTAAAATGAGATATATTTTATGAAATATTTCATATAATTTAGTAATATAATAATTTTCATTTTATATGATGTTAAAATACTTATGTAGATGTTGGGTATAAATGTAAGGGTTTTTCAACTTTTTTTTCATTCAGTTAATTTTTTTTTCTATTCACTATAATATTCCAATTTCATATTTTCTTCATTAATTTATTTAATTTTTTATTTCCCATTTTCAATTTGGAATTTGAACAATTGCATCAATCATCTATTTCTAAAATGGATTCTCTTATCCATAAAATTAGGAAATAGATAACAATATTTTATATCTTTTATAGAGGTTGTTTTTTATCCATGCACATATTATTTCTTTCCAAAAATATTTTCCTTTATTATATTGGAAGAGATGTATTATGTCTAATAAAAATATTATTTATATTTTCATATTTTCAAAATAAATCATTATTATACAATAAAATGATGTGGGAATTAATAAATAAATTATAAAATATTAAATAGTAAATTCTTTTAACATTAATATATATTATATTTTTCTACACATTTATTGACATCGACATGGTATTTTAATAATGTGTCTATCCGACCATTTTAAATAAACAATATTAAATTGAGTCATAAAATTATCCTATTAATACATGGTTTAACTCATTTTATGAATCAATTTTTTTGATTTTTCATCCATTTAGATTTCAATCTGCATGTAAACTATCTCATATGAAGTTTTGTTTCATGATTCATCATTTATATTTTTTTACGAAATTAACCCTTTTGGTAATTGGTTTTTTGGTATCAACTGATCAAATTAACATGGATATTTTATGTGTAACCATTTATAAATGATATTAAACATGTTTCCCCACATGGTTTTTAATGACATTTTATATTATTTATTTAATATAGAACACATATATATGGATTTTGATGGGTGGGGGCCTATGTTGCCCTCCAATGCATTGTTAAAAATTTTATGTCTCTTGATATAATGGATCAATGAAATGATTGTGTTTTTAAAAAAAATTAATATGGTGTAGGGATTGGGTTTTCACACAATATAATGAGTGTTCATGATGGTGTTTTCTCACAATTTGAGGATTCATTGTGTTTATATTTGTTCCACAGTTCCCTATGAAGTTATGTTTCTAATAAAATCAAAAAACATTATGTGAAATTTCGATGATTATTCCCAATGGATCTTGTTTATTGTGTCATTTCTCCCTAATCATATGTGGTGTTCTTTATATGAACCTTTAAGATCTCCCATCCATCTGTCATGACTTACAGATTACACTTATTATATGATTTTCTCATAATATGATATTTATCACATTCTCATCCTTTCTCACATGCGTATTATTTAAGCCATTTATGACTCATTTATATATTTTAATTTGATAATTATTTGATCTCACACCTCTTATTTTTCTATTTTACAAAAAAATTATTTCAATGAATATGTTTATAAATAAGTCTTATGTAGAAAATTTGTGAGAGATGACAGATAAGTTATGTGAAATAAGATATTTACGTAGATAATCTCCATAAACATTAATCCATTTATTTTGAGGATGTTCAAGTAATTGTGATATGTAATTTTATGATATTGGAATAATCATAAAATGTTTTTATGATTATATATCATCCTCTCATTTAGTATCATGCAGAGTTTATTTATTTTTTGGAAGTTATACTAAATAATATTAGTGAGAACCCTAAGGATATGTATAAATATTTGAAACAAATTGTTATATGTTTTCTAATATAGGGTGCATTGTTTCATAGAATTTATATGCTTGGATAGAAATAATAATGTTTATACAGTCTTTGAAATAGATTTACATAGTAATAATAATCCATAAAAAATGTTATTTTTATGTTATGTTGATCTTGTCTCAATTAAAAATATACGTTCCCAAATGTATATCAATAAAGACACTCTTTTGGGATATTCCTTGAATAATTGAAATATTATTTATAAACAATTATGAATTATTTAGGTTGATGTTAATGATTAATTTTAAGACAAGTGAGGTTAAGTAACCTTATAGAAATATGTGACCATGGATAACCATGATTTAAACCATGAAAATTGTAATTTAGGTTATGTTAATATTTTTTTTCTTATTTTATGTTCATAAATTTCTTATATTTTGAAATTAATTTAGGTATTCCCTTAACTCAACATTCAATTATTTAATTTAATGTTTTCATCCTCGAGTGACATAGGAAATATTTGTTAGTATGGATTATGTGTAGATTTCCACAATGATAAACCTATTGAGATATGGGATTGAATAGAAACTATTTTGGTTATACTCACTCAAATGTCACAAGATTGAAATAGAAATGAAAATCAAATTGATTGAAAAAATACACCAATGAATAAAAAAAAGATAAAGAGTCATATATGATGTAACAACAATCATCAATTAGTGATCTTTAAAACCCACTAGACATTTAGAAACGAGGAAATGAAATAGATAATATATTTTTTGTTATATAATTATATTACGATGAGAAACCCGTTGACCTTTTTAACTATTGATAATGTAATGTGGACCAATGGTGGACTCTCATTAAGAATATGATGAATAATCAAAATGTTTAACCAATGAAATTTTAAGATATTAAGAAAATATTTTTGAATAAAATATATTCATAATTTTTTTTCACAAATATATAGAGGAAAATGAAATAGTTGAATACAAAGGGGCGAGAAAATTGGGTAATTATGAAGTAATATTCATGAGTATCATTTTTTATGAATAAATTATAATTATTAACTGTGGGAGTAATATAAAATGATACATTATTGGACTGAAACATAATATTATAAATAATTAGCAATAGAAAACCATCATAGTAATTATAGAATTGTTTAACAAACTCTTGAGGTAAAAATTGAAAATTCATACTATAAATATTGTAGATTCATGAAATGTAATATGATTTCAATAGAAACTCATATGAATAATCTCATGGAGTAAAAAAATTACAATAAAAAAACGGGCAAACAAATGTGAGAGTAATCAACCATTAAATTCATTTAATAGAACGAAAAAATGTTTCCCATGTAAGATGGTTCTCTATTATTCTCATAAATTGGGATAATTTAAGAATGGGGTTTTTAAATGAAATTTGATAATGAAACTTTCTCTATAAATTTCCATCAACTCTTTAACTCTTCATATTCAAAAAGTTTGACCATTATATAAATAAATCTCCTAATATATTGGAGACCAATTACAATATGTGTTAGGATTATCCTTGACCAACCGAATAGGGAGGGGAGTAATAAATCAATAACACTGATGTGGCCCATGATAATGAGGTTATTAATGGAACAATTATTATCCAATCCAAATATATGAATATATTATTTGATTCTGGTTAATTTCATTAATTCTTATCATCTTGTTTTCTAATAATATTGATTCACCACCTCCAACATTTAATATGGAATTATGGATGGAAACACTATATTGTGAATTGATTACAACCATGGTATATATATATATCATCTCTGATTAGGGTTAAGGAGATGTTACTAATTACAAATCAATTTCTCCTTTCGATAGTTGAATTTTATCTAATATTTGGAATATTCTAGATTTAATTATGTAGATATTATATCAAATTTCAAGATATGCATATCTATTTTCATATACCTAATTATATTCTTATAAAATGTTAATGAAATAATAATTATGAAAACTATTTGGAAGGAAAATACCTAATTTTATTTTTTATAATGAATAGTAAGTGATAAATCCCTTAATGACAAGGAAATTTCACAATAGTATAGTGATATATTTATGAATTAATTATTATCCCTTCCCCAGAAATGTGAGGTTGCATTTTCGATTTAAGTCTTACTCAGTTCTAGTCTTGTATCAAGGGGTGTTAATAAAATACCCCATGTTGAATTTGAATAGATAATGAAGAATCATGATGAGGATATAGAGAAGGTTTTTATTTTCCCATGTGTTCTACCATAGGGTGCACTTGTTGTGTTTGTCAAAAAACCATCGATCAATGTTTTTTTTCATAGATCATAAATAATTTTTCTATATCTCGATGAATAATTTTTTTCATCTACCCCTTATTGGTGACATTTTTTATATAAAATATAGATGTAAAAATTTCTCAATGGTTAATTATATAAATGGATATATTTATTTTAGTGTAAATGGAGATGATATAGCTAATATTGTTTATAAAAAATCAAGATATTATATACAATGAGTGTTGGAGTGGATTAATTAGTTTTGGGGACTTTTTATTCCAATTATTGATTTTTATCCCATTGTATCATATAATGGTTATGATATTAATTCTGTTTTTCTATTTTCATTATGATATGTAAGTAGATGAAATAAATAAAATGATATAATGTCATATCTTTAAATGGTTCACTAAGCAATAAGAGTTACTCATGCATTTGTTGTGTGGGAATGAGAACTAAATGGATTCTCCGCTATAATGAAATACATGTTATAGTGGTTGTATGAGAAATAATATTATTCTTGAGTGTGGATACCTACAAATTATAATGTTTTTTAGAAAACCCCATAAATCCTTGAAATTACTAATTCCTATTCTAAATATATATCATGGTTATATAATTATACTCCCTGTGTAGATAATTTTTATCTTTCTCAAGTTATTTTCAGCACTAAGAGAGGCTTTCAGTATTTTTATTACTTTGGAATTTCATTGTGATTACTTATTATTTTTCCTCTTCAATTATTGACAAGATATCATTCAAGAAACTATTATTCTTCTTATCTTTCACGAATTGTTATGGAAAAAACATTCTATCTCTTCATAAAAGAGACATGAATGGTTATTTTATTTCACTGGTTACAAGATATATTCGTCACTTGTTCTTCTTCTACAAGTAAGAAGTAAAAAACATTCTCATTGCCTCAATTGTCCCTACATCTGAATCCTTCCTTTCCAATTATTCTCATCTATTTCGAGTAACTATTCATTTGATCATTCTCTACTTGACCTTATCTATTCTAGATTATTATTCTAATGATTTTCATATGATATATGTTTGACTGATCATGTTTTATTCTCATTGTATCCTTACTACTTTGTCTTGTTCTCTACTACTCATCAAAGTGAATACTCTCAATTTATATTATCTATATTTGCTACCACTCCATTTAAAACATCTTTATTTCATTGTTTGACCCATGTCTGAATTATTATTAACCATTATAAAAAACCTCACTATAACCCTTCACATCATCAATATTATAAAAACATGTAACTAAGTCAATATTTCCACATTTCACACAATCCCCTTTATATATTTATACAATCTGTGAAATATCAAGGAGATGCATAAACACAAATTTGAATTTCTTAGTTCTATATTTAAAAATCAAGCATCATTCATTCTTTGATTGGCCACATTCAGTATTAAAAAATTAATCCTAATGGTCTACGTAGGAAGACACCCTAGACAAAATCATCAGCAATCTTTTTAATTTCCCTATAATATTTTCTAGAATCATTAATATTACATTATGGATTGTTGAGTCATTAAAAATAAAGCTATGTATCATCTTAATATATATCATTAAAAAACATTATATATATTTAACCCTTTTTCTTAAACATATTAATATGAACTTCTCCATATGGTAATACTCTGTCTAGTATCCCATCGCAAAAATATTCCCAATATAATACTTTATTGTATAATGAATCTATTCAATCAACCGGAAAATGTCAATCAATTATACATTTACAATTTACTCTTCCATTTTATTGAATCGTAGATGTTTTTTAAATTTTATTTTATCTAATGAAAAATTAGAGATATGTTTTATAACTACACATTTATAAGTTAATATAACTTCATCTAATTATGTCATAATACTATCTCTAATCACATTATAAAATTGTATCTATGGAAATCACTGAATATATTATTTATGATTTGTTTTTTAAAAAATATATATTTTATCAAATTCACTCAAATCCCATCATATAATGAAATCATAGAGAGAATTATAGATGATATTACTTTTTTCATGATCTTTTATGTGATATAATTTCTGATAAACCTCTGTCTAATAATTTCTCTTATAATTATATGTACAATATCATTTATTGGAAATATCTATCAAATTTCATGACATGAAAACCTATTAATTAAGATCATTACATGATTCATCTATCAATTGATATTGGATAATATCCAATTTCCAAACAATATAAAAACTTCTACCATTATACCAATAAACTCATTCAGATAAATTTTCTTCATTAACTCAATATAACTTCATCATGTCACATATATGACTTTAAAAAATTACATTTGATATATTTTATATAAATCTTCATCCAAAAAATATTCAATAGATTGTTTCTCTGTTTGAGAACCACAGTTCCACCATGTACCCCAAAATTATTCCTTCAACCAATATTAACTATAATCATGAGAATCCTAGAGAGATCAAGATTGTTATTACATTGGATAATCTTAAAACCATCACATATTGTCACTCTCCTTCATAGAGAATCCAATTTTTATAATTATTCATCTAAAATCGCAACCATATGAAATTTTTATGTTTAATTAATTCGGAATACATCACAAATAATCAACCAATATTTTTTCTCCATTAAACTTTTTTATAGTGTAACTATTATTAAAATTGGTCAAAATATTTGGTCCACCTTTTATCTAATCAAATGAATAAATTTATGTTAGTATTATGTCCATATAAACATTAGAAAAAGGTTTATTTTCATGTATACTATTTTCAATCTTGCCATCATTATTCAACAATACATCTTTCTCGAAAACATTCTATCTAGAAAATTATTTAGGAAAAATCATACTTTTTTGAAAAAACATATTCCTCTTTAATCACCAATGCACATTTTATATAGACTAATATCATTTCATAAATCAATTAATGAAAATGAAATATTATAACAAAACTCTAACCTTAAAATAATAAATTTCCCCTACATCTTCAAATATGAAACAACCAATTTTATATTCTTAGATTAAATCATGACTTAGAAACATCCTACCTTAATCAATGAGCATTGATTCTTCATTATTCATAATCATGAAATCATTATCACTATCTCTATTTAACATCTAATGTATATATTCATTATTAAAAATCACAAATACCTCATCCAATACTTATGAGAAATGAATTCCTTACAAAAACTTAAACAAATTGACATCATTGAAATATATTTAATTCCCTAAGAGACATTAACAACAAATAAATTACACATAAAATATTATCTTCAATCAATACCTTTTTATTTTCTGGACATAACATAAATATACATTTAGAAAGAATATTCCATTATGTGAGTCTTTATCTCCTTTATCTACCCCTTTAATTGAACATATTAAGAAGAATTCCTCCTCACATATCATTGACAATAAATAAAATGTTAATCCGAAAACCCTATCAACTAAATCTTTATATATGAAAAATAAACTATATAAATATATATATACATGATCCTTTCTCAGTGTAGAAAACATGGTGATCTGATTCAGTCAAATAACTTGTCTGTTACCAATTAATCTGGAATCACATGAAATAAAAACACAAAATCATCTATTCAAGGGTTTACATCATATATTTTAAGATAAAAATAAAAATTGTGATATAAAAATATATAGAAAAAAATATTCCTAAAAACATACAATAACATCAAAAAATAGATTAATACATCCAATTATAAAAAAATGGATAATTATCCTCAGTACACAATATTTTATTCCCACTTTTCCTACATCATTAATTAATTAAATTTATCAAAAATTTTGTAATTTTGTTTATTTTTTATAACCATGGAATATATAAAAAGAAACATGAACCATTTTCAAAGACTTGTATTTAGGGAGATATTTATCAGGATCATCATAATAAAGAGTCCCATCAAGGGATATTCTTTAGGATCTCAATGTTATGAATGCACTTAAATGAATCTTTTAATTATGTATGTATATATTTGTCAATCACCACACTTTCATCAAGGGTTATCTTATGAAATATATTCCATTGGAATTCCAAATGTAATAGAAAACCTAGACTTGGTATTCTTATCATTGTAATAAAATGTTTACAAAACCCAATTACATATCATCATGGATGACACTTCAATATAATTTTTTGAATAAAAATATCAGAATCATTCGAAGATAGAAAAATATTTAATGAATTTGTCTTGTGATGATTATCTATCTATTTTCATAGGTTCTCCCCCTAATATCATGAATCTCATCTAATTCATTGTATAATAAATACCACTATGAATTACGAATTATTATGAAATAAGGTAATTAATATATGATTCTTTTTGAGATAAAAAAGTTTAATATTATTTTTACAATAGAGTTTTTCTATTTCCTACAATATTCATTATTTTACATCGAAATTATAAATATTATTGAGGTAGAATTAAACATATTATTTTTCTATTTAATTGTGTGTCAATTTAAAAACATTTTTGATTTTATGAAACTTATATCACATGGTGTAACTTTTTCTCTTCATTAAGAAAACATAATATTAAATAAATATTTAAAAGAAATCACTAAGAGTTCTCCCATCAATATTTCACCTCACACATAGAAATTTTTTAGCAATAAAACCATCTATTGTTTATGACCTATCATGTTTTCTAATATATTCATGAGGAATATTTTATTTTCTAATGATTTTTTGTTTAACATATTCCTTTTCCATCATACTTTATTTATATATATTTATGGGAACATAATTAATATATAATTTTAGTCATCGGTATAATAAATTTTTTCTTCAAATTTATTATTTTTAATAACATTCTTCTTATCAGGTATATTGTATTTTGAAATCTTCTTTAATTTATGGGATTCAGAATCCTAGGAATTATCACATATTCTTGTTTGAATATTATTTGGGTATTGTTCTTTGTTTAATTATTCTCCTTAATTCTCTAGGATACATTTTTTCTATTCACCGACTTCAATAGTCCTTATATCCTAGATTATTTGGATACATGTCTTGATGAGAATGAATAAATCATACATCCATTGATTTTACAATCTTCATAGATATTTAAAAAAATTCCAAACATATTTGAAGTAAACATAGATAAACTAATATATGGATGATGATTCTTCATATATTATATGGTATCACTTGGTATGAGATTACATTATGCTTTTCATTTTTTAAGATTATAACCAAAATACAATTCTCAATGCTTATCCCTATTCATCGCCAAAATTGAACCAAATATCATGATCTTATTATATTTATGGAATGTTATTTAAAATACACAAACAATTGATGATGTTTCTTTCATAAAATATAAGTAAATTTGTGGGGAACCATATTGCATTATTAATAATCAATCCACCATTAATAGGTTGGATAGATTATCATTAATTTTCCTTATATATATTGGAATCCTTTTATTTTCAATCTTTTAATATTGATAAAAATATATTTAGATACCCTATTAATATATGATATGGATTTTAAATCATCCATAAAATCTTATTGAGATATATCATCAAATGATTTAATTATATTGTTGTCATATGTTCTATGTATTTTATCATCAAATACTGCATTTTTTAAGGTGTGGAATCAGAAACATTCAGCATATTTTTTTAAGAATCAGTTGTTTTCTTTAGACGTTTTATTAACATGACTTCTAATTCTATAAATATCATATTTATGGTGTTCTTATAATATTTAATAAAACTCACATTATCTTATAAATAATTATTCTTTCTATAATCTTATTCATAGTGCATCATAAATTTGTTTTTTAATTGAATAATTTTCCATGATCAATAAGTTTTTCCCATATAATTTTGAATCCTAGATATAATTTTTCTTCTTGAACTTTTATTTTAGTTTAATAATAATATATTTTGGATTCATCTGCTTAATATCATTCTATTAAAATTAATTTTCCAATTTTATTAACATTGTTAAAAATATTTCAAGCTCCACATTTCTATAATTAAAATTTAATAACCATTTATATCTCTTTATGCATTCTAGTATTATTTATTTCAAACCGATAAGTATTTTATATTTATTATCATCTTGATGGGTAATTTTATTGGGAATACTGTAACGACACAAAGATTCATTAATGGAAAATCCCTCTTGATCTAGTTAAATGTTTCTTTATGAAAAATGTTTTTATAAGATGTCAACTTCTTTAGTTTTACGTTAAGATTTGTGACCGTTACTTTTTAGTCGTTGAGCAGTGATCATATGAGTAGTATAAATATAAGGCTTTAACGAACCCATTTCTACTCAGACAAAGGAAGCGATGGCCTCATCCAGTAGAATTTCCCCTTACAAAGCCCATTTGTCAGAGCTCGGAAAAGAGGTGGCGTCTTTGGGCTTTTCCCTTGACCATTCCCAAGCTGGGCTTCATCATGTCAAGCTCGAACGTGATCGTTTACGGGAAAGGTGGAAGTTGATTGAAATTAGCACTCGAGCGATGTTATCCGAGCCGCCCCAAGAGTCTGTCACCATTGCGCACCTTACCCATAGGTCTTATGCGGCTATTTTAAGGGGTTATGTAACAAATAAGTAGTAGAATGTTCATGTACATTATTTCTGTATATAATAATGAATATAATTTCTAGTCATTTTTGATACACTGTAATTAGTATTTAAAGTACAAATGGTGTTTTTAGTTATTATTTAATTAAGAATTATGTATTATTAAAATAAAGGATTTTTGAATTAAATAATATTTTAATAAAATATTATTATTAATATTAAATTAATTTTTATTAAATATAAACGATCTTATAATTTTATGAATGCAATTAAAATTTTTATTAAGGTTTGAAATCCATTTCTGTCAAAACCCGTGAATTTTTTATAAATGTCGGTTTTTATGTTAAAAGTGAAAATTCACATATTTAGAAAATTATTTAGATAAAATAAATATTATTTTTGGAATCAAGATGTCGAAATTATCGAACGGTGAATTTTTCATAATTTTCTGAGACAGTCAAATTTTTGGGTAAAAATTTAATACCATTTAAATATATAATGTGTTTTATGACATCATAATGACCCAATGGTGATGTAATAAAATACCATAATCCTTATGTTCGGCCAATATGTGTTTTATCATTAAAATAATTAGTTTTTGGGTTTGTTTTACTTACTTTTTAAATCATTAATGGAGCCCTCAAGACTTATTCAACACTTTGCCTTTTTAAATTAATTTCCATGGGAGTGTGACTCACCTCCACATAAGCAACCCTAATTTTTTAATAAGTTCGGACCTTGGCCTTGTAAAATATTTTTTTCCTCTTTCCTTTTCCAGAAACCATGGGCAAATACCATGGGATGGTTTGTGGTTTGGATTTTTTTAATATAAGGGGTCCCAAACCTAAATAATAAAGAATTCCCTCACCTTTCCTATATAAACCCACCCAAGCTCCCACTTACTCCTCAATAAAATCCCTTGGAGTTCGTCCAACCTCTGCCCTACTTTCTCTATAATCCTCTCAAGGTGCCCCAATCTCCCAAGAAGCCTCTCACAAGCCTCTCTCTAGCCTTTGGAAACACACTTCCAAGTAAGGGTTTTTTTTATTCCTTTCTCATTTTTGTCAATTTTCTTTAAGTTGTATTTCCCTTTTAATTACAATTATGAATGTTTGGGTATGGTTTCTAACCTCCCCCATACTGACCTCTTATTGTTTGAATGATGTGAGACCCCTTTCTCTCTTATTAAATGCCTCCCATGTACACCCGTTACTATGCTGAAATTCTGAAAAGAAGTTTTTTCTCATATTTTATATTCAAGCAATAATTTTGTATCATGAATCTAAATTACTTTTCAATTGTTGGGAAATGTATCTATATGACCTCCTTTCTGTCCATTACATGTAAATATGAAGAGGAACCCCTTTCTCTCTCATCAACCATTTTTATTAATTCTTATGTCACACCGTTATGATGTCGAAATCACACGGATTTTCTAAGCCAATATCATTGTGTAGTGAATACCATGCCCATTTCTCCATCAAGGGTATTCACCTTTATGCACATTTACATATTTATTATAATGTTTCATGTATGAATTCCACATTCCTTTATTGTGGAATAAATGATTATGTTTTATGAAACCATGTTTTATGATCCATGTGGCACACTTATGCATGAAATGAAATGTTTAAGAAGGGTGCGCCCTTGTAGCGCTCCAATGCATTGGGTAAAGTATAGAATCATGATACGTCATGTGCAATGAGTGTTGACTCATTATAATTCAAGTGCAACGAGGGTTTACTCGTGCTTCAAGTGCAATGAGGGTTTACTCATGCTCCATGTGCAATGAGCCTTGGCTCATGCTAATTCAATGTTAAGTGTTGTTGCCACATTTTCATGTTATGATTATCATGCTTTATCATGACTTTATGTTCATGTTACTCTTATGCTCTATTGATTTACCTATTGCCTAACATGTATTGTACTCCTCATGTTATTCATTGTGTACTCCCTTACTGGGCTTTATAGCTCACCCTTTTCTTATGCATGTCCTCAGGTTATCCCATGCAATGCTATGTATGAAGGAATGTAGTGGTCATGTAAAGGAAGTTTTCAATAAAGATTATGTTTTTCAAGTTTAAAGTTTTTATCTAATTATCATAAGCCCCAAAGAAACTAAACCTCTCGATCTTCTTTGTTGTATCAAGTGACGTTTTATGTAATAAAGCATGCTTAAGTTGTAATAAAAAGAAGGGTTGTAATAGTTGGTATCAGAGGATAGGTTTAGTTATTTTTGGGATTAGGAAACCCTAGTAAAGCCTTATATACAAGACTAAGTATAATAAAAACATCCCTAAGTTTTGGTAAATACTATGTAAATGGTTTATCAAACAAATACATCCCTGTCTGGATACGTGCAGGTAGAGGCGGCTCTGGCACAGATGTATCCTAGAGGTAAAACCCGAAAACACCGCTTTGAGCTAGACTCGAACGGGAACTGGTGCACGACAACGGGCCTTGCTGCACTCTTGGTTACGACACTCCCGGGGGATATGTTTGGATAAATTCACAATCTTAGTATGAACCCTTATTAAGGGAAAAAATGCCCCTAAGAATATATGTTAGAAGGAAGATCATGGAAAGCCTGGATTGAGTCCTATAGACTCATGAGTTAAAGAGATTAAAGTATATTTATAAGTCATCAACTTTTGTCTTTGGATTACCCTTTATGTGTTACCCCTATCTTTCCTTTTATTCCAGCCAATGGACGGTAATAGGAGAACTCGGGCTAACAACCGTTGTGAAGATCAGTGTGATGATTGTACTTATGAGAGGCCCAATCCAATGGGAGCGGGAATCAAGAACATTGTCATGCTTCTCTCTCATCTAACTCAAGTTTTGAATAGAAACACTGGTCAAGAGGAACTTTCAACCCCCCCTAAGAAAGAACAAGTCGCTATTGAAAGCTTCATGAGACAAAGGCCTCCTACTTTTAGTGGATCATCCGATCCCACGATCACTGAACAATGGATCAAATCCAATGAAAAGATATTCTCCATCCTCCAATGCTCTGAAAAAGAGAAGGTTCTCCTGGCGACATATCGTATGCAGGGTGAAGTTGATCAATGGTGGACGTTGATCAAAAATACAAAGCCTGAGGAGGAGATCGAGGCTTTGGAATGGAAGGAATTTCGGAAGATGTTTTTTGATAAATATTTTCCACGCACCCTCCGTCTTAAGAGGGAAAGGGACTTCCTTTCCCTCAAATAGAAAGATGAAGAATCTGTGGGAGCGTACGAGGAAAACATCACAAGGCTTTCACGATACGCTTCCGGCTTTGTCGTTACCCCCGAATGCAAGGTTGACCGCTTCTTTGGTGGGATGAAGCCTAGCTTGCGAAAAGCATTAGCGATCCGTGAATTCGACGACTATGAGTAAATTGTCCGATGTTCCCTCAAGGTTGAAATGGAGATCAGAGAATCACATGGGTATCATGGGGACAAGAAACGTAAGGTGGAATTCAATGCTAGTGGTCCGATGGATAAATCCAACGGCGCTAAGATGTTCCAGCACCCCACTTGCCAAAAGTGTGGAAAAAAGCACACTGGAAATTGCCTTAGGGGGAAAAGAAAATGCTTCAAGTGGGGAAGAGTAGGGAACCTAGCTATTAACTGTCAGAAAGAAGGAACCGCAGCTACGACATAGGATAGGAACGCTCCGTTAGATCCTCAACATGTTGTTCAATGCTACAAATGCAATGAAACAGGTCATTTTGCAAATCAGTGACCTAATCCAAGGGTTATCGGAGGCAACCAGCAACCTCCAAGATAGCAAGGAAGAACTTTTACCATCACTTCTGCCGAAGTGAACCCCGACAATGAAGTGGTGACAGGTACGCTAGTTATTCATTCAATAATAGAGAAAGTACTTTCTGATTCAGGTTTTACGCATTCTTTTATATCTCAAAAGTTTAGTAGAACAATCCCTGCACCACTACAAATCATGGAAGTAAAGATATCGGTGAGTACGGAAAATGGGGAAATCATTACATCCCATGAGTATAAGTCCTCCCCTGTTATAATATGTGGATTGAACTTCCCGGCGAACCTCATCATACTCCCTCTGGTGGAATTTGATGCAATTCTTGGCATGGATTGGCTTTCCTTATATAGAGCCAACATAAATTGTCAGGAGAGGGAAATCACACTCCATATGGAGAATCGACCACCGATTCTTTACAAGTGTTAGGATGAATATGAATCTACTTTAGCTCCATCATCTCAAGAATGGATATTACTGCCTTATGAACATGCATATATGGCTCAGATGATTGAGTCCAAGGAAGAAACCACCCTTGAAGAAATGCCTATTGTGAGGGAATTCGCTAATGTATTTCCTGAAGAACTTCCTGGTCTTCCTCCAAGAAGATATGTTGAGTTCTCAATTGAACTTATACATGGGGCGCTACCAATATCCAAGAATCCATATAGAATGGATGTTGTGGAGCTTGAAGATCTGAGGAAACAACTAAAGGAGATTCTGGATAAAGGGTTTATACGCCCAAGTGTATCACCATGGGGTGCACCAGTCCTCTTCATCAAGAAGAAGGATGTGTCAATGCGGCTTTGCATCGATTATCGTGAACTTAGCAAAATCACGATAAAGAACAAGTATCCTCTCCCAAGAATAGATGACTTCTTTGATCAACTACGTGGAGCACAATACTTCTCCAAGGTGGACTTGCGGTTGGGATATTATCAAGTAAGAGTGAAGAAGGAAGATATCTCCAAGACTACTTTTCATACAAGGTACGGGCACTATGAATTCATAGTAATGCCTTTCGGACTCACCAATGCTCCAGCAATATTCATGGACTTGATGAATAGAGTTTATAGAGATTACCTAGAAAAATATGTGGTAGTCTTTATAGATGATATTCTAATTTACTCCAAAACCAAGGAGGACCATGAGGAGCATTTAAGAACTGTACTGGAGACTTTTCGCAAGGGGAAGCTCTATTCCAAGTACAGAAAGTGTGAGTTTTGGTTGAAGGAGGTCTCATTCTTGGGCCATATCATCACAAGCAATGGGATATCTGTGGACCCCTCCAAAACAGATGCAATTGTGGGACGGACGAGGCCAACATCGGTAACTAATATCCGTAGATTCTTGGGGTTAGCTGGATATTATCGACGATTTGTAAGAATTTTCTCACGATTGTCCAACCCTCTTACCAAGCTAACTCGAAAGGGAGTAAAGTTTTCTTGGAATGATGAATGTGAAGAAAGTTTCAAGGAGTTGAAAAAGAGTCTTATCACTGCACCCGTGATCACTTTACCCACAAGTGGGGAGATTTTTGTGTTATTAAGTGATGCTTCGAAGAAGGGATTAGGATGTGTGCTGATGAAGAATGATAAATTGATATCCTATGCCTCAAGGAAGTTGAAAATCCATGAGAGAAACTATCCCACGCATGATCTGGAGTTGGCGGCTGTGATCTTTGCCTTGAAAATATAGCGGCATTATCTCTATGGAGAGAAATGTGAGAAATATACTGACCACAACAGTCTTAAATATATATTCACATAGAAAGAGCTTAATATGCGCCAGAGAAGATGGATAGATCTCATCAAGGATTATTACTGTTCAATACATTACCACCCCGGGAAAGAGAACAAGGTGGTGGATGCCCTAAGTATAAAGGATCCAGCTATTCTATCAATGTTGAGAATTGATAAGGATCCAATCTTCTTAGACAAGATGAAGATGGATGTGGGAATCATAAATATGGGAACATCATCAATCCTTTCACAAATTATTGCTCAACCATCTCTTTTGGAAATGATAAAGGATGCTCAAAAGGATGATGCAAGAATCCATGAAAAAGTGGAAGCTATCAAAAAGGGAAAATCCTCAGAGTATAATGTTAATGAAGAAGGAATTGTGCGGTTTGGGAAAAGACTATGTGTTCCATCATGTTCGGAGCTGATGAAGGAACTTTTGGATGATTCACATAGTTCAAATTTCTCTATTCACCCGGGGAGCACAAAGATGTATCAAGATCTCTGAGAAAACTTTTGGTGGGATAATATGAATAAGGAGATCGCTAAATATACATCAAAGTGCCTGGTGTGTTAGCAAGTGAAGGAAGAGAGGCAGAAGTCTAAGGGGATGATGCAACCATTGCCCATACCAGAATGGAAATTGGAGAACATCACCATGGACTTCGTCACTGGACTTACAAGGATATCCAAAGGCAACAATGAAATTTGGGTTGTTGTGGATCGTCTTACAAAGACTGCACACTTCATTACTATTCGAGAGGATTTCTCTTTGGATCAACTGGCACAGATATATATCAGGGAAGTGGTACGGTTGCATGGAGTACCACTATCTATTGTTTCTGACAGAGATCCAAGATTTACCTCTACGTTTTGGAAGAGTCTTCAGCATGCTCTGAATACTTAACTGAACTTCAGTATGGCCTATCATCCTCAAACTGATGGCCAATCCAAGAGGACTATCCAAACAATTGAGGATATGTTGAGAGCGTGCTAAATGGACTTTAAAGGAGGATGGGATCAACAAATTCCTCTAGTTGAGTTCTCTTATAATAATAGTTTCCACTCGAGCATCCAAATGGAACCATATGAAGCCCTGTGTGGGAAAAGGTGTAGAACACCGGAATGTTGGGATGAGGTCGGTGAACGTAAGCTGCTTGGGCCAGAAATGGTCAAAGAAATGGTGCAGAAGGTGAAAACCATTCAGCAGCATATCAAGGAAGCCCAAAGTCAAAAGAAGAGTTATGCAGATAATCGTCGACAAGACCTTGAGTTTAAAGTCAGAGACATGGTGTTTTTATGCATATCTTCATGGAAGAAGGTCATGAGGTTTGGAAAGGAAGGGAAGTTAAGTCCAAGGTACATCGACCCCTTCGAGATTCTTGATCGTGTTGGGGTTGTGGATTATCGACTAGCACTTCCACCTACTATGGCCAAGGTGCATGATTTCTTTCATGTATCCCTCTTATGGAAGTACATACCAGACCCTTCACATGTACTCTCTTCCGAGGTGGTACAATTAGAAGACGATCTTTCTTATGAGGGGAAACCAGTGAAGATCTTAGATCGTAGAGAAAAAGTTCTACGAAATAAGACAATGCCCCTCGTCAAGGTGTTGTGGAGAAACCACACGTTTGAAGAAGCAACTTGGGAGTCAGAGGATATGATGAAGCTAAGTTACCCAAATTTGTTTTAGTGTTGGAAAAGGAAAATTTTGAGGGCGAAATTTCTTAAGGGGGGAATGTTGTACCAACCCAAAGTTCCATTAATGGAAAATCCCTCTTGATCCAGTTAAAATTTTCTTTATGAAAAATGTTTTTATAAGATGTCAACTTCTTTAGTTTTACGTTAAGATTTGTGACTGTTACTTTTTAGCCGTTTAGTAGTGATCATCTGAGTTGTATAAATATATGGCTTTAACGAACCCATTTCTACTCAGACAAAGGAAGCGATGGCCTCATCCAGTAGAATTGCCCCTTATGAAGCCCATTTTTCAGATCTCGGAAAAGAGGTGGTGTCTTTGGGCTTTTCCCTTGACCATTCCCAAGCTGAGCTTCATCATGTCAAGTTCGAACGTTATCGTCTACAGGAAAAGTGGAAGTTGATTGAAATTACCACTCGAGCGATGTTATCCGAGCCACCCCAAGAGTCTGTCACCATTGCGCACCTTACCCTTAGGTCTTATGCGGCTATTTTAAGGGGTCATGTAACAAATAAGTAGCACCATGTTCGTGTACATTATTTCTGTATATAATAATGAATATAATTTCTAGTCATTTTTGATACATTGTAATTAGTATTTAAAGTACAAATGGTGTTTTTAGTTATTATTTAATTAAGAATTATGTTTTATTAAATTAAAGGATTTTTGAATTAAATAATATTTTAATAAAATATTATTATTAATATTAAATTAATTTTTATTAAATATAAATGATCTTATAATTTTATGAATGCAATTAATATTTTTATTATGGTTTGAAAGACATTTCTGTCAAAACCCGTGAATTTTTTATATATATCGGTTTTTATTTTAAAAGTGAAAATTAACATATTTAGAAAATTACTTAGATAAAATAAATATTATTTTTGGAATTAGGACGTCGAAATTATCCAATGGTGAATTTTTCATAATATTCTGAGACAGTAAAATTTGTGGGTAAAAATTAAATACCATTTAAATATATAATGTGTTTTATGACATCATAATGACCCAATGGTGATGTAATAAAATACCATAATCCTTATGTTAGTCCAATATGTGTTTTATCATTAAAATAATGAGTTTTTGGGTTTGTTTGACGTACTTTTCAAAGCATTAATGGATCCCTCAAGACTTATTCAACACTTTGCCTTTTTAAATTAATTTCCATGGGAGTGTGACTCACCTCCACATAAGAAACCATAATTTTTTAATAATTTCGGACCATGGACATGTAAAATATTGTTTTCCTCTTTCTTTTCCAGAAACCATGGGCAAATACCATGGTATGGTTTGTGGTTTGGAATTTTTTAATATAAGGGGTCCCAAACCTAAATAATAAAGAATTCCCTCACATTTCCTATATAAACCCACCCAAGATCCCACTTCCTCCTCACTCAAAGCCCTTGGAGTTCGTCCAAACTCTACCCTACTCTCTCTATAATCCTCTCAAGGTGCCCCAAGCTCCAAATAAGCCTCTCACAAGCCTCTCTCTAGCCTTTGGAAGCACACTTCCAAGTAAGGGTTTTTTTCTTCCTTTCTCATTTTTGTCAATATTCATTAAGTTGTATTTCCCTTTTAATTTCAATTATGAATGTTGGGGTATGGTTTCTAACCTCCCCCATACTTCCCTCTTATTTTTTGAATTATGGGATACCCCTTTATCTCTTATTAAATGCCTCCCATGTACACCCGTTACTATGCCGAAATTCCGAGAGGAATTTTTTTCTCCTATTTTATATTCAAGAAATACTTTTGAATCATGAATCTAAATTCCTTTTCAATTGTTGGGACATGTATCTATATGACCTCCTTAAATTCCATTACTTGTAAATATGATGAGGAACCCCTTTCTCTCTCATCAACCATTTTATGAATTCTTATGTCACACCGTTATGCTGCCGAAATCACACCGATTTTCTAAGCCAATATCATTGTGTAGTGAATACCATGCCCATTTCTCCATAAAGGGTATTCACTATTATGCTCATTTACGTATTGATTATAAAGTTTCATGTATGAATTACACATTCCTTTATCTTGGAATAAATGATTATGTTTTATGAATCCATGTTTTATGATCCATGTGGCACACTTATGCATGAAATGAAATGTTTAAGAAGTGTGCGCCCTTGTAGAGCTCCAATGCATTGGGTAAAGTATAGTATCATGATACGTCACATGCAATGAGTGTTGACTCATGCTAATTCAAGTGAAACGAGGGTTTACTCGTTCTTCAAGTGCAATGAGGGTTTACTCATGCTTCATGTGCAATGATCCTTGGCTCATGCTAATTCAATGTTAAGTGTTGTTTCCACATTTCCATGTTATGATTATCATGATTTATCATGCCTTTATGTTCATGTTACTCTTATGATCTATTGATGTTCCTATTTCCTAACAAGTATTGTACTCCTCATGTTATTCATTGTGTACTCCCTTACTGGGATTTATAGCTTACCCTTTTCTTATGCATGTCCTTAGGTTATCCCATGCAATGCTAAGTACGAAGGAATGTAGTGGTCATGTAAAGGAAGTTTTCAATAAAGATGATGTTTCTCATGTTTAAAGTTTATATGTAATGATCCTAAGCCCCAAAGACACTAAACCTCTCGATCTTCTTTGTTGCATCAAGTGAAGTTTTATGTAATAAAGCATTCTTAAGTTGTAATAAAAATTAGGGTTGTCATAAATACATTCAAAGAATCCATAAAAAAGAGACTATTTCTCCTAGAATGCAACACATAATATCATTTAATCTATGAAAAAAGATATCCCAAGTGATTATAGATATATCATTTTCACCACATATGCTTATATATTTTTTATGTGAATTTTTTTATAATATTTCATACACTACTCATGATCAATTTAGGTAAAATATTTTCAATATGTAAATGTGTATGTTGATTCACCAGTTGTATAAATTATGTATTGGATATTTTTTTTCATTATCATGTAAAAACGAAAGTAAAATTCTATATTCCCCAATACTTATGAGGGATATCTTCTAGAGTAATATTATCACTTTCCTTCTAATTTTGATCATTATCTTGTTAAAATTATATTTCTTCTCAGAGAAAAATGAATCTTCACCAAAACATTACATCATTGTTAATGTTGAAATGAAACATAAGTTTTCATTAAGAAATAAAGTCAATGTAGATAATCCAATATAGTAAAAAATTTCATTTATTCACATAACAAATTCGACTACATCAAATGATCAACATCTATAGGTGGGTTTATCAATATTAGGGACTAAATACTAATTATAAACATTTATCCCAATAACTATTAAACCAGTTAAGATATCAATTCTCTTATTATCTCTCTATTATCCAATTCATGGAGACGAATGTAATCTGAGAAAAAAAAGGGTTTTCAAAGAGATAACTACCTAACAAAAGTAGATAGTCTCTAATGTGTGTATTTATGACCTGTATAATGATTCTACACTAGAATGGGATTCTTGTTATGATGTATGTACTTGAGATAATCATGAACCTATATGTGATGATCTACACATTAGTATGGAGGATATAAGACAATAATATATCCCTAGATTGGTGAATATATTGTTGAAATACATCACATTTCATGATCATTATACTACCTATATATATTGTCTTCAAATTCATCACTTTCATTGCAACATGAAGAAAGGATTACACCAGTGTGAGTTATATCGAATATAAGAGTATGTTTTTATATTGTTCATATTCTAATATTTTTACAAGAGCATATAAGAAACCATATTACTGATACCCTTGAATGAAAAGTTACGAACATTACCTTATTACTATTTATAGTGAAAACATGAATAAATTTTTGAATCTATGGTCATAGGAATTCATTATCCCATGTTTTTTACTGTAGTAGAAAATAAAAAACCTTGCTTTCCTTTTATTTTTTTCCTACTCAAAACATATCCATATGATTCATTGATTCAATGTCTGGTACATATTTATTTTATCCTTATCAATCAAATACATTTTATTTAATAATATATTTATAATTGTGGTTTTTGAAAGAAATTATGTCTATACTTTTTCCACTAACCCCTTAATTGTCTCCCCATACAATGGAAACATTGTGTAGTTCTTTATTACATCATCTGGTTCATCCACATAATCTAGTTCATTTCTGTCTACTAACACATCATTGGGAATGACATAATTTGATATTGTGACCCAAATGATAATAACTATAGTTATATATGTCTGGAACCTCACTATGGAACTTCAATTCTACAATAATTCACAAACACACAACACTTAATCAATTATTCTATAATTAACTGTCTCCAGATTTTAAAGTCATAGTTTCATTTAAATCATATAGATACACATGAAATCAAATTTTAATTCATTTATATGTAATTAAATATACTAGTTCATTCATTAATTATTTTAATACACTAAAAAATTATAAATAATAGTAAAAAATGATCTTCATTGAAACTTTGTTTATATCATAGCATCAACTATCTTCTTCAATCTTCTTTTAATCATAGCTAGAATCTATATTCTTCCTTTTTTTGATTATTGACTGATGTAATTAAATAATTACTATCATCATAATGAATATATTTTAAAACCATTATATGTTCCTAAAACCTAATTTCAGTACTTCTTAATCATAACATGTTCTTCTCACAATCATTTTTCTAGCATCTATTTGAAAAAAAATATTTGTCTAGAACTTCTTTGTCAAATGACTATGTTGGATCTGCCCTCAAAATTATTCATGTGATAACATTGAAAGGATATTATACTATTTTCTGGGTTTTAAGATGTTTATTGATTTTTCAACATTTAATAAACCCCATGAGTTCTGTGATAATTAAATTTTAGGATTTATTTTTTCATCTATAAATGATTTCATTGTGAAACTATGTTTTATATCTTCATAAAATTCCATCCAATGACATTTATCAAAGAATTATGATTGTTTTATTTTATTGATAAAATAAATATCTTAAATTTAACTTAATAAACAATATATATGGAAATTATAATTATGTTTATAAAACTTTATTTAGAATCATTTTTTTCTGATAACACTTCTCAGAAATACCTATGTAGTTCATTTTCATGAAAGCATATGTTGATTCCATTCTTCAATAACATTTGTCTTGTTCCATGAATCAATAATATCAATATGAAAATCATCAAATACTTCCTATACAACATAAATATATTAGAAAAAATCTATTTGAACAATTAGAATGATACTCTGTTATCCTAGAAACATCATTAAGATAAAATTTCATTTTTCATTCACATTAATTTCATCATTTCATGAACTAAGCCAGTGGTCCATAAAAAAACATAGAAAAACAAGGGTATGGTATGTAATAAAGGTAATTTATTATTCCTACATATTGAATACTAGTTATTATGTATCAAAAATATACTTTGGGAATGATTTCCCCCATTTTCATAACCATGAACAACCAATAATTAAAAGATAACTGGTAAACACAACCAAATAATGTACAATGTCCTTAAGATCCATTGTATAAAACTATTATCTATAAATAATGATACAATAATGGTAGTTGGACATAAAACTATTACAAAACCTTAATGGAACACGAGAGACAAAACCCTCAATCCACCACCATCAACACTTTCAATAAGTGGAACTTTTGAAATCAAATCCACCATAACCATGATACAAATTTACATTACTAGGGACATACAAACAAACTATAGAAACAACCAATTGAGTATTTAGAATCTTCAAAAAAATACAATATGATTCCACAAAAAAACATTTCATTCTATAATTCAATAAGAAAAACTATTATGAACTATTTCATAAGAAAATTTGAAACATTTAGAATGAAACATTGTAATTTTTATGTTATCAAGAAAAACCTTTTTCTAAGATCATTTGATTCAGAAACATCATCTCTATAATCCAAATGTTTCATTTAAAAAACATGGAATATAGAACATGGTCTCAATGGGTTCCAATAACAACTCTAAAATTCAACTCATGCTCCTTTTTTCTTTGAATTGACCAGGATTTCATAAAAAAAATATCACATCAATGTAATCAAGATAATGAAGGAATACCATATTCATAAGTTCCATGAAGACCAGTGGAACACTTTTTCAACCCAAAAGGCATGATGATGTACTAAAAATTGTTGTATCTCCTTTAGAAGGCTATTTTTTTGAACAATAACCTCTCAAAATATGAATTGGTGATACTCGTATGGAAATTAAACCTCTGAGAACCACCTTGACCCATTTATATGATCAATATGTTCATCAATATAGGGAAAATGGTATATGTACTTTATTTTCACTTCATTTAGAGTAGAATATTCAATAAAAAACTAGAGATATACATCAGCCTTTTTCACAAACTAAATTAGAGAAGATGAAGTAGAGATGCTCAGGGGAATGAATCCATGGGATTAAAAATCATCCAATTATACCATAAATTCCCTCAACTCGGTGGGGGATCTATGGTTCAATGGAATATTTATTAGATGGGTTCCCAAAGAAAAATTGATTGAAATCTCGACATCCCACACAATATGTTGCCCTGGTAAATTTTTTATAAAACCCTCAGGGAGCTCATCCACTACATGAGGTAATCTACTATCAATAGTACTTCCACCATCCTGCAAAATGAGTGATGAAATATATTTTACTACATTTCCTAAAACATGGGGAGTAGGTTCATCACATTCCAACCAAGGATCTCATTCGCCCAAAAAAACATGTGTTCTTCCATCATGTTCCAAAAAAACTCAAGCATGACCTATAAAAATTAATGTATGATGAAAAAACATCATCCTATCCATACCACTGATCTAGTAAATTAGGTACATCTCTAAAACTAGAAAATATCATTCCAACCCAAACCCTTTCATGGTGATTGAATAAGTTAAACACCTAAAACCATTCTCTTTATTTTTACCAAGAGGTGTAACCAACTCCATCGTATATGATATAAGACCAGTTGAGAACATTTTCACATCAACATGATAGGTAGAAATAAATGAAACTAAAGAACCAATATCATATAGAAAAAAAAATATAATCAATAATAATGGTACCTAAAACTATTTTAAGACCTTTATCTGATTATACTAATTCTCATTCCACTGCATAGATTTTCCTTAGATCAGACTATGAATAAGAACTACCTTTAACATGTGGTTCTTTAATGATCTAACTCTCCACATATGATGATCCATCCCTAATGCCACAACCTCAAAATAGATTACCTACTCCCTGGAAAGGTTCTGACCTGAATTCCTTCTCTTTGGAAACCATAGACCCTACACCACTATGATATGGGTTCTCTATTTTGAAAAAATTATATAAATACACCATATCTACACACTGATGAAATTTTTTTGGTAGAGATTAACATGAATGTCATGTATTACCTACCCACGCAAAGTTATGAAACATGGCAGACCCAACATCAGAATCTACATATGAAGCAATCCTAGATGTATGTCCAGATATATCACATCCCTTATTACCCAACACATCCTACTTCTAATTCTTCTCAGATTTTATACATATTTCACTACTATCACTACACTAGTGAAAATATAATTTCTTCCATGATCAATCTTTTCCATAAATTAGTGATTATGTTCATCATCATAAGTCTTCAATTTCAATAAGAATACATGTGTATAAATTTATGGTTTCAACCCCATATAAATCATTTAATCTTTCATCTTCTCAATATATATGACCTCAGGTACATACCATAATAACTATCAAAAGTGGTTAGTTTTTTCCACCCAAGATTTGTCTTTTTAGTAATGCTCCAAAAAATTCTAGGATGTAGAAATGTTCAAACTCATAGAGAAACAATACTCATTGATTAAATACTTTAAATCATTCCAAATTATCTGGAAGTTATTTTCATCTTTCACTATTCATTCATGCAATACCTGAATGGGACCATCCAATATAAACGGAGAACATTTCACCCTCATCACCTCAGGATTATTAAGAAACTTATACATCCTATTTTTTTTTCAGGATACTCCCCTTATTTTAGAGGATTCATGCTACCCCGGTAAAAACAGTATTTTTAGAAACTCTTGAGATTTATCCTAAATTGGACGTGGTTCAGCATTACTAACCTGAATAGGACTAGATCCACCTCCTTGAATGAATGCTTATAGAACCAGAATCCTGACTTCCACTAACCATTGATAAATTATTGTGGTATAATTCTCTCTATTCCCTTAATGTGGTTACAAAAAATCTATTCTAAGAGAAATATTACTACAATATATAACATGAGAAAAAATGATCAATATAAATTTTAAAAATTTTCCAAAATAAGAATAAATATCTAGGAATTTCATGTGTATAATGAAAAAAACAATAAAAATTATAAATCAACCAAACCACAGACCCCCACAAATTATTTCCATATATAGTCTACAACTTGTACATCTCATATAGTGGACAAGTAAAATCATATCCCATCATTCCATGGAGACTCATGTGATGTCATAGGGTGTATTGGCGATGGACCATACCCATAACTAGAACATCAATCCCTGATAATCCTATTTACAGTATATCTAGACTCATTCCAAAATAACTCAACCTAAATATATTTTGACCAAATCTGATACAATTTTGTCCCAAACCAGGCCAAGGATCCATCAAAATTGACACATGACCAAATTTATGGCATGCACCTATAGGTGTTATAGATCCCCATGGGCTCCCAACTTGTTCTTGGTTATCAACAATATACTTTTGGATTGATTTCATCCATTTCCATAACCATGACCAACAAAAAAACAGAAAACTTTATTATAAACATAAAAAGAAAAGGTAAAAATTATTTCAGATACATTTTTAAAAATAATTAAAAATAATGAAGGTTACAATAATTAAAGGGGAACGGAAAATATAAACCAAACATCAATGAATGATAAGGGACACCAACATCAAGACACCACCATCATCACCTACAAGAAGTGTAATTCTAGAAACTAGATCCACCATCACTATGATAAATCATTCCTTTACACGTGTCATACATAACAAATTATACATTCCCCAATTATGTATGTAGGGTCTGAGACAAATCCGAGTATGATTCCACCAAAAATAAATTATTCTATGCTATTAAATTATTAGACAAATTAACATGAACACTTTTATACAAACATTTTAATCATTTGATGAATAAAATTTTAATGTATACATTCTAAATAAAGAAATTTCAATAAAAAACCTTTTATAAAATCATATCTTATTGAAATACAAATATTCACAGGGTCTATCATATTCTGACGGTTAATGGAATATTACCTATGAATCGTGACAAAAGGGAGAACATGGGGTAATTCCTTTAGGTAACTAGACCTAACGTTTCCCTAGAAACATCATACCTCCCTGATCAAAATCCATAAACTGAACCATCAAACACTTTATCATTCAAGATCCATTGGAGAGTATCTCATCCAAGGATCATATACTCCAACATATTTCTCAAGGATGATCATCTAGAGATATTCCATTGCAATGTTCTAGTGGTCTCCAATCAAAAATCATGTTTAGTATGTGTTATAATCCTTAACACAGATAAAAGAAACTAGACCACATCCACTTCCAAATTGACAAGATCCTAGATATATTTTACTCAACTATATACATTGGATTCCCATTGTTCTAATGTTCAATTTACCAAATCATGAAAATCCACACTTCCACTTTTACAAGATAAGCATCATAAGAAATCACGAAAATCCCGACTTACATTTTCTAAAATCCATCTAGAAATATTAGGAGAAAAGAACAAAATCAATCAAACCATTAACATCGGACAATAACCTTTCAAATCCATACATAAACCTAAATCATTTTAAAAATTTTATTCCTATCATTTTTACAAATCTCGAATCGCATTAAATGTGCTCAAAAAGGTATCTGACATCCTATAAAATGCATTCCTCTAGAGAACACTATTTTCAAAAAACATTTACCTCATGTTTCTTTTATAATACATGTCACATCTCACACAATATTCAAATAACATTTTCAAAGACATAAAAGTGGATAACGCTTTAAAACATAAAATTTTATCTTTTTAAAAAATCCATTTCATCACATATGCATGCCAAAACACTTAATAATCTTGTTTCACACCACATAAATAATTAATAGAACATAAAATATTAATAAATCAAGAATATAATAATAATATAATAATTTAGAATCATGTATCATCCTACCACTCACTTGTAACCATCTCAAGATATATGTGAAACCACAACCACAACACCAAAATATCCTAAAGGGAAAATATTTAACCAAAAACATCAATATCTACCCCAAAAAAACAAGATCAAGCCCTCCAAAGAACATTTAACACACTATAAATTATAAACTCATTAATGAGGTGATAAGAACCCTACAAGTGGGAGAAATCATGAGAAAATATTCTTACATTTAGATTCCTTAAAGACCCCAAAACAAAAGCACCATTGGTATGGAGCTCAAGAGGTCCAACGAATCTTGGAGGAGGCTACTATGGTTCAAATCCTAAAAGGGTAATAATGGATATCATTTATTGTCAAAATAAAATAAGGTATAAAGATAATTTCCAAATTATTAATGATAAAGAAAACTATCAAATTTTTCCACATAGTTAGACAATCTGTATAGAAATTGTGCACCCCTGTCTATAAAAGATGAAGAAGACACACAATTTCCTGGGGATGGGTGCATAGTTTCCACAAACCATTTTCCAACAATGACCCACTTTCTCTCAGTTAAAAATCTTCTATATTTGAAAAAAAATAGAAAGGTGAATGTATGGAACAAAATCAAGAACATAGATAAAAAAATGGATTACCTCAAAGGTAAAAAACATGGATGTCTCACTTCACATCACATATTGATATTTTTACAATTTCATATGATATAATATTATTTCTATTCATCCAAAAAACCCTAAAAACACCTTTCTTTATATAGGAACTATATTTCTCGAATGTTCTAAAATCATTTTCCATTGATCATATTTTCCCTGAATTACGACTCTAAGAGAATGACAATGATGTTTGGTACTTTACTGAATTTGAAAAGAATTACAAGATTTATATCTCTTTCATATAGGAATTTATATTTCTAATCATTCACGCTAAAGCATAGCCATGTTGAATTGTTATTATTAATTAATTAGGTATAAATTAATAATAAATTAATGATAATATTATATTGATCATCTTTTTCTGATGTATATATAAATGTGATTGGTTTAAAATTTGGTTCCAAATATATTTTGATAATATTATTCTATTAAAATCAGTTTACCCTCCATATAAAAATTTTCATTCAAACATTTGGTGTTGAGACATTTTTCAAATCATCTTAGAATGTAATTATTGTCTATCTATACTTAGAAAATTCCATTCCAAAATCTCCTTGAGGAATCATTCTACTATTTTTATAAAAACATATTCTTAAAATACCAAGGAAAATGTTACATACATTATGATATTCTCATCAATCACCATATGTAATCCAAATATTAAAAAACATTCAGCATAAAATAATGAATCTATTACACATATTATGAAGGAAAAAACACCATTTATCTTCTTCAATGACAACATATCATGAAAATTTATACTTTGAATAAATTAACATATATTATTAATTATTAATAATCACGGAGTATTTATCACCATTCCAATTAGAAATCCAAGAGACATATTCTTTATTAAATTAAATGGATATATAAACCAATAATTCCATTAAACATCATCTTTAAAAAAACATAAACAAATCTACATGAATGATATCCATCTAATTTGCTGAGATCAATTGAAAAAAATACTATGAAAACGGGATTAGTAAACACGATATTCAACACAAGTTATAAACATTAGTATTTCACATTTATACCATTTAGAATTACCATTACCCCTTGATTAATTATGGATTTCATGAATTGAATAATTAGAGTTTACCTTAATAAATTATTGGTAGAAATTATTTATCATATTATCATATTTTCTAAGATAATGGAAGAACATGAAAATTATTTATCATTGAATTAAAAATATTAATAAATGAGAAATTCATTTTTATGTTATGAATGCATGAATTTTTACATGAAAATTATCATTACTGTGTCATGTTATCATAAGTACAATTATATTTCTAGATTCATAAAAAACCATGTTAATTAGAAAATGGAAATTAGTAACCACAATTAAATAGATAAGAAAAATTATAACATTTAATGTGTAATAATTTAATTTTATTATAAATTTGTAATTATTATCCAATAGCTTAATATGGATGTGAGTTATGCTCTTATAGGTAGAGGAATATGAGGAGTTACTCATATATCATAAAAAGACATATATTAATACATAAGTACTAATAAAAATATAAATTGAATGATTAAGTGTGATATACATTGTTGAATAATTAAAGGGATCGGTATGAATACTCATATAAAGTGACATGAAAATATCCTATGATTCAAATTTGATAACGACTCTTGGAAAAAGTCCATAATTCATGATCTATAGGTCAATAAATTATTCAATGTATTGAATATATTTTGTCATGATATCTATAGATAATAATGAAATATATATATAAATAACATGATTATAATATATATATATATATGTAACATACCCATCTCGAGTATCTCGAAGACATTTACAAATATTGTTACATTTGCATGAATAAAAGGAATAAAATAATGATGGAAAAATCATTTTGATAGTTTTGGAGAACCATATTCATACATGATACCCCTTTAAATTTGGAATATAAAATAAAACATAATATATTACAAAATCTGGTAAACTACAACCATGAAAACTCATTCAATGATCTATTCATAATAACCTAGGGAAAAGAATCCAAATAATAGTAGTCTACAATGATCAAATAAGGGTATGACCTAGTTGGAGAAATAGTAATTCAACAAGAAATATCAATATGGTAAGACAAATTACTAAAAATACATTCCATTTTTAAAATCATGACATCATGAATTGATAATTCATAAAAATATGGCATGGTAAATAACTCAGAACACATTCATTTTAATTAATAAATGAAAATTAAATTAATCCATATAGAAATAAATATTGAATATATCATATATTTTAATAACTGATAACTAAATGAATGAAATTAATATTTATTAGATTTCTTGTCTTGAGAACATTGAAACCCTTATTTTTGAGATCTATCATCCCGATAGTTTAAAATATACATGGTAAAAACCCATGAGACTTTGGAAATTTATTCATCTCATGTGAATGCCAATCCATAAAGGGTAGTTCAATAACTAGTCCCTAACCATTATTTTCCATGTCCAAATAATTCCTCGTACATGAAAAAATCTATTTAATTCATAAACAATGCGCATTTTCAAATATATATATTTAGTAAATGATACAGAATTTAAAATATATCTCTAGTTGATAAAATAACGTTCAATGTAAACATCGTATGTAAAAATTGTTTTAAATTAAAGAAATAATCATATCCATTACACAATAAAATGGATTTATAATTGAAATTTAATTTCTAATGAATATTTATTACAATAATTTTATTATTTCAAGAGAAATTTATAAATCACAAAGGAAAGTGAGGTTGTAAAATTAATTTTACCAAATTGTATTCATCATGTCAAATACCCTTGGATTTTATAATTCAACTTGGAACATAAAATACAATGAATATTGATTTAATGATGATATTAAATGATAAATTGATATTATATACACTAAATAAAGGGTAAGTTTCTAATAATAATATATAAATCTCAATAGTGTGTACATTGAGGTGAAACCCTTACCATAAGATTACTTTTTTTAACCACTATTTATCATTATGTATAATGGTTTTATTAATATAAAAAATCTTATAAAAATACATAATAATATTCATCATATCATATATGTTGAATTTTTAAAATCATATTACATGTTAGTTAATAGTTTATAATTATTGTCATTGTTTTGGGTTTATAATACTTTGTTTTCTGAATATGCATAGACTTGTTTGTTTATTCCCCTTACATTGATCATGATTTAATAATATCAAGAATATTATCCTTGATAAAATATAATATATATTTATCATATATTTATTTATAGTAATCCTTAAAATTTGTTTCTTGGAAATGAAATACACCGTCAATTGAGACGGAAGACTATACATATACATGATGGATTTATCCATTTCCATGTCATAATGAACGAGTAAATATTATATATATATATATTATCATTAATGTATGATTTTTATGTCATAAATATCACATATTTTTATTAAATAAATCTTTAATGCATTCAATGGAAAACAATAAGGAGTCACATCACTTCATGAGGTTGCAGTCCACCTTATACATGAGAAATATTATAGTATTCCCCAAAAATGGAAAAAGTAATGAATGTGTCATATATTAATTCAAATATTATAATAAAATTATAAATTTCTAATCATTAATATTTAAACTAAAAATCCACCATTATTATCAACTTTGAGAGGTGGTAATAGAAAATAAACAATATCGATTTGTGAGGTGGTAGTCAGTCGTACATAAAAACAAGGATTTTTTAAACAACTTGATCGTAGTGTGTGTGGTTATTGGTATTAACCTTTCTGAAAAAATATCATTTAGTAATGAATATATTTTTTAATTATATAATCTTGATATAATAAGAATTTCTAGAGGTGGGGAATGAAGTAAATGAAAATCTCTTTTAGAAGGAAATTATTACATCATATTCATGTATCCTCCATAGGTTGTTAATGAAACACGAAAGGATATATTCTTACTAGAATAAGTCTTATATGATGGAATCAAAAATATACTCTTGCAGAAAAGGGATTCACAAATAGTATTTTTTATGACGATCCCATTGAAAAAATTAATATTTGTGATGGGAAACTATCCTTTCACAAATTGATCTCCAATTATTTTAATTATATATATTAAAACTTGTTATGACGAGCCCATCACAAAAAAGTACTTACGTTGATCCTGTCATCCTGTCACAAATATATCACTGTTTATATTTGATATAAATACCTAAACCTTTTACAATGGGCCTGTTGCCAAAATGTATTTGTGACAGATCCTTTTACCATCCCAAATACCTTTTAATATATATATAAATATACTATATATGAATGGTTCTAATCACAAAAGGCCCCATTGCAAATAATGAATAATTATTTTTAATAAAATTATGATGAATGAAAAAAATAATATTAATATTATTAAAAAATAATAAAAATATAAAACATAAAAATTATATATATTTACAAATATAATTTAAAAAAATCAGAAAATATTATTTTACTTATTATTATTAAAATAAAAAAAACATTAAAAAATATAACGGGGATTCTTCTCAAGGAGGTGGAGGAGCTGGAGGAGATGGTGGAGGAAACACTATCCCTAAACTATGAGTCAGACGGTGCGTGTACTTCATCTACTCATTGTGCTACTACTACCATTGATGCATCTCCTCCTTGTGATATTTTTTCAGCTTTTGTTGCAATCGACACATATTCTCCTCGTACTACTGCTGTTGTTGCGGCTGCTGACGTATCTCTTCCTGCCGATTCTGCAAACTCTTTGTAAGCTTAGTCTGTTATTGCAACAGCTCTAGATACTGTGATCTAAAAGACGATTCCTCCCCACAAGCTTCCCTTGAGATATATTATAACATCACATCACTACCATAATAAGTCCCAAGAGTCAAATGAGATCTGATACTAACTACTCTTCCCTTCTCGAAGGCATAATGGGTCGCCTGCATCCATGTCGCCTCATTGAAATGGTCGGCACTAGTCTGGTCAGCCGTCTGAGCCTGAATCTCATCCTGTGTCTATGAGTTCATAGCCTCATATGATTCCATTAGTTTTAATTTGAAATTAATATAGTGAAAATATTATATGCAGTTATTATTACAACATAAAAAAATATAAAATAATGACCAAAATCTGCTGCTGGCGATGACCTCTAATCTCTCTAGTCGCTGGATCATTATACATCCCACGATAAATATCATACTACGTAATATGTGGATGCTCCACTGCCTATATGAATATAAAATAACGTTTTTATATTTAATGTTATATAAAATATTTAAAAATTATACATTCTAGATTCTCTCTATGCCTACTGAATATAAAACAACCATCTCGATGTGTCACCTCCTTTCTCCCCCAGTTCTACCGGGCCAATAAAGATATCATCTGAAATCCACCACTCAACCAGTGTGAACATAATCCATCCCAAACATGAGATGAAATGTACTATAGTCGGTGGGCTCTACACGACTCATCAAATATTGTCACTCATGCTTTCTTATTTGTCGTCCTTCTCAAATTGTGCAAAAACTGACAGAAATGCTCAAACATAGACACCTCCCAAGCCGCTTGGATCACATCACACATGCTATCATTGATGGGATACCATAAACCAACATATAATTAATAATATCATGTTTTTAATGAAATAAATTTCAAAATAAATATTATTTATTTATGTACCAGTAAATGATTGAATATGTCAAGCTTCAAATCAACGAAAATCTATTTCCATGTGATCCATGGCTGAGAAAAATAATTGTGCATGACCGAGATCCCCTGTCCCACAGCTATATGCGCAAAAATATGAAAAAATAATAAACAATCAAACAATTAATATATATATAAATTAATGAAATATAACTAAAATACATAGGTTACAATACCTCAGTGTGAATGGATCGAATCTCAGATGTGGACGTCGCTCGGGGATAGGGTCAGGAATCATTATCCATGCAAGACCACACCCTCTCCCCATACCCCATAAATCACTAGTGTTCTGAGGTTCAAATGATCCCAAATCCTCCTCATCTAAAGGTAGTTCAGCAACCATCAACTCACGAAGTATATCCGGGTCTGTTTGAAGCACAAAATGATTTTTTTAGAAGATAATTGAAAATAACTATTACATATAGAAATATATATTAGTTACGATTATAACCAGCATTTGACTATGTCAATGTTCACCTTCATCATTATCTTTATATCTGACGATGTCAATGTCTTCATATTTATCCTTGGCATCATCAATATCCATATGAGTTTTAGTTTCATCATCTCTTATAATATAAAATTCATTTGTAACATCATCATCACCATCAACCCTTAATTGTGGGTGTCATTATCGATATTCACATCTCTTTATGAAAAATATGTATTTTGAGTAGTCTCATGAAAAAATTAAATTCAATGTAATTCAGCGGAACCATATTCAGTTTGAGTAAACTTATTTTCCTAATATTTCTTTTTTTTATTCTCCACAAATCAATCAGGTTTCCTGAATTAACACAATACTTTTCATAATATATTTGATGTGCCTATTGATCCTGTAATAGTGGTTCATTTACTGTAAGAATACTTTTAAATTTAATATCAATGATTCCATGAATTGGATGAACACAAAATTCTCTCTCTGTATCCAACCACCGACATTTATACATCATAATGTAATTTTTTCATAGATAACACTATTCTATAATTTCATCAAGCATGGTGTAAATGTCAACTTTAGTTTAACTGTAATGCAATCCTTTCAAGAAAACACCATTGTGCATTGTTTTTTATTCCCCCTATGAATGTGTATGAAATCTAAAACCATTCAAAATATATGAATTATAATATTTAACTATTTTTGATAGTGGGTAAATCAATATACACAGGAGATTATCTATTTTTTCAGCATGTTGAGGAACATGAAACTATGTAAAAAAATTCTGAATATAATAAATAATAAAGTGAATAGATATTTTAAACCATAAGTAATTTATGTTACCATTTTTTTAACCATTGAGAAATTTATTTTTTTCGGCGTTCTTTAAGAGCAGAAACTATAATTTGTGGATGCTGCTTCCTGATATGATAATCATATTACCAATAAATAAAATGTGTTTACTTACTGTTACATAAATTGTAGAATAAGTTATATAAGAACTCACAATACAATTGATTTTATTTCTTCTCAGTGGAGTAGAACATATGTATGAGCACTGTGATGTTCATCATCTGAAATTCATGGTTCATTTACTCCATCAAAGCCAGGATCTGAATGATTAAAATAAATAGTTTATAGTCCATTTCATCATCAAAATTCCCCTTGTTCTATACCTTGTGGTTGTGTTTTGAGGGACATTCAGATTAAAAATAATGAGAGCAGAAAAAATCAACTTCCTCTTGAAAAAAGATTCAACAATTGAGCCTTCAACTGATGCTTTGTTACATACTTTTTATTCAATTTCTGCATTCATCTATATAATGGGTACAACCATCTAAACTGTACCAGACCTCCACATTTAGCTTCATGTGGAAAATTTCATATTAAATGTCCCATTGAGTCAAATGAATCCGACAAGATTATTTTTTCTAGTTAACATATAATTACAACAACATCTTCTTCCAGTTTTATTACTGCATCTTAGTCTATTATCTTCTCACAAATGATTCAAAAAAATTTATTTTTCTATTATCGAATCCAAAATCATAGAATTAAACAAACCACTCAATCCAATTGACATAATAATTTCCATTATATCATGACAATCATGACTTCTTAATCTGGTAACATGACCATTATTAACACATATTATCAAATTGGAAACATAGACATCTGGAATTCTAAAATCTACAGTACACTAACAAAATAACAAGAAAATATCTTTTGAATGTGTATAAGTTTCTTTGGGCTTCATCAACATCTATGATCTGACATTTTGAAACAGTTCATGTTCTGGTCACCTATAAATTTGGGCATGATCAAATCGTCCCTTTACATTATCTTTGGTCTTACCTGGTGTATCCAAAACTGTATGAAATAAATTATCAAAATAGTTTTTCCCAATATGCATGACAACCAACATGTGGAAGATCAATAAATCAGTCTAATATAGAAGATCCCAAAAAATGCTATGTTTTATCCTGTTGTGTTTGTTCCCAAAGCCTTGATTTTTATGTTGGTTCACTGTTGGACCAAATGTAAGGAGAGGTAATGAAAATACAATAGATTTTTACTCTATATCTAAGATCATTTTTTGAGTTTCATAACGTTCAATTATGCCTTTTCTGAAATGAGATTTGTTCCTCAAAAAAGGATGACCGGCTGGAAGAAATATGCAATGATAGTCAAAATAGAATGGTATTTCTCATTAACAATCATAAATGATTTGTTCTCATTCTTACAATAAGGACATGATTTCAGAAAAATTGTACTCTAGCCAGATAACATTCCATATGCTTGGAAGTCACTAATATTCCACATCAATACAGCTTTTAATTTGATTTTTTTGGCTGCAACATCATATGTATTAACACCATTACTCCACAATGAAATTAACTCATCAACCAATGGATTCAAAAAAACAAAGATATTTTCTTCGGATGTCCTCGTATTAGTAAGTCAAAAAGATATAGGGATCATTCATCTACATCAATGGAGGTAAATTGTACAGAGTTATTTAGACAGAGCAACATGAATACTAACTACTTTAAGAACCAAAAATACCAAAATCTTCAATTGAAAGTCATAATTGCATGTTCCGAGGCTTCAAAAGAAAAATATGGATTCAGTAACTCAAAATATTTCCATGAATCGCCATCAGATGGATGATTCAAGATTTTGATGGTTGAAATCATGGTTTTGTGCCACAAAATCACTATTGTTGTGTTATGAGACATAAATAAATGCTGAAACCTATGTGTAAGAAGGAAATATCTCAACTATTTTAGAGGAATCAATCCAAACATCCCATGTTGAGATTCTCTATACCTTAATTTTCCACATGTGGGACAACTATTCAATGAATCATTTTCATCAGAATATAAGATGCAATCATTTTCACATGCTTGAATCATCTGATAACTAAGGAATGGATTTCGAAAAAACCTCTTTCTCCCATATTAATTTCTAAGAAACACATTTCCGTCAGGTAACAGTGTTTTAACCATAAAAATTTAGGATCAAAAGAGTTTTTTGACATTTCATTATCTGATGTAATAGCCATAAATTTTTTCAAAAGCTTCAAAATTTCTTATCTTGTACGCAGGATATAATGCATCACCACCATACCTCAAAAACTCATAAAATGCAGATGGTTCCAACTCAAGATTTAGATAAATGTCATCCTGAGTTTCATTTTGTTGAACAGGGGGATCTGCAACATCATGTTCTAAATTTTGAAATTGTGATGGATCTGAAATCATGTTATTAGTATATTCTCTGTAACTGCATTCTCCATATTGATACCAAAAAATATAATTTATTTGAAAACCAAAACAAAAGATATGTCCTCTAACCTTGTATAATGTGCCAAACATTCTCATAGAACCTTTTTTACAAGGATACATTATTGACCCTTCTAAAACAAATTCTGGTTTGGATGATTCAAATGATAAAAATGTTTCAACACCCGAAATATATAGAGTATTTAAACATGAACTATTTGGATTTCTACACTGATCTATCCATGTGCCATCATCTAATAATGACTGTTATTGACTTTCTTATTCCATGTTTTTCTACAAAATATAAAATAATAAATGTCTTTGAAGATTTTGAAATTATAAAAACACTATCCAAAAAAACAAGATAAATAATCAAAACTACTTCTTAATAAGTACCATTAATTACGGGAAACCCAATTTCTAGTGGATTGAAAGCAACTCTTTTGTCTGACGACACATTTATTCTTAATTATTCTTAATTATTTCTAATTATTCCTAATTATTCATAATTATTCCTTATTATTATTATTTATTACTATTTATTACAAATTATTACTAATTATTAGTAATTATTAGTAATCATTACTAATTATTTCTAATTATTCCTAATTATTATTTATTATTCCTAATTAATCATAAATATTCCAAATTTTTATTAATTATTCCCAATTATTGCTAATTATTCTTAAATATTCCTAATTATTCCTAATTATTCTTAATCATTCCTAATTATTCCTAATTATTCTTAATCATTCCCAATTTTTGCTATTTATTCATAGTTATTCCTAATTATTCCTAATTATTCTTAATTATTGATAATTATTTCTATTTATATCCACTTATAGCTATTTATTACTATCTATTTCTATTCATAGCTATTTATTCTGAATTATTCCAAATTATTCATAATTATTCTAAATTATTCTTCATTATTTAGAATTATTTTTATTTACTACTATTTATTGCTATTTATTACTATTTATTGATATTTATGGCTATTTATTGCAATTTATTTCAATTTATTTCTATTTATTGCTATTTATTTCTTATTGGTATTTATTATTTATTATTTTTATTTATTTCTATTTTTCATTATTTATTCTTATTTATTACTATTTATTCATTTTTATTATTATTTATATCTATTTAGTACTATTTGTTACTATTAATTACTATTAATAACTATTTATTAATATTTATTAATATTTATTACTATTTATTACTATTTATTAATATTTATTACTAATTATTACTAATTATTACTAATATTACTAATTCATACTAATTATTAGAAATTATTGAAAATTATTACTTATTATTACTTATTATTACTAATTAGTACTAATTATAACAAATTATTCCTAATTATTCTTAATTATCCTGAATTATTCCCAATTATTCTTATTTATTCATAATTGTAACTAATTATTACTAATTATTACAAATTCTTATTAATTATTACTAATTATTACTAATTGTTACTAATTATTATTAATAAATGATATTTATTACAATTTATTAATATTTATGACTAATTATGACTGATTATTACTAATTATTACTATTTATTCCTATTTATTAATATTTATTATGATTTAGTAATATTTATTATAATATATAATTATTATTTATTACTAATTATTACTGATTGTTTCTATTTATTATAATTTATTACTAATTATTAGTATTTATTACAAGTTATTACCATTTATTACTACATCATACTATTTATTACGAATTATTATTATTTATTACTAGTAATTACCATTTATTACTAATTAATAGTATTTATTATTAATTATTATTATTAGTTATCAGTAATTATTATTATTTATTACTAACTGTAAATATTTATTACTATTTCTTCCTAATAATTACTAATTTTTTCTAATTATTACTAAATATCTCTAATTACTCTTAATTTCTACAAATTATAGGTACTAATTACTAATTAGAACTAATTATTTATATACATTACAAATTATCATTCTTAATTATTAATTATTACTTTTTATTAATAATTAGTACTAATAATTACAATTTGTTATTACAAATAAATACCGATGAAAAAAAAATTTAAATCTAATTTAATTACAACTAATCAATAATAATTAAATTTAATATAAAAAAACAATAAATAATAAATTAAATAAAACATAAATAACTTTCATCTTGATCTCTTATAATTGTAGATGGATTCACATCTTGTTTGTAAAAAAACTACGTCTGAAAATATTTCACTCTAAAATTAAAGTTTATAGAGACTGAGAAAGCACGAATTGAGGCGATGGAAGGAAAAAATGGATGATGGGTATATATAGGTTAGATTAGTTGCAATAGTAATATTTTCTATGACACCCGTCACAAATACCTTCGGCCGCATTAATTACTGTCGGCAGTTAAAAGGGTATTTGCAATGGGTCCCGTATTAAAAGGTGGCCTGCCGACACACTATTTGGGACGAGACAACATCCTGTCACAAATAGTATTTACCACCACAAATAATTTTTTACGGGTCCCATCAAAAATATACTCCAGCGGACAATCTATTTGAGATGGGGAATTCCCCTTCGTGAATATTATTTTCCACCTCCCAATATTTACGAAGGGAGTTTCCTTCCCGTCGCCAATACCCTTCTGTGCGGTTTGGCACGTAAACTGCGCCAAATTTCATGTAAATTTTTACGACGGGACCCCAAGTCCCATCGCAAATAACTCATTATTTGGGACAGGTTGATTCTCCAATCTCAAATAACCTCTTCGATGAACTATTTGCGACGGGTAATAATCTCATTGCAAAATAACCCGTCGCAAAAATTAGTTTTTTCCATAGTGTTACCTCATCGTCATATATCCTCCATAGGTTATTACAAAAACATGAAAGGATATATTTTTAATAGAAAAATGTTATTTGATTTTTAACACCCCCATCATTTATCAATGAAATTTATCCATTCTTATAGAATTATCGTATAGTACAATCCCATAAAATCACATTAGGAAACATAATGCATCATCATGTTAAAATGAACAACTACATTATATGTGACCTTTGAACATTATTATTTCACTACACTGATATGAAATTAAAAAATCTGACATTCGTGGTTGCATTCAGTAAGATGTTTAGAGTATGATATGAAAAAACTAATTTTTTGGTAAATAGTAGCATACCCTTATGAATTGTAATTTTACCCTTAGGAGTAGTCATATGACTCTTATGAATATTAAATTGGCCAAGTCAATAGAAACCTTACCAATTATAGTGTAAATAAAATGTATGCATCCTATAAGTTAGAATATGATATAATTAAACTATAGTGTTGGTATTTTTGTAAGTCGCAAATTCTTAATGATTCATTTAATAAATTAAAATAGTATTTATTTTCATAAAATGTATTCATAAAAATTTATTTTGATTTTTTATTATTATATGATAACTTTAGGATACCTTGGTTAACTTTTAAATGTGTTTGAAAAGTAGTTTTAATTTTTAAAATTTGTATTTTTCAAGTAAATTATGATTTAAATGAAAAATTAAATTTTAAAAATTTAGAAAATTATTTTCATAAAATTGATTTCATGTTTTAAATTCTACATGTTGAAAAATTGTTAGTGTGAATTTTTGATATTTTTTTAAATACATTAATTTTTAGTGAATTGTGAAAAATGTTAATTTACAAAATATGCTAAATAAATGAATTTTTGAATCTTTCTTGAGTCATGGAAGTTTTAATTCGCCACTATCTAGAAATCCCACACCATATTTACTATATTATGTCATAGAATCATCGCTATTTCTTTTCTTGAGGGAAATTAATAAACTGATGAATTAAATATTGAGAAATCACCCCCTCTCCTCTAATGTAAATAACACCACTCTTAACCTCATTTCCTCACACCTCCCAAGAATAATGAATTGTTATAATTCTTCCTAGATATCTTCTTTATCCCCTCCCCCACATCCAGGATCTCGTGTTCTCTTCCAAATACTAGTCATTGATTCCTTGAGCATGATATAAAGAGGGGAATTCAAGAGGTAATTTCTCTATCTTTTTCCTTTCACGTTCCTTTTAAATTTCATTTCGTATCTTCTCTTATTAAAATTCCATGAAAACTCCAGTATGATTTATATAATGGTATTGAATCATTTAAAAGGAAGATAATTCATTATACATATCTCTGTCCCAATTTATAAAAATTGAATTATTTCCTGTTATGGGTAAATTTTCCAACATCATTTGCAATGCACTATCATTTTACATTAACACAATCAAATATGTAAATGAAACCATAAAATGATAGATTTTTTTCCCAATATGTATGTTTTATCCCCTTTTATGTTCTGAATTTTTGTTTAATATAGAATACTATATGATAAAACAAAACATTTTGCCCGAATGGCCCGAAGGCCTTAATTTTTATTGATTTTTGATAACCCCCCTTTCAAGGGGTGAGGGGGAACCCTTACAAGGCCCGTAGGCCCAGAGATTACAAGGACCATAGGATTAAGATATTACTTGACCGGAAGGTCTTAGGGAATTCAACCATACTTTCTACAAGGAACGGCCCCTCCCCAGCATCTGCGTCATGAAGTATCCCTCCACCTTTGCATGGCCGTCTGGCTAGGATTCCCATTCAAGAACAGGCTGGTACCAATGGAATAGCCATTCCCTCTAATTCTACCAATCCATTTGGTTCTGCTCTGGTGAGTGCACCTGCTCTGAATCCTCTTCTGGGGTAGCTCCTTTTTTTTAGTGTGTCTGGGGAAACTTCATGTGGCCCGAAGGCCTTGAGGTTGCTCGAAGACCTTGAGGTGGCCCGAGGTCCTTAATGGTGGCCCGAAATCCCTACTGACCTGAAGACCTAGGTGTCCTGAAAGACTTAAGGACTCCAACCCCAAACTAGTGGCCAAAGGTGAATAGTTCCAACTACTACAGTACCGAATAGTACCAATACTAGTAACTTCTTCAATACCTACTACTGTACCCGCACAATGTACAGTTCTGCAAAAGTACCTGTACAGTGTACAGTTCTCCTACAGTACACACACAGTGTACATTACTTCACATTACTGCTACAGTACCTGCTACAGTACTGCTACAGTACCCCTCAAAATATGCCTCTACCTGGTTTTGAACCTGGGTCTTGTGGACTCACTTAAGGATACCTCACCAACTGGGATGAGGCTCATGTGCAAACATGTTTGGGGTTATCCAAAAATAACCCAAATTAACATAAAACTAACATCATTAAATTATACCTAATTATTCATCCTCACAGTATATAAATAAATTCATTATAAGATCATTAAACTCTTGTAAGATAATTAATTTCGGTTTTATATATCTACCAATGTTGTATACAAACTTCCATTAATTTTTATAAATCACTGGTACAAGAAAATTAAGAAATAGAACACTCCCAAACGATAAATTTATACTATATAATTCATCCATTGGACCATAAAATAACTTCATAAAACTATATTGAATCATATTAATGTATAAAAGGTCTTTAATTGTTAATTAAAGAATCTAACATGATTGAAAAGGATATTAACATGAAAGAAGATTCCAGACACAAGGATAGGGGATTCCTCGACCCCTACATTCTTTCATTGGGTTTTTCACTTTTAATTATCTTTTTGATATGATTATTACATAAAAATAATTTATTCAAAATTTTCATACCTTTTATATGATATAAATGGTTTCCACTAAAATTTAAGTCAAACATAATGTCTTCCAAAATAACTCTTCATTAAAAACACACCTTATACTTCATACCCAAAGTTTATTGTCCTTGTATCAACTATGTTATTCCATCTTTGAATTGGAAAACCAATGTTTCTGATTTTATGTTTTATGAAGTGAAATCCATTCCTTTCCAGGGGTTGTTTTATTGTCAATATTTATATATGATCTATGTGGCACTCATGATATTTTAAATGTTAGGATGTTACGGGTGCACATGAAATTATATAGCACTCTAATGAATTGGGTAATGAGAATAACCACACGAGTAAAGTAATGTACATGTCAACATTATTATATCTTTTTCACATCTATGTGTGGTATATTACCCCTAAGACAGGAGGTATCATTTGTGTGCATTTCCAAATTCCATTTGATTATCTAATGCTTCTTATCACGATATTATGGTGATGATATGAAAATGATCACCCAATGATACATTGATTGATGTTCTTATCTATCCCCTTACATAGATTTTATCTCTCCCCTTTTGATATATATATTCAGGTGACTACTTTAACTAAGGATAAGTCATGATATAATAAGAATGTACATAAGAAGGTATTAAATAACTGATTCTGGTTTATATTGTTAATGTTATGTATGGACATATTTTTCCCAAGACACTAAACATTTTGATCATTATTGTGTAAATTTTTGTTGATGTTGTTCATTAAATTGATGTAAAACAAATATAAGAATTTCAAGGACTCTATAGTTGGTATCAGAGGAACTGTTTAATTAATTTCTGAATTAGGAATATAGATCTTTAGTGAAAACCCTAGTGTTAGACTAAGTATATGTATGCACCCAAGAAGCATTTATGAAAATAGGTATTCCCTAAGATATTCATTTAGTATTAATTTCAAAATGGAATAACATATTTATTCATGACATGTTGACTTATTTTTTATCATAACCAATTATATTTAAGAAAATTGTGCGAATGAGGAGAAACTCGGCCAACAACCCATGCGAGGGACAATGTAATGAATTCTTGAACGACATCCCCAATGCTTTGGGAGGTGGAGTTCAACACATCATGGATATTTTTACCCAATTGTCTTAGGAAATGAATAGTAACATGAATAATGTGAATTTACACCTCCTAAGAAAGAGCCACTTGCTATTGATTGATTTATGCGGTAATGAATACCCTCATTTAGTGGATATTCTAATACAATTGTTGTGTAATAGTGGGTCAACTCGACGGGGAAGATATTTTTTTGTTCTTTACTATTCTCAGATGGGTAAGATACCTCTTGCAATTTATTTTCTTGATGAAGAGGCTAACTAATAGTGGTCATTGACAAATAAAACCAAAGCAAAGGATGAAATTGAACATATGGAGTTAGAATACATTATGATAATGTTTCATCCTAGTATTTCCCATGAACACTTCTTATGAAATTAGATAGGTAATTGACAGATTACTAGGAAAAGGATAGATACGTTGTCACTACATATTAAGAAACATTCACAAGACATGAAATGTAATCTTTGTGTTTTGTTATAAACAATTATAGCATAATTGATAGATTCTATAGTGGTTTAAAAAGTCATCTTCGAAAGGCACTTGCAATTTGATCCATTGGGATTTATGAAGAAGTTTTTTGATGTCATCTCAAAGTGGAGATAGAGTTTTGAGAATTTTCCCATGGATATGGTGATATGAAACAAATAATGGAGTTTCATGCCGAAAGATGTAATGAGAAGGATGGAATGAAAACCCAACCAACCACATGTCCCAAAGGTTGTAAGAAACATTATGGGAACTTCCCCATTGGGGTGGGTAAATGATTCATGTGTGGGGGAGATGGCTTCAAAGCTCAAAAGTGTTGAAAATACATGAGAATGAAAAATAATGTGGTGGAGGAAATTAGACCACAACCCATGGTCCAATGATACACCTATAGGGAGAAAGTGTTTTATGGAATTGAGTACACTAAAACTCCATCCTCGATGTTAATCATCTTTAGAAACCACCAAATCCAAAATAATAAGGGAATGCTTATGTCATCTCAAATGTGTAAATTGAGTAATAAAAACAAAGTATACAAGGTATACTTCCTATTCACTCAAGAATGGAAAATTTTGTATTTTATTCTTATTATATTCATTCTTATATATCACAAGTTTTATATTTCTATTGAATGAAATCCATGAAACCTTGAGGTTGAAATATTTGTAAACACGCCTAGTGGTGAAATCATTGCAACCCTAGTGTTGTAATCTTCTCCTATTAGAATATGTTGGAAAAATATTCTATTGAATATCATGATACATCACTAGGTGGAATTCTACTATAAATGGTAATAGATTAGTAAACATTATATTAAATACATATAATCTAATAGGAATAGGAAATATCATTACATATTATGAACATCCCATGATCTTCTAAAAATGAAAGGATGATCATGAATCACCTTTGAAAATCCATCATTGGTTTGGGTGTTGATTCCCAAAGAAGAGTCATACCTTGTTCAAATGGATGAGTCAAAGGAAGTTATCCACATAGGGTAAATTCCCATTGTGAGGCAATAAAATTATTTATTTCCTAAAGAGTTCCATAACATCCACCCAGATCATGAGGTATAGTTCTCAATATGACTCATACCCGGAGCTACAGTTATCTCAAATTTTCCCTATATTATGGATTCTATAAAACTTTATGAGTTAAAGAAGTAGTTAGAAGATCATATTCCCTATTACATCACCTTAGGGTGGTCTAGTTCTCAATGTGAATAAGAGTAAGGGATCAATGAATCTATTCATCGATTATTGAGAAATCAACATGATCACCAAAAATAACAAGTATTCTTTTCCATGGATTGATGAATAGACAAAGGGTTCATATTCCATATTACATCACCTTAGGGTGGACCAATTCTCAATGTGAATCAGAAGAATGGATCAATGTAGCTATTCATCGATTATTGAGAAATCAACAAGATCACCATAATGAACAAGTATCCTTTTCCAAGGATTGACGACTAGTTTGATCAGCTACAAGGAGCTCAGTACATCACATCAGTAGATCTTTGTTTTGGATATTATCATATAATGATGAAGAATGAAGATATACCGAACAATACTTTTCATACAGGGTATGGGCACTATGAGTTTTTAGTGAGGCCCATATGAATTACTAATTCATCTACAATCTTCATGGATTTGAAGAATAGAGTATTTAAATATTACCTAAAAAAATATTTGGTGTTTTTATTGATGACATTATCATCAACTCCAAGAGTAGGGGGAAAATGAATAATATCTTAGAAATGTTTTGGTGACATTGAGGAAGGATAAGGTGTATGTGTAGTTCCAAAAGTGTGACATTTTGATATATCAAGTAACTTTTTCCGGACATGTGATCACATGTGAGGGAATTTATGTCAACCCTTCAAGAAAATGCGGTAATTAAAGAAATGGACCAGACCCTTGAGTGTCATATAAATCTATAGTTTTTATAGAATAGTTGGGTACTACGAACATTTTGTTAGAAATTTCTCATTATTTTCAATAATGCTGACTAATTTTACAAGGAAATGGGTAATGTAGTTCTAGATAGAAGAATGTGAGGAATGATTCAAGGAACTAAAGAGAAATCAAATCACTGCCCCTGTACTCACATTACTAAAATGTAGAGAAGGATTTGTTATATATAGTGATGATTCAAATAATGATATGGGTTGTATACTCATGAAAAATGATAATGTAATGTCCTACACATCATGTAAGTTAAAGATCCATGAGAAGAACTACCCACCGCATGATCTAATACAAGAAACTGCGATTTGTTTCTTGAAAATATAGCAGCACTACTTCTATGGTGAGAAGTGTGACATAAATACTGATCAAAAGAGCCTAAATTATATATTCACACAAATGTGGATTGACAAGAATCGAAGGAGATGGTTAGAGATAATAAAATACTATGATTGAACCATTCACAATAATCATAGAAAGGGAATCAAGGTATCTAATGCACTTAGTAGAATATAACCTACTGGTTTATTCATATTGAAGATTGAGAAAAACATATCATGATGGACATGAAAAGGATGGATTTGGAAATCATAGTGGAAGGGAATACATCATTCTTTTCCAAAATTATTTCACAACCATCTATCCATGATAAGATTATGGAGGCACAAAGGTATAATCATGAGTTTCAAAAGAGGGTGAATGAAGTAATGGAAGGGAACCTAAAAGAGTTCCATGTTGATAATGATGGTATAATATATTTAGGAATAGGGATCTTGTGTGTCTTAATAACCCAAGATAAATATGGAGCTATTAGGCCATGCCTATAGCTCAACTTTCTCTATCCATACTAATAGAACAAAGATGTACTGTGATATCTGAGAAGACTTATGGTGGGATAACATGAATAATTCGATTGTTGAGTATATGTCACAGAGATTAACCTCTAAACAAGTTAATGAAGAGTGAAATAATTACAATTGGACGATGTAACCATTACCTATACCCATGTGGAAATGGTAGAATGTATCTATGTAATTATTCAAGAGTCTCCGGAAGATATCCATTGAAAGTATTGATATATTTGTTATGGTGGACCGACTCACAAATAATGAACACATTATCTCTATTTGGGAAGATCTATTGTTTTGAAAACATGCAATGGTTTATGTGATGTATGTTGTGATACTACATGGTGTTCCACACTCGATTCTCTCTGATCATGATCACAGTTTCATATCCTAATTCATGAAGAGTCTTTGACATTCCTTGAGTTCTGAATTGAATTTTATCATGGCCAATCACCTGAAAACTGATGGCCAATATGAAAGGACTATTTGGAATCTTAATGATATGTTAAGATCCCACTATTTAGAATTCAATGGTGGAGGGTATCATCATCTCCCATTGGTTGAGTTCCCAATCAAAAATAGATTCCACTATAGTATTTAGATGTATCCATATGATGCTATATATTGAAAGCGTTGTATTACTGAAACATGTTTAGATGATGTTTGGGAATGGCAGATAGTTTGACCTGATCTTTTACATGAGATGACAGAAAAGGTTCAAGATTCCCAAAAACATATCAATGCTTCTCAGAGTCAGAAAAGGATCTCTAATGATAAACATCTAAGGTAATTGGAGTTTATCATTGGAGATAATGTTTTCGTTCTAATATCTCCATGGAAGAGATTCATGCAGTTTAGAAAGAAAAGGATTCTATGTTCATGGTACATTAGAACCTTTGATATTCATCAATTCAGAGGATTCATGGCCTATTGTCTTGTATGTCCCGAGAATATGGTGCATGTTCATGATGTGTTTCACGTATCACTCATGATAGTGTACAGACCAGATCCCTCGTTTGTACTGAACATAGAGGTTGTACAACGTGAAGATTATCCCTCTTATGAAGAGATGCCACTAACAATTATGAACTAGAGGGATAAGGTTATATAGAAAAATACTACTCACCTAGTTAAATTGTTGTGGAGGAACCATATGTAAGAAAAATCGGCATAGGAATTATAGGATGTGATGAAATATTAGTACCCTCACATATTTATGTAAAATGAAATTTTGAGGGAAAAATTCCAAATGGGGGGAAGAATGTAATGACCCAAACATTTATCAAAGAGATTTATCCCTTCTTATATTAATATTTTATATTATAATCACATAAAATAACATTAAGAAACACAATACCAAATCATGGTTAAATGAACTACTAAATTTTATATTACCTTTAATCATAATTTTTCCAATACTGTGATTTGAATTTCAAAAAAATTATATACATGGTTGAGATCAGTATGATGATTGGAGTCCAATAGGACAAACATAATTTTTGGTTTATAGTAAAATACCCTTATGAATAATAATGTTATCCTTATTAACAGTAATATGACCCTTATAATTAGTGAATATGACAAATGAATATGAAACATAATAATAACAGTATAAATAAAATTAATTATTCCTATAATTGAATATAAGATATAATTATATTAGAGTGTTGGTATTTTTGTATGTATTGAATATTTAATGATTAATTTAATAATTTAAAATTTAAAATTATATTTATAAATTATATTCACAAATAATTATTTGGATCAGTTATTATTATATACTAATTTTATGAGACCATAATTTATTTTTCAATATGTTATAAAAGCATATTTTATTTTTAAAATATGTAATTTTTTATGTAAATTATGAATTTAATTAAAAATTAAAAGACTCATATTTAGAAAATTATTTTCCAAAATGGAGTTCATTTTTAAATTCAATATGTGAAAGAATGGTTATTGTGAATTTTTGATATTTTTCTAAAATACATACATTTTTAGTGAATAGTGAAATTTGATAATTTACACAATATGCTAAATAAAAGAATTTTTTCATCATGCATGACACATGGTTGATACAAATGACCATTGGTTTGAAATCACATGGTATTTTTACTATATTTAGTCATGGAATGATCACTTTTTCTTATATTGATGGAATTTAATAAACTAACGAATTGAGTATTGAGAGAAGACCCCTTTCCTCAATAATAAATACCACCCCTTACTTTAACATTAACTTTTTGTTAAATCTGTAAAGGAGTACATACGAAAACATCCTCAAGGAGGATGGAAGTGGTGTATTCCTAGTGAATCCCCATGGATCACTGTTCAACACTTCATAGTGAGGGAACCTAAGCTATCATAAATTATAAGAGTATCAGCAGGATTCCCCAAAGGAGATAGTGAATTAGCTATTAAAATTACATTCCCTCCAAATATAGAAAAGGTTCTATCCAAGTTTGAACTATGTGATGGACCTATGAAGCAGAAAAATCATGTTCCAAGGATCGCACTTCCATTTCTGGATAGAAGACACCAAAATTTCCTAATCAGACTCAATCTCCTCCACCTGGATATCATTCTCCCTACAAATTTCCATGCCAACAACAAGGGCCAACACCTCTTCCCCTAAAGAAGACCCTACTCCCTAGAATGCATTGTACTCGAATAGAACCAACCCCAATTGATCTAGAAGCTTCCCTCATATTCTCATTAGTCCCCCATAAAGGATCCATCCACATTCAACTTCCATCCCCGTAGAAAAGGTATCCACCTAATACACATATCCTCTATCCTCAAGAGACTACATGGATGATTCTTAAGATATTAAAACCGATCCATAAACTGATTCCTTGGGAACAAAAAAATATGATCCTGTATCAGTGACCTCAACCACACCATCATGTGAAAGGGTGACTACCTGTTACCACCTCTAGCCTGATTACGAGCCTCCCAGATGACCCAAAAAACTGATGTAAGAATGACTGCCCAAACCTTGAAGCCTCCAGCCCAACCTTCGACTCCATGAAACCAAGTATCAATGCTCCAATGAAGAGGAATGTTTTCAAAAATGATTCAATGTTGGGGAGGTAAGAGATGCCACACGTAGTGTACCTAGATTCTCCCAAAGAAAAGGTGTAAAATTGATTCATCTTGTGGCCGCTCACAGCAAAACCAACGTGACACCAAAGAAATCCATCTTCATTATATTTTCTAATATATAGAAAGTGCTTCATTCCTAATATTCCCTATGAGAAAATTAATCTTGGTTGGGATCTCCTTGCACCAAAATGTGATAGGTTCTGCCTATTGTTGGCCTTTAGAGTTCACTATTCTCCTATAGTCCTTATAGAAGATCCTTCCTGAAGATGGATTTGTGAAGAAAAATTAATGTGGGTCCTCATTCTAGATTATTCATTCATGCATCCTCCTCTGTTCATAATTGAGAAAATCAATCAATAGATAAGGTTGAAGGCATGCCTCCTTATATGAAATGTCTTGATGGAAACTGCCAGGAAACTACATCTTCTCCCCCTCCCAATTGTTTTTCCATAACCTTAAATCCCCCTTTCTGAAAATCCACCTATGTGAGTTCAAAGGAGCCTCAATATGATATAAAATTCACTGATTAAATCGTGTCAATCGAGACCCAGTTGCCAACATCCACATTTATCTCCATTTCTTCCCCTAAAAAATGCATCCCACTGTGACTCACCGGTGATAATCTCCCAAGCCAACCTACATTGAATTCCTTTCATGGCTCCCATAACATCATATAGACCCACTCCCCCTCTTCCACCATTCTGTCCATGTGATCCCAAGAGGCCCATTCAGCTCTCCCCAATTGATTGGCATCCCACATAAATGAATTCAAAATGTTCTCGATCCAATTAACAACCCCTTTGGGTGAATAAAGCACTGAAATCACACGCATAGGTATATATGAGAGTACACTATTATCCAACACCACCCTCCCACCAGTGGAAAGAAATTTACTCTTCCAGTTCTGGGCCCTTCCCAACAGTCGAGAATTGATGTCCTCAATATTAAGCTACCTGGTGCGGCCAAAGGAAAGAGGCACTCTCCAAGTAGAGAATTAGAATCTCTCTTTGATGGAAGCAACAAATATACCGAATGCTTGTACAGTGTCACTGAAAACACTTGTTGCAGATGACTGAATTTTTTTAAGCATTGATAACATGCCCGATCAACTGCCCATATGTGCACAAAATAGTCATGAGATTCAAAAAGTATCGTTAGCTCCCGTTAGTCAAAATTAAAATGTTGTCATCGAATGTTAAGTGTGAGATGCTTACCATTCCACCTCTACCGTGATAAGTAGCCATCCATCCATCCTCCATGACTTAGAAGATATTGAGATAAAAGAGTTATTGATCAAAAACAAACAAGCTTGGTGAATGGCGATCCACCAAGAGAATCCCATAGACTATTATAAATAAACCATTGAATTTACACATGATCAAAACAGAAATACAAGAAGATAAAAAACACCTATTGTAAATATCGCAGAACCACCCTTGAAACACACACCTCCTCATCACCCGAATAAGGAAGCTCTACTCCATTCGATCATACGATTTGTCTATATCAACTAGTTGAATGCATTCGAACCCACAGACCTCCTATTGATATCATCCACCAATTAACGTGAAATACCAACAATCCCTTTATAATACATTCTCTATTGAATCAATGTTGCTACCTTGATAACAGTCATGGGAGTACTCTGCTCAGCCTGGTTGTAATCAAGGAATCCGAAATCTAAAAGGAAACATTGTACAGACAAATGGGTCTATATTGTCAAATGTTAGATGTATCATTGGCCTTTGGAATAATAAAAATGCGATAAGCAGAAAAAAATCTAATTAATGGACCCCCACTGAAGTAATGTTGAGCCGGTTCCACCACCTGAGGACCGACCACATCACAAGCCGCAACATAGAATGCACTAGGGAAGCCATCCGGACCAAGAGCACTATCCCAAGGGATGATAAAAACCGTCTCCTAATCTTCCTCTTATGTAGGTAATGAAGACATATTTATATTTTCCACATCATTAAGGATCAGAGATAATAAACCCATAATGTCCTCCTCAATGCATGATCCCTAGTTTCCCATGCACCTCGCATACACCTCCTCCACCATCAAACATTTAAAATACTTTAATGCCAACTGACTCGCCACCTCCACATCTATTGTGATGACACCATTACCCATATTTAGGTTCATTTTCATACAAATCCACTCCATTAACAGCTTCCATGATGTCTATAAAACCATTAAATTATTGAAAAAATTATAATATTTATTTTTTTATCCCTTTTAATTATTAAAAACAAATTTTATATATAATAATTATTGATAATACAGTTTATGTTTGTGGGGATCCAATAAACACCAACATTATCCTAAAAGGAGATTCATCAAATTTATCTAATGATTCAACATCACGGTATGTAAAAAATCATTATAAGATTATCTAAACTCTTGGATGATAATTAATATCAATTATTGATGTTCATCTATGTTTTAAAAGAACCTACATTTTTGTTTAAAATTGAAACGTTCATGAAAAATGACAAATAAAACACTCCCAAACAATAAATTTCAACTCTAAAACTCTTCCAATTGCACATAAAATAATTTAGTAACACCATAATGAATCATATTTATGTATAAATGGTTATGTAGTTGTTATTTAATGAATCAATTGTGGTGAAATAATATATTAAAAAAAAGGAAGCATTCCAAAACAATGTAACGGGAAATATCAAAACCAACATTCTTTCTTTGAGTTTTCCCTTTTTTACAAAATTTTAGTATAGTTATTCATTAAAAAACATTTCTTCGTATTATATAACCTTTTCTAGGATATTAATGCTTTCCAATGATGTTTATATCAAACATAATGTATTATAAATGAACTCATCTTTCTAAAACACACATTTTGAATCTCACTCAAGGATGATGGTCATTGTATCATGTATGATATTCAATAATTCATTTGGGAACATAAATTTTATGAATTTAATATATATGAAGTGAAACCCATTCCTTTGCATTGGTTGTTTTATGTTCAATATTTATATATATTCTATGTGGAATGCATGATAATTAATATGTTATGATGTGACGGGTGCTACCATAATTATATGTCACTCTAATGCATTGGGTATTTGAAGAACCTATTGAGTTATGTAATGTATGGATGAAAATGATTATAGATTTTTTCACAACTATGTTTGTAAGATTACCTCCATGACATGATGATTCATTTTTATGCATTTCTATATTGAATGTTATTAGCTAATACTTCTTATAATTATGAATATATTTTATGATTATGCTCACCCCATGAAACATTGTTTCATGTTCTTATCTATCCCCTTTCTGGGATTCTAACTTACCCCTCTTGAAGCATATCATCAAGTGACTACATGTACTAAGTAGAAGTCAAGAGAAAATAACAAGATATAGAAAAGAAATTAAATAATTATTTATTCTTTAGGTTGTTAATGTTATGTATGGTCCTCGTTTTCCAAAGACACTAAATCTTTGGATCATCATTTTTTAATGTTTTTATGATGTTTATCCTTAAAATTATTTTGAAGCAATGTAATAAAAATATAAATTCCATAAGATTATGGTAGAGATTTTTGGGAGTGATTTTGGAATTTATTTTCTAAAGATACTTTATTTTTAGGCATGACTAATGGGAGATATTGTGTTCCATTTTATAGTTGATAAGGAGTAGAATTATTAGAATTACTAAAAAGCATTTATTATTGTGAGATATACTTTATTTAATGTTGATAAAATATTGATAATTAATGAGGAGGTAGGTGTATATGGTTAATACAAACCTCAACCAAAAAATAAAAAAGATGTTTTAATTTTTTTTGTTATATCATAAGATTCATTATTATACAATTAAGTGGTTTTAATTATGTGGAGTAGTTATCTATCCAATGAAATATATCATTTAAGACTAAATTAAGGCTATGAATATTTTTAAATATTAGAGCAATTTTTCTAAAAATGATATCAAATTTATAAAATAAAAATCCAATGTGTTTTATAAAATAACTTTAACAAAACCCCACATAAAATTCAAAAAAAACTACTTTAACACTAACCACTCTATCAATGGTTTTCATATTTAGGGGTGAATATTTTAATTATAAATGTTAAATGGGTCCATGAGTGGACTATATTAGATATTTTATGTCATTTAAAAAACTATTGGAATATAATATTTATATTAAATTGAAATCATTTAATAAAATATTATTTATCATATAATAACATTAATGACAACATTGGCATTATTTATTTAATTAAAATTAAAAAATATCAGTAAAATAATAAAATTTTAATCTATTATGTTAAAATCTATTTAATATGATATATTAATATAAAAAAACAATTAGAAGGGAATAAATCATTAAATTTACTTCACTTTAAAAAAAATTAGAATCATTTATTTTTTTAATTATTATCTAAATAGTTAATGTGTTGGAATGTATTATTAATTTTATGTGAATAATTAAACTATCAAAACTAAAGATAAATTATCATAATTATAACGAACTGAATCTGGTCTCCATCATTAACAGTAACAAATATGGCACAGGGAAAGGCCCAAAGGGAGTTACCTATCCCCAACATAATCTTCATCATTTTATTGATCATGTTTTCAATTTCAAATATGATTAGTGAAAAAATGACAAAACCACTCTGTTTCACTATCATGCTAGTACACGTCTTCCCACTTAGATACCTGAGTTTCCATCTTTATGCTCAAACAAGGTACACATCATAAAAAAATTCCATTTTCACATAAAAATACCATTTATGTCCATACAAACTCAAAATAGTAGTAAAAAATCATTTTCACCATTTTTATAACTTAAACAAACGCTTAAAATCTCTATAAAAACAATTATAAATATTTTAACAAAAATATTCACATAAAATCCATTTAAAATCATTAGTTTAACAAAACAATTATACCAATATTACAATAAACCTGAATTTTCAGCACTGAAACATTTTTATAAACCCATTACATAAATTATAAAACAACACCAATTGGTACAACATGGAATGCACCAGTAAAAATACCAATTTTCACACAAAATTGGAACTTAAAAATCAACCGCTTAACAAATGATACCAATAAATAGGTTTCAAACTAAAAATAATAATAGAGGAACAAAAAATAAATATAAATCCATAAAGATAACTCGTCCTACAATTACTACAAATGGAATCACCTACCATCTATTTCAAAACCCTCCTATCCTTGTGCGTAAATTCTACTGCACAATAGTCACACCACGAGGGAGTGAAAAAAACCTAAAACCACAATATTGGACCATTAAACTCAAAATTAAACACTTGTGTTGATTCCATACATCTATGAAATTATGATCTTCAATAATAATTGAATAACCTATAAGAAAATTGAAGAAACCCAAAGCAATGGGAGGAACATGACAGGAAACTCAATTAATTGAGAAATATTGACTAAATCTCTCAAAATACACCAGTAGTTGCCACTCCAATCAATAACAAATGAAATTGTGTTTCTAATAAGGATTAGGATTTCATGTTGGAAATATAATGTGGGAAAATAGTGAAATATGAAGGATTTAGGAAGAAAAGAAATTACAACTTAAAATATGGATGATGTGAGAAAGATTGATATTTTTTCCCTAATATAAGATCCAAATGAGATCCAAAGAGGAAGACATGAACATAGGTGTGTTCCTAGGTATGTTATATTTGAGTGGGATGTGGAATCACCAAAAAACTATAAAAATGAGTGTGATATTAAATAATTATATTTTTTTAATGTAGTAAGTGGGCTTCTGGGTTTGCCCAATGCCTAACTAAATCACCCAAATATAAAATGATTATGACTTCTTAAAGGGGTCCAAATGGATATGGTCATTTTCATAGGTCAGAGGAGGCCAAGTAGGAATTCTAATGGATTAATTTTTTTCAAAATGTAAGTAGTTATAAAAGAAAAAGAATTTGTTTTTAAATCATCTAATGGGCTAATAGTTGGGAACAATTCTTAAAACCCACCATTTCATCCAAAAATGCATGGGAAAACCCCATAACAATGATACAATATAAATTAAATAAAAATACCTTTAAAAACATTCATGGATGTAACAATTATTCTCATCACAAAAACATTCTTCCTTCAGAAGGTCATCTTGATTCCTGATCAGATAAGAGAAACATAAACTACTCTTCGACCCAAGACCTCTGCTCCCATGTCTAATGATCATTAGTCCCAAGTTTACAGGAGAACCGAACAAAAGGAATAGACTTCCCTTGAAGAAACTATTCTCTAGAGTCCTAAATATTCACTGGTTTCTCAACAATAGAGATACCGGGCTCTATATCCAACTCCTCCCAATTTAGCACAAGGGACATATTCGGGTTATACTTCTTTAGTTATGAGACATGGAAGACGTCATGGATAGATCTCAACTCGAAAGGCAAAGAAACCCATATTACACATTTCCAATCTTCTTAGTAATCTCAAAAGGTCTAACATACCTCATTTTTATCATTCCCTACATTCCCTAATGAAGATGACCCATACAAGGGGCCACTTTCAAAAAAATACGATCACCCATTGAAAACTATAGGCTTCAACGCCTTTGATTAGAATATGATTTTTGGTGACTCTGAGCTGTCAATAAATGCTTTCAGATCAAAATGATCTTCTCATAGGTCACCTACACAAGGCTTGTCTACAACAATGATATCTCACATACCTCAGCCCCACATTGGGGGGGATGACACAGATGACCATAGATCACCTCATATGGATCCATTTGGATTGAGGATTGGTAGAAGTTGTTATAAGAGAACTCAACCAATACAAAATTGTTATATGATGAACCACCAATGTCCAAAACACATGGACATAGCATTTCCACCAAAAAATGATTCACCATCTCTATCTGACCATCCATTTGAGGATGGTTCTTCATGTATATATTAATTTGAGGCCTCAAGGCCTTCCAAAAATATAGATGATAAAAATGGGTCTCTATATGAGAAAACATTATAAAGAACACAATGAAGACTTACCACCTCCTAAATATTGAATCGGCCCAACTCATCGACATTAGATATATCATTGATCAGAATAAAGTTAGATGATTGTGTCAGACGATCAATCACCATCCAAATGGAATTCTTACCCTGAGGTGTATATGGTAAGCCAACAATGAATTCCATATAGAGATCTTCCCACTTCGAGGTAGGAAGGGTTAATAGATGGAGAAAAACAGAAGGTATTTAGTTATATTCTTTAACCTGATCACATGTGTAGCATCTCGACACGAAGTAAGCTATGTCTCATCTCATACCTAGCTACAAAAAAAATCTATTCACATCATAATACATATTGGTGGAACCCGGATGGACAACCCACTCAGATTGGAGGCTATCTAGCATCACAATATTCCAGTGATATGATAGCACTACTGAGTGTCCTGTGAATCATAATATTCCCTTAAGATATGATGACTAATCAGAAGATGTCTCCCAATCATGATGAAATAACCTCAACCACAGACAAATCTCATTTTTCCATTGTTCTCACTAAATCAACTCCAAGGGAGAAGTAGTCAACAATATGCTCATAAAGAACGTACCCCCACTGTGTTGTTTGGTATCCTCATCTAACTAATCAAAGAGACCCACTAGAGTCCACTAATCACTTGAAATTATCAATACTTTCACTGGTAATTTTCTACTCAAAGCCTCCACCACCAAATTTCCCATTCCCAGGGTATAGACAATGTCAAAGTTGAACCCCTACAAGTACTCTATCTAGAAATGCTTCTTCAGATTTAGATCCTTATGGAGAAGATATAGGACAAGCATTTTTTTTCAAAAAAGGCCATAAACATATCCCCAAAGAGTTAGTGACACCGTGTTTTCAAAGCATGCATCACAACTACTAGCACCAATTCAGGGTTTGGGTAATTCTTTTCAGGTGGTCAGAGTTGGTGTGAAAAATCCTTTGACACGTGATCAAGCTGTATAAACACACACTTGAGACCCATACATAAAGTTCCACAATACATCACATACCCTTTTTATCCTCTAAAAAAATAAGTACTGCAGTAGTATTTAACCGCTGATTTAGATCCTTGACTGATAGCTAACATTTTGGGACCCATACAAACACCACCCCTATCCAGGTGAGCGCAGTCAGGGGTGATGAAAACAGAGAGAAATCCTAGAAGAATTACCTATAGTAACCAGACAGGGTGAGGAAACTCCTCATCTCGACCACGTTCTTCAGCTGATCCCAGGACATAACTGCACTTATCTGTCCGGTGACCACTTAAATCCCCTTCTTTCAGGTCTGATTCCCTAGAAACATCACCTCCCTTATACAAAATGTGAACTTGCATAGCTTTTCATAAAGGTGGTTATCCCTTAATGTGGATAACATGATCATCAAATAATGCTCATACTCTTCCTCAGATCCAAAGTAATCCAGGATGTCATCCACGAAAAACACAACGAAGTAGTCGAGGAATTGCTGGAACACACTATTCATGAGTTCTATAAAGACCGTTGGAGCATTGGTCATTCTGAAGGGCATGACCAAGTAATCCTACTGGTCATACAGTCTTCGGAAGGTTGTCTTTAGGATATCTGAATCTTTCACCCTGAGTTGATGGTAACCCGAACGCAAATCTATTTTTAAAATCTACTTTTCCCCCTTAAAATGATCAAACAAGTCATATATTAGGGAAAAAGGATATTTTTTTCTTCATAGTTACCTTATTCAACTTCCTGTAATCAATAAAAAAAGGAGGGACCAATCCTCCTTCTTCAAAAAGAGAACATGATCAGCCCAAGGAGAGACGCTCGGGTGAATGAATCATTTGGATTATAAATATTTTAGCTGAATATTTAATTCCACCAATTTTTTGGGGGCAATAATATATGAGGGAAGTTATATAAATTGTGTTCTTGGAGACAAATTGATCAAGAAATCCATGTCCCATTACTGGGGTAAGCCAGAAAAATCATTTGGGAATGCAACTAGGAACTCATCCACTACATGAGGTAAACCACCCTCAGAATCATGAATATCTTCCTCTAGCATAAGAAAAGTAAAATACATGATATGATTCCAAAACATTGGGAGTGGAGGTCCCACACAACCTAAACAGGGATCCCATTCCCCATGAAAAACATACAGACTACCATATTGCATCGTGAAACTCAACCTCAATATATAGCAATCTATGTGCGCTTGAAAGTGTACAAGCCAAAACAATCCATGTATCACGTCAAATAGATCCATATCTAAGACTTGTAGGTCCCACTCCATATCAATCCCTAATAAAGAAAGCACATGGAATGGGCACCTGAGACCCTGCTCCTTCTTTCCCTGTGGCGTCACTAACTCCATCGCAAAAGAAAACAACTCAGTTGCCAAATTCAGTGTGTTCACAAAAGGGTAAGAGATGAATTAAAGAAATACGCCATTAAAAAAATGATTTGGACCTATATAATTTTCAATAAAGATGGTACCTCAAACTGTCGATGGTCCCACCTCTGATCCTGATGGTGCCAGATCCACCGCCTGAAGATGCCATGTATTTTCCATTAAACAAATGCTAGTTTTTGGGTTTGTAGTAAACTGGTTCTACCATGATGATGGTTTGGCCCTGCCACTAAAACCACCAAATCGATATCCTTTTGTCCTCAACAGCTCTGAATGAGATGGCACTCCCCTAGAAGCCACTGATCCTACCCCACTTTCGAGTGGACGTGCCATCATACTAATGTGTGGAAAGTTTCCCATACCACCAGACTAATAACATGGTTTCTGAGGAAAAGTGCATGATGTTAGGATGTTCCATGGCCTCCCACACTAGTTTCACTCAACAAAACTTGCATCAGAAGCCACCAAAGAAAACTTACTGGAAGGTTGGCCTAAGATTCCACCTCTCTTCTTTCCCATATCCTCCTACTTCCTGGGGTTCTTTGTCACCTCAGAAAGTAAGAGGACTATTTTTTAGAAATTCCTCGGTTTTGTGCTTCATATGACATGTCTCATCTTCCCTAACCAGATCTAGAATAGGATCCAATTCCTATCCCATAGCTTGTACATTCCAAACCATAGCCTCTACTAGCCTATGAATAATCGTTGAGGGAGAACCCTCTCTAGCATCCTCTTGTGGGTGCATGATATATTTCTGGGGAGGCATGTTTTTACAAAAGGAAACAATCACAAGGAAAAAATCAGTACAAAAATTATGTAAATTTCCTCATTAACATCAAATATAAATAATCTAAACACATTACAACAATATAAATAACAACTACATCACCCCACCTGATGTCCACGTGTAGTCTGCAGCCGACAGGTCTCACATGGAAGTGAAGCCAAACAAACAATTACAACGTCCCAAGCCGACTCATGGTCGGTCATGAGAGGTGTGGTACATGCACCCTACTTATGTCCAAAACACCTAGCCCCAAAATTCCAAGCCCATGTCTGGCCCGACTCATCCCAAAATAATAATATAACCTAAAAAATTAACCTCCTCTAATACAATTTTGACACAAACCGAATTTGGTCACCATCATTATCAGCACCAAATCTGGCCAATGGCAAGGCCCAATGGGCGTTCCCTATCTGAATGATATGGAACAGGTGCCCAGGTATTTTAATTAATGGTTTGGGAATGATTTACCCAAATTATTATACAGAAGACAACAAAAACCAATAAATAATACGAATATCAAAATTCATGCCCAACAAGGCTTAATTAAAAATTTAGAATTTAATAAAAGGTTTTTAACAGAACACAATGGGTTCCAATATAAAAAATTACCTGAAAAGATAACCCAATGCCACAACACAACATGGCTTCATAACCCACGAGTTGTCTCTACAACACTGCAAAATGGAAGCAACTAGAAACCCCAACCGCCATCTCCAAAATCCTTGACCTTACCTCTGTTAAACATAACCATGTCTACTTACACCCAAAGGTTTAAGTAGGCTGTGAGGTTAATCCCAATAGGATTCTACCCAATTATACCATGTGACAAGAATTAAATGATAAAAATCATGCAAGTGTAATAAACAAATAATGGTAGCAGTAATTTCTAATGGTGAATCATTTAAATGAAAATAGTTTTCAAAGAGGGTAACATTAAAGAACAGGTACATTTAAAAAACATTTAATCCATTGAATTTTTCATCCAAACACAACATATTCCAGATATAAATTCCAAACAGTTAATGAGCACTCAACATGGGAACACCCCTTGGCACTAGTTAGTTGTGATTTTTGGGTACCTCATATCTCACTATGAAAGTAATCATAACAATATCTATTCTCATGCACGAGACACTTGTAGGAGAATCACCCATAACCTACTAGTCCCAAACATTATCATAATCATTTCTTTTTTAGTGTATTCAATGTAAAACATTCTATGTGAGACATGGACTAAACCACTCAGGATCACTTGCATGCTAGTACATGTCTGCCCACCTGGATACACGAGTTTCCCTCTTCTTACACAATCAAGTTCCAATGGATACCAAATTCCATTTTCCAATAAAAATACCAGTTAGGGTTGTACAAAAATAAAACAGTAGCTAAACATGCTTTTCACCATTTGAACAACTCAAAAAAAATTTTATAAACACCATAAAACAATTATTCAAGTTATAAAAAAACATTGCACATAAAGTCAATTTAAAATACTTCTTTTAAAATAAAATTCATACTAATATTACACAAAACTATAATATTAAGAAATATAAGATTTTAATAAATACATTCAATTAATTATAAAACAATACCAATCGGCACAACAAGGAATGCCCAACTAAAAACACCCATTTTCACAAAAAATTAAAACAAAAAAAATCAACCTCTTAACAAATGATACCAAAATATGTTTTCACACTAAAAATAATGATACATGAAAAAAAAATTAAAATAATTACCTCAATGAAACTCATTCTAAAATTCATACACATGGAATAACATACCATATATTTCAAAATCCTCAAATCCTTGTGCGAAACTTCAACTGCCCCACCATCGCACCACAACGGAGTGAAAATGAAATAAAAAGCACAATATTGGACCATGAAACTTAAAATAAAACCCTAGCATCGAATCCATGCTTGTTGAAACTAGGGAATTTAAATATAATTGAAAAAACCTTAATAAAATGGATTAAAACGTAATAAAATGGGTGGAACATGAGAGGAAACTCACTTAATTGAGAAACATTGATTCAATTCCCCTGAAATACACAAGTTGATGAAACTCTAAACATCCAAAAAGTAAATTAATGTATTAATAAAGATTATGAGGTCATTTTAGAACAAAAATGGGGGAAAATGAGTTAGAAATGAAGGAGTTATGAAGGAAACTAATTACCTCTTCAAATCTGGATGACTTGAGAAAGCGTGAGAAGTTATTCCATAATCCACACTGAAAATGAGCTCCAAATAGAATAAAAAGAACATGGGGGAGCACCTAGGTCTTTGTTATTTTAGAGGGATGTAGAATCAACAAAAAAAGTAAAACATGAGTGAGATGTTAAATAATTAATTTTTTTAAAAGAGTAAATGGGCTCACGGGTTTCCCAAATTCTTAACTAAATCACGCAAATCCAAAATTATTTTGAGTTCTTAAGGGTTAAAAATGGATAAGTCACGGGAGGCCAATTAGGAATTTAAATTGATAAAAAATGTTGAAAAACAAATGAGATATAAGTGAAACAAAATTTATTTCTAAATCTCGAAATGGGCTCATGGTTGGGCCCATGTCATGAAAACCCACCATTTATTCAAAAAATGCATGAGAAACCCTTGCAATAATGAAAGAATATGTATTAAATGAAAAATATCATTATAATACGTCCTTGATGTGACAATAAAAAATAAAATTTATTATTGAAATGTAAATATATTATGGAGAAAATTTAGTTTTTTCCCAATCCCAAAACATTATATTTTTTAAAAGTAGGGGAAATATTTTTTATTCTTTTTCATTTGATAAAATATTTTAATGTTATATTTAATGGAAATGTGTCCATAAAACACTAATAAATTGATCAGGACATCATAAGGCTATAAATATTTCCATCCAATACTATTTTTACAATTTTTTGAATCATTATAAAAATTATTTCATATGTTTAGACATTAAGGAAAATCATTTTTATCTTAATTATTGTAATAAATTTTCACTATTTTAATTAATAATTTTAATTAAACATTACGTTTACCTTATTAGAAATTATAAAATTTTCAAATTCCAAATATGGAATCGATTTTTTTATATTCAATCCACATAAGTGGAAAATTTTTATTTAAAAAAAATCTCACATACTTGATAATAGAGCAAGGTTTTAAAGTGAATATGTTAAATAATTTTGAAATATTTTTTTAATCCAAATTAAATAAGATAATTATTAAAATTTACTAAATTGGATTAATAAATGCATTATTAAACTAAATTTTCTTTAAAAAAATTTAAAATATATTATAATATTAAATATTATTTAATGGAAAAAATAGTTTCTAATTACTATTTAGTATTTCTAACGATTAATCATAATGTAAAACCTTTAATAAAAACAAAAATAAAATAAAACCTAAAATAATTTCAGTATTCCACTTCCATGAATGATGTTTTTTATATAATTGTCCAAAATTAGAAAACATTAATTATAAATAATGATAACCAATAATGATTATAATTTCATTTAGATAAAAATATATTTTTTAGAAAGGATTTCTTTTTAGTTCAAATGATTCTTATTTTATTATTAATTAATAGATAATTAATACAAATTTGTAAAATATATTATTTTCACAAGTTATCTATTCCTATTATTAACCTCCATTCTGAATTCATGGTTATTATTTTCATATTAAATAATGATATTAGTAATATGTTTGGTTTAGTAAAACACATCCTTGCATGTAAATCAATCTTTTAAATAAAATCAATATTGCATTTAATGAAATATGAAATCTGTTTTGTATGTAATTCAGGATAAAATCATTACAACACTTCATATATACCATTTAATAAAATTTTATTCCACTTTAATTTCATGGTGTCACATTCTCTCCTCCTTTGATAAATTGTTTCCTCATAATTTAATGTTTATGTCGATAATCATGTGTTTGATTTTTGAAAAATCATATTTAACCCACATCCTAAAAGGGTTAATAAAATATCATATTTAAATAGATAAAGGTAAGTACAAAGGTCACATAAAATAAAAAAATATATAGCTTTCTAAGTAGGAGAGCATATGTTGGAATTGAAAACATGGATATGGAAGATAAATCCTACACCCATATACAAATAAAAATTTATAGTGAACATTGGTCACACAAATGTTGGTAATCTAGGGAAGGTTATAGAAAAAGAAACCAGAAAATAGTTCTAAACAAGGTCCTTGATATCATTAAATATAGTGTTAATATGATAAAATATTATTTCAATACACTTTTTATAATTTTGATAAACTTTCACAAGAATATATACTAAGTTGATTTCATTCAATTTCACATCCACAACTGGATCTATTTTTTGTTATCGAAAAGTTTAACTTTTATCCCTTTATCTATAAAATTATTAACCCAAAATTATTTTTAAGATGGAATCTCTAAAATTCACTTCTAATATATAATAAAATCCATAATTGTGTGACATGACATTCAATCTATATGAAATTATTTTCTAAACCCTATATAGATATCACGATTTATTCAAAATGCCTAAATCCTAATTTCTTGAAAGTTATATATCAATATATATATCATCATCCAATTCTCAACTTAAACCATTTTGATAAATGAATAACCTTATGAACATTTCCTAATATTATTTTATAAACATTAGAGATAAGATCACTGAATTTAAAAATTAATCTTACCATTAATGGGATCTAAAGTCGTTAGTGGTATCCAATTTAATTTATCCATATAAATAAAATAATTCTCCAAAATTAAATATCTATATATGGAAAAAATATTAAGGGTTATAGTTCAATCGAGCTTGTTTTTTCAAAATGTCCAAATTACTAATAAATCAATTTTCATGGTGCCATACAATGTATAATCTCAAATAATTAATGAAATTCCAATGTAGTACACTTATTATATATATCAAAAGTTATTATGAAGAGAATAAAATAAACATGATTTATTTTGTAAATATTTCATGAATAGAATCATAGATTCAAATTAATCATTTCACGTTGATTTTATCAAATACATTATCTAGTCCAGGATCTATAGTATATTCTGAGGAGTATTTCATTGTTTCATAAAACATTCATTTCTGTAGACCCCCATATACTCATAGTTGAGGACTGTTCTATTGAAAATTTATACATTTCCATTGTAATCATGCATTTATTCACCCTTATATCTACACTTATATAAGACACCATAGCCTTTTAATAGATTTATATGGTGATTCTATCCACTATTATGACATGTGGGGAAAAAAATTCTTTCCTGTATTCAGGTTTTCCATTATTTCATCTACCATAAAATTCGTCTCATTATTTCCATTAGATCCATATAACATATATAATTAATTATCTATCTTGATATTACAAAAAATTATTAAATTTTATGATGACTAATTTTACGATACTAGTTCCTTTTAGGGACTTATATTAATCCCTTTAACCAAATGGTCAATCATGAACTCCATGTTTTTTATTTATTCTACATCATTACTAAAAAAATTTATTTCATACTTTATAACCCATAACACATCATTATTATATTAGTTATAAACTAAGAATATTTCTCTTCACCTCAACTTGTTTTACTTTGGGGAACTCTTTTACAACAAATGTAAATATAAAAAAATTTCATTACATGAGTATATTTTCTATTACTCTGTTGTGTTATGGATAAAATACCGTGATTGGTTATAATTTTCCTCAAGATAGAACACTAAAATTGTACTATATTTTTCACCATATCACAATTCCATAAATATCTTCTCGAGAGACATAAAAAAGTGATCATCTATAATCAGATTAATACCCCAACTAAATGATTAGTCTTTTGTCTTATAAATCAATCCAGCATATTAGAATCTCATTTTTGAACTTTTTTCTCCAACATAGAAAGGTTATTTTTCATAACCATATTAATATTAAAAAATATAAGTTTTAATATGATATGTTCTAATATTAGGTGTCTTTTCCCCTTTGTTAGAAAAACTCTACATTATCTTTGAGTATTGATACTATTATTTATTCTCATAACCTTTTCTTATTAACCCAATATAATGGAATATCTTATAAAATTATGAATTAAAAATAAAAAATTATAATTTCAAATATGATATAATAGAATAAATTAAAAATTAATGCATTTTTAATAATTGAATCATTATCTTTGGTGTATTTTGGGATATATTTACAATCAAATACAACATGACTACTTTATAATAAATTTGAATTTAAAAATGAATATCCCCAATTAGTGTAAATTCAAATTCAGAATATGGCTTGATACCATGTAGCATTTTATGAAAGGGTCATGAGTGAATAAACCCGTTTTGAAGTTATTACCCATGCATCCATTTGTAAAAGATCCACATCCACATGTTGTATCCAAATAAAGATGTATTTCTATGAATAACCACATTATATCCATCATACAAAAAAATGATGGTATTATTATATACATATCATCAAATAATATTGTAAGGATATGTTACCATGTATATATTTTCTTAAATATAGTTCATCAATTTTCTACTAAAATTCCATTGTTACTAAATAAAATTATATTGATCCTAATATAGTAGAGTGAGTGCCGTAAATTATTATATAGGAATGATTAAAAGGAATCAAATACAAAATAATATATTAGTTATAAGTAATAGGGATCTACAGAAATATATGATACCCATTTTTCATTAATAATATAAAATTAAACATAATATATACCAAAATATAATAAATTAAATCCTTAATAACTCATTCATTGATAAATTATTCTTAACCAAGGGAAATAGAAAAAATAGTGGTGATATTAAATGCCCAGTAACTATTATGTATAGTGGATAAAATCAAGAATAATCAATAAGTATTTCATGGTAAAAAATTTAATAATCATTCCATTTAAATAACATGACTTCATGAATAGATAAAGTATAAATAATATGGAATGGTAAATAACTGAAATCACATTAAATTTTTGCTATAAATGATAGTGAAATGAACCAAGATATAAATTCACTATGAAAATATCATTTATATTATTACCTGAATACTCAATGATGGAAATTATTAATTATCGTGTGTCATTTCTCAAGAATTTGGAATCCTCACCTATCGGGATCCATCATCTAGATAGACAAAAACATAATGGGAACACCCCCATCAAATTTTAACAACTAGGTCATCTCATTTATCTACTATTTCATTGATGTTCCTACATTAACAGGTTTAGAACCATTTTCTTCAAGTCAATAAAATTCCTCATATATTAAATAATCTATTTAATTCATATAGAATGTATCTTATCAAATATTTGTAGTAAAGGATACTGATCTATCAATATTTCCCCAGTAAATCAAAAAAACATTCAATGTAAAACCTATAAGTAAATGATATAATTTTATGAAAATAACCATATAAATTACACATTAACATTTATATTTAATAGATTTCTATTTTCCAATAAAAAATACCTTTAATAAATCAACTATTTTAAAATAAAGTTAACAATCATAAAAGAAACATGAGATTAAATAATAACTTTTACTACATGGTAATTTTCAGGTAATATCACCTATTATGGGATAATACAAATTGAAACAGAAAATACCAAGAAAATTTAATTAATAATGATATTATAAGTCTTGTTAAATTATATACACTATAGAAATTTGAATTGGTGCAACATAAAAAATAAATCTAAATATTATATAAATCAAATGAAAACATCATACCACATACTTCTTTTTAGTTGAATGCCCTTTGACCTTATTTATAATTTATTCATACATGTTATTAACTTATAAATTTACCATAACCATGTTAATAATATCATATATTATTATTCAATAAAGTATGATGTCCAATTCGTCAGCAATGTCTCATCATTTTCATTCTTTCTGGTAATAACTAATTTGTTTTTTGAGTTTGTTTTGAATTGTTATTTCTTTAGTCTTCCATTTATCAGGATTTAAAAATATACAAAACATAAACCATGATATCATTATCATATAATTACATTATATATTTCTTTTTAATAATATGTAATATTTTGGTATAGGAAATGAAATACACTATTCTTTCAGATGGTAGGCCATATGTACGCATGAACCCTATACTAATATTTTTTTCATATTAAATTAATAAAATTTAAATCATATATAAATATATATTATAATCCTAGTATAATTTTTATTTAATTTATATAATATGTATTAATTAAACACATCCATAGTACATTTCATGTAAATAATGAATAAATTAAATTTATTCACAAAGCGGTAGTCCCTCGTGCACCAGAGGGACCTTATCATATTCCCATGAATTGTAATAAAGGTATTTATTTGTAATATTAAATTTTTATAATAATAATAACATCATATATATATTATATAAATTATATAAACTATAAATACATCATTTTCTACATCAATGAATTGTGGAAATGGAAAAATGAATAATATTGGTTCATGAGGAAATCTTCTTTCGTACACACAAACAAAGATTTAATAATCCAATTGATAGAGGTGTATGGGGTTTTATGTAATAAATTAAAAATAAAAACAGCTATATATATGTAGTATTATAATTTTATTTTATAATCATGGTATAATATTAATTTAAGGAGGTGTATAAGTAAATAAAATGAAAACACCTTTAGTAGGAAATTACCTCTTTTTCAGGTAACCTCCATCAATATTTAGTAAAACCTTGAATTATTAGATATTTGTATAAAAATGATTCTTTTATGTGTTGAGTAAACTTTTGGAGTCATTTTTTTATGTATTATCGAAACCCAATAAGTTTTTTTGTATGAAAAATATGAGGAGTGAGTTCTCTTTCAAATATTAGACTGAGTTACATTCTTGAAAATACTCCAAAGAATTCAATATGGGGAGGACTTCAATAAATATTGTGGCTCCATGAATGTTAATTAATGGGTTGGATTGATTATGTGGTCTTCCCACACCTTAAACGCATAATATAAAACATGTTTTATCATTTTTTCATGTAACACCTATGTTTCCTTATTTAACCATTTTGGTTTCTTCATTATGTAAACTATATTTCTAGCAAATGTAATTTATCCCTTTGAATAAATTTGGGTGATAATTATCAAAAAAATATAGATAAACTGGTTATAAATATGATAGTTATTTTGAAGAATAATAATTCAACATGTGTGGAAATTAATTTTAATTGAAGCGCACATAACGCACAAAAAAAGTTCTTTATATAGTACAACGCTCATTAAGTTATAACTATTTTAGGGTCAATATGTTCATTGTAAATGATACATTAGTTGATAAATAGATAATATTTGAAATTTATTAACATTAAAAATAACTTGGAAGAGGATAATATTTCATGTAATTTTAAATCATTTATTATAAAATAACAGTAATATTAATTCTGTGATTATTTAATTAATTTAAATTTAATAAAATCAAGAGAATTAGTAAATTTTAATACAACAAGTTCAATTCATTATAAAATGATATATTAATCTAAAAAATTAATTATTGTCAATAATTCATTCCATTTCCATGAATTTTAATATTTTTAGAATCATTTATTTAGGTAAATTATTATCCAAATAATTACATAGTAGGAATTTCATAAGAACTATAATTACATTTTTAACCGAAAAACATTAAATATAATTTATCATGATAAAAAAGTAATTTATCATTAAATATGATATATATATCCAAACTTATGTTTTTTCCCTATCCCAAAGTGTTAAATATATAAAAAGTAAGAAACATATTTGTGGTATTTTTCTTTACTTAAATTATTATTAAGGAATATATCTTGAAATAGTTTCCTTCAAACTAATATAATTATATCCAAAAGTAATAAGGTTTAGTATATCTCAATATAGTGTGTTTTTTAATGTTTTGGATCATTTTTACTCCTTATTATCTACATTTAACCACTTTGTAAAGTATTTTTTAATCAAACTTTATGTAAATAATTTAAAATTTTTTCTCTAATAATTTAGTTTGGAGAATAACATTAATTTATTATAAATATTAAATTATTTATATTACTTATTGAATTTATTTTCCAAAATTCAATACCAATATCTCGAGAAAATGTATTTAAAATTAATCTTGTAGATGTGATGAGAGAGTGACTTTTTAAAATGAAAATGTTCAAAAGACTACAATGTTTTTATATCTGAATTGAATATGACGTTGATTCTGATGAACATTATTTTATTATTATAAGTACTATTGAACTTATTATACATTAATAACACTACAAAATGTAATTTAATATTACAAAATATTTAAACAAAATGATGTTTTCAATTAATTTTTGATATATTTAATTATTCAGAAAAATATGAATCATCCAAAAAACCCAAATTTAACCCTTAGATATTTTTGTATTATTAAATAAAAAATGAATTTTATATTTTCATATAATTTTCCTAAATTTTATAAAATCTAGTTTTAAATCATGTTAAATAAAAAATGATTGATCTTTTTTGATAAAAAATTACAGTTTTACAAAAAACATATATTTGTTCATTTAAATGATTCATATTTAATTAATTATAAATATATCATAAAAAATAGGAAAATAAAATATTTATATAGGAGAGATAATCGAATGTTTACTAAACAATATAACAGATATTCGATAAAAATAATTTTTAATACTATTATTAAAAATATATTTTTCTTCAGTAAACCTCGACCTTGAATATAACATAAGCTTAAAGAGAAACTTAATTTTAAATGTAACCCAAGTTATAATTAGTGTTTCAATTAAAGTATGATAGAATAAATTATTTTTTTTGCATAAATTATTTAATAAAACATTATAATTTTATTATTTCAGGGTTCTAAAAAATTATTCACATTGAAGGAGTTGATCAATAACCAATGGACATAGCTTGAGCTACTCAAAGACTATAACTAATCTACATATTATCACTACGGATATGTAAAAGGATAACGAGAATATATGAATCAATAATCATGCAACCATATCTATGATGATGATTTAAATGGATTTAATATTTGTATATATTAAAAATATGGATATAGGGATCATAAGGGAAGGGATAAAATCCTACCTTTCCTATATTTTTCTCAACCATCGATCTATTTAAATATCATGGATTCATAAATATTTTATAATGATATATAAGTGGATAATAAATATCCTATATTTAAATCTTGATTGATATATAGTTTTATTATTCAGAACTTATATATGTGTACATTCCAAAAAATAACTAAAAATGAACTTTTGTAAGACACAAATTTATTATCCTTTAGTATTAATTCTGAAAGTTAAATGAACTATAACAATCATATGTAACACATTATTTCAAACATAATGAAGGGATATATTTTATAATATGTATCTCGATGTTTCATATTTCCATGAGAAAATATTATAAATAAAAAACATAAATCGATGATGTAACCATTATCAATAAAATGCAGAGGTAGGAAAACATCATTTTATGTTATATTAATTAAAATTTATAAAAAACTACAAGATAAAATTAAATATTTTCTGTTGGGGATAGACATAAAACGTAAATACACATAATTTATATTTCAGGAGATGACCATCTTGATAACTCTTTTATCATACATAAAGTAACAGAAATATTATAGATAATACAATATTCAATTTTATCAGATTGAGTTCTAGGGTTCAAATAAGATATTTTGACAATTATTCAACAATAATTAGATATATACATGAGTTTTAAATTAAATTATAACCCAAAATATAAGTTTTAATATTAAATTACAATTCATATATTTGATGTTATTCTATGATCTTACTCAATGAAATTCAAAGGATGCTCGATTTAACATTATCCTATAGTACAGTTCTCAAATATGAAGAACACAAACAATAGAAAATATGAATATTTATAACCCAGTATTTTCTAGAAAAAAATAGAAATGATGTAAACCATTAAGTTACATGTGAATGTTATTTTAATTCAGATGAATATTTATACATGTAATCATTTTTGAGCTTTGATGTTTTAAATTATAGAAAATTAATTCCTTTATATATCAACATTTAATCATGATATATGATTTTGGGTGAAATAGGAAGATGAACTCAATATACATCAATCCATTAGAAATTCATGATTTTTAATGTTGTCAAATATCACTTATCACTAACTACAAACCTCTTGTATGAGAAATATGTGTTACATCTTTCTCATTTTAGGAATAATAAAAAAATCCATCACATATCTTTAACTCTAATTCAATGAAATAGAAATATAGACTCTCTTATGAAGAACAACTTATTGAGATTTTAGATTAAATAAATATGGTATTATTAAATAGTACCAGCCATCTTGTCAATTTTCTAATATATTTTTTTTGAATATGGTATATAGGAACCTGAATATGTAATGAGACAAACCTAAAATCTCTTATTTTCTTCTAAATAACTAAATTTAAATATTGAAATTCATTTAAGAGGTTAGAAATTAACAGATAAGAAATTTTAACTATGTAATGTTTTTGTATCTTGAGTTGTTTATTACAGGAAATGAAATAGTAAAATCTTATTACTAAAATATCACAAATGAATCATATTATTTCAATAATTAATAATAAATTTGTTTTAAAATATTACGAAATCAATAGTGAAATTAAAATAATTTTTATCGAGTGGTTGATGTCTTCATTCTAAAGAATAATTTTTTGAGAATTTAAGTGGGGTTTCTTATCAAGACTTTCCACTAGAACATACAAAAAAAATTCAATAATGTATAGTTTAAATGAAATTTATTGATGTATTAGTTCATGCTCATGAAAATAACAACAGGATCCATTCTAGCTGAATATTTTATGGTGATAACATTGATTTCTTATCTTATACTTTGTTTTAACATAAATATCTTGATGGGTTATGAATGTATAAGTTGTCATATTATATAAATGATCTTATCAAATTAATAAATTAACCATATAACACATTAATTTCTATAAATTATATATTTACAATTTTAAATTAAATAATGTTCATTTTAAATTCTAATGTATTGAAAAAATTTAATTATTGTATCAATATATCTAATATGATTTTTTACGATAATAATATATTTTACTAAATTGTTTGTTTTTATACACATTGAATCATTATTTTAGGAAAATAAATAAAATATTGTTGAATTTGAATAACAATTTTTTATTAATATTACATTACCTATATTTATTCAACCTCTACAAGCCGAGAGTCTATGGTTATAATGTCCAATATATCACATACATAGATATTACATAAAAAATAAATAATATTCATTGAAATAGAAAAAAATCCACACCAATACCTTATAGTATTAATGTCTCTAGAAATAGGGAATCTTAAATAACATGTTCAGAAAACACTGATTCTGTCTCCAACTAGTTCTTTCATAACATGAACCAATTTTTGGCATATCTCACTTCATATCATTATTCATAACCTAGTTAAAGGAAACATATTAAATGGGGAGATTATATTATATGTAAGGGTAAAAAGGGATATATCAATCATATAATATTTATAAGACATATGAATAATAAATTTTAAAATTTTATCCTATATATGAATGATCATGGTCCCATATCATGGGATAAATCTTATAAGTTTATAAAGAATCAATGAACATATTCTAAAAATAAATAACATAGGATGTGTAATTTTAGGCATGCACATAAGACTAGAAAAACATTTCATATTAGTTGACTCTCATTTCATAGAACATCAAAGCAGACAAAATCCATTAATGAATGGAGTTCACTCCATGATCTAGACTTGTATTACGGAACTGAGTTTACATGCCATTATATCCATTTATTACTAAACTGTGATCATTTATCATTCTATAATTGTCTATATCCTTAGATATAAATATTTACCCAATGCATTGGAGGGAGATATATGTATGTTTCATCTCATAATCAAATCATTCATACATGTCCCACAAAAACATAAATTATTCATTATAACAAAACCCAATGAATAAAGTGGGTTTCATTAACATCTTTCCATCATAAAATAATCCATGTAAAACAAAGATATTTCATAAATACAACTCCATAATAAACACAATTAAACCATAGGAACAATAGGTATTATATATTTAAAACATAAACATATTAAATAGTTTCATATTTGATGAAAAAATAATTTAATTAGAACACTTGAAATTAATTCTTGAGTAAAAAATCCATTCTTCTTTAATAAAATTTTATTTCTCAAAATTCCCTATAATTTTAAAATAAATGTATTTATATGTAAATAACCATAAAATATTGAAAATTAAAATTCATGGAAATAATTAGTAATGAAAATGTAAAAATACATTCCTTCCATATAATTTACATGGAAATGTTTGTCTCATTCTTTTGTCAGATTAGTCAAAAAGTATCTCATTTCGAAAATGAAACAAGATTCCATCCATACCGCTTAATAAAAATTCACCAATGGGTATAATTGTATTTATATAGTTGTATAAGAATATAATTAATATTTATGAATACATATTAAAGAAACATGTACATGGAAGATAAATATAGCCTAGTAATTACTTTTGTATAAATAATAATAGAAAATAACAAGATTGTGAAAGTATCCCTTATCTTAGGTCTGAAATACATTGTATATATCTGAACCTATTATATAATGATTTAAATAATTTAATTGAATTATTAAAGAATTATTTTCACTTTTATAATATCATGTCTAGTCATATGATCATCCTTATGTTAATAACATTTCATTATTACTGGTTATTTGCATATTAATTTCTTCATTTTTATGCATGTATTGTCGAATAAGTTTCAATTATATTTTTAGATATAATTATATGATTTAAAAAATCATATTATTATAATATATATCATATATATTCATTATATACATTTATATAGTCAAGTTATAACATATACTGTGTATAATGAATCACATCGCATTTTGGATACAATTGGTCGTACGTACGCACGAGCGACGATATCATTCCAATAATTGTGAAATTTAATATAATTAGTTCATATATATTTTGTTAAAAAATAAAATCATGTGATAATTATAATATATAGTTATTATTTCCTTCATTATACCCATCCAAGTAATTTGGTTGTTAAAAATATATAACACCATGGCGTGGAGACGATTAGTCTTACGTACACACTCGTGGTGATTTCATTATTTATATGGTGAATAAAAGGTAGAATATATTTTCCCCACAATCATAATGACATCAAATTATATAATTTATAATGAATTTATTAAATTATAGTTTAAATAATTCTTGTAGAGGGTGTAAAAATAGAAATAAGTTTCAATGAATCGGAAAAGGATTTTACAACTTCTTAGACAACCTCCCACAATATCTCCACATAAAGAACCATAGATCGTATTTAGAGAAGGTAAGAAATTCTATAATGTGAATATATAAGTTTATAATTGAAATTTGGAAGTTTTTTTCAATCCTATAGGCTCCAAATGAAGTGAATAATTGAGGGAGTATGTTCCCTTTTATAATTGAGGTGAGAGGTTCTTTTGGTATCTCCAAAAACACTAAGTCATAATATATTTGAACCACATAAAAAGATATAGAAAATGAAATATTATAGAATATTAGATGAGATAAGGTATTTTTAAACATCAACCAATAAATTTTATACATGTTTTCCTATAAATTTAATCCTAATGATTTTTATTAACACATAGTTATTATATTTTAATTTTAACTAAGGTAAAAAATTACTAGATGTTTAAAGATTGAAATATTTATTTATTTTAGGTTATTTAGATACTAAATAGACAATATATAACCTTTATAACATATCATAAATATTTTATATTTTTTAAAATGTATTATGATTTTTCAATAATCTAATATACCATTATTTTGATAAATAATCCATAGTGACATTCTTGATTCTATTCAATTTAATGAAATTTAAAAATATTGAGAAAAAAAGATAAATTATAAAAAAATATTTTATTATATTAAAAAGATGTAAGATTCACCTATAATGTTTTATATATATTAAAAAACCAAAATAATTTGAATTTTAATTTTAATTTTAACATTTTTTTATTTGTTAACTAAATAATTACTAAATCAGTTTCATGTAATTATTTAATCTACTTATTTGTTGAATAAAAAAATATACTATGATAAAGATAACTCATATAAATATCATAATAATACTTATATTAGAATATAACTTCTATAAAATGCTACATAAAAATGATATATTTATTAAAACAAGAAAGTGACAACCTTAACATCACTTTAAATAAAATATCATAAGCTTTATAATCATCACTATATTGATAAAAATGGTCAATAACTATACTATCAGATGATTATGGTTAATATATAGTCAAAAAATTATATTTAGGCAAGTATTTGGGTCTTTTAATGGTTATTGGAATTTTAATTTTCTTTTTATTTTTCATTAATAAAATAATTTCCTATCAATGTATAAGAATTAAAGGTAAATATATATATTCTAAATATTAAAAATATATTAAAATGATAAATAAAAAAATTAGAATTCAAATGTGTATTTATAGTTGAATTTAACATCCATAAAATTTTATATTAAAAATGATATATTTATTAAAACTTGAGCAAGCCATATTTATCATTTCATTAAATAAATTAAATTAAATGTCTTAATATCATCCCAATGTCTCCAAAAGGATTCCATTTAGACCTAAGAATGAATTATGTTGATAAATAAATCAACCAATGATATTATGGAAAAAATTTAGGGTCATTTTATAATGTTATTTATAACCATAATTACCTGATTTACCCTTCTATCGTTTTAATAAAATTTACCAATCATAATATTCACAATGAAAAAATAAGATAAATCTATTTATATAATATTTAAATACTATTTCTATATATGTAATACATTTTTTAAAATTCAAAACATAGAAGTTTCATTAATTAATTTATAATTATTCTCATCATCTGAATGAGAAAATCAGATTTAAAAGGTAAAGTATTGCAAAAAATTGAAATGTTTTTACATCTAAATTCAATTTCAAATTAATGAAAATGACCTACAGTAAATTAAATGATGAAAAAATAATAAAATTATAATTTTAAATCGATTAAATACTATAATTTAACCCAATAAAATTTTTTAATGACTTTTTTCAATTAATATTTTGTATATTTTTACTATTTGTCAAAAAAAGGATGTTATCAAAAAAATAAAAAAGATTTATCCAAACTAAATTTGTATCTCCCAATTAAAAATAATAGGTTTATTTTGAGATATAAATTTTTTTTTTCTCAAAATTTTAATTTAAAATGGTTTCTCCATTAAAATGTTGTAAAAATACCCATTTGAAAAATATGGGGTATTTATAAATAAAATATGGTTTGTTCATATCATATGAACATAATATATGTTTTATGAATATCAGAAAAATATTCACTACATATATTAAATATATATCATTAATTTCATTTATTAATTATAATTCACATAATTTAGTAATAAAAAATAAAATATTTCCATTACATTTAATTGTTTATATTTTTTTATAAAAAATTGTCATCAAATGAAGTCAGTACATATTTTTAAAAGTCAGTTATGTTCATTCCATATAACATAATATATATAGGTTATAAGGTTCAATTTATACTATTATAATCTTAAAGATCATTTAAACAAATTATTTAATGCAATGCAATCTATAAATAAATAAAATTATTTAATGAAAAAAATTCATAAAAACATCCATGAGTTTAATTATACTGTCCCTAAAAAAAATTTATCCCTTAAAACTCATTAGTTGGATACAAAAATATGTGTATACAACTACCTCATCACCTACTCTAGTTCTGCCATAGATTCCTCAAATTAGTTGTTCCTCCATAAAACTTTATCCCAGTCTGTTCTCTTGCTTATTAAAACATTTGCGCCATGATCCAGAATATCTATTGGTTGTTTGAAATAAAAAGGATCTTGAACCAGTGGTACAACTTCTTAGTTTAGTACATGGAAAGTATATGGAATGTACTTTCTTATTAGAGATACATGGAGCACAGCCTTTAGAGGAGAGTGATTTGGTGGAAGTCCCAATCAATAAGATACCTTTCCAATATGACAAGAATTTTAAAAGTACTAATATACATAGGGATTAGCTCTCCATTATATCCAAATCTCTTTACTTTATTCATGGGAGTTATTCATAGAAACACCTTGTCACCCAAAACAAACATAATGACTTTTCATTGGTTATTAGTGTAACTTTTTTCCTCATATCGAATCTTCTTCTATGTTTTGTTGAATAAATATTACCATCTATGTCATTTAATAAAGAATATCACCCCCTAATAGATTTCAATCTCCATATTCTTCCAAAAAAGTTTGATTTTGGAACTTCATTCCATACGTGACTTCATAATGATTCATTTGAAAACAGTTGTGAATGATATTAATATATGAAAATTATACCGAGGTTAGGTGTTGATACCATCCACCTTTGGAATCCATAGATAAAACTCTCAATATATAAAATAGTGTTTGAATTATCCTCTTAGATTTACTATATTCATGGGGATGATATGTTGTGCTAAAACATATATCTATATCCATAGCCTATTGAAGATATCACTATAACATAAAGTTAAATAAAGGATTTCGATAATATATAATATAAATTGGTACTCCATGCCATCATTCCACCTCATTTATAAATATCCTAGAAGGATGATCAAGATATAAATCATCTCTAATAGCAATGATGTGTTCTAACATTGCAAGTAGATCAACTATTAACTAGACAACATTATAGCCTATAGACGGTTTGGGACGTTTGATGACAATGTCCATAATGATGTTTTGGTATTTCCATTTTGTTATTGGTAATGGTTGTAACAACCCATTAATTTTTTTTTCTCTCATCCATAATTTTCATATAGACCATGCACTGAGATACATATTCAGAAGAATCTATTTTCATTCCATCCCACCCAAAATACACTTTCTTGTATATGTACATCATTGTGCTTCTAGGTTGAATAATGAATGACAAACTTTTAGAATCATCTACAATCTCATTATTTAAAGATAGTATTGTCGAAATAAAAAAAATGGTTTATGAACCTTATTATTCCATTATAATAAAGGTTTTATTCTAGAATATATATAGCTTTCTTTTGTAGAGAAACATCTTCCTTTTGTGCCTCCTTAAACATCACTTTATATATGGTTTAAAATTTGTTTGACAATAATAATGTGTAACCCCTTCTATTAAAATTTCAAAATACAACCTTCACAAATCCATAAATATTGGATCTTTTGTGATCCTTATCATGGATAGGCTCGCATGGTCATTTTCACTCAAAGAATCTTCCACACTGTTCGCTTTCCCAGGGTGATAATGTATTGAGTAAACATGACCTTTAACCATATCCAACCATATCCTTTGGAATATATTCACCTTTTTTGTGTAAATATAATATTTAAACTATTATTATCCATATAAATATCACACTTTTTACCATACAGACAAGGCCTCCAAATAATTATTGTAATGATTAATTTCACTAACTCCAAATCATGATTTAGGTAAGGGTTCACATGCACATGAGCCTCAGTCCAGTTGGTGAGGACTCCTTAAGTGCATCCAAGAGAACCAAAATAAAAAAAAGAAGAAGATAATTTCCAGGCCACTGTAGCTAGTACAGTGCAGTACTTTAGTAGAGATTGTAGTGGGAACTATAGTATACACTGTAGCAGTTAGGAATATTCCCCTGTTTGGGCCATTGGGCCACCGATTTGGTCCACAAGTCCTTTAAGGCCTTCGGGCCACCCATTCCTTCATTTCAGTAAGGCCTTCGGGCCACCTCAAGGCCTTAGGTCCACCTTTAGTGCAGATACGAATAAGACAACCTAGAAGGAACATGCTTCCGAAGGAGGATAATCAAAGATCTTTCACCAGTACAAAAGCTAAACGGATTGTAAGAGTTAGAGCCTATGGCACCTGCCATCGGGATAATCCTATGCATGCATGAGAAATCCTAGCCAAATAGCCATGCAAAGGTGGAGAGCTGATTTCACGATGAAGATGCTGGGGAGGAGAATTTTTAAGTAGTTAGTCTTGGTTTAATGTAATGTTTGATGCCTATGGACACTGAATTTTTCTAAGGCCTATGGCCCATGTAATACTTATGCCTGTAGAACTTGTAAGGGTTCTAACTCACCCCTGGAAAGGTGGATTATCAATATCAATAAATAATTAAGGCCTTATGGCCATTGGAGGTAAGGTTTCTCATGGTTTTTCTATTACCACGACACATAAGATATCACAATATCATTTTCCACGAGATCACTTTCCAACCCCTTCTTGGATGTATCACTATAGATCACAAACCATTATATACTATAAGGTAGTGTGCGAACACTTACACTGGATAACATTATTTTAATCCAATTTAAATTGGGTTTACATTCCTCCATACACATGAACATAACTTCTTTTCGAGGAAACTAGGTGAGTGGATTAGATATTCATGAAAGAAAATTCACAAAATGCAGATAATATCTAGAAAAATCCAGAAAAAATTGGATCTAAATTACCTTAGATGGACTAGGACAGTGTTCAATAACTCCTGTTTTTGCTAGATCCATATATTTATCCCTTCAATTGAGATGATGTGACATAAAAATAAACCTTTCAAAAGAAAAAATTCACACCTCCTAAATTTTTTAAAAAAGATATCCTACCTCTGGGTCTTTAGTACAATTCTTAAGTGATATTCATGTTCTTCTATTATCTTCAAATAAAAATGAATATCATCTATAAAGACTTCCAAAAACAGAGAATAATATTATCTAAAGACTCTATTCATTAGATCCATTAAGATATAAAGGAAAATTATTTATACTAAAAAGAAATCACTATCAATTAATTATGTTTATACCTTGTATTGAAGGTTGTATTTGGTATATTCTACTTATTAACTATTAATGTACGACATCCGAAATGTAAAACTATCTTGGACAAATATTAATCTCTCTATAGTGGTTCAAATAAGTCATCAATTCAAGGAAGATAAATATTTTTTGATAGTAAACTTTTTATCTTCCCAATAATCAATTCAGAGTGTAATTGGTCAATCATTCATCTTAACTAACATAACAAGGGATCCTAATGGTGACCCACCACATTGTCTGAATCCCTTTTCAATATTCTCTTGGTTTTTCCTCTTCAATTACTAAAACTAGATTTTATCTATTAAAAAATGTCCAAGATTTTTTCATGTACGGAACATTTAAATTTTTGTTGCCTAACTCTTTAATAAGTCCTAGGGCATGTGCATGCACACCATACTACAGGTCCTATGAAGCAATTCAATTAATTTAAATAACTATAAGGGATTTTTTAAAAATTTTATATCATTCTTCAGCACGATGTTCAGGATTAAAATAGTTAATTAGATATTGAAAATAAATAATAATATATTGAAAGAAAATTTACAACAATTCAAGAAGGGATAAAATGAAATTTAGAAATAAAATTAAAAGGGGGTTATAAGAAATGTAAAAATAATTAATGGTGGAGATTTTCCATTTTTTATTATTTTTATCTTATTTATTTTTCCTTACTTTTTAATCTATTTTATTTTTAATTTTATTTTCCCTTTCTATTTAGTTTTATTTTTCTCTTATATTTTATTTATATTTATATATATTTTTTCTTCTCTCTTCCTCTCCTCCATCTCATGTCACGCCTCCCCCTCTACCTAGGTGGAATTCCACCTTGCCTCCACTTTCAAAGACTGCCACATCTCCATTTATCATTTGTTTTGTTCTCTATTAGGAGATCTATAAACCATAATGAAATGCTAGTCTTACACATTTTGAATTGTAGTGCTTCGTCGAGTATCCTTCGTGCAGTTCACTGCGGAAGGATTCTACCCTAATTGGGGGTTTTTATAAAATCATTTGTTTTCTTCAATTTTAGGTCAAATCAAAGCCTACCACAGATCATACAGTTATATTCAACAATAAGTTAGTGAGTCTACTCACTTTCCCTCCAATTAATTGGGAATTTTAAAAATTCATGGTTGTGTCATTTGTCGATGCCTACCGAATTTGTGAAAGTTGATCCATTCATTCCAATTTAATTAATTATCTTATTTTTTATCCCTTCTTTCAGAAATAAAATTGTATAAATTGTTTCAAAGTTGTTGAACATGCCTTTTGGTGTGCTGACATGGCTTGTATAAATTCTGTTAGCCTGGGCATTTATTTTAATTAACTGCATGTGTTGCACAACCAATTTTTGTTATCTTTAATTTAAATTATTATTTTATAATAATTATAAAATTGAATTTTTGGATTTTTTGTAGTTATTTTTGATGAATTGTTTTTTATTAAAATTATCATTTATCCACTTGTACTGATATGGTATATTTCCTCGTTAATTTTTTTGAATCAATGTTAAATTAATACCATATATTGAAAATTTGTATCAACATATATTTCAAGCTACAATTATATATGCCTGATATGTGAAATCTACTGCTATTCAATTTTAATAAAATTTTGGTTGTATAGAGAATATGGGTCCCATTTTAAGGTCCAATCTAGGATCCTATGTTCCAGACTAGTTAACACTACATGTCGGGGGGGCAGTGTCTTAGGATTTTCTAGACAGAGACTTCCTCAGGCTTTCTAAATACTTATTACTGATACTAGTTCGAAAATAGCCCATCGAAGATGGATCCATTGGCAATGTGTCTATGCCTACCTCTAATTATTCTCATCACCTTTAGAGATATCGGTAAGGACTCAGGGTAAATACATGCCTCGAGCGATACTTGGTCTTTTGGAGTATTTCCTTGGATGAGCTCAGTGATTTTGGATAATTAGAAGGATTTACAGTAGCGATTCGTTTGGGATGGGCTTAGTCTCCAACTCTCATCTTTAAAATTAATAATTATGAAAGGAAGGATTATATTAATGCCTTTTTGTATCTCTTGAAAATTGGGATATTTTTTTAGTATGTTGAAGCACACCTGGATGACACATGATTTAGATACCAAGTTAAAGCACAAGATTTGGGTAGTAATCGTTCCTTGGTTTCCTTGAATTTATAGAATTCTATTTTTTAATAAGTGCATTCGTAATATTACATGTACTTTCTTTAGTCATCCGGCTTAGTTTGAATCATGTGATTAGGTACAAGTTTCGTTAAGAACCTGGGCTATGTTATTTTTTTTCTTGCGCTTAGTTAATTATATGAATTTATTTTATAATAACACATTGATTATTATCACAACATGAATTGTAAATGTTTAGAAACTATGGGTTCCTTTTTACTAAGATTTTATCACACACACATCTTGGGCGTCATTGAAACCCAAGTAGATTACATGCTTACATGTATTGAAAAAGGGAAGCGTGCTAATTCTGATTCTTGATTGTTCATTGCTGCTTAGGATAGAGACTGGGGTAGAGAAATGTGCCTTTCCAGTGATGTAGTTTTTTCACATTGTGTCTTTTCATTTTAGTTTATAGTATACTTGGGTTTCTGTTTTCTGGGATTCTAGTTTAGACATAAATTATAGCATGATGTTGTTTTGTGAGCTTCCGCACTAGATTCTTGTTTAGTTAGATTACTCATATTGATTTTGATGTAGTTTATTCCCTTATATTATTCCACTGTTTGTTATTAATTGTTGTTTACTACTGCTATGATAAATCCTATTACCTATGAGGGAATAGTCTCGTCGCTGACATGATAAAGGCCCTTTATGCAAGTTGGTAATATCTAGTGTTTGGGGAGATGTGCTTGATGTCCTATGGCTATCCCGGCTTGGGGTACCCTTTAGGTGTCTCCCAGGACAGGGATGCTACAAAGTGGAATCAAATGTGTTTTTACATTTGTCATAATTTTTGGATTATATGGGAGACTATGATATAGGGATTTGGAATGTACCCTATTCTTGTATGTAGTTAACACATGTATAAGGGAATACCAAATTCTTGGGTTGGGATTGCAGTTATTCATTATTCCAGTCATTATGGACATGATTTCACTATTTGGTGACTCACATGTTTTGAATTGTTATTTGTTTTGGTATTGTTGAGATAATGGGTTTTACCATTGCAGCCTGATGATATGGGGGAAATACATTACATGCATCAAATTAGGCACCATATAATTAAAATAAAATGCATATTTCCATGCCATATCTACTTTCAGTTTGCAATTTCCTATTTTCATGTGAGTGTTGTTATGCCAAGTGGTAAAATTTTAAATATGCTTGTTTCCTAAATATAAGGATGTGATAGTCTGTTAAATGTTAACCTGACTTAACTGAGAACTGTATAGTAAATTTTGTTATGTAATCCCCATATTTATTCTATTATCTATCAAAACCCCACCATTGAAGTGTTTTATCTTCTTTGTAGTGATAATAGGCATGCCAGGTAATTAACATATTTTTTCTCCCTACTTGTTTCCCTATCTTCTTTACAATTTATCTAAAGAAGTGTGTTTTGATGTGGTTGACCAATTCCACCACGACCTCTTTGTTTCGTCCCTCCGGAGAGTGGAAATGAGAAAATTAAAGAGATAGAGGTTCCTGAACCACTAGTGGTACCTCTTGTAGTGCTTCATATGGTACTACCTAATGCAGATCTTGTTCGTGACTCTGATGATCAATTTAGTGATATTCTCCTCAAGGTTTTGAAGTTAGTTAAGAATATCTGTAGACCTACCTTATCTGTGGAGGACCTCACGAGGGACTTTCCATAGTAGGACACTCCCACCTTCTCAGGGAGAGGCTGACCTCAAGTTATAGATTTACAGATAGAATTTGTAAGGTCTATCATCGACCACCTCAAGATGCTTCCAGAATGAAAGGTCAAACTAGCAGTCTGCATGCTTCGTGACTCCCCCAAGTGGTGGTGAGCTGTTGTTTCTTAAGTTTAGCAGACCATTGACATGTTTTGGGCTGACATCCAAGAATCTTTATATGATAAATATTTCCCATAGACTCTTATAGATGATTGGGAATTGGAATTTCAACATCTTTAGTAGGTCTATATGACTATGTTGTAGTATTCTACTCGTTTGATAGAGATTCAACATTTTCCCATCTCGGACTGGCGACACCCAGAATACTGCGAGGCTTTTCTAAGAAGGACTTGAGTATACTATACAATCTTAGGTGAAGATATTATATTTCAAAAATGTCACTAATATCATAAATCATGATCTAATTTCAGAGAAAAATGTCAGGGAATATAAACCATGGAGCCATGGAAGTTCAGTTCTGAGACAAGGCGATGGATCTTCTTGCAGCAGGAAATAACATTATAAAATTTAATGTGGAGATAATTGAATCCAAATAGAGAGGTTTGATATCTCTATTACATTTTATCATTGTGGTAGAGATGATCACAAGAATATATAATGGACGTGATACCCAAATGATTGCCGAGATTGTTGAAAGAAAAGACACATTTAGTGTTTCTTCCTTTCCTTCTCTTCATCATCTAGTGGAAGGGTATCTGCACCTGCACATCCACCAGGTATGGGATCTATGACTCCATAGCAGGCTAGAAGTTATTATTCGACTGGCTGATCAGGACGACGTAATGGTGGAGGCTGTGGTCAAGGAAATAATGTTCCAAATTATCAATGATAAAAGAGTGGACCTACTTAGAAATCTAGGAAGCGTATCTGGTCCATGGTTCAAGTCTCATGTTTGTAGTGCAATCAGAACTATAGGAATAGAGTGCAACACCATCTATGCTTAGATGTACTATTGTAGTAGCCTCTACATTAGTTTCTTCCATTTTTTATACTGGCGTAACATACTCTTTTTTATCTGCTGCTATTGTTTAAAGTCTTGGATTTCCAACTAAGCACCGTTGTAGAGACATGTCTCTCGACACTCCTTTTGGGGTGAGTAAAGAGGGAATATTCCAGTGCCAAGAGTTCCCCCTTGAGTTATGTGAGTACCATTTTGTTTGTAATTTTATATACTTGATATGTCTAGCATCGAAGTCATTCTTGGTATGAACCATCCTACTCCTTATTGTTCTCAAGTGGAATTATATCGTCTTTGGTTGTCCTTTACATCCCATGATGGAGAAACATATCTACATAATTGAGAATGGGATATGCAGGATGATTGAGAAATTACTAAATATGCATAGAAAGAAAGAGTGACAGCTTTGTTATAAAGTCTCTTCCTGAGAGATCAAGGGATGTAGCAAGTTAAATTCTTTCCAGTGGTGGATCTTTTAAGGGATGTCTTCCCTGATGATTTCTCTAGACTGCCTCTATTGAGGGACATGGAGTTCACTATCAATATCATTCCAGGTGTGGTTCCATTTTCCCTTCCTCCTTATAGTATGTAACCATATAAGCTAGATGAACTCAAAAAAAGAAGAATTAAGACCTTGAGGATATGGCTTTCATTAGATATAGCACATTTTTGTGGCATTTTCCATTTGTTTTCACGAAGAAGGCATACGATACCCTCATGTTATGCGTGGATTATTGTCCAATCTACCAGCTAATGGTAAATAATTGATATCCATTGCATCATATAGATGAAATCAATGACCAGCTCTGGGGAGAAACTGTTTTCCATAAGATTAATCTGAGGTTGAGATATCAGCATGTGCATGTGAGACCATATAAAAAACCACATATAATATTCTAAAATAGTTATTGCTATTACAAGTATCTGGTTATGCCATTTGGCCTCACGAATATGCCGATAGTATTCATGGATCTGATGAACATGGGTTTTCATACATATATTGAACATTTTGTGTTTTTCTTCAGGGACAAAATCTTGGTGTATTCATGTTCCTGACATCACCATGAAACCCATCTTGAGATTGTGATGAGTACCTAGATAGAGCACCAACTATATGCTAATATAATGAAATTCCAATTCTGGATTAATAATGTTCACATGTTGGGTCATATTATATCTGAACTAGGAGTATCATTTGACCTAGAATAGGAGAGTTCCATAGTTTTTAATGGGAGCATCCCCAGAGTGTCTTCGACATCCTCTGTTTCTTGGGTCTTGGTGAAAATGATATGAGTTTTATCCATAATTCAACTCACTATGTTGTGCCTCTTATGGCCCTGACTAGTAAAGGTGTACAGTTTATTAGTTTTATAGCTTATAAAATGTATTTTTAGGAGTTCAAAGGAAGAATAACCTTATACCTGATCCTGATTCAACTTGAGCTGGGTAAAAGATTTATTGTCTACAATGATGCTTCAGGAATCAGACTAAGTGTTGTTTTGATGCAAGGTGATCATGTCATGGATTATGGATCCCACCAGATAAGACCTCATGATTGGAACTATCTTACACATGACCATGAGACGGCAGTCATGGTTTATTCTCTATGCTAGTGAGGAAAATACTTGTTGGTGAAAGAATCATTTTTTACATAGATCATATAATGTTAAAATATATCTCAACTCAACGAGACATGAACATAAGGAAACATAGATGGGTTGAATATTGGTAGTCATTCAACTTTAATAATTATTATACCCTTGATAAAAGTAATTCTGTGTTAGATGATTTATGCCACATGATATAGACCCAAGCCATTTAGGAAGCTAGTAGTGACTGCCATATGATGTATTTGTTTTCCGAGATACATTTGGAGGTTTAGGAACAACAAAAGAAACAAATTCTAGAAGCACTTAATGTGACGTCCTCTCTTCTAGGGAAATTTGGCAGGGAACAGTTGACTCATCTTGAGGGTCTCATTTTGAGGGAAAGCATTACAAGAGAGAAACATCCCCCTGGTTGGGTTATTGATTGTAGTGAAACTCTGTATTACCAAGGTCTCTTATGTGTACCATGGTTTATATGGGAAGATATGATGAAGGAATATCACACCTCCATTTGGGTAGTTCATCTTTGGCGATCAATGATGTATAAAGACATGTGTCAACTGTATTGGTGGCATATTATGAAAAAGAAGATAATATGTTACATCACTCGGTGCTCCACCTGTCAATGGGTGAAGGCATAGAACTAATGTCTTACTAGACTCTTAGAGCCTATATCTATCCCTGAATGGAAATTGAATGACAAAACAATTGATTTGGTTATAGTCATTCCTAGATATCCTTGAGGCTGCGATGCAGTATGGGTGGTTATCGATAGGTTGACAAAGATTTCACACTTATTCCCTATCTGGGAGACTATAGAAATTGATTAGTTGGGAAGGATATATATCCAGAAGATTGTGAGAATTAATGGCGTACCTTGTTCTATTGTCTCGAATAGATATTCTTACTTTACTTCATAGTTTTGAAAAGGGTTGCATAAGCCACTGGGTTATTAGGTACTTCTGAGTACTGCATATCACCCTTAGACCAATGGGATGTCCAAGAGAACTATATAAGTGTTAGATGAAATGTTATGGGCACGTATCCTAGATTTTGGATGTTCTTTAGAGAGGAATATACATCTTGTTGAGTTTACCTATAATGACATCTTCTAGGATACAATTCAAATGGATCCCTATGAGGTCCACTATGGTAGAAAATTTAGTTTACATTCATGATGGATCAAAGAAGGAGAGGTAGATATGTTGGGTCCTCATCTCATTCTGGAGACTTCTAAAAAAGTTCATATGCTTCAGAAGTGTATGATTATAGATTATTCTAGATATAAGTCTTATACATATCATTATCGTAGACCTATGTATTTTGTGCTGGGACATTGAGTCTTTCTCCGTGTTTCTGTGATGATGGGTCACATGTGGATTAAGAGACCTAGAATGTTTTGAAAAAGATTTTTCAAGTCATTTGTGATAGTGGAGAGTGTTGGGATGGTATCCTACCATTTTCGTCTAACATAGAGGTTTTGTTCTAGGAACATCATTTTCTATGTATCTCAGTTTCAACAAAATCATCCAGGCCTGTCTAATTATTTTGACCCTAATGACATTGAGCTTGAGGAAGATGCATCCTTTTATGATTATATGATCCATACTATTGATAGTAGAATGAAGTTCCTCCTAGGATGGTAATTCCATCTGTTCTATGTGTTATGGAAACATTGACACTTTCAGGATGAGACCTGGGAGTGAGAGACGAATGTACATACATAGTGGAAAGAACTCTTCTCTGATAACGTTTCACTACCCTGAGAAGGGAAACTTGGGGACGGGTTGTTTTAAGGAGGGTAGTTTGTAATGTCCCAGCATTAATCAGGTATGTACCATTTAAAATTTTATTTTCTAATTGTTTAAAGAGACCTAGGGTGCGTGCCTGCACCCCACTACGAGTCCCATACTACTATTTAAATAATTTAAATAACTATATGAGATTTATGAAAAATGATATATCACCCTTTAGTGTGGTGATTGGAATTACAATAGTTTATTAAGTATTAAAAATAAATAATAATATATTTAAAGAATACTTACAATGAATAATTAAGGGTTAAAAACAAATTTAGAAATAAAACAGAAAGAGGGTTAAAAAAAGAAAAAATAATTAAAGTTGGATATTTTCAGTATTTTTATTTTTATCTTTCTTTTTTCATCCATTTTATTCTATTTTATTTTTCATTTTATTTTCCATTTTTATTTTATTTTATTTTATTTTATAATTTGTTTCTTTTCATTTTTTTCTTTTCTTTCTTTCTTTTCTACCCTCTCTTCCTATCTTCCATCCCATGTCGCACCTCCCCCTTTCCCAAGGTGGGGCATGACCTTAACTCCTCTTTGAAAGACCACCACACATCCATTCATCATCCATTTTATTCCCTGTTAGGTGTGCTATAATCCTTATGTAATGGATAATCCAATGCATTTTGAATCTTAGAGTTTAGTTTAGTATCCTTTGTGCAGTTTTCCACGAAAAGAGTTTACCCTATTTTAGGGTTTTCAAAAAATTCTCCGTTTTCATTATTTTTAGTTCTAATAAAATCCAACCATAAATCATAGAATCATCTACGACCATAAGGTGGGGAGTCTACGTTCTTTCCCCCAGTTTTGTTGTGATTTATAAAAACACAAGGTTGTGTTGATCGTCGGTGCCTACAGACTTCATGCAATTTAACTCATTCATTCAAATTTAATTGATTCAATTAATTGTTTCCACAATATTTATCTTAAATTAATTATTTTAAATTGTTTCAATATGGGTGGAAAACAATTTTGGTGTTCCATCATGGTTGTTATAAATCCTGTGAGTCCATGCATTTAATTTATTTAATTTCATGTGTTGCGTAGCCCATTTTTGTTGTGTGTAATATTTTTTTAATAATTTTGAACCTTAAATTTTGGGATTTTTGTAGTTTTTTACCCTGAAATATTTATTTATTAAAATGTGAATTTATCTACTTGTTCTGATACAACATCCTTCTTCATTATATCTTTCATAGTATTGTTAAATTAATACCTCTTGTTGCCCAACTGTATCTATTTAGATTTCACACTACATTTACATATTCATGTTATGTCATATCTACTACTATTAAATTTTAATTAAATTAATGGTGGGGAAATAAGGTTGTTCCCACATTAAGGGACATTTTTGGATACATTGTTCTTGATTTGTTACCATTACGCATCTGGGGAAGTGTCTTTGGCTTTGAGAGACCATGACTTTCTAGGTCATCCTAAATACTTATTAGTGATTCAACTTACAAAAGGTCCCATTGAGGAAAAATCTATTGGAAATGTTGCTAAGACAGCCTCCGATGATGCTCGACCCCTTTTTCAATATCAGGATGGACTCATGGAAAATCAATACCTCAAGTGATAGATGGTCTTTTCTAAGATGTCTTTGGACGGGCTGGGTGGTATTGGATAATATGAAGGTTGTATTGTAGCGATACCTTTGGGATGGGCTCAGACTCCAAATCTCAACATGAACATTAATAATGATACACATAAGGATTATGTTAATTCCACTTTGGGTGTCTTGAGAATTTTGATATTTTTCAGGTATGTTGAAGCACACCTGGCTGACACATGATTTAGACCCGAAGTTAATGCACAAGATTTGGGGGTGTACCTCTTACTTGTTTTCCTTGATTTTCCATGATTATATATATACGTATGTTCATTCTAATTATTATAGGAACTTCCTTCAGACTTCTTTCTTAGACCATTATAGGTGATTAGGGATGGGGGCTGTTGGGAACCCGAGCTGAGTTATTTAATTTATTACGCTTAGTTAATTATTTACATTTATTATATAATGACACATTGTGTTTTCTCACTACACAAAATGGAATAGTTTTGAAACCATGGGTGCCAACATACTAGGATTTCATGTCACACCCTTCTCTGGTGTCACTGACACCCAATTATATTGCATGCTTGTAGGTATTGACAAAGGGAAGAATGTTGCTTCTAATGGTTGATTGTTTATTGATGCTTTGGATTGAGACCGGGGAAGAGGAACAGTCCATGCTCGTGATGTAGTTATTGCACTTTATGTCTTTTATTTTTAGATGATATTATTCTTGGGATTCTATTTTATGTTCTCCCAGTTTCTAAAGACATCATAACATTATATTGTTTTGTGAGCTTCCACACTTGATTCTTCTATAGTTGGATTATTCATATATTTTCTGATGTTGTTTATTCAGTTATATGATTCCCATTTTTATTAAAAATTGTTGTTCACAACTTCTTTGATAATAAATATTACCTACAAGTTCATAGTCTCTCTCACAGAAATTATAAATCCCTTGCTTCTAATCAGTAACCTCTGGCATTTAGGGAGAAGCTTTTATGTCATGTGGCCAACGCGACTCGAGGAACCCTTTAGGTGGATCCCGGGATGAGGATGATACATATTCTATATGTTTTATTTGAAAGGGGATTAACACCCAGTATGAGTTCTATTGAAAACCAAACATCAATAATTACTGGAATACCTAATTGTTTTCCCACAAATAGAACAAAAAACTCCCGTAATATCTGTGTATTCATAATGGAAATTTTCTACCAAAAGATTTGAGATAGATTACCATAATTTAATTGAAACAAGACATATAATATTGATGAAATTTCCATTGGAAATTCATATTTTTCCTTAAATTTTTATGTGATTATAGACTGTTCTAGAATATGAAATATGACAACCCTTCCATGGAAAATGATATCATCTCCATATAGAGAAAGAGAATCAATACGAATAATAACATCAAATTCCACTAAATGAATGATTCCATGATTTTAAAGATGCACATTCTAAAAATAATTAAACTATAGAAGAATTATAAACCATTTAGGATACCATTGTTCCATTATCAGTTTTCATAGCTATCTCAACATCTATTTGTTAGAGTAATATGGTGATACCCTTGGAAAATTATTCATAAATAATTGATGGTGTGGAACTAGAATCAGATAAAAAAAATTCTACATTACAGTGAATGGTTAGTGTACCTTTCACCACATCATTATCATACTTCAAATTGCCGATAGTGATATCATGTAACATCCCATTATATTTGGACATTATAGTTCTCTGAAATTGATCATCATTGATAACTAGTAGATTATGACATTGGTAAGGATAATTCACCATTTTAATAAACATGTAGTATTAAAATGTGGAAGGTTCATTATATGTAGTATTTTATCTATTTTCATTATTAGACATGTTCTTAAAATCACTTCAACATTAAACTTCTTGATGACCTTCTCTCCCAGACATAAATGTTTTTGTAGTCCTTATAATACAATTTCTTCAATGTTTTATTCCACATATTGATCATTAGGGAAAACCAATATTATTTTTAGTGTTGTCTTTCTTTTTCTCTAGATTTAGAATTTTATATTTTTATCAACCCCGTAGGAACGATGGGTTACTCCAATATCCATATAAACCATCATAGAAAATCGAATGATTCCCCCTGTATCTATTGAAGTCCCTTATGTATAATTCCATTTAATGATATTGTTTTACAGAACTAAATAGTTGATAAATTGTATTCTCATGTTAGATAATAATACAAGAATTATACAGTTAATGTTTTGGAATATTTTCATTCTAGGAACCAATAGATTTATTTTCAATTTTCTAAGCTCTAAGAACATATTCTCCATATTTTTTTAAAAAATATGAGGAAATAACTTATTGAGAAATAATTTCTTGGTCTCTTCCCATTCAATTGAGTTAATTTATTCTCTTTATCTCATATTCTTGTTAATATTCCACCATTGATCTTCATCACCATCCAAACAACAGACTACCAAGATTAATTTATCATGGTACGATCAATGGTGAACTGAAAACATTATTTCAGTGGTACTAATACAATGTTCAGCCATCTGTGGATCAGAGTCCCCTCGAATAAAGCTGCTTGATGCATCTTAAAGGAACCATCAAAATCTTGTTCCCTCCTATTCTTGTTTGTAATACCTGCATGATTGAGAGGTTGAGAAATTTGTATGAGAAACGTTATATGATTTTTCATTCCAAATTCAATAACATTGGGTTTCACAGGATGAACATCATTTTATTTCATATTTCACTAAATATTAAAGTGGATCTGTCTTGTTTCAACCACTAACTAAAATAAAGAACCATAGAGTGAAAAATATTTATCATAATGGGAAAACCATATAATCAAGAATAAAATATCAATTTAGGACACAATAGGTTTTATTAAAGGTTATTTATGATAATTTCTAAAACACTAGTATGGTAATCTATACATCCAAATATCCTTAGTGTTCTAACTATGGGGGTTTCTTCATTTTTTTCCAATGAATAAATATACATTTTCTTTGATATAAACTATGATAGCTCATACTTTATAAATATATATTCCAACAAAATTAAATAATTTTAAATACCAATCATTAAAAAACTCTTTCCATCACCATATATTTTTTTTGTATTTTGAAAATGGGAAACATAAAAAACAAGTTCATAAGACATCTACATTGTCTCCGATTATTCATTCATAACAAGACAATATTTTGACATACCTAATACCATTATTTATAAAATAGGGAAATAAAACATAATAAAGGGGAAGATCAGATGCTCAGTAAGGGTAAATAATAGGTATATCAGTCCTCTAATAATCATAATACATAAGAACATACATTTTGAAAATCATATACTGTATATTAAAGGTCATGATTCATGTCATGGGATATATAATAAATGCTCAAAAATCATATATAAACATATTATCAAATGTCACAATATAAGACATGGAACTTTTGGAATAAACATAATAATATAAAATAATTTCATTTTAGTTGGGGATCATTGAAAAGACCCTCATAGTGGGAAAACTCTCTCACCATACTGGGTTCACTCCATGTTCAAGACTTGTATCAATAAATTGAGTTACTTCCCGTTCAAGCCCTATATTATTAATCTGAGATCATTTATCATTCCAAAAATAACTATTTCCAAAGCTATAAATCATTAACCAATGCATTATGGAGAGATATATATCCCACCCCTCACATAATGACACCATTCATACATTTTTCCAAAAAAATATAAACCATTCTTGTATGTATTACCCAGGGACTAAAATAATTTTTTAGTAATCTTTCCATTATAACACAATTCATGTATTACAAATTAATTTCATAAATATAATTCCATCATAAAATATAAACACATTTGAATAATATGGATACTATACATGTAATGTAACCATATTAAATAATTTCATCTTAGATGGAAAATAATTTTGATAAAACAATTGAATATTATTCTTGAGGAAAATATCATTTCTTCTTCAAAGATGTTTTTTTCAACATGCCATGCATGTTCAAAAGAAATAAATTTCATTGAAAATAACCAATAATATTTTAAATGAAAATTCATGGAAATAATGAGTTTTGAGTATATAAAAATCCATTCATGTCATACAAGTTAAATGAGAACAATCTTCTCATACCTTTTTCAGCTAAGTTAAAAAGTAATTTGTATCGAAAACATCAAATGATTATTTTCATATTTCATTATAAATATTATACTATGGGTAAAATTTACTATAAAACGTTTTATAATAATATAAATATTATTTTTTAATACATATTTTGAAAACATGGACATGGATGATAAGTATACCATAGTAAATACTAATGTATAAACATTCTCATATAATAATGAGATTTCGAAATTATCCTTTACCATAGGTATAATGACCATTGTATGTATCCAAAACTCTAATATAATGATTTAATTAATGTAATTGAATTATTATATAATCCAAATAATTTTTAGGATATCATATATGATCATATTGTCACCCGTTTATTAATATCATTTCATTATTCCTTATTATTTGGGTATTAAATGCTTCATTTTCTTATGCATGTCTAGTCAAAAAAGTTCTGGTTCTCTATTAAAGGATATATTTATATCACTTCCAAAATAATATTATTATAATATATACCTTATTTATTCATTATATAAATTTATATGATCATTATTTAATAGATATCATTTATAATGAATCACATCACATCGTGGAGATGGTATGTTGTGCACATGCATGGTCGATGATATCATTCACCAAATTATGAAATGTCATGGATGTGGATGATGTATATTGTGTTACAGAATAAATATTATTTTATAATTATCATATATGTTAATTATTTCCATCATTATACAAATCCAAGTAGGGTGGTGGTAAAAATATATATCACACCACAATGTGGATATGGTAAGTCATACATGCGCACCTGGTGTGATTTCATTATTCATACGAAAGATAGAAGGTGTAATGTGGTAATTGGACAATCATAATGACATATAAGTATATAATTGATAATTTTTTGTTACTTTAAATTAAGAAACAACTCATTAATATGACATAGAATAGAAAATTAGTTCGCAAGAATTAGTTGAGGAGATTATCTCTTCTTCGACGAGCTCCCTCTAGATCTCATATTAAAATAGTAGATATGGTCATTGGAGAAATCCATAACATAGCTAATGAGACAGGATATTATATTAATGGAAATGGTAAGGGGATGATTGAGCTCGATGGATCAATGTTAATTGAATATGGGAAGTTGGAAGTGCCCTTTCATAATTAATGTGAATGGAAATATAGGAATCTCCAAAAAAATTAATTTACATGAATATAAAACCACATCCAAAAGCCCAAAAATGACATATTTTAAAATATTATATGATATTAGTTTGTTGTTTCATCATCCATAAATTTTGGATATTTTTTCCTCTCAATTTTATCCTTATCATTTTAATTAACACTTGGTTATTATATTTTAATTTTAACAAAGGTAAAAATTATTAAAAAATAAAACATTGAAATATTTATTTATTTGATATTAATTAGACCATAAATAGACAATTTAAAAATTTTAAAACATATAATAATTATTTTATATTTTAAAAATTTTATGATTATTTTTAAATAATTTAATAAAGCATCATTTTTATAAAGAATCAGTAGTGTCAATTTTAACACTATTCAATTCAATAATTTTCAAGAATATTATTAAAAAAATTCCATTAGAATTTTTTTACTATATTAATAATAGGTCACTTGAATCTTTAAAATTGGTTTGATATATTAATTACACAAAATTATATTTATATTAATATTTTTAATAACTTCTATTTGTTATCTCTATTAAAAAAAATAATAAAATTATTGCTTTTGTGTAATTATTTAATATAATTATTTTTGGAATAAAAAATAAAAATTAAATAATATTAAGAAGATAAATACTTTATATTTTATATTAATTCTTGTAGTAGAATATATCTTCTATAAAATAGTATATTCAAAATGATATATCTATTAAAACATGAATATGACAACATTAACATCACTTTAAATATATTATTATAATTTTTATAATATGTTTCAAATAACTCCAAATGGTAAATAATTATACCATTGGATCATTATGGTAGATATATACTTTTCCAATAATATTTGGGATTTTTTTTTAACTTTTAGTGGTTATCATCAATTTAATAAAAATTATTTTATTGAGTTTTCATTAATCAAATTATTTTTGCATCATTAATGTATAACCATTTAATGAAAATATTTTATTCATAAAAATTAAAAATAAATTAGAAAGATAATTTAAAAAAATTAATTATTTAAATTATTATTTATATTTGAATTTATATTATTTATATCCTTATATTAAAAAGGATATTTTTTGGAAATTTGAGTAATAAAAATTTAGTTTTTCATTAAGTATGTAAATTAATTGTCATTGGCCTAACCAAGTGGCTTCCATAGGATACCATTTAATCACAAGGATGATTTTGGTCTAGAAAATTTCATAAAATGATAGTAGGACAAGTGTTATGTTAACTTTATAATATTATTTTTACCCTTAATATACTTATTTAACTTTCCACCTTATTAATAAAAATTAACAAATATAGTATTCATAATGCAGAAAAATAATAGAAATATATTTACGTAATTTAGATAAAATGATTGAAAATATGGAATCCATTTTTGAAAATTAAAAACATATAAGTTTCATAAATTAATTTAAAACTAATCACATTTTCAGAATGAGAAAACAGGTTTTAAAAGGTGAAACATTTTTAAATTTAAATTCAACATAAAATCAACGATAAGGACCTATATTATTTTAATTAAAAGAACTATAATATATTTACACTTTAAACCCATTAAATTATATATTTTTTCATTATAAATTATTTTTATGAAAAACTAGTTTTTAATTAAAATTTACTGTATTTTTATTATTCGTCAAATTTTAAAAGTTTTCAAAAAATATAAACAAATCATCCAAAATAGTTTTTTATATCTATATTTAAAATAATAAGATTATTTTATGATATAAAATTTAATAATGTTTCAAAATTTTAATTTAAAATGCGTATGACATTAAAATGTGTTAAAACTATCCTTTAAAAAATATAATATTTTCTACATAAAGTAGGGTTTATTCATATACTATGATATCAAATTATCTTAATTGAATATAAAAAATATTTTATGAAATATTTAACATATAAATTTAATTAATTTTATTTAATAATTTTAATTCACACAATTTATTAATACAAATATACAATTATTTTCTTTACATGTAAATGGTATATATTTTTTCGAAATAACTGGTATCCAATAAATTTACAGTACATTTTAATAAGTTAGTTATATTTATTCCATCTAAATTTATGGCTAAGGTATAATTGTCACTTTATACTAATGGTTATCATGGTTCTTTTAAACTTATGATTGCTTGGAAAACAAAAAATTAAATAATTAAGATTATTTATGAAAAATATTACAAAAAAACACAGTGTTATAGTGGTAAATTTTTTACATTCAATATATATATAAGAGATCACATACTAATGTAATAAATATTTTATTATTATTTTAAAACTATATACATACCTGAATTTCACATTATATTTGATTTAATATAATAAAATATATTATTTTCTTTCATAACGCCAGTATTCCCCTTAGTATATCCCTACATATCAGTCATAATAATTTTCTTGGCATCATGGGGAATGAAAACAAAATAAATGGGTGAAATCATATTCTTTGTAAGGGTATGCACATAGTGAAATATATCAATAATAAATAAGGAATAATATACATGGAAAGTTATATAATGAAAAATGTTCCATTAAATAAAAATGTTTATCATAATGAATAATATGTCAGCAATAAATGATGACAGAATAGTGAAATTAAAATAATCACATTTGCCTGAATCCTAACAGTAAATATAATAAATAAACAAATAATCACATGTAGATAAGTGAATAATGTAAAAATATGGTATTGAATAATGTAGAATAACATATTCATTCCATAAATTATTTTTTGTATGAAATATATCATTAATTAGTAAGGCATCACCCTAATACCCCATCTAGTTTCTCTTATGAGACCAACTGATGAAATGAGTTGTATAATGGTCCCCAATATTCACACACTATGTCTATTTAATTTATCATATGAAAGTGGTGATACATAAAAATTATAATAATTCAAAATTAAAAAATGTGGTATGAAATGTCAATACAATCTATAATCCATAAACATAATCATAAATCATCTAGAAAAATATGGTTGATGATATACTAAAGTATATCCATAGTCAAAAATGATCATAAACCATCTAGAGAAATAATGAGGATGGTATCATTACAACATATCACCATTATTTAGTAATTAAAATATGAGGGTTTCCCTTGAAAAATAGAAATACAATGAAAATTTCATCAAATAAATTCATGAGGAAAAAAGAAATTCCTTTTTGTAAATCTAAATTAAAAATAATGATATTCCAAAATATTGGGAAAAAATTCCCAGAAAAAATTAATTGAATATTTTCAAGTATTTTGAAAATTAATTATAAATATCTATGGTGATAATATTTCATACATTTCGAGCATGTTAATAAAAATATTGATTTCAAATTTTCATTTAAAATTAATAAATTTCTTAGTTCCGAAACAACAGGATTCCATTTGAACCATGTTATAAAATAAAATTTTTTCTAAAATTTATTTAATAAATTATCAGATAATATTAATAATTTTATTTATAATATTTCATGGAAAATATTGATATGATATAAAATTGGACTTTGAATGAAAAGTTAAATAATGATAGGGTTTTTTAAAAACTTTTTCTTAATAATGAGATATTCCAAAAATATGAAAAATAATTAAATTAATATAATATAACATGAATAAATATTGGTAAATTAAAATAAATTTTCCTAATAAAAAATTTTCAAATATATTCATTAATTGAAATTCATTCCTAATCTATTTGAATTAAAATTAGAATAAAGGAAAAAATCATACTACTTGGGTGACCACTGAATCATAACCCCATGAATGAAATAACATCTGATGAAATTTAAATGACATGTAGATAAATATATTAATAATATAAGATATAAAATGTGATTTATGTACAACACATAAAATAAATAGTGGTGAATATGTTATATGTCTCATGAAAGGAAAAATGATAAGATAAACCATTACCTCAGGTATGATTTCCTTTTTATGTGTTTTAACTTATTTTATAATAAATCTAGATTTAATATAGAACTATTCCAAAAACCTAATAATATATATGATAACTTATATTCCTTACTTATATAATTTTACAACTTATTTATTAAAACAAATATTCTACTGGATAACTTCTTCATTTTTCATTTATGATTTGGTTTATTAAGTTTGTCCCTTGAACATAAATCCCTGTGAAATCATATAAATTTTTCAGTAATATATATATATATCATATATACTATTTATATATATATATTTATAATTGTTTATTACATTTATAAATAGAAAACTGAGTAACATCGTTCATGTTGATGGTAGCTCTTATATTTACATGAATGATGATTTCAATATATTATCATAAAAAAAATAAAGGTAAATACTAATTAACCTTTAAATAATATTAATTTTATCACATACAAAATCTATTTTTATCAAATTGATCCATGTTTCCATCCTTATAAATCAAAAATGAAAAAATAATCACATCTATTCCTGTAGGTGGTAGTTCACACTTATGCATTAGTGACATTGTTGTTTTCCAAAATATAGAATTTTAAGATTGTATACATGATATAATAATTATAGAAGTATAAATATATCATTAATATAATATATAAACATTAAAATCCATAATTAAATCCAACCATGAGAGGTGGTAATGTAAAAGGAGTTACGTTGGTTAGTGAGGCGGTAGTCCGTAGTACACATGATCACTGATTTTGTTTCCCATTTTATTGAATTAGGGATAGATATAAGTAATTAATTAAACATAATAACATCTAATTATATTTTATACAGCAGTTTTATTATATTTTAATTATAAAAAAATTAATGATGTTGGTTGGAGAAGAAGTAAAAGATGAAGGTGCCAAGTGAAGACAAATAACATCAGATAGAAAAAAAACTTCCAGATATCATATCAAGGACCCTATAGATGTTATTTATAGAAGACCATACGATCTTTAAAATGAATAATTATTTTGGGGAGTTATTTTTTCCTAATTTTTTGTTGATATAAATCACAAAAAAGTAGTGAGTATGTTAGGATAGGTGGTTCCCTTTTATAGCGGAGAAGTGTATTTTTTTTAAATACCCAAAACTAGAAAATAATGGAATTTCACTTCCAACCCAAGTGCCTAAAAAAATAATTAATAATGTTTTATATGAAATTTATGTTAAATACCCATATCAACCAAATATAATAATAATGTTTAAAAAAAATTTATAATAACATTTTCCATTTTCGTTTCCACCATGATTATTAGTTTTTATTGACATTGTTATATTATACATAAAGGGAAAAAAGATCCGTATTCAATAATTTGGCCCATATATTCTAAAAAATAAATCAGATTCATCATATAAAATTATTATTTTATGGAAAATAATATTTTGCACATGAACATTTAACGCCAAACCCCCAATATTATCTAAACTGGGATAATTACATTTTAAAGACTATGATTAATTAGGGGAAAAATATTTATTTTTAATTAAAATTATTAATTATTAAGATTAAAAATATATAATACATTTAATAAAATTAATTTTATATAATTGTAAGAACATAATTAAAAATTAAACACCTAAGGTGATGAATATAAAATGTTCATGTGATATGTTTTTTAAAATATAAGTATATTATATATAATATAACAACATATAATTTTTTCTAATTAACTACATTTGATTAATAAGAATATAGTAATTTCACTAATATTTATTTTAAAACCATTCAAAACTAAATGCATATTTTTAAATTCATTGTACGAAAATATAATTTTCAATTAAAAATAAAAAATTTCAATATTCATAAAAACCCATTTAATAAAATTTGAAAAAAATTAATCCTAATATAAATTTTATAGATTTATTTAAAAAAATTTCCAATTAATTTTTTTAAAGGTTGTAAAATTAATTTTATTATATGTTTGCAAAAAATGATGGAAGATATTATTAGAAAAACCTCTATTCAATCATATAACTTTATTATTTCAGGGGAAATGAGTATAAAAAATATCAGATGAATGGTAGATAAATTTATTGAACATATAATCTATATATATTTAATTGACTATATTCACAAATAGTGATAAATATAATTAAAAATAAATAATTACATTATTCACATAAAAAAATTCTTTTACATTGAAATGTTTTCTTGTCTAATAAATTAATAAGCAATGAATTTATATATACATGTGATTAAATATTAAATATATCATATCATATTGGGGAGTTACACTCTCATTTATTTCAATAAATTTCATCCTCACGATTTTCCTTATTCATGGAAATCTAGTATTTTAATTTTGAAATTTAGTCTGTGGAAAATTCACATCACAAATGTGTTAATATAGTTTCCCCTTAAAAAGGGAAAATAAATATATAATGATCATCTAGAATAACACAATACTATGTTTCCAGATATTAAAACATTAATGGGATGTGAAAATATATAAGTGATAGAAAATATTAATCCACTAAAATTTACAGAGAGTGATAGAGATCATTGATAACGTGAAATTGAATGATCAATGTAAATTTACTAACTACAAAAACATAAATTTTTTATTTAAGAATGAATATTGATTTATCAAAAAATAATATTTTTTCACATTTTATATCCAAATAATTTTCCAAATTTTTAATGATTATTTTATTATCAATATTTAGAATACAGTAAACATACAAAATATATGTTTATGTTATAAGAACTATTTCAATATTGTCATCTACAAGGAATAATTTACACTTCATTTATTAATCCATGAAATTGAAAAGAAATATGAATATTTTATACATGTATAAAAAAATACCTTTTATAATATCATAATATTTATAATATACTGCAAATATATTTCATATATATCAAAATATCTAAAAAATGGTTAGCACCAGTTATGTAATATAATACATTATCCTCTAGGAACTCAATTGGAACAAATTTTTTTTACTCAATGTATTAAATTAATATTTATAACAAAATGTTTTTAAGTAAAAATAATTTTTTTTAACAAGGACATTATATAGTCATGTGGTAGGAACATTACTCTTGTCTCTCTTCAATTATCGGTTTAAGCCCCATGGCCTTCTTAGATGTGTCCATTTTCTCAGTAGGAATGTCTTTTATCCATTTTATAAAACAAAAATAATATAATTCCTATAGCATTCCTGAAAAACGATTGACATCTTAAAAATAAAATTAATCATCAAATCACTTTTTAACTATTACGCTTTCTTATATATTATATTTTTTCCACCAAATCTAATAATCAAAATCAACTTTTTTATCATAACATAATTGATCATATTTTCTATAAATGATTTCGATTATTCTGAAATTATTAAAAGATAATTCATCAAAATATAATACATAAGTTTATACCTACGGGTCCCACATATCAAAATTTAATTAAATGTCTTCAAAAAATTCAATAATAGCATGGAATTACCATTAAATAAATCTTCAAATGGAGTGTCTATGTCCTTTAACATAGGATCATCCTTATACTCATAAACCCATTATGGATTTCATAACTCATTAATTAATCTTATATGAAAAAATATGATTCTGAAAATACACATTGTCTTCATTCCATAAAAATATAAATCATTATTTAATATATTTTATAAATAAAAAAATGTTGTAAACTTCATCAAGGATAACATAAACAACTTTCTAATAAACCCACTAATTAGTCACAAGGTCATCAATACAATACCATTTACTTCATTAATGTCAATCTTCTTCGTATCTGAACTAAACCTCACTATCTAAACATTTTTCACATTATAAGATTTATATTTCCCTTAATCATATTTTCTCTAAAAATATCAACTTCAAACTATGAAAATTCTCATTATTATTTTCTTATTCAACATATCACTGAATTTACTTATATAAAAACAAGTAAAGAAAAATCCTGACATGGTTTTTATTATTTTAAAAATAATAACATTCATATAACATGTTTAAAAAATAATTCAGGGAGCCCAAGGCATAATAATTTCAATCATTCCAATTCCATGATTAAAATAATATATACCCTTTATTGGTCAAGGATCTAATATTTAGGAAATGGAATTGAATAGAATAATTCATATATTCTTAACATGTAATAAAATGACCTATAAATAGATTCTGAAGATGAAATTTATTTCTCTCTATTAATCTCTTCATTTTTTCTTATAAATTCATTGTTTTATTCCCTTACATTCCACATATAAAAAATTTTCATGTTCCTTTGAGAAATTATCCTACATGTATCCTTCCAAATTTATGAAATAAATGAAATCATCCTTCTTCCATCTTTGTTATCCCCCACTCAAGATCTTCGTGGGCTTCATCCTTATCTTCATTAATGTTTCCAAATGGTCATTATTGTATAATTTTTGAAATTACATATCCCAATAAATTATTATTATTATTATTAATGTATTTTTCTTTACCCCTCATCAAATTTTGTTATTTTATTTCCAAATTCTCCATCCCATTAATAGTAAAAATCATCCATCATAGTATTGACCATTGATCAAAAAAAAAATAATTTGTTTTTCAAATAATATAATAAAATCGGAAAATAATTTATAAGATGCCTAAATCATATCACATTAGGTCTAACCTAGGCTATCCATGATCATAATTTATTTAAAACACTCTAAAAGTTTTATATTTAAAATTTTTATTCACATTACCATATCCCCTAGAAGTGATATACTTGGTCTGTAGAAGGGATCACTATTGTGAACTTGGGGATAATTGTGTCAAATATCTATTCACACTTTTCATAGTTAATACCCCTATATACAACTATTCTGGATCCACGTCCAATTTTTGTATCTAGATAGGGGATTATTTCAAGGAAAATCATATAATCTCAACCTTACCAAAAATATTATGATGTTATCATATACATATAATTATCCTCAAATTTATTCATAATGATATATTCTTTAAATCTAGGTTTTCAAAAATCTAGTTCCTAATGTTTATACTAATCCTTATATAATAGTAAATAAAAATACACTGATTCTAGTAGTACATAGTTTGTGTTTACATTAAAACATTGGTCATAAATACAAGTATTCACATTGTAATAGAAAATGAATTTTATTCAATTTGGATGACATAATACATACTTGAGTTTCACATTAAATTTTAAATCATATAATTCAACATAGTATTTTTTTGAGAACACCATTGTTCTCTTTATAATATACCTATTTATTAGTCATATTACATTTCCTGTCATACTGGGGCAAGGAAACAGCTGAAATGGTGGTTCTTAGATGTGAAATAAGGGTATGTATAAACCAGATTCTTAAATGAATATGACATTAAAAAAATATGAAAATTATAACAACTAAGAATCCATTCTATTTCATCAATAGCAAAGTAATAATCAATAATATGGTATGGATAATTAACGATGAAATAATTCCATATAAATAATCACATGTTCTTCAAACATATTGACAGATATCATAAATAATGAAATAATCACATGGACTGAAATAACTATTTTCATAATGAGGTAATTTAATATATCATAGATCATAAACATACAATCAAAGCCATGTTCCAAGACATCATACATGAATTGTTATGTACTCAACCATACCATCATGATGGTTTGTCTCATAGGACCTTTTAGTGAGTCTATGGGATATATTGGTCCCTTCCCATCACATAAAAAGTCTAATTCATTCCTCATATGCATGGGTCAGAACATAATCATCATAAAAATTCATATTGAAAAACAAGAAATATAAAAGTTAATACATTAACTATTCCTAAATGTTAATGATAGTCTATCCATATTAATTTTTTTAGAATTGTCTAAAAATAATTATCCCCTTATCGAACTGATAAAAAATTCATATAAATAATATGTATGGTAACATTACATAATTTCTTTAATTTTTAATCATAAAAATAATGAAGTTGTTATTGATGAATAAAAATTCTATAATAATTTTCTAAAAAACATTCTTTAGGAAAATTACCATTTTATTTTGAAAATAAATATTAATGAATACATTTATCTATATAAATATGAAAAAAAAATTCTATTGAAATTATCATAGAAAATTATAAAGTAATATTAAAATAAATGATTGGTATTGTTGGTAGTATTATTTATCATATCAATGTTTGTTAAAAATTTCTAATTTGCTAAAATAATTCCAAATGTTGACAGTTACAAAAATGTATAAAATATTCCATTATAAATTTATAAAATTAAATTATGGATAAAAATTATTTTAATAAAACATTTTATAATGCTAAAAATATTATTAAAAACATTATAAGAAAAATATGAAAAATATAAGAAATTAATTTATCAACCATAAACAGAAATAAATTTTTCTTTTTCATTTAAGGACCCCACATTAAACATTACATAATCATGAGATTTAGTGATGAATTAAATTTCGTGAATTCTATGGGACTTTTTTGGTTTATAGTTTTAGACAACAATTTCATATAATATACATAACAAAACTGTATAACATAATGTGGTAAATTTTGATTAGTATCAAATTTTTTAACATAATATAAAAAATTTAAAATAAATTATGATTTCATTACATGGAATATACAATTGTCTTTAAAAATGAAATCCTAAATTGAAATACCCATCCATAAATGGTATAAAAAAAATTAAAAAATGGAATTGGAACAAATATCATGACAAGAGACATTAAAAAATAATGGATTTTGAGTAATAAAAACATTAAAACCCGTGAAATTATGAACCATTATTGTAATTTTTGTTTCAAAATAAGTATGTTATTTCATATGAATAAACACATTTCGTCAAAATAAGTCATTAAAACCCATACAAATCAATTAAAAATCCTTTTTTAAACACAGATGAACACATTCATAACTCATTTTAAACACTTGTATGATGTAAATAAACCCCACATAATTGAATTAGGGAAAACCGTTTGTAACTCCATCCTTTATTGTTAATAATAAATTGATCATTAGACAATTCAGTGAATTATTATTTGGTTCCATCCAACATTTAATCTATTATAGGCTCAGATTAATCTATCTGGGCACACCCATCATATATTCTATAAGGGGTTTACCCATCACAATCTGGTTAAACCCATTTTCCATGTATAATTATAATGTTATATATAATGAATAAAGACATTCTATTCTTCTAATATTCCATTGTAAAATATTTTAATAATACTTTTAAACTCGTATGAAAATCACTTTTTTTTATCAAACTACCCCTTTCATTAAAAACCAAATTCTCTATGCCAATATAAAAGTTTCTTTTAACACTAATGTTCAAATAAAAATCACAAAAATTGTAAAGAAGAATTTTTATTAATAAAAAATAAATTTTAATTAAGTAATAAACACATCATATAATTTTTATTGTTAATGAAAAATAATTGATTGTGTATATGTTAAAATATAGAATTATTTTTCCCATTTGTAAAAAATATCTAGAAAAATATGCAAGTATTCTGATAGGAATGGTTTTAGATCATCCTTGATGGATGTTATGATGACTCAACACAATCTGGAGGTGCCTGATGTAGGAAAGAGACAAAGAAAAGAAAATTCGATTAATTGGAGCTCTCAGATGAATGGTGACCCATCTGTCATGGAGAATTTGGGGGATCATCATTTGGGTGATGCTATGTAGGTGAGGGAAAAGAGGGAGGAAAGTGAAAAATGAGCCTCGACAGTGGAATTTGGGTAGGAATGAGAGATGATTGGATAGTGGGGGACTTGGTGTTTCTTATATGCCTTTGTTTCCTTTGAGTAACAGGTTCCAGGGACTTGTTGAGGACGGTTGGAATTCTGTTTCAGGGGAGTAGGATGAATCTCTGGAGACCAGTATGCAAGATTTCATGGTAGGAGAAGCTGACTCTGATGATTTCTGTAAGGTTGTGGAGGAATCCATTTTGGTGAATACTATTTATTAGTAGTGAAAATCTGCCGACATAGGAAATTTTGTTGAGGGGAAATGAAATGGAGCATTTAAGGATGATGGCGTCGCAGGTAATTATCTATCTGGGATTTACTGCAACACACCTGATCGGAGGAGAGGAAGAGATGTAGTGGGCATGGAATCAACCTCGGATAGCATTCCTAGGTGGAAGGGGATGTTTCCTAGGTGCGACAAGGAGAATAGAGGTGGTATGGTCAATCTCTCCTTCAGTGATATAGTGCAAGGTGGAGATAGAACCCGGACTGAGGATGGAGGAGTGGCATCTGATACTCCAAAAAGAAAAGGCAGGAAAGATTACTCCTGTGTGCCTCGACCATTTTGCACTATATCCACCTTTAAGTAGGATCATGGGATGACCCTGGCTTTTAAAAAGGTTGTCTGTCCAAGCAATGTGGTTTTGGGTGAATCACTTTGGATGATGTGAGGTGGGACTATAATGGTGATTTCATGAGGCGTTTAAATCCAGATTCTGAATGGGGAACAACCATGGTAGAGGATGGCTTCTGTATAGGTTGCGATGATGGGTATGAGGATTATGGTTTTTAGTTTTTTTTAGTTGATTTGGGTTTTTTTTTCTTTTTCAACTTTGGATGTGTTTTGTGGGCTTGAAAGTGACTTTGGGATTCTCAATTTTCCTAAAAGTGATTGGAAAATAATAAAAAAAAGTATTTCGCTGTAGACATCAAATGTACTTCATAAAACTATCATAACAATATAATTACATTCAAAAAATAATTTTTAAAACATGTACATGGATGAAAAGTTAATTTTTAATATAATTTTAAGAATATAAATTTTTTTAATGAATGTACCCTTACCACATTGCAAACATTTCCCACATTATGTAGATACAATAAGAACATTATAAAACATTTCATATAATGATAAATGTGAAATTTTTTATATAACATGTGAAATAGGTTTTATATACACCAAAAAAATAATATTGTTCCAAAAAACAAGATATTCCAAAATCGAAGGCAATTGAGATGAAATCCTTTACCTTGAGTCTGACAATCATGTATGTTGTTCATCTTCCTCTTCTCTTACCACCACTATAGGATTATACCAAAGTTATTCCTATAATTTATTTATGATCAAATTTTGTATTCTAGGATTAAGGGATGGTATTGATAAATTCATTTGGGTAGGTCTTGCCTGAACCAATGGGATTTGGTAGTGTGAAGATGGGGGAGAGGGGGTGGCCTTTTAATAGTGAGGTTGGTTGCACACATCCAGATTTTTTAAAAAAATGTTTACCAATGCATGTCATATTTAAAAAAAATAATGGAAAATTTATGACCCTTAGACATTATAATGTTGAAATATATCTTGTAAATATATTTTAGACAAGTATTTTTGGGTCATTTAAACCATATTGTTTTAGTTTGGCCTCTTCTAAATTTATTCTTACTCTAACCGTAGTAATTTTTTTTTATTTTTAGTAGTAGTATTTATATTAAAAAAATTAATTTCTCCTTGTTACATAATAAATATTTATATGATTCAAAATATTGAATGAATTTCAAAAAATTAAATGCATATATGTGGAAAATTTCATTTAAATTGAAATCAATAGATGCGACGAAATGGGGTTTTCAAGATGTGTATTTTCCAAGGAAATATGATTTCATAATAAAATTATGCCACATAATAATAATTTTATTAATCTAAATTAATATTTATTGATAAATAATGATACACTTCATTTAAAACCTCCTTAATTAGGTATTATATTAATTAATTGAAATGGGAAAAAATAATGTGCTTTGAAACATTTTTAAGAAAACCCATGTTAAAAAAATTATCTTATAATTGATCCAATATAAAGTTGATTAAAAATAAATTATGTTGATTTAATATAACTAAACTAGACTTATATTACATTAAATTTTATTAAATAATAATAATAATTTTATATTACATAATTTAAATGAAATTACATTTTTACAAAAATCGATATTTTTCACTGTTCACCGAAATCCAATATATTCAAAAAAATACCAAAATTTCTCCATATGTTAATTTTTTTTTCTAATTTGAAAAATGATATTAAATTTTTAAAAATACAATTATATAATTTATAACTGAATAATTAAAATATTATCTTACAATAAAAAAGTTTACTTGAAACTATTAATTTTTTTATTTAACATTACTTTATATTTTAATAAGGAATAATAATATAATAATAAACAATAATTATATTTATTTTTTCATTAAGTAGGTTTTTAACAGTAAAAAAATTCTCAGAATCATTTTAATTAAAAAATATATGAAAATTTTATAATTATATAAAAATTAAACGATTCATAAAAAGAGAATAAAATGAAATGGGGTTATTAGAAAATTAGAAACTAACTTATTTTACTGTAAATTCAAGTGTAAACAGTGCTAATTAAAAATATATTAAATATATATATATAATAATTCTTACATTTGGAATTTTAAACCCCATGAATTAAATAAAATAAAATTAATATTCAAATAACATGAATACAAATAGATTCAAGATATAACATGTCAAAGTCATAGTATATGCAACACATTATAGGAATAAGTTTTCTATATAGAATATGTATCATAGATGTAAAAATGATGTGATAAACCCCTACCTCATTGGTGATTCCCATTGTACCTATATGATCATTGTATGATCTAGGATCATTATTAAGGTATGTTTTTATTTATGTTTTAGTTTAATTCCTAACATTTAGTTAAATAAGTGATTCCCAATATTCATGAGAAGGATCAGGGATGTTCTAGGGGTTGGGAAATGAAATTGGAGAAAAATGGTGTTTTGGGTTGTTTTATGGTTTACACATGGTTACAACAAAATGTTTGGGTTATCCCAGGTAACATTGTATCATGGGATAAAGGCTACCACACAGTTATCACATGGTTATGAAAACCGTGTGAAATTCCTAGGACACCAAGTGAAAGGGGGGTTTTGGGACATTGTCTCTCACAAGTTTGTGTACGGTTTTTCAAAACATGTGGGTATAAAGTACTGCCAAATAATATTAAGAAATTTAAAAATCTCCGACTCTGGGGCTTTTAACGCCAACATGGGATTTTAATCCTTCCCCCTTTGAACCCTCGTGATAAGCCATTCTTCCAAGATCTCTTAATAGGCGATTCCCCTTGAATCCTAGGTCATTTGGAGTTCCATTAGTTATAGGTTGAGGATTCAAAGGGTGGTTTAATCATGATATAAGGATTCAATTAGGAGTTTATTCATGCAAAAATCAAAAGTGGGTGGTCTAAAAGTTATATCCCGCTGTTTTTTTTTGGATTTTTCCATGCTTGGGTTTACATCATAGTTACCTCTTAATGTACTTTTGAGATTGTGATGTTTTTTGGGGTGATTTGTGACTAATTAATGAATGGAAATCATCATGGTCCCCATGGGACACATGGAGGATGACTTGATCATTGTAGGGCCACCCATGGGGAGGAACGAATCTTTTTGACATAGAAGTTAGCTAATTACGATAATAGTTTTCTTGTGATTATATTGAGCCCTTGATGGGAATGTTGAAGTGTTTAATGGTAGTGAAAATGACTTATTTGTGTGTTCTTATTCTTAGTAGTGTCTTAAGGGATATTATGGCATACTGATAAAAATTGGTATAATTATTTTAATGGGGACAATGTGCTTTGGCTGATGAATTATGTTCAGAACCCCTACATGGGTGGGTATATATGAAATTTGGACACATGGAGTTGGTAATGTCTTGTGAATTGATAAATATGGTTAATGGTTTTAGACATGGAAAAGATAACTATTCTTATGGGTTGTGTAGTGTGAAATGACAATTTTAATGAGCTATTACATGACATCAATTCTCATGTTGATTTTTGTGAATAATAATTGTTATGGTTATTTTTTGTATTGTTTTTGGTATGGTTTTTGTGTGGTGAATGGATAAATAAGAACGTGCACATATCATGGTGGTTGTATTAAGGACTAATACTCTTCCCATAGGTATGGTTTGAATAATTCTCTATCCCACATAGGAATGCACATGTTGGGGAGTCGGACTGATACTCAATACCCTCAAAAGATATATTCAATGAAAACACTTGGACTAAGGCTCCAAAGTAAGTGTGATGATTAATTTGTATTCCCATTCCTAGTGAGATAGAGACAGAACATGTTCTCTTATGTGGAATGATAAATTCCATATATATATATATATAAATGAGGTAAATGTATGACTCATTGATTATATTCTAACAACAAATGAAATGTTGATATGATCTTGATAATGAACATGTATCATTAATCCTAATACTAATAGAAATGTGGAGAAAGGATAACGAGAGGCCCCAAAAAAATTTTCCTTTACATTCCATATATTTATACACGCATAAACTATCTGTTAGACTATATGTTCTGTAGAATCCATTGGTGGACTCCAACTAAGTTTTACACACACATTGCTCAGGCCTCTGTTGGGCACCCAAGTAGATTTCATGCTCGTAGGTTATGAAAAATGCAAGGGACATATTCTATGGAGTTGAGTTGGACTTGGTGCATTCATGGATGAGGTTCCCGACTTGGATTTAATACCATTTTTGGGATTCCCATGTTGTCTTTATTTTAGAATATGTTCACCTGGCATTATTAGATGAAATGACATATTTACTATTTCGTTGGTTCTGTACCTAGTTGGTAGATGTTTGGCTATGAATTATTTTGGTGGTTTATTATTGTTTTCATTTATATTGTGATCTGCTATGGATTATTCTGATAAATAGGGTGTAATCTTCCCACATGTGTAATCTAGACGCTCTCAGCTGCTCGAAACCCTCTATCGCAAGAGGAGGTGTGCTTGATGTCATGTGACGTCCCTACTCGGGGGGACTATTTTAGTGGAACCATAGACTGAGACATTACATAGAGGTATCAGAGGGTTTCATTTCTATTCCATATTATTTTTTGGATGATAGACAAGATAATATGAAAGTGTCTGGCCTTGGTAATGAGATCGTTCTTGGGAGTTGTTAACCAATGTACGGGGGAAACCAATTCTCATAGGCTTGGAATTGTTACTTGTGTTTGGTGTTGTTACATTTGATTATAATTCTCCATTGGGTGATGAACATATGGTGTGATGTGACAGATTTATGATATTTTACTCATGGATGGAATGGAATGCGGTTGTGCATTCATGCATTATTATATTAACATATTTATAAAAGTGGCCTGCATCATGGAAAGCACACAAAAATGGAATGGTGTGTAAGATATAATTTGTAGAATAGAATTTGATTTTAATGAAAATAGTAACATTTTATCCAATGGTATCAAATAAATGGGTGAAAAGGGAAATGTGAATGATATGGTATAATTAAATGTTGATGATTGACAATGAAAGGTATGTGAGTTAAAATTATTTGGGATTGAATTGGGATATGGAAATCATTTTTAAAATGTGTAAAACGTACAACTTGTAACCTTAAAATTTAGTTACCCTGGGATATCCATGGACCTATGGAGGATTGTTGAGGGTAGTGTTCAAAATATTACAAATCCCATTGTGAAGTGTAAGATAACTGGGTTGTTTATGGCTAGTGATGACCCTTTCCTTATGCCTCATGGATGATTCATGTTTATGTTCTAAAAGTTAGTGTTTGGAATTATAGAGGAATGCCACCATAGAGTCGTGTTCTAGTTGGACAGTAAGAGGATGTTGATATGAATTCACCACAAATAGTAGATCAAGATGGCCCATTGGTTTTGGATGGTAGAGAAGAGCAGTTCCATTAGAACTTTTCTTGTTTTATGCTAATGATAGAATGGTACCTCTGGTGGTTATCACTGAGTATGTTTGATTTGACTAGGGAGTTTCAGCTACAGCACCTTATAACCAATATCTAAGAGGATAGGGAAGAGGCAACTGGGATCTGGATGGAGTCTATCCATACAATTCTGGATAATCTAGAGACTCTTTCTGAGATGTGAGTTATGTTGGTTCCTATATGTTGTTGTGTCTGGAAATGTTTTTGTGAGTTATATTAGCTTAGACAGAACAACAAATAGAATAATGTAGATGAGTTTTAATGAGATGTTTTTTATAATCACTATACTGCAACCTTAAGGTAAAAAAATTATATGATTCTTATCAGTTTGATGATAGGGAAAATGTCAGTAATGGAGTATGGAGGTTGGTTCACAGACATGCATCCTTTTTTCCCTACTTTAGTGTGAGAGGATGCATGTATGGAATGGTGCTTCTATGAAAGAATTCGATATGAGATCTGATCCCAGGTAAATTTATTTCAACTGAAGAGGTTTGTTGAGTTAATGGATCTGGACCTCCTCTCATATGTAAACCTCAATGAGTGCTCTGACATTAGACATTAGGTTTGGGGGGGTTTATCTAGTGGAAGGACTTTAGATTGATGGAAGAATCATTTTGAGAACTTTCTCCAGGGTAGTGGCAGACAACACGACCAAAAAAAGGAACCTGTCTCCCAGGTTTGTGATTGATAATGCTGATACCAGTGTGGCTAGCCTGGACACCAGCAAATTCAGTGCTCCTGACCACGTGTTGAGAGAAGAGCTTGAGGCATGATGGGCAATGTTAAGAGGTTCTGTAAGAAGCCACAGAAGATGGAAAGTGTTAGATGATTGATATTAGTTCATATTGCATTTAAAGGATCAATTACAATATATTAGGATAGAATTTGGAAGTCCACACACCATATTGGTAGGGGTGGAAGACATAGAAATCCTAGGAAAGACCACTTGTACCATCTTAGTGGTGTGGTGTAGGGTAATCAGTCTAGATCCTAGGGTAGAGATATATTAAATTTGCACACATTTCAGTCTACACCTGGAGGAGGTTCGGTTGGAACTTCTTTCGTTCAATTAAAAATTCTTATAGCTTCCACACGTCAAAATTATTTATATGACAAATGTTCCACACAATCTTTTATTTTGGAATAGTTCATAGTAGTGTTGGTCCTAACTGTGGAATGTTCATGTGGAGTTTTTTCAAGTGATACTCTGTTGGGGGTCCAAGTTGAGAATATATGGCGATGTAAAGTTTGTTCCTTAGAGGATGGTGAATATTAGTTCCTATGGGTTTTTTATCTAGAGATGTCCTATTTTGACCTGATATTGGGAATGTAAATTTTTGGCGGAGTATGAAGACCATATCGATAATTAACATTGTTGGGTAACATTTATGTCTCTCGATGGGTACACATATGTCCTCCGTGGTAAGTGGAATGATTGGGAAGGTTTTGCAGGTCCTTTTTTTCATCTGTTGGGACAGCTCATGGCCCACGTGGAACTCCATGAAATTTATTATGGATTATAGGAGCATCATATCCTTCCTCCTTTGGTGGATCAGGTCAAAGATGTATTTTCGGAGGACTTCCTAGGGCTACCACCTGATTGATTTGTTGAGTTTATGATCGGGTTACTTCTATCGACATAACTAGTTTGCATTCCACTATAATGAATAGAGCCAGGAGTACTCCAATATATTAAGGATCACCTAGAATATTTGGAGTAGAGGGGATTCATTTGACAAACTAAGACACTATGGGGATCACCTGTTATATTTTCAATGAAGGATGATGTGTCGTTGAGGATATGTGTTTATTTTATAAAGTTGAATTAGATGAAGGTTAAGAACCGCTAAACACTTCCCATAATTGATGACATGTTTTACTAACATAGGGGGGTCATAGTGTTCTCCATAATTGATTTGATATCTGGATACCATCAGTTGAGGGTGTGACGTTCTGACGTACTGCATTCATATTTCCGGAGTAGGTATGGGTTGAATGAATTATTTGTGATGACATTTGGACTAAACAATTCCCTAGTTTTGTATATTTCACTAATGAAATAGATATTTCACATATATATATATATATATCAAATTGTGGTTGTCTTTATGGGACACATATTGGTGTACTCACAAACTCATGACGATGATGCCTAATATGTTCACATTTTCTTGAGTACACTAAGAGAGAATATTATTGAAGCCATGCTATCAAAATATTAGTTCTAAATTGATAAATTATTTTTCTTGGGACAATACATTTTTTATTCTCGTACATCAATGGTTCCATCGAAGGTGCAAGTTGTTGTTTTTTTGGAGCAACCCAAGTGTTTTTCTGATGATTGGAGCTTTCGGGGTTTGTTCAGTTCTTACCGGAAGCTCATTCTGGATTTATATCATTTGAAGGAACTAATATAATTCTTAAAAAATAAGGTTATTATGACTGAGTGGTCAGAGGTGTGTGATATTTCATTTCAATAATTGATGAAGTGTTTTACTACCTCACCGATTTTTATCTTAACTGATAGTTTTAACAAGTACACCATGTTTTGTGATGCATTTGTTGTTGGACATGGGGTATTGTTGATATAGGATGATTGAGTTATGGATTATGGGTCAAGGTAGTTAAGACCACATTAATTTATTTACCCCAATCATGATCGTGAGATATCTATTATAGATTTTTCCTTAATGTGTTGGAGGCATTACATGTTGGGAGAAATATTCACAGTGATTTATGATCATAAAAATTTAAATTATATCTTCTCTTAGGTGGATCTAAATATTTGGATATGAAGTTTTTTTGAGTATGTACAATACCTTTATTTTTAGTTGGGTTGAAAAATTTGTAATGGTAATAGTGTTGTGGATGCTATGATCCAAAAGTCTCAGAATTAAGTGGTTTAACAATCCAAATATGAATGGAAGATGATGTCTTTGTTTGCATAGATGCACCTAGTGGTGTATTAAAATTATGTAATATGTACTTTGTGTCCATAGATATTGAGTTTGTGCTTTTGAGCCTTATCAATGAATGTTATTTGTAGGATCGATAGTGTTTGTGAATGAAGGAAAGACTTAATTGTGGGAAGTCTCCTTCTAGTAGCGCCATGGGTGGTGATGGAATCATCTCTATTAGTGGATCTGTGGTGGTACCTGGGTGGTTATGTTATTTTTCGATATTTGAGTTCCATTTATTGAATTGGGATGTGTTTCCAGGCTTGACCAAGATTCAACATTATCTTTTTATGCAATATCGGTTGCCTGGAATGAATAAATTATTATGGGTTTCGTGGAGCGATTTCTTACCTGTCAATCGGTGAAGTCCAAGCATCACCATATAGGTGAGTTTTTAAGTAATTTATAATTCTGGAATGGAAGTGAAAATATGTAACTAGGGAATATATAGTGGTACATCTGATAATTCCTCGAAAAAGTGATGTAGTAAGGGTCGTTTTGGACCAGTAAACTAAATGGGATCATTTATTTCTGATCCAAGATACATACATAGTTGATCAGTTGGTTGAGAATTATCTTCTAGAAGTAGTGTGTTTTCATGTTGTGCGAAAAACTATAATTTCAAATAGTGACCAACATTTTACATCACACTTTTGGAAGGGATTTCCAAGGATCTCAGTACCCGAGTTTTGAGGAGTATGGCTTATCACCTACAAATGGATAGGATGTCTGAGCATACAATTAAAGTATTGGTGGAAATGTTAAGAGATTTTGTCTTAGAATATGGTGGTTCACTGGAAAAGAAAATTCCACTCATTATGTTTTCTTACAATAATAAATCTAGGCTATGATACAGATAGAACATTTTGAAGAACTATATGGGAGACTATGTAGATCTCTGTTGTTTTGGTTTGAGGTAAGGGAATAACAGTTGATAGGACAATGTCTCGTGTAAGAGATGTTTATGAATGAATGTTTGATTCCAAAGAAAATGATGATAGCTCAAATTAGGTATAAATAATATACTTATCGACATTTTTGAACTCTTGAGTTTTTTGTGGGGGATATTATGTTTCTTTGGGTGTCTCCAATGTTGGGTCGTCGTTAATTTTGGATATAGGGAATATTGGCACCCATGAATGTGGGGCCATTAGAGATTTTGGAGAGGATCAGACCAGTGGCTTCCCAATTGGATCTTAAACAGTGTAATAGTGGGTTTCATGATGTATTTCATGTTTCATAACATTGATAGTATCATCCTAATCCATCTCATGTGATAAAATGTTATTATGTGGAGTTTGATCTCAACGCTTCCATTATGGAGCATCTGGTTTTTTTATAGATCATAGTGAGATGGTTTATCAGGGGAAGGTTGTACCTTTAGTATGTATTTTATGTAATCATGGAAACATACAAGAAGAAACTTAGGAGAAAGAGTAAAATATGTTGTAATAGTGGCAAGATGTATCTTCATTGTAAAATCAATGATGCTAGGGAAGAGAAACACAAGGACGAGCCGTCCAAAGCTTGGGAGGTTGTAATGTCCCGGATCATTCTGAAGGTCTGATTTTGTTTATGTTTTATTTTAGATCCATTATTTATGTTAAATAAGTGTTTCCTAATGTTCACGAGAAGACACAGGGGTATTACAAGGGCTTAGGACACAAAAGTGGTGGAAAAATTATTTTTGGGAATATTGCACAGTTTGTGCACAATTAGTGAAAACCATGAGGATTGTAACTTATAACCGTGCAACCTTGGACTGAGGCTTGGGAACTGTTATCGCACAATTATACAAACTAGACAAAATTCCCCGAAAGACCTGGAATGGGGGATTTAGGGATAGTTAATCCCACACAATTTTTCAAATCATGCATGTAAACCATGAATCCCAATAAAGTTGATACATTTACATAATTTTCATTATGATATTTTTAACCGAAACTCAGGGTTTTCCTCATCCTTCATCCATTGAACCCTAGTGATGAGACAATATTCTAATATCTTCAAATCGGTGTTCTCCATTGATCATTGTCTATGTGGAGTTCTATCAATTGTTGATTGAAGATCCCGGTTAAGGATTCAAAGGGTCGTTGAACCGAGATCCAAGGCATCTATTAGTGGTCTGTTCACCAATGAATCCAATGTAGGTGGTCTACATGTTATTTCATGTTTTTTTGTTTGATATTTGTTCTTGAATAGGATTATTTCTTAGATCAAATTGTTGTTTTTGTGATCCGTTGATGAGTTTTGTTGGGATGGTTGTATAAATGATGAATATAAACCCCCATGGTCCCCCTGGGGTACATGGAGGTTTCCTTGACCATTATAGTGAAACCCATGGAGTGCGATAATCATTTTTGGACATTGATGTTAGATAAATATGAGCAAGGTTTCCTTATGACCATGTAGAGACCTTGATGAGAATGTTGAAATGTTGAATGGATGTGAAAATAAATTATTTTCAAGTGCCTATGATTATTAGTGTCTTAAGGGATTGTCTGACATTGCGATAAAAATTGGTTAAATTTGGTAAATGGGGATTGTGCCTTTTGGATAATAGATTATGTCTATAAACCCAAAGAGGGTGGGTGTAGGTGAAATTTTGACACATTGGTTTGTTAATGGAATGTGAATAGACAAATATGGTTAATGGGTTGACATTGGGATAGAGAACATGGCTAATGGGATGTGTAGGGTGAAATGGATTTGTGAACAAGCTATTGAATGACATTGAATCTAATGATGATTGTTGTGAATCAGGATTGTTATGGTTACTAGTTGTATGGGTTGTAATATAGTTTGTGTGTGGTGAATGTATAAATAATAATTTGCACATGGTTGGGGGTGGGATTAATTATTGATGCTCCTCTCAATAGTAGGGTTAGACTGATGCTCCAAAATACCCTAGAATGTACATGTTGGGGAGTCGGACTGATGCTCTATGCCCCCAGTGGTTGTATTCAATGAAATTACCCGGAATGAGACTCCATGGTATGTGTGGTGATTACTTAATATGTTCATCCCTAGAGAGATAAGGACATACATTTTTTTCTAATTATGAATGATAAATTCAATGTATATTGTGTGAATATGGTAAATGAATGGCTTATGGAATACATGTTAATGATGAACTAAATGATGATATGATGTACATAATAAACTTGTCACAATAATCATAATATTATTAGAATAACAGATAATGGTTAACGAGTGGCCCCAAATATTTTTTTCTTTCACTTTCTATTTATTTATAGTGGCATGCACTATCAGTTAGACATGATATTTTGTAGACACCTTTGGTGGTGGACTACTAAGTTATACTCACACCCATCATGGCCCACCATTGGGAAGCCGAGTAGATTTCAAGCTAGAAGGTCTGTAAAATTGAAATGAACATTTGATAGAGTGTTGAATTGGACATGTGAGATGCTTGGATGATGTTATTTGATTAGAGTCAGGATAGTTTTGGGGATTCCATTTTTGTCTTTATTTTGGGTTTTGTTCCCTTGGCATTGTAGCATGACATGACATATTTATTCATACATGTGGTTTCTATCGATTTGTGATATGTTTATGTATGCATGATTTTGGTTGTTTCATATTATTTCTGTTATTTATATGGTTGTCTAATCTGGAGTAATCTGATAATGAATATATAGTCTCCCCACGTGACTAATCTAGAGCCTCGCTACTAGTAAGAAACCTCACGTGTACGGGGAGGCACCCTTGAGGTCGTGTGATGACCCGACTCAGGTCACTGGTTTAGTGGTACCCCGGTTAGGGAGAGTATAATAATAATATATTTATCAAACATATATTTTATGACCACACTCATATATATCATACAATAAATTAGTTTCATATATCCTTTTATCAAAAAATTATTTTGAAATATTTGGTAAAAACAATATTCTAGGTGATAACAAAATTTTTTATTTTATGTTTCAGTTCAATAGATTTGGTCTTCTTAAATTGATAATTTTAATAATAAAAAATTTGTTTACTAAACATATAAATATAAATTATAATCCCTATATATGTGTTTATAATTTCCCCTTAATTTTTTTGATATTTAAAGAGTTGCATTGTTCATGGAGACGATAGATCCTACATGCAAATAAACTCAATTTTCATTATATTAATGGATGGGATGAAATAAAGGTAAATAGTAATCAAACTTTTTAGATTAATTATTATATTATATAAATCATATATTTCTCTAAAATTATTCATTATTACCACTCATGTAAACCATAAATGAATATAAATCATATCACTTCATGTAGATGGTCGTTCACACATACGCATGACTGATATTATAATTTTCTAATAGATTGTAGTGTATGAAGGTGAATTATATATTATAATTATATACATATAATTATATCACAAATTTCGTACATATACATTGAATCCATCATTTTACCCATCTGTGAGACTTGGGGATGAGAAATGAATTTCATCGGTTTGTAAGGCAGTAGTCCACCGTACACGTGATCTACAATTTTGATTCTCATCTGATGGATGCGATGTATTATATATGACATTTACATAAATATAATAACATTTAATTATATGGTATATACTATTTTTATTAAATATTAATTATAAATTCATTAATGCATGTGTTAATAGAAAAAGTAAAAAGGAAATTTATTACTGTTGACAAGAACCTTCACATAGAATAACATCCTTTGGATATTTTATTAAGAACCCTAGGGTTGGTAGGTTGTATATAAGATATGATCCAAAACATGGAAATGATGTCGGGATGATATTTTTTTAAGTTATTGGCTAAACTAAATGTATTAATAGGTGTAATGAAATTGGGGGGCGTTCTGTCCATTTACAATTGAGGAGTGACATTTTTCGTAAGTACCCTAAAAAATTCATTCATTGGAAGTCACTGTTAAATTATGTGCCAAAAAAATTAATAAATAATTTATTTTAATAATTTTATGTTTTAACCAAGCCTTCATAGAAAATAATCATTTTTTAAAAATGTTATTCCCATATCCTCTAAGATTACATACCTTTACCATTTTAGAATCCACTAGAGTTAATAGTTTTTTTATATAATAAACCCATTAATCATGAAATAAAATGATCATGATTAAATAATCTGGAACCTTGATTATAAATTTAAAATATAATTTATCAAATAAATTTCTTATGTGTATGGAAAATTAATTTTAACATATGCATATATACCACACAAAAAATATTTTATCCTTAACCACAGTAATTAATTTTTAACAAGTAAAAAGTATTATGTCTACATTATTATATAATATTAATTATTTTTATTTAAAATATGCCATATATATTTTATTAAATTCAATTTAAATAATTGGATGAATTTAATATAATATTATACCCAAAATGTTGATGAAAAGGTAGTTTTCCAAAGAATTGTTTAAAAAATAATTTTTAATAACAAAAATTGAACTTGAATTCATACCAATGTTATAAACAGTATAAATAATAATATAATTTATATTAAGTTAGTTTTAAACCTTTAAAAAATGAATCATTTTGAATTCATAAAAATTGCATATTTCTAATAGAAATCAGTATTTCTCACTATTCATCAAAACATTTATCATTTCAAAAAATTATAATAAATTAAATAAAATATTATTATAAAAATAAGATTTAAAATATTAATTTTATGTTTCGAAATACATTTTCCAAAAAAAATTTAAATTATTTTCAAATTAAGTGTGTAAAACATGATGAAACCAGTTTTCAGAAAAATACAATTTTTATGGATTAAATTAAATTTTTTTATATAATATTAAAAAAATATATTCATGACTAATAAGAAACTATTTATAATATAGTAAATTTAAATTTTATTAATATCATTCACTATTATTGTTTTATTAATTTCATATAGATAAAAACATATATCAATCAAAAAATGTTTTTCAAAAACAATATTTCTTTTACCTTAGAATGATTTTTATTTATATTTATAATTAGTTGATGATATATTAATTTATTTCAAAATGATTACACCTTATAAATTTCAGTATTTATTAAGTAATATTCATAACCAAAAATTTAATAGCTAAGTTATAATATTGTATTATATCACAGTTCATTTAAACTCAGTAATTTTTATACTGCATGGTATTGAAGAGATTAAATATATAATATATCATAAAATATTATGGTGTTAGATTTATATAAATTTTTATAGTAATTTATTGTAAAATTTAAATACTGACATCTAATATTTTAAAATTTATATTTCCATGATATAGTTTTCTATATGTCTTATGTTTTAATATGAATTTTAATAAACTCACATATATATATATATATTGATTTAGAACAAATAAATTCCAAATTTGGAATCATTATTTTGAAATTAGATAATATGGTTAAAATTTTATTTATTGTAATAAAAAAATTTACATGTTAGATAATTAATCAATGATTATATGGGTAAAAATGGGTAATTGATTTCGAAACAAAATGTACTAAACTATCATGGTACTTTGAAATTATAGAATAAATGTTTTATGTAGAAAATTAAATCAAAAATAACTTACAAAAATTTCCTCACCTTGAATATCTAACTCCCTTGTTTTTCCATCTTTAAACATTATATATAAATATTTTCCAAGGACATGCCCCCTGTATTCACATATAATTGGATCCCACATCTGAAATTTTTACTGTACACTTCTCCTTGTAACGTAGGTTTAAATTAAGCCAATTTTTACACCAATAGAGTCATATTACATGTTTTTAAAACTATATACCCACGAAAAGTACAAAATCCCCCATTTCCATAATTTCCTTCAAGAAAACATTCAAGATCTCAATGTGAGTATTTAGCACTTCCATAAATTTTCTTCTTCTTTATCATCAAACCTCCAAAAAATATATTTTAATATTACTAATATAACTGAGACTATATAATTAATATATTAAATTCTCATTATATTAAGGAAACATACAATATTTATCTACCTCCCTTCTAATGGAAAATTAATGTCATTCGTGTTATGAGTTGACTACCACCTCCATGAATAATGTGTCTTAGTATTCTTCAATGTCATAAACGGATGGTTATAAGAATTTTTTTCATAAATGAAAACTATATTTCTTTTATTATTTGGATTATATAGAGATAAAAGTTTCATTCTATTAATATCAAATGTGTTATTAATAAACCATAATTATTTCAATAATAATTTTCAAAAAAATTTCTTTGTCATTTTCATATTCTTGAATCATAAATAAATATTTAAAGGAATATAATTATATATTTAAAATAATTATATATCATGTATTATACTACTGTAAATGATATATTTATGATTAACCTAATATTAATTCCATGATATTGACAATGTCATTACAAAATTTTTTAGAAATAAATAAAATCAATAACAATTGATTATGAAAATAATTGTTATCTAACTATTTTTTATGTAATGAATGATTATAATTGAGTAATATTAACTAATAATAGTTATTAATAAAGATATAAAATAATTTATTTTGATTTTTACCTTTATTATAAATAATGTGGAAGTGCATTAATGGTAGTTGAGAGTAAATCTAATGGGTTTTCACTCAATATCAATAACTGACCAATGTCCACTTGACCTGTCACCTAGAGTTATTATGACCCACAACATTAACATTTCCATTAAATTACAAAAGGAAAATATTTCACTAAATACATTCCCATTAAAAATATTAACATTCAATACCCATCTCATTTTCTATTCTATATTATTTCTTAAATAATATAAATATTTTTTCTAATAATTAAACAAAATATGAAAAAAGACACTCATCACATGATAATTTCTAGAAACATAATACATATTACAATAATTTTTTACAAGGGGAAAAAGAAACATAATAATGATTTCGTCTTAAATACACTGTGTGTGATAAAAAATAAAATTATATCATACCATGAATATGAATTCTATAAAAAATAATATAAATAAAATAATGTGAATATGAGTACATGAGGCATAGCTTGATTTAAAAAACCTAATCCTGATAATCATATAATTTACATAATATTTGTGGAATATTTAAAACATTTTAAAAATATATTCCTGCATACTGTATTAGTTTTGTGCCTTTAAAAACATGGACAATTAAACACTGGAACATGACTTAGAAACATTATCTCTTAGTAGGTTCTCTAAAACTAGGATCCCTCTTGACATAACACATATAAAATATATCTTAATAACATTGGGATAAGAACATAAAAAAGGGTGAGATACGATTCTCTGTAAGGGTAATCAAGTGAGATTTGTAAGCAAAATCATGACCATAATGGATTGAGAATTTGAGCATAACATTAGAAGACCCTACCTTGTATATTGTGATCATTAATCCTGGCATAATGTTAAGCAGTTCATAAGGCATGAATCATAAGGAAATCATGGGGATATTCTATGAAAGCATAAAAAATGAGTAATACACGTAATATTGGAATACACATAAACATGTAATGTCATTCTATATAACCCAATAACCATTACATGAACATATCAAGGAACTACATTGGGAATACACAAACATGGAGGGAAAAACAACTATCCCTAGTCACATTCCATTCATAGTAATGGATTATGTTTCCCCATCTTCCCATATTAATATGGACAACACTAGCAAGGTGGGTCAAACCACAACCCCAAGTTGCATGTCTTTCCTAGTACATGATTAGGTTTCCACATCATTATATAGTATATCAAGACCATAAATATGATTCAAATAATTATATCATGTGATATCAATCATTACTCATTTCATTGGAAGAAGATATAAGTCCCATCCATTTTAAAATTATGTCATACATACATGAGATACGAAATCATAAAAAAATAATATCAGAACCTATGAAATGAAAGGGATGTCATAACAATATAACCACTTTTTAATATTTGGAAGAAATATAGGTTTTATAATAATTTCATCAAAAAACTACCATTGAAAAAGAAGAGTGTTCAGAAAATATGTAAACTATGAAAGAGTAAATGGTTTCATAAACATAGAACACATAAAAGAGATATAGGTTTCATAAAAATATAACCAGTGAAGGAGAATCATGTTTCATAACCATTTACCCCATGAATGAGAAATGAATTTGATAAAAATAATTCCATAAAAACATAAACCATTTAGAGAAATAATTTAATGTATCCTTTACATATTTTCCTTAAATGGAATGAGTAACATCAACAGATCTCATCATACATAGAAAATAATATGGAGATATCGATTAAAAACATTTTTGTGTGGAAAATATCATTTTATTTTTTAAATACCTTTTTAAAACTTAAAGCTATTTGAAAAACGTTCTCTTTGAAAATACATTGAAAATATATAACGAATTATTACAAAATATGGGAAAACAATTCTAAAAGATTTATAAACGTTCAAAAAAAATGAAAACCATTTTCCTTGAAAACATATAAAATATTATTTAATTTTTTGAAAAACATTTAATTTTAAAGAAATTTAATTAAGAAAAAACCTATTTTGGATAGAATTTTCTTTGAAAAATTATATAATATTCAATAAAACATTTTGAAATCATTTTTCTAAGAAAACTAATACAATAGGAATGAAAACTATTTGAAATAATTTTTATTTGAAATATTATAAAAAATCATAGAAAATTATTTAAAATTATTTTATTTGAAAACATATAATATGATATTGAAAACATTTTATATATATAATGGTTTTTGGAAAAAGTTTATTTATGTATTTTTTAAATAATCTAATTTCCAACTGAAAAGTGGAATGAGATAAAATTTTCATTAAAAAATTCATAATTATGTTAAGTATAAAATAGCAGAAAATATGTATAAATATATGATGATATCCTGAATTACTCTAGGAGAATAAATTTCTTTAGTGTTCTTGACATACAGATCCTAGAATATCATCAATGGAAGCATAATAATATAATATCTCGATAACTGATTAGATTATATGAATAAACTGATACCACATTGGTATCATTTAGAAATAATAATATGGAAATGATATCATTAAATAAAAAATAATATATAATTTAAGGAAGGATATTAATAACCTAACAAGTCAAATATTTTATAAATTCATCATTGAAAAATATAGGTTTATAACATGGAATGGGTCTCAATGAAGAAAAATTGAGAAAAAATTAATTTAAATATTTTTTATGTTTTGTAAAAAAACCCATGAAATAAATATCATCAAATTGATATTTATGTATCCATAAATTTAATTATAATAATTTTATAACACAACCTTATTTATATAAAAAACCCAAAAAAATGAAATGGGTGGTGAATAAGGCATGTATCTCACATAAATAAATTTTTTGATGAAACTCACATACAATAAGTCATGACTATCTTCGTTCTTCTTGAAAAATACCATATAATTATTATAATTTAATTATAAATCTTTTAAAGAACCATATTATTATATATAACACCATATACTTCCTTATATTAATTGATTATTAACACTTCTATGTCAAGGTTATGTTTTAGGTAATATCTGATTTGTTTTTCACATGTGTGTTAATTTGATATTTTTTTCCACATACAATATCAAGATTAAGAGAAATTAAAAATTGATTTAAATATCTTTTATATTCATTATATATTTATTTATTACAATCTATGTAGGATAAAAGTATGAAAGTTAATACACAGCTCATGATGATAGTCGGTCGAACGAATGCATGAATGATGTTTCAGTTTAATTATAACATCAAATTAATGAAATTAAATGGAATATATGTATATATATATATTCATATTATTGTATTATTATAATATCAAATATATTACATATTTTCACTAAAAGTATCCTTAATACAGTCTATGCAGTGTATGAATGAATCATATTACTTTAAGGAGGATGTAGTCCACACTTCCCCAAAAGAATATATCATATTTACCCAAAATATAAAGAATGAGGGTATGGGACATATAATAGTTAAAAAATCATAAATAAATAATTTATATTATATATATCATATGAAAATAAACTTCCATCATAATTCCCAACCATGAGGGGTGGTAAATGAAAAATTAACAACATACTATCATGAGGTGGCAATGCATTGTACGCAAGAATGGTACCAATACATGGATAAATCATGAATTACCAAAGGATAATAAATTTTAAGATATTTGTTGAACAATTTATCATAATATTTCTTCAATGTAATCATATTCAAACAAAATCACAATAAAATATGAGATTATGGAAATATACTATTACCACTTAGGTGACATTTAATCATATAAAAATTTAAAGAATAAAAATAAAGAAATATTAATATATATTCAATATAATTATATAAATTATATAAAAATTAAAAGGTATTATATACACCTAATATAAAAATATAGGTGCATAACATGGAACATATCTCCAAGAAGGAAAATTGACACAAAATTACATTGATGATTTGCTAAATTTTGAAACATAATCCCATTAAAATAAATATAATAAAATTTTTATTTAAATATTAATTAATTTAATTAAAATAATCATATAATATATATGTGGGCTTTATACACACCAAAAAATGAAATGAGATGTGAATATGGATTGTACACAAGTAAATAAAAAGTGAGATGAAACTCCCTTACCTTAAGTCTTGAATCTCATTGTACTCCATCAAAATAATAGTATAATAAATATAATTTTATTATAAATATTTTAAAAACCCATATTATTATATCTAATATAATATATGGATTTATATTAACCCTTAATAATGATTCCTTGTTATGGTTATGTTTCGGGTAATATTCTCTTTTTTCGCATGTGTATTAATTTGTTATAATTTTTGACCTCATACCTATATTATTATCTAAAAAACATAAACCATGAAATAAATATAATTTTTTTCTATATATATGTATTTATAATAATCTATGAAATATATAAATATTAAATTGAATATAAAATTAATGAATATGATAGGTCATATGTATGCATTAACGTTGTTTCTCTTTAATTATCTTATTGAAAGAATGAATGTAATAGAAATATATGAATACATATATAAAATAATTTAACTATATATATTATTTTATATATATAATATAATTTCAAAAAACCCATAATTAATATATTCCATGTAGATTTTTAATGAATTACAAATCTTTGAAGAGGTTGTTGTCCACATTTCACCAAATGCAATTTTCAAATATACACAGAATGGAAAGCATGATGTTATGTGGTATATAATTGTAAAATAATCATAAATACTTCATAAATATAATATATATCATATAAAAAAATTCCTTTATCATAATTCCCAACCATGAGATATGATAACAGAAAAAATTAACAACATCATCTCTCGAGGCAGAAGTGGGAAGCACATAAGAATGGTATGTTTGTTACCCATTAGATGGACATGTGTGTATGTTTTGGTAGAAAACATATTATGAAAAATAATTACATAATTTAGGATACTTAGTTTATTTTATAATAATGGAATAATATGTTTTTAGTGGGTATATAGTAAAAACAAAACTGAAGAGCTTGAGGAAGTATGTTACCTCTTAATCCGGAAACAATTTTGGTTTCCACCAAAGGTATTTCTTGGATAAATTTATTTCAGTTGTGAAACATAGAGGATTAATGGATATAATTTTTAAACAATTATTTAATATATTATTCAATCTAATTTGGATTCAGAGCTATGAACAAGTTGGAGTGCTATGTTCCTTTTTAAATTGGAGGAGAAGTGGCATTATTGTATATTTTTTAAAAGGGAATTCCACCAACATTATTTGGATGATCATTTTCTCCAATAATTTCCAATTTATATCCAAGAGTGCATAGGTTCAAAATATTTCATCTAATATATTTTGGAATTGTATCTAGGTCTTTTGGATCTTATGGTTAAGGTTTAGTCCATTATTAAGAGAATATTTCTCTTAATCATTGTAAATAATTTTAATTTAAATAAATAATATTTTTTTCAATAACTATGTTGAAATAATTATAAATATTAAATTACTTTTATCATTCCAAATATTGAATAATTTATTCAAAATATAATTCATATAAGGTTAATAAATTAATTTAAATTGAATCTCACATATAAGACAACATTGTGAGTTTTTTTTTGAGAAAATGATCGAATGGTATATATGTTTTTATATCTAATTTCAAAGTGAAATTTATCCCAATTTACAAAATTGGATTAATTTAATTTTTATTGATATAAAAAATAAGAAAAAAATTATATATATAATTTTACATTATAAATAAATTAAATGAAATTGCAGTTTTGAATAAAAATTATATATTTTTCACTATTCCTCATAAAATGAATCTTTACAAATAGAATAAAAAAATATCCTTAAAATAATTCTCATATTATAATTTAGAAAATGAATTTTATATTGAAATATATAATAAATAAAATTTCCAAAAATATAATTTAAAATAGGTTCTACATTATAAGCTAGTAAAATAGTTTTGTTAACAAAATTAGGTATTTATAAGTAATATTGTGTTAGTTATTATATTATGCCTATAAAATATATCTGATGAATCTAAAAAAATTATTCCTTATATAAAATTTATATTTCATTAATATAATTCGTCGACTGTAAATAATTTATTATATTAGGATAAAATTCCATTCTGATCATAAACGTTGTTTTTATAAAAAAAGTTCTCTTTATATTCAATTCGTTATTATATATATTTATAATTAATTTGTAACCGATTAATTCAACCATTTGTTTCCCTAATTTTTTTAATACTATTGATAACAAGAAAATAATTTTTTTATTAATTATTATAATAATTAATAATAATAATAATAATATATTATTGTTTTTTAAAATTTGATCTTGTATGTTATAGAATCCATAGAAGAAAATTAGTCTTGCATGTAACGTAAACTAACCACTACATTATCTGTAGAGAAATATAAACATTATGTTGTTTGGAGTGAATGCTTAATTTTTTTCATTTAAATCAAACCAAACATAGTTATTTAACATTAAATAAACTATTTTTAGTGTTACATAAAATGCAATATATCAAAAATATTAAACTAATTAAAAAAATATTTCAAAAAATCAATGTGTGTTACAATTATAATATGTAAATTAAGAATAAAGTTCAACATGAGTATAATATAAATATCATACATTCAATATCATATATCTAATACTAATAAAAAATGATTCATAAACTAATACTACAAAGGTTGTACAATAAGGTATCAAAAAACATTATATAGGCATGGTTCTATGGTTTCATGAACATGTGCTCTCTAGAGACTAATTCATATTCCAATTCATCGGAGTGATAATAGGGTTCAACCATCCTAAAAAAGCCTTTTTAAAAATGTGTGGTTATTATTTCATGTAATTATGTTAATTCTTTTCTTAATGCACTATAGTGCTATCATGGTACACTCTTAATTTGTCTAACATTAAGTTTTCCAACAAAAGAAAATCATACATATTTCCAAAAATGAATAATTATCACTTAATTTATATGGGTTAAATGAAAATAAAAAAATAATCATTGTCCATCTAGATAATAATGGTGTATGTAATAAAAATACAATTTCATTGTAATGAATAGTTAGTATTGCTATAGAAGGAAAATAACCCTTTATGGGATTTAAGAAAATTTCCTTGCAACTATGAAATAAACATAACCATTTGAAAATATTACATCTTAAAATTAGTTGAGTGAGAAATTTTTTTACGATACATTGAGTTAGGGATAGTCAGTTGGATCGAAAAATCCAAAATGGGTTGGAGATTTTTCACATCAGAATTTTTTAAATAAGATATTCTAGAATATTTTTAAAATTATTCTAAAACGATGATGTTATTGATATCATTAAAATTTTATTTCAAAATAGGTAAATTTAAAAATATTTTAAACAAATAATTTTTAAAATTTAACTTCCCAAATATATCCTTGAATATACAAAAATTTAATTAAGGGAAATACGGGGCCAGATATAAAGTAAACTATTGTGTAACAGTTAATATTATTCTATGATATTAATATATATTTTTTGAAATTATACATTATAATGTGTGTAATAATAAAATATTTTTAACAGATGAAATGGTAAGTTTTAATTTTACATGATATCATATATAATTTTTATTACAAATATAGTGGATAAAATTGGTGGGAAGTAAAATATTGACACAGTGTACGATCTATCATTAAAAGGGTTGGGAATTATTCTAAACAAAGATATACTTCATGAGAAAGAATTTTCAAAAAGTAAAATATTGAATTATAAATTAGTTATTCATATATCTCAATATAAATTTCAATGAAAAATAATATTTGATTGAAAAAATAAAATACTAAAGAAATAATGTAATGATATATAATTATAACTCAAAGAAGGGATTTGAGTTATCAAATAGCCATCAAAATATTGAATCCATATATATTTTAATAGAGATCAAAATATAAGTATTCAAACCATATAAATTTAATTAATATGATAACATATATTACACAGGAATAATTCAAACCATAATATATATAACATTCATCACAATATGAAAATAGACATACAAATTTAAATTTGATACAAAGAACCACTTACTATAACTCATAACTCCCACTAAAGCACTTGAAAGACATTTATAACAAAAATATTTACCTTAATAAATTATTTCATAAAATTTATCATATTTAAAATATTTTATATACATATTTTTTAATTATTCAATACATGTATATCAGTAAGTTATTATCCATTTTCAATATCAGGTGTAAGTAGTCCATGTCATTTTTAACTAGCTGTATAACAATGTTGTTATTATTCATTACTGTCTAAAAATATATCCATTTCCAAGATCATAAAATATAATATAATGGATGTTTTATAATTTTTATAATTATAATAATATCATGTCAAATTTTATTTGTTATTTTTCATGAAACTGAGGTTGGTGATGTGCTTTATCAAGAAATTTATAACGAATGAATGACATTTTATTAATTGATAAGGTATATGATTATATTATGAATCCAAAATAAAAAATAATTATTTAATTACAAATATTCAAAACTATGTTTTCAAACCCATTATATATATAAATATATATATTTCCTAATATAGGTGGACAAACCGTCCAAAAAGAATATGCTACAATCAATGTGAGAGTATTTGTTTGGATTATTTGTTTTAATAATATCCTTATCAAAAAATTATAATTAAATAATTTATATAATTATAGTTATTAATTTGAATATGGAATGGTAAATTGAATAATATAAATGGAAAATATGTTAACACTTATAAATAAATCACATCACCTCTTCAGGTCCTCAATTTCTGGGCTTAGTATTTCAATTATGATATTTTTAAAATATTACTTATATAATGGTTAATTTATATTTCTATAATATGAATAATGAAATAAACAAAATAAATATTCTATAATAGTAATTCTAGAGATATATTTTATATGTGCAAATGAAAAATGATGCATGTTTACAATAGAGGTGGTAGTCCATACACACACATGAGGAACATTTTCATTTTATTATTCAAGAAGAGTGGAAAAGATAATTGTTTTAACATAAGTAGAATAGAATTATATTCAATGTTTTATATCATATATTTAAATAAATAATTTTACAATGGAATTTGAGGATGGCGGATGAGAAGAATAATGAATGATTATTAAGGATAATTAATACATACATTGAAATATTGGATATTCTCTTGAAGTATCATTTAGAAAAATTGGGTTTTTGGATCTTTGGTGAGGATATAGGAAGATAATTATTTGTATGTTCTCTAGAATAAGAAAAATGAGTAGAATTGAAATTAATTTTTAACAAGGGGCGTGTGTTGAAATGTGTGGAATGAGGTCCTTTTATTAGTGATTAAGGGGCACAAATCATTTGAAAGGAATCTTATATAAGGGGTAAAAATAGAATTTCATAACAGTTTGGATATATAGGTGGGTAAATGTTGGTCATGTATTTATATTTATATTTACAAAAATAACAAATTTATTCTAAATTTTCTATGCTTCAAATTGATTACTTAAAATTCAATACACCATAGATTACAAGTTTTAACAATTATTAATCATGATTAAAATATAACAATGATAATTATTCCTTTACCAAAAATATAACAATACCCATACTAAAAAAAATTTATGTAATTAATCATAATTTAAAATCCATTAATTATGCTTAATATTAATATACATGAAAATTATCTATTAAATTAAAAAAATATGATGAATTTTTTTGGTAGAAAAATTTCATTTTAATCATTAGGTATTATTAATAATATTTAAAAGTAATTATAATTTCAGAAGTTTCAATCTATTTTAATAATATTTTGAAAATAAAATAACATATTTTGTAAAATATATCAATTTAATTATTAATTAAAATATTTATAAAATTATTATTCCTTAAAAAATAACTAATTTTCAAAGGAAAATATATATAGAATTGAACCTTAAATTTATAGCTAAAAATGAAATTGGAACCATTTAGAAATTTGAAAATGATGAATAAAAATATTAAACTCATATTACAAGAAATAATTTGTAATTTTGACAAAATTCCATTTCAAAATAAGAGCCGATAATGCTTACAAATAATTGTATGAAACATGTATCTTCTAAGAGTAATATAATATTATTAATCAAATATAAATAACTATTGGATTGATGTTAACTTTTTTTTAAATATATTATATTTTATTACACATAAATAATTATTTAAACATAATATAATATACATCATGTTCTATGAAATAAAAAACATTTTAAGAAAATATATTTTTTCACATAGAATAGTTCTATTTTTCATTTATATATACTAAATTAATTTTTCCAATTCATTAGTATAAAAAAAATTTATATGTATTTTGCATATATATAATACTTCGATGTCCTCTATATTTACCCATAAATATAATGGAAAAATTTTGACATTAACATAATGCTCTCTGATTTGTTTTGGATCATTATTGTCGGTGATGCATGCTATTAAACAAAATGAGTTTTAATAGAAAAAATTTACATTTGAAAAATGATGGTATTACATTTCTAGACTATGATAAGGACTCGAGAGTGACAAATCATACACCAGATGATTTTATGACTAGTAGTGACGTCCTAAATGGGTAGTTGTGGGGAGAATATTCCATCATATCTGAGTATAATAAAATTAGTTAATTAATAAACATATACGCTTACATATGATCATATTATTCATAGTAAATTATTGAGACGGGGGAATGGAGTAATAATAATAAAAATGTGCGAAATCAGGGTAAATCTAAAAGAAATTAGTAGATTACATAGTAAACTGACCACACTAAATAACCAATAGAGAAAATAAAAAAAAAATTCACCGATATTATTCAGCTATAACTAAATCCCAGTATCTAACCACTATTAAGATACCCTATACAACTATAATACTCCACACAAGAATTCATGATATATAATGTAACACACAAAGTATTCTATAACTACTATTTATTCAATGGGAAACGATAATATTGAAATAACTTCTACAAAATCTTTGAAGAAACAATATAATTTATAAGAAATAAATAATTTTAGGCCACCCAAAATGGTGGTGATAACATCGTCTATCATAGCCAGATCAGGAAACACAAGATATGACCTACAAAGTAGAATACTAATTGGAATCAGAAATAATAGAATATAATAACGATGTATAAAAAGAAGGAATATATATTAAAAATAATGAACACTCATGTTGTAAGGACACTCATGATTGATCTTCATCACTTTGGACAAAGGAAGAATACTTTGTGTAAAATACACACTCATCCATATTACATACAGACAATCTTATAGATCAAAAATAGACCCAAGATTCCTAAACAATAATTAATGAAATTATAGACCCTAGGATATCATCCTATGTTTCTTAAAACCTCCCACGCATCTACTAAAAATAATAAAATTGATAGCAGGACCTAATATTGCTAATTAAGCTCTAGGTCCCCTTAAAAAACCTATCAATTTCCATAATATTTTTTGGAAATAAATACTTTATACTATTAAATGCAGGAGAACACAACCTCTCAATGAAATGTAATACATATGGGAGCCTTAACATATGTTGTTGTAAACCCCTTAGCCTAGTAAACCAACTTAACTAATGGGGAAACCCTCATCTAGATAATTTATTACTTAATAATAACCTCTTAACACTAACTAAATAATTTATTAGATCATTCAATCAATCTCAATGAGAAAACCCTATTTATTAAAATCACAACAGTCTCCCCCTATTTCAAAAACATAATAAAAAAATAAAAAAAATAGTTGGGGTAGACATGGGCTATAAGAAAAAGGCTTAACGTGGTACAAAAATCCATCACCAATAATTTTGAACTCCTCACTACCCCTCATAGGGACAAAAACGCATGAGGTACCTAAAATGGTCCTCTAAACTAAAATAAAAAAATGAAACCCTAAAATGCGGTCCTCCATCCTAACAAAAACCCTTAGTCAAATTCTTCCAAAAGAACCCATAGTTGTCATATTACATATAACTAATACTTATGTAACACAAACCATAATGGATTCTTTAATATGTCTAACATAGAAATATTTACTCCGACTATGGTACACATCCATACAAGATAACCCCTGAAAATAGCCCACACCAATGTCTCTAAATAATCCAAACCCCATGAATACAAATATGACGCAGGTATAAGAATCTTTATCGACCCTCATTCTAGGATACATCGGAAAGAACCACCCACTTAACCCCTTGGAATCCTCAATCTGAAGAGGCTAAAAAAACTAACAATCCTCACCTATTAATGTGACTATATATTGAACCTCAAGGGGATTCTAGAATAATAACCTTAAATTAATCCTCTAACTATACCTCACACCATCAATACAACTATTAAATTGACTATATATATCCCGAGGTCTACATAATGATTTTTTCATTGAAAAATATCATAATTAACTATTCCAAAGAAAAATTATAAGTCCAAGATAGAAACGTGAAACCCATCTAAAGAGAAATTAAAAGTTTTGTACCCAAGGTACGTGATATACTCACTTAACATGACTTCGTAGGCATATAATACTACACGATCAGGAATGCACATTTGAAATTTAAAGGATTAAACATTCCCTCTATAGTGGGTTTTGTACATATACATTACATGAGGTCTTACTATGTGTTGAATACATGCTCTAGATGTTTAGCTTAAATAGTTATATGGCCCCACACAAGGTGTCTAGTCATGACGTTTTCCCCATAATGAGTGTATATACCCAACATTTCTCAAATACACATGTCATATAACCCTTGTATTCAACTAAACACAAAAAATAATTTACAAAAAATGTGTTTTGTTAAACTAAATACCATTTGGTCTGGTTTACCCAAATTGAAATCCCTATAGAAAATAAAAAACATCCTCAATCACAAAAAAAACAAAAATATCTTTCATCTAATCACCAAAATTGTGTAAGGGGAATAAAATTTAAAACCATAATATATAAGTATATTTTTGCATAAAATGATATAATTTATTGCCTCATAATGTAAAATTGAAAATATTTGGTCCTAGATATGCGATAGACATATACTACAGCACAATATAAGCCTATTATTTATATCCAACATGATCCCCTATCTTATCCCTCCATTTATCTCTTATACAAGGGAAAACCCAAAAATTTGGAGGATTTCATGTAGCATATAGTACAAAGGTTAATATAAAAAAAATGGGAAAAATAAAAATAATATAAAAATGAAGAAAAATAAATGGGTCTTCTTTAGTGCCTGATATTATATTATCCCATTATATGGTAAAACACTCTAATACGTAATAAAAAAAAGAATTCTTAATATCATTCAATGAATCTATTAAAAAGATAACATTGAACACATATGCTGGAATAATAAATATGTAACTAATTAATTAGTAAATATTTCATTACAATTTTAATGACTCATAAATAAACCAATATCATCTAGTGTGGTAAACACCATATTTTAAGACCTTTGGAGTGGGTACAAAATTGTATTGAGAACTTATGATATGAGAAATTACCATTTTTCAAGTAAATTCACACAAAAAATTATAATATTTCAATTTTATCCACACATAACGATGTGGTTCATTATAAACACATAACTATAATTATTCTCATCCATAATAATACTAGTTAGTGAAATTTCTATTATGATATACCCCACAAAAAAATTCATCAGATTCCCCAGAACCCTCCAACGACTAGTCTCATAGTGCCAGTGAATCTCCAAACATGAGGGTCAATCATCATCATCCAATAAGATAGTTTACACTATAGTATTATTCTTATCATCTCCCTAGATCCATAACACAAAAATCTATATCTAAAATTTCATACAATACTAAATAAAATGATTTTATGTGGCCTTAGTAGTATGAAATTCGAACAATATCTCTTTTTTGGGATCTTTATGAATGATATTTGACATTCTAAAAATTCCACATGAAATGGGTATTATTACAAAAAATATCTAATGGTATACAGATCATTATATGGATTATCTTATGTTATTATTTATTTACAAACATTAATCGGTCCTCTATTACAACAACACAAAAATTTAAACCAAACAACACTCTGAAAACTAGTGCGCATATAACATCACACACCGACAGACTCAAACAAAAACAAAAAATAATGATCATATGATTCCATGAATCATGACCAAAAAAACCGACCCACTAGGGTCTCTATATAGACCAAAATGACTGGAAAATGTTTCTATAAAAATAGATGATTATTCAAAATAACCCTCATGTAATATCATTAGAATATAATTACATGTAGATTACTTTAGTAGAATTAAACCAAATTGTTGTATGGGACAAATCCATATAAATTATTGTTGAGACTATAAACAATTAAACCTTAATAATTAGTCTAGGAAACCAATTGATTCATATCATGTGAATCCCATATACATATTATGATGAATGTACAATAACCTCATTTTATTGGTCTATGATCTATAAACTACTAAATCCAAAATCTAAAAACTCATGTTTTTCACCAATGGTGAAATTTGACTACTATAATGTCAAAAACAAAGAACATCAATACTAATCCCAAATAAATCATATTTACTAGTGAAAAATAGAGTTTATATTGAGAAATTATAATATCGATCATAATTTTTATCAAATTACATATATCTCCAAATTCCTCAAATTATAATACTTGAAAAAAAATGTTATGATACCATTATGTCATGATCCATCTTGAGATGAGCTGACTCATCACCTGATCCAGCCTCGGAGGTGGCATTCAGCATGCCTACTATTATTTTTGAGGTTTCTGACCTGTATTGAGGGCCAATAAAGATACAATGAGGAAAATATATCCATGTTTTAGAGTGAACTAAAAATGTATAACAACCAAAATCATACACATCCATAACATCAGAGTACATGCACTAAATTACCATTACAAATTGTTTTATAAAAAATTAAATTCTATATAAAAATTCATTGCATGTGTTATGGTTGGGTAGTTTTCTCTGGCCCTTAGTTCTATGGGTTTTTTTGTATTTGGTGGTTTGTGGTGCATGGTTCCATGGACACATTGGTGGCCAGGATTGGACTATTCTCACTAAACCATAAAGTTATTTTATTTGTAAAAAATAAAATAAAAAATTCACTCAGTCATCAAAAATATAAAAAATTGCAAATGATCTCCCATTAGATAAACCACGCATAAAAAGGATTAGTAGTGAATGAAAAAGGAATGTTCTCTCCTTTTATCTCTATATTACACCTAAAACTTGGCCTCCAACAACTATTAAGCATCCCCTTCCCAATTATCACATTCCACATGAGAAGTCTTAATAGATCATGAAATGTTGGGCCATCAAAATATCTAAAATTTAATATATTCTCAACATTAAAGAATAATTTTTTTAACATACACCTATGTCACAATTTAATCAGTGATAAATAAATTCAAATATTTCACCCCCAACCATAGTCTGATCATCTTCTTTGATAGAAAATTTCTGGAAAAATCTGGTACCCCAATCCTAGATGAATAATATGTAGTATAAAAAATAAACAATAAAATAAATATATATTATTTGAAATAAAATATATAAACCCTCCGGATTTTATGGCCATTTGATATTGACCTATCCCACTCTAACCATATCTTGAAGATTCAATGTAGAATGTTAACCATGCTATATAACATATGGAAAGACTATTTGATAAGATGGAGATCTTATATGTATACCACGACAACAACATTAATATAATAAACTAGTATATCATAATATGCATCAAAAAAAGTTTTCAAACATATTAAGGGAACTGAGACTCTAATAGAATAATCTAAACGAGAGACACGAATAGTAGGAATACTCTAGAAACCTATGATGTTCCTAGAAGGGAAGAATAACTAATTTGAAATTAAAAATGTGGCTTAGAGAAAACAAAATCAATGGGAAGGAAAATATATTATCGTCCTTAGAATAAATATTTTTTACCACTTAAAAACAACAAACAACTAAAATTAAGGGGGTTCCCTCATTTATATCAACTATTAATTCACTATATTTTCCTAACACCAACTAGAAAATAGATGAGATATTCCAATAATTCACATGGATGAAACCTAATCCATCAGTATAAAAAGGGGTCCTCATTTATCTAAATCATGATAACCAATATCCTTAGGAAACTCATACTAACCAAGACTTAATGAATAAAGGATTCCATAATTCCAAAACCCCATGCCAAAAATGTTGAAATATTTACAGAATATCACATGTATAATAGCTCATGGAATACATTCATTGGTACTATAAATGAAAATATTTATTGGAAACCCTATAAAGTGTTCTACTAGTATAGAAAACCCATGGGAAAAGTCTACCAGGAAAAACCTATACCCTCCTCCCACTAGACAACATATTAGCAAAGAAACCAATACCATAGGGGTTTCATAAATAGATACCTTAAACTTATCTCAACTATAATAAATACAACCGAAAAATTATTAAAACCCTAAAGAAACACACCAATAACATGGATTTAACTAAATAAATGCTAATTAAACAATCTATAAATCTAATCCATTAAAATAATCATTCCAACCTTTTGGGATCATCCAAAAAACCACTAACAAAAACCCTTTCCATCATCATTCCATGTTGACCTATAATATCAAAATTTTCAATAAGACATAAAACCATGTCTCCAAATATATGGACATTATATTACCAAAACCATTAATTAATCCTCCCATATGACCTTGAACCATCCAATGTGACACTAAACTCGCCAATATATGCCTCATGTTCTTTTTTATGTAGTTTTATGTTGTAATATGTTCATAATTTACTACTCACTAGTCCAATTACATCATTACGGAGGAAAAAACATGAAATTTATTTAAGAAGAATGTACATGGGGTGTACCTATAGTGAAGAAAGTATACCTCTAACATTCCTCCATGGTTATGTACCACTACTACACTAGGAATTTACCATCTATGGTATACAGAGTGTACCAGCCATATATGGTGTGCTATCTACATAGGGTGACTTGACTTTTACTACACATGGGGCTGATCCATGTACCGTATGTTGGCTCAGGTTTTGAAACATACATGGGCATGTTCCCCCACATGTGTAGCTCATATGGGAAATAGTCCAGACCTAGATGTTCTCCCCATGAAATGTCATGAATTCACATGGCGTGTAAAAATAATATTCAATCCAAAAAAATGAAAAAATATTTGGTTTCCTAGATATTCATCTCATTTCATGGGTTTTTTCCAAATGGAAAACCCCTTGAAAAATATAAACCCCATCAAATGTCCTAATGACTATCAGACACATCCCTCAAGGGGCCCCTAAGGACAGAAATGAGTGATTGAAAATTTTAAAAACATAAATATTGGTATATATGGAAAATAACTAAGAGATTCCTAACATGGGGTGTAAAAAATTGAAACCTAGGTCTAAAATATTCTGTATTCATATGCTATAATGTGAACATGGTATTATCCAGCTTCCCAAATTGATCCTTATGTATTATCCCTCCCTTTATCTCCTTTCTATGTGTGACACTCATAGAAGTTGTAAGAATCACACACAAGAATCTAAAGGGGGAGTATAAAAGTGATATGGGAAAAGAATCTAAGAAAATTAAACGAAAAATAAAAATGGTATTCGTCCCGCATCGATAGCCTAGATGAGAATGTTCCTTGCATAGAAAAAACATATGATTTTAGACTCTAATTTCTTGATTTTATTCTAAGAAACTAATGTAATTATATCACAATGTAGACATATTAGAATAGTTAATATCAAATTAAATAAATATTAAATATTCTATGAAATGAGGTACAGATAGAAATTCCAACAAACTAAAACCCTAATTTGAGAAAAATGATGTGGTTTGAAAATTATTCTGAGATATTATTATTTGATAAATTAGAATTATGGAAATTAAATTTACATGGGTTCCAATTTATAATTTCTTCTGATATTCAATCCCTATAACATATATTTAATTAAAATCCAACATCTTTCATTGGGTCATAGTTCATCTCACTTAACTATAAAATTCTATTTTTATAAAAAAATTATTCAATGATTTTATATGGTACATTCCATTCTCCCAATGGAATTTAGATTAATGCCTTATAAATACAAATCTTTGATGGATTCTACTATCCAAAAATATTGAGTTTACTAGAATAATTTTTTCTTCTCTTGTGGTTGTTTTTCCTCCATGTTTGTAATATTTTATTTTTAAAAAGTGTTATTTTATTATTATATAATGAAAAAAATAATTATCTCATGTCACCTTCATATTTATCATTAAAAAATTTGAAATTGAATATTTTTTTTTCTAAATAATGATTTGTTTGATAAAGATATTTCCAAGTATTAAAATTCATTTATTTATAAAATCATATCTTTTCTCTTCTAATCCACATTATTTAATTTAATTACTATTTCAATAATACTATCCGTGATTTATATTTTTCCTTGATATCTATTTTAAAAACGTTCCAATATTACATTCCATATAAAATATTTTTTGAAAATGAATTGCAAGTTCACCTTCATATAAAAAGGATTCATTTTTTTAAATCAATTTTTAGAATTTTTATACATTTTAATTTATATATAAATTGTAATTATCTCTTTTCTAGTAATGTTTCATGAATAAAACTCTATGTAATCTTATGAAATACACCTTTGAATTTTTAGTTTTAACTGCTCCAATTCATCTGGGAAATTTATGTTATATCATTTATAAATTATATAAAAACCAATTTTTCCATAGGTATCCATGATATGAAATATAATTAATTTCCTAGGGAACACGTATGTATGGATATTGATGGGTGGGATCCTATAACACCCTCTTATTTATGGGGGTAAATTTTTAGATCTCATGAGATAATGAAGCATGAAAATGATTTTTCTGAACACACCATAATATTTTGGAATTTTTATGATTTCTCACAATGTGAAAGAGTTCAAATGATTTCTTATCAATATTTAATGAATCAGTATAATTAGTTTGTTTAGTGTACGTTTTTTATGATTTTTTTCCTAGAAATACCAATTTTTTATGTTATTTACCTATTATTATAATCTATATATAATCCTTATTCCTATTTGATTCCAAATTTTTAATCAATTGTATATGTTTATTAATTTTATATTACATTTCCTTCTATAATTGCATGTGGAAAAAAATTATTTGACTTCATTGGATATTTATTATATGATAATTTTTTCAAAAGAATATAATCTAATCCTTTCCTGAAACATTGATAATTTATCAATTATTGATCTCTATAACTCACCCTTTTATATATATCCATTTTCGCCAAAAAATTCAATCGATTAGTTTTTAAATAATTAATTAATATATAATAATGTTGTGTTGTGTGTTGAAGAATTTTTTTAAAATAATATGTTTATAGAGCAATTATACAAAGATACAATAACTATGGGTTTAAGCTTATATGATGTTTTTTTATATAACATTAAGTTAATGGAATTATTATAACCATTTTTATTTTTAATTGATACTAACTTACTATACATAAACTATATCAACAAAAAACAAACAAATATACACCCACTTTATATCATTTAAATTATATGTCCTGCAAAAACATATGTGATAGAAACAATTTAATGGAACTTCAAATTATTAAACTATAAAAATAAATCCATACATAAAAACAATTAATGTCTTCTTCATCAATGAATGAAACATTAAATAATAATGAATTAGGAGATATATTAAAGGAATAAAAATAAATTTGGAAAAAATACATTAACAATATTAAATAATTTTTAAAAATTACATGAAAATAATAAATTTACATATTCTTTTGAGGTGTAGTGTCAAGGTGTATATATAACACTTTCCATTCACCATAATCATCTCTCTTCTAATAATCATATTCTTTAATATGACTCTATTTTTATGTCTTTGTCTTTTTTCCTAACATTACATGGTGTTAAATTCTCCTTGGTCCTGTAAGTATTTCTTCATTCTCTTTAACATTTCTAATTGTTTCAATAATTAATATTAAATGTTGAATAAATAATATATTAGATATAATTTTCTATCAATGAATTTCTTCTTTATCTGGGAAAAATAAATGTTAATTTTTTTATATTTAAAATGACATTTCATGGTATATAACTCTAGTACAATATATATAACATTAGTCAGGATGACTGAATTTCAATTCTACATATCCATGAAGTATTCCACATGATATACATTATATTACTAAATATAATAGAAGTTTTCACCATAAATCATATTCTAATTTCATCTCTTTATCTTAATGATGAAAACAATTAAGGATGTTAAAAATGATTCCAATGTGATCTTTTTCAATTTCATATTCTCTTTCATTTGGGCACTTAACATTGAGGGAAATTTCAATTACTTATCCTTGATTTTTAATTACCTAACATGTTAATATTCTTCTAATTATTAATTTACCTATATATTGGCCCCATAAAATTTTTATTAAATATAGGGTTTATCATCTATTTTACTATCTACATCAAAAGAACATAATGATATTGAATAGAATGAAAATTGATAAAAAAACAATGATGTATAATGAAATGGGTGTAGTAGATTTACATAAAATACCTTCTTATTTTAGGAATAATTCAGTTTTATATGGAAATATTTTCCTTCTTAAGTGTTACGTATATAGTATACCTTTCCATTTATTACCCATTTTGACCAATATCTAATAAGAGAGGTTAATTAATTTTTTAGGAATATTGACTAACTTATACTACTTTATCCTTCATTTCTTGTATAAGATTTTAATAAATTCAAATCCTTTCTTTTTATCACCTAGATCAATTCATTGGAACCCAACTAATTTATTAAGTTTATAAAATATTTACACTCATTCACCTTTCAAAAAAAATAACTTCTTATTGGAAAATATAAAACTAATCCCTTATTCTATAAGTAATATAACTTATTATTTTACTAATTTGAATGTAGTTATTATTAGTTTTATTAAAAAAAACATTAATTATCATCATCCTAAATATCCATATAATCTTCATATATTTCAACATGTTCCATTGTTTTGTAATATTGAGTATCAGACCATTTATTCTTATTTATCATTAGAAACTAATATTATGATATAAATTCAAGAACCTTTATTTAATTTATGGTTTATTCTTTTTCTTCTTCATATATTTTAGAAGTGTAACTTTTATTCCTACATAAATAAAAATTCAATGAACTAAATCATAAAAAATTTCAATCCTTCAATAGCCTCATTTTAATAGGGGTTTCTTTAACACACTGTAGTGTACCAAGATTCATCACTCATTTATTATTTAATAAAAATAGTAAAAGTGGATTGTTTTTTAGTATAAAATAATTGTTTGCTTATTAATTTAAAAAACAATTCACATTTCCTCTAATGAACATAACAGGGATAAATTTCATAATTCCATTAAAGAATTCAATCACTTAAGTAACATTCATATTTACTATATTCTTATCAACCTTATATGATAATAATAATTCATGATTCCAATTGAAAAAAAATTATAGACTCCGACACCTAATGGGTATTTAAATATTACATATTTTTATCATTAAATTCGATATACAAAGCCTTACCCTTATTAAATTATCCATATGTTTCAGGTAGTTTATGCTAAATTAAATATTACTCACAATCCTGTGGCAGTTCAAGATCTTCAACAAAATAAATTAAAGTATGAAGAACATAATTTCCATATACCCTGATCTTTTCATTCTTCATCCTAGTGGAGTAATAAACAAATACTATTCGAGTATTACTTATGGATAATTCAAGGGTAAACAACAAATATTATTCACTTTTTCATTTTATATTCTCCCATAAATAATTATTAATATCATATATCATTAGATAACAATAAATGTTATCACATTCTATATCAATCATTCTCTACAAAAAAATATTTGTTGAAAAATATTTAGTAGATACCATTGTAATTTAGAATATAAAAAATGTGATCAAGAAATTAAGTCTAAAAATATAGAGGTGCTTGAAAAACTGAAGGAAATAGTTACGAGGACTACATTGTTTTATATTGGTAGATTCCTCAACTGGTTGATCTGAATAATATTAGATAGTTCAAATTCCATTGCGTCCATTTAATTTCAAGAAATCTATTTAAAAAAATTCCGATTTTCAAAAAATAAATTGTATTCTCTATAAAAAGGAAAATTGGAATAAATAAATATACCATATTTTAAAAGTTATCTATGATTAAAATACAATTAATTTAACCAATAGAAATTTATCTTCCATTGATTGAATGATCTTTATCATATTAATATTAATATGTAATTTTTTTTCAAAACCATATAAACAATCATGTAATTATTGTGTTGAAAAAACCAAATCTCCAAAAAATACAAAAAAACATTACTCAACCATTCTAAAGTAGTTTATTTAAATAAGTACAAAATGTTATCTATAAAGGGGACCCCTTATTCAAAGTATTTAAAAAAAATTATATGAATTAAATTTAATGTATATAAAATTAAATATATAGAAAAACCATACAAAATATAAATAATTAAATAATATAATATTTTACCAAGAACTAGATGTTTTTGTTTTGTAACTGGTACATTGGATGTTTCCATGATTTGATGTTATGTTCCTATTATGAGGAATTTCAATGCCCTTAAAATGTTTGAAATGATTTTATATGCACCAACATTTTATTATCTCTTTTAAACTCAATGTCATCAATATCATTTTCAATTAATGCACAATGAATTCTAAAGTAAAATAGTTTTTCCATTGAACACATAATTTAATAATATTCCTCCCTTGAGATCTTTGATAATAATGGTGTAGTCTTTATCAATTAATTTTTTTATTGGAAATGAAACATTATAGTGTATTCACTACCAATTCCAAACGCAATCAATTTTATTTTTGACTTCTTATCAAGAATTTGGAATTTTTTATTCCTTCCATCTGTGAAGATTATCATAATATTCTCAAATATGTTCTATTATGAATGTATCCTTACAACATCTCTTTAATCATCCATGGTTGTAATGGAAATATACATTCTTTTACGATTGAATATTAACATCAATATTACATTTAGATGCTTAAGAATCTATTACTTATTTTCAAAAACATCATCATCATGCTATAAATACTTGTTAGAGTGCCGCTTATATATATTCTCAATATATGATATAATCTTCATAATTCAACAATATTAATTGAAATTGTAATTTATTTATAATTTAAATGAGATGTATGTTTCTATATTTTTTCATCTACATTAAAATTATTTTCCTTATCATGATGAATTTCAATTTTATATATATTATTTATTTTCTCCAAAGAATTCAGGTATATATGTCATGATCCATTCCCTACGACCTATATCATGACTACCCCAAGCCCGCCTTCCATAGGCCAGGGGCTAGCGACTAGCACCAAAGGCGTAAATCCCTAAATCCGGGAAGACATTTCCTTTATAAAAAGTAAAATAACACAACCAGAGTACAAGCGGTAGCATACACTAAGTAAAAGATATATAAAAAGTGTACTGAAAGTATAGGGGTAGGAAATACAAACCCAATAGTAAAGTAAAAGGAATAGACAAACATGTATATCGAAAAAGACAAACAACTGGAAGGTGTCTAGTAGCTCCTAGATCGTGCACCATGGATCCTACCTGAAGGATAGGTACAGATATCCTCCTCAATGATCCACATCCGTCCCTCTCCTCTAGGTACCGACTCGTCATGAGGTCCTCCTCCGGGTACCATCCAGTCCTCACACACTCTGCCTCAGTCATCACTGTTCGTTGTCTGCATCCAACACAATGAGGTGCGAGCATAGCCCATTCAAGGGTGAGTATAACGATACTCAGTAGGGACCCTAAGACCCTCAATTTCTCACAAAATCAATCAACGATAAAAAAAAGTATTATTTTAATGGAGAAACATTACTTAGGTATATGGCCATACATAAACCTAAGATATTAAGTAACCCATCTCAATCATGAGGAAAACACAAAGGTAATTGACTCATCTCAAACCGGGATTTTCAATATTGAATATGTGGTTACTGGAGAACTCATCCTCTGTCGAGTACAGTGGGAATGTCATGACACCGAGGTGCTTCTCACAATCCTTGGATTGTTGAGGTACTCCACTTGTCGAGTATTGTGGGTTTGCTGCCAAATACTGTGAGCTCCATCCGCTGTGGGACTGCCACCAAACATCGGGCGCTCCCCCTCATAGCCTACGGAGGAACTCCTCCTGTCGAGTACCATGGGTCTGCTTCCATCTACTAGGCGCTCCGTCCGACATGGTTTTTCCGCCAAATACAGAGTGCTCCGTCCACTGGGCTAGTCGAATCACTCCGAGTCGAATCGGTCTAGTAGTCGTCAAGTCTACAGCTACTAGGCCTCCGCACTCTATCTACTCATCACCATAAGGATCTGCTCCATAAGCTACTGGTCGATACTCAAAGTGTCACGAAGTCTCACATAAAAGTATCTCAAAGGACCGCCACGTAATAGGGGTCTCAATGCAATAGACGACACATAAATCGGATGCCTGGTCTGTGAGTTATTAGCATTTTAGTCCCGAGGCCCCGGTTGGATTCGTGTATGAACTAAACTGACTGTATCTCAACTATACCCCGAACTCCAATGGGGTATACTGAACGAGACTATTTCACAATAGGATTACCAGTGCCGCTGAGGGTTCCTTAAATGGATGTCTGGTAACAATGATATGGCCAAAGTAGGCAATGGGTCATTAGTGGGCCCGGGTCCGGTCTGACCCGGTCAGACTCTCTAGGTCTGACTCGGCCCATTTGGTGGGTCAGCCGGTTAAGTGTCGACCCGGTCCGCTGGGCCCGTCCAAGCGGACTGCGAGTGTAGTTCGGCCCAGATGCCGCCACACAGGCGGCATCAACCCAAAAGTTGGGGCTGGTTCGGCCAGCACTGCGAAGGGCGCGGCTCGAGAGGTCAGCGGCTGGGAGACCAACGGGCAGGCTGTGCAGGGTACGGGCAGGCCGGCTGGACTCCGGGCAGGCCACAAGTGCATTGGGCAGGGCGCTAGGGTGCTGGGCAGGACCCTCGGGTGCGGGCAACGTGCCAGGGCACTGGGTAGGCCGGAACAGGGAGTCACAGGATACCGGGCAGGGTGCCAGGGAGCCGGGCAGCCCAGCAAGGGGCCACGAGGGTGCTGGGTAGGCCGTCGGCAGGTTCCGGGTAGGCCGCCTGGGCCGCGGGCAGCACGCCGACGAGGTGTGACAGCATGCCGGTGGGGTGCGGGCTAGGGCGTGTGTAGCACGGTGAGGCACCATGGGGGCGGTGCAACCTTTGTTCGATGTCTTCGTCATCATTGCCTCTTTGTCAGGTTGTGTTGCTTCTTCAAAGAAAATCACAAAGAAAAACCGATGGAGGGTGTCGGGCTGTATGAGGTTGGCCCGAACCCTCTATGGTTAGCAGGATATCAATTAGCTCAACATAAGTAGAAGTTGTTCATCAAAAACCTCCACATCAATCCCTTTATATCCTTTGATGAAGGTAAGAAATAAAGTACAATATCAAAAAGAAAATATTAACCCCTACCATGAATTTGATGATCGGTGAGGGAGTTATGGAAGGGGGTCTTCATTCCATCAAAGTCAGAGGAAGAAGACCTTGAAGAAGACAAGTCGAGATAATGTCGTTAGCATTTTTTGTTAGTGGCAGTACTTCCCTTTCATGCCCCGGTTGAAGAATGATGAAGACGACATTCATCATTCTTCGTTCTTCATGGGAAACAGTTCTTCATTAGAGGAATAATTCTCCAAGGTTTTGGCGTCGCGTCTCTTTGCCAGTGTTTCGCCGCTTGAAGTAGCCATCTCAAAACCTTCCCCAAATCTTCTTTTCTAAAGGAGATGGAGGGTTTGTCTAAAATTACATTGGTATTTAATTCAAATTTGGTGAATTAAAATAGTGGGCCCCACCTAATTAAATTCTTTACAAGTGTCACATTTAATTAGGTGGTATGGAAAGAGGCTCTCCCTCATTAAAGAGAGAGAGGTGAGAGGTTTTATCCTCCACCATTAATAGGGTTCAGGTGGTCCCCACAAATATCATTTAATCGAGAGGTTATGGGTCTCGGGTGGTCCCCACATCGTAACCTCTCGCGGGAGGTTATGTGCTGGTGGGACCGACCACCATAACCTCTCATGGGAGGTTATATGTGGGTGGTCCCCACCACTATAACCTCACATGGGAGGTTAGGGTGTGGTGGCTCCAACTTCCAGCATCCCCTTGGAGGTTTTAACCACCCAAATAAAATAAGGTTAAAACATTATTTTATTCAATTTAATTAAAAACCCCCAAAAACTAACATCCAAACTCGTCAGAACGCAACTGGGGTGAGGGTATCATTAAGCAATTTATGATGCTGCAAGTTCAACGGTGCCCTCAGATTTCAATTTTGAGCACTGATTCAAAATTTATAAAAACCCACTCATACGTTTACTGAACGTACCCAAAAAAACATTAGAAATTTATTTCTGTCACACCAGGCCTCAGAATCATGCGTTGTCAGAAACTGCGGACTCGTAAAATTCCCATGTATGTTTTTTTAAAAATCACGGTAATTTCAGGTCATTACATTCTTCCCACCTCAGGGATTTACATCCCCGTAAGCTACAACTCGAACTAAGGGAACAAATGGGGGAAGTGAGCATGCATCTGATCCTCCTTCTCCCATGCTCTCTCTTGGAGGTTCCCGTGCTGCCTGAGAATGCGCACTAGAGGTTTTGACTATCCACGTAGGACCCGCTCATTTTGATACTCAATCTCCACTGGAACCTCCGTGAAATTACCCCCGTCATCGATGTCCATCTCCCCGTGGTCGATGATGTGGGACGAGTTGTGCACGTATCTCCTCAGCTAAGATATGTGGAAGACATCGGACACCCGATGTAGCTGAGGAGGAAGAGATAAATGGTAATCCACCATGCCTACACTACTAAGGACCTATAAAGGTTTGATGAACCTCTGAGATAGCTTTCAACCTCAGCAAAATCTCCGTAGAACTCATCGAGGTGAGACTCGTTGGAAGACATGGTCACCATCCTCGAACTTTAGAGGTCTTTGTCTCCTGTCATCATATGACTTCGGTCTTCTCTATGTAGTCCTCATCCACTCCTGGATGATGTGCACCTTCTCCGTGGTAGTCTATACCATCTCTTTTCCCACTAGTGCCGACTCCCCTGGTTCTGTCCGGCACAGTGGCGATCTACAAGGACGACCATAGAAAGCCTCAAAATATTCCATACTGATGGGGGAGTGATATCTGTTGTTGTAGGAGAACTCCACCAAAGGTAGGTGATCCTCCCAACTATGAAGAAGTTGAGGAAACATACATGGAGCATTTCCTCGAGGGTATGGATGGTTCTCTCAGTCTGACCATCTATCTGAGGATGGAAGGATGTGCTCAAGAGAAGTTGTGTACTGGAATCTTCACGCAGCCCCTTCCATAGCCAGAAAGTAAACCGTGAGTCACGATCGAAGACAATAGAAGACGGTACTCCATGAAAACACACAATCTCCTACACATAGAGGCGTCCCAAGCTCTCTACTGAGCCATGCTCTCTGATCGGTAAGAAGTGGGCTGACTTGGTGAGTCGGTCGAAAATCACCCAAATATAGTCGTGAATCTTGGATGTGCAGGGAAGACCAATCACTAAGTCCATGGATATCCTATCCCACTTCCACTCTGTGACTTCAAAGGGCCGAACCAGGCCTTCTCGTACCTGGTGCACCGCCTTCACTTGCTGACAAGTGAGGAACCATGAGACAAACTCCCATACTACCTTCTTCATACCTGGCCACCAATGCTATCATCGAAGGTCCTGGTACATCTTCACCACTCCTAGATGTACTTCTAGAGGGGAAGTGTGGGACTCCCTCAACACATCCTCATGAATTGCAACTAGTACCATGGTAAATCCTCTAAAGAGGATGACGTTCTCCCCACATACCGAAATTACATCAGGTGCTTGCCTTGTGGATACTTGATCACATCACCTCTCGTAGTCCGCATCCCCATGATGCACCTCCCTAAATCATTGAGGACGTTTAGGAGTGACTGTAAGAGACTGTAGATAGGCTACTACATCCCTATCCACAATGGATATCTTCACGGATGGTAGTTTCTCTATTGCTTCTCCTAGTAGTTGAATGCCTAATCTCATTTTCAGTGCATTCAAAACAATGTTCCCCTTCCCAGGAGTATATACTATCTCGAAGTCATAGTGCTAGACGAACTCAATCCATCGCTGTTGTCTCAGGTTTAGGTCCTTCTAAGAGAAGATATACTTGAGACTCTTGTGATCAGAGTACATGGTAAAAAGTTCTCCAATCAGATAGTGCCGCCACATCTTCAAGGTGTAGACCACTACTGCTAACTCTAGGTCATGGGTATCAGAGTTATGATCATGTTGACTCATTTTCGGAGAACCATATAAAATCACTACTCGCTCCTGCATCAGGACACAACTGAGTCCAATCCCTGATGCATCACAGTAGAATACGTACCCTACACCTTCCTCTGTAAGCCTCAAGATAGGGGCATTGGTCAGCCTCTGCATCAGCTCTTGAAAGCTCTACTCGCATCTCTCAAACCACAAGAAGGGTATCCTCTTCTTTTTGAAGGATAAAAGTGGTGTTTAATCTCTAGAAAAAATTGGAACGAATCTCTGGTAGTATCCAACCAATCTCAAGAAACTCTAATCCTCCATCACACACCTGGGTGGATCCCAAGCAAAAACTATATCAATATTCGTTGGATTCACTACAACTCTAGCCTCTGAGAAGACGTGCCCAAGAAGTGATCCTCTAGAATCCAAAACTGGCACTTCAAGAGCTTACCATAAAGCTGGGGCTCTCAGAGTGTATCCAGTACTCCCTGCATATAGTAGGCATTCTCCTCCGCAGTAGTCAATTAGATCAGTATGTTGTCGATGAAGACCACAAAATTCAATCGAGGTATGGCTAGAAAATCCTATTCATGAGACTCATGGCCACTTTTGGAGTGTTGGTTGTGCCGTAGGTCATAAACAAGAACTCATAGTGGTCATAACGACACCAAAAGTCCGTCTTCTGAACATCCACATCTCAAACTCTGAGCTAGTGATAGCCTGATCTAAGGTATATCTTTGAGAATCACCATGATCCCTTGAGTTGACCAAAGAGGTCATAAATCCTTGAGAGTGTGAACTTTTTCTTCACGGTATCCTAGTTCAGGCAACGATAGTCAACAGAGAGCTTCAAGCTCCCATCCGCCTTCTTGGCGAACAGAATCAGGGCTGCCCAGGGAGAAACATTGGGTCAGATGAATACCATTCCAAGCAAGTACTCTAGTTGTACCCGCAGCTCACGAAGCTCAGCGGGAGACATCCAATATGCTGGAGAAGTTATCACTGTCATCCCAGGTTATGGAACAATGTATAATTCCACCTCTTTGCGATGTGGTAGTTCCGGAACATTGTTAGGGAAAACATCCAAGTACTGGTCCAACACAATAGGATAAGTCTAACTCTCCACATCAACTAATCCGAGTGTAAGGTAAGACAACTAGTGAGTGATTGGTTGAAACCTCATCAGAGTAAGTCTGTCCTATGATACAAAGATTCCCTTCTCATCGGTGATGGTGAACCTGGTCCCATTCGTGCAGACAAACTTCACTTTTCACCTAATACAGTCGATCGAAGCATGGACTGTAGATTACTAGTCTATACCCAAGATGACATCAAAAGGCCTCTAAACTGATAGTAGGAGATCCCAGTCGATGCTCTCGCCTCCTATAGTATGCTTTCACTACCGGAACTAGTGCGTAATTGTCGAATCATCTCTCGTAGGAGTCTCTAGTCATAAGGATCAAACCAACGTCTCCTTCAGAATCTCTAAGCTACAAACAAGGGAAGTAGAAATGAAAGAGTAACTGGAACCTGTGTCTATAAGAACTGCAAAAATGGTGTAATAGATACAGTTCGTACCTCGTATCATCTCTGGAGCACCGTGATCGTAGGACTCCACTTCATAAAGTTGTGATATATCCTTTCCACCCACTCCCTGTGGCTGGGGTGGACCTCCTTGTGGTGGTGGAAGTAGTACCTCGTAACGTCGTCCACTGCCAGCTTCACGGAAATCTTCTCTTCCACATCTTCTTCTACCCTGTGTACCGCCTCAATCGTACATCAGCCTCTGCCTAGGAGGTACCTCAACTGTCTTCTGATCATTAGAAGAACGGGTCGGACAGTCACGAGCCATGTGACCATGCCCGCCGTAGGAGTAACACTATCCTCTCCTGGAATGAATGGATCTGTCTCCACTCTGGGTGCCCTACACAACTGATCCTAAGTCATGCGGTTAACCTCCTGTGTGTATGGTTCTGTTGGAACTTTGTGTCACCTGTCTACTGCCAGCTGCAGAAGACTCTCCTGCAAGTCGACTATTGGTGGGTCTCGCTGGTGGAGACTACTCAGCATGGGTACTCTTCACTTGGAGGGCTCACTCCAAAAGTCCTGCCTACGTCGGGATGCTGTGGGAGATAACTAAAGCTCTAATCACTCACCTGAGTCCCTGGTCAATGGTCTGGGCCCTGAAGAATGGGTCTCATACCATATCAGAGGATTAGTGCGAGTGGTCTATGAACCTCACTGAGTACTGATCTACAATCATGCTGCCTCGCTGCAGATGAAGTAGCTCTTGTATCTGCACCGCTTAAAGGGTGGCGGGTACAAAATCCGCCCGGAACAGGCTCTCAAAGTCTTCCCATAGAAGTGATGCCTCATCATGCATCTGGAGCATCAGGTGCCACCATCATTCTTCTTTTTTCTGAAGGAGGCTGGCAGCAAGGATCACCATGAAGTCGGCTTGTGTCCCTACCAGGCTGAAGACTCTCACCATATCCTCCAACCAATCCTCAACCATCTGCGGGTTCGTCTATCCCTTGAACCCGGTTGGCCTCTGGCACTGGAACTCATGAAGCGCGCTCAATCGGCATGCACTATCTGCTGCTAGGGTTGATGGCATCGGTGGCCCAACGGGGAGTGGTACCGCTGGTGCCTCCCTGGGTGCCTCAACTAGAAGAGGGCCCTGTACTGAGGACTCTTCGCTCGATGGGATATCAGTATGTATAACTCATGGGGATCTAGATAGTCGTCTATAGGGACACATCTTGAAAGAAATAGATGCGACGCGGTAAAAGACTATACCTGGTGAGCTGACCTTGTTTGAGCTGACATAAATTAATATTTTGAAAATACAAACAAAATCAGTTTTTTTATGCACTGAGTCCGAAATCAGAAGTCAAGGACCTGATGTATGGATACATCGGCAACCAACACCAACACTGGACTCCCAGAACTGAAAACCACACTTAGTACCCTTAACACTATTACATCACAAAAAAGTAATATCAGAGTTTGAAGTTCTTTGGTATAACCAACATCCTATGATAAAAATTTGTCATGACCCATCCCTTGGGGCTCGTATCGTGACTACCCCAATCTTGCCTTCCATAGGCCATGGGCTGGTGACAAGCACTAAAGGCGTAAATCCCTAAAACAGGGATGGCATTGCCTTTATAAAATGTAGACTCACATAACCAGAGTATAGGAGGAAGCATACACAAAGTAAAAGATGTATAAAAAGTGTACTGAAAGTAAAGGCGTCGGAAATACAATCCCAACAATAAAGTATAGGGAAAGGAAAAGTATGTACAACTAATAAGACATATATATGGAAGGTGTCTAGAAGCTTCTGGATCGTCCAACATGGATCCTACCTGAAGGGTAGGTACAAATAGACTCCTCAGTGCTCCACATCCGTCTGTCTGCTCTGGGTACCGACTTGTCCTAAGGTCCACCTATGGGTACCGTCCAGTACTTATACACTCTGCCTCAGTCAGTGTTGTCCGTTGTCTGCATCCAACACAACGAGGTGCGGGAAAAGCCCATGCAGGGGTGAGTATAACGATACTCAGTAGGGACCCCGAGACCCTCAAGGGGTCACAAAATCTAAAAAGGATAAACCAAAATTATGATTTCAATGGATAACCATTACTTAGTTATATTCCCATACTTATATTTAAGTTATCAAGTAACCCATCTTAATCATGATGAAAACAAAAAGGGCATTGACTCAGATGAAACCCGTATTTTTATTATCGAAACCACGACTGATGGAGAACTCCTCCTCTGTCGAGTACAGTGGGCATGTCACGACACCGAGGCGCTTCTCACTAAACTTAGACTGCTGAGGTACTCCTCATGTCGAGTACCATGCGACTGCTTCCAAATACTGGGCGCTCTGCCCGCTGTGGGTCTGCCACCAAATACCGGGCGATCCCCCTAATACCCTACAGAGGTACTCCTCCATTAAAGTAATGTGGGTCTACAGCCAACTACCAGGTTCTCCATACGCTGTGGCTCTGCCGCCAAATACATGGTGCTTTGTCCACTGGGCTAGTCGAATCACTCCAAGTCAAATCGGTCAAGCAGTCGTCGTGTCTACTTCTACTAGGTCTCCACACTCTGTCTGCTCGTCACCAGAAGGATCCTCTCCACGAGCGACTGGTCGATACTCCAAGTGTCATGAAGTATCACATAGAAGATTCTCAAAGAGACTGCCACGTCATATGGGTCTCAACGCAATAAACGGTGCGTTAATCGGACACCTGGTCTGCGAGTTATTAGCATTTTAGTCTTGGGGGCCCGACTGGATTCGTGTATGAATAGAGTTGACAGTATCTCAAATATACCCCGAAATCCCATGGGGTATACTCAATGGGACAGTTTCTCAATGAGATTACCAGCACCACTGACGGCTCATCAAACAGACGTCTGGTGCCAAAGATATGGCCAAAGTAAGCAATGGGCCATTAGTGGGCTTGGGTCTAATCCGACCCAGTTGGATCGACATAGCCCAACCCATTCTGGGTCGACCCGGTTAGACTCGTTGGGTTTGACTCAGCCCATTGGGCGGGTAAGCCTGCTATGTTTCAACTCGGTCCGCTGGGCCCGACCCAGCGGACTGCGAGGGAAGTTTGGCCCCGATACAGCCATAGAGGCGACATCGGCCCGAAAGATGGGGCCGGTTCGGCCAGCGTCGCAAAGGGTGAGACTCAAGTGGTGAGCATATAGAAGACCATAGAGAAAGCTGCATGGGGCACCGGCATTCCGTCTACACTCCGGGCAGGCCGCGAGTGCACCAGGCATGACGCTAGGGCACCGGGAAGCGCGCTTGGGCGCGGGCAGCATGTTGGGGTGTCGGGAAGGCTAAAGAAGGTGGCCGCAGGATGCCGTGAGGGTGACGGGCAGCGCGACAGGGGGCTGTGAGGGTGCCGGGCAGGGCACCGGGGCACCAGGCAGGCTGCTGACAGGGGCCGAGCAGGCCGGTGGGGCTGCGGGCAGGGCGCCGGCGGGGCGCCGGCAGCGCGCTAGCGAGGCACGACAGCGTGCTGTTAGGGTGTTGGCTAGGGCGCAGGTAGCAAACTGGGGTGTCTTGGGGGCGGTTCGGCCTTTGATCGCCATCGCCTCTTTGTGATGTCAGGCTTCTACTTCGAAGAACATCACAATGAAAAACCGACGGAGGGTGTCGGTCCGTGTGAGTTTGGGCCGAACCCTCTGCATTTAGGAGGATATCAATTAGCTCAACATAAGTAGAAGTTGTTCATTAAAAACGTCCACATCAATTCCTTTTTATCCTTCGAAGAAGGTAAGAAATGGAATATAATATCAACATGAAAATTAAACCCCCTACCTCGAATTTAGTGATCGACGATAGATTCACGTAATGCAGTCATCATTACATCAAAGTCAGAGGAAGAATATCTCAAAGAATACGAGTCGAGATGACATCATCGGTGTTCTTCGTGGGCAGTAGTAATTCTATTTCTTTCCTCGGTTGAAGAAGGAAGAAGGATAATTTCCTCATTCTTCGTTCTTCGTGGGCGACGGTTCTTCGTTGGAGGAATAATTCTCCAAGGGATGGGCGTCACGTCTCTTTTCCAGTGTTTCGCCGCTTGAATAAGTCATCCCAAAACCTTCCCCCAAAAATCCATTATAGAGGAGAAGGAGGTTTTGTATAAAATTACGTTGGCACATAATTCAAATTTGGCGAATTAAAATAGTGGGCCCCACCTAATTAAATTCATGAGATGTGTCACATTTAATTAGGTGGATTGGAAAGATGCTCTCCATCATTACAGAGGGAGAAGTTGGAGGTTTTATACTCCACCATTAATAGGGGTCTATAGGTCCCCACCCCTATCATTTAATAGAGAGGTTATGGGTCTTGGGTGGTCGCCAAATCATAACCTCTAACGTGAGGTTATGTGTGGGTGGGCCTCACCACCATAACCTCTCATGGGAGGTTTTGGTGTGGTGGACCCAACTTACAACCTCCCCTTGGAGGTTTTAGCCACCAAAATAAAATAAACATAAAACATTATTTTATTCAATTTAATAAAAGACCTCCAAAATCTAACATCCAAACTCATCAGAACGCAACTGCGGTGAAGGTCTCACTAAGAAATTTCCAATGCTGTGAGTTCAATAGTGCACTCAAATTTCAATTCTGAGCACCAGTTCAAAAGTTATAGAAACTCGCTCGTACATTTACTGCATGTACCCAAAATACATCAGAAATTGATTCCGGACACACTGGGCCTCAGAATCAAGCGCCGTCAGAAACTGCAGACTCGTAAGATTTATGTGTATTTAAAAAAATCTAGGGAATTTAGGGTCATTACATATATTTTTTTATTTATGTTTGTGGATATCATAATCATTATAATAATACTCATCATCCAATGACCAGTGAAAATTAAGATTCGTCAAGAATTTCATCAAGGTATCAACCATCATATTTCATGTAAGCATAGTTCGTTTCATAGAACCTTTGAATATATATTTGTTATATTTTAGCCATCATCTATTTAGTTTATATTGTTACCATCTTAAGTTGGATATTTAATCGATCAAAATAGATATATCATGGCTGTAAGATGAATTCAATTTTTTTTATGATCTCTAGGATTCAATACCTTAATATTAAATCTTGGGAAATGACTTCAGATATATCAAAATTGTTTCACTCATTATAGATATGTTTTGTAGGAAAATTCTTCTAATAATTATATTTACTATCCTTAATATTATCTTTTAGTCTTTCTTTAATTCCCATTAATCTATTCAACCACCTTGTAATATGAGCTACCTCAACCTCATTATGTTTTATACAAAAAACATCAATGTAGAAATTATAATTAAAAATTGAAGTAGTAGTCTATTATGTATAAGTTTATTTATTTAATGATTGAGTAGTCTTATATAATGGAACCCCAATTTTTTCTTTTATTTTTAAAAATATCTTCTCAAATGATTTTTATTCTCTATAAGGCTTTGAATTAAATCATCTACAAAATTATTATGATGTTCTTAGTATATTTAATTTCAATTTTGTATCCCCATATTTTATAGAAAACATTAAAAATAGTTATTAAATATTACTATCCAATAATTAATTTTCAAAAAAAGATAGAATATTTATAAAAATCATAAATCTTTTGTTCTTTATTGAAATAATTTCAATAGGGAAAAAATGAATAGCAAATATTGTACATGAAACACAGGTATTTTAGTTTCTAAATAATAAAATCGTTAAAAATATGTGAATTATAAATTATTCTATATTAAACATGTCTTTTTTAACGGTTAATCTATACCATAAATGTTCCATCAAATCGCACACATCAAATTATTCCCCAGATGGAAATAATGGTGAAACATCATCTTATTCTCTCAAATGAAATTTTAAAAATATTTTATCATGAATTATGTATTCTAATATAACAAAGAGAATTTATCAACAATTAGTATTTTTGATATTGTTTTACATGTGATCTTTATAATAATACTATGTTTCTATATTAAAAATTCGTGGTTGGTTTGGATAATTATTCCCTACATATGATTCTATAATATCTCCTACCATATCTAAAATGAGATCTTTTTTTCTACTAAAATGTTAGTGAATGAAAACATATATATGAGTCATAAAAAAATTAGAATATATAAATTTTGATATTAACGATAAAATAAAGTCACTTCCACTGATATAATTTGTATTAAACTAAAATAGATATTTAATACCTGATAAGAAATATTGTCTTATATAGTCAAGTTTATGGTATCATTACAAGGTTGTGGATTAATGTCGAAAAACAATTTTAATTTTCATACCTATAAAAATACTATTGTATTAGAATTAATAACATTAAAATTATAAATTATAAAAAATAAGGAAATATAAATTGTAAACATGGGAATCACATGGAATATTGGACAATAATATAAATATTCTTAAATTATACTATATCTAAAAAGTTCCAATCAAGGAAAAATATTCTCTTTTATCCCAATGGATAAGTAGGAACAGTATTTTTATACAATTTAAACAAGTTCTATCCATGAAAAACATAACATTATTTGATTAAAAGAAATATTTTTTTGACCACAAAAATATGATACATGAAATTAGCATCAGGAAGCTCTATCCAAAATAAGATCTTCAATCATCAATAATAGAACTAATTCCATACTAGGAATTTATCAACCATCATGTTTCGTTAAAATATAGGCTAATATACCAATAACTTTATTGAGCAAAACAACCAGAAAGATCATGTTCCTCACCAAAAATCTTATTGGTATCAATGGTCTGATGAAACAATTAGAAATGAAATATATAAACAATTAAAATTATTCCTCCAAATATAATATCAATTAAATAAAATGAAGGAAAATAAAATTGATGTCCAAATGGAAGTGATATGTAGAATATATTTAAAATTGATTGTATTCCATTTTTTATATCTTCTATTCGTCAATGTATCCTTCCAATTAATAAATTAATTTGTAAGAAACACCTAACAATATCGTATTAAATCTTACAGTTTTATTTTAACATAATCAGAAATAAAAATTTCCTCTCATAAGTTTAATTCAATTCCCTTACAAATTTTATTGTTCCTATGTTTTGAAAGTTGAATCATTAAATTGGATAAAAAATAGAAAAAATTTATGTTATAATCTACAAACTGAAACCAAAAACAACAAACATTATTTTATGTAAATCTCTATATAAAGTGTATTGTGATTTTCAAAACATGAAATTCAAATTATTAATTTATTTCAAAAATACATTATACCTATACATTCTTGTTTTGTCATATTATAAAAATAAATATATTTTTTATCCAAATTTTTCATATAAATAGTTTACTTTTATTATAATAATATTGATCACTTTTATTAATTCCATGATTTATAGTCATTTTGTTTTGTTTAGAACATGTGAGTAATATCAAATCAACTCTTCAAAACTAGTTCTATATCCTTAAATATCATTAGTAAAGGTTATTATACAATTTAAATTGGTGTCAATTAGATTACAACATATTGATATGAATTACAATGTAATATATTTTAATCTATTAAATTCCAAAAAAAAACATTCCATAAAAAACCCTCCATGTTCATATAATTACATCCTAAATAATCATTGATTATATAGATATTTTTTGTATAGAATAATAAATATCATTGATATGTAATGACCCATTTTATACAAAACCAAGGGATTCAGATTTGGTTCATCCCTTGAATTATAAAATTCTACCCAAACCCCTCATTCATATCTTACCAAGCAACATGTCACAACAAATACCTATTGAATAATCTATTATTTATAGATAAATCATGAGCTTAATCTGAGATATATCTAATAAAACTATAAATCATTCTCATATTCCAATTATATAAGACCATTATCATGTATCCTTTAATAATAATTATGTAGTGAATCTTATTTATACATGAAAAAATTCAATCAATTGAATTTTATTACAGTGTGAGAATTATCTATGACCAAACAGCAGTATACATCATTCCCAAAATTCTACGAATCAAGAAACAATTTATATTACATCATCTAGGAATATCATATTAACAATATCATGTTATAAGAATATCAGTTTAGGTAAGATAGTTATCTACCTTACCAAATTTGTCCTCGGAATCTAAAAATATTTTCAAACATTACCAAATAAATAAATATTCTATAATAATCATTTTTATTCATTCACCTCATTAATCAAATATATATTATGAATCATCATGGATTAATCCATTTTTAATAACTTAACTACTTTATTTTGTATACAATCACTGTTGTGATTTAAAATCAATCTCTTTTGATAAACAATGTATCATGATAAATTAATCAATACATTCGTTCAATTAATTTCTAAATCATTATATTGACCATAACACTTACAATATCCTTTATAATCACTTATTATGTTATGAAAACTATTTATCTCATTACAAACATGCATCACCTCATGAATTAATAATTTATTCTCCATTTTTTGTCATCTAACACAAAAAATAAATTCTACATCACATAAATTTAGCCTGTAAATCTTTTTATATTAATATTATTGAAAAAATGAACAAATGCCACTTAGTTTATAAAATGATATAGGAATCATTATTCCTTCATTTTGACACATAGATATTATATATCTATTATGCATCACCGATATTTATTTAAATGTATAATAAATTATAAATACATAATTGATATATGATTATTATTTATAAAATAAATTATTTTTATTCATGGTTATGAAAATTGTTTTCCTTCTTTCTAAAACGAATTTTTTTATGATTCTGGGAATATTATTAGTAATATTTATATTTTTTTACATAGTATAGACTATAACATTTTGAATAAGAGGGACAATGTCAGAAGTCCTAAAACATCTTACATTTAGTATCATATCATTGATTATATATATTATATATGAATTAGTATTTTATAAAATAATGGATTGATAAAATCATAAGAGAATGACTCGTTTAATATATGAATTTCTTGTATTATTAATAAATTTACCAATGATTATTTTTACTTAAAAAACTATATTTCTTATATGTTATTCAACGTAACACAACTTGATTTATATAGTTTGATGAATATAAATTTAAGTGGTATTTAAAAATTTAAAATAATCAAAAAAGTTATATTTAGTCCACAAATTATAGAATTAATCTGGTAGGAGTAATCATATACAATGATAATATTTATGTGGTGGTCACGTAATCGAATACATTATTAGACATCTAATGATATAGAATTTATTTTAACATTCAATTATAAAGGTCAACCAATTAAATTATGGTTAATGATTTATAATATTCTATATTTACACTAAATTGTATTAGATCAAAAAAACATAACATAAAAAATATAAAGTGAAAATTAGGAATGCCTTTGTCTGTATTTTTCAAAGATTTAGTATTAATATTTTAATATATGGTTTAAAAATTCTAATCAATTTTACCATAAAATTGATAAAATAATTGTTTTTAGTTATCCCATCGATATTTTGGGAAATATATATAATATTTCATAAAATTATATATTTTTTATTCTACATGGTAATTCCATGATTAAAGATATATCAATTAAGAAACTAATGATAGACATTTTTAATGTGGATAGGAAAAAATCCAGTAAATATAATTTTTTTGGAAGATCGATGGGTTTGATTCACAAGATATATTGAAATGTTCATTTACTCATGTTTCAAAAGTGGGTTTTTTATACAAGTAGAATTTTAGGAGTGTAATTATGAAGATAGTGATTTCTATAAATGAAATATACCCCATTATAAAAAACATAAGGAAAATTTTTCTCTATAAAATTTATGAAATATGTGGAAAACTTATTACATATATATATATATATATATCTTTCTAGGGATGTATCAATAAAGGGATACATACTCTTAGTATGCACACATACAGACACAAACTGGTATAGTGAAAAAAAATTAGCATATAGAACTCTAATAAATTTTTTTAGAAGTATTTCTTGGTAGAATCTAATGAAGTGTAAGATTCTAATCATATTCACAAGGATAATAAAATATTATCATTAAAAGAATTATTAAATAGTTGAGAAAAGTTATAAATTTAATCATTATTTAAATATATAATTATTGTTAGGTTGATATATTTAATCTAAATGAGCTCAATTAGGGTTTTTGTTTCCATATATGTATAAATAATGACATAGAATAGTGCTAAAAATTAATTTTCTTGCCTTAGAATTTAATTAATTTTTTTCATTAGATATGGTGACATGATTTATTTGGATTAAAATTTTTATTTTATAACTATTTTAAATTATGTATAAAACCATGATATCAGTATTAAATAATGATATATCCTTAAAAATAAACCATGTTATTAAATTTTTTTAATGTTCGATCCTGTAATGATTTTCCAAGATTCTACATGATGTATTATAAGTTATTTATATTTCTATATAATTATCCATGAAAAAAACTCAATTGATAGAATGATATATAAGTTTTTTAAACAAAATGAATATTAATATGTGGTAGGATTATTAATATTTTATATTAATTCTTTTATATAGAAAAAATATATTTATGTTTTTAGAAGGATAATATATACATAAGTGTATCAAAATTTTAAATTAAGAATAAATTTCTATATTATTATTCATTCAAATTTTCTTTTTTAACTGAATTATTATTGTACGATTAATAACATTTCAAAAGAAATAATATATATGATTCATAATTAATTATAATCATTAAATAGTGTGTGTTGTGATAATATGTTAATATAGAAATCAGTACGAGATCACATGAAATGTATATTTATCTTAAGAAAAACAAATACTAAGTTTCTTCTAGACTAACACACTTTTATTTCATCACATAAAATGTCATATATAATGTCATTGGTAAAATTAGTTTTATATTTCATAGTAATACCCAACACATAAATTCAAAAAAGTAACTTAAATGTGAATTGATGTTTCCAAGGTCCCTGTGTTTGAGGCTGACACCCAGAGAGAGGGGGTGAATAGGGTAACAAATTTATTTTAAAAAATAATTATTTTTAGATCATGTCTTAGTGTAATAAAGAATAAGAAATCATTTATAAAAGAAAAATAATGTCTAGTAAAAGTGAAAACTAATATAATCACATTGATTGGTATTTTTTTTGGTTAACCATCGATTCATATAGTTATTCCTAAGGATCTTTAATGTTATAATTTTCTTAAGTACTTGAATTACTAATTTTAAACATAGTTAATTCAAACATTATAATTTTATTTACTATAGAGATCAAAGTTTAAAGAATCTTCTTCAATATTTAATTTTTACCACATGAAAGTGTTCACAAAATGTTTTGGAATCTTGTTAAAAAATTAAAAAAATAACATATGTAAGGAATCTATTTTTCCAAAAAAATATCAATGTAGGAAAACTATATTGATTTTTCCCATAATATATTATCTACTTCTCGATCATTTTTTTCATTTTCCAACTTTTTTCATCTCGAAAAACCTATCATAAAAATACAGGATCTATCAATGTCACCTATATCATTCAAGTAGTACATTCGTGTTAAACAATATAATTTTTTGTCAAACTCATCCTATTATAATGAATTAGATCGACCATTAATGTCTCAATAGTACTCAAAAATATATAAGATATAATTCTATATATTATTTGGAAATAAACAAAAATAGGATTGTTTATACAATTCTACAATGTGGTGAGGCATTCCGTAGTGGATATGTAAAGATAATGATCCAAATTAAAATTTATTCCCTATGATATCATCCATTTTCAATTCGTCAAAATTATGTAGATATAAAAATGAAATATTTTTATCTAATAATTACATGATTTATTTTATAATATATATGGTCATTTAATCCTAATAAACTCTTAATAAAATTATATTCATTATTTATTAAAAGTTATTTTAACTCTAAAATGTCACCTAAAAATGTTATTTCTCTATTTATTTTTAAGTCCATAGAATGAGTTTAGAAATTACACTAAATCTTGAATCTCAAAATAAAGAATCATCTTTTGAATGGTAAAAAAGAAAGTATCTATAAGAAGAAACAATTTATAACACTAGGTAAATTTATATCAAAATTATAAAAATTATTTCTACTCTAGTAATGTATGCTTTGAATATTAAATTTTAAGAAAAAAACATAGCTCTAAGAAATACCATTCATGAAATTCCATTAACATAAAATCAGTTTTAATAAAGTACAATGGTTTTATTGTTCTCTATGATTCATCCTCATTCATTTATTATATCAACTCACAACTTATATAAAAAAAACCACTTATTTTTTCATCAATTTGTATCTAAATCAACACATTATCATAAATATCAGAACTAATTCAAAATTAATAAAATAATTTTACAAATTTTGTAAATATTAACATGAATGTTTTGGTACATTTCTTACCATAGTATGAAATATCAAGCTAATATTGTACTTTTGGGTATTCTATAGTTTTTATAGAGGGTTTTTGTTCACCATTATGTGAGTGTTTTCCTTCCAGGATTGGTATTACAGAATGGAAAATTATTGTGAAATATTGGTGTAGTTTTTGAACCTACCAATTGGAATTACATGTGATGTGGTCTTCTACTTTATGAATAACATAATATATATCCATTTATTTAAGTCTATATACTTAATGAATTTAACATAATTTAATTTTTTTATATGATATTAACATATTCCATGTCCTATATAACAACATCATTTCATAAAATATGTTATAAGGTTATTATGGAGGAAATTTTGGATGTTGTACAATTTTATATGGTGGACTCGGATTCTATTGTGTGGTATATGATTTTCTCCATGGTGCGTGTAGTTTTGGTGTGGTTCTTTTATAGTGGTGAAGATGCAGGATGTTAGAATTTGGGATGTTCTTCCAAATTATGATTCATTACACCATAGAGCAGTGTATAAGGTGTAGTGTCTGTATGAGGTCTCAGATCCCAAAATGAAGAAATATCAATTAAACCATGTTATTTTCCATGGTTTATAGATCCCACCATTGACCATGGTAGATATTTTGAACCAAATTTGACTGAAAAACAATTCGGTATATCCAACACCATTATGTTGTATTCATGTTCATTTTTCTACTCATCATGGAATATCCCTATTTAATGTTCCGTGAAGCTAGTTTTTATGGAATGTTTATAATTTTTTGGCCCCAATAAACTCATCCTTCTGTATTCATTTCAACTAAAATTTAGAATGACACTTGGACTTCTTTAAGGGGTCTTCAAGCCCCGCATCACTTACTTTCACCCCCTCAACTGGTGGATCGACTCTTAATAATTCAAAGTTATTTATTTCTATTTAATATTAAATTTTTTCATTTCATTTGTTAGTTTTGAAATATATGAAAATTCACTAAAAAGTAATTACGTACTATTCTAGATTCAAATAGTAATTCAAGACCCTTTGTTGAATCAATGTTAGACTAATTGAATTGACATACTCTTCTATGAAATGTGATAGAAGAAGTTATATTGATTTACTTTTTCTATTATATGATTCTAGAATCACCTATATTACATGTAATATTTTTTTTATTCATCTAAACATCTTTATCAATGAACTATAACTCAATTTGAAAATTCTTGATCAGTGGAATCATTTTTTTGGGTATGATATATGGCTGGCCATTAATTATTCCAAAAAAAATATTACATCCTAAACCATGGTAACGTAGGATGTTCCATACCATGTGTGGATCATGTTCACATTTGATTCCTTGGTATAATTTTTAGGTTTTAATACATTATCAATCTATTTTTACTATGATCACATGTGGATATCAGTGATTTCCATGAGACCCATGGATGATACATGTTTCCATGATTATGATTAAATATTTTTCATTGATGATTTATGTTCACCTAAAATATAATATATTTCTATAATTTCACATAATTATTTTTTAATTTTTTGTTTTTATTTTTCCAATTTTAATGTGTGATATCATACATTTGATGATTTTTTTCATATATCATTCAATAGGAGGCCATTATGACATGTTTATCCCTTATAAGGTTAGTGCACATGACCTTCAATGGAATTGATGATAGATCTGGGTTCATGATAGGGACGTGATGATGCCTCATAAATTCTATGTAAATTCCTTAATTCCTAGTGAATTCCATGTAGAATATTTCATTTGGGCCTTATGGATGCCATGTAGAAAGATCACCCATTACTAAGCTGATTGCATGGACATGACTGACAAGTTGTATTGTTAATGTTGAGTAATTTATTAACTTAAAGTCTAGAATTAAGTATTCTAGACTTGTGGTTATTCCTTGTGTTCTTTTGATATATTGATATTCATAAAAAATGGAGGAGAAGAAGGTATAGTTGTGGTTTATGGTGTCTTGGTTGGTATACAGGTGATCAAAATATGATTGATTGTTATTTCATTTCCATTTATAGTTTTCATTTAAAAAACCCATAAATCATGTTCACATTTGTTAATGAGACATTGATGGTATCCTATAGGGTTTTATTACACACAACATACAAGGGAATCAATATATGTTTGAAGAATTTACTTATAGGTGTCCATACAAGGAAAAAGGGTTATGTGGCATATAGTGGAGTCAGAGATCATGGAGCTGTTGGTGGGATGAAGAGTGACATTTGATAATTCTATAATGTTTAATGTATTTATTTACCTTCATTCAGTCATAATCTGGGTTGGATTTCTATAGTTGGAACCTAGGTTTTTTACCTTCATTACATATCAGGATTTATATGTCATTCATTATTAAAATATGATTATTTAGTTTCATCATGTTATTAGGAATGTTATATAGTATTTTTATTATTGGTTAAAATATATGATAATGATGTTATTGAATCCACAAAAACTATGTTCATAGACTTACTACTACTCATTAGCCACTTTGTTATAGGTAGTAGCACATTAGGTCATACATCTCTTTGTCTCTCACCTGATCATTCAAGATAGGGCATTATAAAATTGTATTAGAGAAAAATTAATTTTAATTTCTTTTTGTAGAACCAGATATATGGTATAAGGTTGTTATGTGATTTGGGAATATGGTATGTTGATTTCAATTTGTCTGACCGTATCATGTGTAATTTACCTCCATGTTATCGTTGAAGGTATTTTTTCTACAATTATTTGGATATATAGTTTGTTCATTTTCCATTATTAATAAAATATGATCATATGACTTATATATACCATTTCTATGATTCATACTACTATATTAATTTTTTTAATTGATTATGCTATCAATTTCCGGTAGACTTTTATTCTTTAATTGAGGGACTATTTTCTATATTATTAGGATATAAGTAATTAAATTATTTACTTGAACCTGAGAATACTTATATGTTTTGTGTATATATATATGTGACTGGGAATAAAATTCATGGATGGATACCTAGGGTATTTCAGGGAGGAATATATATTGGGTTATGGGTAGAATCTCATGAGACACTATTTTTATCCTATAGAAAGATTGGGATATATCCATATTATCTAGATTTCCCAACTTTCCTTCAAAATTTAAACAATTACACCCCAATATATACTAATGGGACAACTATATGGCATGGTCCATGATTGTACTACATTGAAGGATACCCCTTTTCAACTGCCTACTATGTAGGAGGATACAATAAAGCACACTCCCACTTGTACTATATTGGTGCAGAAAGTGGGACTACTTCATATGAGAGTCACTATTCTTGTTCTACGATAGGGTGGAGGGTCAGCGATGTCCATGGTAGACTATGCTAAAATTTTACACCTCCATCCTCCTCCTACCATTTAATGAATTAGATCACTTCAGGATGTATATGATTTGATTGATGTCATCAAAGGTTTCTTTAAGATTATTGATACACCCGAGGATATAAAGGTGAAACTGGGAGATTTCAAGATACTTAGACCCCCCAAGAGGTGGTGGAGAATGATAAAATAGGTTTGAATAGGTGAGGTTCTATCCTATCAGGGCATCAATGTAATGTTTTGTCATGAACCATCCAAGGTCAACCCTAAACCAGTAAACCAAGATGGTCTGAAACAAGTTCAGAGTGTCATTCCTGACCCCCTTGGGATGATAACTAATATCGTGAATCAAACTATATATGAGGGAAATATTTTTCCCATAAATAAAAGATAAGTAAATAAATAATGTCTGATAGTAAAAAAATTCTAGCATAAAAAATAATGTTAAACTACACATACCTCCATGTGTCCTTATTAGTCACCACCAGACTAAGAACCGTGTTCGCTATGAGAGTGATCCAGTAATAGCAGAACATTAAACTAAAATGATATAGTAGTAGTGAGAACATAAATTATTCGAATAAAAACATTATAAAAATAATTTCCCTTATCCCCAAAAACATTCCACCAATAGTAGTTTGAACTAGATTAATAAAAATTTGGTTTTTATATAAATATTACATTTTAATACAAACAATATGCAATATTTCACAAATAATTTTAAAAAAACACAAGAATAGAAAATTGGTGATGTTCTTACTCATTTGAAAAAATCTACATTGAAATCCTTTTAAAGAAATCACTCCTTAATAGATTTCTAAAAAAATACTACAATTAGATACGAGAATAAAATTAAACACAATGAGGGTAATGGCTCTATTAATGCTCATAATAGGGAATCAAAAGAAATACTGTGATTATAGAGGGAGAAAAGAACATAAAATACATGTGGCCCCTCATGAAGGTATTCCCTACACAATGATTTCACAACTCTCTAATGCCTGAAAGTCACCCTACTAATCCTTGTCGAGGGTCCCAATCCCATAGCAAAAATAACAAAACATTCTCCTTCATTGGGCCACTTCCCAGTGTGTGGTCTAAACTATATCAGTAATCATTCATGGTAAAACTCTTTTCTAGGTAATGTTCTCATGTTTATTTCATAAGGGATTTGCCATAAAATTCAAAAAACAGGCCACATACAAACATAACCACACAGACCAGACAATTTGGAATCACCCCGGCCACCTCAAGGGTTTGTCCCTTGCGTTAAAATAATTATCACCCAAGGAAGTCCCATATCAATGACCCTTCCATCTCACTATCAACCAACGAGGAAAAATAAAAAACTCAAGAGGGTTTTTCCCAAAACCATTTCAATGATTATAGACATGACTCATACAATTTTCACACATCAAAACTTTTCCATGTAACCATTACAAAAGTGAAAACCGAGATATTAGCTTTGACTATTAATGGAAAATTTACAAAAACATGTTATGAGAATCATTTCCAACAAAGAGACACACATTTCCACTATTCCATTTCCTTTCGGCCTTTATGCTTCAAACACACACCCAAATATTTCATATTTTCCAAACTGGACCTTACTAAAAATCCACATTACTATAAAAAATAGTTTGAAACATGGAAAATGCGCACAAAGGTGAAAAACAATATTTGAAACGTTTTAGAAATAAATTTCTAATTATCAAACATAAAATTTTCCATAAATCCATTCATCTAATTCATGAAAATTCCTAATGTCACTTTGTAAACCATTGAGTCATTTATGAAAAGGAGAGGGAGAGAGAAGATAGAGTTCTTTATTTTAAAATCATGATTTGAGAGAAGAGTCACTCAAAATTTCATCATATTTTGTAGGAACATCCATGGGTTCACTCAGTACATCCATGGATGTGCCCACATCCAATGGTATAACACAGGTGGTCTTCAGCAAACCCTTTTTAAAGAAACCACCTAAACAACATTTATTAGCATAAATAACCATGTACACTAAAATTTTTTTTTCCTAAACATAACAAAACATATCCAATCAAATTCCACCAAAAAAATTTATTTATGTAAACACCACCCAACTTGTCCAACACAACCATTTTTATGGAAAAGTGCAATTATCCAAATCCAACGGCAAGGCACACACATGGGAATAAATAGTTAAACAGTAAAGAATTAAATTTTAATCAAATATATCAACATGAAAATCCTGCAATTAATTATATATGACTATAATAAGGGTGAGAAATTTGATTTAAGGATAAAATATTAAATTTAAAGAATCACATGGAATCAAATTTGAAGAAAGTGGCGTGGATACACCTACCTCAAGGAATGAACAAGTCAAAACATTCTAACTCATGAAACAACCTACTCTCACACACACACTTCAATATATATATATGTATATATACACACACCATTAAACTGATGCACATCTTCCATGTGCCATGAGGGAACACGTAATTAATATATATATATATATATATATATATATATATATATATCCATACATGTTATAATGTCTGTGTGCATGTGGAATTGATCTCAACTCCATGCAACAATTAACCGAAAACCAATATTAGTACGGTGAGGAAAAACACACAACTGACTAAATAGTAAGGACTCACTTGACACAAAAGACCCTAAATTAGATGTTTGAAAAACATTTTTTTGTTTATACCCTTTTTTGAAACAATGGAAGTAGAGCGATATGAGTCCATCAGCCTTGTCGTTGGCGACAGATGCCTGAACATGGCCCATTGTGTCCCAATACATCAATTGGAGACCCTATTGGATGAAGAACACATCAAACCAAAAATTATAAACCAACAACTACTATTACATTATTATATGGCTATACATTTCATAAAAGTTCCAATTCCACTTTAAAATAACCATGGAAAATCAAACTAGCACCCAAGTCATAATAAACATTGGAAATTTTAAAAAATACATTTGAAACATATTTTTAAAAAACTGAATCAAATTCATAATACCATAATATGATTAACATTGTTTCAAAAGAGGTTCAAATCAACTTAATAAATTTATTTCAATAAACTAACCACTAAAGGAAAGGATTTAGGAAATAAAGGTGTGGAAAAACCTACCATAAACTTGTGTGAATGCAATTAAGGTCTCCGAGGAAGATAAATAGGCACTTGCAGAAAAAATGAAAATATTAGATTCAATGGATCCCAGACAAAACATTAACAGAAATATTTATAGTGTTACCAAACTGAAGTAAACAACTAAATTTAGAATCGAATATCATTGGAGGGAGAAAATTGTGCTCCATATATGAGATGACCAGAGAGGGAGGAACCAGACAAGGAGGGTTAAACCAAAGAAATATTCCAGTGAAAGGTGTGTGCAAGGGGTCATTCCACCCGGAGAGGATGGTTGGCTGGAGGAGACTGCCACACATGTAGTATTAGGGGTCCGGCCAAAGGCTATCACCGCCGCAAGGGGATGATGGTTCTAGGTTTGGTCATGCGTAGGTCGAGTGAGAGGGGGTGGGGATGTGCCACGAATGTGATAAGTGGTTTGAAGAAGTGTATTCTAGGGTTTCTTCGCTAATAAAATTATAAATTTAAATAAAATAAAAGTAAAATAAAACATAATACTAATGTTATCAAAATAAAAAATATAATAATAATAATAATAATAAAGATTTTATTCATTTTATTTTTTATAATAATAATAAAAATTAATTTGTGTATTTCATTTAAAAACATGATAATATTAATAAAAATTTAATAATTAGTATACAAATAAAAATATTAGTGATAATTATATTATTATATTTTTTTAATAAAAATAATATTATTATCCAAATAATAAGATTATTATTATTTATTAAATATTTTCCACATTTTATAATCAAAAAATATAATTATTATGAAATGAAAAACAATAAGGGAACTCAGGTCGACCGCATGGTTACTCCTAACCATACAGTGCCCACGCACGAGTCTGATCCCATCAAATTATTAAAACTAAAAAAATTTCAAACTGGGTCCCCAAACAAATCTTTGTCTAAATGATGTGACACTATGATAAGACTTAAATAAAAAAAACATTCATTGCTTGGGTGTGAAAATTATCTCTACCACCAACATATTCTACCCAAATAATGTCACGAAGACAATAGTTGACACAATTCTAATTGATTCCCAAACAAAACCAATGGAATCTGATATCCTATGGGTGACCATTCCAAACACATGTCACACCAAACCACTTCAAGACCACTGTCTATGATTGAGGGGAGAACACGAGACAATTCTCCCCAACATAATAATTCCTAAACATGGAAACCTTGAAACCGGAACACAGAACCCTGGGGGGAACACAAGAACTCCAAAACCGAACTCATTCATTTTCCCTACATAGACCGAGCAACACCCCTGAGACTTGAAGGAATGTTTTATATGAAAAAAACTTGAAAAATGAGGATGATAAATTAACATAACACTTCCCATCCATTTCATGAAACCAAAAATCCCCCTAAAGAAGATAGCTAAGACTAAACTCAAAATTATGATGTGTCTATTTATTCACGGGCCAAACACCCTTCGATGATAACAAACAACTTGAAAGCCACAACAGGAGAAGATAAAGGCGCATGGATTGTGGTATAATTATATCATCACTACAACACACCAAGTATAATCTTAACATGGAAACAAGAATAAAAAATTGAAACATTGGATTTTGCATACCGAAGATGAAAACATTATTCTGACTCAGGATCTATACCCCCTTAGGAAACTCTTGACTATTCGCGAGCTTCACCATGAGACCTGCATCTAGATCATTGATGGTTGAAGCATCTCCTGCCTTAACATTAGGTGTTTTCAACCTTAGGTCCCCATATCCATCCTTATGATGATTCAAATGACCATAATGGTTGTATGTCTTCAAAGGGATGAAACGTGAAAATAGAGAATTCCCAAGTAATCCATACTGGTCCCCCACAAGAGAATTTTCAAACAAAATTGTAGCCAATAACAATGAATATAGCTTTTTGGATATATGTTACTCCAATATTCACTACATTCTAGATGGGGATCCTTCACGATAGTTGACCACCATTAACCACAACCCTATCTCTGATGATGATGAGACATCTTGTCTTTAATATTCAATAACTGGACCCTCAAATAAATGTTAGACGGTACGAACCTTTTCACCCTCAAGAGTTCACAAAGTCCTAAATACACACACTATCTCTACGAAGCACATAAATTCCACTAAAAACATCTATTACATCAATAAATAGGCAATACATGAATGGAACAGGGAACTGGGAATGATTCACTGACTACATTAGCGAACATTCTGGGAGGCATACGCCGAAAGAAAATGAAAAGAACCACTAAAATTGGAATCAATACAAAACATAATCAAATAAACAACCCAGGACTACAGAAATCTGATCATAATAAAAACATATAAAAAAAGAGAAAAAAAATAACTTTTACCAAAACCTATAATTCTTTTAAAATATAAAACCGCTCAAATGGAACCATATGAACCATCACTTGTTCATTCAACATATCCTGCTTACATATTACACATACAAGTTCCCCCTTCACTATATGTACATCCCCACACAAATGTGACCCTCAATAAAGAATGAAAAATACAAAAAATATCATTTTTTATCAAGTCCAAACATATAAAACATTTTCAAAATTGAAACACTTCATCTTTAAAACCCAACATTACGTATTTAAAACCATTTTAGGATTGAACACCCATTCTAAAACCATTTTCACTTTTTAAAAATACACTTTAAATTTCAAAACCCACTCACATCAACTGAAATTTGAATTTATCAAAACCCACAAGAAATCATCGAAATGAGGAACTTGGTCATATTCCTAAATTGGAGATACGGTGTTGTATAAGGTCCCATCCTTAAAACATTACATAATCTTGAATTAAATGAATTATTCACATTAATGATATTTTCATGTTTAGAGTTTTAGATAATTAGGACATAACTATTACATTACATCTCAAAAGATACAAAGTAGACACTTTTACTCAGTTTCTATTTTTCTCACACACAAAAACTCTTGAAAAAAAGGGTCATGTTTATTTCCAAGTTTTAGACAGCATGACATTTCCATGATCCCATCCTTGACCCTATTATTCTTTATGTACTATGAAAAACATTTCAAAACATGGGATGAGCATAAAAAGCTCATTAAGGTTTATAAAACAATGAATGAAAACATTATCCCATCATTACATACATAGAATAATCTCATTAACATACCTCATGAAATCATAAGATTTATGAATAACACATAGAATACATAAATCATAAAGTTACCTTATGGAATCCATATCATAAATACATTATAGATACCAAAGCTACATAGGTTGTTACATTTTAAATACCCATAAAATTATATTCCCTAAATATTTAAGGAGAAACATTCACGTTTACCACTGTCCTATTACCCAATGTATTGGAGAGATATCTTGGGCTCACCCGCCCTAGGTTTATCACCAAACCACCGGTATACGTAAACAATTCCCAAGAACCATAACATATTCATAAATAATAAAACAAATATAAAGGTAATATAAAATTTTCACATTTCAATCACAATATATATCATTTAAATATATTGACATAAAAAATACAATATCAAAACCATTTTCAATACTGAAAATCATAAAAATATTATATGGTATTTATTTTCCTTTTGAAAACATTTCGGCTTGTTAATGAAGCCAAATATCAAATAATACTTGCGGCGATAAAAAGGTCATCATCACCACGAACGTTAAAAAGAAACATTCCTTTTTTCCATTTATTAAAATGCCTCATAGAAAAATGATTCCATTTGAATGAAATGAAAAATCAACGGGTTTTATACATCATATAAAAGAAATTGGTGTATTAAAACGAAATATGCCTCAATTAAAGGAGATTGAGATGAAGTCCCTTACAAAGATCATTTTTTAAATAAAATAGATCGATTATGTGTATTAAATATATGTACATGTAAATAATGTATAATTACAAGATAGGGTATCAAAAGTGATATCCCATATAATCATAGCTCAACATAATGAAAAAGTATGTGTTTACCCAAAGAATGGAAATTGGTTTAAGAAGTTACCTTACAAATATCATATAATTGAAGCGAGACTTAATAGAGTTGATATATTATGTATATAATATTTAAGTACACATTTTTAGACATAATATAATCATAATTAATAACAAAAAATATTTAAATACCATATAAATGATGAAGTATAATTTCAACCCAAAGTAAGGAAATCAGGTTAAGAATTCGCTTACCTCATGTCTGATTTGACACATTCATTCATTAATCTTCGTAATATTAAAATAAAGCTAATTTATACTTGATTAGGAACCTTTTTCAAGTTTATTATTTATTTTTATATCATTTATTACCATTCTATAAACATTATGTAATCATTTAATTTAATAACGGTCGTTTTGTCGATATTTGGTACTTGAGTCAAAAATGAACACCTTATAATTACAAGTAGTTCAAGTGGTCAAATATCCATTATATCCAGAATTATATTCATTATTACATATCCTATATATCCTATATATCATGTATATACATGTATATACATGTATTTATAATAGTATATAACATTTAGAGGTATGAAATGAAATGCATCGTTCATGGAGACAGTAAGCCCTACGTATGAATGAACACTACATTCATTTATATTACTTATTTTAATTGAATTAAAACATAATGATACATAGGTATAGTATAATTCCATTATAAAATAATATTTCATATCATTAAAACTATCCTTTATACATCCCACATATGGAATTTACGAGTCATATCACTTTGAGGGGGAACTAGTCCCCAATTCCTCAAATTAAATTATTGTATTTACCCATAATGGAAACCATAATGGCATGTTATAAAAGGAAAATACCGAATCCAAAAGAAAATATAAACATAATATATATCATATATAAATATAGTTCATTAATAATGGCCACCATGAGAGGCAGTAGGAGATAACTGAACAATCATAGTTTCGTGAGGCGTTAGTTTGCCACCCCCAAAAACATCATGTTCCTTACTAATTAGATGTGGGTGTGTGTATGTGTAGTAATAATAATTATCATTAAAAAATAATAGTATATTTATTATAATGGTGTTTTTATAAAAGAAAGTAATAAAAAGAGTTTATGGGGTCGGAGAAGTAAAATAAAAGAAATGAATTTATGAGAAACCATTACATTTAATTTGGGTAACTCCGTTTGGTTTGAACCAAAAGGATTTCATGAGGTGAATTATGTCTAAGGTAATGCTTCTATGTGGAAGTGAGGGATGTAGGGAGATTAAATGGGAAGATTTTGGACAATCAAAAATACTTGAGAGGTGTGAGGAACTAGTTAAAAGTGAGGGATTCTTATATGGGGGAGGAGGGGCTTTTTAGGAATGTTTGAATCAATTATTTTATTATAAACTTATCTTCGATTTCATAGGGTCCAAAAATCGTTGAAGTATAACATAATATGACTCATGGTAAAAATAAAATAATCCAATAAAAATGGGATAGGTTTTAGATATTGTTTTAATATTTATAGTCTTGTTTATTTTAATCATTTATTAATAAGGTAAATACTATATCATTTTTCTATCATAAATAATTTGACATATTTGATGTCTAAAAATAATGAAAAAAATAGAATAATGTATGAAATCTTTTTATGTTTACAAATAATATTTATAGTCGAAAATAAAACTTATATAACCTGATATAATTTTTTTTACTAAAAGATATTTGTTTATGTCATTAATGTCTTTACTTTATGTTATTTAAAATAAAGTGTCATTATCAGTATTAAGTGACTCAATGGGGTCCCAAAATTTACCCAAGGATGACCATATCCAGAAATAACTCATAAAATAATGTTAGGACAAGTGTTAAGGTAATTTTTTATTATTATGATATTATTTTTACCTTGAATTACCCTATTTATCTTTAACCACAGTAATAAAAGTCCAAATTTACTATTCACAAAAAAAATATTTTTATCTCATTGAAACACATTTTACATAATAAAAACAACCATATATGTTGTATTTTCTATATTCAATTACATGATGTGGTAAAATTTCTTTTAAATTAAAAAGTCAGTTTTGTAACTACTACTTAGGGGTTTCACTATTCATCAAAAATTGATGTTTTTCAGAAAAATACCAAAAATTCAGCCTATGATATAAATGATATTCAAAGTTCAACAATTATCTCTATTTTACAAAATTCAAATCATAGAAGTTGCCTTAATTAATTTAAAATTAATTCTCATTGTCAAAATAAAGAAACTGTTTTTATGAAACAATATTGACAATTGTTTATGTCCAATTTCAAAGTGATAATAATTCATATTATCACTATTGGAATAACTGTTAAAAATATAATCAATTTAAACTTTAAAACCAATTAAAAATATAATCTAACAATACAAAAAATTATATTAAATGGAAGATTCGAATTAAAATACATTATTTTTCGCTAATCACTAATAAATGTGTTTTATCAAAAAAATACTAAAAAGTTACCCCAAGTGAATTATGGCATCCCAATTCTAAATAAAAATTTTATTGGGTCAAATAGAACATACAATAATTACCAAAACTATATTTAAAGAGGGTTCTCCGTCAAAAGGTGATAAATCGACATTTACTGACTATTAGAGTATTTATGCTTAAAATCAAATTCCTTCCCTATTTTGAACCCCTAAAATTTATTAGATAAATGTAAAAACATTTAACAAACATGTATAGTCATATTTTAGTTTATTCTTATTCATAATTTCCAATACTACGGCTAGTCGTTTATTACCATTAAAAATAATAATATTATATTATCAGTGTGCAACATATGATTTTAAAGAAACTCGTTATTGTGTATCATGTACTTCATCGAACATAACAACCCATTTAATGTAACTATAATATTCAATTCACAAAATATTAATAAAAATAAAAATTTATTATTTCTTTATTTACCCAGGATGTTATATGGTGGGCCATACCACATGTAAGGCATACCACTAAGAGGTACATGAACTAGGCCCCTGCAATATGCATGGGTCACCACCTGACACGAGGCCACAACATAACCGGATTAGCCTCCATTCTCATCCATAAATATAAAACAACACATTATAGAATAATCAAATTCTGGACTACCCCTTGTGACTCGAAGATCATTATGAGAAAGTGTTCACAACACTCTTCCTAGAACTACCTCTCATGTCCCAACAATCATAATCTCCTTCCACTGGACACCCCAAATAACAAGGGCCTGGTATTATACCATTTTGTTATGAACCATTATGGGTCGACTCTAAACCAGTCACCCAAGCTAGTGAGAATCATGTCAAAAGGTGTGCTCCTGATCCCCCCAGGATGGCTGCTAGTGTCGGGCATCAAAAAATTTAAGTGGGAACAATTTGAACAATAAATAAAAGACATGTAAATAAAAAACAACTGATTGAAAAAATGAAAACTATGAGAATAAATAAAGTTAAAAAAACACATATCTCTGGGAGACCTCATTTGTTACCACCCGACCCAGAACGATGTTCTTTCTAAGAGTGATCCAGCATTAGAAGAACAACAAACTAAAATGATATAGTTGGAGTGAGCACCAAAATTATCAATAGGGAAACACCACAAAATCCATGTCTCTTATTCCCAATAACATTCCACCAACACTAGTTTTAAATACATTAATAAAAATTAGGTTTTTATATGTACATTACATTTTAATATAACCAACATTCCCTATAAACCTCAGAATTTGAATACAAAACACAATAAAATGAAACAAGAGTTATGCTTAATCTTTTTAAAACACTATATTAGAGTCCTATTAAATAAATCACACATTCACCATTTTCTAATGAATGAATAAAACAAAATAAGTGAATAAAATTATACATATTAAGGGAAATAGATCTGTTAATTCCCGTAGTGGAGAATCACGGGAAATCCTTGAAACTCAGAGGGAGACCAGAATTTATTATACATGTGACACATCCTGAAGGCATTCCCTACCCAATGAATTTATAACGCCCTAACGCATGATCATCACCCATCCTGGCCTAGTCAAGGGGCTTAATCCCATAGTAATAATAAAAAACATCCCCCCTACTATGGGATACTATATAGTGAGTTTTATAAACTATTGTAGTAATCGATATCGACAAACCACTTTGATATGTTAGGTTCTCATGTTTATTTCATAAGGGGGTGTTCTTAGAAATTCAAACAACACGACTCATATATACAAAACCACACAAACCACACAATCTTATATCACCATGGAAAAATCAATGGATATTAGTTTCCCTCAAAATAATTACCACTCAATGAAGTCCCTTATTGAGTACCCCTCCATATCATGATTACCCATTAAGGAAAAAGACATAACTCAATAGGGGGTTTTGAATAACCATTGAAAATATATAAAATGGTACTCATACAATTGTCACACTTAAAACCCTTTCCATGTGACCATACAAAAATTTCCAACCCATCCTCTAGATTTTACCATTGAAGGTATATTTATGAAACCATGTTAAGAGAAACATTTTTGGCAAATAGATATCCCATTTCAACTTTGCCCTTACCCTTTGGCCTTTATGAATCAAACAAACACCCAAATATGTCATATTTTACAAATGAAACGTTACGTCAAATCCAAATTACTATAAAAATCATTTTGAAACATGACCAATTCAAGAAAAGGTGCTAAATGGACTTTCGACCATTTTAAGAAATATTTTCCTCGTTATCAAACACCAAAAGTTCCATAAAACCTCTGACCCAATACATGAAGACGTCTTAAATCACATTGTAACCATGGATCCATTTGCTTAAAGGATAAGGAGAGAGAAGGTAGATGTAATTTTTTTGCAATCCAATGTTCGAGTTAAGATTCACTGAATATGACATCATCATTTAAAGGCCCATCCAAGGGTGCACTCCGTGAATCCATTGAAGTTACCACATCCAATGGAATAGCACAAGTGGTCCTCTCAAACCCATTTTTAAAGAAACCACAGGCACACCATTTATTAGCACAAATAGCCATTTACACTAAAACAAAATATTCACAAAACCAGCCAAAAAAATAAAATAAACATCCACCAAATATTTTTCTTTAAGAAAACCCCACCCAATCTGTCTAACATAACCATTTTGAAGGAAAATGATAATTATCCAAATCCAAAGGCAAGGAACACACATTGGCACAAATAGATAAAAAAATAATAAATCTAATTTTAATCAAATATAACTACATTAAAATGCTACTATTAGTTAATTATTAATATAAAAAGATTTATAAAAATGGTTTATGTATTAAATACTAAATTGAAAGAATAACATGGATTAAAATATGATGAAATGGGTAAAGAGACACCTACCTCGAGGAATGTCCAATCCAAAGCATTCTAAATCAAGAAACATCCCAATCATATGCACAGACTTCCATATATATATATATACACCATTAAATTAATGCATGTGTTCCCTGGAAAATGAGGAACATACACTCAGAAGATATATATATATATATATATATCCAAACGTGGGACAATGCATATGTACACTTGGAATCAATCTCAACACCATACAATAATTAATCAACACCAAAAATTAGTGTAGTAAGGACCAATGAACAACCAAATATCCACCAGGGATTTACATAACACAAAATACCATAAATTAGATGGTGAAATAACAATTAGTGGCCTTAAAATCTTCCCCAATGCAACAGAAGCATAAAGAAATGAGTCTATCCACCTCTCCCTTAGTGACATATATCGAAAGATTGACCAATGGGTATTAATGCATAAATTTTATACACTATTGGAGGAAGATCACAAAAACCCCAATATTAATCAATGAATACGTCCTATTACATAATTATAAGTCTATAAATTTAATAGAAAGTCCAGTTCCTATTTAAAAAACCAAAACAAATCAAACTAGTTTCCTATTCATAATAACCCTATGCAGTTTATAAAAATCACATTTGAAGCCTATTGTTAGCAAACCAAATCAAATTCAAAATACATTAATATGTTCAGCAAGGTTTACCAAGTAGTTAGAATCACCATAATAAATTTATTTAATCAAATTATGCATAGAAGGAATTTCATTAGGAAATAAAGGCTTAAAAACACCTACATTAGCCTTGTGAGAAGGAAATAAAGCTCTAGAAGGAAGATGATTTGACCTCTTCGAACAAAGTGAAAACCATAGATTTAAAGGAACCCAAACTAACTGTTAACCCTAACAACTATAGTGCGACCAATGTGTTGAAACCCAAAAAAATGGAAGGGAAACTCACCGGCGGAGGAACACTTTGTTCCAGATAAAAGATAGACAGAGAGGATGATACATGATATGGAGGCACCAAACATGGGGGTTTAGTCATAGTTGTGCACTAGGGAATGGTGTGCTTAAGGGTGGGGCATCTAGGAGATGGATACCAGCTAGATCAAACCCCCACATGTGGAGATGGTGGGGAGGATCATCTATAGAGTGTCACTGACACAAGGGTTAGAATGGGCTAGTGCAGGTCATGTGCATGTTGAGCACGAGGGGGTAGGGATGTGTAGCAAATGAGATGGGGGATGAAGGTTAGGATATGGTTTCTTTGCTACAATAAATTAAAAAAAACACAAAAAAATTATAATAAATCCCGATATTGATGTTATATTATTATTATTATTATGCATTTATTTTTAAATAAAAATTAGTATAATACTATCAAAATGGCTCATTTCATTTTAAAACATGATAATATTTATAAAAATACAATAGTAATTATATTAATAATATTTTTAATGATAATTACACTATTAAAAACTTTTAATAATAAAAATATTTTTTTCTGCATAATAATATTATTATTATGTTTTAAATCTTTTTCTCATTTTATTCTCACAAAATTATTATTATTTTAAAAAATGGGAAACCACAAGGGCACTCGGGCCGACTACACTGTTACCTCCAACCATGGGGTTCCCACACACCAGTCTGAAACCCATCAATATTATTAAACATCAAAAAATATAAACTAGGACCCAAATTAAACATTTTTCAAAAGATGTGAGACTGTGTGAATAATGAAATATAAAACATTCTAGGTAAAGGTGTGACAAGTTCTTTAAGTATATATTTCTCAATGCAGGGATGTTTGACCTCGAATAGAATTCAATGGTCTTATAGCAGTGATACGTGATGATATATTCTTAATCCACTCATTTAACTAAGCTACATCCATTTGTCCTTTATTTGATAATAATTTTTTATTAATTTACATGATTTTTCAGATCAATAATCATCTTGATATTAGGTGACTGGTGTAGAAATCAACCCACGAAACATACCCAAGGATTGTTGTATGAAATTAAATATTTATCATGGTCAAGATAAGGATCAATCATTTTTCTTATTCCACAATCTAGGACCCTGATGAGTACTCCTCCTACTCTTTTGTAGATTTCGAATCATGGAATCAAAATTAGGGAGACTAGGGACATGGAATAGGGAAGTGGTATAACAATAGAGTTGAGAATGGATACCTTAGTTCCCATAGGATGAACACCACATTGATTTAACTATGTAAGGGTTTTTAATTATTATAGAATTATCAGAGTACCAAAGATCTAGTTTCTCTAGAATGACAAGATGTTGAATATCATTAAGTTTTTCTCTAAATTTTTTATATCATTATTCAACAGAGTATTGATCTATACGTTTTTGGGAAACTGTGTATTCTTTTGGGATCCTCATCAACATAATGAGACAATAATGGATCAATCAAGTAAAAAACCTCAAGGACACAATCATAGAGATGAAAAAACATGTTTATATAGTGGATTAGACTCTAGAAGAAGGTGGAGAAGAGTTTTCTACCATCTAGTTTCCATGATAAATGATATTGATGTTGAGGAAAATTATATATCTCATGTTCATTAGAAATAAAATATTTTAATGGGATTAACAAGGATATCATGGTAGTTAATGTCAATACAATCACTGGTCAAATGATTTATATTCCATCTAGTATAAGAATAAGGATGATATAAATAAAAAATATTCCTAGTGGAGTAAACATTACATTTTTTATCATCATGGATGAATATGAATACTTTAAATTTATATTTTTAAAACATTATTGATGAAAATATCCTTTTAATTTTGAAATATATTTAAAATGTAATTTTCTTTGAAAATCACTTTAATAAAAAAATATTTAAATTTATCATTACAATCCCACAATGGATGATTCAAAAAAATCTGTAAATCTATACATGTCATTCAATGTAAAAAATAATATTCCTTTTTCCTAGTAAAATGCTTAGAAAATTTCCAAATTCAGAAAAATGACTAGAAGAATCTTTAAGAAATTTATAGATGACAAAAAGGGTTTAAAATGTATTTAGTTAATCAATTTTAAAGTGTGAAACCATTTTCAAAACCATTTTAATAAAATATTTTTTGAGATAAAACAATTCTTCTACTAAATAGAGAAATGATGTTAGGATTTCTTGAAAAAAATTATAAATAAATGTATGCAACCAAGGGTTAAAAATTAATAAAATTACTTCAAAAAGTTCATTAATAATAAAAGGAGAAAAAATGAATGTTTTTTTACAAAATTATCAAATAATTTACCTTTATTGAAATTCCAGGGTAAAAAATACTGAATGAAGTAAGATTGTAATGTAAACCCTTGAAAACACCATATTATAGAAGTAATTATCAATTGGAAAATATATTAAGTGTATCATATTTAAATAATCATGAAACAAGTTGAAATAAAATAAAAGATATTAAAATATGATTAAAAATGTAATCTTTGAATATTAACGACCACAAGGATGTAATATAACCAAATAGAAGGAATCAGGATTTGAAATTCATTACCACTTGGTAATTTTTAATTCAAACCCCTTAATGAAATAATTCTAATTGAAAAAACAAATTAAATGAATATAAAATAATTCATAATATATTATTTCAAAATTTTATGTTCATATGACACATAAAATAAATTATTTATCAATATGAAATTTGTCCCACAAATGTAAAATGAAAGGTGAAAATACCTTACCCTAAATTTCCTTTATGGTGAACGACTATTCACCTCCTGTGTAAGGGGTTTAATAATGTTAATAAATTATACAAGATCCTTTATCAAAATATATAATATTATATATAATATTAATTTAATATCTAATTAATGGTTTGTTAAAATTCGTTTATTAATTTAACTATTTTGAATGTTAATTTCCTAGTTTCTAGGGTATGTTCTAACTTGTTATTTGTTTTTCATAATAATTATATATTGGTTTCATCATCAACATACTTTCAACTAAAAATAAATTTTATATACATTTATTATAAATTAATTTATAATAATCTATAATATTTTTACGTAAGAAATGAAATGAACCATATATGAAGATGGTATGACGTATATACGCACAAATGCTACTTCAATTATATTTTCATATTAATAGAATGAATTGAAAATGAAACTCATGTATATTATATTTTTATTATAACATTAATTTCATATATTTAACATAGGTTTATTATCATCATTATTAATACATCCTGTTTATTGCGTGGGTGGATCAAATAACATTGAGGAGGTTGTTTTCAACACTTCCACAAATTTTGATATCATATTTACATTATATTAAAATTATAAAGGTATATATTATTATGTAATTAAAAATTAATATAGAAAATAATATATTACATATATCATATATAAATAAAATTTATATCTTAATTTCCATCCATGCAAGGTGGAAAAGGAAAAAATGAACAATATCCTTTAGGGAGGCGGATGTTCGTCGCACACAAAAATGGTATGTTTGTTCTCCATTAGAGAAAATTTTGTGTAACTTTAGGTAAACCCCATAATATAAAAACATATGGGTTTATTTTTGATATTTTTTATATTAAATAGTCATTTAATGTGACGACTTTAGTTGGATGAAAATAAAAGTTTATCTAATGATCTTTAAGAATGATGTTACCGCTTCTTTGGGTAACTCATCTTGGTTTCCACCGAACAGATTCCATTTATGCATATCTGCCAATGGTGTGGATAATAAGTATTTATTAGGTATGATTTCCTTTTTATAGTATATGTGGAGTGGCACTCTTGTAATTATTTTTAAAGGAATTCCACCCCTGTTTTTTCCTCCCATTTCAATCCAATAACTGTTAAAATTTTACCCAAGGTATAATAGGGTCCAAATAGGGCCCTAAAATTGATTTAGAGTTGTTTCTAAGTCATTATAGGCCTTATGTTTTGGGCTTGGTCCTTTTTTGAGCTAATGTTTTCCTTAATCATTGCAATTAATTGTAATCAAATTCATTAATTTTGTTGGCCAACAACTAAGTTAATCTTTTTATATATAAAAAATTATTATTCTTCAAAATATAAAATTAATTCCCCAAATTGTAGTCAAATAATTGGAATAAATTGATTTAAATTTAATCATTCATATGGGACGTCAATGCATATTTTTAATGTAAAAATTTAAAAAAAGATAGCGATTTTTTTGTACATTTGAAATATGATATTAGGTTAAATGAACTAAATTTTATTAAAGAATACATAGGTCATATAATTAATCTTTAAACCCAACAGAAAATATAAACTAACCGTTTAAATGAATTAAAATATAATTTAGCTTTGAATTAAAATTATGTATTTTTACTATTCATCAAAAAATGAAAAATCATAGAAAAATATGAAAAATACACACTAAAAAATTGTTAAGTTTCAATTTCAATTATTATTTTTATGTTCATATATAATATTTAAAAAATATCCAAGAATTTAATTTATAATTTTTTTCCATTGAAATGTGGTAAAACAACCTTGATAAAAACGTTGTTTTTATGTGATATATTGGGTTTTATTAGATATTTTACTTATTATGTCTGTTTGATGAATAAGAAAAATATTTTATTTTATTTATAATATATATATATATCTCTCGTTATTATAAATAAAATATTATAATTGCTTCAATTTATTATGATATAATATCTTTCTAAGTATAAAAATAAAAATATTTCCTTTATAATCAATTTGTTTTTTGTTTTCATTTCTAACATATTTGAAAAAAATTAATTAATATTATATTTGTGTAAACCATATATTTTAATTTGTTATTTAAAACTAATTTTAATTCATAATTAAATTGTTTTTCTATATACTATTATATTAAATAATAATTTTTTAATAATATTTTGTTGTTATGTATAACTCAGTCTTACATGTAACACAAAAAATTAATAAAACACATTGTTGATTGAACTTAAATATATAGAATATATTAAATATATTAATATTATTTTAATTTCATTGAATATTTTATTCCCTTACGTGTTTGGTTTTTTGTATCACACACAATATTAAATAAAATGTTTTTATTGAGTATTCCAGGGCATTATAATGTGCTATCAAATTGGGGAATTAATTATCTAGATCATATATGTTCAAGGGAAATCAGGATAATTGGAGGTATTATAATAACCATGAAAAATGGTAATTTTTAACGAATAAGAGGGAAATGATTCAATTTACATTATTTTAAAATTGTTTTTTGGAATAACGTGAAGAAATGCATGAATGGAATGGGAAACTGATATAAGTTCGTAGAAAATAGAAATTGAGATAATGAATGAAATGGTAGAAACAAACCAATGATGTTTAATGATTCAATTTCAATAATATGGGGAATTATTTAAATCAATGTACAACTTGTCATGTGAATCAATATTGAATAACACATTTATTGAATGTACTTAAAAAAGTTCAATAATTTATTCAGGGCACACTGGGCATCAGAATCACGCACCATCAATTTTCACGCACTTGTAATATTCCAATATAAATAATAAAATTAAATGAAAAAATTCGGGCCATTACATTCTCCTAACCTCAGGGCATTTCATCTCCGTAAGCCACAAATGAAACTAAGGTAACACGTGGGGGTACTGAGCACGTATCCGAGCCTCCCGCTCCCATGTGCTCTCCTAGAGGTTCTCATGTGGTCTCTTGGAGGTTCCCGACCACCAGTGCTGTCTTCGAAGGTCCTAGTTCATCTTCACCACTCCTGGATGCACCGCTAGAGGGGACATATGGGACTCCCTAAAAAATTCTTCCCGTAAAGCCACTGATACCATAGTACGCCCTCTGAAGAAGATGATGTGCTCCCCACCTTCATAAAATCCATCACGGTCTTGCCTTGTGGATATATGAACACGTTAGGTATCATAGTCAATATCACCACGCTGTGCCTCCTAGGCTCGCTTAAAATGTGGGGGAGTGTCTTTAAGAGACTGAAGAAAAACTGTTGCATCTCGGTCCACAAATGATATCTGGAAAGCGACCAGCTGCTCTGTCACCTCACCTAGCAGTTGTATACCAGATCTCCTATTGAGTGAATCTGCTACAATGTTCCCATTCCCAGGAGTATAGAGTATCTCGAAGCCATAAACCTGGATGAACCCAAGCCAATGTCATTGTTTCTGGTTCATGTCTATCTGGGAGAATATACACTTGATACTATAGCGATCAGAGTAGACTGTAAAATGATCGCCCATCAGATAGTGACGCCACATATTCAAAGCGAAGGCCACTACTGCTAACTCAAAGTCATGGGTAGCGCAATTCTTCTCATGTTTTCTCAGCTGTCTAGAACCATATGAGATAACTGCTCGCTCATGCATCAGGAAACATCCGAGCCCAATCCTTGATGTGTTGTAGTAAACTACGTACCCAACACCCTCCTCTGAATGCCTCAAGATGGGGCACTAGACATCCTCTACCCCAGCCCCTGAAAACTCCGCTAGCATCCCTCTAACCACACGAAGGGATTCCTCTTCTTCATCAACACTGATAAAGGTGATGCAACTCTGGAGAAATCTGGCACCAATCTCTGGTAGAATTCGACCAAACCCTAGAAACTATGTACCTCTATCATACTCTTGGGGGGCTTCCAAGCAAGTAATGCCTCAATCATCACTCAATCCACCACATCCCCAGCACCAGATATGACATGTCCCAGAATGTTAACCTCTCAGATCTAGAATGTGCACTTCGAGTGCTTACCATAAAGCTAGTCCTCTCAGAGTGTGCCCAGAGCTACCTGCAAATGATAAGTATTCTCCTCCTTAGTAGCTGAGTAGATAAGAATGTTTTCGATGAAGATGACCACAAAGTGATTAAGATATGGATGAAAGATACTTTCCATGAGTTCCATGAACACTACTAGAGCGTTGGTCACGCCAAACAGCCTGACCGAAATACTTATAATGGTCGTACCAACATCTTAAAGTTGTCTTCTGCACATCATCTTCTCATACTATGAGCTGTTGATAGCCGGACCTGAGGTCTATTGTAACATCCAAAGTATGTAATGAATAATTGATATTTTATCTAAGTCTATTTTTGAATTATATAGGGTTTTAGAGTCATAAAATGAGAATGAATCCAATATTAAGCATGGAATACACTGATATTTTTACAAGATTGTTTTACTGCCTTTTGATGGAAAACCATTTTTAAATCAACAATTTTACAATTTAATAATATCTATTTGTCAAAATAAATATATTCATTATTATTGGAACATTTAAATTTACATTGGATAAATTTTTGGTATTTTTCTGACAATGATCATTTTTTTAATGAATAGTGAAAAATACTGCATTTTACATCAAAACTGCGTTTTCATCTAATTTAAGTATATGGTTAGATTATCTTTTTAATGGTTTTAAAGTGTAAATAGAATATATTTTTACCATATAATCAAATGGTGGTCATTGGTATTACTTTCACTTGGTAATTGGGCATAAACAAGTTCCAAACTTTTCATAGATTTTGTTTCAAAAAAACCCGCTATTTGATTTGAAAACGGGAGTTATTTTTTAAATTAATTATTTAAATTTCTGTGTTTTGAATTTGGTAAAATGGATTACATATTTGGAATCAGAAGTTCCAAATTATGTAATCAAGACTCTTTTGTTTTTGGACATTATGAATAGTAACGACGGTAATTATCTTTAATTATCCTGATTAATGAGTAATCGGGTAGATAAAGATAATAAAATAATTTCATGATAATAAAAATTTACACCAAAATGTTTCTTAATGCTATTGGTTGTCTCATTGCCGACAATGGGATGCCTTGTGCAAAACTTGGGAACCCCATTGAATCACTTTTGTGGAAAAGTGATTTTTTGTCTTTTTATTTTTAAAGGAAGTTAAATATAACAAAGAATGTATCACCTGAGTAATTTTTTTTTAAATTTTATATACATAGATGATATTTTAGACTATAAATAATCATTAGAAATCTAAAATTATTTCCTACATCATAGTATTTTTTTATAATTTTTTGACATTAAAGAAATTATATTATTTATGACATCATGATGATGCAGCGATTACCTCATCAATGAACGATTTAAATAAAATGAAAAGATAATGTAAAATCAAAGACATAAATTTTCCAAAGACCTAATGGATTAGTATATATCAAACTCTTATCACCTTATACTAAAAATAAATCAATTCGGGACCTTTAAAATCCGAAAATCATTTGAAAATAAAGTAACATTTTATACCTTTCCAAGAGTGCCCCTCCTCTCCTCTTATAAAAGGCCCCCACCTCTACCTCCTTTCCCACACCTCTCAAGCCTTTGGTTCGTCCATTCTCTTCACTTTGTTTCTCTACAAATTCCTATATTACTCCTAGAAGCCTCACATTTGGAATAAGTCTTCCCAAGGATGCCTTTGTGCTCAAATCAAAGTGAGTTACCCGATTTTAAGGTAATGTCTTCACTTGAGTCCTTTTGTTTTATTTTTCTTACCCAACCGCCTAAACTATTTTTTCTAATTTCTTTTGTAACAACTCCAGTATCATAAACATACTATGATGTTGTTATAATAAGGATTCGAGCGACACTTACACACACCTACATCTAATGGTTAAAGAACATATTGTTTCCTTAGATTTTGAATTTCTGTCTCACGAAATGATGATTGTTCAATATTCTTCTAACACCTTCAATGGTGGACATTAAGATGTCTCTATATTTATATATGATATATAATATTTTTATGTTTTCCTTAAACCTATGTATTTTTCATTTATGACATACCTTTATGGCTTCCATTATGGGTATACGCGATATCTTCATTCTAGGATTTGCGGACTACCGCCCCTTCAATGTGATTTGATTCGTTAATACCATGTGTGGTACGTATAAAGGATAGATTTAATGATATTATATATGATACCATATTGGAATTATAATACTATTATGTATCACTATGATTTAATTCCATTAAAGTATGAGATAGAAATGGAAGTAGCGTTCATGCGTATATACAACTTACCGTCTCCATGAACAGTGCATTTCAGTTCTTATCCAAAAATGGAATGTACTATTATAAGTACATATATATAATGGATATATATGTTTTATGTTACATATAAATGATGAATATAATTCTGGAATTAAAATATAAATATATCTCATTTAGTTTTAATACCATTAATATGACATAAAAATGAAAGTAGCGTTCATGCGTACGTACGGCTTACCGTCTCCATGAACGTGGCATTTCATTTATTACCTCTAAATGATTATGTAATACAATAAATTCATGTATATACTGGATATATATGATATATATGGCATCTACATCATGAATATCATTCTTTAGATTATGGATATTTGAGTACGTGAACAAATTGTAAATATAAGAAGTTCACTTTTGACTCAAGTACCAAATATCGACAAAACAACCGTTATTAACTTAAATAATTACATAGTGTTATTGACATGGCAATAAGTGATATAGAAGGAATAATGAACTTGAAAAAGGTTCTTAATCATGTATAAATTAACTCAGGTTTATTATTCAGGACATTAATGAATGATCGAGTCAAGTCGGACCCGACGTAAGGGAACTTCTTAGCCCAATTTCCATTCTATGGGTTAATCTCATACTTTCAAGTTATGTCATGATATTATTATGTGTATTTATACTTTATTTATGTATACATATAGTTAATACACATAATAGATTTATTTTATTTATAAAAATTATTTTCATATGGTAATCTGTCTCAATCTACTTTTATTGAGGCATATTTTGTTTTATACACAACTTTCATTTATACGGTGTATAAACCCCTTTGACATTTATGCTTATTCAAAAGGAATATTTTTTATACGAAGCATTTTACTAAATGACAAAAGGAATGTTTTTTTGTTGTACGTATGTGGCGACAATGACTTCTCCGCCGTCGTGACCATTATTTGAGTTTCGGCATCCTCTACAAGCCATACCTTTTTTTAAAAGAAAAATAAATACCATGTTTTAATTTTATTTTATATTGGTATTGAAAATGGTTTTCATATTGTTTTTATATCAATGTCTTGTATTGATATCTTGTGATTGAAAAGTGGAAATGTTATGTTTCCTTTGTGCATGTTTTATGTGATACGATTATGTTATGGTTCTTGACAATTGTTATGAAGACGTGTGGTTCGGTGATAAACTAAGGGAGGGTGAGCCCGATATAGCTCTCCAATTCATTGGGTAACGTGAAGGAGTTAAACGTTAAGGTTTCTCTGATGAGATTTAGGGAATATACTGTGATGGGTATTCCAAACGTAACCAAGAGGGTTACTCCCTATGTAAGAATGTTATGAATGCCTCAAGTTACCTTTATGTCTTATGATTTCTATGATTTATTCATGATTTGATGAGGTATGTTATAGTGATTATGTTTTATGAGTAGAGTGTGATTTCATTGATTCTTATGTATACATGTACTCATATTTACTTTCCATATTTTTAGATCACTTACTGAGATTTTTATGCTCATCCCATGTTTTTGAAATGTTTTTCACAGTTCAAGAGAATGGTACATGATGTGATGATAATGTCAAGGAAGTGTCAAGAAAGAATCCATGTTTTATTTTAAATATGTTTCCATTGATGGGAAAAATTTGTACTATCTTTTATGTAACCACTTTGTTTAAATGTGGAATGTAATGCATGTTTTATGATCTAATTATCAAAAACTATAAACCTAAAAAGATCCTCAAGGTGTATTCTTGAAATATCTCATTATTATGTAAGGTATAAGGCTGGGGCCTTATAGTTGGTATCAGAGGTCGGTTTAGACAACATTAGGAGTTAGAAAAGATTTAAATTATAAGTTAATTTATGGTATGATTTAAATAATATAGAATTTGAAGATTACCATGTTTCTTCTCTTAAGTTATTTCTTTGTTAAGAATGGTTTTTCATAGAGGAAACAAAACAGATTTTCTGGGAAGGCATATAGAGGGAAATTACCATTCAAATCAGTATCCTGAGATGGTTAGAATCAGAACTAAACAGTTTGCTGCAGTGATGGCTCAATTGAATTAAATGATAAATGCTGGTTGTTTTTATTGATGATGTCTTGGGGTTTTCTAAAATTAAAGAGGATCATGAAAGTCATTTAAGGGTTATCTTGCAAGCCGCAAAAGAAAAAGTAACTGTAAGGAAAATTCAGAAAGTGCAAGTTTTGGTTGCAACAAATTTATTTCCTTCGTCACATTGATTCTAAATATGGGATAACTATTGATTCTGCAAAAATAATGGCTGTTGAAGAATGGAAAAGACCCATAAATGTAACCGAGATTCATAGTTTTCTTGGTTTGGAAGGTTATTACTGAAGGTTTGTTTGAAATGTTTCGCGGTTATCTAGTCCAATGACTAAGCTAACTCGGAAGGGTGTTAAGTTCATATGGAAAAAATAATGTGATGATTGTTTTCATGAATTGAAAAAAAGATTGGTGAATGCTCTAGTTTTGGAACTTCCTTCCAGGAATGGTGAGTTTGTTATATAAAGTGATTCTATGTTGAAGGGACTTGGTTGTGTCCTTATTCAGAATGATCAGGTAATTGCATATTCTTCACGTCAGTTGAAAACTCATGAGGTAAATTACCCTACACATGATTTGGAATTAGCTGCTGTAGTTTTTTCTCTAAGAATTTGGAGGCATCATTTGTATGGAGTAAAGTGTGAAATATATACCGATCAAAATGGTTTAAAGTATATATTTACTCAGAAAGAATTGAACATGAGATAGAGGATATGGCTAGAATTAATCAAAGATTATGATTGTACAATTAATTACCATTCAGGAAAAGAAATTAAAGTGGCTGATACATTGAGTCGAAAAAGTAATGCTTCATTAACAATATTGCATTTGGAACATGATCCTTTGGTTAAGGATTCTATGAACATTGGCAAAGAAGTTGTTGGTGGAATACGTTATTCTGTTTTGTTTCAGGTATCAATGAGATGATCTCTATTAGACAAAATTAAGCAAGCACAGAATCAAGATAGTGAGTTTCCAAAAAAGGTAGAGCTGGTTCAGAACGGTAAGTAGCCTAAATTGAACATTGATAATGATTGTGTATTGAGATTTGGGAAGAGATTGTGTGTGCCTTGTGATTCACAATTGAAGAGAGAGTTGTTATGTGAAGCTCATAGTTCTCAGTTTTCAGTTCATCCAGGCAGTAATAAGATGGATAGAGATCTTCAGGAGTATTACTGGTGTGATGGAATGAAAAGAGATATTGCCGATTTTACTGTGAAGTATTTTACTTGTAATCAGGTTAAAGCAGAGTGGTAGTTACCAAAAGGGATCATTCAGTCTTTACCATTTCCATATTGAAAATGGGAAAATATATCCATGGACTTTGTTGTGGTATTACCGAGGATATCTCGAGGTAATAATGAAATCTGGGATGTTGTTGATCGATTGACTAAATATGCTCATTTCCTTCCTATTCAAGATACTTTGTCTCTAGATAAACTTGCTCGGTTGTATCTTAAAGAGATAGTCAGGTTACATGGAGTTCCCCTCTCCATTGTATCTGATCGTGATCCCAGGTTTACTTCTAACTTTTGGAAAGGCCTTCAGAAGTCATTGGGTACTGAATTAAATTTTATTACAGCTTTTCATCCTCAATCATATGGGCAGTCAAAACGAACAATATAGACTTTGGAGGATATGCTATGTGATTTTCCGATGGATTATCAGGAAAGTTGGGACCAACATATTTCTTTGGTTGATTTTTCTTATAATAAAAGTTTTTATTCCAGTATACAGATGGAACCATTTGAGGCGTTATATGGGAAGCGGTGTCGAACTCTTGCTTTCTGGGATGAAGTGGGTGAAGGGAAGCTTATGGGACCAAAATTGGTAGAAGAGTTGGCAGAAAAAGTTCAGCTGATACAGAAACACATGAAAATAGCCCAGAGCAGGAAGAAGAGTTATGCGGACAATAGGAGGAAGGATCACTCTTTTGAGGTAGGTGATTATGTTTTTCTCAAAGAATCACCATGGAAAAGTGTGATACGATTTGGTAAGAAAGGGAAGTTGAGTACAAGGTTCATTGGAAAATATGAAATTCTAGAGAGAGTTGGATCAGTTTCTTACTGAGTGGATTTACCTCCGATTTTATCTCAGGTACACAATGTTTTTCATGTTTCGATGTTGAGAAAATATATGCCAGATCCATCAAATGTTTTGAGTCCAGAGGTAGTTCAGTTGGAAGAGAATATATCTTATGAGGAATAACCGGTCCAGATTCTTCACCATAGGAAGCAAGTGTTGCAGAATAAGGTGATTCACCAGGTAAAGGTTTTGTGGAAAAACCATATGGTTGAAGAGGCAACATGGGAATCTGAAAATGATATGAGGGATAAATACCCCCACTCACTTGTTAAGTAAAAAAATTGTGGGAATGCAATTTTCTAAAGGGGAGAAGGATGTAAAATCCCAAGTAATTAATGAATAATAGATATTTTTTTCTATGTCTATTTATGAATTAGATAGTGTAAATGAGGCTTAAAATGAGAATAAATCCAATCTTAAGCATGGAATACACTGATATTTTTAAAAGATTATTTTACTCCCTTTTGATGGAAAACCATTTTTAAATCAAACTTTTGACAATTTTATAAGCTCTATTTGTCTAAATAAACATATTATTTATGATTGGGACATTTAAAATTACATTGGATAATTTTTTTGTATTTTTCTGACAATGTTCATTTTTAATGAATAGTGAATAATACAGCATTTTACATCAAAACTGCTTTTTCATCTAATTTAATTATATTTTTAGTTACTCTTTTTAAATTGTTTTAAAGTGTAAATAGAATATATTTTTACCATGTAATCCAATGGTGGTAATTGTGATTAATTTCACTTTGTAATTGGGCATTAACAAGTGCCAAACTTTTCATAGATATTATTTCAAAAAACACGCTATTTGTTTTGACAACGGGAATTATTTTTTAAATTAATTATTGAAATTTCTGACTTTGGAATTCTGTAAAATGGATTACATATTTGGAATCATAATGTCCAAATTATATAATCAAGACTCTTTTGTTTTTGGACATTTTCAATAGTAACAACGGTAATTATCATTAATTATCTTGATTAATGAGTAATCGGGTACTTAAGGATAATAAAATAATATCATAATAATAAAAAATGACACCAACATGTGTCATAATTCTAATGGATGTATCATGTCCAACCATGGGATTCCTTTTACTAAACTTGGGGACCCCATGGAATCACTTTTGTGGGAAAGTGTCTTTTTATCTTTTAATTTTTAAAGGAAGTTAAATATAACAAAGAATGTATCACCTAAGTAAAAAAAATTAATTTTGTCTACATAGATGATATTTTTAACTATAAATATTCATTGGAAAGATAAAAAGATTTACTACATCATAATATTTTTTTATAATTTTTAGACATTAAATAAATTATATTATTTATGACATCATGATAATGCAGCGATTACCTCATTAATAAACGATTTAAATAAAATGAAAAGATAATGTAAAATCTAAGACATAAATTTTTCAAAGACCTATTAGATGAGTATATTTCGAACCCTTATCACCTTATCCTAAAAATACATCAATTTGGGACCTTTAAAATCCTAAAATCATTTGAAAATAAAGTAACATTCTATACCTTTCCAAGAGTGCCCCTCCTCTCCTCTTATAAAAGGCCCCCACACTTCCTCCTTACCCCCACCTCTCAAGACATTGGTTCAGACAATATCTACACTTTTTCTCTCTCCAAATTCCTATCTTACTCCTATAAGCCTCACTTTGGACAGAAGTCTTCCCATGGAATCCTTTGAGCTCAAATCATAGAGAGTTACCCGATTTTTAGGTAATGTCTTCACTTGAGTCCTTTTGTTTTATTTTGCTTCTCCAACCCCCTAAACATTTTTTTATTAATTTCTTTTGTAAAAACTCCAGTATCTTCAATATACTAGGATTTTTTCATAAGAATTATTCGAGCTACACTTACACACACCTACATATAACGGTTAAAGAACATACTGTTTCCGTGGATGGCGAATTTCTGCCTCACGAAACGATGATTGTTCAATATTATTCTAACACCTTCAAAGGTGGCCAATAAGATGTCACTATATTTATATATGATATATAATATGTTTATGTTTTCCTTAAGCTTCTGTATTTTTCATTTAGGGAATACCTTTATGACTTCCATTATGGGTATACACAATATCTTCATTTTAGGAAGTGCAGACTACCGCCCCCTCAAAGTGATTTGATTCGTTAATACGATATGTGGTACGTATAAATGATAGATATAATGAAAGTATATATGACACAATACTGGAATTATAATACTATTAAGTATCACTATGTTTTAATTCCATTAATGTATGAGATATAAATAGAAGTAGCGTTCATGCGTACGTACGACTTACCGTCTTCATTAACGGTGCATTTAATTTCTTATCCCCAAATGTAATGTACTATTATAAGTACATATATATAATGGATATATATGATGTATGTTACATATAAATGATGAATATAATTCAGGAAATAAAATATACATATCTCTCATTTAGTTTTAATTCTATTAATATGACATAGAAATGAATGTAGCATTCATGTGTACGTACAGCTTACCGTATCCATGAACGGTGCATTTCATTTCTTTCCTCTAGATGATTAGATAATATTATAAATTCATTTATATACTAGATATATATGATATATATGGAATCTACATCATGAATATCATTCTTTAGAGAATGGATATTTAATTACGTGAACAATTTGTAAATATAAGAAGTTTACTTTTGACTCATGTACAAAATATCGAGAAAACGACCGTTATTAACATAAATAATTACATAGTGTTCATGACATGGTAATAAGTGATATAAAAGGAATAAGGAACATGAAAAGGGTTCTTACGAATGTATAAATTAACTCATGTTTATTATTCAGTACATTAAAGAATGATGGAGTCAAGTCAGACCCGAGGTAATGGAACTTCTTAACCCAATTCCCGTTCTTTGGGTTAATCTCCTACTTTCTAGTTATGTCATGATATTATTATGTGTATTTATACTTACATTATGTGTAAATATAGTTAATACACATAATAGATGTATTTTATTTAAAAAATTATTTTTGTATGCGAATCTGTCTCAATCTCCTTTCATTGAGGCATATTTTGTTTTATACACAACTTTCTTTTATACTGTGTATAAACCCCTTTGACTTTTATGCTTATTCAAAAGGAATATTTGTTATACGTAGCGTTTTACTAAACGACAAAAGGAATGTTTTTTGTTGTTGTACGTATGTGGATACAATGACTTCTCCGGCATCGTGACCATTATTTGAGTTTTGGCTTCCTCTACAAGCCATACCTTTTTAAAGAAAAATAAATACCATGTTTTACTTTTCTTTTATTTTGGTATTGAAAATGGTTTTCATAATGTTTTTATATCAATGTGTAGTATTGATATCTTGTGATTGAAATTTGGAAATGTGATGTTTCCTTTATGCATGTTTTATGTGATATGATTATGTTATGGTTCTTGGGAATTTTTATTAAGATGGGTGGTTCCGTGGTAAACTAAGGGCGGGTGAGCCCGATATAGCTCTCCAATGCATTGGGTAACGTGAAGGAGTTAAACATTAAGGTTTCCCCAAAGAGAATTTGGGATTACACTATGATGGGTATTCCAAATGTAACCAAGAGGGTTACTCCCTACGTAAGAATGTTATGAATGCCTCAAGTTACCTTTATATCTTATGAATTCTATGATTTATTCATGATTTGATGAGGTATGTTAAAGTGCTTATGTTTTATGAGTAGAGTATGATTTCATTGATTCTTATGTATACATGTACTCATGTTTCCATTCCATATTTTTAGATCCCCAACTGAGCTTTTTATGCTCATCCCATGTTTTTGAATTGTTTTTCCCAGGACAAGGGAAAGGTACATGTTGTGATGATAATGTCAAGGAAGTGTCATGAAAGAATCCATGTTTTATTTTAAATATGTTTCCGTTGATGGAAAAAAGTAGTATTATCTTTTATGTAACAACTTTGTTTAAATGTGGAATGTAATGCATGTTTTATGATCTAATTCTCTAAAAATCTAAACCTGAAAATATCCTCAAGGTGTATTCTTGAAATATCTCATGATTAAGTAAGGTATAAGGTTGGGGCCTTATATATATCCTCAAGAACCACCGTGCTCTCTTCAGCTGATCCACTATGGGAAAAACAGTCTTTTGCAATGGGCTATTTTTGGCAGGATTAATTCCCATCGCAAATACTCCATCCCATAGGATATTTGAGACGGGGGGTTCGACCCGTCACAAACAACAAGTTATTTTCGACGGGATTTGGGTTCTCGTCATAAAAAGTAATGCACAGTTCGGTGCGGGATGCGTGCCAAGGTGCTGGAAGGTTATTTGCAATGGGGGGATTTCCCCATCGCAAATAGTGTGTCGCTCGTAGGATATTTGGGATGGGACCCATCGTAAATACTGGTGGCGGTAAATGGGATTTTGCGACGGGATGTTGGCCCATTGTAAAAAAGTGTGTCGGCCAGTCACTTTTTGTGACGGGCCCTGTCGCAATTACCCTTTTAACCACCAAAAAAATTTAATGCTGGAACAATTATTTGCAACGAGGCCCATCGCAAAAAAGTATCATCACCACTAATTTAACATATATAAACCACCCCCCCCCCCTCTGGTTTTCTTTCTCTCCCCATCAATTCTTATTCCTCTCTCCCTAAATTCTATTTTTAGAGTGAAAATTTATCTGAGATAGTTTTTTAAGGAGAATTTGTGAAGTCATTTACATCCATAGGGGATCAAGTTTAAATATATTTATATTTAATTTAATTTAGTATTTATTTCATTTATTATGTGAATTTTAATTATTGTTGATCGGTTCTAATTAAAATAGATTTAAATTTTTTAGTTATAAGTATTTATTTGTAATAATAAATTGATATTATTAGTACCAATTCTTAATAATTATTAATAATTAATAATTAGTAATAATTAATAATTAATAATTATAAGTACAAATTCTTAATATGAATTATTAGTAATAAATAGGAATAATTAGTAATAAAATGGAATAATTAGTAATGAATATGAATAATTAGTAATAAATAAGAATAATTAGTAATGAATAGGAATAATTAGTAATAAATAGGAATAACTAGTAATAATTAGGAATAATTTCTAATAAATAGGAATAATTAGTAATAAATTGTAAAAAATAGTAATAATTAGTAATAAATAGTAATAAATAGTAATAATTGGTAATAATTAGTAATAATTAAGAATAGTTATATATAATGTATAGAATCGAAGACCTATTTGAGACGTCGTAAAAACGAGTATTTATGACATCATTTTCTGCAATGGGTTATTTGCAACGGGGCCCCGTCGCTAAATACTATTTGCGACGAGATCCTGTCACAAAAATTTGTATTAATAAATTGAAATTAGTAGTACTAATTCTTAATTATTATTATTAATTAGTAATTAGTAATAATTAATAATTATTAGTACTAATACATAATAGGAATAATTAGTAATAAATAGGAATAGATAGTAATAAATATGAATAATTAGTAATAAATATGAATAATTAGTTATAAATTGGAATAATTAGTAATAAATAGTAATAAACATAAATAATTATTAATAATTTGTAGTAATTAGTAATAATTTGGAATATTTAGTAACAATAAGTAATAATTATGAATAATTAGTAATAAGTAGTAATAATTAAGAATTATTAGTAATAATTAGTAATAATTAGTAATAATTCTGAATAATTAGTAATAAATAGGAATAATTGTTAATAATTAGTAATAAATAGGAATAATTAGGAATAATTAGTAATAAATAAGAATAATTAGTAATAAATTGGAATAATTAGTAATAATTAGTAATAATTAAAAATAATTAGTAGTAATTATTAATAATTAGAAATAATTAGTAATAATCAGGAATAATTAATAATAAATTTTAATAATTAGTAATTATTCTTAATTATTTGTAATAATTCTTAAAAATTAGTAATAATTCATAATAAATAGTAATAAATAATATAATTAGTAATAAATAGTAATAAATTGTAATAAATAGGAATAACTAGTAATAAATAGGAAGCAATAGGAATAATTATGAATAAATGAAAAAAATTAAGAATAAATATGAATAGTTTGTAATAAATAAAAATAATTAGTAATAAATAGGAATAAATAGGAATAAATAGGAATAATTAGTAATAAATAAGAAGTATTAGTAATAAATAGTAATAGTTAGAAATTAATAGGAATAATTAGTAATACAAAGGAATAATTAGTAATAAATAATAATTATTCAGAATAAATAAGAATAATTATAAATAAATTGGAATAATAAGTAACAAATAGGAATAATTATTAATAAATTGGAATAATTACTAACAATTAGTAATAAATAGAAATAAATTGTAAAAATTAGTAATAAATAATAATAATAAGTAATAAGTAGGAACAATTCAAAATAATTCATAATAATTAGTAAAAATTAGGAATCATTAGGAATAATTAGGAATAATTTGGAATAATTAAGCATAATTATGAATAATTATGAGTAATTTGTAATAATTATGAATAATTTGTAATAATTATAAATAATTAGTAATAATTTGGAATAATTAGTAAAAAAGAAGAATAAATAGTAATAATTAAGAATGAGTAGTAATAATTTAGAATAAATAAAAAAAATTAGGAATAATTATAAATAAGTAGTAATAATTAGGAATAAATTATAATAATTAGTAGTAATTTGAAATAATAAGTAGTAAATTGTAATTCTTAGTAGTAAATTGTATTAAATAGTAGTAAATAGTGGTAATTTGAAGTAAAAAAGTTGTAAAAAGAAGTAAATAATAGAAATTTGTAGTAAATAGTGGTAATTTATAGTAAATAGTAGTATTTTCGTAAAAGTTGGGAAGAATTAATAACAATTATGAAGTATGAGAAATAATTAGGAAGAAAAAAAATTGTAATAAATTGTTGTAACTTGTAAAAACTTGTAATAACTTGGAACAATTTTCAGTGGATTGACGACACTCCTTTTTTTCGACGAATCTTCTCCTTTAAACTTTCATTGACTCAAAAAATAATGAAAATTACTCTTCTACCTATGAATATCCAATCCCATATGAACGGGTTTGAATATAAATTTATAGGAACACATTTTAAATAATGTGTTTTGGCAGTTATAGTTCCTAGAAGATGATTCATTGATGAAAAGGTGTCTCTTTTGTCTGACTGCTCATTTACTCACAACTTGCTCACACACAAATGACATTAAAGAATCAGCTCAGAGGTAGGCATATTCATTCTCGTGTATACGAGAATGAATATGCGTACCTCTTAGCTGATTTTTTATTGTGATTTTTGTGTGAGAAAGTTTCCACTAAATGAGCTGTCAGACAAAAGAGTAGTCGTCAATCCACTGGAAATTGTGTCACCCGTAAGTAACGGTAATTTTCAGAGGTAGTTGTATTTATTTATCTTTTTTTTCAGATAGTGTTTATAATTTCAAATTATTCAAAAACAGTAATGATTTTTTATTTTTTAGAAAAAAATGGAACAAAGAAGTCGACAACATTCATTATTATATGATCGCACTTGGATAAATCAGTGTAGAAATCCCAACGGTTCTGCAATGGGCTATTTGTGACGGGGCCCCGTCGCTAAATCCTATTTGTGATGAGGTCCCATCACAAATAGCATGTTGCAAATATCTCTTATTTCAATAGTGATCAAAGAGGTCATCAATCCTCAGAAGTGGTAACTTGTTCTTCACGGTCACATGGTTCAGGCGCCAATAGTCAACACAAAGTCTCAAGCTCCAATCCTCATACTTGGTAAACAAAATCAGGGCATCCCAAGGAGAAACACTGGGCTGGATGAACCGCTTCCCCTTTAAGTCCTCCAGTTGTACTCGTAGCACATGAAGCTCTCTGGGAGCTATCCGAAATGCTGGTGTAAATATCGGTGTCGTCCGGGGGTAATAGTCAATGTAAAAGTCCACCTATATACAAAGATGTAGACCAAGAATATCATCAGGGAAGACATCCTCGTACTGGTCCACCACTACAGGATAGCTCGGATTCTCCACATTAACCGCTACGAGGGTAAGGCTATCCAACTAATAAGTTATCAGCTGCACTCTCCTCCGGGTAATTCCATAATATGTTGCAAAGGATCCCTTCTATCCAGTGAAGTTATTCCAAGTCCTATCAGTGCATACACACCGCACTTTGTGCCTAATACAAGAAATCTGATCATGGAATGTAGATAACCATTCCATACCCATTATGATGTCGTAAGTCCTCGACAACACTACTAGGAGATCCCAGCCTAGGCTCTCACCACCTAAAGTAAGCTCACACTGCCATCACCAGTGTGTAATCGTTGAATCCTCAACCCTATGAATCTCTAGCCATTAGGATGGATCCAATGGCACCATCGAAATCTATGAGCTCCAAACGAGGGACATGGAAATAAAATAATGACTGGCACTTGTGTCTATAAGTATTGTAGCTAAGGTGGAGTTGAAACAGATCGTACCTCATATCATCTCCGGAGCATCGTGGTCATAGGAATCACCTGCCTGGAGCTGACCTCACCCCTGTCCACCTGCTCCCTGTGGTAGGGGTGGACCACCTAGGGGTGGTGGCGGTAACACCTCACTTCTAGTGACAGTTCATCAAGAAAACTCTCCACTAAGAGGGCTCACTCTAACACCACCGCCTGCGTCGGGACGTTGAGAGAAATTATTGAAGACCTAATCTACCGCCTGAGTCCCTTCTCAATTGTCTGACCCATGAAGAATAGAACATGCACCATATCAGTGGAGTAGCGTGAGAGGGCGGTGAACCTCACTCAGTAATGAGCCACAATCATGCTTCCCTACTATAGATGAAAAAGATAAAGTATGCGCACTATGCAAAGGGTCACTAGGACAAACTCTTCTCTAAAGATGCTCTCAAAGTCTACCCAGAGAAGTTCCACCTCGTTGTGGACCTAGAGCATCAAGCCCCACTATCTTCCTGCTGCTTCTTATAGAAGACTCGCGGAAATGATCACCATGAGATCCATTGGTGCTCCTACCAGTCGAAAGACTCTCACCAAGACCTCCATCCAATCCACATCCACCTTTTAGTCCATCTCACCCCTGAACCTGAGTGGCCTCTGGCACTGGAACTCATGTAATGAGCTCAATCGGCATACACTCTCTACTGCTGGGGTTGGTGGAAATCAGTGGCCCAATGGGTAATGGTAATTTGGATGCCTCCATAGGAGCCTCTACTGAAAGAGGTCCATGCACAGAGGCCTCATCGCTCAGTGGGCTATTATCACGTACTATACCCGGAACCCTATCTAGTTTTCTATATGGAGGCATCCGGAAAGGAAACTAGTGAACCACAGTAAATATTTTATACTCAATGAGCATAATCAAAGAGATCACGAAAAAACATTTCAAAACCAACATGCAATCAGTGTTTTCATGCACTGAGTCGGAAATCAGAAGTCAGGGTCCTGGTGTTTGGATACGTTTGCCGCCACACCAACACTGGAAGCCGTAAACTGATAACTACACTCATAAGACTTAACACTACTACCATTGAAAGATCAAAGTCAAATGTTCTATAGAGGAATAGAATCCTTGGATACGAGTTTTTCCTGACACTTCTTTCGGGGCCCATGTCGTGACTACACCAAGCTCACCTTCCAAAGGCCAGAGGCGGGCGACTAGAACTGAAAGGCATTTTCCAAAATACTATGAAAGAATTTCTATTATAACCTTTAACTCACATAGCTATTCACAATAAAGATACAAACACAATGTGAATCTTTATTGTGAACATGGTGTGTATAGAAAGAATTAAAGGGTTAAAATTAAAAGCCCGTGTTTAAAGTATAAGTAAACTGATTGTACAAGAAAATATGTAAACAACAACAGTGAACACCAGCCAGGGACCCTACCTGAAGGGTAGGTATAGCTCTCGAACAGGCATCCCTACGATATTCCTCATCTAATATCCACCTCCAAACTACCACCATTCCTAGTCCCCTCTTCCTCTGTTATCGTTGTCCGTTATCTCCACCAAAAAATACAAGGTGTGAGAATAGCCGGTGCATGGACGAGTATAAAGATAGTCAGTATGGAACCCGAGACCCTCAATGGTCACACAAAATTTACAAAGGATAAACCAAAAATCATGAAAACAACTGCAACTCTAATTTGGTATATTCCCATACATATAACTACGTTATCAAGTACACCCGTCGCATTCATGAAAAAAATAGAAGGCCCAACTCTTTTGGACAATAGCTCTACTATTAGTCAGAGGAAATATTACCACAAAGGTCACATCACAAAGGTAAGTACAACAAAGGTAACAACACACAGAAGAATACCATAATGGTATAACCACAAAGGTATACATCACAAAGTTACACCACAAAGATGATTACTACAATGTTAAAGACTCAAATCACACCAATCAGGACATAGGTATGGTAGTAAATATGATTAGATGTAACAACTGAATAATTTTACTCAATGGAGAGGCCGACCCACATAGGATCCAAAACCATCGTACCCACGTAGGATCCTAGTATAACATACCCACGTAGGATCCTAGAGAAGTCCCACATAGATTCCTATATCATATCCATGTGGGATCCTAGAACATAGACCCACATATGATCCCAAAGCACAGACCCACAAAGGATCCCTTTCTCTTGTTACAGCCGGCTACAGGGTTCTCGGACTATGTTTGGTTGATTCCAGGAGGGTCCACTAATCAATCTACAAGTAGATACTACAACTAACATGAAGTCCTAGGAAAATGTATCCAAAAGGAAACCCACATAATAGGGGTCTCAACGCAACATACGGTTCGTCAATCGGTCACTCGGTACGTATGTTATTGGCCTTTTAGTCTCGGGGACCCAGTTGGATTCGAGTTCAATCCAATCTGTCCATACCACAACTTTATCCAAAGCACATTTGGGGTATTCCAAAAGGACCTTCTCGATCCAAGGTTTATGGTACCATTGACAGTTCATCAAACGGAAGCCCGTAGCTCATGTTATGGCCGAATGAGTGGAAAGGGGTCGAAGTTGGTCTGGGTCTGGGCCTACCCGACCCTATTCGGGTCGGTCCGGCCTACTGGGTCTGGCCCGGTCCATCAGGACAACCCAGCCGACCAGTGAGGCCCGACCTGCTAGCCCGCAGCTGGGTGGCCCCACATTGGGGTCCACCCTAGCTGCCACCCAAGGGGAATGAGCCCCTAGGTACCCCATACATCCTATCCGTTCAAGTTGGGTGATTGGCCGGCCAATGCCACATGGCACCGACAACGATTACACGGGACCCCAGTTCCCGCTCAGCTCCGAGACTGGCCGGATAGCCAAAAATCCTCCATGGCGCGGTCGCGCGCCACCCCACCACCAGTGGCTGGTAGCAAGTTGGCCTCCCTCCCTTTGTAGTCGCAGCCTCATGTCGCATCTCCTGCACACCCAGAGGTATGGACGTGCTCCACCACCTCCTTCATGTGTCCATCTGTGCTTCGGCCACCACCATTGCTTTGTCGTGGCTGATTGGTTGTGGCCCATATCCGGTAGCGCAGTTGCGCCACCATCGTCGTTGCAGAAGAACAGAGTGTTGGCCGATTCCCCAAAGTCCCACTGGTTCCGGTCACCGGCACGGTCACTGGAGACATTCCTCAGGTCACCAGGTGTGCCCCGGTGGCCTGTTATTCATTCTGTAGAATCCCGCACTTGACTCGGGACATCGCCATCGATTTAGGACCACCAAAATACACAACTGTTTCGGAGAGGTTGGTCCATGCTCGTTTCCCCGCACACTCTCTGTGTTAGAATGATAAAAATCACCATATATGTTATTAATTCAAGAAAGATGACAAGAACATGGTAAGGGGTACGTAAAGCAACAATCCCTAACTCTATTTCACATTGTAAGTGTCATGAAATGATGTTGGTGAAGGCGATAACGTTGCCAATGACTGTCTCCCCTGCAACATGATCCCGAAGTCAGGATCGTGCGTCATCGACGATCTTGATTCTGAAGTATGTTCTTCATTGGAGATAAAGTTCTTTATTTTGATGAAATGTTTCTCTAAAGGTTCTCACAATCTTTCCATGGCTCTCCCCTTTACCAATGATTTCCCCAACCAAAAAGGTGAGGTGCCAACGTTAGTTGAGTTATGTCTATTAATGTAATTAATTGTTGGCACAATTAATTAACCAAGAGTTGTAATAATTAATTGGATAATTATATGGGTTTTCCCAACATTAAGGAAGGTTTTGGTTGGTCCCCACCACCATGAATTTATAATGGTAGGATTTAAAAGAAATATAAAGTGTTAAATATTTTATTTTTCTTCTTTGATGAAAAACTGAAAAAATATCTTCCTCACTCGACCTACTATGGAAGAGATGATGGTTTCCTAAAGTGAATATCAGTGCTGCAATTTCAACGGTGTCCTCATATTTGAATTACGAGTTCTGATTCAAAAGTTATAAAAACTCACTCGCACATTTACTAAACATACATAAAAAAGTACTACAATTTATTTTGGGAACACTGGGCCTTAGAGTCATGTGCCGTAAATTTTTGTGGACTCATAATGTTCCCATATAAATAAAAAATATTAATATGAAAAAATATGGGTCATTACACGACCCGACTCCCTCAAAACCCTCAAATGGTCCAACATATCAAGGAGAAAGATTACCCAATCTCATAATCCTCTTATATACCATCCTCGGTGTGGCATACATAAAAACCTGTTCTCCAGCCTCAAACTATAGAGTTCTTCACCGTCGATCAATATAATACTTATGTCATGATTGTCCAATAGCATCCTCCTCCTAATCAACTCTATCAATTATGTGGTCTCCTAAACAAGACGAGGTCCCAATATAGCTTCCTCTCCTACTTCCATCCAACATTAGTTTGATCGGCATGGACTACTATACAAAGACTTATAAGGTTCCCTATGAATAGTTGATTAAAAACTATAGTTTTAGGAAAACACCATAGGAGGTTTGTGCTTCCACCAAGAACCTCTGAAATCTAGGATGCATGCTCGAAGCATGTCCTTAAACACCTGAATCATACGCTCGGAATTTCCATCTATATGGGGATGGTACGTTGTACTTAGAAGTTCTTGTATACCTAAAGATTTATCTAATCCCTATGAGACCTGAGAAGTAAAACATGCATCCCTGTCTAAAACAATGGAGTGTGGAACCCCATATGGACGCAGAACCTTCAATATGTACATCCTTCCTAGCTCATCTACACTAATTTTCTCCTTCATTGGAAATAAGTGAGTAACCTTTGTGAGTATTTCAATGACAAACCACACTATATCATTCCCTCATGGTGACCTCGGTAATCCTATCACATAGTCCATCGTGACATCATTCCACTTCCACTCGAGAATGGGTTACTGCTGTAAAAGCCCTTCTGGCCACTGATGATCCACCTTCACCTACTAATAGGTGGAACACCTCATAAAAAACCCAAAAACATCTCTCTTCATATATGGACACCAATAATAACATTGTAGATTGTGAAACATCTTGGCGACACCAGGATGAACTTCCCAAAATGAATAATGAAAATACCTCATCATCTCTTCCCATATATTTGCTGACACCCATACATGCCCATGAAAATGGAAGATCGCATCCTTGCGTATTGTCCATCCCAGAATAGGGTCTTCTCCTAACACACTCTCTCATAAAACTAGGCCGTCGAAATCTAATAGCTACCCCATTAGAAATCGATCTAGAAGAGTTGTGGTAACTGCCACAAAAAAAAGAAACATCTGAACTTATGTGTTGTGTACCTTCAAATGCATCTCAGAGAACAGAGCCATAAGCATCCACTCACTACTGCATTCCTAAGATGCATGTATTTGAGTCATCTAGCTCAACGCAGAATCTAATGCTTTACCTTTCCCCGACATATAGGCAAGCTCAATGTCAAAAGACTAAAGGTACTCAACCCACCTTCACTATTTCAAATTCAAATCATGTTGAGTGAAGATATTCGTGAGACTCTTGTGGTCAGTGAAAACCAATAAACTCACTCCCATATGATAATGTCTTCTATATCATAATTCATGAACAACTCTAGCTAACTCGATATGGTGTGTCGGGTAATTCCTCTCATGTGGCCTCAACTGCTGAGACCTGTATGCAATGACTCCCCCCTGAATATGCCCTGCTACCAGACCGATACCATATGCATCACAGTAAATTGTAAAACATTTTTCCGGCTCTAGAAAAACAAGTATCATTGCTGATGTCAACCTCCCTTTTAGCTCTTTAAAGGCTAACACAAAATAATTTGTCCATAGGTACTTCACACCATTTCAAGGAAGGCCCTTCAGTTGCACTGCTATACATGAAATGTCTTGTATAAAACATTTTTTAACCATCCATCCCAAGAAAACTCTGCACCTCAAATACTTTTTTCAACAACTCCCATTAAACTACTACCCTCACTTTTTTTGGGTCTTCTAATACTCTTGTCTTTCAGATAACATGACCCAATAATTGAATCTGGTCCATCCAAAAGTGTTATTTTGAGATATTAGAATATTACTAATGATATATTAGTGTAACCATAACTATCTCAAGATGTGTGGCATGCTCATGTTGATTGTGATATTACACCAAGATATCATCCTCAAAGACCACCAGGAAGGAATCCAAGTATGGATGGAAATCTAAGTTCATTAGATCCATGAAAATTGTAGTCATGTTCATGAGACCTAACAACATAAAAATTTACTCACATAGGCCATACCTACTCTGAAAGGATGTATGAGGTATATCATATGGTCTAACGTGCAACTGATGATATGTGGATCTCAAGTCAATATTCTATAACACTAGGGATCCACTAAGCTGATCAAATAGGTCCTCAATCCTCGGCAAGGGATATCGATTCTTCACCTTCAACTAGTTCAACATCTGATAATCCAAAAAAAGTATGAGGGTACCATCCACATTCTATGAAAATAGGATAGAAAAACCCCATGGAGAAGTATTGGTTCAGATGAAACCCTTTTCTTATAACTCCTCCAACTGCTTCTTGAGCTCCTGTAGCTCTGGTGTATCCATCCTATAAGGAGGAATGGACATTAGTTCCATTATTAAAATGAGATCAATAGAAAATTCTACCACTTCCATCAGAGGAAAAAATGAAATGTCTTATGGAAATATATCCTTGAAATGATCCAACACTAGAGGAAATTTCATCAGTGAAGTACCCTAGTCATCCATATATAGACAAGAAATCTGGAATGTAACTCCTCCCAACCCATGATGCTATGGTCCCTCTATGATTGTCTGGACATCGCATTATCCCTTATGAAGAAACAATATGACCTCTAGTGATATGAAACTCACTCTATGATGATAACAATCCATAATATCCTGAAAGGGGACTAGATATCCATTCTGAGAATGACATCCTAGCCTCTCATCTTTAGGAAATAGATTTCCCAAAATAAGAGACACCAACCAACCACAAGAGGGCACTCATTGCACTGAGGTACACTAGCTATTCTATCCCTTAACAGAGTGTTTAGAATCCATATACTAAAAATGGTAAAGATACCTAGCCCAAGGCTCTCCACAATAACAATAGATATGAAACTATTGGAAGCCCCTGTATCAAAAAGTGAAGAAGATAAAACTGAGGCAACTAGGATCGTACCTCGAACAATAGAGGGTCTGGGATCCTTATCTTATTGGGTCTGCTCCACTGCAAAAGTATGGCATGTACCGTTGCCCTAGGACCCTGCCTGACCACCCTGAGATAATCCACCCAATTGTCACTGAAGGCCTATCAAATGGATACCACGGACACGACCTACACCTCGACCTGAATAGCTTGAATAACTCCATTTCCTAGACTGATGACAAACTGGTGGTGCTAATACAGAATGCGGTGTCATCGAGAAACCCATGTCACTAGCTGCTGGTGAAAAGATCTGACATAAATGATAAAGACGAGCCATCTTGCTACAAGATCGGCACTCAACTGTATCTCTCGGGAAATGTTGCCTCATATTCCCGCTCACCCCACACTGGTAGCACACCATATGGCCACCAGAAAAAGTATCCCACCTACTACGGTCTGCACGTATATACACCCTACGACACTTCTTGTTGTCATTTTGAGGGGTACCAACTCTGGATGCTGAATTGACCTGACTCACAGCTCCAGAATCCATCTGGTTGCACACCGTGATCAGCGCCTAGTTGACTATAAAAGTGATGAAAGTCAACCTGAAGATGTTCACCTGAGATCGGATTTGGTTCCTAATACCATCATCAAAATTTTCACTAGGAATAACTCATCACCTCTTGGAATGGGTGTGATACAATATAGCTCTGCGGAGCGAGAAGAATACTCCATAACTCAAATAGTACCCTACTTCATAATAAATAGATATTGAGCTAAGTCGGCCCTTAAAGTCTCCAGGTAGAAGTAGTTGTAGAAGGCACGCTGTAAAATCATCCCAACCCATGTCCTGCTGGCGTCCCGCCTATGAGATCACACCCCACAACCTCTTGGTGGAGTCCCAAAGCATATATGTAATGAGCTTTACCCTTCTCATTGTGGACTTTTCCAGATGCTCAAATATCAAAATTATGGCCTCTAACTATGACTCATCATCCTTAGGTATACCATCCCATGGGAAAATAGGAGGATTCTGCTGCTAAAAGACCCACACCATCTTTTCCATAGACATGGTAGTAGAAGGTACTCCCCAAAAGGTCTTCATAAACCTCAGAAAGCCCTCTCAGAACTACGCATTGGCACCTATATCCATAATGATAGCTGGTGCCATGACCGACAGTAAAGAAGGATCTTCTGGAAGTTCCTAATCAGTCATGTGTGGTGTATTTTTGCTTCCCTGTAATTAGCGTAAAACCGGAGGACTTATCGGTGGAATGAATCTACAAGGTCAAATGCACACCTTATATCATGATTAAAAAGTATTGAAACCTATACATTCCAGAAGGGAACAAGAGAAAAAAATTATTCATGATTTATAAAAGGTTGAAACACGGAATTTAAAACTCCTACATGGAATGTTCCCTTAATCTTTCACAAGGATTTTTATTTTTTCCAGCCCAGGTCATGTAACACCACATACACAAGGTGTTTTATCCTAACACAAAGTGTGTACTTGAATACTCTTATCCTCCTCTAGGTCATCTAAACAACATAAACCCACAGTTCTACTAGGGGAAGACTACACGAAGTGTTTGTTCTTGAGATGACGTGTACTAAAAATAACTTCACCGACCAATGTTGTTAGTTACATGGCCAGTTACATGGCAGACTCTACACGGCGAGTTTGTGCCAGAAAAGACATGTACTCACAACCCACAATCCACCTGTGTTTTGGGTAACATATATGGACACACGGTTTATACACATGGCGTCTACATCTGGTACATGACATGTTCCACCAAAGCTTTCCCAACCCCGTGTCTCATCCCACACAGGTTGTGACACAGTTAGAGACTACATGGGGTGTACATAAGAAAAATATTTCATTCCTAAACAAAAGGATAAAAGGCATGTATTAATCATTACACATCGTGTGTTCTATGTTCTTTCAGACAATAAGCCTAAAAAATTCCTATGAAACCCAGAAAAACAATGAAATAAACATGAAAGTGCCAAATTCCAATCGGTGATGGATCATACTACATGTGTGTCAAAGTTTGGAATATTATAAATGTCATAAACAAGAATAAAAGTGCAATGATCCACAAAATTTCTTTCCATGAGGGCAGATTACACCATAAGAAAAAAGGTTTGGAATTATTTCAAAAGAAACCTTACATATTAGAAACAAACTATAAAATTGAAGGTATTCTATTAAGGAATCTATCATAACAACATGCATATCCATCACAACATCTATCACAACAACTTGAAATCAGTAATGCACCCTAAATAGAATGGAAATAATGAATGACATGTGATATCTAGAAAGATCCAATATGATGCTTGAGATGGCATACCCAAATCTCACTAGGGTGAAACAGAAACAGAACCTCAAAAATATCAATAATAATAGTACAATACATGTGAACAATGTAACGGTGAAATAAAATCAACTTTAATAATTGAAAAACCAGAAAAATCACAATATATGAGGTAAATCGGATTTCCCTTTACATGGGTTAGGTACTCTAGGAAAAATATTATTACCATGTACCTATTATTTCATATCCCTAACTGTAGGCTCTAAACAGTATGTTGAGAAGAAACTAATCCCTCTGATTCTACTTTGTAATGTCTCGGTTCCTGGTGCCCCCCAGAAGTGCCCCGCACCCGTTTGGTCACATGGCCTCAAGTGTATTTCCCCGAATTCCATAGGACACTGACTAACAATGGGACCTTGGGTGAGATATTGGGGAAACAATGACCTCATTGGCAGAGTAATGCATTGGAAAAAAACATATAACAATAGAAGAAGAATAAATAACAATCAATAATTAAACAATACAAGACTAAAGAAATAAAAAACATGAGCATGAAAATAAATGATGAATGATACATATGTATAAGAAATAATTTTAACATTTCAAAATTGTGGAATACAGTACTAAACAAAAGTAAAAGAAAACAAGTAAACAACTTCTCAGCATTTCAAGACTCATCTTCGTCCCATGCTCTCTAGCACCACAATAATCATGTACAAAAAGTAGAAGGGATATTGACCTTATCAAGAACTGTAACAATATAATATGTTTGGTCCCAAAGCATGACCCAAATAGGGTGTGAGATGAATCCCAGTAGGTAATGACCAAATGATATGTTTGAAAAAGTAAGTTAATATATATGGAAAGATATAAGAAAAATAAAGTAGTAAATAACGAAGTACTCAAAAGTAAACAATCATACAGTTTCAATTGCATTCATTTTCATGTATAAATAAATAAGATAATTAAAAAAAGTAACCCTATAGAAACTAATCACATCCTATCCAATCTAGTTTAACCAATCAATCAAAAGAAACCCTCTGGGAAGTACTCATAGTATAACCCCTTAGGCTCAACATTATCAATGACTCTCTAAGGAAGAACTCACCGTCAGTTCCCCCTTTTTTCTTGTATTAGTAACTATAGACAATTTGGGGAATAACTTAGTGTCCAATTCCCCATGTGGTCTCATAATGAGGAACTATAGACACTCTGAGGTAGCACAAAGTACATCCCCCTTATGGCCTCACAACGTAAAAGTAAACAGACACTCTTGAGAAGCGCTCAACATCAATTCTCTCTATGGTATACAAAACTAGGATCCCATGGACCTGTGTAAATCAATCATGAACAAAAATTATATATAATACAAAGTAAACCTCAAGATATAATTGGATAAATATTTTATAGCATCTCATAGCATGTCAGATAAAAACACACCATCCTAAAATTACTATTCATGGAAAACAAAGCATCCTAACGGGAAATGCTAGACCAAATTGTAAATATCAAGAAAATATGGGCAACACACCCATGTCAAGGTAAATAGCCCTTCTTTCAATCATAAATCCTCTACTCAAGAACAAAAGGCATAATAGGAAAAGACTGGGCTAAAAAAAATAAACACGCAATACCCCGAACAAGGGTATTGGAAACTTTTATGCATATAACTAAAAGAATAACTACAGAAAGGCACAAACCACCTACATAGGTGTTTTGTGATCAATATGCATGATCCCTAGGCCTTGAATGTTTCTATAATGTTATAGATATACAAAAATTATAAAAACATTAAATCGAGGATATCTCACGAAAGAGGAGGAATCATGAAATGAGGCTCTAAAAGAAGGAAGATCTTACCATGGAACTCTTAACACAGTTAATGGTGGTCGATTCAAAGAAGGAATGGTGATTTTGGGGATTAGAGAAGAATCCTTGGCCAATGATGTTCCTAGACTAGAAGAGTCGAGAAGAAGGGTGTTCTTCCAACTAGACTCGACCATGTTCCTCTTAATGAAATAAAAAGAAAGTACACAGCATGTTCTTCAAGGGTACATGACATGCACTTGCTTTATTCGTTCTCCACATTAGGCAGTCTCCAGGTCACCCAACACATCTATGTTCTTGGCCATTCCACAGCCAGGACACGGTCACCGATGAAAACTTGGTTCATACCATGTACTTATAAGTACACAGCGTGCACTCCTGAAATTTCCGGAAACTCCCCTTTTTCTCAAAAAAAAACCAAAAAAGGAAGACATACCTGAAAAGAAGATTCAGGTTCTTATATTACCTATACTCATAATTTTGTGTGTTTTTATAATTAAAGTTTAGTTATTCTCATAAGTTTGTCTGTGTGTATAATTGTAGACAAGTTATGCTCACATAATTTTTGAATGGGTATAATTTTAATTTAGCTATGCTTAAAAGGCCATGTGTTGGTAAAATTTTTGTTTAGTTATGATCGCATGACTCTGAGTTGTTATAATTTTGGATTATATATTCTCCCAAAGTTGATATTAAGTATAATTTTGTCTAATCAATGAACAAAATTATATGAATCAACATACTTCTTATTTAGATATATAAAAAATGATATATTTTTCTTGGCCTTTTTGTATGCTAAAAACATATTCATATTCTTATACCTATTTTATTCTATAATGTTTAATGTTTTTTAACAAATTTATCAACACTTTTTCTATTCCTGTCAATTTTTATGAAAATCCATATTACATGAATTAGGATTTTGGTTATATATTTAAGTGGGTATTATTTTCTTATATATCTTGTTTATAACTCTATTTTAATATCATGTTCAATTATGATATTTGATTGATATCACTCATATTTATACTTACTATGAATTTGAACTCACCTCTTTCTTAGGTTTTTATCCCATGGGTTATGAAGATATGTGTAAAATATAGGATGTTAATAATGGATATATTTTGATTTAATAATAGATAAATTCACTTAAGTAGTGTCAAATATGAACCTTGTATTACTAGCCCATAAAGACCCTAAATCTTTTTCTATTTGTAGTGTGTGATTTTGTGAGATATAATATATATATTATTGACATAATTTTTAATAGATTAACTGTTATCATGGTTTTTTTAATGTTTTTAACTTCGTACATATATTTTATGACAATATTTCTTAGAATTATCAGAAAAAATTGTGATTCTTTATTAATAGAAAATAAATGAAACTGTGTTTCTTATCTCACAATGTTGGATTTAGTGGTTTTCATGTTGTTTGAGTAAAAATAATTCTTATCTCAAATATTTTGCATTATATTTTTTATTTTCATAAAATATTTTATTATTTTGAAATAAATTATATTCCCTTGAATATACGTAAAAATCACCCCATCCTTTTAGAAAGGCATCCACCCCTTCTAAAATTCACACAAAAGTATGTCATAAAATTCTAAATGTTTATAATTTGATTTAACTAAACCAAATCAATTAAAATGTGTTCAGTGATTGTAAATTTCAATATCATTGATATGTGATTTGTAATAGCTTGAATGAAAAATCCCTATATCCTTTGTAAAAATAGAGGAATTAAATTTTTTATAAAATTAATGCCAATACATTGTGATTAAATTTTATATATTCATATTTTATTCATATTTCATATATATATCCCTAAATATTATTTCAATACATGTTTATTGTAATGGTCATGACCCATCATGTCCATTAAATTTTCAAAATTCATTTATGTGTTATTCTGCGAAGTTATGGTTACTCATTTCACGATTTTTCCAAGAATCTAAATTTTCAAAGGTACATGGTGTAAGTATGTCCGACATCGGTGAGTCGGGAATCGGTATGTCAGGAAATGGTGATTTCTGTAAGTGAGTGGAGTTGGTGGGAGGCTTTGGTGAGTGGCATTGTTGAGTGGCCTTGGTGAGTGGCATCGTTCAATGGGTTTAGTGATTGGCATCAATGAGTGGCATTAGTGAGTGGCGATGGTATGTGGCATCGGTGAGTGACGTCGCTAGGTGGAGTTGGTGGGTCACATCAGTGGGTCAGATCATTGACTTTTAATTATTATGTCACCCGACGATGACTCTACCATTGGTGACTCATGTCGGTGACTCACCTAATAGCAATTCATTTCAAAATTTTCCCAGTTTTTCCATTTTCATTCCTCTTACATTTTATGTTCCATAAATCGATATTAAGAGATTGATTGACCATTTCAGATACAATATGAAAGTTTATTGATTATATCATTAATATCATAATTACCCAGAGACATTGAAATGACCAAAATGCATGGTCTTCGCCACGACCAGACATTTATGAACATGGAAATCATCTCCCATCTGATTATACAAGATCTACCCTTTTCTAAAGTTGATATCATCTTCTCATTGAACCATTCTATCTTTTCGTGGTATTCCTAGATTCTTACTTACCCATGGATTCGTGTGTTGTGTTGTGTCCTTCATATTCATTTTCCCCTTTGATTCCATCCTACTGCTCGCATGCCCCCTATTTTTTGTGTAGGTAGGAGTTGATGATGATATTTTGTGCCTGGAAGTGATCGCTTAGTCCTCAATTTTTATATCATGCGAGGTGGGTAATATAATTTCCATTTTATTATTAAGGACAAATCAAATCATTTAATTAATTTTATTATGAAGATAATATAACCTATTATAATGATAATCAGACCTGTTGTGATAAAATGTTTTTTATTAGTAATAAATGAGGGGTGGGTATGATAATTATGGTCATTAGTATTATCTATTATATTTTTTCCATATTTTGAGTCGTATGAATTCAAAAAATCATTATCATTGGTGGTATTTGATTTCTCATGGGTGGTGCTTTACACTTTCTATGAAACCATTGTTGATCTGTTTTAATTATGAAATTGATTAACCAAATATACCTGGTTAAGTAAATGGATTCTCCAGTATTGAACTAGTTTTGTGATCACCCCAAATTATCAAAGTGCAATTACCGATTGAGTGTTTTCTATATATTCATACACCTTACTTTTTTAGTTTGGTTATGTTTTGTTTGTGGTTTTGTTCTTTATTTGTTTCCTTGGGATGTCGTGTGGTCCTGGGATGAGAGGACCTTTATTGCTAGATTGATAGGGATGGTGAAATTCTATCTTGGGTTGAGAGTTTGATTTATTGTGGAATGGATGGGAAGAGGCTGTATAGTGGGGATTCATAATTTTTTTGTGCTATGATTATATTATCGGGTGTGGTTTTTCTATATAGCGGGCTACCTAGTACCGTTGTGAAGAGGTGTGTTGAAAGGTTTAGTTGTAAGTTGGGGTTTTTCTTATTGAGTAAAAGGATAGGGTGACATTTCATTGATGAATGAAAATGGAAGTGGTTGGAATGTCTTACAGGTGGGGAGGATGTGTTATGTGGGGTAGTATATCATATTTTTATTCCACTTTTGGGCATGGTTGTGAGGCTGGTCATGTTATGTGGTAATTAGTTTCCTGTGTAAGTATCGAATAACTGTTAAATTCATAATAACTTCAAAAATATTGGGTGTTATGTTGATTTATTTTACCAACATCTGATGTGACTATTTTTCATTTAGATACGTGTATTTAGAGGTAAAAGGAATGATGGAAGTATTGTGGGGTTGTTTTTTCTTTATAACCCAAAGGTTGGGATGATTTTTTGGTACCTATATATATATATATACTTTTACATTGTTATGATTATACACACACCCCACCCCTAATTGAGATCTATGTTCCAAACACCCCCATTGTCACGGGGGAGGGTGTCTTCCCAAACATTCCAATGGGAGGATGGATGGTTGGACACCCTCTATTCATTACTCCATCATCTAGGTGGTGATAGTCCAAGACTCTTCAGGAATTTTATGGTTTGTGAGGCCTAGGTGTGTATGGGAGAGTTGTGTTTTCCTAGGTCTCTTTGTGATTATAGGTGTTATCCTTTCCCATGTGTTTTTGGGATGTGGTCTGGGTTGTGGCCCGTGTGTTTGAGGCATGGATAAGATGTATTCGTGAGGCTTAGGTCTATGTGGGTTGTATGTGATGTGATATATGGCCCAATTTTTTGGGGGTGGGTTGTGACGTGATTCTTTCAAAAGAGGTCGGAGCGCCATGATGTTTTCATTTAGGGTGTGAGTTTGTTAATCCATGAGAAAGTGGTGTGGGGTACCCAATCATTGGTGTTCTTACCATGTAACATCATATGACTTTTTTATTTGTTGAGTGTACCCTGGTGAGATTTTAGGATGGATAGTATACCTTGTTCAGTGTTTTTGGATTCCGTTGTTTCTAAAAGTGGAATTAGTATGCTTTGACATGTGTGAATGAGAGACATTAGTTTTTCCTACTTAATATATGTGTCTTCTCACCATACCCATATAAAAGTATTTTTAGGTGTCCTGGACGACAATAGGGACCCTGATGGTCATTACTGGATCGAAAATTTAGAGCTTGAAGAGCAGACGCCTGGCTAGTACGTGGAGTTGTTTTGACTTTTCTGTGTGATGTAATGTATGAACCTTGTTTTTTATAATATGAGTTGCTTCCTTGTTCTATATTCTGTGATGATGTTATGACATGTGGAATAGGGAGGACCTAATTCCTAATCATGTTGCAGTAATTAAGATGTGATTAAAGTATTGTGGGTGAGGCAATGCCATCTAGGGTGGATAGTATCTTGACATGGAGGGAGGAATTCCACAATACATGTGTCCGAATAGTGTGGTTTGGGTGCTCGTGTGGTGTGTCTTATGGATGGTTGGTGAAGTAAATGTTATAGGATTGTCATTGGACATTGAAGATTAAATCCATCTTTCGAACAACACATGGTGGTTTATAATTGATGATTCACGATGGTAGAGGTGTTTCATGTATTGCAAGATCCCTGCGAGGTATCACACGAGGTGGTAGTTCTGACCACTCATTCTTCTGGGTTTGGAGTTGAATAATCAAGGGAGATAATAATCACAGAGATTTCAGATATAATATATCAGACAGTTCCAGTCCATTAAATTATAAAAATTTAGTGTTTCAAGTGTTATAGGGAATAATGGTGACACATTTCAATAGATTTCCACAAAAAATGGTTTTCCAATGGTAGGTTGCATTGGTATGTTAGGAATCGGTTGGTTGGGAGTCAGTAGGTTAGGGATCGATGAGTGTCATTTGTGAGTGGTGTCGGTGAGGGTCATCAGTGAGTGGCATCAGTGAGTGGTTCTTCTAAGTGTCCTCAGTTAGTGGTTTCAGTGAGTGGTGGTGGTGGGTGGTGTTTGTGAGTGTAATTGGTAGGTGGAGTTAGTTAGTCATGTCGGTGGTTTACATTGGTTACTTATTCAATGGAGAGTCACTCGACGGTGAACTTTCTATCAGTGAATCACGTTAGTGACTCACTCAATGGTGAGTCATTTCTATATTTTCCCAATTTTTCCAATTTCACCCCTCTTATGTTTTATTTAATGTAATTAATTTTTGAAAACATTTTTGACCATTTATGAAGTTGTTTTAATGGATATTGATTATATATTTAATATCCTAATGACCTAGAGACTTTGAAATGGCCATGACGTCAGGTCTTATCCACAAACTGACATTTAGGTACATTGAAATCATCTCCATTCTGTTGATATAGGATCTGAAATTTTCTAGCATTGATATCCTCTCTTTGTTGAACCCTACCATTCTATCATGGTACACCCAGAGCCTTTATTCAATGTGGATTCATGTGTTGTGCTGTGGCCTTTAAGTCCAGTTTCCCCTTTCTGTCATTCTTATTGATCAAGAACCCCTGTGTTTTTGGCATGTGGAGAAGTTTCTAATTATCTATTTTTCTTGGTAGGGATACCTTAGTCCTTTTTTATTTATGTATCATGCGGGGTTGGTAAACTATTTTCACTTTATGTTTATAGTTGAATCCAAAATTTTAGTTAAGGTTACTTCAATTATAATATATCTTGTTATAAAGATAATTGGATGTGTTATGATAACGAGTTTTGTTACTTTAGTTATAAATTGAGGGAATGTAAGATGATGATGCTAATTGTTTATTTTATCAATTATATTTGATCCATATTGTGAGTTTTATTCCTTCTAAAAATAATATATTTTGGTGGTATATTCCTGCACATGGGTGATGATTTAAATTTTTTATGGATTCCCTATTGAACTATTTGAATTATGAAATTTATTAACCATGTATAACTGATTAAGTAAATGGATTCCCTAAGAGAGAAATTATTCTATGATCACCCTGAATTATCAATGTTGAATTAAAGAACTGTTGTTAGAGAAAAATGAATACCTCATGCATTGTTGGTGTAGTTGTGTGTTGTGTGTGTCCATGTTCTTTATTTGTTTCCTTGTGTGGTTTTGTAGTGTTGGGTTGAGAGAACGGGTGTTGCTTGGGTAATATGGGTGGTGAAAATTTTTCTCTGATTATGAGATTTATTGATTGTGGAATTGGAGGGATGTTGTTTGGAAACAAGGATGCATATTCATATTATGCTATGTGTATATTACTGGGTGTAGTGTTGTTAGGTAGCTGGGCTACCGAATATGTTTTTGATGAGGAGTGTTGTGGGTTTTAGCTATATGTTGGGGGGTATGCTTGTTGATAGAATGGTCCAGGAAGCATTACATTGAAGAATTATAATTGTAGTGGTTGTCGTGGGTGCTATGTGGGGAGGAAGTGTGAATTGGGTTGTTATGTCACAGTTTTCTTCCACTATTTGGCTTGGTTCTAAGGCTAGTTTTGTGCTATGGTAGTGAGTTTACTGGATAGGTATGTAATAACTGGTTAATTCGTAATAACATCAAAATTATTGTTTGTTTTGTAGATTTATTTTATCAGCATCGGATGTGACCATCATTCATCTGGATATGTGCATTTAGTGGCATCTAGAATGGTGGAAGTGTTATGGTGTGTTTTTTTCTTGAGAACCCATAGGTTGGACTGAGTTAATGGTACTTATATATATACTTGTAATTAAATTTGATTATATACACACCCTAGCCTAATTAATAGCTGCATTATGAAAACCACCATTATCACGGGGGAGGGTGTCTTTCCCAACCATTTTGATTAGAGGATGGCTAACTGGGCACCCACACATCTCGGCTCCCTCTTCAAGGTGGTGATATCCCAAGACTCTTCGAGTAGATTGTGGTTTCTGATGCCTAGGTGTGTGTGGGGGAGTTGTGTTTTCCCATGTGTCTTTGGGATGTGATTTTATGTGCTTTCCCATGTGTTTTTAGAATGTGGTGTGGGTTGTTTCCTACAAGTTTTCTGGTAGGAGAAGATGTAGTAGGGAGGCCCGGGTTTGTGTGGGTGCGATGTGATGTGGTATGTGGCCCATGTGAGTTCAGGATAGCTGTGAAGTGATTATTTTGGAAGAGGTGGGATCACAATGACATTTTCTGTTAGGTTGTGGGTGCAACTAATTTGTGGGAAAGTGGTGTGGGGTACCCTATCACTAATGTGATAAATATTTTACTTTACATTAGTTTTATTGTTTTTTTTAGTTTATCTTGGTGATATATTTTGATGGATAATATAAATTTTTTAGGTGTTTTTTGGTTTCTGTTGTTTCTCATGAGGGCATTAGTATGCTTCAACACTTTTTCATGAGAGACTTTGGTTTTTAATAATAAGTGCACACATATTCTCACCCTATATATATAAAACAGTTTTTTGATTTCCAGGAGACTATAGAGACTGTGCTGGGTATTACCAGCATGGACTTTAAGATAGTTGATATGTCACTTCTTAGTATTGTTTTTGGTATTTACTATAGAAACACTTGTTTTGTCGGAGTAATGTTTATGAAACATTCATGTGGGATGTATTTTATATATCTTATATATATATATATATTGGAGTTGTTTTATGGTTGATATATCTTATATTCAGATCTTGGTTACTATAAAAAGGTTAATGACTCCCATTATCTGCTATTTGAATACCCTTGGTGCAGGTTTCCACCCTGTGTCCTACTGGAGGTGGGTCACAAGGGTTATTCTCTCTATTTCCCCATTTTTTACACATGAGGGTAATATTTTGAGGAAGGGGTCATGACATATAGGTAAAATTATATTTCTTATTTAAATTATATTTTATAACATATAGACATAACATAGTTATGTATACCGAGAACAGGACTATTATAGTATGTAGAAATATTTGTTTACCCTTCCTCTACAACATTTTTAAATATGTAGATGAAGGAATCCACTGTAATGACCCCAAGTTTCATTATTAGAAAATCCCTCCTGATCCGGTTAAATGTTTCTTTATAAAAAATGTTTTTATAAGATGTCAACTTCTTTAGTTTTACGTTAAGATTTGTGACCGTTACTTTTATAGCCGTTGAACAGTGATCATCTGAGTAGTATAAATATAAGGCTTTAACGAACCCATTTCTACTCAGACAAAGGAAGCGATGGCCTCATCCAGTAGAATTGCACCTTACGATGCCCATTTGTCAGAGCTCGAAAAAGAGGTGGCGTCTTTGGGCTTTGACCTTGACCAAGCCCAAGCTGAGCTTCATCATGTCAAGCTCGAACATGATCGTCTACGTAAAAAGTGGAAGTTGATTGAAATTACCACTCGAGCGATGTTATCCGAGCCGCCCCAAGAGTCTGTCACCATCACACACCTTACCCTTAGGTCTTATGCGGCTATTTTAAGGGGTTATGTAACAAATAAGTAGCACCATGTTCATGTACATTATTTTTCTATATAATAATGAATATAATTTCTAGTCATTTTTGATACATTGTAATTAGTTATTTAAAGTACAAATGGTGTTTTTAGTTATTATTTAATTAATAATTATATTTTATTAAATTAAAGGATTTTTGAATTTAATATTATTTTAATAAAATATTATTATTAATTTTAAATTATTTTTTTTATTAAGTATAAATGATCTTATAATTTTATGAATGCAATTAAAATTTTTATTAAGGCTTGAAATCCATTTCTGTCAAAACCCGTGATTTTTTTTTATAAATGTCGGGTTTTATTTTAAAAGTGAAAATTCACATATTTAGAAAATTATTTAGATAAAATAAATATTATTTTTGGAATCAGGACGTCGAAATTATCCAACGGTGAATTTTTAATAACTTTTTAAGACAGTCAAATTTTTGGGTAAAAATTAAATACCATTAAAATATATAATGTGTTTTATGACATCATAATGACCCAATGGTGATGTAATAAAATAACATAATCCTTATGTTTGGCCAATATGTTTTTTATCATTAAAATAATGAGGTTTTGGGTTTGATTGAATTTCTTTTCAAAGAATTAATGGAGCCCTCAAGACTTATTCAACACTTTGCCTTTTTAAATTAATTTCCATGGGAGTGTGACTCACCTCCACATAAGCAACCCTAATTTTTTTAATATTTTCGGACTTTGGCCTTGTAAAATATTGTTTTCCTCTTTCCTTTTCCAGAAACCATGGGCAAATACCATGGGATGGTTTGTGGTTTGGATTATTTTAATATAAGGGGTCCCAAACCTAAATAATAAAGAATTCTCTCACCTTTCCTATATAAACCCACCCAAGCTCCCACTTCCTCCACACTAAAATCCCTTGGAGTTCGTCCAACCTCTGACCTACTCTCTCTAGAATCCTCCCAAGGTGCCCCAAGCTCCCAAGAATCCTCTCACAAGCCTCTCTCTAGCCTTTGGAAGCACACTTCCAAGTAAGGGTTTTTTCTTCCTTTCTCATTTTTGTCAATTTTATTTAAGTTGTATTGACCTTTTAATTTCAATTATGAATGTTGAGGTATGGTTTCACACCTCCTCCATACTGCCCTCTTATTGTTTGAATGATGGTATAACCCTTTCTCTCTCATTAAATGCCTCCCATATACACCCGTTACTATGCCGAAATTCCGAAAGGAACTTCTCTCTCTTCTTTTACATTCAAGCAATACTTTTGTATCATGAATTTAAATTCCATTTCAATTGTTAGGACATGTATAAATATGACATCCTAACTGTCCATTACATGTAAATATGATTAGGAACCCCTTTCTCTCTCATCAACCATTTTTATGAATTCTTATGTCATGTCGTTACGCTGCCGAAATCACACCGATTTTCTAAGCCAATATCATTGTGTAGTGAATACCATTCCCATTTCTCCATCAAGGGTATTCACCTTTATGCGCAGTTACATATTGATTATAAAGTTTCATGTATGAATTCCATATTCCTTTATCGTGGAATAAATGATAATGTTTTATGAATCCATGTTTTATGATCCATGTGGCACACTTATGCATGAAATGAAATGTTTAAGAAGGGTGTGCCCTTTATAGCGCTCCAATGCATTGGGTAAAGTATAGTATCATGATATGTCATGTTCAATGAGTGTTGACTCATGCTAATTCAAGTGCAATTAGGGTTTACTCGTGCTTCAAGTGCAATGAGGGTTTACTCATGCTCCATGTGCAATGAGCCTTGGCTCATGCTAATTCAATGTTAAGTGTTGTTGCCACATTTCCATGTTATGGTAATCATGCTTTATCATGCCTTTATGTTCATGTTACTCTAATGCTCTATTGATGTTCCTATTTACTAACATGTATTTTACTCCTCATTTTATTCGTTGTGTACTCCCTTACTGGGCTTTATAGCTCACCCTTTTCTTATGCATGTCCTTAGGTTATCCCATGCAATGCTAAGTACGAAGGAATGCAGTGGTCATGTAAAGGAAGTTTTCAATAAAGATGTTGTATTTCAAGTTTAAAGTTTTTATGTAATGATCCTAAGCCCCAAAGACACTAAACCTCTTGATCTACTTTGTTGTATCAAGTGAAGTTTTATGTAATAGAGCATGCTTATGTTGTAATAAAAAGCAGGGTTGTCATAGTTGGTATCAATGGGAGGTTTAGTTATTTTTGGGATTAGGAAACCCTAGTAAGGCCTTAGATACAAGACTAAGAATAATAAAAACATCCCTAAGTTTTGGTAAATACTAAGTAAGTGGTTTATCAGACAAATACATCCCTATCTGGATACGAGCGGGTTGAGGTGGCTCTGGCACAGATGTATCCTAGGGGTAAACCCCGAAAACACCGCTTTGAGCTAGACTTGAACGGGAACTGGTGCACGACAACGGGCCTTGCTGCACTCTTGGTTAAGAAACTCCCGGGGGATATGTTTTGATAAATTCACAATCTTAGTATGAACACTTATTAAGGAAAAAATGACCCTAAGAATATATGTTAGAAGTAAGATCATGAAAAGACTGGATTGAATCCTATAGACTCATGAGTTAAAGAGATTAAAGTTTATTTATAAGTCATCAACTTTTATATTTGGATTACCCTTTATGTGTTACCCCTAACTTTCCTTTTATTCCAGCCAATGGACGGTAATAGGAGAACTCGGGCTAACAACCGTTGTGAAGATCAGTGTGATGATTGTACTTATGAGATACCCAATCCAATTGCAGCGGGAATCGCGAACATTGTCATGCTTCTCTCTCAGCTAAATCAAGTTTTGAATCGAAACACTGGTCAAGAGGAACGTTCAACCCCCCTAAGAAAGAACAAGTCACTATTGAAAGCTTCATGAGACAATGAACTCCTACTTTTAGTGGATCATCTGATCCCACAATCGCTGAACAATGGATCAACTCCATTGAAAAGATATTCTCCATCCTCCAATTCTCTGAAAAAGAGAAGGTTCTCCTGACGGCTTATCGTATGGAGGGTGAAGCTGATAAATGGTGGATGTTGATCAAAAATACGAAGCCTGAGGAGGAGATCGAGGCTTTGGAATGGAAGGAATTTCGGAAGATGCTTTTCGATAAATATTTTCCGCGCACCCTCCGTCTTAAGATGTAACGGGACTTCCGTTCCCTCAAGTAGAAAGATGAAGAATCTGTGGGAGCATACAAGGAAAACATCACAAGGCTTGCATGATACGCTTCTGGCTTTGTCATAACCCCGAATGCAAGTTTGACCGCTTCTTTGGTGGGCTGAAGCCTAGCTTGCGGAAAGCATTAGGGTTCCGTGACTTCGAGAGCTATGAGGAAATTGACCAATGTGCCCTCAAGGTTGAAATGGAGATCGGAGAATCACAGGGGTATCATGGGGACAAGAAGAAGAAGGTGGACTTCAATGCTGGTGGTCCGGTGGATAAATCCAACGGTGCTATGAAGTTCCAGCACCCCACATGCCAAAAGTGCAGAAAGAAGCACCCTGGAAATTGCCTTAGGGGGACGAGAAAATGCTTTAGGTGTGGAAGAGAAGGGAACCTAGCTATTAACTATCGGCAAGAAGGACCCGCGTCTGCGACGGAGGAGAGAAACGCTCCGTTCGAACCTAAACGCGTTGTTCAATGCAACAAATTCAAATAACCTTGTCATTTTGCAAATTAGTGCCCTAATCCAAGGGTTATTGGAGGCAACCAACTACCTCCAAGACAACAAGGAAGAGGTTTTGCCATCACTTCTGCCGATGTGATCCCCGACAACGAAGTGGTGACAGGTACGCTAATTATTCATTCAAGAATAGTGAATGTACTTTTTGATTCAGGTTCTACGCATTCTTTTATATCTCGAATTTTTAGTAGAAAAATCCCAGCACCACCACATATCCAGGAAGTAATGATGTCGGTGAGTACGGAAAATGGGGAAATCAATGCATCCCATGAATATAAGTCCTCCCCTATTATAATCTTTGGATTGAATTTCCCGGCGAACGTCGTCATACTCCCTTTGGTGGAATTTGATGCAATTCTTGGCATGGATTGGCTTTCCTTATATAGAGCCAACATAAATTGTCGGGAGAGGGAAATCACACTCCATATGGAGAATCGACCCCCGATTCTTTACATGTGTCAGGAGGAAGATGAATCTCCTTTAGATCCATCATCTCAAGCATGGATATTACTGCCTTATGAGAACGCATATCTGGCTCAGATGATTGAGTCCAAGGAAGAAACCACCCTTGAAGAAATGCCTATTGTGAGGGAATTCGCTGAAGTATTTCCCGAGGAACTTCCTTGTCTTCCTCCAAGAAGTGATGTTGAGTTATCAATTGAACATATACCTGGGGAGCTACCAATATCCAAGACTCCATATAGAATGGCTGTTGTTGAGCTTGAAGAGCTGAAGAAACAACTACAGGAGAAACTGGAAAAAGGGTTTTTACGCCCAAGTGCATCACCGTGGGGCGCACCAGTCCTCTTCGTCAAGAATAACGATGGGTCAATGCAGCTTTTCATCGATTATCGTGAACTTAACAAAATCATTATAAAGAACATGTATCCTCTCCCAATAATCGATGACTTGTTTGAACAGCTGCGTGGAGCACAATACTTCTCCAAGGTGGACTTGCAGTCGAGATATTATCAAGTAAGGGTGAGGAAGGAAGATATCCCCAAGACTGCTTTCCGTACAAGGTACGGGCACTATGAATTCATAGTAATGCCTTTTGGAATCACCAATGCTAAAGCAATATTCATGGACTTGATGAATAGAGTCTTTAGAAATTACCTTGACAAATTCGTGGTAGTCTTTATAGATGATATTCAAATATACTCCAAAACCAAGGAGGACCATGAGGAGCATTTAAAAACTGTACTAGAAACTTTGCGCAAGGGGAAGCTCTATGCAAAGTACAGGAAGTGTGAGTTTTGGTTGAAGGAAGTCTCATTCTTGGGCCATATCATCACAAGAAATGGGATATCTGTGGACCCCTCCAAAATAGATGCAATTGAGGGATGGTCGAGGCCATCATCGGTAACTGATATCCGTAGCTTCTTGGGGTTAGCTGGATATTATCGACGATTTGTGAGAAATTTCTCACGATTGTCCAACCCTCTTACCAAGCTAACTCGAAAGGGAGTAAAGATTTCTTGGAGTGATGAATGCGAAGAAAGCTTCAAGGAGTTGAAAAGGAAGCTTATCACTGCACTTGTGCTCACTTTACCCACAAGTGGGGAGCTTTTGTGGTATTCAGTGATGCTTCGAAGAAGGGATTAGGAAGTGTGCTGATGCAGAATGATAAAGTGATATCCTATGCCTCAAGGAAGTTGAAAATCCATGAGCGAAACTATCCAATGCATGATCTGGAGTTGGCGGTGGTGATCTTTGCCTTGAAAATCTGGCGGCATTATCTCTATGGAGAGAAATGTGAGATATATACTGACCACAAGAGTCTTTAATATATATTCACACAGAAAGAGCTTAATATGCGCCAGAGAAGATGGATAGATCCAATCAAGGATTATGACTGTTCAATACATTACCACCCTAGGAAGGCGAACAAGGTGGCGGATGCCCTAAGTAGAAAGGATCCAGCGATTCTATCAATGATGAGAATTGAAAAGGATCCAATCTTCTTAGACATGATGAAGATGTATGTGGGAATCATAAAGAAGGGAACATCATCAATCCTTTCACAAATGATTGCTCAACCATCTCTTTTAGAAAGGTTAAAGGATGCTCAAAAGGATGATGCGGGAATCCAAGAAAAAGTGGAAGCTATCAAAAAGGGAAAACCCTCAGAGTTTAATGTTAATGAAGAATAAATTGTGCGGTTTGGGAAAAGACTATGTGTTCCATCAAGTTTGGAGTTGAATAAGGAGCCTTTGGATAATTCACATAGTTCAAATTTCTCTATTCACCCAGGGAGCACAAAGATGTATCGAGATCTACGAGAAAACTTTTGGTGGGATAATATGAAGAAGGAGATCGCTGAATATACATCAAACTGCCTGGTGTGTCAGCAAGTGAAGGCAGAGAGGCAGAAGTCTAAGGGGATGATGCAACCATTGCCCATACCAGAAGGGAAATGGGAGAACATCACCATGGACTTTGTCACTGGACTTCCAAGGACATCCAAAGGCAACAATGCAATCTGGGTTGTTGTGGATCGTCTTACAAAGACTGCACACTTCATTGCTATTCGAGAGGATTTCTCTTTGGATCAACTGGCACAGATATATATCATGGATGTGGTACGGTTTCATGGAGTACGACTATCTATTGTTTTTGACCGAGATCCAAGATTCACCTCTATGTTTTGGAAGATCCTTCAACAAGCTCTGAATACTGAACTGAACTTCAGTACGTCCTTTCATCCTCAAACTGATGGCCAATCCGAGCGGACTATCCAAACACTTGAGGATATGATGAGAGCGTTCTCAATGGACTTTGAAGGAGGATGGGATTAACATCATCCTCTAGTTGAGTTGTCTTATAACTCGAGCATCCAAATGGAACCATATGAAGCCCTGTATGGGAAAAGGTGTAGAACACCGGCATGTTGGGATGAGGTCGGTGAACGTAAGTTGCTTGGACCAGAAATGGTCGAAGAAATGGTGGAGAAGGAGAAAACCATTCAGCAGCATATCAAGGTAGCCTAAAGTCGACAGAAGAGTTATGCAGATAATCTTCGACGAGACCTTGAGTTTAAAGTTAGAGACATGGTGTTTTTACGCATATCTCCATGGAATAAGGTCATGAGGTTTGGAAAGAACGGGAAGTTAAGTCCAAGGTACATCATCCCCTTTTAGATTCTTGATCGTGTTGGGGCTGTGGCCTATTGACTAGAACTTCCACCTACTATGGCCAAGGTGCATGATGTCTTCTGTGTATCCCTCTTAAGAAAGTACATATCAGACCCTTCACATGTACTCTCTTCCGAGGTGGTACAATTAGAAGACGATCTTTCTTATGAGGAGCAAACAGTGAAGATCTTAGATCGTAGAGAAAAAGTTCTGTGAAATAAGACAATGCCCCTCGTCAAGGTGTTGTGGAGAAACCAAAAGTTTGAAGAAGCAACTTGGGAGTCGGAGGATATGATGAAGATAAGTTACCCACATTTGTTTTAGTGTGGGAAAAGGAAAATTTCGAGTGCGAAATTTCTTAAGGGAGGAATATTGTAAAGACCCAAAATTTCATTAATAGAAAATCCCTCTTGATCCAGTTAAATGTTTCTTTATGAAAAATGTTTTTATAAGATTTTAACTTCATTAGTTTTACGTTAAGATTTGTGACCGTTACTTTTATAGCCGTTGAACAGTTATCATCTGAGTAGTATAAATATAAGGCTTTAACGAACCCATTTCTACTCAGAAAAAGGAAGTGATGGCCTCATCCAGTAGAATTTACCCTTACGAAGCCCATTTGTCAGAGCTCGGAAAAGAGGTGGCGTCTTTGGGCTTTGCCCTTGACCAAGCCCAAGCTGAGCTTCATCAATTCAAGCTCGAACGTGATCGTCTATGGAAAAAGTGGAAGTTGATTGAAATTACCACTTGAGTGATGTTATCTGAGTCGCCCCAAGAGTCTGTCACCATCGCACACCTTACCCTTAGGTCTTATGCGGCTATTTTAAGGGGTTATGTAACAAATAAGTAGCACCATGTTCATGTACATTATTTTTTATATAATAATGAATATAATTTCTAGTCATTTTTGATACATTGTAATTAGTTTTTTAATGTACAAATGGTGTTTTTAGTAATTATTTAATTAAGAATTATATTTTATTAAATTAAAGGATTTTTGAATTAAATAATATTTTAATAAAATATTATTATTAATATTAAATTAATTTTTTTTATTAAGTATAAATGATCTTATAATTTGATGAATGCAATTAAAATTTTTATTATGGCTTGAAAGCCATTTCTGTCAAACCCCGTGATTTTTTTTATAAATGTCGGTTATTATTTTAAAAGTTAAAATTAACTTATTTAGAAAAATATTTAGATAAAATAAATATTATTTTTGGAATCAGGACGTCGAAATTATCCAACGGTGAATTTTTCATAATTTTATGAGACAGTCAAATTTTTGGGTAAAAATTAAATACCATTTAAATATATAATGTGTTTTATGACTTCATAATGACCCAATGGTGATGTAATAAAATAAAATAATCCTTATGTTCGGCCAATATGTGTTTTATAATTAAAATAATGAGGTTTTGGGTTTGTTTTACTTACTTTTCAAAGCATTAATGGAGCCCTCAAGACTTATTCAACACTTTTCCTTTTTAAATTAATTTCCATGGGAGTGTGACTCACCTCCACATAAGCAACCCTAATCTTTTAAATAAGTTTGGAACTTGGCCTTGTAAAATATTTTTTTACTCTTTCCTTTTCCTGAAACCATGGGCAAATACCATGGGATGGTTTGTGGTTTGGATTATTTTAATATAAGGGGTCCCAAACCTAAATAATAAAGAATTTTCTCACCTTTCCTATATAAACCCACCCAAGCTCCCACTTCCTACCCACTAAAATCCCTTAGAGTTCTTCCAACCTCTGACCTACTCTCTCTAGAATCCTCCCAAGGTGCCCCAATCTCCCAAGAAGCCTCTCAGAAGCCTCTCTCTAGCCTTTGGTAGCACACTTCCAAGTAAGGGTTTTTTCTTCCTTTCTCATTTTTGTCAATTTTCTTTAAGTTGTATTGCCCTTTTAATTTCAATTATAAATGTTGGGGAATGGATTCTCACCTCCCCCATACTGCCCTCTTGTTGTTTGAATGATGGTATAACCCTTTCTCTCTCATTAAATGCCTCCCATGTACACCCGTTACTATGCTGAAATTCTGAAAGGAACTTCTCTCTCTTCTTTTACATTCAAGCAATAATTTTGTATCATGAATTTAAATTCCATTTCAATTGTTGGGACATGTATATATATGACATCCTTACTTTCCATTACATGTAAATATTATTAGGAACCCCTTTCTCTCTCATCAACCATTTTTATGAATTCTTATGTCACGCCGTTACGCTGCCGAAATCAAACCGATTTTCTAAGCCAATATCATTGTGTAGTGAATACCATGCCCATTTCTCCATCAAGGGTATTCACCTTTATGCACATTTACTTATGGATTATAATGTTTCATGTATGAATTCCACATTCCTTTATCGTGGAATAAATTATTATGTTTTATGAATCCATGTTTTATGATCCATGTGGCACACTTATGCATGAAATGAAATGTTTTAGAAGGGTGCGCCCTTTATAGCGCTCCAATGTATTGGTTAAAGTATAGTATCATGATACATCATGTGCAATGATTGTTGACTCATGCTAATTCAAGTGCAACGAGTGTTTACTCGTGCTTCAAGTGCAATGAGGGTTTACTCATGCTCCATGTGCAATGAGCCTTGGCTCATGCTAATTCAATGTAAGTGTTGTTGCCACATTTCCATGTTATGGTTATCATGATTTATCATGCCTTTATGTTCATGTTACTCTAATTCTCTATTGATGTTCTTATTTCCTAACATGTATTGTACTCCTCATGTTATTCATTGTGTACTCCCTTACTGGGCTTTATAGCTCACCCTTTTCTTATGCATGTCCTCAGGTTATCCCATGAAATGCTAAGTACGAAGGAATGTAGTGGTCTTGTAAAGGATGTTTTCAATAAAGATGTTGTATTTAAAGTTTAAAGTTTTTATGTAATGATCCTAAGACCCAAACACACTAAACCTATCGATCTTCTTTGTTGTATCAAGTTATGTTTTATGTAATAAAGCATGCTTAAGTTGTAATAAAAAGAAGGGTTGTCATATCCACTGTATTTTAATCAAATATTATTCAATATATTCTCTTATACCATTTTCTTGACATGTTAAAAACAGTACTATACTATTTTATACCATTTACTGTTCAATACATTACCACCCTGGGAAAGAGAACAAGGTGGCGGATGCCCTAAGTATAAAGGATCCAGCTATTCAATCAATGTTGAGAATTGATAAGGATCCAATCTTCTTAGACATGATGAAGATGGATGTGGGAATCATAAATATGGGAACATCATCAATCCTTTCACAAATTATTGCTCAACCATCTCTTTTGGAAAGGATAAATGATGCTCAAAAGGATGATGCAAGAATCCATGAAAAAGTGGAAGCTATCAAAAAGGGAAAATCCTCAGAGTATAATGTTAATGAAGAAGGAATTGTGCGGTTTGGGAAAAGACTATGTGTTCCATCAAGTTCGGAGCTGATGAAGGAACTTTTGGATGATTCACATAGTTCAAATTTCTCTATTCACCCGGGGAGCACAAAGATGTATCAATATCTCTGAGAAAACTTTTGGTGGGATAATATGAATAAGGAGATCGCTAAATATACATCAAAGTGCCTGGTGTGTCAGCAAGTGAAGGCAGAGAGGCAGAAGTCTAAGGGGATGATGCAACCATTGCCCATACCAGAATGGAAATTGGAGAACATCTCCATGGACTTCGTCACTGGACTTCCAAGGATATCCAAAGGAAACAATGAAATTTGGGTTGTTGTGGATAGTCTTACAAAGACTGCACACTTCATTTCTATTCGAGAGGATTTCTCTTTGGATCAACTGGCACGGATATATATCAGGGAAGTGGTACGGTTTCATGGAGTACCACTATCTATTGTTTCTGACAGAGATCCAAGATTTACCTCTACGTTTTGGAAGAGTCTTCAGTATGCTCTGAATACTTAACTGAACTTCAGTATGGCCTATCATCCTCAAACTGATGGCCAATCCAAGAGGACTATCCAAACACTTGAGGATATGTTGAGAGCGTGCTAAATGGACTTTAAAGGAGGATGGGATCAACAAATTCCTCTAGTTGAGTTCTCTTATAATAATAGTTTCCACTCGAGAATCCAAATGGAACCATATGAAGCCCTGTGTGGGAAAAGGTGTAGAACACCGGAATGTTGGGATGAGGTCGGTGAACGTAAGCTGCTTGGGCCAGAAATGGTCGAAGAAATGGTGCAGAAGGTGAAAACCATTCAGCAGCATATCAATGAATCCCAAAGTCAATAGAAGAGTTATGCAGATAATCGTCGACAAGACCTTGAGTTTAAAGTCAGAGACATGGTGTTTTTACGCATATCTTCATGGAAGAAGGTCATGAGGTTTGGAAAGAAAGGGAAGTTAAGTCCAAGGTACATCGACCCCTTCGAGATTCTTGATCGTGTTGGGGCTGTGGATTATCGACTAGCACATCCACCTACTATGGCCAAGGTGCATGATTTCTTCCATGTATCCCTCTTAAGGAAGTACATACCAGACCCTTCACATGTACTCTCTTCCGAGGTGGTACAATTAGAAGACGATCTTTCTTATGAGGGGAAACCAGTGAAGATATTAGATCGTAGAGAAAAAGTTCTACGAAATAAGACAATGCCCCTCGTCAAGGTGTTGTGGAGAAACCACACGTTTGAAGAAGCAACTTGGGAGTCAAAGGATATGATGAAGCTAAGTTACCCACATTTGTTTTATTGTTGGAAAAGGAAAATTTTGAGGGCGAAATTTCTTATGGGGGGAATGTTGTGACAACCCAAAGTTCCATTAATGGAAAATCCCTCTTGATCCAGTTAAAATTTTCTTTATGAAAAATGTTTTTATAAGATGTCAACTTCTTTAGTTTTACGTTAAGATTTGTGACTGTTACTTTTTAGCCATTGAGCAGTGATCATCCGAGTTGTCTAAATATAAGGCTTTAACGAACGCATTTCTACTCAGACAAAGGAAGCGATGGCCTCATCCAATAGAATTTCCCCTTATGAAGCCCATTTGTCAGAGCTAGGAAAAGAGGTGGTGTCTTTGGGCTTTTCCCTTGACCATTCCCATGCTGAGCTTCATCATGTCAAGCTCGAACGTTATCGTCTACAGGAAAAGTGGAAGTTGATTGAAATTACCACTCGAGCGATGTTATCCGAGCCGCCCCAAGAGTCTGTCACCATCGCGCACCTTACCCTTAGGTCTTATGTGGATATTTTAAGGGGTTATGTAACAAATAATTAGCACCATGTTCGTGTACATTATTTCTGTATATAATAATGAATATAATTTCTAGTCATTTTTGATACATTGTAATTAGTATTTAAAGTACAAATGGTGTTTTTAGTTATTATTTAATTAAGAATTATGTTTTATTAAATTAAAGGATTTTTGAATTAAATAATATTTTAATAAAATAATATTATTAATATTAAATTAATTTTTATTAAATATAAATGATCTTATAATTTTATGAATGCAATTAATATTTTTATTATGGTTTGAAAGCCATTTCTGTCAAAACCCGTGAATTTTTTATATATGTCGGTTTTTATTTTAAAAGTGAAAATTCACATATTTATAAAATTATTTAGATAAAATAAATATTATTTTTGGAATCAGGACGTCGAAATTATCCAATGGTGAATTTTTCATAATATTCTGAGATAGTCAAATTTGTGGGTAAAAATTAAATACCATTTAAATATATAATGTGTTTTATGACATCATAATGACCCAATGGTGATGTAATAAAATACCATAATCCTTATGATAGGCCAATATGTGTTTTATCATTAAAATAATGAGTTTTTGGGTTTGTTTGACGTACTTTTCAAAGCATTAATGGATCCCTCAAGACTTATTCAACACTTTGCCTTTTTAAATTAATTTCCATGGGAGTGTGACTCACCTCCACATAAGAAACCATATTTTTTAATAATTTCGGACCTTGGACATGTAAAATATTTTTTTCCTCTTTACTTTTCCAGAAACCATGGGCAAATACCATGGTATGGTTTGTGGTTTGGAATTTTTTAATATAAGGGGTCCCAAACCTAAATAATAAAGAATTCCCTCACCTTTCCTATATAAACCCACCCAAGATCCCACTTCCTCCTCACTCAAAGCCCTTGGAGTTCGTCCAAACTCTGCCCTACTCTCTCTATAATCCTCTCAAGGTGCCCCAAGCTCCAAATAAGCCTCTCACAAGAATCTCTCTAGCCTTTGGAAGCACACTTCCATGTAAGGGTTTTTTTCTTCCTTTCTCATTTTTTTCAATTTTCATTAAGTTGTATTTCCCTTTTAATTTCAATTATGAATGTTGGGGTATGGTTTCTCACCTCCCCCATACTTCCCTCTTATTTTTTTAATTATGGTAGACCCCTTTCTCTCTTATTAAATGCCTCCCATGTACACCCGTTACTATGCCGAAATTCCGAGAGGAATTTTTTTCTCCTATTTTATATTCAAGCAATACTTTTGTATCATGAATCTAAATTCCTTTTCAATTGTTGGGACATGTATCTATATGACCTCCTTACATTCCATTACTTTTAAATATTATGAGGAACCCCTTTCTCTCTCATCAACCATTTTTATGAATTCTTATGTCACCCCGTTATGCTGCCGAAATCACACCGATTTTCTAAGCCAATATCATTGTGTAGTGAATACCATGCCCATTTCTCTATAAAGGGTATTCACCATTATGCACATTTAAGTATTGATTATAATGTTTCATGTAGGAATTCCACATTCCTTTATCGTGGAATAAATGATTATGTTTTATGAATCCATGTTTTATGATCCATGTGGCACACTTATGCATGAAATGAAATGTTTAAGAAGTGTGCGCCCTTGTAGAGCTCCAATGCATTGGGTAAAGTATAGTATCATGATACGTCATGTGAAATGAGTGTTGACTCATGATAATTCAAGTGAAATGAGGGTTTACACGTTCTTCAAGTGCAATGAGGGTTTACTCATGCTCCATGTGCAATGATCCTTGGCTCATGCTAATTCAATGTTAAGTGTTGTTGCCACATTTCCATGTTATGATTATCATGATTTATCATGCCTTTATGTTCATGTTACTCTTATGATCTATTGATGTTCCTATTTCCTAACAAGTATTGTACTCCTCATGTTATTCATTGTGTACTCCCTTACTGGGATTTATAGCTCACCCTTTTCTTATGCATGTCCTTAGGTTATCCCATGCAATGCTAAGTACGAAGGAATGTAGTGGTCATGTAAAGGAAGTTTTCAATAAAGATGATGTTTTTCATGTTTAAAGTTTATATGTAATGATCCTAAGCCCCAAAGACACTAAACCTCTCGATCTTCTTTGTTGCATCAAGTGAAGTTTTATGTAATAAAGCATGCTTAAGTTGTAATAAAAAGCAGGGTTGTCATAAATACATTCAAAGAATCCATAAAAAAGAGACTATTTCTCCTAGAATGCAACACATAATATCTTTTAATCTATGAAAAAGGATATCCCATGTGATTATAGATATATCATTTTCACCACATATGCTTATATATTTTTTATGTGAATTTTTTTATAATATTTCATACACTAATCATGATCAATTTAGGTAGAAATATTTCCAATATGTAAATGTGTATGTTGATTCACCAGTTGTATACATTATATATTGGATATTTTTTTCATTATCATGTAATAACGAAAGTAAAATTCTATATTCCCCAATACTTATTAGGGATATCTTTTACAGTAATATTATCACTTTCCTTCTAATTTTGATAATTATCTTGTAAGAATTATATTTCTTCTCAGAGAAAAATGAATCTTCACCAAAACATTACATCGTTGTTAATGTTGAAATGAAACATAAGTTTTCATTAAGAAATAAAGTCAATGTAGATAATCCAATATAGTAAAAAATTTCATTTATTCACATAACAAAGTCTACTACATCAAATGATCAAAATCTATAGGTGGGTGAATCAAAATTAGGGACTAAATACTAATTATAAACATTTATCCCAATAACTATTAAAACTATTAAGATATAAATTCTCTTATTATCTCTCCATTATCCAATTCATGGAGATGAATGTAATCTAAGAAAAAAAGGGTTTTCAAAGAGATAACTACCTAACAAAAGTATATAGTCTCTAATGTACGTATTTATGACCTGTATAATGATTCTACACTAGAATGGGATTCCTGTTATGATGTATGTACTTGAGATAATCATGAACCTATATGTGATGATCTACACATTAGGATGGAGGATATAAGACAATAATATATCCCTAGATTGGTGAATAGATTGCTGAAATACATCACATTTCATGATCATTATACTACCTATATATATTGTCTTCAAATTCATCACTTTCATTGCAACATGAAGAAAGGATTACACCAGTGTGAGTTATATCGAATATAAGAGTATGTTTTTATATTGTTCATATTCTAATATTTTTACAAGAGCATATAAGAAACCATATTACTGATACCCTTGAATGAAAAGTTACGAACATTACCTTATTACTATTTATAGTGAAAACATGAATAAATTTTTGAATCTATGGTCATAGGAATTCACCATCCCATGTTTTTTACTGTAGTAGAAAATAAAAAACCTTGCTTTCCTTTTATTTTTTTCCTACTCAAAACATATCCATATGATTCTTTGATTCAATGTCTGGTACATATTTATTTTATCCTTATCAATCAAATACATTTTATATAATAATATATTTATAATTGTGGTTTCGGAAAGAAATTATGTCTATACTTGTTCCACTAACCCCTTAATTGTCTCCCCATACAATGGAGAAATTGTGTAGTTCTTTATTACATCATCTGGTTCATCCACATAATCTAGTTCATTTCTATCTACTACCACATCATTGGTAATGACATAATTTGATAATGTGACCCAAATGATAATAACTATAGTTATCTATGTCTGGAACCTCACTATGGAACTTCAATTCTACAATAATTCACAAACACACAACACTTAATCAATTATTCTATAGTTAACTGTCTCCAAATTTTAAATTCATAGTTTCATTTAAATCATATATAAACACATGAAATCAAATTTTAATTCATTTATATGTAATTAAATATACTAGTTCATTCATTAATTATTTTAATACCCTAAAAAATTATAAATAATAGTAAAAATGATCTTCATTTAAACTTTGTTTATATCATAGCATCAACTATCTTCTTCAATCTTCTTTTAATCATAGTTAGAATCTATATTCTTACTTTTTTTGATTATTGAATCATGGAATTAAATAATTACTATAATCATAATGAATATATTTTAAAACCATTATAAGTTCCTAAAACCTAATTTCGGTACTTCTTAATCATAACATGTTCTGCTCACAATCATTTTTCTAGCATCTATTTGAAAAAAAATCTTTGTCTAGAACTTCTTTGTCAAATGACTATGTTGGATCTGCCCTCAAAATTATTCATGTGAAAATTTTGAAAGGATATTATACTATTTTCTGGGTTTTAAGATGTTTATTGATTTTTCAACATTTAATAAACCCCATGAGTTCTGTGATAATTAAATTTTAGGATTTATTTTTTCATCTATAAATGATTTCATTGTGAAACTATGTTTTATATCTTCATAAAATTCCATCCAATGACATTTATCAAAGAATTATGATTGTTTTATTTTATTGATAAAATAAATATCTTAAATTTAACTTAATAAACAATATATATGGAAATTATAATTATTTTTATAAAACTTTATTTAGAATCATTTTTTTCTGATAACACTTCTCAGAAATACCTATGTAGTTCATTTTCATGAAAGCATATGTTGATTCCATTCTTCAATAACATTTGTCTTGTTCCATGAATCAATAATATCAATATGAAAATCATCAAATACTTCCTATACAACATAAATATATTAGAAAAAATCTATTTGAACAATTAGAATGATACTCTGTTATCCTAGAAACATCATTAGGATAAAATTTCATTTTTCATTCACATTAATTTCATCATTTCAGGAACTAAGCCAGTGGTCCATAAAAAAACTTAGAAAAACCAGGGTATGGTATGGAATAAAGGTAATTTATTATTCCTACATATTGAAAACTAGATATTATGTATCAAATATATACTTTGGGAATGATTTCCCCCATTTTCATAACCATGAACAACCAATAATTAAAAGATAACTGGTAAACACAACCAAATAATGTACAATGTCCTTAAGATCCATTGTATAAAACTATTATCTATAAATAATGATATAATAATGGTAGTGGGATATAAAACTATTACAAAACCTTAATGGAACATGAGAGACAGAACCCTCAATCCACCACCATCAACACTTTCAAAAAGTGGAACTTTTGAAATCAAATCCACCATAACCATGATACAAATTTACATTACTAGGGACATACAAACAAACTATAGAAACAACCAATTGAGTATTTAGAATCTTCAAAAAAAAATATAATATGATTCCACAAAAAAACATTTCATTCTATAATTCAATAAGAAAAACTATTATGAACTATTTCATAAGAAAATTTGAAACATTTTGAATGAAACATTTTAAAGTTTATGTTCTCAAGAAAACCCTTTTTCTAAGATCACATGATTCAGAAACATCATCTCTATAATCCAAATGTTTCATTTAAAAAACATGGAATATAGAACATGGTCTCAATGGGTTCCAATAATAACTCTAAAATTCAAATCATGCTCCTTTTTTCTTTGAATTGACCAGGATTTCATAAATAAAATATCACATAAATGTAATCAAGATAATGAAGGAATACCATATTCATAAGTTCCATGAAGACCAGTGGAACACTTTTTCAACCCAAAAGGCATGATGATGTACTAAAAATTGTTGTATCTCCTTTAGAAGGCTATTTTTTTGAACAATAACCTCTCAAAATATGAATTGGTGATACTCGTATGGAAATTAAACCTCTGAGAACCACCTTGACCCATTTATATGATCAATATGTTCATAAATATAGGGAAAATGGTATATGTACTTGATTTTCACTTCATTTAGAGTAGAATATTCAATAAAAAACTAGAGATATAAATCAGCCTTTTTCACAAACAAAATTAGAGAAGATGAAGTAGAGATGCTCATGGGAATGAATCCATGGGATTAAAAATCATCCAATTATACGATAAATTCCCTCAACTCGGTGGGGGCTCTATGGTTCAATGGAATATTTATTAGATGGGTTCCCAAAGACAAATTGATTGAAATCTCGACATCCCACACAAGATGTTGACCTGGTAAATTTTTTATAAAACCCTCAGGGAGCTCATCCACTACATGAGGTAATCTACTATCAAGAGTACTTCCACCATCCTGCAACATGAGTGATGAAATATATTTTACTACATTTCCTAAAACATGGGGAGTAGGTTCATCACATTCCAACCAAGGATCTCATTCGCCCAAAAAAAGACATGTGTTCTTCCATCATGTTCCAAAAAAACTCAAGCATGACCTATAAAAATTAATGTACGATGAAAAAACATCATCCTATCCATACCACTGATCTAGTAAATTAGGTACATATCTAAAAACTAGAAAATATCATTCCAACCCAAACCCTTTCATGGTGATTGAATAAGTACAACACCTAAAACCATTCTATTTCTTGTTACCAAGAGGTGTAACCAACTCCATCGTATATGATGTAAGACCAGTTGAGAACATTTTCACATCAACATGATAGGTAGAAATAAATGAAACTAAAGAACCAATATCATATAGAAAAAAAATATAATCAATAATAATGGTACCTAAAACTATTTTAAGACCTTTATCTGATTATACTAATTCTCATTCCACTGCATAGATTTTCCTTAGATCAGACTATGAATAAGAACTAACTTTAACATGTGGTTCTTTAATGATCTAACTCTCCACATATGATGATCCATCCCTAATGCCACAACCTCAAAATCGATTACCTACTCCCTGGAAAGGTTCTGACCTGAATTCCTTCTCTTTGGAAACCATAAACCCTACACCACTATGATATGGGTTCTCTATTATGAAAAAATTATATAAATACACCATAACTACACACTGATGAAATTGTTTTGGTAGAGATTAACATGAATTTCAAGTATTACCTACCCACGCAATGTTATGAAACATGGCAGACCCAACATCAGAATCTACATATGAAGTAATCCTAGATGTATTTCCAGATATATCACATCCCTTATTACCCAACACATCCTACTTCTAATTCTTCTCATATTTTATACATATTTCACTACTATCACTACACTAGTGAAAATATAATTTCTTCCATGATCAATCTTTTCCATAAATTAGTGATTATGTTCATCATCTTAAGTCTTCAATTTCAATAAGAAGACATGTGTATAAATTTATGGTTTCAACCCCATATCAATCATTTAATCTTTCATCTTCTCAATATATATGACCTCGGGTACATACCATAATAACTATCAAAAGTGGTTAGTTTTTTCCGCCCTAGATTTGTCTTTTTAGTAATGCTCCAAAAAATTCTAGGATCTAGAAATGTTCAAACTCATAGATAAAAAATACTCATTGATTAAATACTTTAAATCATTCCAAATTATCTGGAAGTTATTTTCATCTTTCACTATTGATTCATGCAATACCTGAATGGGACCATCCAATGTAAACGGAGAACATTTCACCCTCATCACCTCAGGATTATTAAGAAACTTATACATCCTATTTTTTTTTTCAGGATACTCCCCTTCTTTTAGAGGATTCATGCTACCCCGGTAAAAACAGTATTTTTAGAAACTCTTGAGATTTATCCTAAATTGGACGTGGTTCAGCATTACTAACCTGAATAGGACTAGATCCACCTCCTTGAATGTATGCTTATAGAACCAGAATCCTGACTTCCACTAACCATTGATAAATTATTGTGGTATAATTCTCTCCATTCCCTTAATGTGGTTATAAAAAATCTATTCTAAGAGAAATATTACTACAATATATAACATGAGAAAAAATGATCAATATAAATTTTAAAAAATTTCCAAAATAAGAATAAATATCTAGGAATTTCATGTATATAATGAAAAAAACAATAAAAATTATAAGTCAACCAAACCACAAACCCCCACAAATTATTTCCATATATCGTCTACAACTAGTACATCTCATATAGTGGACAAGTAAAATCATATCCCATCATTCCATGGGGACTCATGTGATGTCATAGGGTGTATTGGCGAGGGACCATACCCATAACTAGAACATCAATCCCTGATAATCCTATCTATAGTATGTCTAGACTCATTCCAAAATAACTCAACCTAAATATATTTTGACCTAATCTGATACAATTTTGTCCCAAACCAGGCCAAGGATCCATCAAAATTGACACATGACCAAATTTATGGCATGGACCTATAGGAGTTATAGATCCCCATGGGCTCCCAACTTGTTCTTGGTTATCAACAATATACTTTTGGATTGATTTCAGCCATTTCCATAACCATGACCAACAAAAAAAACAGAAAACTTTATTATAAACATAAAAAGAAAAGGTAAAAATTATTTCAGATACATTTTTAAAAATAATTAAAAATAATAAAGGTTACAATAATTAAAGGGGAACAGAAAATATAAACCAAACATCAATGAATGATAAGGGACACCAACATCAAGACACCACCATCATCACCTACAAGAAGTGTAATTCTAGAAACTAGATCCACCATCACTATGATAAATCATTCCTTTACATGTGTCATACATAACAAATTATACATTCCCCAATTATGTATGTAGGGTCTGAGACAAATCCGAGTATGATTCCACCAAAAATAAATTATTCTATGTTATTAAATTATTAGACAAATTAACATGAACACTTTTATACAAACATTTTAATCATTTGATGAATAAAATTTTAATGTATACATTCTCAATAAAGAAATTTCAATAAAAAACCTTTTATAAAATCATATCTTATTGAAATACAAATATTCACAGTGTCTATCATATTCTGACGGTTAATGGAATATTACCTATGAATCGTGACAAAAGGGAGAACTTGGGGTAATTCCTTTAGGTAACTAGACCTAACGTTTCCCTAGAAACATCATACCTCCCTGATCAAAATCCATAAACTGAACCATCAACCACTTTATCATTCAAGATCCATTGGAGAGTATCTCATACAAGGATCACATACTCCAACATATTTCTCAAGGATGATCATCTAGAGATATTCCATTGCAATGTTCTAGTGGTCTCCAATCAAAAATCATGTTTAGTATGTGTTATAATCCTCAACACAGATAAAAGAAACTAGACCACATCCACTTCCAAATTGACAAGAATCCTAGATATATTTTACTCAACTATATACATTGGATTCCCATTGTTCTAATGTTCAATTTACCAAATCATGAAAATCCACACTTCCACTTTTACAAGATAAGCATCATAAGAAATCACGAAAATCCAGACCTACACATTTTCTAAAATCCATCTAGAAATATTAGGGGAAAAGAATAAAAGAAATAAAACCATTAACATCGGCCAATCACCTTTCAAATCCATACATAAACCTAAATCATTTCAAAAAATTTATTCCTATCATTTTTACAAATCTCGAATCGCATTAAATGTGCCCAAAAAGGTATCTGACATCCTATAAAATGCATTCCTCTAGAGAACACTATTTTCAAAAAAAATTTACCTCATGTTTCTTTTATAATACATGTCACATCTCACACAATATTCAAATAACATTTTCAAATACATAAAAGTGGATAACGCTTTAAAACATAAAATTTTTTCTTTTTAAAAAATCCATTTCATCACATATGCATGCCAAAACACTTAATAATCTTGTTTCACACCACATAAATAATTAATAGAACATAAAATATTAATAAATCAAGCATATAATAATAATATAATAATTTAGAATCATGTATCATCCTACCACTCACTTGTAACCATCTCAAGATATATGTGAAACCACAACCACAACACCAAAATACCCTAAAGGGATAATATTTAACCAAAAACATCAATATCTACCCCAAAAAAACAAGATCAAGCCCTCCAAAGAACATTTAACACACTATAAATTATAAACTCATTAATGAGGTGATAAGAACCCTACAAGTGGGAGAAATCATGAGAAAATATTCTTACATTTAGATTCCTTAACGACCCCAAAACAAAAGCACCATTGGTATGGAGCTCAAGAGGTCCAACGAATCTTGGAGGAGGCTACTATGGTTCAAATCCTAAATGGGTAATAATGGATATCATTTATTGTCAAAATAAAATAAGGTATAAAGATAATTTCCAAATTATTAATGATAATGAAAACTATCAAATTTTTCCACATAGTTAGACAATCTGTATAGAAATTGTGCACCCCTGTCTATAAAAGATGAAAAAGACACACAATTTCCTGGGGATGGGTGCATAGTTTCCACAAACCATTTTCCAACAATGACCCACTTTATCTCAGTTAAAAATCCTCTATATTTGAAAAAAATAGAAAGGTGAATGTATGGAACAAAATCAAGAACATAGATAAAAAAATGGATTACCTCAAAGGTAAAAAACATGGATGTCTCACTTCACATCACATATTGATATTTTTACAATTTCATATGATATAATATTATTTCTATTCATGCAAAAAACCCTAAAAATACCGTTCTTTATATAGGAACTATATTTCTCGAATGTTCTAAAATCATTTTCCATTGATCATATTTTCCCTGAATCACGACTCTAAGAGAATGATAATGATGTTTGGTACTTTACTGAATTTGAAAAGAATTACAAGATTTATATCTCATTCATATAGGAATTTATATTTCTAATCATTCACGCTAAATCATAGCCATGTTGAATTTTTATTATTAATTAATTAGGTCTACATTAATAATAAATTAATGATATTATTATATTGATCATCTTTTTCTGATGTATATATAAATGTGATTGGTTTAAAATTTGGTTCCAAATATATTTTGATAATATTATTCTATTAAAATCAGTTTACCCTCCCTATAAAAATTTTCATTCAAACATTTGGTCTTGAGACATTTTTCAAATCATCTTAGAATGTAATGATTGTCTATCTATACTTAGAAAATTCCATTCCAAAATATCCTTGAGGAATCATTCTACTATTTTTATAAAAACATATTCTTAAAATACCAAGGAAAATGTAACATACATTATGATATTCTCATCAATCACCATATGTAATAAAAATATTAAAAAACATTCAGCATAAAATAATGAATCTATTACACATATTATGAAGGAAAAAACACCATTTATCTTCTTCAATGACAACATATCATGGAAATTTATACTTTTAATAAATTAACATATATTATTAATTATTAATAATCACGGAGTATTTATCACCATTCCAATTAGAAATCCAAGATACATATTCTTTATTAAATTAAATGGATATATAAACCAATAATTCCATTAAACATCATCTTTAAAAAAACATAAACAAATCTACATGAATGATATCCATCTAATTTGATGAGATCAATTGAAAAAAATACTATGAAAACGGGATTAGTAAACACGATATTCAACACAAGTTATAAACATTAGTATTTCACATTTATACCATTTAGAATTACCATTACCCCTTGATTAATTATGGATTTTATGAATTGAATAATTAGAGTTTACCTTAATAAATTCTTGGTAGAAATTATTTATTATATTATCATATTTTCTAAGATAATGGAAGAACATGAAAATTATTTATCATTGAATTAAAAATATTAATAAATGAGAAATTAATTTTTATGTTATGAATGCATGAATTTTTACATGAAAATTATCATTACTCTTTAATGTTATCATAAGTACAATTATATTTCTAGATTCATAAAAAACCATGTTAATTAGAAAATGGAAATTAGTAACCACAATTAAATAGATAAGAAAAATTATAACATTTAATGTGTAATAATTTAATTTTATTATAAATTTTTAATTATTATCTAATAGCTTAATATGGATGTGAGTTATGCTCTTATAGGTAGAGGAATATGAGGAGTGACTCATATATCATAAAAAGACATATATTAATACATAAGTACTAATAAAAATATAAATTTAATGATTAAGTGTGATATACATTGTTGAATAATTAAAGGGATCGGTATGAATACTCATATAAAGTGACAAGAAAATATCCTATGATTCAAATTTGATAACGACTCTTGGAAAAAGTCCATAATTCATGATCTATAGGTCAATAAATTATTCAATGTATTGAATATATTTTTTCATGATATCTATAGATAATAATTAAATATATATATAAATAACATGATTATAATATATATATATGTAACATACCCATCTCGAGTATCTCGAAGACATTTCCAAATATTGTTACATTTGAATGAATAAAAGGAATAAAATCATGGTGGAAAAAACATTTTGATAGTTTTGGAGAACCATATTCATACATGATACCCCTTTAAATTTGGAATAAAAAATAAAACATAATATATTACAAAATCTAGTAAACTACAACCATGAAAACTCATTCAATGATCTATTCATAATAACCTATTGAAAAGAATCCAAATAATAGTAGTCTACAATGATCAAATAAGGGTATGAACTAGTTGTAGAAATCGTAATTCAACAAGAAATATCAATATGGTAAGACAAATTACTAAAAATACATTCCATTTTTAAAATCATGACAACATGAATTGATAATTCATAAAAATATGGCATGGTAAATAACTCAGAACACATTCATTTTAATCAATAAATGAAAATTAAATTAATACATATAGAAATAAATATTGAATATATCATATATTTTAATAAATGATAACTAAATGAATGAAATTAATATTTATTAGATTTCTTGTCTTGAGAACATTGAAACCCTTATTTTTGAGATCTATCATCCCGATAGTTTAAAATATACATGGTAAAAACCCATGAGACTTTGGAAATTTATTCATCTCATCTGAATGCCAATCCATAAAGGGTACTTCAATAACTAGTCCCTACCCATTATTTTCCATGTCCAAATAATTCCTCATACATGAAAAAATCTATTTAATTCATAAAAAATGCGCATTTTCAAATATATATATTTAGTAAATGATACAGAATTTAATATATATCTCTAGTTGATAAAATAACGTTCAATGTAAACATCGTATGTAAAAATTGTTTTAAATTAAAGAAATAATCATATCCATTACACAATAAAATGGATATTTAATTGAAATTTAATTTCTAATGAATATTTATTACAATAATTTTATTATTTCAAGAGAAATTTATAAATCACAAAGGAAAGTGAGGTTGTAAAATTAATTTTACCAAATTGTATTCATCATGTCAAATACCCATGGATTTTATAATTCAACTTGAAACATAAAATACAATGAATACTGATTTAATGATGATATTAAATGATAAATTGATATTATATACACTAAATAAAGGGTAAGTTTCTAATAATAATATATAAATCTCAATAGTGTGTACATTGAGGTGAAACCCTTACCATAAGATTACTTTTTTTAACCGCTATTTATCATTATGTATAATGGTTTTATTAATATAAAAATCTTATAAAAATACATAATAATATTCATCATATCATATATGTTGAATTTTTAAAATCATATGACATGTTAGTTAATAGTTTATAATTATTGTCATTGTTTTGGGTTTATAATACTTTGTTTTCTGAATATGCATAGACTTGTTTTTTTATTCCCCTTACATTGATCATGAGTTAATAATATCAAGAATATTATCCTTGATAAAATATAATATATATTTATCATATATTTATTTATAGTAATCCTTAAAATTTGTTTCTTGGAAATGAAATACACTGTCAATTGAGACGGCAGACTATACATATACATGATGGATTTATCCATTTCCAAGTCATAATGAACGAGTAAATATTATATATATATATATATTATCATTAATGTATGATTTTTATGTCATAAATATCACATATTTTTATTAAATAAATCTTTAATGCATTCAATGGAAAACAATAAGGAGTCACATCACTTCATGAGGTTGCAGTCCACCTTATACCGGAGAAATATTATAGTATTCCCCAAAAATGGAAAAAATAATGAATGTGTCATATATTAATTCAAATATTATAATAAAATTATAAATTTCTGATCATTAATATTTAAACTAAAAATCCACCATTATTATCAACTTTGAGAGGTGGTAATAGAAAATAAACAATATCGATTTGTGAGGTGGTAGTCTGTCGTACATAAAAACAAGGATTTTTAAACAACTTGATCGTAGTGTGTGTGGTTATTGGTATTAACCTTTCTGGAAAAATATCATTGAGTAAGGAATATATTTTTTAATTATATAATCTTGATATAATAAGAATATCTAGAGGTGGGGAATGAAGTAAATGAAAATCACTTTTAGAAGGAAATTATTACATCATCTTCATGTATCCTCCATAGGTTGTTAATGAAACATGAAAGGATAGATTCTTACGAGAATAAGTCTTATATGATGGAATCGTAAATAAACTCTTGCAGAAAAGGGATTCACAAATAGTATTTTTTATGACGATCCCATTGCAAAAATTAATATTTGTGATGGGAAACTATCCTTTCACAAATTGATCTCCAATTATTTTAATTATATATATAAAAACTTGTTATGACGAGCCCATCACAAAAAAAGTACTTATGTTGATCCTGTCATCCTGTCGCAAATATATCACTGTTTATATTTGATATAAATACCTAAACCTTTTACAATGGGCCCGTTGCCAAAATTTATTTGTGACAGATCCTTTTACCATCCCAAATACCTTTTAATATATATATATATATACTATATATGACTGGTTCCAATCACAAAAGGCCCCATTGCAAATAATGAATAATTTTTTTTAATAAAATTATGATGAATGAAAAAAAATAATATTAATATTATAAAAAAATAATAAAAATATAAAACATAAAAATTATATATATTTACAAATAAAATTTAAAAAAATCAGAAAATATTATTTTACTTATTATTATTAAAATAAAAAAAACATTAAAAAATATAATGGGGATTCTTCTCAAGGAGGTGGAGGAGCTGGAGGAGATGGTGGAGGAAACACTATCCCTAAACTATGAGTCAGACGGTACGTGTACTTCATCTACTCATTGTGCTGCTACTACCATTGATGCATCTCCTCCTGGTGATATTTTTTCAGATTCTGTTGCAATCCACACATATTCTCCTCGTACTACTGCTGTTGTTGTGGCTGCTGACGTATCTCTTCCTGCCGATTCTGCAAACTCTTTGTAAGCTTAGTCTGATATTGCAACATCACTAGATACTATGATCTAAAAGATGATTCCTCTCCACAAGCTTCCCTTGATATATATTATAACATCACATCACTACCATAATAAGTCCCAAGAGTCAAATGAGAGCCGATACTAACTACTCTTCCCTTCTCGAAGGCATAATGGGTCGCCTGCATCCATGTCGCCTCATTGAAATGGTCGGCACTAGTCTGGTCAGCCGTCTGATCCTGAATCTCATCCTGTGTCTGTGAGTTCATAGCCTCATATGATTCCATTAGTTTTAATTTGAAATTAATATAGTGAAAATATTATATGCAGTATTTATTACAACATAAAAATATATAATAATGACCAAAATCTGCTGCTGGCGATCACCTCTAATCTCTCTAGTCGCTGGATCACTATACATCCCACGATAAATATCATACTACGTAATATGTGGATGCTCCACTGCCTATATGAATATAAAATAACGTTTTTATATTTAATGTTATATAAAATATTTAAAAATTATACATTCTATATTCTCTCTATGCGTACTGAATATAAAACAACCATCTCGATGTGTCACCTCCTTTCTCCCCCAGTTCTACCGGGCCAATAAAGATATCATCTGAAATCCACCACTCAACCAGTGTGAACATAATCCATCCCAAACATGAGATGAAATGTACTCTAGTCGGTGGGCTCTACACGACTCATCAAATATTGTCACTCATGCTTTCTTAATTGTCGCCCTTCTCAAATTGTGCAAAAACTGACAGAAATGCTCAAACATAGACACCTCCCAAGCCGCTTGTATCACATCACACATGCTATCATTGATGGGATACCATAAACCAACATATAATTAATAATATCATGTTTTTAATGAAATAAATTTCAAAATAAATATTATTTATTTATGTACCAGTCAATGATTGAATATGTCAAGCTTCAAATCAACGGAAATCTATTTCCATGTGATCCATGGCTGAGAAAAATAATTTGGCATGACCGAGATCCCCTGTCCCACATCTATATGCGCAAAAATATGAAAAAATAATAAACAATCAAAAAATTAATATATATATATAAATTAATGAAATATAACTAAAATACATAGGTTACAATACCACAGTGTGAATGGATCGAATCTCAGATGTGGACGTCGCTCGGGGATAGGGTCAGGAATCATTATCCATGCAAGACCACACCCTCTCCCCATACCCCATAAATCACTAGTGTTCTGAGGTTCAAATGATCCCAAATCCTCCTCATCTAAAGGTAGTTAAGCAACCATCAACTCACGAAGTATATCCGGGTCTGTTTGAAGCACAAAATTATTTTTTTAGAAGATAATTGAAAATAACTATTACATATAGATATAAATATTAGTTACGATTATAACCAGCATTTGACTATGTCAATTTTCACCTTCATCATTATCTTTATATCTTACGATGTCAATGTCTTCATATTCATCCTTGGCATAATCAATATCCATATGAGTTTTAGTTTCATCATCTCTTATAATATAAAATTCATTTTAACATCATCATCACCATCAAACCTTAATTGTGGGTGTCATTATCGATATTCACGCCTCTTTATGAAAAATATGTATTTTGAGTAGTCTCATGAAAAAATTAAATTCAATGTAATTCAGCGGAACCATATTCAGTTTGAGTAAACTTATTTTCCTAAGATTTCATTTTTTTTATTCTCCACAAATCAATCAGGTTTCCTGAATTAACACAGTACTTTTCATAATATATTTGATGTGACTATTGATCCTGTAATAGTGGTTCATTTACTGTAAGAATACTTTTAAATTTAATATCAATGATTCCATGAATCGGATGAACACAAAAGTCTCTCTCTGTATCCAACCACCGACATTTATACATCATAATGTAATTTTTTCATAGATAACACTATTCTATAATTTCATCAAGCATGGTGTAAATGTCAACATTAGTTTAACTGTAATGCAATCCTTTCAAGAAAACACCATTGTGCATTGTTTTTTATTCCCCCTATGCATGTGTATGAAATCTAAAACCATTCAAAATATATGAATTATAATATTTAACCATTTTTGATAGTGGGTAAATCAATATACACAGGAGATTATCTATTTTTTCATAATGTTGAGGAACATGAAACTATGTAAAATATTATGAATATAATAAATAATAAAGTGAATAGATATTTTAAACCATCAGTAATTTATGTTACCATTTTTTTTAACCATTGAGAAATTTATTTTTTTCGGCGTTCTTTAAGAGCAGAAACTGTAATTTGTGGATGCTGCTTCTTGATATGATTATCATATTACCAATAAATAAAATGTGTTTACTTACTGTTACATAAATTGTAGAATAAGTTATATAAGAACTCACAATACAATTGATTTTATTTCTTCTCAGTGGAGTAGAACATATGTATGAGCACTGTGATGTTCATCATCTGAAATTCATGGTTCATTTACTTCATCAAAGCCAGGATCTGAATGATTAAAATAAATAGTTTATAGTCCATTTCATCATCAAAATTCCCCTTGTTCTATACCTTGTGGTTGTGTTTTGAGGGACATTCAGATTAAAAATAATGAGAGCATAAAAAATCAACTTCCTCTTGAAAAAAGATTCAACAATTGAGCCTTCAACTAATGCTTTGTTACATACTTTTTATTCAATTTCTGCATTCATCTATATAATGGGTACAACCATCTTAACTGTACCAGACCTCCACATTTAGCTTCAGGTGGAAAATTTCATATTAGATGTCCCATTGAGTCAAATGAATCCGACAAGATTATTTTTTCTAGTTAACATATAATTACAAAAACATCTTCTTCCAGTTTTATTACTGCATCTTAGTCTATTATCGTCTCACAAATGATTCAAAAAAAATTTATTTGTCTATTATCGAATCCAAAATCATAGAATTAAACAAACCACTGAATCCAATTGACATAATAATTTGCATTATATCATGACAATCATGACTTCTTAATCTGGTAACATGACCATTATTAACACATATTATCAAATTGGAAACATAGCCATCTGGAAGTCTGAAATCTACAATCCACTAACAAAATAACAAGAAAATATATTTTGAATGTGTATAAGTTTCTTTGGGCTAAATTAACATCTATGATCTGACATTTTGAAACAGTTCATGTTCTGGACACCTGTAAATTTGGGCATGATCAAATCGTCCCTTTACATTATCTTTGGTCTTACCTGGTGTATCCAAAACTGTATGAAATAAATTATCAAAATAGTTTTTCTCAATATGCATGACAACCAACATGTGGCAGATCAATAAATCAGTCTAATATAGAAGATCCCAAAATAATTGTTTTTAGTTATCCCATCGATATTTTGGGAAATATATATAATATTTCATAAAATTATATATTTTTGATTCTACATGGTAATTCCATGATTAAAGATTTATCAATTAAGAAACTAATGATAGACATTTTTAATGTGGATAGGAAAAAATCCAGTAAATATAATTTTTTTGGAAGATCGATGGGTTTGATTCACATGATATATTGAAATGTTCATTTACTCATGTTTCAAAAGTGGTTTTTTTGTACAAGTAGAATTTTAGGAGTGTAATTATGAAGATGGTGATTTCTATAAATGAAATATACCCCATTATAAAAAACATAAGGAAAATTTTTCTCTATAAAATTTATGAAATATGTGGGAAACTTATTATATATATATATATATATATATATATCTTTCTAGGGATGTATCAATAAAGGGATACATACTCTTAGTATGCACACATACAGACACAAACTCGTATAGTGAAAAAAAATTAGCATATAGAACTCTAATAAATTTTTTTAGAAGTATTTCTTGGTAGAATCTAATGAAGTGTTAGATTCTAATCATATTCACAAGGATAATAAAAGATTATCATTAAAAGAATTATTAAATATTTGAGAAAAGTTATAAATTTAATCATTATTTAAATATATAATTATTTTTAGGTTGATATATTGACTCTAAATGAGCTCAATTAGGGTTTTTGTTTCCATATATGTATAAATAATGACATAGAATAGTGCTAAAAATTAATTTTCTTGCCTTAGAATTTAATTAATTTTTTTCATGAGATATGGTGACATGATTTATTTGGATTAAAATTTTTATTTTATAACTATTTTAAATTATGTATAAAACCCTGATATCAGTATTAAATAATGATATATCCTTAAAAATAAACCATTTTATTAAATTTTTTTAATGTTCGATCCTGTAATGATTTTCCAAGATTCTACATGATGTATTATAAGTTATTTATATTTCTGTATAATTATCCATGAAAAAAACTCAATTGATAGAATGATATATAAGTTTTTTAAACAAAATGAATATTAATATGTGGTAGGATTATTAATATTTTATATTAATTCTTTTATATAGAAAAAATATATTTATGTTTTTAGAAGGATAATATAAACATAAGTGTATCAAAATTTTAAATTAAGAATAAATTTCTATATTATTATTCATTAAAATTTTCTTTTATAACTGAATTATTATTGTACGATTAATAAAAATTCAAAAGAAATAATATATATGATTCATAATTAATTATAATCATTAAATAGTGTGTGTTTTGATAATATGTTAATATAGAAATCAGTACGAGATCACATGAAATGTATATTTATCTTAAGAAAAAAATACTAAGTTTCTTCTAGACTAACACAGTTTTATTTCATCACATAAAATGTCATATATAATGTCATTGGTAAAATTAGTTTTATATTTCATAGTAATACCCAACACATGAAGTCAAAAAAGTAACTTAAATGTGAATTGATGTTTCCAAGGTCACTGTGTATGAGGCTGACACCCAGAGAGAGGGGGTGAATAGGGTAACAAATTTATTTTAAAAAATAATTATTTTTGGATCATGTCTTAGTGTAATAAAGAATAATAAATCATTTATAAAAGAAAAATAATGTCTAGTAAATGTGAAAACTAATATAATCACATTGATTGGTATTTTTTTTGGTTAACCATCGATGCATATAGTTATTCCTAAGGATCTTTAATGTTATAATTTTATTAAGTACTTGAATTACTAATTTTAAACATAGTTAATTCAAACATTATAATTTTATTTACTACAGAGATCAAAGATTATAGAATCTTCTTCAATATTTAATTTTTACCACATGAAAGTGTTCACAAAATGTTTTGGAATCTTGTTAAAAAAATAAAAAAAATAACAGATGTAAGGAATCTATTTTTCCAAAAAAATATCAATGTAGGAAAACTATATTGATTTTTCCCATAATAGATTTTCTACTTCTCGATCATTTTTTTAATTTTCCAACTTTTTTCATCTCGAAAAACCTATCATAAAAATATAGGATCTATCAATGTCACATATATCATTCAAGTAGTACATTCGTGTTAAACAATATAATTTTTTGTCAAACTCATCCTATTATAATGAATTAGATCGACCATTAATGTCTCAATAGTACTCAAAAATATATAAGATATAATTCTATATATTATTTGGAAATAAACAAAAATAGGATTTTTTATACAATTCTACAATGTGGTGAGGCATTCCGTAGTGGATATGTAAAGATAATGATCCAAAATTAAAATTTATTCCCTATGATATCATCCATTTTCAAGTCGTCAAAATTATGTAGATATAAAAATGAAATATTTTTATCTAATAATTACATGATTTATTTTATAATATATATGGTCATTTAATACTAATAAACTCTTAATCAAATTATATTCATTATTTATTAAAAGTTATTTTAACTCTAAAATGTCACCTACAAATGTTATTTCTCTCTTTATTTTTAAGTCCATAGAATGAGTTTAGAAATTACACTAAATCTTGAATCTCAAAATAAAGAATCATCTTTTGAATGGTTAAAAAGAAATTATCCATAAGAAGAAACAATTTATAACACTAGGTAAATTTATATCAAAATTATAAAAATTATTTCTACTCTAGTAATGTATGCTTTGAATATTAAATTTTAAGAAAAAAACATAGCTCTAAGAAATACCATTCATGAAATTCCATTAACATAAAATCAGTTTTAATAAAGTACAATGGTTTTATTGTTCTCCATGATTCATCCTCATTCATTTATTATATCAACTCACAACTTATATAAAGAAAACCCACTTACTTTTTCATCAATTTGTATCTAAATCAACACATTATCATAAATATCAGAACTAATTCAAAATTAATAAAATAAGTTTACAAATTTTGTAAATATTAACATGAATGTTTTGGTACATTTCTTATCATAGTATGAAATATCAAGCTAATATGGTACTTTTGGGTATTCTATAGTTTTTATGGAGGGTTTTTGTTCACCATTATGTGAGTGTTTTCCTTCTAGGATTGGTATTACAGAATGGAAAATTATTGTGAAATATTGGTGTAGTTTTTGAACCTACCAATTGGAATTAAATGTGATGTTGTATTCTACTTTATGAATAACATAACATATATCCATTTATTTAAGTCTATATACTTAATGAATTTAACATAATTTAATTTTCTTATATGATATTAACATATTCCATGTCCTATATAACAACATCATTTCATAAAATATGTTATAAGGTTGTTATGGAGGAAATTTTGGATGTTGTACAATTTTATATGGTGGACTCGGATTCTATTGTGTGGTATATGATTTTCTCCATGGTGCGTGTAGTTTTGGTGTGGTTATTTTACAGTGGCGAAGATGCAGGATGTTAGAATTTGGGATGTTCTTCCAAATTATGATTCATTACACCATAGATCAGTGTATAAGGTGTAGTGTCTATAAGAGGTCTCAGATCCCAAAATGAAGAAATATCAATTAAACCATGTTATTTTCCATGGTTTATAGATCCCACCATTGACCATGGTAGATATTTTTAACCAAATTTGACTGAAAAACAATTCAGTATATCCAACACCATTATGTTGTATTCATGTTCATTTTTCTACTCATCATGGAATATCCCTATTTAATGTTCCGTGAAGCTAGTTTTTATGGAATGTTTATAATTTTTTGGCCCCAATAAACTCATCCTTCTGTATTCCTTTCAACTAAAATGTAGAATGACACTTGGACTTCTTTAAGGGGTCTTCAAGCCCCGCATCACTTACTTTCACCCCCTCAACTGGTGGATCGACTCTTAATAATTCAAAGTTATTTATTTCTATTTAATATTAAATTTTTTCATTTCATTTGTTAGTTTTGAAATATATGAAAATTCACTAAAAAGTAATTACGTACTATTCTAGATTCAAATAGGAATTCAAGATCCTTTGTTGAATCAACGTTAGACTAATTGAATTAACATACTCTTCTATGAAATGTGATAGAAGAAGTTATATTGATTTACTTTTTCTATTATATGATTCTAGAATCACCTATATTACATGTAATATTTTTTTTCTTCATCTAAACATCTTTCTCAATGAACTATAACTCAATTTGAAAATTCTTGATCAGTGGAATCATTTTTTTGGGTATGATATATGGCTGGCCATTAATTATTCCAAAAAAAAAAAGATTACATCCTAAACCATGGTAACGTAGGATGTTCCATACCATGTGTGGATCATGTTCGCATTTGATTCCTTGGTATAATTTTTAGGTTTTAATACATTATCAATCTATTTTTACTATGATCACATGTGGATATCAGTGATTTCCATGAGACCCATGGATGATACATGTTTCCATGATTATGATTAAATATTTTTCACTGATGATTTATGTTCACCTAAAATATAATATATTTCTATAATTTCACATAATTATTTTTTAATTTTTTGTTTTTATTTTTCCAATTTTAATGTGTGATATCATACATTTGATGATTTTTTTTCATATATCATTCAATAGGAGGCCATTATGACATGTTTATCCCTTATAAGGTTAGTGCACATGACTTTCAATGGAATTGATGATAGATCTGGGTTCACCTAAAATATAATATATTTCTATAAAAAATAAGTAGCACCATGTTCATGTACACTCATTCTTCTGGGTTTGGAGTTGAATAATCAAGGGTGAAAATAATCACAGAGATTTCAGATATAATATATCAGACAGTTCCAGTCCATTAAATTATAAAAATTTAGTGTTTCAGGTGTTAAAGGGAATAATGGTGACACATTTCAATAGATTTCCACAAAAAATGGTTTTCCAATTGTAGGTTGCATTGGTATGTTAGTAATCGGTTGGTTGGGAGTCAGTAGGTTAGGGATCGATGAGTGGCATCTGTGAGTGGTGTCGGTGAGGGGCATCAGTGAGTGGCATCAGTGAGTGGTTCTTCTAAGTGTCCTCAGTTAGTGGTTTCAGTGAGTGGTGGTGGTAGGTGGTGTTTGTGAGTGTAATTGGTAGGTGGAGTTAGTTAGTCATGTCGGTGGTATACTTTGGTTACTTATTCAATGGAGAGTCACTCGACGGTGAACTTTCTATCAGTGAATCATGTTAGTGACTCACTCAATGGTGAGTCATTTCTATATTTTCCCAATTTTTCCAATTTCACCCCTCTTATGTTTTATTTAATGTAATTAATTTTTGAAAACATTTTTGACCATTTATGAAGTTGTTTTAATGGATATTGATTATATATTTAATATCCTAATGACCTAGAGACATTGAAATGGCCATGACGTCAGGTCTTATCCACAAACTGACATTTAGGTACATTGAAATCATCTCCATTCTGTTGATATAGGATCTGAAATTTTATAGCATTGATATCCTCTCTTTGTTGAACCCTACCATTCTATCATGGTACACCCATAGCCTTTACTCAATGTGGATTCATGTGTTGTGTTGTGGCCTTTAAATCCAGTTTCCCCTTTCTGTAATTCTTATTGATCAAGAACCCCTGTGTTTTTGGCATGTGGAGAAGTTTCTAATTATCTATTTTTCTTGGTAGAGATCCCTTAGTCCTTTTTTATTTATGTATCATGCGGGGTTGGTAAACTATTGTCACTTTATGTTTATAGTTGAATCCAAAATTTTAGTTAAGGTTACTTCAATTATAATATATCTTGTTATAAAGATAATTGGATGTGTTATGATAACGAGTTTTGTTACTTTAGTTATAAATTGAGGGCATGGAAGATGATGATGCTAATTGTTTATTTTATCAATTATATTTGATCCATATTGTGAGTTTTATTCCTTCTAAAAATAATATATTTTGGTGGTATATTCCTGCACATGGGTGATGATTTAAATTTTTTATGGATTCCCTATTGAACTATTTGAATTATGAAATTGATTAACCATGTATAACTGATTAAGTAAATGGATTCCCTAAGAGAGAACTTATTCTATGATCACCCTGAATTATCAATGTTGAATTAAAGAACTGTTGTTAGAGAAAAATGAATACCTCATGCATTGTTGGTGTAGTTGTGTGTTGTGTGTGTCCATGTTCTTTATTTTTTTCCTTGTGTGGTTTTGTAGTGTTGGGTTGAGAGAACGGGTGTTGCTTGGGTAATATGGGTGGTGAAAATTTGACTCTGATTATGAGATTTATTGATTGTGGAATTGGAGGGATGTTGTTTGGAAACAAGGTTGCATATTCATAATATGCTATGTGTATATTACTGGGTGTAGTGTTGTTAGGTAGCTGGGCTACCGAATATGTTTTTGATGAGGAGTGTTATGGGTTTTAGCTATATGTTGGGGGTATGCTTGTTGATATAATGGTCCAGGAAGCATTACATTGAAGAATGATAATTGTAGTGGTTGTCGTGGGTTCTATGTGGGGAGGAAGTGTGAATTGGGTTGTTATGTCACAGTTTGCTTCCACTATTTGGCTTGGTTCTAAGGCTAGTTTTGTGCTATGGTAGTGTGTTTACTGGATAGGTATGTAATAACTGGTTAATTCGTAATAACATCAAAATTATTTTTTGTTATGTAGATTTATTTTATCAACATCGGATGTGACCATCATTCATCTGGATATGTGCATTTAGTGGCGTCTGCAATGGTGGAAGTGTTATGGTGTGTTTTTTTCTTGAGAACCCATAGGTTGGACTGAGTTAATGGTACTTATATATATACTTGTAATTAAATTTGATTATATACACACCCTAACCTAATTAAGAACTGCATTATGAAAACCACCATTATCGTGGGGGAGGGTGTCTTTCCCAACCATTTTGATTAGAGGATGGATGACTGGGCACCCACACATCTCGGCTCCCTCTTCAAGGTGGTGATATCCCAAGACTCTTCGAGTAGATTGTGGTTTCTGATGCCTAGGTGTGTGTGGGGGAGTTGTGTTTTCCCATGTGTCTTTGGGATGTGATTTTTTGTGCTTTCCCATGTGTTTTTAGAATGTGGTGTGGGTTGTTTCCTACATGTTTGCTGGTAGGATAAGATGTAGTTGGGAGGCCCAGGTTTGTGTGGGTGCGATGTGATGTGGTATGTGGCCCATGTGAGTTCAGGATAGCTGTGAAGTGATTCTTTTGGAAGAGGTGGGATCACAATGACATTTTCTGTTAGGTTGTGGGTGCAACTAATTTGTGGGAAAGTGGTGTGGGGTACCCTATCACTAATGTGATAAATATTTTACTTTACATTAGTTTTATTGTTTTTTTTGAGTTTATCTTGGTGATATATTTTGATGGATAATATATATTTTTTAGGTGTTTTTGGTTTCTGTTGTTTCTCATGAGGGCATTAGTATGCTTCAACACTTTTTCATGAGAGACTTTGGTTTTTAATAATAAGTGCACACATATTCTCACCCTATATATATAAAACAGTTTTTTGATTTCCAGTAGACTATAGAGACTGTGCTGGTTATTACCAGCATGGACTTTAAGATAGTTGATATGTCACTTCTTAGTATTGTTTTTGGTATTTACTATAGAAACACCTGTTTTGTCGGAGTAATGTTTATGAAACATTCATGTGGGATGTATTTTATATTTCTTATATATATATATATTGGAGTTTTTTTGTGGTTGATATATCTTATATTCAGATCTTGGTTACTATAAAAAGGTTAATGACTCCCATTATCTGCTATTTGAATACCCTTGGTGCAGGTTTCCACCCCGGGTCCTACTGGAGGTCGGTCACCAGGGTTATTCTCTCTATTTCCCCATTTTTTACACATGAGGGTAATATTTTGAGGAAGGGGGTCATGACATATAGATAAATTTATATTTCTTAATTAAATTATATTTTATAACATATAGACATAACATAGTTAAGTATACCGAGAACATGACTATTATAGTGTGTAGAAATATTTGTTTACCCTTCCTCTACAACATTTTTAAATATATAGATGAAGGAATCCACTGTAACGACCCCAAGTTTCATTATTAAAAAATCCCTCTTGATCCGGTTAAATGTTTCTTTATAAAAAATGCTTTTATAAGATGTCAACTTCTTTAGTTTTACGTTAAGATTTGTGACCGTTACTTTTATAGTCGTTGAATAGTGATCATCTGAGTAGTATAAATATAAGGCTTTAACGAACCCATTTCTACTCAGACAAAGGAAGCGATGGCCTCATCCAGTAGAATTGCCCCTTACGATGCCCATTTGTCAGAGCTCGAAAAATAGGTGGCGTGTTTGGGCTTTGACCTTGACCAAGCCCAAGCTGAGCTTCATCATGTCAAGCTCGAACGTGATCGTCTACGTAAAAAGTGGAAGTTGATTGAAATTACCACTCAAGCGATGTTATCCGAGCCGCCCCAAGAGTCTGTCACCATCGCACACCTTAACCTTAGGTCTTATGCGGCTATTTTAAGGGGTTATGTAACAAATAAGTAGCACCATGTTCATGTACATTATTTTTCTATATAATAATGAATATAATTTCTAGTCATTTTTGAAATATTGTAATTAGTTTTTTAAAGTACAAATGGTGTTTTTATTTATTATTAAATTAATAATTATATTTTATTAAATTAAAGGATTTTTGTATTTAATATTATTTTAATAAAATATTATTATTAATTTTAAATTAATTTTTTTATTAAGTATAAATGATATTTAAATTTTATGAATGCAATTAAAATTTTTATTAAGGCTTGAAAGCCATTTCTGTCAAAACCCGTGAATTTTTTTTATAAATGTCGGGTTTTATTTTAAAAGTGAAAATTCACATATTTAGAAAATTATTTAGATAAAATAAATATTTTTTTTGGAATCAGGACGTCGAAATTATCCAATGGTGAATTTTTAATAATTTTCTAAGACAGTCAAATTTTTGGGTAAAAATTAAATACCATTAAAATATATAATGTGTTTTATGACATCATAATGACCCAATGGTGATGTAATAAAATAACATAATCCTTATGTTCAGCCAATATGTTTTTTATCATTAAAATAATGAGGTTTTGGGTTTGATTGAATTACTTTTCAAAGAATTAATGGAGCCCTCAATACTTATTCAACACTTTGCCTTTTTAAATTAATTTCCATGGGAGTGTGACTCACCTCCACATAAGCAACCCTAATTTTTTTAATATTTTCGGACCTTGTCTTTGTAAAATATTGTTTTCCTCTTTCCTTTTCCAGAAACCATGGGCAAATACCATGGGATGGTTTGTGGTTTGGATTATTTTAATATAAGGGGTCCAAAACCTAAATAATAAAGAATTCTCTCACCTTTCCTATATAAACCCACACAAGCTCCCACTTCCTCCACACTAAAATCCCTTGGAGTTCGTCCAACCTCTGACTTACTCTCTCTAGAATCCCCCCAAGGTGCCCCAAGCTCCCAAGAATCCTCTCACAAGTCTCTCTCTAGCCTTTGGAAGCACACTTCCAAGTAGGGGTTTTTTCTTCCTTTCTCATTTTTGTCAATTTTATTTAAGTTGTATTGCCCTTTTAATTTCAATTATGAATGTTGGGGTATGGTTTCACACCTCCTCCATACTGCCCTCTTATTTTTTGAATGATGGTAGAACCCTTTCTCTCTCATTAAATGCCTCCCATATACACCCGTTACTATGCCGAAATTCCGAAAGGAACTTCTCTCTCTTCTTTTACATTCAATCAATATTTTTGTATCATGAATTTAAATTCCATTTCAATTGTTAGGACATGTATAAATATGACATCCTAACTGTCCATTACATGTAAATATGATTAGGAACCCCTTTCTCTCTCATGAACCATTTTTATGAATTCTTATGTCATGTCGTTACGCTACCGAAATCACACCGATTTTCTAAGACAATATCATTGTGTAGTGAATACCATGCCCATTTCTCCATCAAGGGTATTCACCTTTATGCGCAGTTACTTATTGATTATAAAGTTTCATGTATGAATTCCATATTCCTTTATCGTGGAATAAATGATTATGTTTTATGAATCCATGTTTTATGATCCATGTGGCACACTTATGCATGAAATGAAATGTTTAAGAAGGGTGTGCCCTTTATAGAGCTCCAATGCATTGGGTAAAGTATTGTATCATGATATGTCATGTTCAATGAGTGTTGAATCATGCTAATTCAAGTGCAATTAGGGTTTACTCTTGCTTCAAGTGCAATGAGGGTTTACTCATGCTCCATGTGCAATGAGCCTTGGCTCATGCTAATTCAATGTTAAGTGTTGTTGCCACATTTCCATGTTATGGTAATCATGCTTTATCATGCCTTTATGTTCATGTTACTCTAATGCTCTATTGATGTTCCTATTTACTAACATGTATTGTACTCCTCATTTTATTCATTGTGTACTCCCTTACTGGGCTTTGTAGCTCACCCTTTTCTTATGCATGTCCTCAGGTTATCCCATGCAATGCTAAGTACGAAGGAATGCAATGGTCATGTAAAGGAAGTTTTCCATAAAGATTTTGTATTTCAAGTTTAATGTTTTTATGTAATTATCCTAAGCCCCAAAGACACTAAACCCCTCGATCAAATTTGTTGTATCAAGTGAAGTTTTATGTAATAAAGCATGCTTAAGTTGTAATAAAAAGCAGGGTTGTCATAGTTGGTATCAAAGGGAGGTTTAGTTATTTTTGGGATTAGGAAACCCTAGTAAAGCCTTAGATACAAGACTAAGAATAATAAAAAAATCCCTATGTTTTGGTAAATACTACGTAAGTGGTTTATTAGACAAATACATCCCTATCTGGATACGAGCAGGTTGAGGTGGCTCTGACACAGATGTATCCTAGGGGTAAACCCCGAAAACACCGCTTTGAGCTAGACTCGAACGGGAACTGGTGCACGACAACGGGCCTTGCTGCACTCTTGGTTACGACACTCCCGGGGGATATGTTTTGATAAATTCACAATCTTAGTATGAACCCTTATTAAGGAAAAAATGACCCTAAGAATATATGTTAGAAGGAAGATCATGAAAAGACTGGATTGAATCCTATAGACTCATGAGTTAAAGAGATTAAAGTTTATTTATAATTCATCAACTTTTGTATTTGGATTACCCTTTATGTGTTACCCCTAACTTTCCTTTTATTCCAGCCAATGGCCTGTAATAGGAGAACTCGGGCTAACAACCGTTGTGAAGATCAGTGTGATGATTGTACTTATGAGATGCCCAATCAAATGGGAGCGGGAATCGCGAACTTTGTCATGCTTCTCTCTCAGCTAAATCAAGTTTTGAATCGAAACACTGGTCAAGAGGAACGTTCAACCCCCCCTAAGAAAGAACAAGTCACTATTGAAAGCTTCATGAGACAATGACCTCCTACTTTTAGTGGATCATCTGATCCCACGATCGCTGAACAATGGATCAACTCCATTGAAAAGATATTCTCCATCCTTCAATGCTCTGAAAAAGAGAAGGTTCTCCTGGCGGCTTATCGTATGGAGGGTGAAGCTGATAAATGGTGGATGTTGATCAAAAATACGAAGCCTGAGGAGGAGATCGAGGCTTTGGAATGGAAGGAATTTCGGAAGATGCTTTTCGATAAATATTTTCCGCGCACCCTCCGTCTTAAGATGTAAAGGGACTTCCGTTCCCTCAAGCAGAAAGATGAAGAATCTGTGGGAGCGTACGAGGCAAACATCACAAGGCTTGCACGATACGCTTCTGGCTTTGTCATAACCCCGAATGGATGTTTGACCGCTTCTTTGGTGGGATAAAGCCTAGCTTGCGGAAAGCATTAGCGATCCGTGACTTCGAGAGCTATGAGGAAATTGTCCAATGTGCCCTCAAGGTTGAAATGGAGATCGGAGAATCACAGGGGTATCATGGGGACAAGAAGAAGAAGGTGGACTTCAATGCTGGTGGTCCGATGGATAAATCCAACGGTGCTATGAAGTTCCAGCACCCCACATGCCAAAAGTGCGGAAAGAAGCACCCTAGAAATTGCCTTAGTGGGACGAGAAAATGCTTTAGGTGTGGAAGAGAAGGGAACCTAGCTATTAACTGTCGGCAAGAAGGACCCGCGGCTGCGACGGAGGAGAGGAACGCTCCGTTCGAACCTCAACACGTTGTTCAATGCAACAAATGCAAAGAACCATGTCATTTTGCAAATTAGTGCCCTAATCCAAGGGTTATTGGAGGTAACCAACTACCTCCAAGACAGCAAGGAAGAGGTTTTGCCATCACTTCTGCCGATGTGATCCCCGACAACGAAGTGGTGACAGGTACGCTAGTTATTCATTCAAGAATAGTGAATGTACTTTTTGATTCAGGTTCTACGCATTCTTTTATATCTCTAATGTTTAGTAGAACAATCCCAGCACCACCACATATCCTGGAAGTAATGATGTCGGTGAGTATGGAAAATGGGGAAATCAATGCATCCCATGAATATAAGTCCTCCCCTATTATAATCTTTGGATTGAATTTCCCGGCGAACGTCGTCATACTCCCTTTGGTGGAATTTGATGCAATTCTTGGCATGGATTGGCTTTCCTTATATAGAGCCAACATAAATTGTCGGGAGAGGGAAATCACACTCCATATGGAGAATCGACCCCCGATTCTTTACATGTGTCAGGAGGAAGATGAATCTCCTTTAGATCCATCATCTCAAGCATGGATATTACTGCCTTATGAGAACGCATATCTGGCTTAGATGATTGAGTCCAAGGAAGAAACCACCCTTGAAGAAATGTCTATTGTGAGGGAATTCGCTGAAGTATTTCCCGAGGAACTTCCTTGTCTTCCTCCAAGAAGTGATGTTGAGTTCTCAATTGAACATATACCTGGGGCGCTACCAATATCCAAGACTCCATATAGAATGGCTGTTGTTGAGCTTGAAGAGCTGAAGAAACAACTACAGGAGAAACTAGAAAAAGGGTTTTTACGCCCAAGTGCATCACCGTGGGGCGCACCAGTCCTCTTCGTCAAGAAGAAGGATGGGTCAATGCAGCTTTGCATCGATTATCGTGAACTTAACAAAATCACGATAAAGAACATGTATCCTCTCCCAAGAATCGATGACTTGTTTGAACAGCTGCGTGGAGCACAATACTTCTCCAAGGTGGACTTGCAGTCGGGATATTATCAAGTAAGGGTGAAGAAGGAAGATATCCCCAAGACGGCTTTTCGTACAAGGTACGGGCACTATGAATTCATAGTAATGCCTTTTGGAATCACCAATTCTAAAGCAATATTCATGGACTTGATTAATAGAGTCTTTAGAGATTACCTTGACAAATTCGTGGTAGTCTTTATAGATGATATTCAAATATACTCCAAAACAAAGGAGGACCATGAGGAGCATTTAAAAACTGTACTAGAAACTTTGCGCAAGGGGAAGCTCTATGCAAAGTACAGGAAGTGTGAGTTTTGGTTGAAGGAAGTCTCATTCTTGGGCCATATCATCACAAGCAATGGGATATCTGTGGACCCCTCCAAAATAGATGCAATTGAGGGATGGCCGAGGCCATCATCGGTAACTGATATCCGTAGCATCTTGGGGTTAGCTGGATATTATCGATGATTTGTGATAAATTTCTCACGATTGTCCAACCCTCTTACCAAGCTAACTCGAAAGGGAGTAAAGATTTCTTGGAGTGATGAATGCGAAGAAAGCTTCAAGGAGTTGAAAAGGAAGCTTATCACTGCACTTGTGCTCACTTTACCCACAAGTGGAGAGCTTTTGTGGTATTCAGTGATTCTTCGAAGAAGGGCTTAGGAAGTGTGCTGATGCAGAATGATAAAGTGATATCCTATGCCTCAAGGAAGTTGAAAATCCATGAGCGAAACTATCCAATGCATGATCTGGAGTTGGCAGCGGTGATCTTTGCCTTGAAAATCTGGCGGCATTATCTCTATGGAGAGAAATGTGAGATATATACTGACCACAAGAGTCTTTAATATATATTCACACAGAAAGAGCTTAATATGTGCCAGAGAAGATGGATAGATCCATTCAAGGATTATGACTGTTCAATACATTACCACCCTGGGAAGGCGAACAAGGTGGCGGATGCCCTAAGTAGAAAGGATCCAGCGATTCTATCAATGATGAGAATTGAAAAGGATCCAATCTTCTTAGACATCATGAAGATGTATGTGGGAATCATAAAGAAGGTAAAATCATCAATCCTTTCACAAATGATTGCTCAACCATCTCTTTTAGAAAGGTTAAAGGATGCTCAAAAGGATGATGCACGAATCCAAGAAAAAGTGGAAGCTATCAAAAAGGGAAAACCCTCAGAGTTTAATGTTAATGAAGAATAAATTGTGCGGTTTGGGAAAATACTATGTGTTCCATCAAGTTCGGAGTTGAATAATGAGCCTTTGGATAATTCACATAGTTTAAATTTCTCTATTCACCCAGGGAGCACAAAGATGTATTGAGATCTACGAGAAAACTTTTGGTGGGATAATATGAAGAAAGAGATCGCTGAATATACATCAAAGTGCCTAGTGTGTCAGCAAGTGAAGGCAGAGAGACAGAAGTCTAAGGGGATGATGCAACCATTGCCCATACCAGAATGGAAATTGGAGAACATCACCATGGACTTTGTCACTGGACTTCCAAGGACATCCAAAGGCAACAATGCAATCTGGGTTGTTGTGGATCATCTTACAAAGACTGCACACTTCATTACTATTCGAGAGGATTTCTCTTTGGATCAACTGGCACGGATATATATCAGGGATGTGGTACGGTTTCATGGAGTACGACTATCTATTGTTTTTGACCGAGATCCAAGATTCACCTCTATGTTTTGGAAGAGCCTTCATCAAGCTCTGAATACTGAACTGAACTTCAATACGTCCTTTCTTCCTCAAACTGATGGCCAATCCGAGCGGACTATCCAAACACTTGAGGATATGATGAGAGCGTTCTCAATGGACTTTGAAGGAGGATGGGATAAACATCATCCTCTTGTTGAGTTCTCTTATAATAATAGTTTCCACTCGAGCATCCAAATGGAACCATATGAAGCCCTGTATGGGAAAAGGTGTAGAACACCGGCATGTTGGGATGAGGTCGGTGAACGTAAGCTTCTTGGACCAGAAATGGTCGAAGAAATGGTGGAGAAGGAGAAAACCATTCAGTAGCATATCAAGGTAGCCTAAAGTCGACAGAAGAGTTATGCAGATAATCTTCGACGAGACCTTGAGTTTAAAGTCAGAGACATGGTGTTTTTACGCATATCTCTGTGGAATAAGGTCATGAGGTTTGGAAAGAAAGGGAAGTTAAGTCCAAGGTACATCGGCCCCTTTGATATTCTTGATCGTGTTGGGGCTGTGGCCTATTGACTAGAACTTCCACCTACTATGGCCAAGGTGTATGATGTCTTCCATGTATCCCTCTTAAGAAAGTACATACCAGACCCTTCACATGTACTCTCTTCCGAGGTGGTACAATTAAAAGACGATCTTTCTTATGAGGAGCAAACAGTGAAGATCTTAGATCATAGAGAAAAATTTCTACGAAATAAGACAATGCCCCTCGTCAAGGTGTTGTGGAGAAACCAAAAGTTTGATGAAGCAACTTGGGAGTAGGAGGATATGATGAAGATAAGTTACCCACATTTGTTTTAGTGTGGGAAAAGGAAAATTTCGAGTGCGAAATTTCTTAAGGGGGGAATATTGTAACGACCCAAAATTTCATTAATAGAAAATCCCTCTTGATCCAGTTAAATGTTTCTTTATGAAAAATGTTTTTATAAGATTTTAACTTCTTTAGTTTTACGTTAAGATTTGTGACCGTTACTTTTATAGCCGTTGAACAGTGATCATCTGAGTAGTATAAATATATGGCTTTGACGAACCCATTTCTACTCAGACAAAGGAAGTGATGGCCTCATCCAGTAGAATTTCCCCTTACGAAGCCCATTTGTCAGAGCTCAGAAAAGAGGTGGCGTCTTTGGGCTTTGCCCTTGACAAAGCCCAAGCTGAGCTTCATCAATTCAAGCTCGAACGTGATCGTCTATGGAAAAAGTGGAAGTTGATTGAAATTACCACTTGAGTGATGTTATCTGAGCCGCCCCAAGAGTCTGTCACCATCGCACACCTTACCCTTAGGTCTTATGTGGCTATTTTAAGGGGTTATGTAACAAATAAGTAGCACCATGTTCATGTACATTATTTTTTATATAATAATGAATATAATTTCTAGTCATTTTTGATACATTGTAATTAGTTTTTTAAAGTACAAATGGTGTTTTTAGTAATTATTTAATTAAGAATTATATTTTATTAAATTAAAGGAATTTTGAATTAAATAATATTTTAATAAAATATTATTATTAATATTAAATTAATTTTTTATTAAGTATAAATGATCTTATAATTTGATGAATGCAATTAAAATTATTATTATGGCTTGAAAGCCATTTCTGTCAAAACCCGTGATTTTTTTTATAAATGTCGGTTTTTATTTTAAAAGATAAAATTCACTTATTTAGAAAAATATTTAGATAAAATAAATATTATTTTTGGAATCCGGACGTCGAAATTATCCAATGGTGAATTTTTCATAATTTTATGAGACAGTCAAATTTTTGGGTAAAAATTAAATACCATTTAAATATATAATGTGTTTTATGACATCATAATGACCCAATGGTGATGTAATAAAATAACATAATCCTTATGTTCGACCAATATGTGTTTTATCATTAAAATAATGAGGTTTTGGGTTTGTTTTACTTACTTTTCAAAGAATTAATGGAGCCCTCAAGACTTATTCAACACTTTGCCTTTTAAAATTAATTTCCATGGGAGTGTGACTCACCTCCACATAAGCAACCCTAATTTTTTAAATAAGTTTTGAACATGGCCTTGTAAAATATTTTTTTACTCTTTCCTTTTCCTGAAACCATGGGAAAATACCATGGGATGGTTTGTGGTTTGGATTATTTTAATATAAGGGGTCCCAAACCTAAATAATAAATAATTCTCTCACCTTTCCTATATAAACCCACCCAAGCTCCCACTTCCTCCCCACTAAAATCCCTTAGAGTTCTTCCATCCTCTGACCTACTCTATCTAGAATCCTCCCAAGGTGCCCCAAGCTCCCAAGAAGCCTTTCACAAGCCTCTCTCTAGCCTTTGGAAGCACACTTCCAAGTAAGGGTTTTTTCTTCCTTTCTCATTTTTGTCAATTTTCATTAAGTTGTATTGCCCTTTTAATTTCAATTATAAATGGTGGGGAATGGATTAGCACCTCCCCCATACTTCCCTATTGTTGTTTGAATGATGGTATAACCCTTTCTCTCTCATTAAATGCCTCCCATGTACACCCGTTACTATGCTGAAATTCTGAAAGGAACTTCTCTCTCTTCTTTTACATTCAAGCAATAATTTTGTATCATGAATTTAAATTCCATTTCAATTGTTGGGACATGTATATATATGACATCCTTACTTTCCATTACATGTAAATATTATGAGTAACCCCTTTCTCTCTCATCAACCATTTTCATGAATTCTTATGTCATGTCGTTACGCTGCCGAAATCAAACCGATTTTCTAAGCCAATATCATTGTGTAGTGAATACCATGCCCATTTCTCCATCAAGGGTATTCACCTTTATGCACATTTACTTATTGATTATAATGTTTCATGTATGAATTCCACATTCCTTTATCGTGGAATAAATTATTATGTTTTATGAATCCATGTTTTATTATCCATATGGCACACTTATGCATGAAATGAAATGTTTAAGAAGGGTGCGCCCTTTATAGCGCTCCAATGTATTGGTTAAAGTATAGTATCATGATACGTCATGTGCAATGAGTGTTGACTCATGCTAATTCAAGTGAAATGAGGGTTTACTCGTGCTTCAAGTGCAATGAGGGTTTACTAATGCTCCATGTGCAATGAGCCTTGGCTCATGCTAATTCAATGTAAGTGTTGTTGCCACATTTCCATGTTATGGTTATCATGATTTATCATGCCTTTATGTTCATGTTACTCAAATTCTCTATTGATGTTCCTATTGCCTAACATGTATTGTACTCCTCATGTTATTCATTGTGTACTCCCTTATTGGGCTTTATAGCTCACCCTTTTCTTATGCATGTCCTCAGGTTATCCCATGCAATGCTAAGTACGAAGGAATGTAGTGGTCTTGTAAAGGAAGTTTTCAATAAAGATGTTGTATTTCAAGTTTAAAGTTTTTATATAATGATCCTAAGACCCAAAGACACTAAACCTATCGATCTTCTTTATTGTATCAAGTTATGTTTTATGTAATAAAGCATGCTTAAGTTGTAATAAAAAGAAGGGTTGTCATATCCACTGTATTTTAATCAAATATTATTCAATATATTCTCTTATACCATTTGATTGACATGTTAAAAACAGTACTATACTATTTTATAAATTACAAATTAAAAAATTAACTATACTTTTTAAATAAGTAATTATGATACAAAATATCTTATGAAATGTATATATGTTTTGTAAATAATCAATTAATTTGTTGATTTTTGTATAATAGAATAGCTGATATAAAAAATAGTAATTTCACTCACAATTGAAACATTGACATTATATCATCTAATACATATCTGAATAATGGAATTAGAAAATACTTAAGGTAAAAATAAAATATATTTATTGGTATTAATATTTAAATATGGAATCAATAGATTTTATTCTACCATACAAAAATAAATATCATATATTTTCTTATTTAAGTGGTAGAAAGCATGGTAATGAAGAAACAATGATCGAGAAGGTTTATTTTTTTTTCCAGAAGTGCTCTAATATAATATATCTTAATTATAAACTAATATATATATATATATATATTATTTGCACTAAATTACAAATTATTTTGTATGATCCATTAAAATACTGTTTATTTAATCATTTCTACCTCCATCAAAAAACAATATTTCCCAAAATATTATCCTTTATTAATGGGCATAAATTGATAAAAATAGGTTTTATTAGTGTTTAAAATACATATTTTCAACAATACATACCCACCACCTAGTCTTTTATCCATGATTTTCTACCCCTAATACTATCACTCATGGTTCCTAGTAGGGATTTATCAGTGTTCAATATCCAACAAAACACTTTCCTTACTTTATCAATGATCACACAACCTGCTACTCAACCTCCCTTGTACACTTGGGTCTGGATTCAATCCTAGGACCTTCACCCACCCCCACTTTTTCACATACCATTAATAAAAATTTATTTTATATTTATTTTATAAAATAACCATTAATTTTAATATTTTTACATGTATATATTTTTATCCATGTTTTAATATATATGTTTATATATATTTATATAATTTTTTTAGAATTCAGATATAAAATATGTTTCTGTGTTTGTATGTGTTTATATAAATATTGAAACATTTTCTTCAAATATATATATACAAATATATTACAGTAATATTTATTTAAATATACGAGGATACATACTTATAAATATATGTGCTTGTGTTTGTTTGTTCATATATAAAAACACATAAATATATTTATATATGAACATTATATATACATTTCTATAGGTATATACATATTCATTCATTTTCATTTTAAATTAAATGAAATATTATTGAAGTTAGAGTGGTGCATGAGTGGAAAACATTGTAATCCTACATAAACATACAGGGGTTCGAATTGGGGAATATACCTTGGGCATTTATTTGGAGGTTTGTGATGTATGAAATTATGTAGTCATGAAACATTCCTTTTGACATAGGCTGGATGTTGTAGGCATCAGGTAGTACTGGGAGTTTGGGCAATATTATTGGGCAACTTGTCCTTGGGCCTACAAGACATATAACTAGTCTCCCCCTACCTATAATGAATGAGGTTTTTATTTCATAATAAAAATATTTTTAATCCCCAACATTTAAAATGAAATGTTTTTTTTAATTTAAATATATATTATACATTTTAAAATATAATTTATAATAAATATTTACAGATATTTATCTATAATCTAAAATTTTTAAAAGTAAATGTATGAAATTATGTAAACTAATATATAATTAATTATAAATAACACCACAATATTAATATCAATAAAATTTTATCACCATAACATCTATATAAAGGTAATCACTGGGTCTTTATTCAATATTCACAAAAATAACAAGAATAAACACTTGGGAAAGCAAAAATTTCCTTCAATACTCAAAAATTAGGGTATCACATCTGGAAACACATTTTATGTGGCCCTGAGGTACTTTTTTACTATGGAAAATCAATATGATGGTATTCCCAAAATAAAAACATATATCTCTTACCATGTTTTGATTTGACATCATGTAATTCCCAAATGGATAGTCAGGTAAAAGTTTATGGTTGCTTGAAATTAAAGACATGTTTTCAACTTATCGTAAAATATTTTTAAATTTATCAATTGTTTGATCATAAAATTATTTTTAAATTTCTATGAAATGATAATATTTATGATATTATTATACAATGTTAATTTTTATTTATATTAAAAATAAGTTTCTCTATATATTTTATAAATTAATTGTAAGAACATATTTTAAAATTTATATATAATATTTATGATGATAAATTAAATATATATGTCCAAAAAAATATATATATTTATTATAAATTTATTTTTGTTAATATAAAAAAGTTATATGATGTTCAACATTTAACAATGATAAATGTGGATTAATAAAGGAAGCCTTTATCTGAGGTAAAAAAACATATATGGTGTGATCTTTATTAGTGAAATTATTTTTGGACAATGGTACCCTTTCTCAATGTTTTTTATAAAAAGGATAAACAAATTTTTTTTATTCATACTAAAGGTATATCATTAAATGAAATCTACGATGATTCATATTTTATAGTAAAATTACATATATCATTAAATTGTATAAATATTGACCATAATAATCTGTAAAATATTACATAATGACATGATAATGTATTTAGGGGGTGAATAAGAAAACAATATTTCTAATAATACATTAATTAATAGAAATATTTTATCAGAAACCAACATTATTGAAGATTAAATTTCAAGATGTGAAACACTATTTTTTGGGAGATTATTCTCGATGAAAATAAATTCACATAAAAAATTTATTACCATAAAAATCTGGTATAACATGCTATGGATCATAGAAGGTCTAAGTGGGAAATAAATCATGAATATAATATAATACATCATGATAGAATATCAATTGAGGTTAATGATTTTCTTTTTTATATGATTGTTTTTTACACGAATAAAATAAAAAATTAGGATTTTTAATTTGACACTATAACCACCCTACATTCACTATTAAAATATTATTTTACCCATTTTTTCCTCAAATCGTGGATGAATATTTATTTCTCCATCTAATTTTACTTTTTTAATAAATAATTGGTGAAATTTTAACGCATATAATTTAGCTGTATTTTTTTTGAAATAATATGGTTTTTGATTTTTAATATAACAATGTATTAAAATGTGGATAATATACCATAATTCTATAACATGACTAATTTATTCATATTTTTGAATGGTATTAAAATAATATTGTTTTAAAATATAGAAATATTTTTTTAGTGTTTAAAAATGATTCAAAATTGCCACTCCTTTAAAACATGAATAATTTAGTCCTTTTTTAAATCAAGGATAAAATATTAACATATACACAGACATGTAAATATATAATCACACATATATAAATATATTAAATTAAGTACATATATATGTATGTGTTTATATATATATATATATCAATTTATAATCATTTAAATATATACGTGTGTGTGTGTCTATAAACACATGTGTACAGATATAATAGTATTATATAATATTTAAAATAACACACATATATATGTATATCAATAACACATACAATATATATATATAGATATATATGTATGTATTCTTCATATATGTTATTTTTGATATTATATTATACACACCCATACATATTCATGTGTGCATATATATATTCATATTAATATATATAGGGGGAGTGTGAGAGTGAGCAATAGAGGGAGAGATATACATGTAGATATTACAAAAATAATGGTATTTCATGACATAAAAATAAATATGTATATATATAACTAAATTATCTATTATTATTTATGATTTATAAAATAATAATAATTAATTTGGTAATAAATAATTCTTTAATGATTACTAATAATAAATTTTTTATAATAATAATATATATTCATATATATTTGTAATTAATTCACTATTTATAAAATATAAATATTTTATTATTTTTATTAAAGTATATATAATAATATATTTATATATGTATTTATGCATTAATATATGTATATATATATATTATATTTATTATAAATTGATTACATACACATATATAAATATTTTGAATTAAATGTATATATATATATATATGATTTTATATATATACATATTTATAAATTAATAAATATATTCGTAGGGACGTAGAGTTACACAGACAAGTATATTAACATATATTAATATATAATATATATATAAACATATCATTTCCATTCCTATAAATTTATAAATATAAATATATTGATATATATATATTGTATATTTATATATTAATATATATATTTTTATATAAAAATACATTATAATATATATATATATATAGAGTAATACTATTATGTTACAGAAATTTTATACAAATTAATTGATTTCATCACTTAGAAATAACCTGTAGCATTTGGGATGGAACACCCATGATTGCAAGATTTTATTAGTTAATAGGGTACATGCTCTTGGGGACCTGTTTGGGTGAGGACACACACAAACTACAATAAGTATATACAGATAAACAAAAAAAATTAAAAATATTTATAATAACTTATTAATAATTGAATATTTTGTTATTTCAGTTAATCCCACCAATTCCAACCATGATAAATGTAAATGTTGGTGGTGCAGAGTCAAGTGTATAATTCCCATTGAACTATGGATGACTCTATTAATCTCATCATAGTTTCTAAAATGGATGATTCTATAAGAATATTCCTAATTGATTTTCATATAAGTTCTAACTATGGGAAATGGTCCTTGTGATCAACTGTTTGATTCACATTGGATGAAGATTCATTTGGGTTGATTTTTAATCTACACATGTTGTGTAAATTATAAGGTCCAAAATAAGAAATGTTCTATTGATACCACTTTCACATTAGTTAGAATATCTCCAAGCTACTGAAAAATGATACATTAATGTGACACACATATTTTGATATGTGATTTAGGTGGTTGATGTGGTATTAATGAATGTGGATATAGAGATTATCATGATATGATCATTTATTATTCCATGTTGTTTCTCAATTTGTTTTGGGCTCAGATTCTATGTTTGATACCCCCACTCATAATTTTCAAACCACCATGTAATGTAATCACATCAATTTTTAACAATAAATTCCTATGGTTGAGGAAGTTGTTATGGAACCTTTTTTTAATTATATATAATAATATAGATATATTTATATTTTTCTCATATAATTTTATGTTAATTTATACAATAATTAAATTGTATATATAATAATATGTTAAAATAAATATTAATATATTACATTTAGATTAATTTATATTAATATATGATTATATATATATATATAATATGACAACATATCCAATTAGCATCGTTCAAACACCTTATTGTTTGAATTCAGCCATTGTGGGTGGTGGTTCTCTACATCATACAAACATAAGATGAATATTTTTTTTCACATGATATGTGTGGTATGGGTTGACATCATGGATATTTGTGGTGGTGGGAACCTATGCTTTATTGAAAAAATATAGTTGTCGATGGGAAGGTTTGATGGGATGATATAGGGATCAAGAAGGTTTTTTGTGGTGACAGGTGTGGAAACATGATAAAGAGGTGGTGCACAAATCATTTTTTACAGTACCACTTAATAATAACCATAATAAATCATCACCTTCATGTCATTACAGTTGATCTTAAAAGGTTCATGCATAGAATATGATGATACTGGGCCTTTTAGCCGCTATTTTTAAATATTCTTCACAGCTACATTCTAATTCTTGTGGTGAGGAATGATCCATTAAATACATGGATACATGGGTGTGAGAGGGTTTGTTAGTTGTTTTAATTCCATCTAAACAAAAAACAAAAATTAATATTGAAATTTATTGACACATATATGTAGAAAAAAATAAAAATAATACATTAATATATAATAAAAAATATATTATTTATATATCAATAAATAAAATTATACAAAGATATATATATATTTAAAATTATACACACAAACATAATAATATACAAACATGTGTGAGGGGGTTATCTTCGATAGTGTGAGGTGTGACGTCATGCTATGTGGGTAGTGTGCCAATATATAAGGATCAATTTTGGGTTATATTTAAAAATTTAATATAAATTAGAAAAATTTAAAACAAAAAATATACCAAAAAATAAAATATATTAAAAATTCCAAAAATATATTATTCATATTTTAAAGAAACATGGACAATTAATGAACAATTTTTGGGAATTTCTAAAAAACACAAGAAAACAATGTATCAATAAATTTCTAAATTTTATAAATGTTGATAAATTGAAAATGTTCATACGCACTACTAAACTATAGATGTTTATAAATGTGGATTAATAATTTTAATTTCTAAATAATGTTAATATTTATAAAATTAGTTTTAATGAATTTATAAAATTTATAATCAACTCTAAACGTAAAATTAAAACATGGATAGGCCCAATTTTAACTATAGTGATGTGTATTCCAATATTTTGAGGTTATAATCACTTATCTCAGTATGATGTTATGAAAAACTAGTTATATGCAACATATAAACATTCTATGAGAATATAATATACAAGGTTCTTGGGAAACATACCTCACCAAGACTGAGAAACTAAATAACATAATTCATTTAACTGATATAAATGATAATTGAGTGTTGGGGTCTCTTTTAATTATGAATATCTTCAGGCTCTTTTCTTTTGATAAATTTCTACTATATAAGATTTAATTTTATTTTGGTAAGAAATATATGAGTGATGGTTTCTTAAAATTCAATGTAATTCTAGTTTTGACCAGTGATTCTAATATGAATAGAAATAATCTTTGTAGGAATATTTAGTTGATTGTAATGAATTCTGTCTTAATGATTAGTTCATATTAAATATAAATAAATAAAAAAAAATTTAATTTATATTTATTGAAAATATTTGATAATCTGATATATAAATTAAGCATGTGTGCTGGATAAAATCTTTATAAATTTCTATTTTTATATTTTCAATGTAGTTCTGAGTCCTGTGATTTAATGTATACTAGAATATGTGATATGAAATAATTACCTTTTTGCGGTCGTAATAAAAATTAATTATTACTTTATTTTATGATTATACTATGTTTTTTAATTTTCACATATATAATAATAGTTAGGAATATTGTGATATGTGTAAACATAAGGAAATTAAAGTAGATATCAAATCAATAAGTATGTTAAATGACTAATGAGTAGTCTAAGGGGTGAATGTGACCACCATTCTAAATTGTATGTACATTTTTTTTATAATTAATCAAACAATAGATTCTGAATCGACATTATCAAATAGCGACGCTGAAAGAAAAATGGTATTGTAAATGAAATAATGAACACTATTCTATATAATGATACTTTACAATTGAACTGTTTTACATGAACTAAAAGGGTATATCATATCTAATGATATACAATATATCATATTTAGTGACATGTATATGATATATGTTGTAGCATAAGATATTTTAAAATCATAAAATTTCATAGGATGTCACATTTTCTATATTGTGTTGTATGATTGTAATATAATATAGTTTTCATGAGATTTGAGTGCATCCACCACTTCCACATACTGAATTAGTTTATCATAACATACAAATAATTTTGATTTATTTTTTTATGGATTTTGATATTAATTATAGAACCCTCAATTTGAGGAATGTATTATTTATTTATGCTTTATTATGTGTTTAAAGTGCATGTAAATAGGTTGGGCGAGTTTGGGAGAGTTTGGGAGGGTTTTGGAAAACATTGGAGGCCTTTTTAAGGCTGCACAGTTTGAGCACAATTAGTAAAAACCATGTGAGATGAACCATGTAGGCAGTGGGATACACACGACTTATACACATTTTGACCAACCATGCGGTGTGGACTATGGGGGTGCCCCTTCAAGGAAGCAGTGGGTGCACAGTTATCGCATGGTTTGTCTAACCGTTCGAGCTAGCCCTACGACTCGTAAAAACATGTAAAAAAGATTAGTAAGGATTTCCCTAAATACCTGAAAACACTCTACAAATATATCCTCACTCATTATTTCTTCCACTAAAGGTATATGGGTGCTCTCCCACTCATTTTGGAAGCGATTACAAGGATTTTCATAGAGTGGTTGAGCTGATTTTTCATTGGTAACTCCCATCGCTTAGTTCTTTGTTGTTTTCACTAGAACTATTACTCCCACTCTCTCTCTCTCTCTTGGTTGTCTACATCTACAACCTATGTATGTATATATAGGGTTTGTTTCCTTGGGAGTTTATTTTAATTATTTTTTATGATAGGGAATGATATCTATAGAGGTTTTAGTGGAGAGATATCTTGGATTAGGGTTTGGTTGCGTGTGGGTCAAATTAAATGGAAATCTAAAGGTATGTGGCTTTTCTCCTGACTGTACATGTTTATAACTAGTGGTTTTGGTTATAATTAATTATTTTTTAATGAAATTAATTTTGATAATGATGTTAAAGTCATGTTGGAAATCTACTTGGGGATGATTTGGGGGACATTGGGGAAAATGGGTTACTGATACAAAAGGGGGTTTGTTGTGTGATTTTAAAATGTCAAGTTTAAAAGAGTTAGTCATTGATTATGAAAGTTTTTTTTGAAAGATTTTTTAAATAAAGATTTTATTTATTGAAATGTTGTTGGGCTTTGGACATCGATTAAAGGGAGATTTCAATAAACAGGTGATTTATTGAAGTGGATTAGCATTTTATTGAAATGGTTATTTGCATGTTTTTGTGGCCCTGGTGGGTTATATGATTGGTTTTGGATCGCTGAAATTTTGTGTGGAAGTGGTCAGAAAGTCTCACTATAACTTTTGATGGATATTAGTTTCAAGAACCACCATTTTTGATAGTAGTTGGGAAGCAACACTATTTTGAAATGGGGTGAAGGGGATGGGAAGAAGTCCCACAGTAATGGTTTCATTATTTTGTGTGGTTTCGAAAATATGGATTTTTTTCTAATGCATGATGGGGATATGGATTGTGAAAAGGTTGTGGATTTTCTTGTTTTTTATGGCTTGGTAATGGTTTGTTTGGCATGTTTCATGTTGGATCACTATTTAATGTTTTATATAAAATATTTTATATAAATGAACTAACAGTTTTATCATAATGGCATGTGGAGGGAATTAATTTGTGGAAAACGTACTATGTATTTTTACTCACCCCTACTTTGGATCATTGGTGATTTTTCAGATGATTTTTTCCAAAACATAGGTTTGGGTATGGAATATCATTTTGCTAGCAGTACAACATGATGTTTGGTGATATTGTGGTTCCTGGAGCACGGAGCATGATGTGGAGTTATGTATAGTTTCCTAGTTCTTATGGATACTTTTTGTAGTCTTCCTCTTGGTACTCTGATTTGTATTTAGTTGTTTTGGTTCTCTATTGGTAATTTATTGGTTTGGTTGTTTTGTTGAAATGCATAATGTAGTTTGCTGACAGTGGATTGTTTGGTTAGTTGGTTTTACCACAATGGAAAATCATTCCCCAATTTATTATCGAATCGCTCAGTATTAATTTATAGTCTGTGTCATCTTGGGAATGTCACTTAAGGCCACGTTTCATTCCTCAACCCTCTCACTCCAATGAGATGGGTCCATATGATACAAGTTGTATCAGTTTTTTCAGTCCTTGGATTTCAAGTGAGAACTGTTGTTTTGTGCTTTGGTACGGATTGTTGGTCTTGGTGTTGACATTATTTCGTGGTGTATTCCTTTAGTTGGGATCCTATATAGGCATTTTAAAATATGAAAATAAAATATATATCATAAAATGAGGTAGCTAACCCTTTTATGTTGAAATTCATGTTACCAGGGAGATTGGTAACTTTTGTTTGGATAAACTTATAGGCATTGGATATCTCATTATTGTGGGTGAAGCCAATGCGATGAGCATGGCATGCATGGTAGAAATGAAATCCCACTAGGATGAATATTTCATTGGGGTATAATAATCTGTGGTGTTATATGAATGTGTGGATTTTGGAAATCTGAATTTGGTTTCAAAATGGAAGGATTTGAAAAATTAAAACATGTGGTATTTTAAAAATGGGATGATTTTCAAAACATGATGGATTGGTCAGAATAGTGGAACATTGGAAAGGTGAACTAGTGGAAGGCCTAGTTGTGAGTGTTTTCAAGTAATTAAACATGAAATCTTTATACCCTTTTAGGTTAAGAGAGTATGACTTAATGTAGTTTTTGTACTGATAGAAATGGAAGCGGGTAGGCATCGTAGAGACCAACCGAATGAATCTTCTGAAAATGTGGTTTCATCTGGGTCCCTGGTGAACCAGTAGCTGGTGCTGAGTATTGTGTAATCATTCAACGATTTGGTGAGTGGGAATAAATATGATTAACCAAATCATGTTGATCATGCAATTATGTTTCAACGGAATAATCCACCCATGTTTAGGTGTGATTCAAATCAAGAAAGGAAAAAAGCTAGGCTGAACATAATAACTAGGATATTTGACTTCATGGTGACAACAAAATATCTGAAAGTGAAGTTGGACACAAATATATTGGAAGATATTTCCATTCAGTGGTGGGATGTGACAGTCTATGTTTGGACAGACCATGGTGAGACATGGGAGGGGTTTGGAAAAATGTATAACTAAATATTCTACCCTCATTTGTTCAGAATCTAGTGTAAAACATATTTCATTAGTTTGATGAAAGGCAGCATATAAGTGACATAATATGTGGCTTGTTTTATTAATTTAGTGTGGTTTTCACCCAAGGTAGAGGGTAGTACATCATTGAAGGCACGGATGTTTTAAGCTAGGTTGAACTAGGAAATTCATTCCATGATAGTGGTGATGTGTATAAATGATTACATGTAAATGGAGAATAGATATACAATGTCTAAGTGAGATCTTGTAGGAGCTATAGGTGAGAGAAGTATGTTGGTACACATGGGAAATAGTGGGAACTCGAATGTTGGGTTTAAGTGGAGGGATGCTTATTTCTAGGGTGGGAGTATGACTCAGAATCTGACGGCTTGATTGGTGAATCTGCCACCGATGCCTCAGAGTAAGAAGATATGTTTTCAGTGCAATTATATAAGCCACATCATGTTTGATTTTATGAAACAACATTGACAATTTAATAATTTTAAGTGGATGGGGAATCTACAACATTGTTTACATAATTCTCCACGGTTGGTTTTTTGTGACACTCCTCAGTGGTCGCAGGGGTCGTATTCCTCGAGGGTAAGGGGAAAACAACTTACCCCTTGGCAGCAGATTAATGTTAGTCATGTGATTCTGGAAATACCATGATACCACAGCAGGGTAATAAAGAGCAGAACATGGAAAGAAATAAGTTGTTAGTCGGTGAACAGGTTGTGGTGCATTATCATTTGGGACCATCTGTGGTGCAAGGTAAAGTTCAATTAAATTCCACATTGATGAAAGCTTATTTCGATAGAAGTCCTTCAAATTTTTTTATTTCATTCTATCATCATTGGTTTTTGTGATTTCATGTGGAAATAATGACTTCCATTTTGAAACTAGATAGTCCCCTTGGTCAAAGAGAGCAGTAGAGCATGTTTCTTAGTTATAGAAGACATTTAATTGATGTGGGATTTCTCAATTCTTGAGAGGGATGCTTATGATATTATTCTAGGAATCAATTTGTAGGAAATGTTTAATTCCCACATCAATTTTTGTGTGATAATGGTTTCTTTTGTGGGGAAGAATGATGTTATCCATCTCATTAGAGGGGAGTACAATGAAAAGAATGGTGAAACAGGCTTGTTGGAACCAGCTGTTGGCATAATATCCTATTAGATAGTGGGTTTGTCATTGGCATTGGTGTAAGGAGTTTAAAAAATTGGTATTATAGTAGGTGTGGATCAGTTTAGGGATATCTATTCTAAAGAAATATTACGTATTCCACCCATGAGAGAAGTGAAGTTTACGATTGATCACTTTTTATGGACTTGTCCTGTCTCACTTCTGTCTTAACAAATTACACTAGTAGAGTTTCATGAATTAATGGTCTAGTTGTCAGTGTTATAAAACAAAGGCTTCATCTATCCTAGTATGTCTTCAAAGGTGGTTCCAGTTTGGTTTGTCAAAATGGCAAATGGAACCTTGCGGCTCTGTGTTGATTATCGTAGATTTAATCATGTTACGATAAATAACTGGTATACACATCTATACATTGATGAATTTTCTGAAAAGATGAGGGGTGATCAGTGGTTCTCCAAGTTCTACTTGAGGTTATGGTATCACCATTTGCGGGTGAGGAAGGAGGATATTCATAAAATTTCTTTCATAAGTAGATATGTACATTACGAGTATTTGTTTATGCACTTCGGTTGGACGAATGCTCCAGCGGTGTTCATGGAATTGATGAATCGAATATTTGAGAGATATTTGAATTATTTTATGGTGGTATTTTTGGATGATATACTGGTGTATTCAATGACAAGGGTAGATCATGAGAAGCACATTACGATTGTGTTGGGGATATTGAGGGATCATAGGTTGTATTCCACATTGTCAAAGTGTGACTTTTGGATACAGGAGGTTTGTTCCATGGACATATTTTTTCATAGAAACATGTTTTAGTTGATACAAAGAATATAGAGGTTGTTGTGTAATTGAAACCACAAAAGATTTTTTTGAAATACAGAGCTTCCATGGTCTAGATTGCTGTTATCGATGTTTTGTTCATGATTTCCCATGATTGGATTTGAAAATGGCCACTTTGAAAAGGAAGAATATTCCATTTCAATGGGATGAGGAACTTTATAAATGCTTCGAAGATCTAAAGGGTCTGCTTACATCAACACAAATCGTGGTTTTTCCGGAACTAGGGAAAGGGTACGTGGTGTATTGTGACACATTAGGATTAGGGTAGGGGTGTGTGCTCTTGCATGGGGACTATGTAGTTGCATATGGCTCACAACCTTTGAGGATGCATGATAAGAACTACCCAACACATGATTTGGAGTTGGAGACAATTTTTCATACATTAAAAATGTGGCGTAATTATATCTTCGGTGATAAATTTACAGTGTTTACCAACCATACGAGCTAAAATAATTTCTTCTCACAAAGGTATTTGAACTTGACGAAAAAAATATGGATGGAATATCTTAATATGATTGATTTCAAATTTATGTACACACTGTGTAATGGAAATTCAATATAAAATGCATTAAGTAGAGAATTATATGATCATGTAGTGAAACATACATTAGATCAGGTGCAGTTGATGTCAGTCACAACTGACATGCTATTGGAATTTGAGAAGCAGGGTGGAAGAGAAGTCTTCATTCTGGTTTTTTTGTTTCCTTACTTGGATTGTTTTGTTAAAATAGGAACACACATTTGACTCCAAATGTGTGGTGATGAATTAGAAACTCAATTATGGGGACAGCATAAAGGGATGTGAACTAAATGAAAATTCAGTATTTTATTATTATAATTTGAGGGTGTTACCAGTGACTTTTTAGGAGGATATTAGCCGGGATTATCATTATTCAATGTTGGTTGTCCATCCTAGAATTAAGAAAATTTACAAGGCGTTTAAAGCACAGTTTTGGTGGGCTTGTATAAAAAGGGATGTGGTCAGATTTGTCTCGAGATGCTTGACATGTCAAAAAGTCATGGTAGAGCATCAGTGGACAACAAAAATGTTGTAATCTTTATCTATCCAATTGTGGAAATGGGAGAAAATAGTAATGGATTTTGTGATAGGTCTTCCGAGAACGGTCAAGAAACACAATGCAATATGGTTTATTGTGGATCAGTTCACAACGTCGGCCCATTTAATCTCTATTAATGAATATAATATAGTGGAGGATCTTTCAAAAATCAATATTTGGGAGGTGGTAAAGAGGCATGGTGTTCTAGTTTCGATTGTATCAGATAGAGATCTGAGGTTCACATCTCTTATCTGGAAATCCTTACTTTAAGGCCTTGGAACATAGTTGACGATGACCGTGTTGTATTATCTGGATAAGGATGGCCAATCTAAAATGATTATACAAACCTTAGAGGATATGTTAAGATAGTTTGTAATGGGTTTTAGTGTTTCATGGGTGGATCACTTACTATTGGTGGAATTGTCCTATAATAAAGTTGTCATGATTCACCACATATGGCTTTGTTTGAGACCTAATATCGGCATCTGTGTCATTCTCCACTATGTTGGGTGGAAAAGGTGAGACTTCATTGATCGTACCAAGCCTTTTCCAAGAGACTATGGATAAAATAATTTTTTTTCTGAAAGAGGATATAGACAGCTCAAAATTTTCAGAGATCATATGTGGACCATCACCAAGGATTGTTGTCGTTCGAGGTGGGTGATCCTCGGTTTTTGATAATCTCAATTATGTTTGGACATCGTTAGTTTGGGAGGCATGGTATGCTATCTCTGTGGTATATTGGGAATTTTGAGATAATAGATCGTATTTTAGAAGTGGCATATAATTTGGATTTTTCACCATGGTTTAGCGTGGTGCACAATGTGTTACATGTGTCGTAGTTGAAAAAGTATCAGTCGGATCGTGACCATGATATTTGTTGAGAACATAATAAGCGATTACTAGATGCTTCTTTGGTGCATGTGCCAGTGAGGATTGTGGATAGGTAAGAGAAATAATTTCATTTTAAAATCATTAGATTAGTTTGGGTTTTGTGGCAGCATATTCCGATTCAATAGGAGACTTGGGAGTGGGATAAAGAGATGGTCGACCAATGGCCCATGCTCTTTCCACAACGAGATTGCTCTATACTTATAGAGGATGTAAAGTCCAGTGGTTGGGAGAATTTAGCAGCCCAGTTTTGAGGAATTTAGTCTTTTTAAGAAATGTTATTTGTGTAAAGTTCTCGAGTTTAGTTTGGACGAGTATTAGAGAGTTTGGGAGGGTTTTGGATAACTTTGGAGGCATTTTTATGGATGCATGATTTGATCACAGTTAGTGTAAACCATGTGATATGAACTATGTGGGAAGTGGGGTACGCATGGACTATGGATATTTTGATTAAACATTGTGTTGGGCCACGTGAGGTTCTCCATCAAGGTAGATGTAATTGCAGGGCTAGCGCACAGTTTTTCTAATCATGTGAGCAAACCGTGCGGCTCATAAAATTGAGATTTTTAAAAATATGAGATTTGTTAGGATTTCCCTATAAACACCAAAACATTCTCTAACTCGAGCCTCACTCATTATATCTTCCTCTCAAGTTATAGGGGTGCTCCCCCATTCATTTTAGAGGCGATTTGATGGGTTTTTGTGGTGTGGTTGAGATCATTCTTCTCTAGTAAGTCCTCTCACTTAGTTCTTCGGGGGTTTCTCTAGAACAAATTTTCCCTCTTTCTCAGTTTTCTAGATCTAGACCCTTTGTGTGTAGATCTATTGGTTTATTCCCTTGGGTATTTATTTTATGGCATTTCGATGATAGGGAATGAGATCTAGAGAGGTTTTAGTGGAGTAGTTTTCTGGATTGGGGTGTGGTAGCATGTGAGTCCAATTTTCTATAACCCTAAAGGTATGTTGATTCCCTCTCATATCTACATGGTTAGATCTAGTATTATTTTCTTTCAATTAATTTGTTTTGCTTGATTTTTTTATAATGATGTGATAATCCTGTTTGGAATCCGTTTGGTGTTGATTTGAGGGATTTTGGGGAAAATGGGCTATTGATGCAAAATGGGATTGGTAGTGTGAATTTAAAATACTGAATTAAAATGAGTTAGGAGATGACTATGAAAGATGTTTTGTTGATTATGTTTTTAAATAAATATGTAATTTTTTTAATATGTTTGGGCATGGGACATTGGTTAATGGGCAATTTCAATTAACGTGTAATTTATTGAAGTGGATTGGAATGTGATGGATATGGTTATTTTCATGTTTTTGTGGATTTATTAGGTTATATTATTGGTTTTTTCTTATTTAAATGTTTTGTGGAAGTGGGAGGGAAGTCTCAATATAAAAGGTGATGGTTAGTTTTCGGTAGAACCACCATTATAGATAGTGGTCAGGAAGCACCGCTAGTTGGTAATGGGGTGAAAGGGATGGGTGGATGTCTCACCGTAATGGTAGCTTAGTTTTATGTTGTTTATAAAAGATGTATTTTTTTGTACTAATGCATGATGGGGATATGGCTTGTGTAATGGTTGTGGATTTCCTTGTTTTTCATGTCAAAGTAAAGGTATGTTCAGAATGTTTTATGTTGCTTCACTATTGAATACACTACTAGAAATTCAGGCTATATCCATGGTTTTAAACCGTGGCTATAGGCCCTCAAACCGTGGATATTGTTAATAGCCACGGTTCCTCGAACCATGGCTAAGTTTGGCATGGATATAGGCCTACACCTATAGCAACGGTTCTAAACCGTGGCTTTAAATCTATAGCCACAGTTGAAACCGTGGCTATAGCAAAGGTCGGACAAAATATACTGCCAAGATTTAAAATCGTGGCATTATGTCTATAGCCACGGTTAAAACCGTGGCAATAAACCAATAGCCACGGATTAAAACCGTGGCTATAGGGTGTCCAAATCCATAAAAAAAATACCCCTTGGACACCCCCTGGACATGCCCCTGAACACGCCCCTAGAAACCCCCTGGATAAACCCGAGACACCCCTTGGACACACCCTGGATAGACCCTAGACAGACCCTGGACAGACCCTGGACACCCCCCGGACACCTCCTAGACACACCCTGGACACCCCCCCAAACACCCCCCTAGACACCTCCTGCAGACCCCCCCTGCCCTCCTACCAACTGGACCCCCCCCCCACTGGACCCCCCGCACCATCCCCCCTGCCCCAGCACACCCCCTACCCCCGCCCCCCACCTGCACACCCCAAAACAGACCCCCCCCCCACGCCACTAGACCCCCCCTGCACCAGCCCCCCTGTCTCAGCACACCCCCTACCCCCCACCCCCCCCCCCCCCCACCTGCACACCCCAAGACAGACCCCCCCTCCACCATCCCCCCCTGCCCCAGCACACCCCCTACCCCCCCCCCCCCACCTGCACACCCCCAGGACAGACCCCCCCCCCCCCCCACTGGACCCCCTAGACACCCCATCAACAGACTCCCCCATTGGACCCCCTAGACACCCCAGCCACTTTATATTTGAATGTTGATTGATCAATGAAGTTTGTGGAGGATATTTGGAGAAGAATGGGAGACTTGGAGGTTCATTGAGAAGCACAAAATATCATTTTTTTATACAGAGCATAAGCATAAACATAGGTTATGTCATACATTTCAGTTCACAGAACCTAAGTTTGCAGACAACTGAGAACAAAACAGAACATACATTTATTGGAACATATTATTTGCGAAATAGGTGGAAGGAATAAAAGTTGAATATGTATAGAAGGTGTGCTGAAGGTTGATAGATACAGAGGACACACATTTTGTTAGGAATAAAATTGAGAGAGGAGAAAAACAAGAAGGTATAATGGTAATTTTCTGTATTGAGAGAAATCAGTACAGAGAGAGAGAGTTATAGTTTGGGGGAGAAGAGGAAGAAGTGGAAGAACCATTCGCCGAGTCCTTGCATAATCTGTTGAAGGACCATTCGCTGAGTCCTTGCATAATTTATTGAAGTCCAAAAAAGAATACCAGCAATATACACCACTGCTGGACACCCCTCCCCCTGGACCACCACCCCTGGACACCCCTGGACCACCCCCTAGACACCCCTCCCCCATGTTGGACACCCCTCCCCCTTGCCTGGACAGCCCCTCCCCCTTCTGGACAACCCTCCCCCTACTGGACACCCCTGCCCCCCTGCCCCCTGACCCTGGACACCCCAGGATAGACCCCACCCCAGGACAGACCCCCCCCCCCCCAGACCCTGGACACCCCTTCCAGTCCCCCCCCCCCCGCAGACCCTTGACACCCCAGGACAGACCCCCCCCCCAGAACCTGGACAGCCCCCCAGACCATAGACACACCCCAGAACCTACCCCACCCCCAAACCCAGACCCCCCAGGACAGACCCCCCCCAGACCCTGGACACCCCAGGACAGACCCCCCCCCCCACTGGACCCCATGGACAGACCCCCCAGGACAGCCCCCCAGACCCTAGACACCCCAGGACAGACCCCAAACAGACCAGGTCTCTAGTTGCATCTTTGTCCATAACAAACAAGCCCTGTTTGCATAGGCCCAAACAGACCTCCCTTTTCTAGCCTGTGGGGGAAATGTGGGAGCTCCAGCATGAAATAGGCCCTCAGAATAGAACAGCCTCTTTGGAATTGCATCAAACAGATTGCGTTCAGCCATTAAAACTCAACAAGGTAGTGATCATCCTCTTCCAATTAGTGCTACATGAGATGAGGTAATTATGGAATTAATTTCATCTAAAACAGCCAAAAGAAGACATTGATTTTCCATCACAAAAGGCTGATCCGGTTCAGACGACATGTGCAAAGGATGAGGATGATCTGGTTCGGACAACATGTGAAGAGGATGAGGAAAAAAAGAATTACCGAACAAATATTATGTGATACATGTACAATAAAATATGCTAGAAAATTCCAAACCAATGTATTCAGTTGAATTGATCCTTTGTACCACCTGCTATGCACATTTTCTGGAATGATGGATGAGAGGAAGCGCTGAGATGAGATATAGTTTAGGAATGAGGAAATACGAAAAATTATAGAGCTAACCGTTCAATGTTTCTCTAAGGAGGAGTAACCGACGTAGGGTGTCGTCCTGGAGCAGGGCCAAATCACAGCGTGACCGCGGCGTGACCGCGGCGTGACCGCGGCGTGACCGCGGCGTGACCACCGCAGGGTGTCGTCCTGGAGGAGTAACCGCCGCAGGGTGTCGTCCTGGAGTAGGGCCAAATCACGGCGTGACCGCGGAGTGACCGCGGCGTGACCGCGACCGAGTGTCATCCTAGAACAGGGCCAAACCTCCACGTGACCGCGGCGTGACCGCCGCAGGGTGTCGTCATAGAGGAGTAACCGCCGCATGGTGTCATCCTAGAGCAGGGCCAAATCATGGCGTGACTGCGGCGTGACCGCATTGTGACCGTGGCGTGACCGCAGCGTGACCGTGGCGTGACCACCGCAGCGTGTCGTCCTGGAGGAGTAACCGCCATAAGGTTTCATCCTGAAGCAGGTCCAAATAACGGCGTGACTGCGGCGTGACCGCGGCGTGATTGCGGCGTGACCACAGCGTGTCCGCGGCGTGACTGTGGCGTGATCGCGGCATGACCGCTGCATGGTGTCATCCTGGAGGAGTAAACGCCGCAGGGTTTCATCCTGGAGCAGGGCCAAATCACAGCGTGACCGCGGTGTGACCGCGGCGTGACCGCGGCGTAACCGTCACATGGTGTCATCCTGGTGGAGTAACCGCCACAGGGTGTCGTCCTGGAGCAGGGCCAAATCACGGCATGACCGCGGTGTGACCACGGCGTGACCGCGGCGTGACCGCCGCATGGTGTTGTCCTGGAGGAGTAACTGCCGCAGGGTGTCGTCCTGGAGCAGGGCCAAATCACGGCGTGACCGTGGCGTGACCGCAGCGTGATCGCGGCGTGACCGCGGCGTGATCTGGCCCTGCTCCAGGACGACACCCTGCGGCGGTTACTCTTCCAGGACGACACCCTGCGGCGGTCACGCCGCTGTCACGGCACAGTCACGCCACAGTCACATATACTAATAGGGCTTCCACATTTTAATCTACCTATTGTTACACCTATTCATTCTCCTTCTCGGCTAGACATTCCTCAAGGACAACCCCTCCCCCCTGCTGGACATCCCCTCCCCCTGCCTGGACACCCCTCCCCCCTGCTGGACACCCCTCCCCCCTGCTGGACAGCCCTCCCCCCTGCTGGACACCCCTCCCCCCCTACGGGACAGCCCCTCCCCCCTTGCTGGACACCCCCGCCCCCTGCCTGGACAGCCCCTCCCCCTACCTGGACAACCCCTCCCCCCTGCAGGACAGCCCCGCCCCATGCCTGGACAGCCCCTCCCCCTGCCTGGACAGCCCCTCCCCCTACTGGACAGCCCTCCCCCCTTTCTGGACAACCCACCCCCTGCTGGACACCCCTCCCCCCCTGCTGGACACCCCCCCTGCTGGACAGCCCCCATGCCCCCCCGGACAGCCCCCTTGCGCACCCCAACTGGACAGCCCCTGCCCCCCCCCCCACCTGTATCCCCCCTGCCAGCCCCCCCTCCTGGACACCCCCCCCCCCGCACCCACCCCCCAACCTGGACACCCCCTATCACCGCACCTGCACCCTCCCCCTGCCCCGCAGCACCCCCCGGACAACCCTCCCCACCTGCGTGACCGTCGCAGGGTGTCGTCCTCGAGGAGTAACCGCCGCAGGGTGTCGTCCTGGAGCAGGGCCAAATCACGGCGTGACCGCGGCATGACCGTCGCAGGGTGTCATCCTGGTGGAGTAACCGCTGCAGGGTGTCGTCCTGCAGTAGGGTAAAATCACGGCGTGACCGCGGTGTGACCACGGCCTGACCGCGGCGTGACAGTGGCGTGACCGCGGCGTGACAGCGGCGTGACGGCCGTAGGGTGTCATCCTGGAGGAGTAACTGTCGCTGGGTGTCGTCCTGGAGCAGGGCCAAATCACAGCGTGACCACAGCGTGACCGCGACATGATTTGGCCCTGCTCCAGGACGACACCCTGCGGCGGTTACTCCTCGAGGACGACACCCTACGGCGGTCATTCCGCGGTCAGGCTGTCGTCACGCCGCGGTCACGCCGCAGTCCTGCCATGGTGACATATACTAATAGGGCTGCCACATTTTACTCTACCTGTTGATACAACTATTCATGCTCCTTCTCAGCTAGACATTCCTCAATGACAGCACCTCCCCCCTGCGGGATATCCCCTCCCCCATCCTGGACACCCCTGCCCCCTACAGGACACCCCTCCCCCTACTGGACAGCCCTCCCCCCTACTGGACACCCCCCCCCCCCAACGGGAGAGTCCCTCCCCCTACTAGACAGCCCTGCCCCCTACCTGGATAGCCCCTCCCCCTACCTGGACAGCCCCTCCCCCCTGCTGGACAGCCCCTCCCCCTACCTGGACAGCCCCTCCCCCTTCCTGGACAGCCCATCCCCCTGCTGGACAGCCCTCCCCCTACTGGACACCCCTCCCCCCTGTTGGACACCCCTCCCTCATGCTAGACACCCCTCCCCCTTGCTGGACACCCCTCCCCCCTGCTGGACAGCCCCCATGCCCCCCGGACAGCCCCCTTGCGCACCCCAACTGGACAGCCCCCTGCCCCCCCACATGTATCCCCCCTTCCAGACCCCCCCCCCCCCGCACCCACCCCCAACATGGACACCCCCCCTTTCACCGCACATGCACCCTCCCCCTTCCCCGCAGCACCCCCCGGACAACCCTCCCCACCTGCACCCCACTGCCCCGCAGCACCCCCCTTCCCCACAGCACCCCCTGCCAGGAAAGCCCCCCCTCCTGGACACCTCCCCCCTGCCTGGACACCTCCCCCTGGACACACATGATCTATGAAAAATAGAAACAATAATTAAACAAAGGAATTACACATCAATTCAGGATTACAATATTCTCATAGCAACAAAAATGAAATTCTGTATAGAAACGATTCAATTACATAGAATAAAATCATGAGAATAAAATACCATATTCAAGATATACATTCCCAAGGGATATGGATTCCTGTATAAAGAACCAAACTAGTATTTATGAATAGATGCTAGTATCAGCCATGATTAAAAATAGAACAAGATAACACATAAAATTCTATGTGCAGGAAAACCAAATTTGATATATCAAATGAACAAAGTGTACAACTCTTCGCTTGTATGCATGGAACTGTTCCACTAAATCAACAATAACTTCCTACTTGAGACCCTGCAGGAAAACACAAACATTACCGGTAGCTAAGGTAGAGATTTCCATTGAATACTCAAAAAGCTTTTACACGTGAATAATTTATCAGTTTCAAATTCCAGAACTTTTTATCAAAAATGCAATCACACCTGTCCCCCATTGGACACCCCTGGACACCACCCACTGGACACCCCTGGACACCACCACCTGGACCCCCACTGGACACCCTTAAACACCACACCTGGACACCACCTGGACCCCCTAAACCCCGGGACACCCCCTGGACACCACCCCTGGACCCCCTCCCTCTGCTGGACATCCCCCCCCCCTACTGGACAACCCCCCTTCTAGACAGCCCCCCCCCCCTGCTGGACATCCCCCCCAGTTGGCCCAATGAAATTTCCTCATTATTCTCATAGCAGAATAGAGTTGTAGCATAGGGCATAAGGTTAACTTCAGTGAAAACCTATTCATTAAGTGTCTATAATGGACTAGCTAGTGATGGCGGTTTCGGAACTGGATAAAAGAGAGAGCTTATCTTGTTCAGGATTATGGTGAGCTAGGAAATAGTTTTTGGGCAATGTGGATGTAAACAAAACAGTAGGGACGGTTCAAGAACTTTTCTAAATTTTGTGTGCTTTGAGGACATGAAACATGACTTGCAAGTTGTTCTGTTCGACACCTTGGCGGTTGGTGGGGGTTATTAAATGGAGGGGCTACTGTTGGTGGGGGGATACTAATTGTTTAGTATTTCTTTCAGCTATAGGAGCTTAATTGGATAAGGTTTATATTAAATTTATGACAATAACGGGGTCGAAGATTAGTTACTAATTAGAATATTAGTCTATTCAAATAACTTCTTTAGGTGGATCTTTTTGGCTAGAAGGTGGTCATGGTTTCATTTGGCGGGTTGGTGTCCATTTCCTTATATTTGCATGTGTGATATCTAAGAGTGTCCAACACAAATTTGTTCTTGGTGTAGGTTCATCTTCCTATACCTGATTCTCTTAACCCTTGGAGGATCATGGGACTGAGTTTTATTTCTACACAACATCAGGATCTGTTGGGAGAATAGTAGGGTGATTCAGCAATTCAAATGTTTTTTCATGAGCACTGTGGACTATTTTTTAAGACACCCAACTATTAAACTTCTACTATTTTTATAACAATTTTTCCCACTGTCCTTCATCCGAGTCAATGGTGGAAACATATAAATCATGTGGTGGTGGCAGTCCCAGCATCACATTCCTAGAATCTATGACCCTATACATGAATAATTTGATGAAAAAACACTCTTGAATGTTGTGTCATAGTGTCCATTAGAAGAGATAATATTATGGTCTGTCATCAAGACTTTCATCCTCAACCCTGTTCAGCATTGGTAGGTGAATAAAGATATAATTCATTGTGTCTAAAAAGTATCAATAGACATGATCTTATCATAATTAGTAGATTTTCTTCCTTTTCTCCTTTAATTGATTTCTTTTGGATCACCTCTTCTAGTCGTGTCAATGAAGAGGATGTTTTTGACATCTAGGGGGACCTTCACTATTCAGTGAAGGGCATGGAGTTCCTGCTAGTGTAGGGGGTATATTAAGCATAACAGAAGCTATTTCATCTCTTCCAACTATTTTTTCTTGGGGCTGATGGAGTTTCCCTGGACATGAGATTATTACTTTTCAAGGAATCATCTATTCATTGGGAAATGGTATAGAAATATCGTTCCCCACCTGTATACATCAATAAGATGAATTGTGTTGACATCTCGTCATGGGGATTGTTGATGCACATGGAAAAAAATAGAATGCATATTTCCAGAACAACAGAAATTTAAAAACAACAAAATAACAAAAACAAAATGCAATAGAACAAACAAAAAATAATAACTAATCAAAAACAGAATGCAAAAAACAGAATGCAATAGGACAAACAAAATAATGAAAACAGAATGCATGTTTGGACACCCCCACCCCTGCAATGAAATATTTTTTCAAGATGATGAATAATTTCAAAGAGTTTATGTGAAAAGTGTTTGAAAATGTTGTTACAAAAGTGATCCATGCTTTGGAGAAATTGCATAAAGTATCCATGAATGTCAGGGATGCTCAGTTCGAAGTGAAGATTAAGAAAATAAAAGAGTTTAAAGACTCTTTATTTGAGAGATTCCAAAAGCGAGGATCACCCCATGCCCCCTGCCACCCCCTGTATAGCTTCCCATGCACCCCCTGTACATCCCTTCTTGCACCCCCTGCACATCCCCCCTTGCACCCCCTGCACATCCCCCATCCCCCCTAGACAACCCCCCTGGAAACCCCTCCCTCCCCCCAAGAAAACCCCCTGGACACCCCTCCCTCCCCCCTAGACACCCCCCATTGACCCCCCCCCCCCAAGACACACCTCCCTCCCCCCCTAGACCCCCTGATAGGTGTAGAATTTTACAGAAATTCTGCAATCCATCCTCTATTAATACTTCGTTGAAAGATGCTCTAAAAGGGAAAACTATTAATACCAAACACTATGTTAGAAAAAAATACAAAGAATGTTAAAAATAGGGTACCTGGGATAACAATTCTGCTACTAGTAAATCCTAGGAAGACTTAGTAGAGGAATAATAATCCCAAGGATGTGTTCATGCTGAAACTGGTAACTCTAATGGTGCAGAAATACTAAGTGATTTTTCTAAAGAATACTTATTTTTCCAATAGGCATCGGATTATATTCTCTCTTTTTCTTTAAATCTACATTCTGAATCCCTCTTTTGGAGTTCATTACCTCAGAATTATTAAAAAAAATTGATATGGATGACAGACTTGCAGCTGGATTTTCTCAGGCTGCTCTCTCTATGCAATTGTCAGAGCACACACCTTCTCAACATATAAACATCAGTATAAAAGATTCATACCCTATAATGAAAGGATTACAAACCAGGGAAGATTATTTTAGGTTGGGTATCCAGCTCACTATAAATCAAGTTTATTCTACCACCATTCCAACAAGAGAGAGTTGAGAAGCTCCAATTAAAAAAGTGAAACTGAGAAATAATAGAATGGGAGAATTTCCCTCATTCAGAAACAATGATGTGTATCCTCTTCTAGAATTTCCAGGGTCTATCCAACCCTAGAACATTATGTTGCCTTAGACTTCTTGTGAGTAAACGGAAACCTGATTTCATTGGAATCTCTGAGCTAAAATCTAATAACATCACTTCTGGTTCTTTTTTTTCCCAAAATGGTAATTATTTTCTATGTTCTGTGAAAGATATCACTAGTATTGAAATAATTTTCTTTTTTTTCCATCATAATGTTACTAATCCTTCCATTTTTTGAGTGGACAACCAAATTATCACTTGCACCTTCCTTAACGAGGGTCAGATCTCTTTTTGTTAAATGGTTTATGCTTTCAACTGTTACATCAGTCGAAGAACTCATTGGAAATACATGAATGAGATTTCAAGAGTTATATTATATCCCTCGGTTATAATGGGAGATTCCAATGCTAGTTTACATGCAGATGATAAGATTGGACATGTTTCCAATGCTACCACAATGAGATATTTCAAAGATTGTATTGAGGAATTAAAACTTATTGAAACCAATCTGATTGGTGCCAAATACACTTGGTATATGAGGAATCTAATTGTAAGTAGGGCCTGTAGGGTTGACCGTGCCTTTTGTAATCACTCTCTCCATGGAAGTTGGAAAACCATCTCTTCTGTCACTCTAGTAAAGAACAATTCTGATCCCCATCCAATTATTACAACCTTCATTGCTAAGGGGGACAATCTAACAATTCCTTATATGTTTAATAATTCTTGGACCATCCAATTCTTACAACCTTCAGATGCTTTCCCTGAAATTTGGAATTCACTCAACCACTCCATGATTACCTCCTTAGATATTATCCACCAAGGAAAAGAGTAAAATTAAGGATAAAATACAATCACATACTGATGTGGTTGAACACCTTACACATGAGGAAGGATTTTCTCAATAGGTATAAGAATTGAAATAATTGAGAAGAATCAATGAAAATCTTCTCTGAGGTAGCGTTCCTGCTGGATATATTCTATAAGCAGATCCTCAACTCGTACTCCCAACCTGAGCACCTTATCAAAGAGGGTTCTCTACCGCAACTAGAATTAAGATGAAACATCCTATCAACATGGGGTACCAACAACCAACATACATGAATCAAGAAATAGAAAATAGAGAGTTACCAACATTTTTACACAACCAAAACATGTCTAGGAGCATCATTAAAGACCTCACCCTATAGGTTACACATGACATATACTAATAGAGCTTCCACATTTTACTCTACCTGCTGTTGCACCTATTCATGCTCCTTCTCAACTAGACATTCCTCAAGGGATCATAAAAACTATTGATTCTCTAATGGATTTATTAGAATCCATACAGGTATAGTGGGAAGTGGTACAACTATAAAACAAGCCTTACCCTAAAGGGGGTGATCTGAATTTTCCCCATTAAATTTGGGAAACACTATATTTCCAATTTTCAATGGTTTAGGGGACCCAATGAAGAATTTGACCCATTTTGTGTCCCGTTGTGATTCCATGATGGGGACCGCTAAAAAATAAGTAGTGAAACCCAAGATATTTATACAGAAATTATAGGGACAAACATTTGTAGGGTACACCGGTTCATCGACTTAATCAATTACTGGGTGGGAAGATCTCTATTTGATGTTTCTGTTCCAATTCAGCTTGATTCTATAGAAGCAAACCATACTAAATCTCTCAAACTAAAAATGGTAGGATAATGAGAGGGTTTTATATTTCATTTCGTGGTGAAAGGAGTTGAAATACTCCTTAATCCAACATTTTCCTCAAGAATATTTTTTGTTCATCTATATATAGAATCTTCATGAATATTTTCACATACCAATCACCCTTGTTAAATATATAGGAGTGTTTTGGTATCTTGCCACAATTTCATAAATAAGGGAAGAATTCATAGCATGAACCAAATTTAATTCCTATTTAATTCCCCCTGCTGGACACCCCTCCCCCTGCTAGACATCCCCTCCCCCTGCCTGGACACCCCTCCCCCTGCTGGACAGCCCCTCCCCCTACCTGGACACCCCCCTACTGGACACCCCTCCCCCCTGCTGGACACCCCTCCCCCCTGCTGGACACCCCTCCCCCTGCTAGACAGCCCCTCCCCCCTGCTGGACATCCCCGCCCTCTGCCTGGACACCCCTCCCTCCCTACTGGACAACCCCTCCCCCTGCCTGGACACCCCCTGCTGGACAGCCCTCCCCCCTGCCGGACAGCCCTCCCCCTGCCGGACAACCCCTCCCCCGGAAACTGCTCCCCCCTGCCCCCTCCCCCCCCTCCACCCTACCCCCTGCACCCCTCCACCCTGCCCCCTGCCCCCCTCCACCCAGCCCCCTATCATACTTCAATACATCCAGAAGATATTATCAAAAAAACATCAAGACATAAAATGACTATTTTCAACAAATATGAAAAAAGACCAAAATATATGATGCAAGAACCACAAATAAAAGACCCCTCTCAACATACATTATGTAGCATGGTAAAAAGAAATAAATTAACTTACCAACATGTTGCCATCATAAAAAATGGTGCCTTAAGAGTACTTTGGGTGCATATTTCATTTTCACCCTATGCCTATATTTTACCTACAATTAATAAAGAAAAAAAGATCAAAATAAATCAGAAGTAATTATGTAGAGAATAAATAATTGATAAGAAATATATTTGTGTTTATGTTCCTGAATACAAACATGTATCCTGCAAAAATAATAGATGCAATAACCAAAAATCAAATCTTACTTGTGAGGAAAAATTTTTTGTTTTGAAAAGTTACTATTATAAATTAGAGCTTCAAAAATTTCATCACCAGTTGCACCCAATCTTCATCAAATTGTAAAAGGATTATGGAAGAAAGAAGGTGATACAATCATATCGAGCACAACAATTGAGTACTATAGAATTCAGCTCATAAAAAAGATTTTATAATTGCAACCATAAAACTATGACTAAATTTTTATTTTATGCTTGTAAAACTACATGTGAAAAAAATAATATGTTAATATCACTCTAATCAAAACCAATAATTGAGAAGTGAAGTTCACATAGATGCCCATTACCAAGAATGGATGTTCCCCTTTGCTTGTCAGTTGCATGCCAACGTGCCCGCATTAGAACCAAGACCATCCACCTCGTCCTATGGTCGAAATGATTAATTAGATATATGAATCAATTTGTAACAATAATGAAATTTTTTCTCTAATTACAAACAAAGAATATAACTAATATATTAAAAACAAAAGAAATGAAGAACATAGAGTTCAAACAATCACACAAAATGCATGAATGATACCCACTAGTTACTATATTAACAACTTCAACACATACTCATGGGTTTTAAAGTAGATGCATGTTAAAATTTGAAGTTCAAAAATGATTTTTAGTAAAACATTAAAATAAGAATACACACCAGAATTTCAATACATAAAGGTAGTAAAAATGGAAGAAACAACCGACAGATTTAACAAGATGATTTCAACATACAAAATTTATTAAAAGGCAACTTCCAACCATTTATTTCAACTAAAAAAAGAAGTGAATTTTCAAGTTTAAGTAGAAAAATCACATAATTTAAACTATTAATCCCATGGTGTAGATGCTTTATTCATTTGAGATCATTGGAAAAAATTTCCCTTCTTTTCTTGTTGACTAAATACCATTGGTTTCCAAAATTTCATCTCCTATAAGTGTAAACATATACATTAATTTATAAAATTTAATGTTCAGAACAGAACAAATTTGGTGCTTTAATTTAGAGATTTGGTAGTGTCTGTGGATCATGGTCAGTGCATCCTATAATGGATATGAAATGGGATTCGATAGAGTAGATGATGGAATGGTTTCTACAATAATTAGAAATCTTGGAAATGATGATAGATGAAGTGATACAACCATCCGAGAAGTATCGAGTGTAGGGAAAATGATTGAAGGGGCTATCAAATAGAAGAATCAATGAATTATTATCAAGTAAACACTGTGACAAATAGAATAATCAAATCACCCATCATTATCACACCTGTGCGAGGAGGGCACGTCGAAGAGGGCGCGACGAGGAGGGCACGGCACAGAGGAGGTGTCGGCAAGGAGGCGTCGAGGAGGAGGGCGTGGCGAGGAGGCATCAGCGAGGAGGGTGCGGCGAGGAGGAGGGTGCGGCGAGGAGGGTGCGGCGTGGAGGGTGCGGCGCGGAGGAGGCGTCGGCGAGGAGGATTCGAGGAGGAGGAGGGCGCAACGAGGTGGAGGAATCGTGAGGCGGGGGGAGAAGTAGCCCGATAGGTTTGGGAAAAAAACGGGGCTGCTGCATATAGCCACGGATGAAGATAATACCGTGGAAGTATATAAGATATATCCATGGACCTATAGAACCGTGGCTATAGGTCCGTGGCTATAGGTCCGATTTGTAGTAGTGATATTTTGTATAAACTATTTTATATAAATGTGCTAACAGTTTTATACTTATGGTTTGTGTAGGGAAGTAATTTGGGGAAATCTTACTGAGTATTTTTACTCACCCCCTACATCGGAACTCTTGTTATTTTTCAATTTTTCTCTTCTGGGACACAGATAAGAGTAATTCAAATCATTTTTCTAGATGTTCGGCATGAGTTTTGGTCATGTTGTGGTACTTGTACCATGGAACTTGGTGTGAAGCTTTGTAAGGTGTCCTATTTTAAGGGATCCTTATTGTACTCTTCCAATTGGTACTCTGATTTATTATTTGGTTGATTTGGTTGTGTTTTGGTAATGAATTGGTTTGGTTGTTTTCTCGACATGCATCATGTAGTAGGTTGATAGTGGATTGTTTGGTTAGTTGGTTTTATCTCAAGAGAAAATAATTCCCCAATTTATTCTTAAATCCATTGACATTTATTTCCAGCCTTTGATGACTTGGGAACGTCGCATAAGCCCAAGTAGCATTCCTTCCACCTCTCAGCCAAATAATATGGGGTGGGATGTTATAATAATACATTCAATAAAGTATACATTTAATAAAACTCACCAATATTTAATAATGTTTGGATCCCATGTAATTGAAAATGACACACCAAATTTCAATGAAAAATTTATTAGATGGATAAACAATATAAAAGGGGACGTGATCCATCATTTCGGTTTACAGTCCTAAGATGTAATCCAAAATAAAACTCCCCTTGGACATCATCATAATTTTCCTTATGGGGAAAGTTAATGGACCACGTCAGTGACTTGGAATCATCATGATATGATCATAGATCTTCCGATTGATGTACCCCATGTTGAGGTAGTATTATTTTTATATATACATATAAATTAATCATCAATGATACAAAGTATTGTAAAATTGAGATTACTCATCAACATGGGGGCACTATAATGGTTTTTATCTCTATTATCATTTCATATTGATACCCTTGATTATATGTCATATATGTTTATAAAAATTTATATGGGATTTTTCATCATCCGATGATAGATAAATGATATCCTGAAATCCATTTTGTTATTATATACTAGTTCTTCAACCAATCAACACATTAATGTAATTTTTTAATTAAACATGTTTATTATAAAAAATTTCCTAATATATCATAAAATAATATATGATTTATTTATTCTATTTATGTATTCTTTAATATTTGATTGATATATATAAATAGGTAAAATATAATAGAAATCAATGGATTTTATCTATACCCCAAGACTTGAAATGAGATTCCATAAAAAATAATGTATCATACGTTAAAAAAACTAACAACCATAACTTAATTAGGATATAACCTATATAATAAAACATCATAAGAGTTTATGATATCAAATTTCATATGATGTGATAGGAATCATTGTGTATAATTGAATTTATTTCATTGAATATAATTGATGGAAAATATTTCCCCTCCATATCAGTAGTAAGTTATAATAGATAATTCCCATGATGTGTTGTAGACATGGATATAAGTGAAAATGTAAAAAATTGATATTTTTATATTTTTATTTATGTTTTATAAAAAAATTTAAAATATTATGTTTTAGGCAATGTAGAATAATACTTTTTAGGCATAAATTATACCTATAAAGTTTATATTAATTTATCATGTTTTAGAAAAAAAATCATTTTTTTATTTCATTATAACATTCAGTTTTATAAATATTTCTTGAATAAAAAAAATTATGCATTCTATATTCTATGTTATAAATTTATTTATTGAAAATTTAAAGCCATGTTTTTTAATATCCGAATGAGATAATAATATTTTTTATTTATCAACCTTAAGTAGATTTCAAATTGATAATATGATCACGATTACAGTTGTTGAATATAGTGTCTATGTATTATGCATTATAGAAATATTTAATTGGTTTCTTCCTTGTGTAATGTCTCCTCGAAGAGAGATACTTGGGGTAAAACTACATACTTGATTTTTTGTTTTTAGCCTATTCAAGAAATGTGGGTTTTGGATATCAATCACTATGGGATTACACATGAGAATATTTTCATTCTCATATAACTTTAATTATTTACATGAAGTTTTCTAATGTACCTTATAAATGAGTTGTATTTTGGATTGTATGACTATATTTGCCTTTTATTTTTGGGTAGTAACACAATCAATTATTATTTGTCAAGAGTTAAACATTAATGAGGTTTGAACACATTAATTTGGTTAATGGATTGGGGATTCAAATGAAAAAAACATTAGAAGTATGCACCCACAGAGGAATAAAATAGGAGAAATAAATGATTTCATATGATGTAGTGTTTATGAATTTATTATTCATGTTTTGAAAAAAAAAATTAGAGTTCAATTTATAATAAAACTACTCAACTAAAATTTGTGATATTTTTTTCCAATAATAAATCTTGTCAATACCTTAATCATTCATTCATGTTGGTTTTTTAAATTTTCATTCTCCGTGATTGTATTATTTATGGAATTGTGCAAATGGGTAACATTTTTAATTAAGTAACAAAATATTATTATGAATATTTGGAGAAATTTATCTTGGAAACCCTAATTGTTATTATAATAGAGTAATAAATTTTTTTTTGGTTTATTCGATGGGGTAATATTGTTTCATACTCGATTATCTAGGAAACATACATGTTATGAATATAATGGTTATCTACCTGAATACCCATGTGGTGAGAATAATATTATATAAAACTCATTATATATTAAAATATGTATGTTGGATCACTAAATGGAGATTATGTTCATGTTCATAAAATTAATGGGAGTACTTCTACAAAAAAATCTTAACTAAAATATATAAAACATGACATTCACAAAAAGATATGCATTTTCTTTATATTATAGATTAATTCATGAAAATAATTTTTATATCCCTGATATATATTATATATAGATAAATTATATATTGTTATTTAATCTTTAAAATAATTCCAAAATTGATGAATTTTCAGAATCTAAATGTCAATTTAATAGAGGTAAATTTTACAATCCTTCAGTCATGGTTAAGGGATATTAGGTTTTCATAACAAATTTTTGATGCTAATCCTAGACTAAAAGATAATAATAAATTATAATGGAGTAAATTAAATCTTCATTTTGATAAAGAAGAATGATTTTTTCCCTATAATTCACCACTTATGATCTATCATTACAAAGTAAATTTTTCTTATAATCAAAGATTTGTTTTTATATTCCCACAATAAAAATAAATTTTATTTTTATATATTGTGTATAATGGGTGTAATTTTAGTTAATTATCTAGAAAAAGAGATTATATATGTATGAATAAATTATTTTATGGCATTTAGAATATGGAAATTTTGTCAAAAAATCAAAACATCTATAATATTATATATAAAATTCATAACTAGAAGGTAATGGTTCATTTTAATCATGCTTACTTTTTGCATCTTGGACTTAATTGTATAAATGAGAAATAAATCTGATGAATAAATAGATTTGGATTTTTGGAACCATTCTATTATGAATCATTGGATGCATTTTTATATTTTATATTATGTACAGATGAAAATATGCATTTTAATGGTGAAATGGGTATAGGATTCATGCCTATTGATGTCTGTTTCGCAATGAGTACACAAGCACATGACAGATTTATGTATTTTTTAATAGAATCGATATCTTTTTTGTTCATTTGATTCTTAGTAGACTGATAGAGAAAATATTTTCTATTAATTTATATTGAATATAATATTTTTAAACCCACAAAATTGTTCCTCTAAGATGAATTGTTTCATTTTATTGATAATGGTGTTATTTTGAGCTGAATAGTAAAAATGGGCCATTTTGGATTTTTAACAGTTTTACATTATTTCGGTAGTTTGGCCATAACATTATCTACACTGATCCAAATTGCAAAATTATTTCTTTTCCAGATTCTACACATCCAGGGATTCATTTAATATATTTAGACCAAAATCTGAATCGGCCATATGAAAGCTCAAAAGAATCTCACAAGTTGGCTCAAGAAAACTGTTTTCAGTTCTTCCTAGTTTTGATGTGGGATCCATAACGCATCCAATGTAGGCCCAATGCTTGTGAAATTCGGTGGGTGGATGCGCACGGAGTTTCTGAAGCATCTTTTAGGAAGGAAGAACCGAGTGAATTGGCCGTTTATGGGGTCATTAAATCACACTAATCCGGAGGATTTTGTTTTGGAGAGTCTGACTGGACAGAATAAATTCTCATAGTAATACGGCCATAACCATCGGAATACAAGTCCAAATCCTCTGGAATTTTGAGGTGACACGGACAAGAGAATTATGAACAACATTCAATAAGGGCTCAATGCGTGAAGATGTCCTTTAATGGGGCTAAAACGTGTCGACATTCGGGGGAGGCATTCTGGCTATAAAAGGAGGAGAGCTTCACCCTCTCAAATCATCCATTCTCCATCCCATTCCTTCTGGGACACCAAGAAGGAGAACTTTTCATATTTCTCTTTTATTTATTTATTTTTTCATATTTTTATAATTCCTTACTCTTTCCCATTCAACTCGATTACCCTTACCATGGTGGGGTAAACTTTTGGAGTGATTGGGGAAGGGTTGGTTTTCTACATTGTAATGCTTGAGTTTTTGGACGCAATTGTATAAATTTCGTTCTTCTTCAAAGTTGATTTCAATTTCTTATTGCGGATTTTATTATCATGTTCGATCGTTCTTGAATATTAATTTCTTTATTTATTTTTTCCTTGGTAAAATAATCAATATCTCCCTCCACTAATTTATGGTTTATATACGATGGAATAAACCAGGAATTAGTGGTGAAGTACTCGACGATAGTCAGTACGTGTAAAAGGTGTAGTGAATGTTCTTGATTATTTGGGATAAACAAAACCTGATCAGGTATTGCCCATTTAAATTAAGGATATTAAATACAAATATTTTACACATAGAATGAGAGTTGACCAAACCAAGATCTTGGTAAGGTTTTCTCTCACAATAATAATTTCACCAAGGAAGTGAAAGGAAACGATTGTGGAAACTCAGTTTAATCAACAAATAAGAAGAGGTTTGAATTAAATTGAACAACGATAGAATTACAATTAGGAAACCGACCCTGACCTAATCGCCTTTTTAATTTCATATTTTTTCAATCATTTGAATTTAAAATTTCCTTTCACAACATTTTTACCCCTATTTTAATGTGACAACCTGTTTTGTGTGAACTCCTCTTCAGGAGGCATCCTAGGTCAACCACTTAACTACATTTTAACTTAGGAAATAATTTTTTTCCACGCCCTATGACAGGCGTGCATCATAGACACATGTATGGTACCATTTAAATGGACACACATTTATATAATGAAGCACAATTAAATGTAGGAAAAATAATATATATTTTATGATCAGATTGAGATATTTTATTCATGAACATGAAATTCATTGATCATAGGATGGGTTATGGAATTATTCCATATCTATGTCCTCTTAGAACACTATAGAGGAATGGTTTCTCTATAAGGAGGAATCATATCTGGATGGAAATGATAATATTGATTTTCATTTAGTCTAACTTTTCTATTTAATTCTAGGGTTGTTCTCTAGGGATTTGTGTATAATTAAATAACTATATTATTTTAAATATTTCATAATTACATCTTATTGATATGGGCATGTAAATTTCCCAATATTAATTTCATGGAGATTTTTTATTGTAAATCATATGTATGATTCTTGTATTCTGAAAATCATAACGCTAGGTCTAATAAGTTCCCATTTGATGGTTATGCCAATGAAATGAAGTGATATTATTTCCTTAGTAATAATATTAGAGAATGTTCTTGTGGAGTGATTTAATATATTCCTTAAGAATGAATTTATCATCTTAGAATTTAGAGGTAGGGAAATTAAACATTAAAATGTTATAAGCCAACAAACATGAAGTATTTTTGGAAAAGATGTTTAGTTTGTTCTATATAAAGTAACTGAAGATGAACCAACTCAATTTATATAATAAATATGATGTATTGGTATGATTTTTCATGTAACCATGAGAAAAACATTTCTTATAGGAAATTATTATGAAAAAATATTCATAGTATATGAACCTTTTACCTATGAAGATTAAATTTAATTCTTTAACTATGAAAAGTTCTAAAATCAAAGGAATCTATGAATGATTATATTTACACTAAACAAGTTTTTATATTAGTGGATTCACCTTAAAGGGTTAGAACAATCATATTCAAGTTGGTGTTCTATTAAAAACATACATGGATGGTAGAGTGTCAACCTATAACTGGTTATTGTTGAGTAAGTGTTTCAAAAATATTTATGGTATTTACTATATAAATATATTCTAATATAGATAGTAAAAATAACATTTTGATAATTATTTCAATAAAACCTCACTTTTAGTAAGAGATACACCATACATATGTGACACCTGAAGATTTTAGGGCAGGTATCATTTTAAATTTAATCTTTCCGAATGCTTAAATTTCCCACAAGAATGAGCTTAAATGAACCACAATATACTATTAATATTATTATATAAATTTTAATTATATAATATCTATTAAATTGGTGGTTATGAATAAGATTAACTAAATTATGTAAATATATAATTTAACTCATTGGTCACCAATTAACATAGATATTATTAATGAAATGATTATATTATAAATACATAAATGTACAAAAGTGTGTTGTATACAAATAAAATAAACAAATCCCACTTTTGGATTAAGTTAATGAAATTTATATAATAAATTTTATCTAGTTACTAAAATTCATATGATGGGTTTTATAGAAATGATATAAGAACAAATAAAATTTTACATATAAAATATATATTTACTTAAAAGACATGTTTTCCACCTTTTGATGGTGAAATTTTTTAAATGTTTTATTTTCATAATTTAATAAATTATTCTCTAAAAAATAAACTAATTATATAAATTATTAAAATAAATATTTACTTTTTAATGAGTTTTTTGTATTTTTCTTATATGTTTAATTTTTCCATGAATAATGATAAAATATTTCATTTCAATTGAAACATATTTTTGATTAAAATAATTTATTGCATTAAATGGAAATTATAATTGGTTATAAAGTATAATTTGATAATATTTTTATAATTTAACCTAGTTTAGGTAGTTTTACTCAAATTCATATTAAATTTTGATAAATAAACATTTCAACATTTGGAACACCTTCACTATAAAAACATGTTTTCTCATTCCATCAATGAGATTAATTTTAAAGTATTTACTATAATTTATATGTTTTGAATTTTTAAAAATGGATTCCTTAATTTAAATAATTGGTTAATAATTATTTAAATATGTTACTTTTATTTATTAATATTATGAACGGTAACTATATAATTTTTTATTAACGCTGTTAAAGATAAATTGTGAAATTAAGTGTAAAAATAATATTTTAAATATTAGAAAAGTACCCTAAGATATATCAAAATTTCATTTCAAGAGTAGGTGTCGACCAAGAATATAATTTTTATTAGATTATAACTTTTTTATGACACTTATATGAAATTATGAACTATATTATATTTTATTTAATTAAATTTTAAAGAAGTCATATTCATATTTTTAATAACAATATCAATTTTACTATATGGTTTAAAAAAGAATCTGTAATATAATTAGTAATTTTAAATTAATTTTTTTTAACTAAATCAAGTATATTTAGTTTTATTTTTTAGGAAATATATAATTACATTAAATTCATAAAAAATGATGATGCAGTCATTGTTTTATTTATGAGAATATCGAATAAATGATTATAAAAATCGTAAAATAATGATAATTGGACATTATAAATGTTATACTTGAGTTTTATTAATATATTTAACATTTTACACCAATATTTTTAATTCTAAGTGTTATTTTTTATTAATTTAATTAAAAATTAAATTTAATGAATATAATAAAACCCTCATTATTGTTATATTCGAATAAATAATATATTATTAAATGATATAAAATTTAAAAAAATTGAAAAATATTTCCAATTATTCAATTAATATTAAATTTTCCTTCAATGATCCATTTATTGTTAGTTTGTCATTTTATAATAACTATATTAACCTTTATAAAATATGAAGACATGTTTCCATGATAATAGTTGAGGGGATTTATTAACGGTTAAATATAAAAGACTATGGTAATAATGTAACCTAAACGTGTATAGAAATTATTAGTTGGAATGATTTAGATCCATAATTATTTTATAATATAATAAACTCATATTGGATCCATTTTTAATATAATTTTAATTTTATATTAATTGAATATTTTTATTTTTTACAAACAGTTCCCTTGTCCCCTCTTATAAAAGGGGACATTTTACTCTCTCTAATTCACACTTACGAACCTATTTTATTCAATCGAACCCTATATATATCTTTTCCTAGTATCTATTCCTTAATTATAGATGATTTAATTTTTTCATAAATCCATCCAATAATTTCCTTGTTTGTAAATGAAAAAAACTTACCCAATGAATTGGTAATGTTCATCAATGGGTGATTTTGTTTTGTTTCTTCCATGAACCCCCCAAAATGTTTCTTATTCCCTGATTATATAATAACCAATGTATCATAAAAATAATGATATTTTTTATTATAAGGGTTATAACTACAATTACAAACAATTCTATCTAATGTGAAATAAACTTACCCTTCATGTGTACGATGAACTGTCACTTCAAAAAATGATGTGGTTTGTTTTATCATTACCACTTCTAAGAGAATGGAATTTTGATTAACAACATAATTTTATAGGACATAAATGAAATTTTTTCTTCATTATTAATTATATTATGTAAAACATAATTTCATGATTTTCATTTTTTGTAAATGTGATAGCTTTGTTTGTCGACGTATGAACTGTTTTCTCCTTATAACAATGTGTTTATTTAACGCTATACATGGAATATAATTGTGATAGTTTTAAATAAAAATATGTGAAATATGTTTCATAAATATTATATAATAATAATAATATAAAAATACATTATTTAATTTTTACTCATCTAAATACTACAATTAGATTAATGGAATGTTAATGTGTATATATTGTCTAGCATGTCCATGAACGGTAGTTTTCAATTATCTTTTCCTAATATTACTAATAATTATAAATACATATATATTGGATATATATGATATTTGACTCATGTTTTAAATTCTGTATATTATTAAATCATTATCTAACTAATATGAATAATAAGTAACATGTCAAATCATACTTGAAAAACGAGTCAATTAACACCTAAATAGTATAAATCATGGAGGATTGTTAAAAAAGGTAAAAAGATATTATAATAAGTTAATACATGGTGTTATATAAATTAATATGGTTATATGATATATTTTTAATAATTATATATTTATTAATAAAAAATTTCAAACACATATGAATGACATCAGGCGTAAGGTAATGGTTAATTTCATAATATAATTATTATTAGGGTTTGTCTATAAGTAAGTATCAACTGGGAATATTAGTCATCCATCTAAATGTTTCTTGAAAATGTTTTCCAAATTAATTTTAATACTATCCTTAAAATTATTATATTCTTTTTACCCATTTTCATCTTTTTATAAATCAGTTTGAAAGGAATATTATTGTCACATTCTGTTCGAGGCACATTAATAATTCTTCAGAAAAATACTTAAGGAATGTATTTTTAACTTAAATAGAATGAGTAAATTTTTCTACCATCTTGACACCTTAGTTTCTCTATTCTTCCTTTATAATATTAAATTATTTTTTCCAATGAAACTTTTTTCTATTAAAATTTTACAACCTTTTAAAAAATGATGTCAAAGAAAAAAATGGGTATTTATATGAAGAAATTTGTAATGATTTTATTATAGTGTTTTATTCTATCTCACCATCATTTTTTGGATATTTTTAAGGATTGATTTAAATCAATTATGATACAATCTACCATTTTTTATTGATAGTTGTGGGATCTGTTCGATTGTGGATGTTCTATTGCGATACCACTCACGGTTTATGGTTGAAGTATTCACATTTCATATTATAGTTTTTCAATTTGAATGTTATGTTAGTTTTGTTTCACCATATAAATACGAGTAATGCATTTGACATTTTAAGTGATGGGTGAGGCCTAATATATCCCCTCTATGCATAGATAGTTCTCATGTGACCAACAATTTTGGGTATTGGATGATGCCATACACATTATTGTATTATGTATTGGACCAAGCATTAATTGTATGTTTATTTTGTCCGATATTAAGCATTCCCTCGTTATGAGATTTATTATTTTTATTCCTTGTGATTATTAAATTAATAGAACAGAAAAGTCATTATTTATATGTTTTTATTTGATTTTTATTTTTTTTCATCCACATTATTATCAATATTATGTTTAAATTCATTGTTTTTGAGGTATAAAACATTCACAATGATTATAAATATTATTTCATGATAGCTTCCTCTACCTATGTAATCTTAATTAGCATATGATATCACCAATTTTTTATATATCAATTTTTACCAGGAATTCAATATGTTTATTATGACTGATATGTAGGGTTAATCTAGGAGAATATGGTTTATAGGAATGTATTAAATATGTTTTATTTTATAGCATCACTTGTAATGTATATTTAATGTATCTAAATCAGGTTCCAAAACTACTAAACTGATATGTCCATTGGGATTCAAGTCTTGATTCAGTGCCAATGTAAAAAATTTATGATATAGGCTCTGGGATACTATTGTAAGGTTAATTATAGTTTTTATTATTGATTTTTTTTTAAAACGATGGGAACTAGATTAAAGAAAATGTAGATTATGGAACACAACTAGTTGGTTTAGTATATGTGATTAATTTATTTACAAAATAATTCATTATCATTTTAAGGAAATATATTTAAAGGTAAGGATAACCTTTATAATTAATCAGGTCATTAAATTTAAGGTAATTATGAGTATTCATATTATTGGGAATACAAAATGAAATGCATGAGATAACCATTGTGGTTAAAAATTATTTGATATTGAATAATGTTAGTATTTTTTTAGTTTTCTTATCAAAATTTTCTCTAATATTGATACAATTTTAGAGAAATGAAATCCCATAGTTTAGATGAAAAACTATAATTACGGACAAGGCCATGGTTTTTGAACCCAAAACCCAAGGGAGACAATGGTGAAACTCTTACCACTTTTCCTCATGATTTCATGGTTTTCATGATTTTTTTTAGAAAAATTATCCAATGGAAAATGATATTTTGAGTTTTTTAACATTTATTTTATCAAATATATATCCATGGGATTGGAAAATTATTTGGCGATTCTGTGATCAATGTTATTTCAGAAGACATTTCCCATTTTGGGAATCTTATATGATTATGGTAAAAATAATATTTTTAGGAATAATGGCTTAATTTCCTTTTGGATTAATATATGATTTTATTGTAGATTCATGGTGATTCAATTTAATTATTAAAATTCATATTATATCTTGGATATTATTTTATTTATGATATTAATTTTTTTTATGTTACATTAAGAGTAATAGATTTTATTTGGAAGAATATGTGATCAAATTCTTCTATTTTTTGGGTTACAATCTTAGTATATACTATTTTTTAGGATGGGTAGTTATTAGATGAATAATCTATGTTGATCATTGGGTATTACTGTGGAATTTTGGACACTAATTTTGATTCTCATCATATAAAGGTTTATATATTTTTTAAAATCTCATGTTAAGAAGATTTTGGAAATTTAGTGACCTTCTTATAATATTTGGCCTTTGAAATTGGAAGAAATATTTTGGATGAATAATAATATTAACTATTTATGAAATGGACAATGTTTACTATTGGAAATATTTTTTTGAGACTAATGTCTAATTTATTTGATACTATGTGATATAATTATTACTTTTATGAAATAGCTAAACGATTAAGTAAACACTTGTAGATATTATTTATTGATTGAAATTTCTTGATTTATAAAAAAACTTCTTAAATAATAATAGTTTAGAGAGATTTATGAGATTATAGAGGAATTTTTTTAACAGATAAAAATATAATTTTAATGTAATAATATTTCCTTATGTTAATATTCCTGGTAGAAAAAGAATTCATCAACTCCTGTAAAAGTGATTTGAAGGAAAAAATATTCCCTTAATATTCATATCAAGATATAAATATCCACCATAACCCTTAATAATTTTATGGTTATGTGATGGTATAATTTTTGATGGAAATTTTCACTATGAGTCTCCATGAGAACATGATAGTTTGATTTTTCTCCCATGTCATATCTATCACTTCTTAGAAATTTTATACTATATGAAAGCCAAAAATTTTGGATACCTTCATAATTTCTTTTTTCACATATGAAGAGGATATTTTACTATCCATAATTCAATTATGAGTTTCCAAAAAAAGAATTTTCCAGTATCAACCATTTCATTTTGATGTGAAATTTGAAATTGAGATGAACCAATTTCCCGAAGGATGCAAGAATGTAACAACAAAATATTTTAGGTAATGTATCATTTTAAATGTTATCTCATCTATAATGAAATAGAAAATTACATTTATATTTTTCTTTTAAAATTATTTCAGATTAATATGAGTCTACAAAAATTGATGGTGCACGATTTCGAGGACTAGTGTTCCCAGAACATAATTTTTAACTTTAATATGGCATGTTCATTAAATATGCAGGAGTTGTATTCTAACTTATCAGTCGGTGTTCAGAATTTAAATCCGAGGACACAATTGAGTCCGTAGAATTAGGATTCGCTTAAGGGGGATGCACTTTGACCGTAGTAGGTCATGATAAAATGATAATTTTTGGACATTATAAAAAAATAACATAACACTGTTATTTTTTTTTCTGTAACTGTTGAGCAGTGGTGATGGGACAGACGACTTTTCAAGCCATTTAACGGCTCGACTCTTCTGTTTTGTATCCTTGATGTTGTAACATTAAATGTTGTTCATAAATGAACCACATAAATTTCATGAAACACATTTGGATTCACAATCTATTGAATAGAAGATTAGGTGTGGGATTTTGGTATGAAGGAGGAGATACTCTGAAGAAGTGTTGTGGTGACTTCTCTCGAGGAACAGAAGCTTGGATGACAACTCCAGAGGAAGAGAATTAGAAATGACGAATGCTGGTGGATTCATCATGCCAGGAGTCCCCTTTAACCACCATGACATCTCCAACGAAATTAGATGTGGGGTGTTTATTAATAATGTTATCTTTGATGAATTAAAAATTTCTCTGACTAGTTATGATGTTAATATTGAGGGAGTCTACCAAATGAATAATTCTTGGACCCTCTGCAGCTTCTCTTATTTATGCATTCTTTGTTAGACGATTTATCAAATTCACAGAAAGCAGAGACCTGGAGGCAGACAACGATGGAGACATCTCAGGAGGACCATCAGCATGCCCAGAAGGAAGAACAGAACACTAATGGTCACCCGATGGACCATGAAAGGTATGTTGGGGTGGTATCGGTGACCAGTGCCGGTGGTGAAGGCCATGGCCAGAACTCACCTACAGTAGATGAGGGCAGAGTCGTTCGTCACCACGGTGGATGAACATGTGGCCGAATCTCGTAAGACTGTGGATGTAGGAGGAGGCGAGCCATTGCGCACCGCAGTGAAGCAGGTCACTGCTTCAAAGTCATAGAAAAGTGAGGGACCCGCACCCTGTGGGTCTCACGGACACCTAGGCAATGCCACCTGGCACCGACAGTTAAAGAGCTGAACGACACTTTTAGCACTTCGAGAGGCGGACCACGCAACCCACGTGTTGTTCATGCCTATCGGTGGGTCATTTCACCGCAAAAAAACGAAGCCAGAGCAAGATAGGGCGGGTCACGGCCCAACGGTCTACCCCTGCCACAACCCAGTCCAACTGGGCCAGGGTGTGTCAGACCCAGATCAGGTCGGGTCGGGTCGGTCTGACTAGGTGAGACCAGACGCAGACCCCTATCGTGCCCTTGTATACATAAATTACCATATCTTGTGAATCATACGTCCATTTGACCAACCTTCAATGGAGTTTGGTTCCTTGGAGTGAGAAAATTCTTTTGAGATACTCAATGAGGATTTTGGAGAATGTTTGTGTATGGTCGGGTTCGATCGACACTGAATCAAACCGGGACCTCGACACTAATTTTCCAATAACATACAGACCGGGCGTCTGGTTGACACGCTGTCTATTGCGTTGGAACCCTTATGACATGACATATAATTTGGTAACTTCATCATGGGAATTCGTGTCAGTTTAGTCATGAACGATGGCATGAGAAGCGGTTTCTCCCAATATCAAGAATACTATGAGCAGGAATCCTGTGGCTTGCTGAGACATGAAGAATGATGAGTGATTCTGTGTGAATCCGCATTGGGCTATTCTGTGTGAATCAGCACCTAACAATTTTATGTGAATCAGCACTTAGCAACTCTGTGTGAATCAACACCTAGAAATATTTTGTAAATCAGTACCTAGACATTCTGTGTGGATCAACACCGAGCGATTATGTCTGAGTCATCACCTAGCGATAATGTGTGAATCAGCACCAAGCGATTCTTATGTAATCATCACCCACTGATTCTGTGTGAATCAACACCTATAAATTATGTGTCATTCATCACCGATATATTCTCTGTGAATCAGCACATAATGATTCTGTGTTAATCAGCACCTATAGATCCTCTATGGGTCTTGTTGGTGATAATATCTATCGATCAGGTGTGGGTATGTAGCTATACCTCTTTATAGAATAAGATGATCTAGATTTACGCATAATCATATGTACATCCGTACTTATGTTATAACTGGTTTGAGCTGTGTCTACTTCTTTGTACTTTTTGATTGATATCATGCTTGTGGTTTTACTTTGTATTACTCTGACAGACCATCGAGTGTCTTGAGGTCCCTACTAGGTATGGTTATACTCACCCCAGCATGGGCTTCTCCCACACCTTATTGTGTCTTGTGTAGATAACGAGTGGTTTGGCAGTGACTGTAAGAGCCAGGACCAGGCGGTACACAAAGGTGACTGGTCGACGTGGAGAGTAGTGGAGATGAGTTGTACCTACCCTTCAGATAGTATCCACTGGCAGACAATGCACATCGACTGAGCGTGTTTCACGAGTTCTAGAAGCACATGCCTCCATGGTTTCGAGGAAAGATCGATCCACAGGCAGCTGAGGACTGGATTGAGGCTATGGCTAGAGTTTTTTTCCATGTTGGGACACTAGCGGAGCTGATGGTGATCCTAGCTGCTTGTCTTTTATTGGGCACGATAAGAAGATTTTGGTGCCTGATGCTCTAGTTGCATGAGGAGGAGAAACTCTCCTGGATGTACTTCGAGAGCCTCTTTGGGGTTCATTTCATACCAACTACTCTACGCACTATCCATATCCAGGAGTTGTTGCACTTACAATAGGAATACTTATCAGTGGCCCAGTACTCAGTGAGATTCACTAGCCTCTCATGCTACTCAGCTTACATGGAACAAGACCCACTCTTCAGGGCCTAAACCTTTAATTTTGGTCTTTGGTGGGATATTAGAGCGTCGATGATATCACATAATATCCTAATGCGTGATGGAGTTCTCGAGAGAGCATTATTGGTGGAGAGCTTCTTAGCTAAATAGGCATCGAAATTGAGAGCCACCACCAGATGATAGGTAGGGAAGTCATCTCCAGTTGGATGTAGGTAGATGAAAAAGAGGTTCAAGTGGACCAGAAATTTCAGAGGGTGACCCCAAAATGTAGTGTCGGAGGTGAAGAGCTCATGAGGCAGAGGGGGTCAGCAGGTAAGATGATTGTGCTCTGCTGGTGGTGGGCAGGGCCACATGGCACGTGACTGCCCATCCTATCATACGGAAGATCAGTATATGATCAAGAAACTACTGAGGAAGTGGTCGAGGTTCAAGTGAGGAGGTTTGCAGGGTGGCATACATAGCAGGGGAGCAGGTCGTGTAGCAAGTGGTGGACTATGATTTGAGGTTTTATCACCGCCAACTCATGGTGGTACTCCCTGACCACATAGAGTCGATGTACATGATTCAGCACAACTAAAGGTTGTAGAGGACTACAACCATGGGGCTTCATAGATGATATGATTTTCGATATGTGTCTATTCTACCTCAGCTATAATACTTTTAGACATAGGTTCTAGTCACCCATTTAATTCCACAACACTCATTTGGAGCTCTGTGATTTTGATGGAGCTGTTGACTCGATCCTTATGAATAGATACCCCTACAGGAGAGGATTCGACACTTACACACTAGTGAAAAATAGTGTGAGCTCACTCTAGGAGGCGAGAGGTTCAGTTGGAATCTCCTAGTATCAGTGGCAAGGCCTTATGACATCATCGTATTTATGGACTGGTTATCCATAGTTCATTCTCAGATTGACTGTTTTCGGTGCAAAGTGCGGTGTGTCCATGACAATGGGATCAGGATTTCTTTCACTAGTGATAAGCAATCCTTTGCAGCCCTAGATTGAATTTCTCAGAGGATGGTGTAACCTTTCACTCACCAGTTACCAAGCCTTACCCTCGGAGCAGTTGACAATGGGATACTTAGTTATCAAATAGTGGTCAACAAGTATGCAGATGTCTTTCTAGATAATGTTCTAGGACTACCTCCTCATAGATAGTTAGACTTCTACTTCTACATGTACCCCGATATGACACCGATATCTATTCCAGAATATCGGATGTCTCCCATGAATCTTCGTGAGCTGAGGGTATAGTTGGTGGAATTACATAGTATGGGGTTCATATGGTCCAGTGTTTCTCCATGGGCATCCCTGATTTTTTCCACCATGAGGCAAGATGGAAGTATGAGGTTTTTTGTGGAATATCAGTTCTTGAACCAGTTGAATATGAAGAACATATATCCCTTGCTGAAGATCAATGATCTCTTCGACCAGCTGAAAGGCGATGAATGGTTTTCAAAGATTGACCTCAGATCAGGCTATCATCATTTCAGGGTAAAGTACGAGGATGTACTGATGATATCCTAAATTTTATGGTATGGAAATTATGAGTGCTTTATAATTCCCTAATGTGTGAGAAGCACTTTGGAAGTGTTCATGGTGCTAATGAATAGAATCATCTAGCCTTACCTCGATCGATTCGTGGTATACTTCATTGAAGACATCTTGATATACTCGACATAAGAGGAGGAGCACGCCACACACCTATAGATAGTTCTGTATAAACTCTGAGAGAACCGGATATATGTTAATCTATCGAAGTTCTAGTTATTGATTTGAGAATTCCACTTTCTAAGGAATGTTATCTCGGAGGCTGGAATTGCAATGGATCTGGCGAAGATAGAGGCAACACTATCTTGGGAGACCCCCAAGAGTGTGACCAAGCTACAGAGTTTCTTGGAATTGGTTAGATACTACCAGAGGTTCGTACATGACTTATCTCGGGTAGCATCACCCTTATCGGTTTTGAAAAAGAAGGTAGAACCTTTGGTGTGGACAACGAAGTGCCAGCAGAGGTTCTAGATGCTTAGGAAAATAATGACGAGTTCACCCAGCTTGAGGCTACCAGAAGAGGGATTTGCGTATGTAGTCTACTGCGACGTATCAGGAACCAGACTAGGTTGTTTTCGGATGCCGAAGCGAGTGGTGATCGCCTAAGGCCCATGGTATTTAAGACAACACAATTAGAACTATGCTACCAATGATCTGGAGTTAACAGCGGTGGTCTTTGCACTAAATATGTGGAGGTACTAAATGATGGGTTAATGGTTTATTGTTTAATCTAATAACAAGAGACTCAGGTATATTTTCATACAGAGGGACCTGAACCCAAGACATTGGTGATTGCTGGAGTTCCCAAAGGACATTGGCATCAAGATAGTATACACTCTTCGGAAGGGGAATGTAGTAGCATACATACTCAGTAAGAGGCCTGGTCTATAGTTGTTGATTGAGGTGATATAGTAGCTTTCCGCATTGCAAATATCCTTTTTGGATAGAGATGGAACATCTTACATCCATTCTATGACTGTCACTCCCCTACTTCTTCTGTGAGATTCGGAGGCACAACTTGGGGACATTGACTATGAGACTTGATGTGATCAGATATCCTCAGGACATGCTCCTGATAGATTTTTTGAAGGTTCCGAGCATGTTATCCTCTTAATAGGACATACTATGGAAACAATGATTCTTTGGGAAGAGTTTCTGAGGGAGGTCGATACACCCTCTTTGGAAGTACATCCTGGTGTGGCGATGATGTACCAGGACCTCCTGCATTAGTACTGGTGGTTGGGGATGAAGAATGCAATGGCGGAGTTCGCTTCTCAATCCCTTATTGATCACCCATGACATAAATAAATGGTTGGAATGTTATACCAAACCTAGAGAGATACCTCGTTTCTAGAGAGGCTATCTATGGGCAGGGTTGTAGGATTTTGGTCTATATTACACCTTGAGAGAAACATGGATTCCATCACATGAATTCCAGGAAATGTTTCAGTATTTTAACTGAATAATAAATAAAATGGTTTATGAGATTCAAATGCCAAGACAAAGCACCAGAATAGATTCTGTGTTTTTCATACCCTTTATGGATGGCCTTCGTATCCATCCATTGATCATTGTATCACATGTGATATCATTCTATGTGTTGGGTTTCAATACATTTAAATTAAATTATATTTAATGGCTAAATGAAGTTTATTATCTAGATAGAGGAGTGTATAAATTTTTTGGAGACATACCTATTAAATGGAATTGAATAAATTGAATTTAATATAAATGGGAAACTATACCATATAGGATGATTACCTTTAGAAGTTCAATTATTATATTATTACTACATGGAATCTATATATATGTGTGTGTATATTCACTGACTATTTGGAACATGATATTTTGGTGGTTTATAACTATGATTATATCTCACACCTTATTTGGGCCGCCTTTGGGTACCAAAAAATATATATTATCGAATATATGGATAAGGGAAAGAAACCTCTTATAGGTTCATGATGATTTATTGGGAGAAGGAGAGTGTGTTACCAAGCTGAGGCTAGCAATTCTAGAAGGGATATATTGTAATTTTGTTCCATATAATGTACACCCTCCTTTTATACAATTTTTCACTACATTAATGAAATTATATGAAATATATAATCATAATTATTTTATCAATGCTTTATTTTGACATTTTTATCAATTCATGATGTATATATATTTTCTATATGATTTTTTTTCTTGCAGTATTTAACTAAAATTTTTATTCCTCTATGTTACACACTAGTAAGAATGAAGAGTCTCTCCATCAACTCACTGTAGTCCATATCAATTATCTAGTAGCCTCTGGCTTTTGGGGAGATGTGCTTGAGGAAATGTGATAAACTAGGCTCAGGGAACATTTAAGTGGAATCTAGGTCTGGGACAATACAAAGTTTTATCAATGATTTTTTTGGGGTTTCATTATTATATGGGGACAAAAGAAATCGATTGGAAGGAAATTTAATTTGTTCATGAGTTTTGTTTGGGCGTAGCTAACCCACAGACTAGAAAAATAAAAAATTACTTGAATTAAAATGCAGTTTTCATGATTTTGACTATTAAAGTTGATTTGATTACACCATTAGGTGAAACATTTTAATTGATATGTTATTGTTGATATATTTTGGTTATATTTCATTACAAACCAATGAAATAGGGGCTTTCATCACTTTCACCAAATAAACACCAGTTAGATTTCACATATCATTCATTTTGTGAAAGGATAAAAAAATTTATCAATAGAAATTGCCTTATTATAATTAATTAATATAGTATAATCCACATAAAATAACATTGATAAAAATTATTAATCTTTATTAATGAATAATAAATGAAATAAGAGTTATTTCTAGAAATTAACGAACTTATTATACTTGAATAGTAATATGACCCCTTGAATATGGACATGTCCCTTAAGAATTGTAATTCATCTAATAGAATAGAATCTCCATCTATAAAAGTATTAATAAAATTTATTGATCTAATAAACTATAATATGATATAGTTATATCATTATATATGTAAATAAATATTTTAAAAATTCTTTATTAATTGTTGGTATATTTATAAAACTTGAATGTATATTTATAATTTTATAATTAATGTAATTATTTAATATAATGTTTTTATAAAATAGATTCATATATTAACTATTTTTTGTATTGTTATTATAATATTATTTCAGGAGTCCTTAATTCATATTTTAAACTGTTATAATATCAGTTATAATTTAAAATCAGTATTATCCATGTAAATGGTGATTTTAATTTAAAATTAAATTTCTCATATTTAAAAAATTAACTTTATAAAATGGAATTAATTTTTTAATTATAAAAAGAAATAAATTGTTAGGGTTAATTTTTTGTATTTTTATATAATACATGACGTTTTGGTTAGTAGTAAAATAAGATAATTTATGATAAAATCTCAATACAAGAATAACTGAGTCATATATGGTGTGTGACTAATGTGTGCCAAAAATCATGGACACTCCTTCATTATAAAAATATATTTAGTGATATGGTTTAAACTATTCATAGTCTTGGTCCAAAATAATAATTTAATGAAACAAATAGTGGGAAAACACCCCCACTATCCCACTATAAATGCCACCCCTCACCACCTCTTCTCCCCACACATTCTAATACAAGATCTATGACCATGAAATACCCAATAATACTCCCAGGACCCTATGAAACATCTTTTACCCCAAATAATTATCAAAATACTAAACCCTTTTCTCTACATAGTTTCTTAAGGTGGAGAAATTCAAGTGGTAAAATCCAACTTCTATTTCATTTATTTTATATTAAATATAATTTATTTTCCAATCTTCTTCTCAACTCTACCTATAAATGCTACATGATAATTCTTTTATATTTTATATACCATAATTGTATTATGGTAATGGAATATTTCATCTTTTAATCTCTTATATTTTCATTTTATCAATAATATAAAATACTATTCTTTATGTGCCGACTTACTACTGCCACGGATGATGCGTTTTCATTATTCACTACCACATTCAAGGATAGAAATTAAAACATTAATATGTTTAAAAGTATTTTAGTATACATATTATATGATATATATTGTTCTGGAATCAACATATCAACATGATATTAAATAAAATTACATGACCTTGTGCAGGTTGTAAAATTTATTTATTTTAAATAAATCCCAATAAATATTTATCTAAAGATTCATCCTCATACCAGATAACCAAATAGTATATAATATCATTTAATCTTATAAAATTTAATAAACATAATATAATATCAATTCTGAATTACTACTCTAATTTTACATAAACTTCCTCATTCAAATAAAAGGGAAGTGATCTTGAAATCCAAGTAAATGGACACTCTTAAATGATGAAATTAAACTCTATAACTCAAAAATAATAACATAAAATATATAATAAAAAATATATATATGTTTTTGCATTTTTAAATGAATTAACTTAATCTAAGTATCCATGATAAATATTTTAAGAATGCATTCCGTCATAAGGTGAGGGGATTCTCAAACCAAAATCATTTCCCTTAACTTTTCCCCGTTTCTCTCTATTTTTAGTGTGGACGTTCCTCTGATGTTCTTAAAATAGAATTTATTTTTTCCTTCACTTTTTAGTGATATACATTTTTCCAATATTTTTTTTCTGAAAAATGAAATGATTTTTCAAAAAAAAACTCTTATTTCATGAAATACATCTTTCACTTCTCATAAGATTGTTTATTTTTCAATAATGATTGATTATTGTTATTCCAAATAAATTAATAAAATTATAATTAAGGAATCCTGATTTTTATTCATGAATTATTTCATTTTTAAATGAAACCTATTTTTTATCAGGGGTTATTTTTTCTCCACGATTGATATACATTCTCTGTGTAATTCATGATAATGTAAATGTTATGTTTTGACAGTTCCAACCATAATTTTATAAAACTTCCATGCATTGGGTAATGTGACTTATCTCATGAGATAATTTGAAATAAGAGTGAACTTGATGTCAAATATATTCATAAATATGTGCATTATTTGACCACTAAGACTTGATGTTTCATTTTTATGCATTTTCACATTGAATTCCTTTTTCTAGTGCTTCCACTCATGAGTATGGAGATGATTTTATGATGATGAATATGCTCTCCCATGTTTTATTTCTCTTATTAATCCTTTTTTTGGTCTTTTATCTCACCCCTTATTTTTCTATTTATTGTAAGGTGAAAACATGTACTAAGGATGACATAAGTTAAAATAAGAATCTAGAGAAAAAATAATTAAATAAATTATTATTTCTTATTATGTAAATGTTTTTTGTGGTCCTAATTTTCATAAGACACTGAAAATTTGGATCCTAGTTTTTTAGTACAATTATGTTTTTTGTCTTAGAAATAATATAATAGTTATATAAAAATTCCTTGTCACTATAGTTGGTATAAAATCATTGTATAGTTATTTTGGGAGTTATAATTAAAGAATGAAACTGAAAACTTATAGTATATGTCTAAGTATATGTAAGCTCTCTAGAATCCCTGTTTTAAAATATGAAAAACATAGGGATCATGCAAGATACGAATTTAATGTGAATTACATAAATGATTAATTTAGTCATTAATGATTTAATTACATAAGTATTGTTAAAAAAATTCTTTTTTAGAAAATCATAGGAACTAGGTGAAACTAGGCTAAACCCTCGTGTGAGGGATAATTCATTGATTTCCAAAATGAAATACCCAATGCTTTGGAATGTGGAGTTCAAAATTTCATCATGAATCATACCCAAGTATCCCAAGTTACAAACAATAACCTAAATTATATAGAAATTACTCCTTCACTTTAGAGGGAGATACTAGATATAAAGTTTTTTATGTGGCAAAGACAACTAAATATCAGTGGATCTTGTGATATAGTAGTCATGAAAAAATGTGTCAACTTAATAGAGAAGATCATTTCTGATCTCTACTATTCTAAGATGTATAATGTGAATCTAGATGTTTATCATCCTGACATAGAGGCTAATAAATTATGGGAATTAATTAAAAATAATTAATCGAAATTTGGAATTGAATAGATTTAGTGGGAAAACATATAGATAATGTTTTATAACAAGTATTTACCTTAGAAACATCATCAAAATATTGATGGTGAATTCATAGATTTGAATTAAAAGAATAGTGAATTTTTCACCACCTATGAAGAAAATTTCACAAGTCATTAAGGTACTATTTGGATTTTGTTAGCAATAATTATAGTAAAGTGTATATATTCTTCATTGATTTGTAACCACCCCGACTAAAGGATCTAGAAATTCGAGTTACTGGGAGTTATGAAGAAGTTTTTTTGAGTTTTTTAGATGTCGATATAGAGTTTGTAGAATAGTCCCATGGATATGGAGATAATAAACATAAGATGGAGTTTCATGCTGATGTATCTAATGATAATTATGGAAAAAAGATCAACCAATCGCATGTCAAAAGTATTGGAAGAAGCATCATGGGAACTCCCTCAAAGGGATGGGGAAATTATATATATGTGTGTGAGTTAAGGGAAATAGGAACATAAATGTTAAAGATACAAGAGGATGTTAGGAAACATTGTTTAAGAGAATAGAAAACCACCCATGGTCTAATATTTCACCTAAAGGGAGCCAGGGAAGTATGCATTCTCGTGAACCAAACATTGACTCATTTATGGGAATCAGTGTAATCTCCCAACAAATCCAAAAAAATTAAAGGGAAATATTATATCATCAATATGTTAGGTGTGTATATAGAAAAAGCCTTGGTGATTGTTATTATAGTTATTCATTTATGAATAGAAAATATACTATTTCATTTTACTTCCATTAATTCTTTCATATGATATTGGTCTAGTAGAACTATTCAAAAACACCCAAAAAATAAAGAGGTATATTTTTCTATGAGGAAAAAAAATTGGGAAATTATTGCATCCAACATATATAACACCTACCAGTTAATGTTTTTAGACAAAACCTTGATATTAATATGTTATTACTTCCATTAGTAGAGTATGATTCCATATTGTTCATGTATTGGCTATCCTTATACAAATCAAATATCAAATGTTAGGAAATGGAGATCACTCGTCACATCACATGGAATCATAAAATTTTGTGCAGATATAAAAAGGGGGTAGAATCCATTTTAGATATATAGTCACATGTTTGGATATTATTTACTTATGGGAAAGGATATCTAACTCAAATAATTGAGTTGATGGAGGGAATCATTCTCGAAGTCATTACCATTCCGAGGGATTACCCTAACGTGTTCGCTAATGAATAACCTTATATTACTCAAAAAATAATGATTGAATACTCAATGGAATTTATTCATGTGTCTCTTACTATATCAAATAAACCTTATAGAAATTCCCTCATTTATTTGGAATAACTAAATAAGCCAGTTGTAAGAAAACATAGACAAATATTTAAGAATCCTAAGTGGTTCACCATGGGTTACACTAGTCCCCATCATAAAAAGAAGTATGAATCAATGATCCACTTCCATGATTGAAATGTTATAAAAAAATCACTATAATGATCTTGTATCTCGTTACATGGTCAGAATACATGTTTAATAAATTGTATGGGGACATGTATTTATCTAAGGAGGACCTTTCGCCAGGATAATTCCAACTAAAGTCGATAAAGAAAGATATAACCAATATTTCCATTCGAGAAAGGTTTGGATAGTACGATTTAGGGAAATATCTATAATGGAGAAATGTAGTTTGAATGTTTAATATGGACATTACCAGTGATTTTTAAAGAACTTCTTATGATTTTTCAACCCACTAAACAAGATAACTCGGATGGGATAAAAAAAATTATAGGACCAATGAATGTGAAAATTTCTTCAATGAGATAAAAATAGGATTATCACTGCACCAGTACTCACTAGTTAGACAACTGGGTAAATCGTTATGTTATATAAAGATTATTAAAAATAAGGATTAGGTGTTTTCCTTTGGAAATGTTATAAAGTAATACCCTATGCCTCAAGGAAGCAGAAAATTCATGAGCAAAACTATCCCACAGTATATCAGTTGATGGTAGCTAGGATCATTGCATTGAAAATATAGAGGTATTTTATCTAATTGTATAAATATTAAATATAAAATTATAATAAGTGGCTCAAATATATATTAACATAGAATGATATTAATATGAACCATCAATGATATTTGGACCTCATCAAGTATTAAGTCCACCCAATCCACTAAATTCCTAGAAAAAGTGAATAATGTGGAAGATGATCTAGGTAGAATGTATCCCGAAACAATATCAATGATGAGAATTGACAATGATATGATATTATTATATTTGAAAAGTATGGAAATGGAAATCATTATGTATGTAACATCACCAATCTATTCTAAAATGATTTCTCAACCATCCCTCATACAGAAAATTATGGATTCTCAATTAAATGATGTTAAAAATATGAATTTAGTGGAAGAAATGAGAAAGGGGAAATCATCGGTGTTTAAAATTGATGTGGAAGTAATTTTAATACTTGGGTCATGACTATATATACCATATGATATTTAGGTAATGAAGAAAATTCTAAATAAATGATATAGCTCTACCTTCCCTATTTAGCAATGGAGCACATTGATTTATCGAGATCTCTAAGATAACTATTTTTGGGATTATAAGAATAAGGAGACCACTTAATATACCAAAATGTTAATGAAATTTTAACAAGTGATGGCTAAAAAATAAAATTAAAAGGGGATGATTCAACCACTATATATATCATCATGGAAAAGGGAAAAGATCACCTTCGACATTGTCACAAGATATCTAAAGATATCCAAATGAAATAATGGTATTTGTCTTTTTTGGATCAACAATCAAATACAACTAAATTTATCAAAAAAAATTAGGACTTCCAACTAGATCAAATTTCACTGATATACATAAGAAAAGTCATATGTTTTAATGAAGTACCTTAATCTATTTTATCTGATCAAGATCTAAGATTCGCCTCTATGTTCTGGAAAAGCACCCAACGCTATCTAAAAAATAATTTGAGTTTTAGGTTTGACTATCATCCTAAAACTAATGGACAATTTAAGTGTACTATATATAGGTAGTAAGACATGTTGAGGTCATAATATAAATACATAAAAGGAGGCTGGTACAAACACCAACCTCTAGATATGTTCTCTTACAAAAACTGTTTTCACTTCAGCATCGAAATGGGTCTATATAAATCCCTTTATAGGAAAATAAGTATAGAAATATAATTCTAGGATAAGGTCATTTAATGTAAGCTACTAAGACATGAAATGATCATTGAAATTTTGTAAAAGTTAGAAACCATTCAGATGAACATCAACGTCTCCCAAATTTGATTGACGAGATATGTTGAAAATCATCTATGGGGGATAGAGATTAAGACTATATATATTGTATTCCTCAAGATATCTCCTTTGATGAGGGTCCTGATATTTTGAATGAAAGGAATGATGATCCCTAGTTATGTTATCCCCTATGAGTTTCCTAAATGCGTCATAGCTATTTCTTATTCACTAGAACTTCCACCTATCACACATCATGTAAATAATGTATTCCTTGTATCCCCCGTGAAGAAGCACATACCATTTCCATTAAGTTTAATGAATCAAATTGAGGTATAGTTGGAAAATGATATCTCTTATGAGGAGCATCCAATTATGATCATGGACCATATTGTCAATGTTATACAAAACTATATTATGCACCTGATCAAAGTACAATGATGTAATCATAAGTACGTAGAGGCAACATAGGAACCAGAGGAAGAGTTGAAGTAAAAGTACCATCACATGTTTTCAATAAAGGATGTTAAAAATTATCATGGGTGAAATTTCATAAGGGGGAAGAATTTAATGAATACATATTTTTATCAATGGAAATTAATTTGTGATAATTATTTCCTATAGAATAAATGACACAAAATCTAATTGAGAGAACAATAAAAATAATATAAATGTTGAATGTATGAAATAAGAGGTATTTCAAGAAATTATGCAACAGTCCCTGAAAAAATTGTAACCATAACCCTGTAATAGCGATATGACCAATAGGAATAGTAATTTATCCATTTAAATAGTAACCACATCTAATAAAGTATAAATAATATCTAGGAATAAAATAAATTACAATATGATATAATTACACTATAGAATATGTAAATAGATGTATAAAGAAATTTTTGATTAATTGTTGGTATTTTTATAAAACAGAAATGATTATCAATAATTATATAATTATTATAAATATTGAAAATAAAAATTATTTTTAAAATGTAGATTAAAAAATTATTTTTTTCTTATCTTTTTATTATATGATAATATTAAGAGATCTAAATTAATTTTCTATTGTGTTATAAAATAAATTATAATTTTAAAATTAATATTTACCATGAAAATGATGATTTTAGTTAAAAATTAAATTTCAAATATTTAGAAATATATTTTCATAAACTTGAGTTACTTTTATAATTCAACTGTTCAAATTGTATTGGTTTAATTTTTAATATTTTTCCATAATTCTTGAATTTTTTATTGACTTGTAAAATACAATAATTTACTATAATAGATAAATACATGAGTTATTGACTCATAGATTATGTATGCATGATTTAAGAAAAAATCTATGACTATCATTAACTATTTTAATATATTTATTGATGTGGTTAAAACTATTCATATTATTCATCCAAAATAATAATATAATGAATTAAATATTGGGAAAACACCACTCTCCTTCCCTATAAATACCACCCCTCATCACTATTTATCCTCACAACATTCCAGCCTTAGATGGTGTCCTAGATATACCCAATTCACTTCTAAATACCCTCACCCACATCTAGGATCCCTAGTTCATATAAAAAGACCAACCCCTTCCCTAATGTGGTTCTCTAGGTGGAGAAATTCCATAGGTAAAAATCCTCTTTCTTTATGTTTCATTTTTTCATTTTAATTAATTTTAATATCCTCTAAAAAAACACACATCCAAGAGGTATGATAACATTAGGGCCTTTTATATAATGAAATGATACTATGTTAATGGAAAAATACAACTTTTAATCTCTTTCCATTTCCTTCTATACTAAAAATTAAATATTGTCTACGGTGTTTCAATTTACCACCACCTTAGACAAAGCATATTCATTTTTTTTACTACCTCCATCAATGCTAGTCATAAAACCATAATTATGGTCAAATAGTATTTTATTATAATTATTAAATGCTATATAATGTTTTGGAAACAATATATAAACATGATATTATATAAAATGATATCAGTTTGTGATGGTCTTAAAATTCACCAAATAAAAATAATCATTTTCATTAACTACTTATCTAATCATTTATCCTAATACATTATAACCAACTGATATATAAGATCATTAATACTATAAATTTTCATTAATAACATATAATTTTAATTGTAGAGAACCATTCCAATTTTACATGAACTTCCATATTCACATTCAAGTGAAGAAAACATGAAAACCAAAACAAACAAACATTCTCTAAGGATGAAATAATGCTCTATAACTCATTTAAAATCCAAAAATTGAACTCAATAATTCAATAAAGAATAAAATTATTCTATAAAAGGTTCATTATTTTTTTATTTAATGAATTCAATGTGACTATTCATGATATTAAATTGATGAAATCATTCTTAAATAATGTGAGGGGATTCTTTAACCCAAATCATTTTCCTTAGTTTTTAATTATTTCAATCTATTTTAATTATGGATTTTCATTTAATGTTTGTTATGTAATATTTATTTTTCTATCACAATTTTTGAGGATATACATATATCTGATATAGTTTTATGTCAAATGAAAATATTTTTTCCAAATAAATATTTCTTCCAAAAATATATACTATACTTCTTGTGGGATTGATTATTCATCACTCATGATTGATGATTCTTATTAAATTAATGTTAATCACCTCTGAATTTGGGAAAAAATATTAATCATGAATATATTATTTTTAAAATGAAAACCATTTCGTTCTAATGGGTATTTTATTTCAAAAATTTATAAACATTCTATGTGTAATTCATGATAAAGTCAACTTTATGATGTGAAAGGTGTGGTTGGAATTAATATCAATCCAATGCATTGGGCAATTTTTTGTCACTCATATGATAATGAGATATATAAATAAATATTTTAAATGTTTGTTGAAAACTTTTTGTGGTATTTTACCACAAAGATATGATGTTTCAGTTTTATGTATTTCTAGATTCCATGAATAGAACAAATTCTTCCACTCTTGATTATGATGACGATGTTATGATGACGATTATGTTCACCCATGTATCATGTATCATATTCATCCCCTTACTGGTATTTTTTCCCACCTATTTTTTGATATGTATCCTCATGTGAATACTTTTACTAAGGAAAACATGAGGTCTTATAAAGAGTTATACAAGAAAGAATTAAAAAAATTCATATGTTTTATTATAAAAAATATATATATGATCATAATTTTCCACAGACACTAAACCCTTGCATCATAGTTTTGTATCACTATTATGTAGTTAATCATTGTAATTCAGAAATATTTATGAAGGGAAAAAAAATTTCACTACATTATTCCATTCAATTTTATATTCACTACTTGATTCATACTATTGCGATAGGTGTTGTGATATATATATATATATATATATTCTTGTTGTTGATATAGGTATTCTAGAATTTGTTATTTTTTGAATGAGGTGGACCCCATGCATTGGTTCATGAAGAGTATAGTCATTCATGGACCTGAATTTGGTAAACCATTTCGTTAAATCAATTTAATGTGAATTGGATAATTTTGAAATTAAATGTGATAATGGGAAATAGAATATTAATATAGAAAAGAAATGGAAACTATATTTTCTATGGAAGAGAACATGGACTACACCTAAACATGGTTGTAGGATGTAGGTAGTATCTCATTCTTATATTCAATCTATATGACACATAAACCTGAATCATGGAGATGTAGGAGGAGTGTGTTCTTATATAGGGAGGCTTTTACATATACTGTATAATTGTCTATACATATGAGTTGTGAAAATTGATAACGATCTAATCCAAATCATATGTTTGGAATTTTAGATTATTTCCACCTCGAGGACCTCTAGTCATTCACCGTGAAGGTACTGACGACCACAACATAATTGTGGTGAGGAATGAGAAATGATTAGATCCTCTAGTATTTTTATTTGAGGCATAAGTATTTGTACCAGAAATATGTGATGAGGTACAATATTATTATGGGTTTTTATGGTTCCTGTAGACCGTTTAGGGAACACATCTGGATGATTTACCTATAGTGATTGATTGTTTTAGGGATGTCTTCCAAGACTAATTATAGGGGTTTCCTCGAGTGAGAGAGTTATATTTTCCTATCGATCTTGTGAAAAGATATAAACATGAATCTATTCCTCATTAATCGATATATATTAATAAGATAAAAGGCCTCAGTTTTTGCAGTATTATTTTGTGGAAAATGGGTCTATCTGACCTAGTAATTATTTGTGGGATTTGACAGTCCTTTTTGGGAAAAATTAGATTGAAAAATTTGTCTATTTGTGTATTACGGGAAATTAAATCAGCTAACAGTTAAGAAACAGTATCTCTTATTGCCGATAGATGATCTCTTTAACCACCTAGTATGAACATGGTATTTCTCAAAGATTTATTTGAGTTCCAGTTATCATTAGGTGCATGTTAGACCATAAGTTATACCTCACAAGTATTTTCTTTCATCTATGATCAATTTGAGTTTTGTATGTTGATTGATATAATTAATGCACCCGTAATCCTCATGGAATTGATTAACCAAGTATTCCATAATTATCTTTATTTTTTTGGGGGGTTTTCATGGATAATATCATTGCGTATTCTCACAATTTTCATTACCATACCAAACATATAAATATAATTTCGAATACAGTAAGAGGGTTTCAGTTATATGTTAATCTCACAAATTTCAACTTCTGTGTGGATCATGTTCACATCCTGGGTAACATTATCTCAGTGGTAGGAGTATTAGTATACCCAAAGAAGGTGATAGATTTATTTAACTATAGAATCCCAGGAATGACATCGATGTATAGTGTTTCCTAGGGAATTCAAGTTACTAGTGGTTTTCATTATACAAGAATTATTTTTCTTAGAAACACTTATCATTAGATTGACTAGGAATGGTTTGATGTTTGTTTGGTAATATTCTTATGAAACCACCTTTCTGGAGAAAAAGGGAGATTTAATTAATCACTAATACTAATTTTTCCATATTTTGGAAGGATTTTCATTTTTTACTGTGATACACCACATATCGTGCTTGAAGCAGTTCTTCTGAAGGACAATAAAGTCGTAGTGTAAGGGTCTCAGTAGTTGAGGCCAAATAAGAGGAATTTATTGATGCATGATCTCATGTTAGAAATGCATCTTCATGCATTGTACTATTTGATGCACTATTTACAAGGAGATAATTATGTGATGTACATTGGATAAAAAATCCAATATACATATTTACATAGTTTGATTTGAATCTTTAGTAGTGAAGGTGGATTTAGTATCTATTGTATTTTCATTTTGATCTTGACTACATGCCTACTAAAGGAATTTTAGGGGTGGAATCATTGAGATAGAGGGCTGAGATACATGTAGTGCAGTAAGCCATTATTAATTTGAGGCTTATGTATGTGTTGTATGAGATTCACTTTGAGGTTCATGGGGGTCAATGATAGATATTATTATCATATATATCTATTACATCTACACATATGGATATAGTGAGGACGAGTAACATATCATATTCAAAAGGTATAGTCCTATGATTGAGTGTATAAGGTGTGAACAATCCACCTACCAAGACCATATGTGATGATGAAATTATTTTTCATCTTGGTTGCGTATTGGTTTCATCAGGAAAGATTGTGGAGTTGATATAAGAGTTTAATATTTTTTGGGGATGTTCACCCTAGTGTCAACATTATGTATTGGTATTTACATCTACAATTATTGTTCCCGAGTATAAGAAGATATGTATATTGTTTTTTCATGAGATAATCCACATATCAACAGGTGAATGGGGAACTCCAGTTATCAGCCAAAGTGTTACAGTAGCTATGCATTCCCAGGTGTAAATGGAATGACGCCAGGATGGATTTCATTTCTAGTTTACAAGGGTCACCTAAAGTTAGTGTTGTTTTTTGGTTTATTTTTGAAATTATCATGATGGTTTAAAAAATATTTACAATTAGGGAAACCATCAGTGTTGATGCATTTGAAGGTTTTATATATATGATATAGTATGACTTCATTGGGTCTCACATTCTATCATTTTAGATAGGGGATCCTAGTTTACATATAATTTTAGGAACATTCTATTGAGAGAAATTGGAAAATATGTTCTTTTGAGCATAGCATTAAACTCTCATAGTGAAATACAATCAGAGTGCACAATTCATATTCTTGAGGTCATGCTGTGAGCATGTTACCTGGATTTAGAGTGTTCTGGGATGAGGCATATAACCCTACTTGAATTCTTCTAGAAAAATAGATTTTGGGATACTAGTTAAATAGTGATTTATGGTTATAAATATTGTATGTCAATCCTATCACCCATAATTATAATTTCTGGAAAGATAGGAAGTTATGCTTGGTCTTCATCATATTTTGGAGACCATAGAAAATGTTAAATTCATTCAGAAGTGGATGGCTACTATGATGTCTCGTTCGAAATCATATATTTATCTACATAGATGAAATCCATTGTTCAATGTTATGGATCATGTTTTTTTCCATGTCCCATAAAGGGTGGGAAAAAGGAGGACCAAGAGACAACGTATGATTTCAACATGATACATTGGACTATTTGTGATTCTAGAGATCATCTGTCTAGTATTCTATTAGTTACAGTTATCCCGATAGTACTTTTCCATTCATGACATCATCCATCTTTTTCAGATGTGAACCAATCATTCTAACCCATGTCATGAGTTTCATAACACGCGGGTTGAATTTTAGGCAGATTCATCTTCCTAGAGTATCATAACCCTATTGCGGATTACACCATTAAGAATATCTTTGTATGGTCAGTTTCACTTATATGGGTTCTATGGAAACATTGTCGTGTTGATGAAATGTTATGGTAGAAGGATGTCGATGTATGATCATAGTGTTCAATGACATTCAAGACATTCTTGAACACCCGTAAGATGTCAATTCAACAAAAAATTACTTTAAGGGGAGAAGGTTGTATTGAACAAGTACATCATTGTGGTAAAAATATTTTTATTTTAATAAATTTTTAGTTTAAATGTTTAAATGAGGACAAATGTGAATTCCAATTGAGTTCATTGAAGTATTAGTCATGTTCGAGGCTAGTTCAGTTCCCAAAACCCAATTTTTAGGGTGATATGGTCAATCACATGGTTAGTGTAAATCGTGTGATTAAGGCCTCAAAACCATGCACCTAGGTCTATAGTTTTGGCATTTGGTTTTTGTGGGGATTTCACATAGTTTTCAAAATGCACGTGTAACCTTGTGGTGGTCCCTTCCCTACATCTAAGCATGAAAGGTTGGCACAAAGTTTGGATAAACTATAAGACCCTATAATATTGGGTAAAATAACTATTTTTAACTTTTTAAATATACTAACTAAATCTAATTTATCATTTAATTCAATGGAAAATAGACCAATATTGAGTGTTTCCATGGTGAAAATTCTAGTATTTGTGTGATCATATCTTTCTGGTGTCTAATTTGAGAAACTTATTTCTTATTTAATCTATACATGTAAGATGTTAATTCATTTTTATCCATTTTTAAATTGGTTTGGTATGATCAGTGCATTATAGGTGAAAAATCATCTGATGTATTGTGATGTGCTTTTTCTGTTCATTGGTTTTCTATCAGTCTGTGATGAAATATAAGATGATATGGGATGAGCCATCAACTACTGACCAAAGGTATGTGTTCTCCTGACTTTCATTAAAGGTATAAGTGTTTACATAATCAGTTGTTCCATAGTACCAATTCTATAGTGTCACTGTGAAATGGATTGTGATCCATGATATAAATTTATATTTATTGATTATTACATTGAATTGGATTTTAATCAATAATTATCGATTGATCACCTAGACATGATTCCACTCCTTGGGTCTAGTTTGTATTAAATAGGATATTCTGATTTCATATGAAATTTGAAACCCTTCCAAGGATGATCTTTTACACAATGTCATGGGGTGTTAATAAAAAGTGTTCAATTGAAGAATTTAAAATAAAATTGAGATATAACTTGAATTGTGATATAATATGTATTTAAATTGATTAATGAGAAGGGATTGAATTACAATAACCCCTGTCCCTTTCTATGGAATGTTTTTTTAAATTATAAATTTTCTTTGAAATTAATTTTTAACATGATTCGGTTATGGATATGAAATTGACTATGTCTCCCTAGGCTTCTCCCTGAATCTTATTTTTATTATAGAATTTATTATCTAAAAAATTTCCCACATGATGAAAAAAATAATCATTGTCTTATAACCTTATCCTGTTCTTTTATCCTCTTTTTGAGGTAAGGTTAAATAGATTGTAATATAGTGATAGACTTGATATAACTAAATTATATTGATTTAATGCTAATATGTATTCAGTGTGTTGTTTAGATAGTTGGATCACCATGTGTAGTTTTAATTTTAGGACACCATTAAAGTGTCATTTTCCCCCTTTCGATGGAATGTTATAAAAAAATATCCTATTGGGATCAAGTTTTGCTAGAATTGAAATTTTAAATTTTAATTGACATTGATTAAATTATTTGAATGGCATAACCATATCCTTTTTCGTTTTCCATTCTATTTTTAAGCATGAGATACCTTTTTATAATGAAATTCCCATGTGAGTGATTAATAGGTAAGCCATCCAAGCTTTTCCCATGAATTTATTAACCGTAGAGGTGAGATTGAATTGAAATGTTCTGGGAGATGACCAAGAAATTTTTTAATTGAATTATTTATGTGATATATATGTAATGTTATTGGATTGATTATTTAGGCCTTCAGTGACCCATGGATTTAAATTTTAAATTCCATGGACATACTCATTTTTCATTTACCAGGATTATGCCCAAGTCACACATGGATGAATTATATCATTTTTCTAGGATGAAATCACAAGGCCGGAAAATTAAATGTTGACTGATTCGTGGATTCCATATGGTTTACCAAGGAAGTACTCAAAGGGAATTGAAAATATACACCATGGGTCATATTAGGGATCCCTTAGTAGACTACCGAGGAAAAAATCAAGTGGAAGTGATGTTATACAACACCTAGTGAGATATCTTAGTTATTAAGAGGTTCTAAATGAACATGCATATAGGGTATTGGTTTATATTACAACTTTAGTGACACTTGGATTCCATCATTGGTATTCCAACAATCGGATATGGTTCGAAATTGAATAATGAATGAAATGTTTTGTGTGACGTGTATGGATTTCCAAAGAACACTATTGAATTCCATCTTCACTTTACACATTATGGATGGCCTGTATATGCATCCTTTGATCATGGTATCACAGGGGATGTAGAGCAATTCATTGAGTCTCATGAATTATTAATTAAATTATATTTTTTTGATAAATGATGTTTATCACAAGAAAGCGAGAATGACTATTAATTGAGACACATATCTCTTAAATGTAACATAATAAATAGAATTGATTATAATTTGGATCCTGGGTCATATAGGATGTGTACATTCAATACTTCTTTATTTGTAGTATTATATCATATACACTATTGTTATATATACTAAATAACTGATTGGGACCTGACTTTAGTTATATTACTACATGGATTATATCTCACACACTATTTGGGCCACCATTGGGTATGCAAAAATACTATATGATTGTAGGTATGGGTATGGGGAACAACTATATTATAGGATCATAATGAATTATTAAGAGAAAAGGAGCATGGGACTGAACTAAGGCAAACGATTCTAGTTGAGACATTATACCATATTTGTAATTTTTTCCATGTATTGTATTGATGCCTTATATACATGGGTTGGATGTTTTATTAGAGTAATACGATTTTTATTATTCTCTTAATTGTATATAAGTTTCAATTGGATATTTTTTCTCTTAATATAGTGTATCTATTAGTTGTTGTATTTATTACTTTTTCAGTTTGACTATTATTTATATTTTATTGCCTAATACTCTTCTATGAGGGAATAGGCTACCCATAGACTCACCCGAGGACCTTGCTTCAATTCTCCAGCCTCTATGTCTAGGGAGATAGTCATGAGGATTGATTTTGGATATATGGACATCATTTAAAATTATAAACCAAATAATTCTTCTGATGAACTTTATTGCCCTTGGGATGCAACATGTATATATATTCTTCAAGATCCCCATGATGAATGCATTTCCGTACACCCATCTACTGGAAATGTATTTTATCATATTCAAAAATAGACGTCATTATCTCGATGGTGATGTGATCCATTACTGGGGGTAAAATTTTGGATTATTTAATCCCTTCAATTTAGTAAAATTATGCAACCACCATAATTTCATTATATCTCTTACATACATCATCTTCCTCTTTCAAACAAAAAACCCATTTTATTTCAATATTTCTATTTCTTTAAATTTGGTTAGACAACTCGCATATATTTTTGAGATTCAAGGAATTTATTTCCTCCACCGTTGGTAAAACAAACTATACTAAGTCACTAAGAGTTGATACATCATCATGACATCCTGTTTCTGTTGTTTCAAAATGATTTATGAAAGTTTATTATCAAAAAACCATTGAACATATTTAATGATATGATTAGATATCAAAAAACAACTGTAGATTCATATATTTTAATCTATTAGAATAATTGTCATGCATTTAGTAATTATTCATCTAGTAGAGGTCTTTTTTGTATTTCATTATTAAGAATTACTATTACAATAATCATTTTTATATAATCCCAACTATATATATAAAAACCTTTAATGAATCCACTAAAGCTTCCATATGGAGTTTCCATATAGTAACCTCAATATAATAAAAATTTACCTTAAGATTTGATATATCCTCGACATCCTACTTAGCCAAGATACAATATTACCTCAAAAGATCTTAACTAAATACAACTTAAATACTTTTGATTATTTTATTTCGTCATCCCACATGAAATATCCAAAGTTCTCATCACCATTTCTGATAAGAAAAATAACCTTGTATTTTACATCTAACGTATCTATATCTATATATTCAATACGATGTTATTTTCTTCATACAATTACTCTATGATGGTTCACATATTGTCTTTTACTAGACCAAATTTACATAGTATTTTGTTTCCACATTGTTAAATCCTTGTTACTATTCACTAAATACAATGTTTTAATTATACCCTCTTACCAAATTATATTAGTTATTATAAAGTGAATCCTTATAAAATGAACATTCTCTTGAACATTATAATTCATCCTTTTGGATACTCCATGTTTTTATGAGTTCCTATAATAGTTTTCTCATGACTCATCACATTCTTCAACAAATGATATTAATATAGTGTCTGGTGTAATCCCATTTATTATCTGTTAAGGGAAACTTCCACTCTCATTCATTCACATTCTAAAAAAATTAAAATATAATAATTTAATCACAAAAAAAATCACATATATTATTCCATAATTCAATATATAAATTACATGTATCACGTGAAGTAACGGTTATATAATATAGTGACCCTCCATTTGAATGAATAGGTAATTTTCCCAAATCATCAGAATGATCAAGATATAACTTTTGATTCCTTTTTATTCAACCACCAATGATTAAGGAAATAATTTTATGTTTCCCAATAATACATCTCTTGATTCATCCAATATATAATTTATCATTTTTATGTATTCCTTATTCAATTATATCCTTCAAATTATTTTCAATGAGGTGATAAAATCAACACTGCCACATTTTATGACCATACAATGAAATGATTCCGATTACCAAAATTTCATCCATATGTCCAGTTATGTAAAAATTAGTTTCTTTACTCCAGGATAAATCACCATTGAACCTCTACATATATTTAAAAATATATTCTAAAAATTATTTTTGGGTCACAAACAATCCAATTTTCTAATTTCTATCTAATGATAAGCTGATTGTAACACCCCTAGTCTACCTCCATTTGGCTATGAAAATATGACTATCATGGAGTATTCATATCATCCACTCATGGGAGGCCTTATCCTATTGTACCTATGAAAACACACAAATCTCAATATAATATACAATGATAAAATATTAACTAAAATATTATCTAAATTGATTAAAATATCTAAATCTGACATTCAATGTATCTGAAAAGATTTCAATAGTCAATAGGGCCTATTTAAATACAACCAAAGGTGTCGAAAGTGTCTGACATCTTATTTTTGTGGGGAATACCATCACATAAATCAATAATTATAAAACATTTTATTTCTAGATATATATTCTCAACTTATTTTTGTCCACCTAGGACTCTATCATATGTTTTTTCATCAACATAAGATACAACATGAGCTTTGATATCCAATTCCGGAATGAGAATAACAATATACAGTTGGAATCCCTGAAATCCCCAAATATATATAATCAAAAGGATATAAAGTTCACATAATAATATATATTATTTATTTCAATTAGAACATGAGTCATAATGACATATCAATAACCGTGATATACTCATGATAGATCCCATGTCACATGGAAAAGTATCTACCATACCTCCAACCTAGGTTTATTATCAAGTCTTTAAGAAACAATCATTTAGTAGAATTAACTCCTTGGTTATATTAACATTGATGGTTTTTATATGAGTGGTCTTGATCATTGTTCCTCTCCATGAACAAGTACTCATTGTAACTCTGAAGAAATAGATATAATGGTAGATGATCTCTCAAAATGCATATGGGATATATTTTACCATATATGGAATAATATATTTTTTAGGAGGTCGTACCTACGTGTATGTTGGTCATAATGATTCATAAAACTCCACCTAGGGAAGATGATATTATATAGATTCATACTCTAGGTTGAATGGGGGGGGGGTTCTGTAACTCTACTTGAGATTACTCCTATAACGATTATCACATTCTATAGTCAGGACAAAATTCATTACTATACAGTCAAGGGTGTGTAGTAATATAACATAATCAATTGTAATTAGTCTAAACTAAAAATATTGACGTCCATAAAAATCATTGAGAAAATAAAATGACATATATAAGGAATACACTATATGTCTATCCTACCCATGTACTCTACCACATGCCTATGTAAATTGGTTAATACTGGTTTACCCAATTTGTGATTGTGTACCTTGTTAGGTTTGGTTACTCTTATTATGTCCATGTATTGGGTGGTGCACGTGTACTCAACCCATGGAAATTTACTTGTCCATATTTGTTCTTTTGTACCAAAGGTGTACACAACAGGTTTCGAGTCATTGGTCTCATAATGTTTTGTTGGTCCAACACAACATGTGATATTTAATTCTCAAAAATACAAAGCATCAACAAACTATGGATTACAGGGTTTGTTTTTTAGACTAAATTATTCAATTAAATAATTTTACAAAGCCCAAAAACCATTTTTTTAATCTAATTTCACCACTACTTCATTCAATCTACATGTAACTCTCAATATAGAACAAGGATCTTGGAAGAATGAACTCTATTTGTGCTTGGTGGTCAGATTATAAACTCTAGTTTCTCTTGTAAATCACCCATTATTTTTCCACATGAATTGAACACAAAAATACAAAGAACAAGAAACAAAAAATTTAATCCAAAACAATTACCATCATCATGAACCATGACCATTATGATAATTATTAACTAATCCCATGGTATAAATTTTTTCACTAATGAATGATCGCAAAGAAAATTGCATATTGGGTTTTAATCAAACAATCATTCAAAAGAAATACCAATGATGAACAATTGAAAAATTATTTCAAAAAAAGAAAATATGAAAACCATGAGGACTAAAAATCTTCTATATATTGTATTATTCTCAATTTTTTTCCCTGATAATGAAAAATGGAAATGAATTCATGAAGTATTAATACTAGGGACAAAATTACGACAATTTATATCAATATTTGACCATGGAATAAATTATTCAGAAGACCTATTCATGTTCAAGATGGTATAAAAAATCATTATTTAATTAAAATAATGAAATTACATACCTTAAGATTGGATAAATCAATGAAGAATGATGGTTCTATTTTATTATCGTTGGTGATAATAATAAACTCATTTGGTGGTGAAAAATACCTGAAAAATTGGTCATGGATTTATGATCCCATTGTCTTCAATGAAAACATTACACTATAGAAATATAAATAATACCATTTTTATTCAATTTACCTAGGTTTGGTATATTCCTAGGCTTATATATGAGTGGTATGGGTCATGAAATTCATAAAACAAATAAATAAATAATATTTTTTATTTTATTATTTTTTCTTATGACTAAACATTATGAAACTTAGTACTTCCCACAAATATTATGTCACCAATAGGGTAAAAACATTATAGATGGAATTTTTCCTTATATTTCATATATTAAATCTATATTTGTGTTATTAAATTCTTTTAGAATAACAATATTTGTATGAAATAATTTATATAATATTTTTTAATATTAATATAAAGCATTATCAGGAAACAAAATCCCATGACGTCTCAATTCCTATCCTCGATAATATTATTTAAATTATTCCAAAGTTTTATGAGGGAAATATTTTCCCTTAAATTATCCCCACTGCACTTATTTTCATACCAAAAATAAAATACCATACTCATAAATAATATAGTACAAGGATCGTATATGGTTCTCATTCTCACAAGCGCCCTCATGAAGATTTTTTTCCCAATGGAAATTCACCAACTGAATATTTATCCCATAAAGGATATTCACCTTCTGATCCTTGATTAATATACTGTACTCAGTGAATGTATACCATTCCACAATTCTTATATCTCCAAAATTGATAATGTTATATGGTCCAGGATCATAATTTAACAGTGGGGATAGATGGAATACATCATGTACTTTTTCTATCTATGGTGATAGGGATAATTGGTACACCACATCACCATCCTTAGACAACATCTTGAAAGGACATGTTATTTAAAGAGATGATGTACTGCTCCAACCAAGTCCCCAAAATCATTGATGAGGGGAGACATTTAGTAACACATGGTTTCTATGTTCAAACATTAAATTAATCTATTATGGGTTCATGTATGACATTATATACCTCTAGTTACTCCACATCCACTCCAAGATGATACAGACCTTCTCTATCATAGGATGTACCAGCTTGGGGCCGATGATTACAATATATCCAAGAACTCATCACATTAGTTGTGACCTATACATTCTCTCAAATAAGGTCAATAATGGGTCTGTAATGATGGTTTAATGACGGTTATAGTTCTTTTTTGTACCAATTACCTACCACTGATAGGTGATCCTCCTTACTATTCCCAAAATTCCAACATGTAATATAGAAGTTTATCCACTAGAACATTAATTGTTTGCTCAGTCTGGCCATATATTTTATTATAAACTGTCATTCTCAAATTCAACTAATTCCAAAAAAAATCTTCCAATAATTTCCATAATAATGATATTCCCCAAGAATTATAGTTTTGAATGATCACCAAGGGAACTCCCCATTGTTGTAATATCTATTAGATGTAATGTTATCCCTTGTTCTCTACTAAACTGTAGTCAAAGATGGGTAGGATATGGGAATACATTTGGAGTCAGTCTACAATCAGCTAAATAGAATCATGCCTTATAGATGATCATGGTATCTCAATAGAAAATTATATAAGGATTTAATCCAATATTAACTTTAGTATTTTTATGGGGTTGAGGAAAAAAAATAGGAACCAAGTGCTCTACCTTCATCAGAATTAATGTGAGCATTGTGAGACAAAATTTGATATAAAATTCCTCATTTCATGCCACTAGAAATAATGTTAATGTTCCTAGTAAATATTCACCATTCATGTATGTTCCACAAAGTTAATTATATGAAATTAAATCAACAATTTATCCTATATAACCTTTCATACCATTTTTTACTATCTAAAAAGGATGATTTTCTCCCCCCATTAAAAAATCTATCAGGAGCATGTATAGTGGATATATGAACTCACCAGGTCTCATAGTTAGTATATCCTAGTTTATCCTCCATGAAAAGATGTAAAATACAAGGGATAATAATAATAAACCAATGGTATGTTTTAAAATACTTTCACTCTAATTAAAACTACAATAGGGAATAATTCTATGACATCTCATTCAATAACCCCAAATAGAATCTTTTACTGAGCATATCTTCTACCATGTTCCCCTTTGTGATAGTATAGACAATCTGAATGTCAGAATCCTAGGGGAACTGTAGACACTGCCTCTATATAATTTCTAGAACCATTTATAAAAAGATATAATTGATATTATTTTGGTCAAAATATATGATAAGACACTCACCCATAATGTCATGTCAACACAACAACATGGATAAGACCACTAATAGTAGCTCAATATCATGGGTCACACAGTTTTTCTCATGTTGTCTAAATTATTGAGTCCTATAAGAAATCATTACCTACCAATGCGTTAGAATTCATCCAAGATCATTTAATGTTGCATCATAGACCACCATATACTAAAAGGTTACCTCAAGAAGTCCCTATATTGGTTTTCTCGCCAACCACTATCAGAATAATGAAAACTGTTATTGGAACCTCTTCATCCATATATTAGGATACCCCTTATGGGTCAAAGTATTCATGGAAACTGATATACATGAGAAATAATGCCTGAATATTTGATCTCAGATCAAAAACCAATGTAATCTCCACTCCTCTATGATGATACTTGGTGTCCCCCAAGCTTGGACATCCCCAACCTTCTCTAGGTCCACTACTACTCCCTCTTCCAAAATTACATGACCCCTGAAGAAAACCAATAAATTCAAAAACTAACAAGTAATTAGATTTATATAATTCTATGGATCTTAATGTACTTTTAAAACCATCCTAACTTGTCTCACATACTCTTCTTATGACACTATGTAAAACAGTATTTCATTGATGAAGAAAACCACAAACCAATATAAGAAGGTTGGAAAGATCCAATTTTTGAGTCCCACGAACACTAATGGGGTGGTCATTTCTATGAATGGAGTCACCATATAATCATAACAATAATAAAGAAATTTTTATTCTGTAGTTATCATATACTAATCTTGAACTCATATATACTAATAACCTACCCTATGTTCAATAATCGAGACCCACCTCTCCCCATTCACCTCTTTAAAGAGTTCATCGATCCTCATAAGTGGATACTTATAAATTACATACATCTGTTTCATGTTATGATAATATACACATAACATGATGTACATTTTCATCTTATAGGTGAAAAAAATTACTACATAGGGTGATACAATATGTATAAAAAATTTCCTTCCTCTTCAAATCAACCAACCACACATTCAGCTCTAAAATCATTTCAAGAAAAATATGATATATTATCATGTATATTATGGTAGTATCTCGATGAATGTATATAAATAATTAAATATATTTTTAGGGGGGGATAATCTTGGATCCTATTTATGGAACATGTCCTCATTCTCCTCCACCACTATTAGAAGATGAAAGGCCATAACATCTACTACCCCATGGGTAATACTATCAAACTTATTAGTAATTAGTTTAATACACTTGTGTATAACCCCAACATGATATTTCAGGGGTTATTTCTCACCCATGAATGAAAAAATTATTTCTTTTATACATGAACACCACATTCTTTTCCGGAAATATCCAAACTACACTTGCCCATTAGAGATTTGGAGTATAACTCAAATGAAATCATAATCTCTCAACAGTGGTATAATGAGCCCCAAAATATTATCAATCACATTTATGTTTTTTTCCACAATATTATTTGTTGTGTGTGATAACTGAATCTACTCCAGTCACAGTATCATAATATAAAGATTAATGAAAAGGCTCCACTAGAATCTAGAGGGAATGATAAAGTGAAGTGGAAATAAAATAATGGATACCTATATTATAAATCCTTAAGGGAACTAAATATTCGATGATACATATCACACATAAATTACTATTGTGGATTATGGGTCATAATATACCACTAAATGAAGCTATAATCATCACTGAACACTATCTCCATGTGCCTAGAATGAACAACCTATGGTTGATATATGATAATTATTAAATCGATGGACACATCATACAATTCAATTATTTTTTTTCTTCCATATATACCACCCCACAAACCTCCCTTATCTTTTTATTTACATTTCATTGGTGTCCCATCAACCATCTATCTCACATCTGTATAATGAATTTTGAAATGTCACATGAGATGTCCTCATCCATCTCAAGATTACCATCACTGCTCCATCAGCTATCTACATCCATCCTAAGAGCCTTGAACTGTATAACATGTATCCTGAGACCATGTAAAAACATCCATTATTTCATGGATCCTAGTGCATATCATTATCTACCAATAGAAAATTTCATATCCGTTGAGTTTTTATAACCAACACCAACATTCAGCATCAACTCGATCAGAAATATATACATAACCAATTCTCTATCTAGCACACCTAGAGATGTATAATTGAATACAGATATCACTATAGCATTGATATTTTGGAATACACCTTTCTTTAGGGTATGTTATCATAATATAATATCATAGAATATATCCACATAGTATCATAAGGTGTTGGTGTAACTCAATAAATAATCCAAAATGGTCATGTTTCCATATTAAAGATCTAGAAGATTTTTGTGGCATAATAATCACATTATTTATTGATCGAACTCCTCTATAAGGTGAAAATTTAACTTTATCCGTTGATTAACCCCCATATTTTGTGTTTGAGTCACTTCCCTACACCTTGTCTATATGTGGCCATGTAGAAGGGATTCCACTCAAATAACAATCTAATTATGTGGGGTCCTTCCTAGGTGAAAAAATTATCTAGTCACCTCTAGATAGTACTTAACTACCTATGGATATGTATTTCCATTATCCATGATTAAACCCTATATCTAAAACTCAAGAAGCATTCTCATCATGTACAATGCTTCATCTAGTACTAATGGTGAATCCTTCTTCTAAAAAGTAAGAATTAAAGAGAGAAAACCATCAAAAGGTCCCACATTCTAAATAAGACCATATATTAAATCCCAATACAATTTAATATCATCTTTATGATTGTACTATTAAATCATAGTTGGTTGTTATAATGGATGCATCATGATATTGATAAGAAAACGCATAATCAAAGTGTATATGTAGAGGTGAATCAAGAAAGAAAGGGAAAACACAACCAATTTCTATGTGATACGTAACCCAATGATTTCCCTAAAACTAGTTCCCCCATGTAACAATAATACAAGTAGGTTATTATAGTATTGGTGGATGGATACATTTACCATCACATAAAAATGGATTCCATGTTTTGAGATATGATCATGATAAAAATTGAAAATTCTTGAATAGTTCAAAAAAAATCTAATAACTAGTAAATTTAAAAACTGTGATATTAAGATAAAAATCATATAATAAAACTCTACAATGACCCAACCCACTGAGGTCTTCTTGGGAGGTGATAAGACATGTTTCACTCCCCAAGGCTTTCTCCAATAATCATGGGGCTTTCAACTAGTTTTCACTAGTCATAACACACACACGTGGGTGTCTATAACCTTATGGAAATGCTTTTATGAACACATATTCGTCCTCCTATACAATTAATAATGATAAACTAATAAAACTATCCTAATGAATTCTTGCATATAAATCCCCCAGTAACAGTATGGAAAAATTCAATTACTGATTGAACAAATACAACCCACAAAAGCAATAAAAAGATTCTAACCCAATAAGAATGAATAGATATATTTCAAATAAAATATTTCTGAAAAACAATCAATATTAACAAAATTTATACCATACACACTCATTGTCCACCTAGAACTCTATCGAATTTCATGCATTCAAAGTTAGACAAAATATGTGCAAAAAGATTCCCTGTAATTATGAGTATAACAATACCTAATAAGATACCATGAATGTAACATCCCAAGTAAGTAATGAATAATAGATATTCTTATATATGACTATTTATGAATTAGATAGTGTTATAGATGATTAAAATGAGAATAAATCCAATCTTAAGCATGGAATACAGTAATGTTTTTAAAAGATTGTTTTACTGCCTTTTGATGGAAGAACATTTTTAAATCAATTTTTTGACAATTTTATAAGATATATATGTAAAAATAAACATATTCTTTAGTATTGGGACATTGAAATTTACTTTGGATAAATTTTGGTATTTTTTGGACAATGTTCATTTTTTTAAAGAATAGTGAAAAATACTGCATTCTACATCAAAACTACCTTTTCACCTAATTTAATTATATGGTTAGATTATCTTTTTAATTTGTTTTGAAGTGAAATTAGAAAATATTTTTACCATTTAATCCAATGGTGGTCATTAGAATTAATTTCACTTTGGAATTGGGCATAAACAAATTCCAAGCATTCTATAGATATTGTTTCAAAAAAACCCGCAATTTGTTTTGACAATTTGAATTATTTTTAAATTAATTATTTCAATTTCTTTGTTTGGAATTTGGTAAAATGGATTCCATATTTTTAATAATAAGGTACAAATTATTTAATTAAGAATCTTATGTTTTTGGACTTTGTGAATAGTAATGATGGTAATTATCATTAATTATCTTGATTAATTAGTAATCGGGTAGTTATGGATAATAAAATAATATCATAATAATAAAAAATGACACCAACATGTGTCATAATACTAATGGTTGTGTAATGTCCGACCATGGTATGCCTTTTTCCAAACTTGGGGACCCCATGGAATCACTTTTATGTGATAATGACTTTTTATCTTTTTATTTTTAATGAAAGTTAAATATTACAAAGAATGTATAACCTAAGTAAAACATTTTTAATTTTGTCTACATAAATGGTATATTGGACTATAAATATTATTTAGAAATATAAATATATTTACTACATCATAGTATTTTTTTATAATTTTTAGACGTTAAATAAATTAAATTATTTATGACATCATGATGATGCAACGATTACCTCATTAATTAACGATTTAAATAAAATGAAAAGATAATGTAAGATATAAGAATAACAATTTTCAAAGACCAATTGGATGAGTATATTTAGAACCCTTATCACCTTATCCTTGAAATAAATCAATGTTGGACCTTTAAAATCTGAAAATCAGTTGAAAATAAAGTAACATTTTATACCATTCCAAGAGTGCCCCTTGCCTCCTCTAATAAAAGGCCCCACCTCTACCTCCTTACCCACACGTCTCAAGCCTTTTGATCGTACATGTTCTACACATTTTGTCTCTCCAAGTACCTCTCCCCATCCTAGAATCCTTAACTTAGGCAGGATGCTCTTCAAGAAACATTTTTGTTTCAAACCAAAGGGAGTTACCCAATTTAAAGGTAATGTCTTCACTTGTGTTCTTTTGTTTTATTTTGCTTCTCCAACCCCCTAAAATCTTTTTATTAATTTATTTTGTAACAAAAACAGTATCTTCAATATACTAGGATGTTGTTATAAGAAGTATTCGAGCTACACTTACACACACCTACATCTAATGGTTAAAGAACACACTATTTCTGTGGATGGTGAATTTCTGCATCACGAAACGACAATTGTTCAATATTTTTTTAACACCTTCAAAGGTGGCCATTAAGATGTAACTATATTTATATATGATATATAATATGTTCATTATTTACTTAATATTCTGTATTTTTTATTTATGGAATACCTTTATGGTTTCCATTATGGGTAAACGCGATATCTTTATTTTAGGAAGTGCGGACTACCGCCCCCTCAAAGTGATTTCATTCATTAATACCATATGTGGCACGTATAAAGAATAGATTTAATGATATTATATATGATAAAATACTGGAATTATAATACTAATATGTATCATTATGTTTTAATTCCATTAAATATGAAATATAAATGGAAGTAGCGTTCATGCGTAAGTACGACTTACCGTCTCCATGAAATGTGAATTTCATTTCTTACCTATAAATGTTATTTAATGTTATAAATTCATGTATAAACTGGATATATATGATATATATATGATATCTAAATCATTAATATAATTCTGGATATAATAGATATTTTACCCCATGAACAACTTGTAATTATAAAGAGTTTATTTTTGACTCAAGTACCAATGATCGACAAAACGACCATTATTAACATAAATAATTACATAGTGTTTATAAAATGGTAATAAGTGATATAAAATGAATAATGAATTTGAAAATGGTTTTTAAGAAAGTAGAAATTAACTCATGTTTATTATTCAGGAGTTTAAAGAACGATCGAGTCAAGTCGGACCCGAGGTATGGGACTTCATCTCAATCTCCTTTCATTGAGGCATATTTTGTTTTATACACAACATTATTTTATACGGTGTATAAAACCCTTTGAATTTTATATTTATTCAAATTGAATATTTTTTATATGAAGCTTTTACAAAACAACAAAAGATGATGTTTTTTGTCGTACGTATGCGGCGACAATGATTTCTCTACTATCGTTACCATTATTTGAGTTTAGGCTTCCTCTACAAGCCATAAATTTATTTTAAAATGAAAAATAAATACCATGTTTCACTTTTCTTTTATTTTGGTATTGAAAATGGTTTTCATAATGTTTTTATTATATCAATGTGCTGTATTGATATCTTGTGATTGAAATGTGGAAATGTTATGTTTCCTTTATGCATGTTTTATGTGATACGATTATGTTATGGTTTTTGGGCATTGTTATGAAGATGGGTGGTTCCATGATAAACTATGGGTGGCAGGGCCTGATATTGCTCTCAAATTCATTGGGTTACACGAATGGGTTAAACATTAAGGTTTCTCCGAAGAGAATTAAGGAATATACTGTGATGGGTATTCCAAATGTAACCATGAGGGTTACTCCCTACATAAGAATGTTATGAATGCCTCAAGTTATCTTTATGTCTTATCATTTCTATTATTTATTCATAAATGTTATGATTTCATGAGGTATGTTAAATTTATTATGTTTTATGAGTAAAGTATGATTTCATTGATCCTTATGTATACACGTACTAATGTTTCCTTTCCGTATTTTTATATCCCTTACTATGCTTTTTATGCTAATCCCAAGTTTTTGAAATGTTTTTCACAGGTCAGGGGAATGGTTCATTATGTGATGATAGTGTCAAGGAAGTGTCACTAAAGAATCCATGTTTTGTTTTAAATATGTTTCCGTTGATGGGAGAAAATTAATATTATCTTTTATGTAACCACTTTTTTAAATGTGGAATGTAATTCATGATTTATGATCTAATTCTCTAAAAATCTAAACATGAAAATATCCTCAATGTGTATTCTTGAAGTAACTCAATATTAAGTAATGTTTATGGATGGGTCCTTATTTTTGGTATCCTAGGTCGGTTTAGATAACTTTAGGAGTTAGAATTATAATAAATGATTATCGAAAATATTTTTTTTTCATGGACAAATTGAAATGATATAGTATTTGAAGATTGCCATGTTGCTTCATCTAAGACATGTTTGTTCAGAATGGTTTTCCATAGAGGAAACTTGGAAGTAGTGTTAGGAAAGAATACAGAAGGAAATGACCTTCCGAATAAGAATCCTGAGATGGTTGGAATTGGAACTTAATAGTTTGTTGTACTGATGGCTCAATTGACTCAAGCGATAAATGGTGGTGGTATCCATGCACGAAATCAGCCAGATCAACCGCAGAGGAACATGTTAGTGGTAAAACATTTCATGAGGCAACATACCCCATCATTCATAAGATCATCTGGCCATGTTCTATATTATGGGTGGTTTAAAGCACTGGAGAAGTTTTTCGATGTCAAGGGGTGTTTAGACAATCAAAAGGTTAGTCTTGCAATTTACCGTTTGGAGGGTGAAGCAGATCAGTGGTGGTCGATGGTTAAAAATATCAGGGATGCTGATGAGATTGATTCTCTCGACTAGGATGAATTCAAATGTATGTTTCATGAGAAGTATTCTCCTAAGGCTATTCGAATTAGGATGGAAAAACAATTCTTGGAATTAAGAAAGAGGAAGACTCAGTGGATGCTTTTGAAAACAGGTTCACTCGATTGGCAAGGTATGCACCAAATTTAATCCGAGACCTTGATATTAAAATAAATCATTTTTACTCACGATTAATGCCAAAATATCTAAGGGAATTAGCTTCTCACAAGTTCAAGAGTTATGAAAAGCTTGTTTGATGTGCTAAGAAGGTGGAAGTGGAGTTTTCCGATGATCAAGTGTCCTATAACAACCAACAGAAGAAGAGACCGAGGTGGCAAGATAATTGGAATAATTCTTCAAAAAGGTCTGATGGTAAGAAAAATAAGTTTCCTGTTTGTGATAAATGTGGTAAAAGGCATGCTGGGGAATGTCTTTTGAATTCTAGAAAGTGCTACCTATGTGGTAATATGGGACAAGAGGCTCGTGACTGCAATAAAAATGATCAGGGTGATGGTAAGACCAAATATTATTTACAGTTAGTGAAATGTATCAAGTGCAATGAGATGGGTCATTATTAAAATGAGTGTCTGAAAAATAGCTCGAGTGATGGGAAGTAGTTAGACTACAAGCACAAAGGGGTGGTGAAATCCTTTGCAAATACTTCAGCAGATTTTGTGCCATCAAATGAAGTGGTATCAGATTCTTTGTTTGTTTTTTCAGATTATTCCAGTGTGTTGTTTGATTCAGTGTCTAAACATTCTTTCATCTCTGAAAACGATTCTAGTAAAATGGGAATACCATCTCACAAAATGACTCTTGAAATTGTGGTAAAAACACTTAGGGGAAATGTTGATGCAAAAATAATTTATAAGAATCTTCCTATCCTTATCCGTGGAAAGAACCTACTTGAAAAACATATAGTTTTACCTATAGTAGAGTTTGATGTTATCCTGGGTATGGATTGGCACTCTGTTTACCATGCTATGATTGACTGTAGAGCTAAAGAAGTTTCTTTTTAGAAAGACTTTCAGTTTCAGTACACGAATGAACCCCTATTATTGATAACATATCAAGAGGCTGAGAAACTTGTAAAAGATGGAAATGAATTTTACCTTGCACATGTTGTTGAAAACAAAGGAACTGATCAGATTAATGATGTGCTAGTGGTAAATGAGTATCCTGATGTTTTTTATGATGAGTTTCTTGGAATAATACATGATTGGGAAGTTGAATTTACTGTTGACTTAGTTCCTAATGCTAAGAAAATTTCAAAACCCCCTTATCTAATATCTCAAATTGATCTTTTAGAGATGAAGTAGAAATTGCAAGATTTTTTAGAGAAAGGTTTCATTTGACCCAGAACATCACCATGGGGTTCTCCTATTTTATTTGTAAAAAAGAAAGATGGTTCTATGAGACGTTGCATTGATTATAGAGCCTTGAATAACATCACTATTAAGAAAAAATATCCTTTGCCTCATATCGATGATTTATTTGATCAGCTATAGGGAGCTCAGGTTTTTTCAATGATTGACCTGAGATTGGGGTACCGTCAGTTGAAGGTAAAGGAAGAAGATATTCCGAAGAGTTCATTTCGTACAAGATATGGCAATTATGAATTTGTAGTAATGCCTTTTGGGCTAAACAATGCACCTGCAGTATTCCTGGACCTTATGAATATAATTTTCCATGTGTTTTGGATAAGTTTGTGGTTGTTTTTATTGATGATATTTTGGTGTTTTCTAAAAGTAAAGAGGAGCATGAAAGACATTTAAGGGTTATTTGGAAAACCTTAAAATTAAATAAATTTTATGGGAAATTCAGCAAGTGTGAGTTTTGGTTGCAACAAATTTCTTTCCTTGGTCACATTTTTTCTAAATTTGGGATAACTGTTGATCCTGAAAATACAAAGGTTGTTGAAGAATGGCCAAGACCCACAAATGTAACTGAGATTCGTAGCTTCCTTGGTTTGGCAGGATATTACCGAAGGTTTGTTACAAATTTTTCACGGTTATCTAGTCCAACGACTAAGCTAACTCGGAAGGGTGTCAAGTTTATATGGACAAAAGAATGTGATTATTGTTTCCAGGAACTGAAAAGAAGATTGGTGAATGCTCCAGTTTTGGCACTAACATCCAGGAATGGGGAGTTTGTTATCTACAGTGATGCTTCATTGAAAGGACTTGGTTGCATCCTAATGCAGAATGATCAGGTAATTGCTTATGCTTCACGTCAGTTGAAAACTCATGAGGTAAATTACCATACACATGATTTGAAATGAGCTGCTGTAGTTTTCACTTTAAAAATTTGGAGGCATCATTTGTATAAAGTAATGTGTGAAATATATACCGAACCCAAATGATTAAAGTATATATTCACTCAGAAAGAATTGAACATGAGATAGAGGAGATGGATAGAATTAATCAAGGATTATTATTATACAATTTATTATCATCTGGGAAAAGAAAATAAATTGGCTGATGCTTTGAGTTGAAAATGTAATGCTTCATTAACAAGGTTGCATTTGGAATGTGACCCTTTGTTTAAGGATTTGATGAAATTTGGCATATAAGTTGTTGGTGCAGGATGTCCTTCTATTTTTTTTTTCAGGTATTAGTTATATCTTCTCTATCAGACAGAGTTAAGAAAGCACAGAAGCAAGACAACGAGTTGCGGAATAAGGTAGATATGGTTCAAAATGGTATGTTGCCTGAATTCAACATTGATAATGATTGTGTATTGAGATTTGGGAGGAGATTGTGTGTGCCTCTTGATTCAAATATGAAGAGATAGTTGTTATGTGAAACTTATAGTTCTCGGTTTTCAGTTCATCCAGGCAGTACTAAGATGTATAGAGATCTTCTGGAGTATTACTGGTGGGACGGAATAAAAAGATATATTACTGATTTTATTGTGAAGTTTTTGACTTGTCAACATGTTAAAGCATAGCGACAGTTACCGAACGGGATGCTTCAGCCTTTTCTAGTGCCAGAGTGGAAATTGGAGAATATATATCCATGGACTTCATTGTGGGATTTCCAAAGTCACCTCGAGATAATAATGCAATCTGGGTTATTGTTGATCACTTGACTAAATCTGCTCATTTCCTTACTATACGAGATACTTTTTCCATAGATCAACTTTATCATTTATATATTAATGAGATAGTCAGGTTACAAGCAGTTCCCCTCTCTATTGTATCTGAGTATGATCCCATGTTTACTTCTAACTTTTGGAAAGGCCTTTAGAATTCATAGGGTATAGAATTAAATTTTAGTACAACTTTTCATCCCCAATCAGATGGGAAGTCGGAATGAACAATTTAAACTTTGGAAGATATACTACATGCTTGTTCGATGGATTATCAGCGAATTTGGTACCAACCTCTTTCTTTGGTTGAGTTATAATAACAATTTTCATTTGAGTATAGAAATGGCACCATTTGAGGCATTATTTGGGAAGCAGTGTCGAACTCCAGCTTTTTGGGATGATGTGGGTGAAAGGAAGTTGATGGGACTGGAATTGGTAGAAGAGTTGGTAGAAAAAGTTCAGATGATACAGAGACACATGAGAACAGCTAAAAGCATGAAGAAGAGTTATGCAGACAACAGGAGGAACGATCTCTCTTTTGAGGTAGGTGATCATGTTTTTCTCAAAGTATCTCCATGGAAAAGTGTGATGCGATTTGGTAATAAAGGAATGCTGAGTCCAAGGTTCATTGGACGATATGAAATTCTGGAGAGAGTTGGATATGTTGCATACCGAGTGGCTTTACCTCCAAGTTTATCTCAGGTACACAGTTTTTTTTCATGTTTCAATGTTAAGGAAGTACATGCCAGATCCATCTCATGTTTTGAGTCCAGAGGTAGTTCAGCCGAAAGAGAATCTATCTTATGAGGAATAACCGGTCCAGATTCTTGACCAAAGGGAGAAAGTGTTGGAGAATAAGGTGATTCATAAAGTAATGGTTTTGTGGAAGAAACACATGAGTGAAGAGGTGACATGGGAATCTGAAAATGCAATGAGGGATAAGTACCCCCACTTATTTGATAAGTAATAATTTTCGGGGACTCAATTTTCTAAAGGGGGTAAGGATGTAATGTCCCAAGTAAATATTGAATAATAGATATTCTTATATATGTCTATTTATGAATTAGATAGTGTTTTATATGCTTAAAATAAGAATAAATCAAATCTTAAGCATGGAATATAATAATATTTTTAAAAGATTGTATTACTGCCTTTTGATGGAAACCCATTTTTAAATCAAACATTTGACAATTTTATAAGCCTTATATGTCAAAATAAACCTATTATTTAGGATTTTGACATTGAAATTTACTTTGGATAAATTTTCGTATTTTTATGACAATGTTCATTTTTTTAATGAAAAGTGAAAAATACTGCATTTTACATCAAAACTGCATTTTCATATAATTTAATTATATGGTTATATTATCTTTTTAATTGGGTTTTAAGTTTAATTAGAATATAATTTTTCCATTTAATCCAATGGTGGTCATTATAATTAATTTCACTTTGGAATTGGGCAGAAACAAATGCCAAACTTTTCATAGATATTTTTTCAAAAAAAACCCGCTATTTGTTTTGACAACGGGAATTATTTTTAAATTAATTATTGCAATTTATGTGTTTGGAATTTGGTAAAATGGATTCCATTTTTGGAATCATACGGTACAAATTATGTAATTAAGACTCTTGTTTTTGGGCTTTGTGAATAGTAATGACGGTAATTATCGTTAATTATCTTGATTAATTAGTAATAGGGTAGTTAAGGATAATAAAATAATATCATAATAATAAAAAATGACACCAAAATGTGTCCTAATACTGCTGTTTGTGTCATGTCCGACCATGAGATGCCTTGTGTCAGACTTGGGGACCCCATGGAATCACATTTTTGTGATAATGACTTTTTATCTTTTTATTTTTAATGAAAGTTAAATAATACAATGAATGTATCACCTGAGTAAAACATATTTAAATTTGTCTAAATAAATTATATTTTGGACTAAAATATTATTTGGAAATATAAAAATATTTCTTACAACATAGTATTTTTTTATAAATTTTAGACAATAAATAAATTAAATTATTTATGACATCATGATGATGCAGCGATTACCTCATTAATTAACGATTTAAATAAAATGAAATGATAATGTATGATATAAGACTTACATATGTCAAATACCTATTGGATGAGTATATTTCGAACCGTTATCACCTTATACACGAAATAAATCTATGTGGGACCTTTAAAATCTGAAACTCGTTTGAAAATAAAGTAACATTTTATACCTTTCCAAGAGTGCCCCTCCTCTCCTCTTATAAAAGGCCCCCACCTCTACCTCCTTACCCAAAACACTCAAGCCTTTGGCTCGTCCAAACACTACTAATTTTTTTTCTCCACATCACCCTCGTCATCCTAGAAGCCTTACCTTAGGCAGAAATCTCTTCAAGAAACCCTTTTGGTTCAAACCAAAGAGAGTTACCCGATTTAAAGGTAATGTCTTCACTTGTGTTCTTTTGTCTTATTTTGCTTCTAAAACCCCCTAAACTCTTTTTATTCATTTATTTTGTAAAAACAACAGTGTCTTAAATATACTAGGATGTTTTTATAAGAATTATTCGAGCTACACTTACACACACCTACATCTAATGGTAAAAGAACATACAGTTTCTATGGATGGTGAATTTCTGCCTCACGAAACGATGATTGTTAAATATTCATTTAACACCATAAAAGGTGGCCATTAAGATTTCACTATATTTATATATGATATATAATATGTTTATGTTTTACTTAATCTTCTGTATTTTTCATTTATGTCATACCTTTATGGTTTCCATTATGGGTAAACGCGATATCTTCATTTTAGGAAGTGCGGACTACCACCCCCTCAAAGTGATTTGATTCGTTAATACCATATGTGGTACGTATAATGGATAGATTTAATTATATTATATATGATACCATACTGGATTTATAATAATATTATTTATCATTATGTTTTAATTCTATTAAATATGAAATAGAAATGGAATTAGTGTTCATGCGTATGTACGGCTTACCGTCACCATGAACGGTGCATTTCATTTATTTCATCTAAATGTATTGTAATGTTATAAATGAATGTATATAGTGGATATATATTATATATATAATATCTACATCATGAATATAATTCTGGATATAATTGATATTTTACCCCATGAACAACTTGTAATTATAAAGAGTTTATTTTTGACACATGTACAAATGATCGACAAAACGACCATTATTAACATAAATAATTACATAGTGTTCATAACATGGTAATAAGTGATATAAAAGGAATAATAAACTTGAAAAAGGATCTTAAGAAAGTATAAATTAACTCTAGTTTATTATTCAGGAGGTTAATTAACGATCGAGTCAAGTCGGACCCGTGGTATGGGACTTCGTCTCAATCTTCTTTCATTTACAAATATTTTGTATTATACACAACTTTATTTTATATGGTGTATAAACCCCTTTGAATTTTATGGTTATTCAACAGGAATCCTTTTTATACGAAGTGTTTAATAAATGAAAAAATGGAATGTTTTTTTTCGTACGTATGCGGTGACAACGACTTCTCCACCGTTGTGACCATTATTTGAGTTTCGGCTTCCTCTAGAAGCCATAACATTTTCTTGAAATAAAAAATAAATACCATGTTTTACTTTTCTTTTATTTTGGTATTGAAAATGGTTGTCATAATGTTTTTATTATATCAATTTGTTGTATTGATATCTTGTGATTTAAATGTTTAAATGTTATGTTTCCTTTAGGCATGTTTTATGTGATACGATTATGTTATGGTTCTTGGGAATTGTTATGAAGACGGGTGGTTCCATTATAAACTAATGGAGGGTGAGACTGATATAGCTATCCAATGCATTGGGTAACGTGAAGGGGTTAAACGTTAAGGATTCTTTGATGATATTTATGGAATATACTGTGATGGGTTTTCCAAAAGTAACCATGAGGGTTACTCCCTACGTAAGAATGTCACGAATGCCTCAAGTTACCTTTATGTCTTATGATTTCTATGAGTTAATCATAAATGTTATGATTTCAAGAGTTATGTTAACATGCTTATGTTTTATGAGTAAAGTATGATTTCATTGATTCTTATGTATACATGTACTAATGATTCCTTTGTGTATTTTTATATCCCTTACTGAGCTTTTTATGCTCATCCCATGTTTTTGAAATGTTTTTCATAGGTCAGGGGAAAGGTACATGATGTGATGATAGTTTCAAGGAAGTGACATGAAAGAATCCATGTTTTTCTTAAAATATGCTTTCGTTGATGGGAAAAAATGAATACTATGTTTTATGTAACCACTTTTTTTTAAATTTGGAATGTAATGCATGATTTATGATCTAATTCTCTAAAACTCTAAACCTGAAAAGATCCTCAACATGTATTCTTGAAGTAACTCAAGACTACGTAATGTTTAAGGCTAGGGCCTTATAATGAAATCACAAAACATATTTTATCAAGGGGACTGAATGTTCATCTCATTATCTTATGGATATTCTATTCATAAAATGATATATAACAATAATATAATAACCCAAAAAAGAATCATGATATACACCAAGCCTCATTGTAAATATGTTATCATACTGCTATCCTTGGATTTTGGTTGTGGAATCAAGGTGACCCTTTTTTATGAGAAATCACTCCATAATGTCGATAACAAAAATGGATCTAATCCAAGATATCATTCTTATACAGACTCATCCTAAATAATTACATGTTGGAAGTCTAAAAAATGAATAAAGTGATAGTGGAATTCACCAAAGGTCTATGGTTTATTCCGGACTCAATACAAAATAATTGGATATATAGAGTATCATATGACTTTTTTTAGGAATATATCTAAAACACCACATAGGGAGGTAGAAATTGTATATGATAATGAATTAGTAACACAGAGGGATTATATATCAATATCTCATATTAATACCCTAGAGGTGATCACATCATATTCTCATGATGAAATGCCACACTATAACCTTAATAGGAAGGAAAAAGGGAACATACCCACCAAAACTATTCTCTAATAAAAATAACTAGGCCACAACATTCCTTGATAAATTAATTTTTTTTATTACATATATATCATATATCCTATCGACGTCAAGTATAACCATGTACTCTCACCTGGGCCTATGTAACATTGACCTTTTCCATATACCCTACCCATTCATATGTACCTAGATATGTCTAGGTACACTAGTCATATTGAGTATAGGATCATTCCATTTTAATTTTCATATTTCCTATATAACTATTCATGTCTGTGACTATGTACCTCAGGGGTAGAGGATGATTCTATTTTCAGAGGTCACATGGTGGGTGGTCTATCTCACATGATAGATGATATTGAATTTTCCCATAACCCTTTCCACTGCATCTAGGGGGATACATGTAATGTGTTCTTTAGAATACATTTTTTGTATGTCAGGATCATTATGAAGCCTAGAACCATCACAAGTGTTTACCTCACTAATTTTTTTTCAATTCTCTAACCATGATTCTTTCTATTGAACTAATATCACAGTACACCAAAGATCATTGGTCTTTAGTTTGTTGATTCTATTTTCCCCTCAATCTAGGAAAACACCCACTGTTACACCACATCAATTGAATTTCCACACACTACAAATTTGAAACTCCCAATCAACTCCAAATCCTCTAATATCATCATTACCATATCCTGGAAATATTTTAAAATCTTTGTTTTGTTTTTCTCTATTATGATGAATGAAAAATTCTGAGAATATGGAATCATAATCAAGGAAAAATGCATACTATCAAAATGCTCACATTATATTTTCTCAACTATTTTAGAAAATTTTCTACAAAATATGATCATCTATATCATGTTTTATAAAAATATCATCATGTTTGAGTCTCCTAAAATAAACTTATATTACTTTTAAGGTATTGATGTAAACTATCACAATCATTGAAGTTATTAATCTAGATAAATTTAAATAAAACTGAAATAAAAAACAATGAAAAAAATGTTGAGGAGAAAATATGCATGTTTTATTATATAGAACCATCCAATGATACCACTTATTTTGGATGAATGAATCACACTATATAATACACAAGACTAACCTAGAATTCACAATGATGACTAGATGAATTTTTATCTAATCACCATATCTTACACAGTTGAATGATTCTAAATTCCACTGTAAACAAGTATTTCGGATAGTAGTATCCCCATTTTTATGTATTGGATATGGGATAATATCCCAACTAATTACCAAAAAATATTACAGATAAAACATTATACAAAAAATGGCAATGAAAATTGAAATATAAAAATTATATTGTTTAGAAAATAGAATATATTCATTGGATAACACTGCAAGAATTATTCATTATTGGTGATGAAAATGAATATAAAAAACATCACTCACCTTCTCTAGATTTAAAATGTTTTATAAAATCATGTCATAAGGTCCAAAAATTTAGTATTTAGGTACATAGACATGTTTGATGAGTCACTAACTCCTTTAATAGATGTCATTAACAATTCAACAAGTTAGACCACCTTTGAGAGTCATGGGAAACGTCCCATTGACCAGGAAAGACTCTGATACACTACTTAACCATCAGATTCAAATTCAAATAGATATTACACATGAATACAACCCATGAAGAAGGAATTCATTACCTAGTGAAAACTATATGAGAGGACAACTTATGCTAATATCTTTCAGATTATCTATGTCAATTATGATATTTTTTATGGAATTATATTTGATAAACTATGAAAAAATAATATGAAACTTATGGGTATTCATCTATCATTGATGAATTCCATCTAATCATATCTATCTAACGATCTTCAACCCATGAGTTTATTCTACACAATGTCTGATGAAACTAATGAATTTCCACAAAAAATGGTCTTTATGTAGTGGGAAGAATCACATTGATGGTTGACTCTAGAGTATCTTTGAAAATAGAATCTAGACTATTCATTCATTTCATCCCCCTCATGACGGACTAGATGTTGGGTTTTTTAGTTAAATGGGTGCATCCATGTTCAATCATAGTTCTGTAAACATCCAATGGAGTTCAAAAAATGTGGGAATATGGGTCACCTATTATAGAATAATTAATGTTCATTTATGTAAGATAGTTGTACATGATATGGTTTGATAAATGGATCATGTATAGATTTATGAGTCTCATAACTGAGTGATAGCTGGTGTTAGATAGGTTATTTGGGTTTTGATAGAGGAAATGGTTCCTAGGGATGGTGATAATAGCAACGACATGGAGATATATATGATTTGAGTCAAAATGAAAATAGGGATAAGGTGCGTCATAGTGATACATCATTGAGCATAATACTATATATCATAATGTATTGACGTTGAAAATATGATGTATATTTTTAAAATCTTATACTCTAGAATCATCTCTATTTGATAAGGGTGGTGAAAAAATTCCTCAAGGTAACATTACATGGGTTTTGAGTTGACAATATTTATTGAAAAAGTTCGTTTCCATGGTAATTTGGGGAGTTATAGAGATATTTTTTAAACTGAATTTTGAAAAATAACCACAAAAAATGAATGGAAGCCCTATAAGTAGTGAAAAAAATCATATAAAATTAGGAATTGTTACCCTTTCTTTATGAAATTTTTAGGATCCAAAATTTGGAGGATGTATTAGTCATCATGAAATTTGGATTCCAATTAATTCTTCTTAAAAAATATGGTAATTAAATGGGTTTCATGAAGACTTGAATTCAAAATATGTGTTTCCTAATGGTTTTGGTGATTTCAAGTAGGCATTGTGATTGGATGAATGGTTCACGATAAATCCCTGCGACTATGAGATTCTTAATAGATGGGAAATTTCCATTGTGATTTTTATAAAATAGGGAGGTTCATGAACAAGATTAGGGATCTTAATTAATGGGTGATTAATATTATAGAAACATATTTAATGCGAGGAAATGCCTATAAATAGTTCTCCACCCCCACACTAGAAAAAATGAAAAACATAATGAATGATTAATTGTTATAAATTAATGAAACTGATTCATTATTTTTTTTTTGAAAAGATAAAAAAATAATGGAATTCAATGAAGGACATTAATTATGACTGAATAATTTATGCATCATATGTGTATTGATGTTCACGATGGATATAAAAAGCTAACCAAAAGTTTTGATCTTCACAAAGGGTATGTGTGCATCAAGAATGTATTTGGTATTCGTGATAGGAGGTTTATTTTTAAATGTTTTATGTGATTAATTAAATGTGTTATCTTCATGATGAATTAGGAATTCATGAAGGTAGTCTATACCTGTGATGAATTGGGTAGTTTCATGATGGTTGTGTGAGCATCAAAAAGGCAGTGAGCATCAAAAGGTCATAAAAGGCATTTATTAGTAAAATTATTGCCATGTGATATTCCTAAAGTGGGTGAAAGTATTACATCAATAGAGAATCTACATATAGATGAATATGTTTTCATAATTTTAAATTAATGGAAAAAATGACCATAAACTGGGTATGAAACCTTTATGGAGAAGTGAGAGAATGTAGAAGAAGATGGTGATCCATTTCACTAGTATTGATCCATAGAAGGAATGATTGAGGGAGTGGACCTTGAGAATCTATAATCTATCCATAAATAGTGGAAGGTATTGAGATTTCTTATGTAAGAGATCTATCGGGAATAATTAATTGGAAGTGACTTTTAGTGAATTTGGTACATCAGTACATTGTTGTTGTATTCAGCTTGGATATAGCTGAGTGAGGGTAACTGAAATAATTTATTTGGTTTCCCTATACTTGATTTCAGTTTTTAATTTCTATACAAAATCATCTTATAAAGGTTTTATTTAAAATATCCATATAAACAATAGAAATGAATTTTTGTGACCCATTAAAAAATTTCATCATGATCTAATGTGATGTGAATAATTTTTAAAGGAATATACATACCCTTATTCAAAAACATATCCCTATCAAGGTCTCTATGATGTTTTCTGCCCTAAAAATTGGCACCCAAGGATTTGTTTTCAAATTATCCTATATTTTTTCTATATTGGTTCATTGGATATCTAAAATTAATTACTTAGTATTCTATTATGTCATTATTAAATAATTAAGGGATTAAATTCAAATAAGAAGAATTAGTATGGTGGCATTCCCCAGTGTGGTAGTGTCTATGGAAAGAGAATGATTCTGTAGAATGAAATAGATTATGTTTTATACTATTAGATAATTTATATATTCAATGATATTATATGAATCAATCAACAACTAGATATTCAATTTTATTATGGAGATATTGAATATGAAGAAATTCTAATAAGAATAATAGTAGATGTTGTTGACATGAAAAAAGAATTGGATCAAAAATTAAAATACGAAAATAAGTATAAATATATTTAGATATGGTTACTATAAATTTAGGTCAACAAGGTAGAAGTTTTAAAGAAATGTCTTATTTTTGTGGATACTAATCTAACGGAGAATAATGATACCTAACTGATGAACTTCCAAATATTTCTATGATGGTGAAAAAACTCAAAGATGATAACAAGGAAAAAATCTAAACTCGTTAGAAATTCAGAATGTGGAGGCCATAAATAATGATCTTTCTACACAGTTTTCTGAATTGGTTCATGATTACCAAATGCTATAGAAAAATAATTCATGTATTAATTATCTCATTGCTCATATAAATTCTGAAACCGAGGAACTAGATGACATAAAATATAAGAAAATCCAACAATTGGGAGATGAGATAACATGTGGGAAGACTCTCATAAGATAACCAATTTATGAACATGAATCTAGGGACAAGAATATAAATTTTTATGAGATGTTATAGAATCATTTAATAAGTAAGTGGATAAATCTAATGACAATGTTTATCCCAAATTTAATGATATTATGTGCTTAATATTTTACTATCCCTTTTAATATAGTAATGAAATGAAATGAAAATGTTCTATTTTTGAGGAGAATAATTAAAGGATTGTATCATCCCAAAGGAGACATATTATTGGAAAATATGGTTTTGGATATGATAAACCATCTCCCATGTATGAGAGGAAAATATCCAGGAATAGTTCAAATAATTGGAAATATCATGTAGGTGTTGGAAATCATTCTAAAAAGGATTATACAAAATTTGATGAAGATAAGTTTGATTTATGTGGAATGGATAGTTATATTTCAGGTTTCTCTTTTTGATTGTTTGTAAAATATTTCATATTGTGACAACATAAATATTTCCAAATTTGGGAATAAGAAAAAGATTTATGAAAGTATTGAAAGGAATTTATCTTAGAAGAAAGTATCCATCCTATTCTATTATTTTTTAATATATAGAAACAACACTATGGATGCATCATTATCTCATCTGAGAAATTATGGAACCAGTAGTCGGACATGACACGGGCCCAACTAGACCTAGAAACACCTTATGTGCCATAACATTTACACCGGGTGTCCGTTTGACGAACTGTCTGCGGCGCTGGAAACCTTGTAGCATGATTGTCCTTTTGGTATACCCCACATGATATTTGGATAATTTTGGGGTATGGATAGGTTGGATCTAGTACGAAACCAACAGGGTCCTTGGGATAAAAAGGCTAATAACATACAGATCGAGTATCCTATTGACCCACCGTCTATTGCGCTGAGACCCCTTTTACGTGGTGGTCTGTTGGGATACATCTTCATGAGACTTAATGGTAGTTGGAGTATATATTTATGGATTGAGGAGAGGATCCTCCCGTAATAAATCAAGCTTAGTGCGGGAACCCTATAGCTAGCTGTAACATGAGAAAGGGATACTTCGTGGGTCTCTACTTGAGGATCCTACATGGATCCGCTCTAGGAATCCTAGAGATACTACTCTAGGATCTTGTGTGGGACTGTTATACTAGTATCTTGTATGGGTTTGATGATGTACAAGGATCCTGTGTGGGTTGGGTGTACTAAGAAACTGTGTGGGTATAATTAAGTACTAGGATACTCTGTGGGTCTGCTGTACTAGGATCATGTGTGGGTCTGATGATGTACTAAGATCCTGTGTGGGTCTGATGATTTAGGATCCTATGTGGGTCTGCCTCTTAACAATGTAAGATGATTCAGTAGTTATATCAATTCAACTCTACTACCATACCTAAGTTATACATGGTGTTACCTGTGTCTTTACCATTATGGTATTCTTCTACGCAGTGTACTTGTGTTGTACTTAACTTCGTGGTAATCTTCCCTTCGAGGAATAATTATACTTCAGCTAAGGGGTTGGGCCTTGTGTTTCTCATGAATGAGATGTGTAATACTTGATAATTTAGGTATATATAAGGGAATATAACTAAGAAGTGTTTTCACTAGTTTACATGTTTTTTGGTTTATCATTTGTTGATTTTGTTAGACCTTGAGGGTCTCGGGGTCCGTAATGAGTATCGTTATACTCAACCCTGCACGGGATTCACCCACACCTTGTTTTGTTTGGTTCAAATGAAGGACAATGATGATTGGGGCAGAGGGTACTAGGACTGGATGGTGCTTAGAGGTGGACCATACGACGTGTCGGTACACATAGGAGATGAGCAGAAGTGGAGTACTGAGGAGGAGATCTATACCTAACATTAAAGTAGGAACCTCAGAGGATGACCTAGTGGATGTATTTCTCTTTCTTCAACTATATTGTATTTCAATTTGTACTGGTTCCTTTACCGTTGGGTTTTATTCCTGCCCCCTCTTACTTTCATCACTATTTTTGATATACAATTTACTTTTGTTAGTATGTTGTTGTGTTCTTGGTTGCATGAGTTAAAGTTAATATAGGAAATTCCTTCCCCATTTTATGGAATATTACTTCGGTGCTAGTCGCAGGCCCCGAGCCTATGGAAGGTGGGTTTGGGGTAGTCACAGCACGGGCCCCAGGGGATGGTTCGTGACATATTTTCAGACGAAACCCTCACATTATATGATAAATGGTTCTAATTTCTTCTAAAAATTGTGAAACAAAATGGGGTAACATTTCCCAAGGCTTGTTTATGTAAAAATGGAATATGTGTGTAAATTTTAATGGAGACAAATGTAACAATAAGAATCTAAACTCTTTAAATTCACATATTGTATTGGATTTAACAATTGGTGTTAAAAAATTATCTCTATTTTCCAAATGTGTATTTGAATGTCGTGTGGAATTAAAAATGGATATTATTTGATAAAGATGATAATATGAAATAGAAGAGTTGTCTAAATCTATTCATAAATTTTCTATAGGTTCTAAGAAACATGTAATATTCAACCATTGGTGTCATGCATCCGGTCTAGTATTGTTTTTCCACTAAGAGAAGTCTGATTATGGTAGAGTCTAAAAATTTTATATATTTTCTAACCGTATTACTATTTCATATAATATATAATCGAGTTACTATTTTCAAGATATAGAAATCTATAATATATTGTCAAAAATCAGGTGGGAAATGTTTTAGAATGAGATGATATGGATGTAACAGATAGTGATAAGAGTCTTTAGAAAATAAATAAAAAGTATCAATAGGATGGTTATTAATAGATAAGATCCCCTAGGAAGTTACTACACCATAAAAAGATTTAGATGAATATAATCCTAATAAAATGGATGAATATAAACATGTATCTCCATAGACACCGAATTGTTAATATGATATTGACATATGAAACATAATTAGAGATCATACAATTCATGTGAAGATATGGGTGTTGAAGACACTATATAAGAATATTTATTATAATATGTAAAGAGAATGTGTTTTGAATAAGGATCACAAGATGAGAAATCAGTTTAGCCTATGAATAAAGAGATTGACCAAATTGAGAAGAACAAAAAATGGGAGATGGTTTCAAGTCTAATAAATAAGAATTTATTTTAGAACAAATGGGTCTTTCTCCGTCAAATGAATGAATATGTAATAGTGATTTGAAATAAAATTTAATGATTATTATTCAATGGTTACACAAATATAAAGTATATTGATATTGATGAAACATTTTCACTTATTACGAGGCTATAAAAAATCAAATTATTATTGGATATAGTATTTCCAAGAAGGTTCAATGATTTCCAGATGGATGTTATTTTGTCATTTATAAATTGGATTGTAGAGGAAGATGTTTATATTGACATGCTAGATTGTCACTTCATGCAAATTCTTGTGAACAAAGTTTTTCAGCTGAATAAGGTGATATATTGGATGATTAAAGCACTAAGGGCATGGTATTGAAAACTATATCATTTTTTAAGAAGATCAAATTTCATCATGGTAGAGATGGTTATAATATATTTGTAAAAATTGGTATTAATCATTTTATTATTATTCTAGTGTTTGTTTATGAAATAATATTTTGTGTATCAGATGAAGAAAATTGAAAATATTTAAATATTTTAATGAAATATTATTTCTATATGTCAATGATTGTTGAACATACATTTTACCATATGTTATATAGGTGAAGAAAAGGAAAAAATGACACATTAATTTCTTAATATTAATATTCCATAACGATTTTTAGAATATTTTAACAAATAATTCCAAGGATATTATGACACTAGTGGACACCTAAGTGAAGCTGTCATAGGAAGATAATGGAAATGTAGTAAATGCAATAGAATATAGGAAAATAATTATTAGTGTAATGTACATGACGGTGACAAGATCAGATATTGTTCAATCCACATTCCATGTAGAAAAATATAAAATAAATCAAAATTAAATACATATAATTAATGTAAAATATAATAATTTTTTTTATAAAAGAGACAGTGGATTTTGGTTTGCAGTAAAGTAAAAAAATCTCATCATGATTTATTAGGCTATAGAGATGAAAATTATACCAGCTTAGTAGATGATAGGAAATCATATTCATGTCCTTCAATATATAATTAAAAAATGTGTATTTATTATCTATGAAAGATAGATGATTACATTTCTCAGAGCACATAAAATGTATAATATTATTCAGTCACTCAAACATGCATGCAATTATGGTGGTTGAAGCATCTACATGATGATCAAATATTTTTAGGGAACTCTTCAATCAGTATTCATTTCCACAATTTATGTTCTAAAAATCACTGAAAAAATATTCAATCAATATAGGAAAAATAAGATTGAATATTTTTATCATTTTATCAAGGAGATGGTACCTGGAGGGATTTTGACATTGGAGTATGTTATATAAAGTACAACATGTAGTGGACATTCCAAAAAATGCCTTACCTAATTTTTTTGTTAACATGATCGACTATCTTTTCGAGTTCCGTCAACTGAAAACAAATGAAAATATATGGATATGGGACCTTCTCTCCCCAAATTATTGTTTTTTCTCAAATATTTTTATTTTTTTATACCATGACTTTAATCACAAAAGTGTTCACATTCATATTCATTGAAAAAGGATTATATGTTGTTTCAATAAAAGGGAGAGGCAATTTATTAATCAATACAGAGGTATAAGTGAAGAAGGTAATTTTTTAAATTTAATGATACTAAAGATGATTGATCAAATATTATATTTCACTCTATATATGAGTCAGGGATAAATTATTTTACTACTTTATGAATGAATTGATTCATTAATGAATGTTTCATACTAATCATATTTCAACCACTGATTATGGATCAAGATTTCATTGTGTGTTTGTTGAGTAAATCCTTGATTGCTATCTGAATTGGAAGAAGATAATTTGTTAAGAATAGGGAACAATAATTAATGTGGTAGAAAAATTTGAACACTTTGTCCACAAATCCAAATGGGGATAATTTTTTTGAAAATATACTTCAAGGTTACATTGTATTTTTTTAGAATATTTTTTTTAAAAAATGTTGTTTCTAGGGTTATATTTTGTGTTCTAGAAATATTTTTTGATGAATGACTAAAGATATATTTCTATGTATGAATCATAATGATTTAATATAGGATTGAGTTTGGAGAAGACTATTTTTCATGAAAGTAGTTTTGTGATGGTGATTCTCATCATGAAGGAGCATCACGAATGAATAAAGGGTTCACGGTAAATTTCATCAACTCTAAGATGAATCTTGAATCAGAAATATCCCTAGTTCACCATGTAAATAGTGAGATTTTTTAGAATGATTATAAATATTTTAGAAAAGGTGACGATGATGATTGATGCATCTGGAATGTGAGGAAAAACAATAAAAAAGCCTCTATCCACTCAAAAATAAGAGAATATTATAAAAAGATTCATAGGATCTGACTTCCCAAAGAAGATTTATGAATTTAATTCATGAACATATGTACATGAATATAATATTTTCATGATTGTTATGAATGTTGACTTAAATTTGTAAGGATTATGACATTATTGAAGTCGATGATGACTATAAAAAATTGAAATAATGTTTTGATCATCAAGAAGGATATCTGAGATTCACAAATGAGTTTAAGCTTACTAATGGGATGTTTCTTTATAATGGTTGGTAGATCTTTGTTAAAGTGGTGACCAACATGTGGGTTGTTCTATTTTTGATTTAAATATACACTTGTGTTGAATTGGAAAATTTTGTGAAGGTTGTGGGAGCATCGTGAAAGTAGTGGGCATTATGAAAGTATTGAAATGCGATTTCCCAATAAATATTTGGTAAATTGATATTAATTAAGTGGATGAATTTAAACCATCAAAAAAGAATATAACTAAAATTGAGGATGTATTCATTATTTCTAATGAAGGTACTTACATGTCTTAAAAATATGTATGAAAAATATTCATTGCAATGAGAAAATGTAATGGTAAAATATGATAATTTCTACCAATACTGATCCGTCAAAAGAATTGTTTTAAGTTCCTGTAGGAAGCCGTGATATGACCATAAATCATGTAATGGAGTGATCTAGGGTGTAATAGTGATCTGTCCCAAAACATGAATTTTTGGTGGGCATTAGTGATTTTTGTATCGAAATATTTCCATTCTATGGTCCATGGACGTAACCCAGTGAGGGTGGACCCAGTAAAATTTATATTTCCTTGTTCATTATTTCTTTTTATACATTTTGTGCATAAATATCTAAATTTTTTGGAAAGGATAAGGCTACTGTAAACTATAAAAAGAAATTAAATATAACATTTTAATAAAGAGCTCAAGATCTATCAGGGAATAAAGCATTTTGAAAGGAATTTCCGTTCCCAAATTCATCCCCATATTTATGAGCATCTATTCCCCTTTTAGACCTAACAATTACATTGAATCACAAAATATCGGGTATTCTAAAATATTTTATTACATGGGATTTAGCATAGAGTGACCACAATGTTCCATTTCAATTGATATGACCTTACGTGGAGAAATCCGAGTGTATTTGAAGAAATTTTGAATATTTTTTCATGATATGTTTTTATAGATTTCTCTATAATTTTTTTATTCTAAAAATTCAAAACATTATCATGATGCTTCTATAGGATTGGTTGGTTCATTTTTGATTCGACTTCTACTATTTCTACTAATAATTATTGTTCATATCTATAGAGGGTGATGATTAATCCCTTATGGCTTAGTTGGATGTATAGATATACTATTTCGATCCTAATCATCAGTAGGTTTGTAGGGTCATGGACTAGTTTTATAAAGTCATTACATATGATGTGGGGCTATACTAGATGGTTTTACCTCAAATAGTTGAGTATCATCTATATGTATTTATTATTGTGTATTTGGATGTTCATTGATGAGATGAGCATACTTTTAGTTCATACGGATCAAATAAATTGATTCTTTTATCCCTATTTTAATTTATTCATGGTCATTCCCATAGTTTGTATTCTTCTATACACTCAATTAATGGTTGAAATCACTCAATTTCTATAGGTTTTCCAGATTAAACTAAGAGATAGTTGGAATTATTTTAAACTCTTGATGTGTCAGTTTTGAATATGTTTGTTACCGTTTATGGGGTGTGTGTTAAAAGAATGAAGGGTATTAGTGAACTATCAATAGGTATAATATGTAATTTCTTTGGAGAATCCCAAGATGATTTTTCTTGATATATAGATTTTTTGGTTTTATAGGTTACTATAGAAGGTTTATAGAATATTTCACCTAATTTTCATCATTTATGTTATCCCTATCCATGTATGAGATAATATTTGGTTTGAAAGGTTTTTGTATGTGGAAATTATATGAGGAGAAAATAAGGTTGATGGTAATGTAGATCCTAGCCTACCCAGATCCACTTATGGAGTAAATATTTTATTGTGATACATCACCAGTTGTTTTTAGATAAATTATGATGCAGTTTTCATATTTGATGTAAATAAATCTATCTAATTGTCACTGTAATTGAAACTATCTAACCCATGATTTAGACTTAGTGTTGGTGATTCATTATTTGATGAGTTTGGGTAAATTTTTTTTAGGGATGGCGTTCATGGTGTATACAAACCGTCATATATTTATGTATATTCTCTAATAGAGTGATCTAAACCATAGAATAATAGTTTTTTTTAGTATCTTTCAAAATTAAAAATTTAGTTTCCCTACAACCTATGGAATGTAATGTCTTTACTGAGGTGTAGTATTAGAACAATAATGATAATTCTAAATAGTAGGATGATATAATGTGGACTATTAAATTCCTATTAACTGATATGTATGTTGATGAATAGTAAAATTTGGTGAGGGTGACCCCAACATTTGTGAGCCTTACCAACTCACTCCTCATAATGATAATGGAGAGTTAGTAATAATATTATTTGTATTTTTTAATGATGGTAAATATATATACTAGGGATAAAATATATAATTATTCTCTTAAAAAACTAAAATAATTCTCTTTATCAAAGTATTGGTTGTGGAACCTACAAGTGTACATAATGATATGATGGGGAAAATAGTCTTCATGATGGTTGTTCTCCAGAGGATTATCAATTTGTACTAAAACATTCAAAAATAATACTACTGAACTGAAATTAATATGGATATGCTATATTTTATCAAATGAGGCTCCACTTATTAGTTGGAGAATGGTGAACACTAAAATATTATAATCCTCCTTCAGTTATAACCCATTTTCGAGTGTGAGGATGTGACAATAGACATTATGGTATGGTTTTTAATAATTCAATAATATAGTGATATGATTTGGATTTTCTATTGAGTAGTTGAATAAAGATTAACTTTTTCTACAAACCGTAGTAACCTTATATGTTGATGATATTGGAATGTCTATGATTATGATATAGACAAAATTCATAGGGTTCTTGTGACCATCGTATTATAAAAGTAGGATATTTTCCTTAAATGATTTATTCATGTAATAAAAAAAGATATTGATACCAATGAGAAATTGAGAAGTTCAGACCATCATCATATAGATGGGTAATCTATAATAATTTAATGATCATAGAGAACACATTACACTTGTGAGTCATTGATATTTTTCTTGGGGGGGGGGGGGTCGCAGGATATTCATATTCAACTTAAATATTTTTCCTTTAAAACTAGTTTTTATGATTCTATTCAAATATCACCCATTGATGCTTTATAAAATAAGATGTATTGAGAACCCCACTATTGGTTAGAGTTAGGGGAATCAATAGTTATTGGATTGGGTATCATAAATTATATTTAGTAACATTTTTATTTTACTAGAAAAACATTATAAAATGATTCGAGTAAGAATATATTGTATGTAAACATGTATCATATTCATCATGAGTTTGTGGTGGGTGATTTAGTGATTCTTCTTGTCTCACTTATGTTCTTGCATCATCATATTCCAAGGTAGGGAAAATGACGCCCATGATTGTGAGTTTATTTAAGATCCCAAATAATATCAATAAAACGGAATAATGGTATCATCTTCTATGGAGTTTCATTGAAATAATAGGTGTATATCATGTGTATCATCTCTATAAATACCATAACAATTTATCTTTAGTAATATATACTGATGAAATAATGTTACAGGATGACGTTTCTATTAAGAGGCCTGATTTAACTATTCATCCTAGTGAAAATATTCTTCATTAGAAGAAAATTCCACTAGTATGAGTAACTTGAAATATTGCATATCCGATAGGGACATGGGAGTGGGAGTCTGATATACAGAAATAGTGGTTAGTTTATTTAACCCATGAGGCTTGGTGATTATCAAATACAAATCTTAGGTAAGCAGTCTTATATAATAGGGATGTTATAATTCCCTAGATATTTTTAATGTAAAAAATATTAATTTTTCTAAATATAATATTTTTTAGAAGATATTGTATGTTATAGGGGATGTGTGTATCCCTGGGCCATTTTAAAGTGTTGTATGGGCTTTGAGGACTTTATATAAAATGATCGAATCCACTGAGCACCAAGTTAGCTGTTATTGCATACATGGGGGATCCCAGGTGAGTGGTGGATCTACCCAGTCCAGTTTCATATTAATGGATAGGTGGAGGGTACCCAATGGGCTTGGGATATGTGGTGGGGGTTGAGCGGGTACCTAGTGGGGACTTATTGATTTTTTTATTTGTAGTTAAATTTATTAATTTTTTAACATGCATTTGAAGAGGGATTGGGGATTCATTAATTTTATTATCGAGCCGGGTGCATCTCCCATATTCATTAAAAACCCTATCCTCTACTTCAAGTGATGTATCTTACCTGATTTTACATAGATTTTTTATCACTCCATCAAAGGAAATTTGTGAGTCTAATTATTTTCAACCAATTTTCCATTGATACCACTGTTGTTTCATATTATTACACCAATTAACATTATTTATATTTGGTTTGAGGGATTTCCTCAAATTCATCACAAACAACTGTCTGATATTGAACCACTTCATGATACATGATAGAGATGTTTCTATAATCATGATTTAATTGTTCCTAATTGATTCAAATAATTTGATTGAGAGTGGCATGTGCATTGTCATATACGAAACCTATTGAGAATTTGTGAATGATAAGGGTAAATCTAAATTATCTTTTCTGGTTATAATGAATAATATAACCAAGATAATTTCCCTAAAATATCATCTTTAGTTAATCATTATTTTTTGGTCAATGATTATCAAGCATTTAAAAAATTATAAAATTAATTCAAGGGGATCCATTTGGGGGACCCCTTCTCCTATTATGGATTGGTGAAATATAGTAAATAACATAGATAATATCATGATAAATTTTATAGTGAGAATGTATGGATATCATGGTTTTAAGGATGGAATATAAAACTTGGAATTCAAAAAGGACTGGGTGAAAGAGTTTGACCGGCCAAATATTTTAATCTTAAACAAAGTCGGGTGTAATTTCACGACATTGATGTCCCTAAAACCATTTTATTAATATGTAACAGTGTAAATATTATAAATATTCCTTTTAAATTTTAAACCATGAATTACATTGTTCTCTTGTATTTCCCTTTATATATGTATATTCATATCATGTATATGAGATATGAAACTTGGTCTGGGTATTTTTCCAACAATGGATGTGTGGGTGGTATAAAATTATTTGGTGGATTGGGTATGCAGATTATGTTATAAATTCTAAGGGATTTAATGGGATGATCATATTGGAGTACATTCCAACCGTAAACATTTATGGTGTGATAATATGGGTAGTGTGTTATAGGATGGGTGTTAATTTTATTTAACAAAAGGTATTGTAAGATAAAATATTCCTTTTTAAAACACTCAGGAGATAATGTAATCCATTGTAGTTCTTGATAATATGATATTTTGATATATATATATATATATATATTGAGATCATTCCCATAATGGATGTGTTTAAAATATTATTTTGGTGTCATTTCAACGGATTCGAAATAGTAGATTGGGTTGGGTGTTGTGCTAATCATGTTGGAGTTTTTTCTTGATAATATAAGATTGTTTCAAACATATTTACTAAAAATCTTATAATGGTATATTTAGTGGGTGTTATTTTTACCCCTGGATTTAATATGTGATATATTCAAACTCGAAACTGTCAATGAAAAAAATACATATGTTCATTCCCTAGTTCCACAACTTATCCCTAGGATCAAAGAAATTTTATTGTGATTTTATTTTCTATATCATGTCACATCAGCCTACATTTTTATGGACTATTTTTTCATTGGTACACTATTGTTTGTGTTATATAAAATTGTGCTCACCATCTATCTAGGTATGATAGGTAATTTTGTAAACATCATGCAAAAATGTGTTGATAAGGAAAAGGGTCATATGCATGATGGTTGTGATTGGTATTAGATTCAAAATGAAATGATGGGACCAGAACAATAATCATGAATAGTATTGTGGTCATCTTTTTTATTTTTTTTTATGTTTTTCTCTAGGATTTAATGTAAATGAGCTTCCCATTAGTGTCATGTTTATGCCTGTAAGATTTTTTTTGACATTATAAGTTGTTCATATTATTCTATCCTGGGTTATGAAGATTATTTTCATATCCCATCACTATGATATATTTCACTTTACTACTTCTATTACGATGAATAATTTTATTATTTCATTTCATAATTTGTATTTTTATCTATAATTAATGTTTTACTATCACTATTATTACTCATATAACTCATCCACTGGTTTCCAGCCTCAATCATATATGGAGCTTCCCCTACGGAATATATCACTTTAGATTATTCATTTTAAAGGTGAAATGGGGTCGGGATTTTAGAATAAAATTTTCGACTAAGAAAAATAATTATAATTTTACATTGACCACAGATGCCCAATATTGCATCATGAACCTCAAGAAATTATTATACTCCTAATATTTTCAGTAAAAAATGGAAACAACAATGTTTCCACCACAATTTTATGTTTTAGAGATAATGAGAGAATGTTACCCATTAGGTCCCAACTTATGATAGTGGTATGCTAAGTGTGCAACCCTAACCCACATATTGTTAGGAAAACACTAGTAGAAAACACCATGAAGGAAAAATAAACATATTGGAGGCCTTATCAAATAAAACATGCACTATTTATAAATTTCTAAAAAAAAAATTATCCCCAACTTTTAATAAATAATATATAATTGAAATGAAAAATATAAATTCATAGATCTTATAAAAATCATAGATGTGTGAAATATATATTCAGGACAAAAAGTGAGAAATAATACAAATCATGATACCCCAAAATAAAACCACCCTCAAGTGATTGGGAAGAAGGGGAACCCCATAATAAACTAAAATCGCCTCAAGATTTGTAATCCAAAAATTTCACAATAATATAACTTTGAAACAAAGACAATATATCCAGGAACAATAAAAATGGAACTAACATATATTTCCGTTCGATAGACACAAAATGTATGGAACCAATTTTTATTTACGGGTGACTCTAAAAATACCTATTAGTATGCCCCTTAATTAGAAAAATCTATAGGGATGTAGGTTAATAACCAACCCAGTGTTGAACCAAAGTACTTACCAACTCCATCATGTGGTAAAATACTATCCATGGATGATTCATATGTGGAACATCCTCTTATGATATCGATGTGATCTCATAGGGATACATGGGAGATAACAAAGATTTTTAGTGCATCCTATTTTATAAGAACTCCACAAAAAATATTATATCTCCATGGAAAAAACTTTAATGGTAAAAAACCAAAGGGTAAAACACCTCATTAATCAACCAAAAAAGATACTAAAAATTATTATATGGTAAACAACTCCATGAAAATATGTGATAAAGAATATATAACTACATCAGTTCATATAAGGGTCCATAACCAAAATCACTACATCAAACCAAGATGATGTAGTTAAGAAGATAATATATGATAGTGATCATCATCCAGAATTTATTCCTCATACTCTCACACCATTTCACACCTATCACATATATAAATGAATTAAAATTATTATTGATGTATTTATTTGTATAATTCTTTATGATAAAGGATAAGAAGAACACATCATGCATGAATTGATGAACTGATATCTTGAGAATAATGGTGAACCCATGCCGTCAAGAATTATCACTTTTGTAAGAGACTAATGACTGAAAAATTGGGTGAACGACAACCCATTATATCTTGTAAGGGGTAAATCACCCCTCCTATTCTTGTGTAGGACCATTTGAGACTAAGAAACAAATAGATATCATGCGGAAAAGACTATTTCATAATAGATCCATGCATAGCTGATCTATATCACTGAGATTTGTTTACAAAACAGTGACCCTATATTTCATATACACCATGATACTTAAAATCATGAACCAGTACCTGTAGTCTTGACAACAACTCAATTATATAAATTATCCTAACACCTCTACTAGTTGTCCCAAAACTCAGCATGGTTGTCGACAAGCCATGAGGGGTGGGGGATACCTTCCTGGAGCTGAAAATGAATTACTTCAGCATCAAATCCTTAATCATCGTATCACCACATGTAACAAATATGGGTAATTTGTTCCTTAAATGTATGTATAATTGTATCGATGTAGTATACAATTATTATTTCCATTCTTCTCTCTCTATTATCATTACAACATCTACTTATTATGAATGTGACTATCATGAATATTAAAAATATGCCACTCTCCACCTCTTATAGACATATCCTAGGAAGAGTGAGGGAGAGATAATATACAAACAATCTTTAATTAAAACTAAAAATAATGGATAATATATAAATGGAAAATACCACTTTTTGTCCTTTAATGATAGTCATGTGAACCTAATATAACACCAGGGTTTATAATAAAGATGGATTCTATTCAATCTTTTAAATCATTCATAAGTACCTTTAAGATAGAATACTATATATAATGTAATAATAATTATGAACATGAACCTAACATCCTTCATACATATATAAATATAGAATACACCAACATGACTGTGAAAATGAACTAAGAAGGATGAATATACTACACCTTTATAATGACTAAAAAAATTATCAAATTATGGTATATATAATTTAAAGACATTGATGATATGAAAGTGGGGAATTTTATCCTATATAAAATGGGAGGAACTACATGATATTTTCCAAGGGACATGTCATGAGTAAATATTATGTATATCAAATTGGACTTGAAAACTTCATCTCAGTGTCTAGTTCCTGAAGACAGAGATTGATTATCAATATGATGTCTAGTGAAAATTAAAATTGATGTAATACTTCTAATAATAATATATTCACTATTATTGTTATTATCATTATTATTGGTCATTAATTTTCTCAAAAAAATCATATAAGTTAAAAATAATGAAATTCCACATTGACACTAACATTGTTTATTCCCATCTCCAATCTATTTGAATCCTTGTTTATAAATTATAATGTCAATAGTAATATTTCTATTGAATATATATTTCCGGAATTATTATACATAAATTACATGTGAAACAACTGACCATTGTGTCAAACCATTACTGATTGTCACCACACTGACCACCACCGTAACACACCTTTGATCGGTTGTCACATACCTTTCATTCACCCATCATTGCCACATCTCACATTGAATAACATCACATGATAATCCTAAAACCATGACATGATACACTTCCCTCTCATACACATATCACATTTGATTTCAATACAACCAAAACCCGATAACAAACCTACAACATGCCGAATCATCAAGAATTGTGCAACCTGTCACTAGTGATTGCCATTGACCAATCATCATTTTCTGAACTAACCACTCTCAGAATCAAACTAAAAATCATGGGGCATGAGATTGAAATAAATAAAACATTGAATTTGGGAAGATTGATATAAAAATTAATTAATTATTCCTACCTCAAGGAAAATCATGATATATTTTGGTCTTTGTTAAATTATTAATTGATGAACCATCTAGATCGGGCACACACTAGTATTTTCATTTGAAGTTTCCCATCCCACTCCCTATACTATAAATAGATATAATTTCATTAACAATAGAGGTATCCACCTTATTATAAAAAAGGATATGATAAATGGGAAGGTGAGAGAAAAATATAAATAAAGCACACATAAAAAAGGGTCAAATAGGTAACTATAAAGAGAACTTGTACTATTGTACTCATATCATAAAATCCATGTCCAAGAAGTAACCGAAATCATTGATTTCGGAAGAAGATATTTTTTTCAGAGATAATGTTTCATTGTAATTGAATTTTTATATAATTAAAAATATATATTTTGATAAAAAATATGTTCCTATTGATGATATTTCATGAACACCATTCCATATCGGTGCATCCTATAATTAAAAACCTCATCCTGGAATTAATAGAACCATCATATAATTTTCTAATTACCTTTTTATAGGACTAATTTTTTCATTTTAAACTCCCCAAGGGATAGGGGATTTGAAACTCAAAGATTATAAATTCCTTCGATATGGTAAAAATGTGTTTGCTACATCCTAAAAACCTGTGGATACTTTCATCCATGAAATGGTAAAAAATATAAACAGACATCCAATAGGCATATAATCCATCCTCATATAAGGAGATTATCTAACATTAATAGAGGTTCCATATAATTTTAAGGTCCATAAATCTAAAAGGATCTATAGTGAGACAAAAAAAGAAAAATTTGTTTTCTATAACTCGTATTACAGGAACAATATCCAATATACTCAGTCCTCTATGAAAAATTAACATCCTTTCCCAACATAGGGTAATCTCATAGAAAATTCACAACATTTATTTCATGTATATTGTGGAAATTTCATACCCAAGGCTTTATTACTTATAATAGAATTCTTACTTTCAGAATGACTATAAAATATTTCCATTAACCAGAAAAATCAATTTGATACCGACTATTTACCATTGCATTATTCTTAGGTAATCCATAATCCCTAATTTAGAAATTGATGAATTTCATATTACCATTATAAGGACATAAATCCACATAAACCATGTGATATGGTTCTCTAATGAGATAAACATACAAAAGTATAGGGTCTCGAATTATTTATCCAAGTACTGAAAGTTTAAATTCAGGAACACTGATGTTTCATATATCAATAAATGTGAACAAAATTGAACATACCATCCTCCTATCACTTGAAAATATTATGGAAAAACCAACACCACAAAAATCAGTTGTGTTCTCATTTACAGTAGAGGTTTGAATCTATCAAATTACGATCCACATTTTAAATTTTCCCAAAAATAAAACACATGAATAGATTTTATACAGGAATGTTTATGTAAATCTCACATCCCAAGATTCCGTAATGGGGACTCTAATAAAATCTATTTAAAACCGTCTCATTTGACCACATGCTTGTTTTATCAAAAATGTGATCTCTTTAATGAATCATAACAGTCTTAATCGCATTAGTAATCTTACATCTACCTTATCCCATAGTGGGGGATACATCCAAATACATTATATTTCTCCATGCACATTGATTCATCATCTATAAAAACATTTCTGGGGAACATATAAACCTTTATAGATGTCTTTATAAAATACAATATAGGTTATTCTCACAAGTACAACATCTAACTCCTCAAGTTCAATCTTCCCTTATCCTAGGGAAAAGGCTCTTCCCCTTCCCTATGACTAAAACATTAATCATCATATATAATTACTACCTATGAATAAATTCATGATAATCAGTGAATGAAAAAACTATAACTTTTTGAGGGGTTACCCCAACTCATTTTTTATGTCTCACTTTCAAATGAAAATGGACTAAAAATTAATCTAATTGATCATAGAATGGTAATTAAGAATTTTCACCAAACAAAAATCATATTACATGTAATTATATATCACTAATGACATCATAATTAGTCATTAACCATCCATATTGGAGCCCTGGATAATCCTTTCATCCAATTTTGTCTAAAAATATTTTTAGCAATGAGGGTATATATATTCCTATATAAGTAGGTATCCTTCCCAAGGAGAAGCTTCTTTCACTCCATTGTATTTTTGGCTCTTATTTATCAAAAATTTCTTGATAGAATAATACAGACCAATTATAATGAACATTATATTCCTGGATAAAATGAATCATATCGCTCCTTGTGAAACATCATGTAAATACTCACTAATGATAGCCTCCAATCACGAAGGAAAAAAACCAACTAAATGACCATTATTAATTAAATATCTAAAATTTATTCTTCATGGTATCTATAAAACTAATTACTCAATAAATGATAGAGTAATATCATATAATATTGAGGATCACAAGCCTGAAATATAGATTATCACACTTATAAATCTTCACATGAAGGAACCATAGAGGCTACAATAATATCTATAAATTTTACATACTAGGGATATAATGAAATCCAAGATATCAAAATGAAAATCCATCCATAAAACGAACTCCAACACATCTCTATTCTATGGTTTTTTACTGACTTCACTCTAAGAAAATATGGTCTAGTCATGACAATAACGGACCTCGCTTGAGATAAATTTCATGAACATTAACTTTTATAAATGTAGGGAATGTTCTCATTCTAATTTGGATGTACTAGATACACTATAGTATTGGGAAACCAACCTTTATTGTATAAAAATTATACATGGGAGTACCACACCCACTAATCCATCAATATCATTCCACCAATCATGAGTCAAGAATACCAAACCCAATAAACTAATATAACCTCCAAAAAACTAGTGTAGTGGATCTGATAATCACAAGAATACATATAATTCATGGGAAAAAATACATCCATTGGAATATCCTAATACTAAATCATCTCTTATATGGGTGGAATGTTTGATCTATAGATAGTGGATCCCAACCCGAAGTATGTTGGTTAGAATAACTAACATGTCTGATCCAATGGTAGAGGATCCATAAATTTCTAAAAGAAACAAATGTTAAGGGGAATGCCTGCAATACCTAATGATAGTGGTGAACATATTCATTAATAGACTGTAGATATTTCAAATTTGTATGGAATCTATCAATGTTCTAATCATTAATCATGAACATTTAATTTGGATCTTTAGAACTAATAACTTGAGGGACCCATGCACTTAAAATATTGATATAGAGTCACTCAGGATGCTGACATGCCTATGAGTTCTCCCACCACTCCCATAATCCATAGATTTTCTTTCATAAACCCTAATAAAAATCATTTTTATGAGGGTAATTAGTTTCATCATTTCAAAATGACATCTCATACGGTAAGAAGTTTCACCATGAAAAAAAAATCCATTGAATATTATATAATGCATCAACCAACTACAATGTCCCTTATAAGGATGATCTAATTACATAATATGGTCAATTTATAATCAATATGCATACATAGTTATTCTCCAAATAAAACATCTCAAATATGTTTTATTGTTCTCCAAAAAAACATTATGGCCTTCAAAAAACATCCCCATTTCTTCTCAAAAATACTCATGAGGCACCTTTCTCCAAACTCTTCCCCTAGAACCAACATCTCTATCATAAAAATCTGATAGGACCTAACCCATTAGATCATTTCTTGGACTGATAGTATGTAGAGTGTTCCACCACAATATAGTCATAAATATTTGGTGGATTGGTTACTATAATCGAGAGGGAATAATACATATATGATGGGCCATACCCTTTACCAGCTATAACAATTATATGTCACCAACTAATAAAATGGTATAAAAACCTACATAATAATATAAATTTAATAAAATAGAAAATATTAGAATATATATATGTTGTACATCTAAAGGGAAAACAATATAAATAATAGGGAAAAAAATGAAAAATAGTACTCAAAATACTATCCTGAATTATAAAATACCTTGAGTAATAATTATGATGTGGAATATTGAATCACAGAGACTCTATCCTGATCCCATATATCAATGTATATTATTAGGATCCAACTAAATAATTTTGTTACGAGCTCCACATTCAGTAAAAATAATTTCAACCAATACATTATCACATAAAACCCAACATGTCAGGATAGAATGGGTGACTTTGAAAATACAGAATTGAATTATATAAAAATAAAATGGGATATAATGATATATTTCATCACATAAAAAAGGGTTGAACCATATAGTTACCTAATTTTATTATGGTGAAACAGTATCCAGGTATGATTTTTTAACATTAATTCAATGTATAACCTAAAACATCCTCATGGGAATATAATAGGGATTTAATTTAAGGTAAATTAATACCATGGAATGAGGGTTACAAAAAAATATCTTGAATCACTGATAAATGACTCATTCCTTGTAAATATTCTAGAAAAAACCTCCCTTATAATATGACGTAGAATGTTACAAATGTATTATGGGTAAACACAAATTTTCCCCTATGTGACACTATATACCTTACCATTTCATTTATCATGAGGGGACCATAAATAAAATCACTAAGTAAAACACTAGGAATATATTTAAGAAAATCATTTTTGGTGGTGTTCATCATATATGAGACATTCTTCAAATCAATGCATCGTCAATGTCCTATCATGTATGGAGAGCATCTAAAATCACTAGTGAAAACAAAATTCCAAAATTTCATTATTACCCAAGGTGTATCTAAAAATTCTATGCTTATATTAAATAAGTAATATATTGATTTGGATTTGGAAACATCACCCTCGTTAATGATATGGAATTCAAGGGTATTCCATCTAAATAATTAGTGAGCTGTACCATTTTTATACTAAAAGAGGGAAATCAATCCTCCAAATTTTTTATAGGACCAAGGGGAGTCTCACAACCCAAATAAAATAAAAGAAAAAATATATATCATTCCCATGATTGATTCATTCATGCTAAACATTAATATATGGGAGTGGTATATATATAAGGTAACCTAATGATGCATTATAGAATGGCCCCTAAATGAAATAATCAATCATGATAGCTTGAAAAAAACCCCATCAAATAATTGATCCAATAATGCTATATGGGGTGTCAAACCTCTCTTTGGGAAATAAAAATGATGATATGGGGTATCAAACATAAAAATTATGTGTATTACCAACACTAAATCACTATAATAATCATGTTTCCAATCAAAATCATAATGTAGAATATCTGTTTTTCTAGCAATATAATACCACTATAAAATTTAAAAAACTTATTTACAAAATACCATGATCTCATCATCATAAAAAATCGGTAGAAAAAAAATAATTGGTCTTCTAATAATATTTTCCTTCCACACCTCTCCACCTCTGATGGACACAATATAATGAATTAATGGAGTGAAAATACATGTACTATTTTTAAGAAACATTATCTATAAAGGATAAATATAAAGGGAGTGAATGAACAAATTAATTTCCATCAATCAATGTTTCACACATTTAATCTAACTCATGTGATCATGGTAATGATATAATCAATTAAATATATATACCCTTCATTGTATCCATTCAGGCAACCATTCTATATATAGGTAACAACCATAATCAAAATAGAACCCATCATCTATCAAAAAAATCAAATTTATAAAATTTATATATTTCTATGAAAATAGAATCATATGGGTGAATAGACTAGGCCATATAGATCTGAAAGGAAATTTATTTATGACTGTCCCTTTAAATAATATAATGAAACATAATATGAAATTATTAAATTTTACCATATCATAGATGGGATGAAATATATGATGTGACCTGAGGATCATTCCATGATAACAAATTATATATCTCAAATTGATCATGGAATGTTCATCTTAATTTATTGTACAAAATTCAATAAAAATATCATAATCTTGAATTCAGGGTAAAGAGTAACGACCAAAATAAGATTAATAATTAACATAATAATAATAAAATTATTATTATTATTAATTTTTTTATGAAATTAAAATAAGTTATTTTTGGGGGGAATTTATTGAGACTCCCCATATATTATACCCCCTCTATAGAATCAATTATAATCCCAAATTTTTATATTTAATAATATAATTAATTTTTTAATCCATAGATGTTATGGTCTTCTTCCAAAAATGCACTATGTGTAGTTCCTAACAACTGTGTTTTTCCTAGAATATATACAACTATGCCGTCCACTTACCTCATAGATATCAGACCCAACATCATTATCCTATCACTAGATTATCAATACATCATCTCAAAAATCCCACCATTTCCTAACTCATCTTGCACCTTCACCTGAGACACATCCCTCAAACCCTCATCTCACCCATCCAACATGGCCATCCAATGTGACTGATTGAAGACATAGCGAACAATGAATAATAACACCACATGTCTCATCACCATACATATCTATTATCCAACAAACAATTAGTGAGGCCTCTTTAATTTTCAAAAAATAATAATATGGATTCAGAATTAAAAAAAATTATAGAGTGAATTTTAAAAACATAATGTTGTTTAATTTTGTGAAGATTATATGGAATATATATATATATATATATATTAAAAATTAATAGTATTTTAGATAATCATTATTTTAATTGGACTTATTATTTATTGTAAATTTCTATTTATTGTTTCTTAAAAATTTATTGATTCACGAGAGGTGTAAAGTGAACACAAGTGCGGATCATGGTAAGGATGGGTGGAAATGATGGAATTCAATACCAACAACACGTCACATAGAGATGATTTGGTCATTAAATAATAACATATTTTGTGGTGAGTAACATTATATGATGATGATATTATTTTCATGGTGGGTATTATGTATTTTATAAACGGCTAGAACTATTACAAAAAGGTTACATTGTGAGGGAGGTGTCACATCCTCTTGAATACTCTTATGAACAATATAAGGACTAATTCAGTTTTCCCTTTGTTTTTTAGGGAAATGGAAATTCATTCCATGTAGTAGCCACATCATGGTCCAAGAATTCTATATTGGATATTAATAACATGATATTGAATGGTCACACCAAGATGTGGATTTTTCAAGGAGGAATGATTTTTCAACCTTTCTAGTTACATCATTAACAACTCCAATATGTTTTTTTAATAAATGGTTGTTCAGTTGTTTTGTGTTAAGATATTTAGGTTTATGGGGACAAGTGGAATGAGTGGAGGAAATTTTGTTTTGACTCACATCTCTACCATCCCTCATATGTTCCTTATGTCATAGGATGATTTTGTGTTTATTTCAATAGCGATCTTAGGTGAAAAAATTGTATTTTTCAAATCTCCTTCTTATTTATGGTATCCCATGGATTATATGTGATTTAGCTGAGGTTCTTGAAATTTTTCCACTAGAACATGGTTTAATCATTCTTATATTATGGGGGTTTTCTCCTTGTGGATAGAGGACTTCCTCAGAATATGTTTTTTTCCATTTAAATTGATATGAATCACCATATTTATTCTTCATTGTAATTAAATTTAATATTGTGAAAGTACAAGTGAATCAAGTGAGAAAATTTGAGATATATTCTGTGTATTTCATATGGGTGTGCGTTAGGAGTAGAATGTTTCCTATTTTCAATTTTTTCAGAATCGTTATTCAACTGGATGAGCATTATGAAAATATTCTTATTTTAATTCAATTGAATAATTATTTGTTAAAAGTTAAAATAAATTAAATTGGTTTTAATGGGTTGATATGGGTTCTTGGGAGTTAATTAAAGGCTTATATGATGTTGGATGGGAGTGGATAGGATTGTTTAAATGGAAATGACAATATTTATGAGTTGGGTTGTCCTTATTAATTTCTCTAGGGACATTTTCTGATTTTATATACATGTTATCACCTTCCGACACCACATAATTGTATGAATATCCATTTGTATTGATCATATCTTTTTTGGGGAATTAATTAGGCTATTTAAGGTAAAATTATAGTGATTATAGTTATTTTTTTTCATTTTCATGTTTAGAAACATGACTAAGAAAAAACCATACCTACCATTCAAGTAAACCATGAAAATTTCATTGGAGTTTCATTGGAGGGTGATGGTGTGATATGCATCCGTAAAAATTGATCATTATTTATCTTAAATTTATAGAACATAGTAAATACGAATTTCACACATTTGGTGTGTAGTTTTTTATAATATTTTTTCCTAATAATTTGGTTACTCCAATATCTCATAAAAGGGCACAACGTTTGTCCATATTATTCCAAACGATGTTACCAAACCAAATAAAGAAAATTAATTAATCCCAATTATTAATTTTTTACAAGGGGAAAATATTATTTTCTCGATAATAATTTGTAAGATTAGGATATTGACCTAGACAACCCCTATTAGATATTTTGGAGATTCCTTTCCATTCAGTGAGTATTTTTGTCCGATCCTTGGGTGTTGGGTCTAATATCTTAAAGGCATATAGCTATATATTATAATTCCTCATTGATTTTATAGAACATGTTGTTAATATTTTAATGTATACAAAGATTAGGGACCTTAATAAAATATCTATTTTTTATAACATGATATAAATTTGTATTTTATTGATCCATTTTACAGACCCTGCATTTTCTTAAATTGTTATTACATGATTTTAATAATAGAAATCATAATAGTTTCAAAAATCAGGGATTCAATGCTTTAGGGTCTAGGGAAAATTTTGACCCTGGATAACTCATACATAATAAAACATAAAAAATTATTTCATTATTTATTCTGTATATTATTATTGGCTCTCATGTTCCCATTAGTAAAAGTATTCACTTGAGGATAAACATAAAAAGTGGGTGAGATAAAATCCATAAAAAGGGATATCTATGAAAATGAATCACAATAAATTTATTAAGGATAATAGTTATCATTATAAAATAATATTTTTACCATAATCATAGTTATTAAAGTGGAAATTAGATAATGACATGGAATGAGATAATTCCCAAAAATGAAACATCCCGAACTAGTGGTCAAATTCCATAAATAGTTTTAAATCGTGATAACATCATGATCATGTATTTTTCTAATTATATCATGAGATTCATAAAATTTCCCAATAAATTTGAAATATATATAATTCTAGGTGAAACCATTACATCATAAAATTTACATGAGATATTTAATTTTTGTTGTACCAATGACATTATAACAACTGCATTATCATGCATGCCATAGATAAATTATATAAATATTAGACATAAATAATAAATGGAGAGTAATATGTATCATTATATAAATAATATATTCATAAATAAACTCAAGGGTTCTCAAAATATGTGGTGAATATCATACTTTATAAATGAATCATCAATACTGATTCAAGAAGAATAAATATCACAATAATTAAAACAATAATTTTTTGAAAGAATAATTCATTCGGAAAAATTATTTCATTTTAAATAAAATAATATTGGAAAAATTTATATCACAGGAACGAAAATTGAAGGAAAAATAAATGATATTTGAGGGAAAATAGGGGAAAATTCATATTGAAAATGTAGTAAATAAGGGAAAACCAATGGAGAAAAGTTGTGTATGAAAACCCCCATTCCATAAGTATGAATTATTTATTCACATTCATATCCTAGATAAACAAATAAAATTATTTAATATAAAAATTAATAATATTTTATACATGAATTTGATTCATTAAAATCTTATTCAGTTCATTTAAATGTTTTTTTGATTATTTATATAGTTTAATTTCACCATTTAAGGGTATTCATTTTCTTGGTTTTCATGTTAGGTTCTCTTTAGTATTAGTATGTATATTTAAGAAGAATGGGAATAATTATTCTGAAATGAAATTATATGTTATTAAGGATCATATATATTATGACATGATAATATATAGAAATATTTTAAATTTTTTTATGATGAATCAGTAGATAAAAGTTCAGTGATAATCATTTTTATTTTTTGGATGTTTTTGAAACATTACAAACAAGTTTTCTTCCATTGATTATTATTTCTTAAATAATTTAGTTCAAGAAAATATAAATTGATATTAAATAAAAAATATAGATTATGAAAACCATTATAGTGTTTTAATGAACATCCTGTAATGAATTAATAGAAAACTAAAATTCATCATCCACGATATCAGTAAATTGACAAATCACAGGTGATGATTTCATTTTTAGAAAAAAAAGAGAGAGATATATTATTTTGGTGATTTATCATCCATTAACAACATTGATCTAATGTATATAAAATTTATAGGATTTGTCATTCTTATTTGGATATTTTTGGTTATGAAAGAATAAGAATGAATATAAATTACATGAAATTAAAAGGAAATGAAAGAGGATTTTAAATATTGAATATGTCCTCCTTGAGATCCTTTTTCGGGAAAAAGTGTATGTATTATAAAGAGAACAAGGTTTATTACCTGTTGGGGATAAAACTAGGAAGAGTACTAAGCAAAATTTAGACAAGGATAAAATCATGGAATATGTGAGGAGAAATGTTGGTGAGAGTGGTATTTATAGGGGGATATGGGTGTTTTCTTATTATTTTATGCAATAGTTTGTTATTTTTCCTCAAGACAATGACTATTTTGATAATAATAAAAATTATAGATTAAGATATTGAGTAAGATTTATTAATTTTTGAATTAAATCGTCCTTACATCATATATACAATAATAATACATTTATTTATCTTTTATCATAAATTATCATATTTTACTACTTTCAAAAAATTAAAATATTTTAGAAAAATTTAAAAAATTACCCATTTACTATTTATGATGTGTATAATTAAAAATTTAAATTTATGTTATTAAAATAAATTTCTAAATATGAAAAAAGTTTTATTTAAAATCATCAATTACAATAAAAATAGAGATTTTGAAAAAGTAACTATTTTTAAAACACATTGAAAAATTATGTATGGTATAATAAAATAATATTATAATCATAATAAATAAAACTAATGATTAATTAATACATTATATGAAATAAAATTTTCTTTTGAATAATTATATTATATATAAAAAATTAATTCAATATTTATTACCTATGAAAATATCAACACATAATAATTCATTTTTAAAGAATTTATTTACATATAATGTGATATAATTATAGAATAAAATCATTTATATGATGAAAACTCTTTATTTATACCTTAATGGGTGAGGAAACTATTCATTTGGATTATTTACTATTCATAAGGGTCATATAACTATTCCTTGGTTTACATTACTATTGCATCAGTATAGGATTCTTTACTTATATAAATACACATAATTTCATTAAATATGTTAATATAAATTATTTTCATTGTGTAATGTATGTTATTTTATTTGTTTTATACTATATTACAATATTTTAAGAACGTAATTTCCATTGATAAATTTTTGGGTCTTTATATTCTTCCCACCATTGGAAATTTCTCCAAATTGAAATTTTATTTTACATACTATAGTGAAAACATGTGATGACACTTCACCTTCATCACTTACTCTAGTTCCCATGCTTCCACTAAATACTTAATATTCTTAAATATTACATCTAATTGGAGAGTATTCTTATTTCAAAGAACATTATCTCTACTGACCAATAATTTCATTGTTTTCTCCTCGAAAGAGAGATCATTTTTCAATTGTTCAACTTATAGATTAACTACATGTGATGTGTATGGTATATACTTTTTCGTGGTGGATACATATAATACATTTTGTAATAGAGTCATGGTATGTGGATGTTCTAGATTATACACCACAACTCCAACATGATTAAGGACTTTTAATGGGATGATGTACTTAAGAGTAGGATTTCCATTCTTTCAAAAAATTTGGATTATCTTCCATGTTCATATGCGGAGGAATAACAAGTCTCTAACCTTAAAATCATGGTATTCTTGATTATTATCATCATATAACTTTTGTTTATTGTGATCTGCCTTGATTTGCTGCTGAATGGTATTTACATTTTCCACCATTCATTAACAAATTCAGGGCCTTGCAACTTTTGTTCACTAATTTCATCCCAGGATTCTAGTGTTCAAAAAAAATTCCCATAAAGGGTTTCATATGAAGCCATTTTGAAACTTGAGTAGAAATTGGTTTTCTAATAGAACTCATCAAATGACATATGTTGGTCTCGTCCTCAGTTTGATTCTATAGAACATGCTATCAACATGTCTTCAATTATTTGCATAGTTCATCTATATTGGCCATCATTTTGGGGATGATAAGAGGAACTGATGTTCAGGATAATTTTTATTTCTTTTTGGATACAATTCAAGAACATGAAGATGAATCATTGATCTTTAATAAATACAATAAATAGTGGTATACCATGTATCCTTAGTAATTCGCTGATATATATATGTAAATGTTGATCTAGAGAAAATTTATTTCAAAATGTGGTAATATGAACTTTCTTTGGGAAACATTCCAAATTAACATATATGGAGTTGTATCCTTTGGATGCCTTCAGATGTTTGGTTACAATGTCCCTACTGATGTTTTCCAATTTTTGTGTTTTATGGGAAATGGTTGCATAGACCCCTTAGAATATTGTCTTTCAGACTTCACAAGATGAAATAATATTAACTTTGATGTATATTTAGCAATATCCTTCTTCATATTGTCCCACCAATATTGATCTTGGAGATCTTGATACATTTTTGTGTCCCCTGGGTTAATAGTAATGGTTGAGAAATGTGGACCATTTAGAAGCTCATTTTATATCCCTAGATTATATGGTACACATAATCATGACACAAACTTTATAACTCCTTCCTGGTAAATTTTAAACTGTTACGAATTACCCTTTCCTGTAGAATCCTCCTTCTTCTAAATTTTCACATAATTTCATTAAGGATCCTTTATTATATCCAAGTGGGATGGTGGAGAAATCATTTTATAAAAGAATGACGATGTTTCTAATTTAATGATTCCAATGTCTATACTTTGCAATTTTAATATGATTTCATCCATCTTAATTCTCATTCAGTGATAATGTTGTCAGATCCTTTCTATATATAGCATCTCCCACATTATTCTTTTTCTAGGATGTTGGTGTATTGATTAGTCATTATCCATGATGAGATATAACCAACTTCATTGGGGAATATTAATATCCTTCTATGTTAATATATAATTTAGGATATTATGATCAGTTTATATATCATAGTTCCCCCATTGATAAAATGGTTGCATATTTTTAATTAAAAGACAACAATTTCCAATGAGAGATCATGTGTATGGTTGGATTACTCATGTATTTTCAACTTCCATGAGGCATACGATATCACTCTATATTTTTTCATTAGTAAAATTCATATTCCATTCTTTAAATAATAGCTACATAATACAAAGGGTTCCCCACTTGTCAAAAGTGTGACTATTGGTGTGGAGATGAGCCAATGTTTTAATTCATTAAAGTTGTATTCACATTTGATCGTCTAGAAAATATTTTCTCCTTTATGAGTTATCTAGGTTAGTTATTTTTAAAATTTTGAGTAGTTATTCACAAATAAAAGGTAATACTTAGCTAAAATAAAGAAAATATGGTAATCTATTATAGATGTTTTCCTGTTCCCCTCATAGATTTCATTTATCATGGAAAGGTCTATTGATATTCTATTTATGTTGATAAAAACCCACAACAATTATAATCCAATATCTAGAAATCACATTTACATAAATTTTCATAATGATTCTCCATTCAAAAATAGTTTAGTGTAGTATTAAAATTATTTTAATGTTACTCCTTTCTCATGGAGTATATCATAATATCATCGACAATGACTACTATAAATTTTTCATGGTATTCTATAATGACTCAATTCATTAGTTACACAAATATTTATTGAGTATTACTAATTCCAAAAATAATCACTATGAACTCATAGTTTTTTACTCATTTGATAGACATTCATAGTAATAACTTCATCCCTCTTATTTATTTTGTGATATCATGAACAATGGTCCACCATAGATAAATAATTCTTCCAATGTGTTTTATTGAATAAGTCATATATTATTGGAAGTCGTACTTGTTTATTATTGTGATTTTTTTGAGATCATGGGAATCAATACAGAGGTGCATTGATCCATCCTTATTCATGATGAAGAGGACTGATTCACCCCATAGATAAGCACCCAGGTGTATAAATACCTTGTCCAAATTCTCTCATAACTACTTTTTCAGGTAATATAACTAGATGGTATTTATTATATTTGATGTATTTGATATAGGTAGAGATATTGTAATATGTTAAATTTATAAATGAACATCTTGGTTAAGAGAAAGAACATGAAATTCTTTAGGGAACACATTAATGTATTATATCACAATGGGAATGTCTTCGATAATGAATCTTTCTTTTTTATCAATAATTTGATATATATATATATTACTTCCTATATGTAAATAGTATCCCCACATGAGATGATGGATCTGAAGAATATTTATCTACATAATAACACCTATATAGAATTGGAGGATGATTCAAGATGTAATAAGTGATTTCCCTTTCCTAAAGGTCGATGTAATCTTTGTATAAAGATAGTCAGTCTGTGCCACAAATATTATCAAACTACAAAAAAGTATTTATGATATGTTTTTTTGGAGGTTCAGTCCACAAATATTAAAAAGGTATGTGTTATATACATTTTTTGAAAAATTTCACACTTTTCTATTCTCATAGATATTTCAACATCCATATTTGGATGTGAATTTTTGAATAGTCCACCTAAACATGAATGATATAAAATAATGCATTGAAACAGAATAAAATAGTATGTCACTATTCTAAATTGAATAACCATTATACCTGTCAAAACATAATTATCGATCTCCTCATCATAATTAGTGATGGTGTAAACTTTTCTTTTCTTATTTAGTTTTCGGTGGCTCATGACACTAATTATCCATGAGGACTTAGGTTTGAGTGAAACGGTTGGTATATTTACCATTCTACCTACATATATAACATTCAACCATATATGATGATCTCTATTATTCCACCACATTGACATTCTTCTTCATGTAATTCCAAAAATCATGAGCTTGGTGTCATTCTATCCAACATGATTCTCATTTCACCATATCTTTGAGGTAGTTCTCCTAATGTTTCTTACCAAATTTTTGATATGTCAGTGGTTTAGTTTTATTTCACCCTTTTTAATTGGATCATATAGCATTAAACACAATCATTCATTTCTTATCACTACAGCCATTGGTGTCTAACAAAAGTCCTTATCCACATTGACATCGCATTGAACAGCTTCTTCATCACTCCAAAAGTATTAAATTTCAAGAACCTTTTGGAGGTCTGGATTTAAACCACTATTGAATCGGTTAATTTTGATACATTGTTCTAAAAAAACATGAAGAGTAACTTATAAGCCTTATAAAATCTTCTTACTAGGATATAACAAATTCTATTTCCTTTTTCTTTATCTCTATAAATTATCTCACCGTCATTTTTAAGGAGATCAAGAGAAATTATTTTTGAGAAACAATATTATAATGTCTTCTCAATCCATCTAATAAATTTCTTCATTCATATCTCTATTCTAAATAAATACACACCATTGTTTTTCCTCTTTATCTAGGTTAAAAATAGACATAACATCCTTCTCTATCATATAATAGATAAGTATAGAAAATATATTCTCCATCATGATTCCCACAATTCCTCGACAAGTGGATCATATTATCCAATAAATGTTAGTGGTCATTTTCAAATAAACAACATGATAGAAATATTCTTCCTCTTAGTTGAAAGGGGATTTTCCACATTATTCCTATTAATATTCATAACATTATATATCTATATGTGAATCACTATGAAGTTTTTAACTCCACCTCCAAAAGAATTTTGGAATTCATTTGAAAAAATAACTAAATTGTCCCTTACATGGGTTATTAGTCGAGTTTCTCTTTGTTTATAAAATTTCATAATAAATAAAAATTATGAAAAAAAAACAAAACTCTGCAATTAAGGAATAAATAAATTTTTTCAATTGTCAAATTATTTCCACAAGAATAACATGACAGATCCCTATGAATATCATTTTTCTAAAACAAAGCTTTATGGGTGAAAAAATATACATAGTCTCATACTAATGGTTATCACTAAGGTTCTTTAATCCTAATTACCAAATTAACTACAATGTTCCCCTATACCAACTATAGAGACCCTACATTTTATAGAATGATCATTACAACCATTTAATGATAAAAAACAAATTAGTTCCACAAATCATTGATCCAAATGTTTTGTGACTGGGGACATTTATGACCATGCATAAATCTTATATAATAAAATAAAAACATTTTATATAATTCCTTCTAATATATCTTCTTATCAACCCTCGTGTTCTCCATAGTATATGTATTTACCTAATGTTAAACATCAAAACGAGGTGAGATAAAATACAAGTTAGAGGATAGATATGAAAAAGAATCAAAATTACATGAGTAAAAAAATGATTTTCACCATAACATAATAATGAGATCAACATTATTATTATAAGGGGAAAATTTATATAATGGAATAGAATGAGGAATTTCATAAAAATGAAACAACATGTCTTATGGTTCAAATAGCACATGTAGTTTTGAAAAAAGATAGAATGATGTTCACACATATTTTACTTCCTGATGATATTCATCACATTTCCTTATTTATTGTAGTTTTTTATATTTCTGGTAAGACCTGTCAGATCATAACATATATATGCTATATATATTACCAGGTTTACACATCACATAATTACATTTACATTGTCATGAATTCAACATAGAACTTATATCAATATTTGATATAAAATAATCCATGGTGGGGAATGGGTTTCATTTAACAATGAATGTATTCATGAATAACCATTTGGTTTCACAATATAAATATTTTTCAAAATACTTGACAAAATAAACACCAATATTGAGTAGAGATGAAACAATCCTATGAATGGTATGATATATATTTCTAGAATAAAGGTTTCATTTGAAAAAAACATTACATTTGTAAAAAATTTAAATTGGAATCATGTATATCAAAAGAATTGAAATAGAGGGAAATATAAATTATATTTAAGGATCATTATTGGAAATAGAGTTAAGTAGGGAAACCATAATCAAAGAGAATTTGGTTAGAATACCACTTATCAGATATATGAGTTCATTATTTAGAATAATATTCATGATAATAATATTTAACTAATTAAATATAAAATATAAAATCTATTAAACATATATTTTATTCTTTATTGTTTTATTATGTTTATTTATGGGCTTTTCGATGAGTAATATTGTTTAATTTCATTGTACGTGAGTGCTTGTTTTCTTGGTTTTCTGGATTTGTTAACTTGAATATGAGTATCGATGTTTATGAAGAATGAGAATAATTTTACCAAATTGAAATTATATTTTATTAATGAAAATTTATTATTTCAAATGGTTATATATATCATTTTTTAAAATGGTAAGTGTATAAATCATCAGATAAAAGGTTATTGATAATTATTTATATTTTTTGGTTGTTTATTCAAACATCAAAAATTAGTTTTCTTCCATTATTTATTGTTGTATATAAAAGTTATATCTAGAACATAATAATGAATATTAATTAAATTTTATAATATGTAACAAAAATTATAGTGGTTTTATGAAATATGTTGAATCCATCCTAGAAATATGAAAAAAATCATCCCAGATTTAAGTTAATTAACCATAACGGACAATGATTTATTTTTTTGAATAAAATTGAGAGAGAAAAGATTTATATGATGGATCATCCATTAAAATCACATAATTTAATTATATTAATGATAAGTTATTTATATATAATTTTGGGATATATGTGGTGTAGTGATAATAGGAAGATAAAATTAAATTCAATGAAGTAAGAATGAAATGAAAGTGGATTATACCTCTTGAGATTATCCACAATGAAAACCTTTTTTGAGAAAGGGTTTTGTCCTTTTAATGACTCCAAGGGATCTTAATCATGGTGTATGTGCTCAGGAAGAGAATTTTTCTGAATTTATCCCAGGATAAAATATTCGAATGTGTGAGGAAAAGAGGTAGTGTGGGGTGGAATTTATAGGGGAGAGGTGTCTTATCTTATTATTTTATTCCTTAGTTTATTTATTTTTCTCATGAATATGTATAGTTTCAGAATTATAGAAAAATATTTCCAAATGATTATGAATATATTGACACATTGGGATTATATTATTCTTAAATCATCTATGACTAAATAATTTATGTATTATGATTTTATCGTAAATTATAATATTTTACTATTTACTAAAAATTTATGTTTTTTTAAAAAATAAAAAAAAATAACCATAATCTTTTGTCATTGTGGAGAATTAAAAAATGAACTCCATTTTAGGAAAATAATATTTTAATATGAAAAATATATATTTTAATTAAAATAATCATTTACATGGAAATTACTTATTTTAAAATTATAACTGATTTTATGACACATTAAAAAATTATGTAAGGTATTTTAAAATTTATATATAATAGTAAAATAAATAATTTAATTTAAGAATAACTTTTATGAAAATAAATTTTCATTCAAATCCTTATATTATATATAAAGTTGTAATTAATATATGATGACTTACAAAAATACCAATACTTAATTAATAATTTTTTAACATTTATTTACTTATTCTATAATATAACTATACCATACATTCATTATTATGATTCCTAAATTTTATTTATACTTCCATGGATGAGGTTATAATTCTTTTAGACAATTTATTATTCAAAGGGTTCATATTCTTATTCTTGAGGTCGAGTAAATATTTCATCAGTATAAGTTCCTCAACTTCCAGAAATACCACTTCTTCCTTCAATTACACATTTATAAATATTTCATTTTGTTATATATGTTATTTTATGGTGTTTATACTATATAAAATAATTATAAGGAGGTAATTTATATTGATGCAATATTCGTTCATTGCATCTATCTTGTATTTTAAGGTTATTTTCAATATATTCAATTGTTATTATCTATTTTTCTAGAATAATACTTGTATGATAATTCTATTATTTGTTATTTGAATAAAAATTGATAGATTATTATTTATTTATTTTGAATTCATGGTTTAGGGTCCTGTATTGTTTCATTGAACCCTCTTCTTCCATTGGTTTTTGTGTCCCATGGAATTGTGGGAATAACATATGTTAATATTTTTTTTCATTATTTGTCATTTTTTTAAGAATTATGCTCGATCATTCATTTTAAAAATACATAATAAAATTATAAATTTAATGATATCTAATCATTTGTAATTATTTTAGTGGTATTAATATAAAATGGGGTTCACCATTGTATTTGGTAATGAAATAATGATTTTAAATCACAGTTTTATTTGAAATTGTGTTTCAATAAATGGTTTTGATGTTAAAAAGTGTTTTTGTCATGGATATTGAAATGTTTCATCCCTTTGAAAATGATTTCAGTTTTTCATCACATAATATCAAGGTGTACTTGGATATAAGTTTATAAAGGAAATTTAAACATTATTAGTAAGGGACATACACAATAGGGTAATCCTATGCTCCTTGGATATTTGTGTCAAAGACTTGTTTTCAAGACATAGTCTAGGGGAATTAAAAAAAGGGGAATTCATATTCACATATGGTCATTATTCTGGGGACTAAATTTTTGAGTGTTAGTCATGATTGGTCATTATAGAAAAAATATTTTTAGCTCAGACTGATGTTATCTGTGGGGTAATTTTCGTTATTCATTGGTTTAGATATAGACTTATGATGCATAATTTGAAAAATGATCAATATCTTTTCTTAAAGTTCATTTAATACATAATTATAAAAAAAACTAGTAATAAACACTTGAAAAGGAGAAGTTCAATTTTTTTATTAAATCATAAAAATTTTATATAATTACTTATATTATTTTAAAATCCCCTTATATAGATTATTTTAAAAATTCTATGTATGGAAAATTTGGTGGTATAACAATCATCATGTATTCCCCTCACCCTAAACACACCAAGGGTTGTGTTTAGACCTTTCTTTCTCTAATGCAAGGAATGTAAAGTAGCTTTAATGAGGTAGTGGGTTTCATCGTTAGATGTGATTCAGTTTATGGTGGTGTGATTTTTAGATATTACCAAATTGTAAATATTAGGTAGTAGTTGTTTTATTCCCTACATTTTTTCATCATGTAATTATATTTTTTTATTTTTCATTGATGTATCTTTATCTTTCTTTAAAAGTATTAATGACATGTTATTATATTCCCTATGAATTTATATATCGAATTTTCATTATTCAATCTTGTTGGAAGAAAATCATTATTGAATGATGATTTTTAATCCTTTGTGCTTATTAATATCCCATAGGGGTCAGTAATACCCTTTGCCTATTTCTATAAATCACTTAAAAATATTGAATGATAGTTTATATAGGAAATTTTATTAAACAAATTTATCAATGGAGATTTTTTCACAACATTCCTTGTCATAGGATGCTTGATGGATTAGAGGGATGATTCAGGGGACATAAGGTGTTGTTAAAAGTGAGTTACTGGACAACAATTATCATAATGAGTTATATGTTACCATTGGACTTTTGATAAATGTGTCTTATTTATATTATTTTTTACAATATATGTGTCTCTTCAATGAGTTATGTGGATAATAATGTGACATTTTCCTTGATTGATGTACTTTTTTTATATTATATATTTTAGTGCCCCCCCCCAAAATTTCACCAAGATCCCAAAATGGGGTCTTCGGTTATTCTTTATGAGGGAAACCTCCATTTGATCAAAACCTTAAATAATTTATAGGAATAGATTCTAATTTAGTTGAATAAATTTTTCCACTATCTCAAAACAATTCTAGGGAAGCATAATAAGGAGTTGGAGGAGTAAAATATCACACTAATTATTTTATCCAAGAGAATTATATGTCATTTATGGGTATGAATGATTGTTAAAAAAAAGATGGTTTAGATAAGATTTATCAAGTCTTTGAAATATTAGAGACTCCAGAATTTAATTTTTTTTAAGTGTGATTCATTAAACATTATGGGACCAAGTTAATAGTGGTGGTACAGGAGAAAAATAATGATATCCTTGAGTGGAAATACATCAAAAACATATTCACTCTATAGTTATACCTATAAACGATGACATTGTTTTGTATATATATTTTCTATCCATTCAGAATATAGATCTATAAATGATACATTATGTAAATCATTTTATTAATTTTTCCATTTATCTCTTATATTTTTGAAAAACAAGATGATAAAGGTTTTAATATTCGAGATATATTTGAATCTGGGAATTTCTTCTTTATAATTCTTATATATTCTTGTTATCAATGTAGAAGTAGTGGATCATGAAATGAGGAAAAATTATATATCATGTGGAAATATTTTTTTTGATTGGAATTCCTCCTCTAATAAGTGGAAAAACATTTGGATTTTATAGAAATATGTGTACGTGTATTGAGACTCATAAAGGTGGTGGTGGTATCTCTTAGTTGAAGGCTTCCTTCATACCCTCATTAGCAACTAGAAATGTTATATATACGTACTACCAATGTAGATTTGGTGGGAAACTAAAAATCAATATTCATAATCTTATAAGATCTATATTTTATGTGGAATCTCATGTAGTTTTTAGAGTATCAATTGGTATACCTCTATTTCAAGTTATGGATGTAGATATTTCATAGTAAAAAGTTTACAATCATATTGGGAGATAGACTCAACTATTTGAAGTAAATCAGTTTCATGAATTTGGGAATTATCTAGTGAAAGTTGTTGTGGATTAGGCGATATTAATAAGTATGATCGTTATTTCATCATCTATAGTAACATATCAATTTGATAAAGGTTCCACTCATTCCTTTTCATCAATATAATTTTAATCTCCCCTGATAAGTCAAATAGAAAAATTGGTTATGGATTTGGTGATGCCTCAAGGGTAGAAAATTAAAAAGGGGGTCCAATGCCCTCTATAATCATTCTTTAACTCATATGTTGATATATTTTGATAATTTCTACTTCTCTTACTAGATACGTCTAACATTATCATTGTTATGGATTGTGTGGTATCCCATTTAGTTTTTGATGATTTGTATCTTTTGAAGGTGTCCATTACATTGCTAAAAGGGAGATCAAAGGTGTTCCTAGGTAAATGGGTTTGAATTTCTATCCAAACTAGACATCATCATCTATAATAAATGAGTTTTTATATTCTTTTTTTAAATAATTTTTTTAGATGATTAATCTTGATTTTTTTGTCCATTGGTGGTTAGGGATTTTCCAAAAATATTCCTTGATGACTTCACTGGTCTTCATCTAGTAAGATAGTTCAAATTTTCTGTCGACCTGGTACAAGGAACTCAAATTATCTTTATTCTTTCATGTACCATGTAACAACTTGATTAGAAAGAGATAATTATTAAATTATAATATTAAAATTTGAATGGGTTTATTTATTCTATTTATCACCTAGGGTATATCCTATGGTTTTTTCCATGGAGGTTGACGGAACTCATCATCTTTGTGTGATGACCAAAATTTTTACTGGGTGAATATTATAAATAATTTTATTTTTTCTATATTAATGAATTTTTTATCAGTTTAGGAGTAAAATGTGGTTTTTAAAAATAAACATTTAATTTATTTATCTTCATCTGGAATTGAAGGATTTAGATATACCAATGACTTCTTTCGAGATTAGGTATGGCCACATTCAATATATTGGAATTATATGGGTTTAATTTTTAGATGTGTAATCATAAGAGAGGATATTGTAATGGAATATGTATATCATCAACTTCGACTACATGAAATAAATAATCCCCCTCATGTTCTCAAACTCACTATAGTTATGTAATCTCTTAAGTGTTTGAGAGACTACATTTTTGGGGGAGGATAAAAATGTTTTCTTATCATAATATTTTATGGTATATCTTATCATATAGATAATTGAACCTATGGTAGAGCAAATGGATTGAGTACCTCATATGTTTTACATTGAAATCACATTCCCTCTGATAAATTGGAATATTGTTGCTGAATTCCTTTTAATTAAATTTCTCCCTCTTTTAATACGGAAATATATTGAGTTGAATCTCCTTGGACTCGTTTCATTGATAAACATACATGTAATAGAGGATTATACTTGTTGATTCATTATTTCACTCACTTTTCAACTTGTCTTCTTGAGCTGATTATTTTAGAGAAACTAAAGGATCATGAGTTCAATGGAATTATGGAATCCATATATGGTGGGGGGATTTTTTTGAGTGTTCTCTATCTTTAGAAGGTATTCACTTCATAAAGGGATATTTATTCATCATACAATCTATTAGAGAGACCAAAATATAGAATTTTCATATCTCTTTATGGGATTATATCCTTGGAGCTATAAAACATTATTTTGATATAAGGCATTATTTTATTTGGGTTGAAATAATGAATTATGTACCTAAACATCTATCATATTTTTATACATTCCAATACATTAGGTATCATAAAAATATTTATGACATAATTTAGAATATTATTATTCTATTTTAAAAATATGAACAGCTATCTATGGATTTAATCATTGGATTTCCATGGTCTCTTCAGGTGAAGAACAAAGTCTAGGCGTTGATTTTTTTTGTCTACATTAGTGCACATCATTCTGAATTAAGACCCCACTGATGTTGATGATTTGGGAATGTTGTACGTAAAATAGTTTTTTAGATAGATTCGGTTGTTTTATGCTATCATCTATTTCACACCTCAACCATGGTACTACAATTATTTAATTCTTCTATTGTATTTGAATCCTTTGGTTGACGTACATTTTGATTCCAAGTGTAAAATTAATTTTTTGCTGAAAGGTAGAGTTTTTTCCTTGGAAGGTGCTGCTGATCAAGAAATTCACAGTAAAGGAAAAATGTGCGGATTCACCCAGGAATCAATGCAGCTTGTTTTAGGGTTTAGTGGTGAAAAGCACATGTTTTTTCGGGTTTCAGAACCATAGGAAAACTATGATTTTGTGTTATAAAGTCTTGTAGTGGCATATTGCAATGTTGGATCATGATTTAGGTACCATTCAACTTGTCCATGTGGGGTTCCCCTCATCAGTAGTAATTGGTTCATGGTTGTAACAAGATTAGTCTAACTTGTCAGCAAAACTATGAATGATTCTATGAAATATTAAATCTAAAGAAACTAACTTACCCTCCCTTATTTTTACCCAAATCAAGAAACCCTCAGTTATGGTCATTTTTTGATCACATATATGTCTGAAAAACCCTCCCCCCTTGTTTCTCCTCCCTACTTTGATTTTACTCCATGATTCCAAGGTAAGATTCATTTATTTTATTATTGATTTATGATTTCCAATTATCTCTCTTGATTCTTGGTTCTTTCTTGGAAGGTTTCCCTCTTGAAAAATCCCTAGGGATAGTGTTGACTGATTTTGGATGAATAATATTATGTCTGGGATTGTGGATCATCATTCAGGAATATTTTTCTTCTTTACGATGTTTTATTGAATTTTCACATGGTTGATGTAGATTTTTTTTCCATTCTATTTCCATATCAGTCCTTTTGATTATTATTGATTTTGAAATAAATAATAAATGTTTTTCACATGATTGTGGTATGATTATATGGCATGGTATGGTTTTTTTGTTGGAAATTTGTTTGTATGTTCTCATACAATGGTTTATTGAATAATTTTATATATTTTTTCACATGTGGTATTTTTGAAAATATTAATTATTCCATTAAAATGAAATTTATTGTTCTTAGTGGTTTTCAATGTAGGTTATGATAAATATCATTATCAGATAGTTAATTTTTACTTGTTTATGTCTAAATTGGTGATTGTTATGACATTACTCACACATGTGGTTCCTCCATTAGATTAAAAACAAATGATGTTTCATTGAAAATATGTCTTTAATGTGAAATGATTTGAATATATGATGAAAGTAGTATTTTGAAAAGAAATTGGATTTTCTACAAATGAGATTCCTTATTATTATTTATAATTTATTCTTTTAATTAGGAATTTATTGTGTTTAATTTCCGAAAAAATTAATGTGAGTGTGAATTTACAAGGGTTATTACCAACGAAATGATTGTTTATCGAATGAACCCTTCTTTTAGTTTTTTGAAATGATTTCATAAATTGTGTAGGTGGTGATATGTGTATATTACAAAGGAGTTTTTGTCTATATAAAAATTGAAGAAAATATTTTCCCAAGAGTTGGGTTTTCATATGAATTTTTGACAGGGTTGGTTGGTTCCCATTTGACACATGAGTTATTTTTTGGGAAATGATTGGTATGGTGGAATATTTGGCACATTACAAATAATGGGAGTTTTGTTTTAAAAATCGAATGATGTGAATGTAAAGTTGGTATTTTATAATTATTAGATAAGTGGATTGAAATAAAATGATGTGAATGCCTTATTTAATCCTTGTGTATGGATTATTTTGAGATTGGTAAACTTATGGTGTATTTCTCGAAGAATGGGTTATCGCCTTAGTGGTATTAGTGGTTGGGGTAGGCAAGTGCAGTGGAAGAAGGATATGTGAGCCAACCATGTGAGGGCATCTCATTCCATTACATATCACAATTACTAGAATGGGTTTCATGTGTGTGTTTTATAGGGTTGAGTGAAATTTACTTGTCATCCCCAACTAGACTAGTTAGTATCCCCATTACATTGTTAGGCTTTGTGGGATTTTCCATTTCATTGGAAGTTAGAATTTCTAGTTGCCTATTCACTATGGAGTGCCACAATATTCTAGTTGGTGTGTCTGATATTCATGAATTTAGGGATCACTCGAGGGATTTTTATGATTTATACTAATTATCTACATCAATGTAATGTTTATTTCTTCTATGTAGTTGATATTATTCTAGTAAGATTCTAACTTCTATTAGGTTTCCTTTAATTTATGCACAACCCCATCTTATTAGATTGTATAGATTTTACATTGCTTTTGGTTTTGGGACAGGGTTGTGAAAAGTGAAACTATTTTTAAAAAGTAATGTCGTGCGTGCATTTTTTTTAAAGTGAACTTATGGAATTTGGATTGTTTTTATTAAATTATTAAAATCAAATTTTGTGATATGTTTTCAAACTAGTGTTTATGGACTACCTTCCAAACGGAAATTTATAGAATCTATGGTGATTACTAAATGATCTATTTAACCTCACACCCTACTTCTGTCATTCAGTGATAGTAGAACTGGGGAGTTTTGAAGGCTCTTATTCATGGATCATTTTCATGCCTTTGGAGATGGATGGACCTGTGATAGGTTGTGACCAAGATTTCATACGAAGATCTTGCAGGCATCGTCCTATTTTAGACTTCGTTTTCGGTTTCTATTTTTTCAGAAGTTATTGAATTTGAATCGGTTTTTATATTTATTAATGTAATGTTATTGGCATTTCTACTATACATTCAGTTTATTTATTTTGATCCTGTTTTATGGGGAAAATCATTCCCATAGTTATTACTTTGATTCACGATAGTACCTTCCAGCTCGTGGGGATTAGGAATGCCCTGTAGGCCATGTCTCGGACTTGGTTAGATGTCGGTTTGGATGGAATCCCTGACTAGTTCATGAAAAAATGGTACCAAAGTATTCCCATTTTATTGGGTTGGTAGTTAGTTTGAGATTAGGACTATCAGGACTTGATAAGTAGGTACATGAAGGACGTCATGGGCCCTGTATAATTATTATCTTCATGTTTCCATGCTTAGTTCATGATTTCAATATTTTTTCTTCCATTGGATTGAGTAATAACAATGGAGGTGAGATATTTTCATGTTGTGATATCACATGGAGTTGTGACAGATGTGGAGGGATATGGAATTGTTCAAGGTTTTCATTGTTGTTAATTCCTACATGGGGTGTGGCCTACTAACCACGTTTCCATGTTCGGGATGAACACTCATTCCTCATTTCGGTAGTTTTTCCTATGTAAATATTTATTTCAATCTCTCTCTATGTGAGTAATATGTTAAAATGAAAAATATTTTTTAGATGGAAATTATTTCTTTCAAGTGTTTGGAGTTGGAAAATGGATTTTAAAAAAGAAATGACTTTTGATTTGAATTGGTAATTTTGTAAATTATTGGGTTTGGTAATAAAATAATAATAATGACCCTTATTATTTCTTATGAACTTTTTATTATGTGTGGGTAGATAAGAAAAGTACATGTTGTAAACATGTTTATTGATGATATAAATGGATATTGGATGGAAACATATGTGACGGTTCACAGGATCTCATGGGTGGGTATTTGAAATCAATGGTTTGTATTGGTTTATCCAAATGGTTTTGTGTAGGAAATTATTTCATAATTTTTTTTTCTTTCAATAGCGGGTTTCTATTTTGAGAAAACTGGATTCTATAATTGGATAAAAAAATTATTGGAAGAAAGAGGTTTTGAATTCAAAAAGAATATAGTGATTTTTGGAAAGAGGATACATGTTTTTCTTGTGATTTTTGGCTTGTGGTATAGATTCATTAGATGGAAATGTTATTCATGGTGGAGTTTTACATTGATGTACATAATGATCATGTGATCCTTATGTTGTTTAAAATATTCATCCTATAAATGTATCAAAAATTAGTAGTGAGACATTCCCAATTTATATTTGTTAATGATTGTTCCATCTATCATGGTGATCGTTGTCTAGTAGAGGCATTATAATAGCTTGAGGAAGTTGAGTGTGTCTTCAGATTTTTGGTGACACCAAAATATTTGATAGTTTGTACAGTAATATGTTTGTTTGAAGGCCCAAAATTTGATGAATGGAACATAATTTTATCATCGTTGATGTAAATTAGGATGATGTGAGATATGTTTATATCCATTTTTTCCGGTGGTTTATACCTAAAGAGTTAAAGAAAAATAAAATGGAATATGATAGGATTATTCAGCAAGGCCAATGATTAGTGAATGACTATATTGACCACTTCAATTTGTTGGTTTCATTTCCATTGAAGGTATCATAGCAGGATATGTTGAAGACTAATTTTTTTATTGGGGAACATCATCTAGATATCAAGGAGCGAGCCCTCTCGTCTCAAGGTATTCATTTTGAGAATTTGTAGGAAGAAGAAATCATTGTTTTTTTTGTTTTATTGGGAACATTTAATTGTCATTGCATTCTCTCATTCCATCATTTATGGTTCCCTATATGGTGAGAAGGATATTCTAGAGGAACAAATTCTTAGGGAGTCTCATTATTTTGTTCCAGAATCTCATTTTATGGATCATTATCTTGTGTCTGTTCAGTGAATGCTTTTTTTTGGCACTCAAATCAATATTGTCCCAATCTTCCAAATACTTGTCATCATTGTGGTTGTTTAGGTCATCTGGAAATTATTAATTGGACTTTTTTCTAGTGAAGTAGACTAGATTGAAGTGTGTTATCGCCTAATTGTGAGTCAGTGGGTGCTTCAATCATCAGAGTTCTAGCCACAAGCCTCATATTGAATTGATCACACAATTAAAAGTTTTCGTGGTTGGGGGGAAAGATGGCCCAACTTTTTTCTCGCACGATGGGATGAAGAGAGTTTATCTTTTCAATTATACTTTATTTCACAATGTGAATATATATTGTATTTTAAGGACACTATGTGGTCCTATTTTATAATAATAATGGTTTGGTTACTTGTATGTGATTTTTTAAATAGATAGGCTTCTTTTGAATTCATTATATTTTTCTATTGTGCTTGTTTGTAGATATTTTTGCTTAAGGAAATTGTTGATTTTTTTTGAGTTTTCCTATTGTCTAAGACATATTCATGGGATTCCTCTATGTGTTGGGGTCTTTAGTTTTTGTGATGAGTTCCATGTTCTGGGTCCTGGTTCCAATGATGGTGTGCCTTCGGTTGTGTGCAAAATTTTATGTTAACACATGTTGAATTTAGTACATTTCTTCATCCATGTTTGTATCTCAATGTTTGAGATGTTCGTTGGGTATTTTTGTGGGGATAACCCTATATTTTTCTCCCATTGTTCTTCATGCGATGGTTTTCCCAAGAGTAGTCGAGTGTGACTGGTGAGGCGGAAGGTCACCCTAAAGTACGTGTCTTTGTTTAGTTATTTTCAAATTTGATACCATGTATTGATTACCTTTTGGTTGGGTGAATTTTTTTCAGGGGAAAATATTTATTGTGTCGATAATTGTCCCACATAAACCTTGGAAATACATATATAATATTATTCTATCGATAATGAATCTCTTTGATGAGGTTTTTGATGAGATGATGTTTGACTTTTTTGGATTCTACTGAGGTGTTCAGTTTTGGACATGGAATCATGTGGCGCATGTGCATCGCATTGTAAACAGAAACCATAAAGCTTATCTTTGGTAACTATGTAGTATGTTCTGGGTTATAGTGGTGAGGAACACATGTTGTTTAATGTTTAGGAAATCTTGCGAAAATTGTGTAGTTGGGTTATGGATTTGGGATGTGGCGTATAGAAAGGTCAGTGCACAGTTTGGGAACCGTGTGGCTAGTACTTGCATAGGGGCCCTCTCCTTCAGTAGAGGATGCCTGATGTGTACAATTTCAGTTTAGCTCGGAGGCCATACCATTCTATTTTCCTAGAAAATTTAAATCATATATTCCCATATCCACCCTCTACTCCTTCACCCAAAATTCAGCCCCCTCCCCGTGGGTAATTTTTAGCACATCAAGGGGTACCGAAACACCCCTCCCTTGGGTTCCCCCCCTCAGATTCACCTCCAATCTTCTATGGTATTATTATTTGAGATTTTTTGGTTATTTTAACATATAATTTCTCTTGTCTATTGGTTATTGGTTATCTCTTGGTGGGTTTCTCTCTTTCCCAAAACCCAGGGTAAGGGTCATCAGATTTTGGTCGGTTTATTTAATGTTAGGGTGTGTAGATTGTCTTTGGGGTGTATTATTCTTCCCCCCAAAGTTTTTATATATTTTCTTGTTTTTTAGGTATATGTTTCTATCACATTAATTCTATTTCATTCTATTTTATTACTTTATATTTTTAATTAATTTTAAATTTGTGCCACATTATTTTGGTATGATAGTTTGTCCTGGTATAGTGGTTCGTTTTGGGAAAATTTGGTCGAAGGGTTTTTAATGGTGTTTTTCTATTCACGTTGTAATGAAATTTTCACAATGTGTCTATTAAAATATCAATTATTCCTCTTAAATTAATTTGTTTTTTTCAGTGGTGTTTATGTTGGGTGATGTTATCATATCATTATTTGATTGTAAATTTGGAATTGTGTGTGTGAATTGATGACTTTTATGGAATGACTCTAACTTGTGGTTGATCCATTTTTTAAAAACTAGTCATCTTTCATTGAAGTGATGTATTCAATGTGAATTGATTTGTGTGTGTGTTGAAATTGGGATTTCCAAAGGTAATGGGATTTATAACATGTGAGATTATCTTTTTTGTATCATATATTTATATTTTATTTGTGAATGAATTTTAAATCATTTTATAAAATATATTTAAGGTGGATGTGAGGTTTAAAGGGGACATTCCAATTGAAATGTGTTGTTTACATTTGATCATTTCTTATAGATATTTAAAATGATATCACAAATTGTGTATGTAATGAGAAGTGTATTTTCATATTTGGTGTGGGTATAAAAATGTGAGTGGGGATTTTTCCATGTCTTATTCTTCATATGTGTTTTTTAATTTCTTTCGAGACCTGTTCGACAATTGAGTGATGTTTTGGAAAATAACTGGTGCGATGGAATATTTAGAACTTGAGATATAGTGGGAGTTTTGAAAAATATCATGTGATATGAAGGCCAGGTTGGTATTTTATAATATTTGTAAATCTCTTTTGAAACTATAATGATTTGAATGCCCAATTACCACATTCTGTATGGATTATTGGGGGATGGGAACACCTATAGAGGATTTCTCGCATCAAGGGTTATCACATGGGTGGTGTTAGTGGTTGGGGTTGGAATGCCTAGTTTCAGAAAGTCAGGTGAGCCATGTGTGTGAGGGCATCTCTTTCAATTATGCATCCTTATTACTATCATGAATATATTGGGAGCCATTTAGGGGGACGACTGATAGTAACATTTCAATCATGATTACAATGGTTGGTTCTCCCATTGAATTTATAGGGCTTCATGGAACCTGCCATTGGATCAGAAGTTAGAATGGCCTGCCAATTATTGGCTACAGTGTTGCACTATATACCGAAAGGTATGTCTGGTATGAGTACATCATGGGATATCTGAAGTGACTATTTGGAATTCCAATGATTATTTATCAGTATGTTTTTTTATTTATATTGTAATTTGGATATTAGACTTGTTAGTTTCAACCAACTTGTTTGGTTCCATTTACTTTTTTGACAACCGCTTATTATTAGATGTAATATAATTAAATTGGGTTTTGTTTTTTGAATTGAGATGTGAAAAGTAAAACTATTTTGAAAACAAAAATATGTGTATTAGTATTATTTTAAAAAGTGACCATTTGGAAGTTCTGTTTGTTATCATTAAATGATTAAATGTTATTTTTAAATATTTTTTCAAACTACTATTTATTAACTAAATCAGGAGCATAAATGTAAATATTCTATACTTATTTCCTACTAATATATTTATCCTCACAACCTACTTGTGACATTTAAGGTTAGTAAATCTGAGCAATTTTGTAGGTTCATGTTTCTAGTTCAGTTTCTTCCAATTGGAGGAGGATGGTCTAGTGGTTTGTGGTGACTAAGAGGTCATATGGAGATCATGTAATTATAGTCAAATTTTTTCTTCGTATTTTGTTTCTATTTTGTTAAGAAGTTGTATAATTTTGAATAATTTTTATATGTATTTATATTCTGTTATTTTGAAATCCTATAAATGTTCAATCTATTTATTTGGATCATAGTTTATTTCTATAAATCATTCCCATAGTGATAACATTTATGTCCAAGACTAGTTTCCAACACGTGGGGATTGAGAATTCCTTTCAAGAAAAATATCGAATTGGGTTAGATGTTGAGGTGGATAGAATCCCTGCATGGGTTATGATAGTATCAAATATGGATCTCAGGTTTAGATCATAGTTATGGAAGGTGATATATGAGGTTATATGAAATCATGTTTGATTGTTTGTGGCATATTATCTCCAGAAATATGGTCAGATACCAATTTCTATTCAGATCCTAGATAATATGTTTCATTATTTGATTCTATATTTTTGAGGATATGGGGATCACCATCTTGGAATTGATATTTTTATTATCAAATAGTTAAGTGTCATATATCCAAATGGATAATTTTGAGTCTTTGTATAGTCTCCCCCATTAAAATTTTCATTGTTGGTAAGAGTACAGAAATGGTTCTCTTGTGAGGAAAGACATTGCCATGGATATATTGGGGAAGAATAAACTTATATTTCAATGTTCGGTGTCAGATCACAATATAAATATATAATAAATAGAATATTTATGTCATCCCTAGAAATTATTAATTGGTGACTTTATTTTCCTAAAAATGTCATGTTTTTTGTGTCACCATAGTCTTGGAATTTTAGGTAAAATGGTTTTGAGATTTTGTAAGACATTTTAGATTATTGAGAGAGTAGGTAAGATGTATTATTAGTTCTAATTATTCTCATTTGAATATTCATCATGATTTATTCCTAATATATCAAATAATGTTATATCATCCAAATCTATCTCATATCAAGAATTGGGTGAATATTTTACTTGAATCCGACATATATTTGTGTGATGAATTAGTTTATATTTCTTTTTCAAAGTAGAAGACCTATCTAGAAAAACTATTCCAATCATATTGGTGTTATAGTATTATGAAATATATTTTCATGATCTGTGTGAGTGTGAATTATTATTGAGGGATAAATGAAATCATATTTTTTTGGGTAAACCTTTTGTATCGTAAACAAAGGGGTGGAGAAAATAATATTTACAACCTTCCATCACATTCAATAATTGAAGTATATTTTTCACAATATCTTTATTTGGTATTTTATTGGTCATATCAAGTGAAATTTTTGGGATTTTAGAGTTATCTAGGCCTATAGAAAATTTACTTTATCACTAGGGAATTTCATACATGGCATCCTAGTAAAAGATAAAACAAATTTTAGTGTTCCATATGAGTGTGTATGGTTAATAAAAACCATGTGCGCCTTCTCCTCATTCCATGGAACCTGATCAAAATCTATTTCACATATTTTTAACATATTTTTTCAAAAAATGATTCCAAACCATTGGGCTACACCATTATCCTATAATGTAGTTCTCATTTGGGTTATCATATTTTGAACTACATATCCAACCATAAAACACGATTTAATGAATCATATTTTTATATTAAACCTCATAAACCTCAAATTTTCGTCATTCTCTTAAATGTGGATTAGTCTCTCACCCTTAGAGATTCATCTTATATATTTTTCAGGATTTATTTTACTTTTGTTTATTGTTTTTTATGGATCCTTGGGTATTTGATCTAGACTTTGAAAGGTTTGTGACCTTTCATTTCCTTATTTAATTAACCAAAATGATCTACTCAATTTTCTATGAATCTGTCATTATATAAAGGAATTTGATGCTAAATATAATTATTATTCCATGATCATATTAAATTTATTATAAATCTATCATGTATTTACATGTTATTTTCATAACATTTGATTAATATTTTTCATTATTTACTAATCATCCTATTTAGTGATTTCCCTCTATTATTTAGTTCTATAAATGGACAATTTGTAGACCTTGGAATTAGAATTCATGGTTTATTATCCAATAATGAATACTACTAAACTATTCATCCTTTTATGATAGTATCCCATATAATTTATTTAATACCTTGTTCCATGGGGGTTTGTTTCATTTAAATCCATTTTTTGTTGAACTAAACATGCATTCATATTTCAAAACTATATTAAAAAACTTTTAGTGGCTTGATATTTAATATTTTTTAATATTTTTTGTGGTGGTTTTAGTATAAATTTCTCTCATTCATATATTATGATGAAAATTTTATTTTAGAGTACCATCAATTTATTTGGGGAAAATTTATTTTAATTAAACGTTTTTTAAAATAAATGGATTTTAATTGGATCTAAAAATGAGTTATGGCCATTGAAAGTTATTGTAGTTGATTATCATGTGGGTAGTTGGTGTAATTATATGGGTGTCATCAAGGGACTCATTTCCATGATTAAAATGGGAATTACACATTACAATATTAAACAACTCATTTGGATGTCTTGTTGGGGAAACTATTTCATGATTTAAATGGGGGAATTACAAATATGGTTATTCGTCTGATCCTTTGGTCATCATACAAGGGAATGGACTAGTGTAAACTGGTAATTATTTATGATTGTACAAGGATCCTATTATTCCTAGAGATATGTTTTCTAATGTGTAATTTCCATTGTACTTTAGTATTGGTATGTTTATATGATATATGATTGAAAAAACTGATATATTGTTTGTTTTAATGAAAATTTTAAACTATTTTACATAGAAATTTATTATAAATTATTGAAAAGGGTGTATTCCAATGAATTTAGTTAAATCATGAAAATACTATCCCATATCATGTATTATTTTAAATTGGGAATATTAATATTATAATATTAAAAATTATACCTAGGGAATACATAGTTTGATCCCAATGGGAATGTTTTTCTCCCACCCAGTACATGCCCTCATGTTTGCATTGATCTAGTTAAATCTATTGCAGGAAATGGAAAGGCAATGTAATGAGGAATCCGGTTTCACATATTTATGGTCTTTAGTTTTTGGTGGTTATCTAGTAGGTTGTTTCCCACATGTCATGTAGAGATTTTTTTTGTTTTCTTTCATATGTGGGATTTTGTTCTTGGACAATGTACTGGTATTTTTTCCTTTTTTAGTTGATATATTACAACCATTATTTGAAAAATTTTACGGCATATTCCAATTTTTCTTCATCCTTAAATATGAAACTCTATCATTTTAAACTATTTTTGATAATCCTATGAATTTTTTTTTAATGTTAAGGTACTGGACACCATTACATGGGTATCGTGAATTCCCTTCACGTCTTGTTGAATATTGGTTACAAACCAAGATTTATAGGTTATCTTAAATGGTTCGTGACATATGTGATATCTGTTCATTACATCGATAATAATAAAACAATTATAGAAATTAATTATATCATTAAAATAAAATTCCTATTTGTGGACACAATTTTCATGGTCCATGTATTATCCAAAAAATATATTAACTCCTCAACCACAATGGTCATAGAAATGAGGTTAAAATGTATTAATTAGTATATATGGAACCATGGGTGTATAAATTAAATTTATTGAATGAAAAAAACGGTCCTAATTATAGGTTCCCTTATACAACTACTGGTATAGGTTATTATGGTACTAAAATGATTAGAATGACTATTACATAGAAGAACTATGTGATATCTTGTTTCCCATGATAAATTTGATTTGGTAGTAGAGTGAATGTTTCTCCACAACTAGTACAAGAGTGCCAAAGTCTGTACAACTTGGGAAGTGTTATTATTGGTAGGGTGAGAAACTGGTCTATGATGGTCTTGGATGTGGGATTGGAATTATGAAATCTACCTATTATAAAACTGGTATGAACATTCCTATGAATAGAATGAGGAGGTGAGGTTATTTAAGTGATAATTAAGGATGATATTCCCTCCAAGTGTTGGCCTTGGACCAATTGAGAAGAATGAGTTGAGGGAACGAACATAGGGTGTTCGAATGATTATGTGACTTTGGGGGGCACATTGGTTTCCCTAAATTTAAATTGAACCTATATATGATTATGTTTAAAATTACCATCACCATAATATACATATTATAGTCCACTCGGATCTATTATACTGGAATCACCTAACAGAATTCGATTCCAAAAGGATCCCTCCCATCAAAATGTATTGAAATATAGTCGAAAAAACATCACCTAAATCATATCACTATGTTTAAATAATCAAATGATGCCTATTTACTCCAAAAAATATAAAATTTATATAATATATTTTTTATTTAAGAAACAAAAAAACACTTTAATTTCATGTGGTTTGGACTAAAATTCCTACTTAAATGGGAGGAACATTAGAGAATTTCATTTGTCTAAAATAATGATAACAACACATATAATAATAAGTATATTTAATTAGTATATAAAAGTAATCATTTAATCTTCAAAAACATACAATAACAGGTGTTCCATCCCCTTTTTATAAATAATTCCATCCAATAATGATATTTCCCTAGGATTCTAGAATTACGGGAGTCCATCAATTCCATTACTCATGTATTCAATCACTAATAGAAATTTTCATTTGATTTACTAACTAAGATAAACCAAAAAACATAGGTATGAAAAAATACCCATATTTTGAATTTTAAAGTTGAAAACTATGGAATGAAACTACTTAAACATGAGGAAATTTGAGGAACAACTTGAAAAATATCTCTTTTTGGAATCATTACTCTTGAATACTGAAGGAAACCACTACATCTGCCAAAAATTCAATAAATTTAACAACTTTTGAATCCACTACATATAGTTATATTCCCTTGATAAACTAAAATTGATTTCAAATTCTCAATAATACCCCATTTGAATACCATTTTAGAGAAAACCGCATCATCACCTTCACCCTTTTGTGTTTATAATGTTCTTATATCTACTTCCATTATCTTTTTCCATGCTGTAAATTTATATTTCCACGGTACTTAATTACATCAACCCACATTCAAAATATTCACTTGATTCTATTTCTTAAATATATTCCATAACTCCAAATCAAAATCATCTATACTCTTATATATGTGATGTAACTTTATATCAATGTGTTTAGTTCTTAAATAAAACCCTTAATTCATAACCCAAATTTTTTTATTATGACTATCATTTTAGATACATCTTTCCAAACAGAAACCATTTTATTCAAATAAATATTTTAACCATACTCCATCCTTATATTATAACATTATAGGTATATAATATTCTTAAATTTTTGAATGTTTGATCCCTCGTTTTACGCTATACATCCAAGTAACCATGGTTCCTCTAAAATTTTATACATGTAATCTTATGATCTTATGATAATCCATATAACCGTAAAATTATGCATTAACAAAAATATGTAACATAAAAAAATACCAAAACAAAGATTTATTCATTCTGTAATTTTTACGTACAAAATAATACAATTTACTGATTCCTAATGAATCATTCACGAATTTTATGCAAACCTGATGAACACTCCCACTTCATGTGAAATATTTTAGTTTGTTCTCACCATAACATTTGGAACACTCTCTTCTATTCTAGAATAAGTAATATTAAACATGTGCATCTTTTCTTCTTCCATTTATACTTCCTGTTTCATTGAAAGTAGTTTACATTCAGGCATCCCAATGATCATAATGATCTTCAGATGTATTCCTTGGGTGATAAAACTATGCTTCTAAATTTCCAATCATATTCATTAATCGTTTAGAAGAACATCATACCCTTTCCAAAATCAGTCACATCAAAATTTCTATAAAACTACTCCTTAAATATATATATACGAGTAATATTCAAACCAACCAGTAACTTACTAACCACTTAAAAAATATTCTCATATATTATAATCCATTTAACACCTTTGTAGAATCAATTTGAACTAATTATATCAATAATAAGACTTTTTATTCAATGATGGAATCAAATTTTTAGTTCTAATTTCCTTTTATTTTCATCCATCAATATAGAAATATTTTCACTACACAAATTATTCCATGATTCATCTCATTTATGAAACCAACAATTTTCACCATACAAATTTATTCCTAAAAATCATTGTGAAAAAAATCAATCTTCACATACATTTATTATTGTTACAAATTTATCAAATCAATAAAACATAAAACTATTTTGATTGAATTTCTTCTATCATCTGGAATGAATATATTTGATAATTCAGTAGGTTCATTCTATTAAAATTACATAACAAACAACTAAGAATTATATATTTTCTTTATAACAACTTTTTCATTGACCCAGATTATATAATATTTTTCAATTTCTTCATCCATGGTGGTAATTTTGTTTAATATTTGTTGTTATTCACTATTATGGAACCGAATCCTCTTACATATCAAAATAAAACATTTCCTAATCACCAGAAATAGTCACTTCTTCTAGACTCTCTTATTATCCTATATACCTTAAAAATTATAAAATCAAGTAAACAATATATCTTTTAATTGTAAATCATATTATTTATAACCTACAAACATGAAACAATGATTTCAATTCTTTTGAATATATATAATCGAGAACCTATACTTATAGAAATCCTCATTGTTTAACTGTTGATTAACCTTCCATATTTCCTAACATTTATCAGTTATCTTCTACTAGTTTCTTATCATCAAATTATATAATAAATTTTGTAATTTATTCCAAAATTCTAGTACATTAATTAGATTCAAAATCTTCTGAATCAACTCGACATTCTTATCCTCGGGATCAACTATTTGGATAAAATGGAAATTAAGTTTAACCATTATCAGTTTCTTATATCTCCTTATTTTTCCAATCATTCAACTCGATATTCACATTAATGATCACATTTAAAATTATGAAAACATTGTAAATTTCTTCATCTCAATATCAGAATACAATTTCATCCTATAAATAAAATATTAATAATAAATCATGTGATTTTTCTATAAGATTATTTTTTCATTTTCATTAAAAAAAAATTTGTTAATCATCCCAAAAATATATCTTAAGGAACATCCAGATAATTTTCAAACTAATGTTCTTTTATTTCTTTATTTCCAAAGAGTTATAATTCACTTCAAATTATTATTTTTGTTTTTACCAAATAATTCGGCAAAAAAATACATGGAAATTTTAGAACAAATATTCGAAATTATTTTACATTCCCTAAATGTCATATTCATTCACTCACTAACCCCACATTTTTTAGTTCTCAAAATAATCTCATCATATCTGATTACTATTTTTTTAATAAAACTAAAAAATCATTCTGGGGAACATTAAGTCATTTTCTGACATCAATAAAAATAAATTGTCTATGAAGTTCTCTATCCACTATAGTTTTATTATGAAAGAAGATCCCTAAAAACTCATTTTATTTGGAATGTAAACCGATAATTTTTGGATGGAATCATCGATGAATTTAATAATGTACATACTATTTTAGTAGTATTGAACTTGGGTACGTCTCCAAATAATGTCTTGTGAAACTATATCTTCGAGGATTTGGTCTTTCCATTATATATATTCAAAGATGCATTTGGTTTATTAATGAGTATACAACTCTCAAACATTTCGATGTATGATTTTTCCAGCATCAGTGTACATCTTTGTTCTCTAATCATTATACATTCTATAGTGGGGTAAAAAATATTCCAATGTATCAGAAATCCTGAGTACATCATTCTGATTAGTGTAACACTAACTAAAATCATGGAAATATATTTTGATGCATTCTTTAAACCTTGGGCTATGAAATAAGAACCTTGAGTAATTTTTCATATTCCTTTCACAATGTTCATTCTGAAAACATCTTCATGAAACTGATACAAATAAATATGGTTATTTTAATATACTGGAACATGTTAAAATTCCATTAGTATAAAAAATCTACCATTATTCATCTCATGTTAACTTCTCAATTTTCCATAATGTTATAATCTTCATCATTGGCAAGATTCACTCTGCCAAATTTTTTAGATAAATAATTTTATATTCTCCATTTCAAACCTATAGAATAGAATGACGCTCTGAAATCAATGATATAGAATTCCATATGGATATATACTTTCAAATTTTTATATTCCCTATATTCATCAACCAAACTTATCATTTCAAAATAAGAAATTTTGTGTATTTTTTTCTATCAAGGTTATCATTATTGAGGTGACCTATCTTTACACTATACCATAAACAATAACTCTTCCGAAAACATCCCTTTACACCATTCCCTTTTTTTCTACTCCGATGGTATATGATTCTCTTAATGTGTTGATCTCTCCATTCATTACATATTCATGATATCACCGGAGTAGGATTAAATTTCTTTTATATGGAGATCATTATTAAAAATAATGTTCAAAACGTAGTGAAAAATAATCATTATTTCTATATGATATGCTCATAGCTATTACCCTGGATCACCAAGATTTATGTATGGATGATAAAAAATCACCCAAGATTCATTTGTAAATGTTACCATCTTAGACACCATATGGCTTTAGATTATGATGAAATAATTCAAAATATCTAATGTTGACCTATTATCATATATCCTCATGTTGAAAAACATCTACATCGAGAATACATTAATAAATGATATTGGTTACCAATAGATATCTTCCAGGGATTCAATAAATTCTATTATGGATTAATTCCCTTAAAATTTTAAAGAATCGTTATAGAATAACGATATTCCAATCAAGTTATCTTCCTTCATATACCACATGTTATCAATAACATTATTCCTTTTAATCTTGTCCATCTACCATTAACAAAAGATATACATATTTCTGAACTATATAATAATTTTGATTATTTATTTAGAAATTAAACTATATTTAATGTAACTATTAATTTGAAACATTTCATTATTTTGATTCATGTTGTCTACCAAATAATGACTCCCGTGGAAATTTGAAAATTTTCAATGAAAAATAATGGAACCTAAACAAATGAGTGAACTACAAATATATAATAGAACCATTACTATTATAATGCTTTTTAGTAGTCCCTTCATTTATTATATCCTTTTAATTGTTCACTGGAAGAATTCATTGTGGAATCACCTTGGGGAATAATATTTAGATGGAATTCTCATATGATAATGATCTATAGCAGGTTAGAATTTTTTTTACATTAATCATTGCACTAAGATGAAATAATCACTTAATCCCAATTTAGTAAACATTATATAATAGTCATTAAATGAAAATTTAAATTTCATAGTTTAAATGAATAGTAAGGTTTTACAGGGTTCAAAGATATAGTTCTATATCAATGAGATAAGCATTTAAAAATTTCATTTCTCATTAAAATTTATTATTACATGATGACTAATAGGTTACTTGGATTACTATGTTTCTGTAATTGAATTAATTCAATAACATACAGACATTGGTGTACCCAAACCCTTTTCATATAGTGCACCATTAGGTCACCTAGTTTCATAATCCTCAAAAAACTGTGGGAGTACATTAATTCCAATATTACAACTACAAAAATGTTTTATCAATCCTCAGTGTGACTTAATCCTCTGGTAAAATAGAAATCTCATTGCACATAAAAGTCCCCAACCTCTAGATATACATGAAAACACATCTATTTTAAAACCTACATAAATTCGGAATATCACAAGAACACTTTATAAAACACATACATCCTAAAACCCCCTTACAAAGTGATGGAGGAAACAACTACCACTTATATAACTTCATTCAAAGGAAGAACATACTGAACCCCACCAACAGGTTGATTCATTTTAATTAAATTAAACAGACGTAAAATTCCCAATATATTGTTATAATTACTTCCATATTTTAAATATAAATTTTCACATTGTGTCTATAGATGGATTGTGTTATACAATCTTGATACCCTAATGATGACAGGTCATTCGTTTTGGAGGGAAAACATGGTTATGTTAAGAGTCTTTAGGTTGATATGATCCCCTCACTATTTTAATTTTTGATATTATGGGAAGATTAATTTAACCTAATATTTTAGGAATGAGATACATAGTATAAACCCAAGGATAAGGTTTTACACCAGATACCATATGTAATTAAGAGGATACTACCTTGAATTAAATAATGGTTCTTATATGGGATGCATATGGTACTACCTATGATTCCTTTATTTAATCTAGTATTATGAGATTTGTGGGATAAAACCTAAAATTTTGATATTAATCCTTATATAATGACATTCATAGGATGGACTCAGAGATCTAGTTGTTGATCAAGATATGATGAGATCCCATAGACACATCCTAGTATCTAGTTATTATGTCTGATGTGATGTAATACCTATGAAACTCTATATGACCTGGTGATTGATCCTATTATTATGGACTGTCATGGATGATTCCAAAGAACTAATGTTTACACATAATGTGATTATATTCATGATATCTTATTATAGTAATTGTAAAACCATATGTTATGTATAATTCACAAACAAAATCCCACAGTAGATAACATAACTATTCTAAATATCCAATGTCACCTTAGAAATTGACAAGAATTTTATTTCTATATTCATGTTATTATATTTATTATTTTTTGAGAATGTCACATGTGAATACACATATTTTCTAGTTTTGTTAGTTAACATAATGGTCGATAACAAATATAGTTTTACTCTCACCTTGGATGGGAAATAATGATAATTGGGAAACTAAGTATACCTCATGTTATCAAGATTAAGTAGGTGAGAGGCCCAATAATTCATGATAGTGTATGATATCACAAATTTTTATAGATAATGGGATGCGATGAGTATCATGGGTTGTAATAAAACCTCATGTATTTTATTATTTTATTAAATTTACATATTTTATCCACCTAGTGGGAAATTATAATTATTTTCATTTATTTATTTCATGTTATTGTTTAAAATTTTTATTCATCTTTATTAGATTCCATGATCCTTAATGCTTATTATTATGAATATTATTGGGAAATTTTTTATTGTTGTTATATTATAATATCATGGAATATTCTTCCTATGAAAACACATTTTATTCTCTACCAATGTTGGTTGCCTCTAATATAGGAGGGCGTATTCCAGAGTTCATATACAATACATTTTTGAAACATGATTAGTGTTGTGGGTCGGGAATATTAATTTTTTTAATCTGATCACTTATTTTTTATTATTAATATCTAAGTAATAATAAAAATTGGAGTATGGACATTTTATGGCTTGAGATGGACCTCATACTAATATGTCATGAAGACTTTTTTTGGCATAAATCCCAGGTTTCTAGGGAAATGGGATTGTGTTTTTTTGTATTTTATTGTTAAATTTGAGATATTTATTCAATATTATTTTTGTATTTGATTTTTATATTATGGAATTGGATAATAATATTTTTTAATGAAGCCTATATAAATGAATCATTATTTTAATTTAGGATTCATATGAAATACTTGTATTTTTTTGTGATTATTATCATTGAAGATAAAAGATTTGTTTATTTAATATGTCAATGAATAAATATACAGTTTTTTAATATATAAAATGTTTGTGGAATCCTATTCACATGAACCATTGAATTTTTCTAAGATGATAAGTATTTAAGGGTTTTATACATGGATGCTTCATAAAAATGGAAGTGTAATCCCACTTTAAAACGGATGTGTAGTGAACCATAGTATTATTCCATGATACTAGTTCTAAAATTAAAATGATATTGGTATCATAAACTATCATTAACAGACTATATTATTTTTTTCATATATATAAACATATTTGAATTATACATAACTGAAATATATTACAAATGTATAATTAAAAAAATCATAGATAGATTTAATTATATATGTGTAGATGAGATCATCATCTTTTAGGTGTTATTCTAGTGTGTAGCCTCCCATTTATGAAATATATACTGAGTGGGCGACAGACAAGACATATGATGACAGAAATGTATATGTATATGGTAAACAGATATTGGGTTTTAGACACATATGTTTCCTTTTGATATTTGGGATTGGAGTAAGAATGTTACCCATAATCTATGATATATGGGAGACATAATTTATTTGATATATGGGAGAGACTAGTTCCTTTGAGTAGATGGACATGTTATAGGTGGGTCAAGTGTTGTGATAGTATATAATCTCATATTCCTCACACAAATGCAATTAATGTGATATATGTGGGTATTCCAAGAGAGTTGTTATGTCAAGATATTAAGTGAACATATAGATGAGAATAATTGGTATTTTATTGAGGTTTTACTATATTTTTATATTCGGTTCTATTAGATATGTGGTATATAAATGGGGATTTGATGGGCCTTCTTGGTGAAAGAACTTTATGTACTTTTGTATCAAAATGTGTATCACAATGAGTGATTGGATGAATGAAAAAATTGACATTAGTTTTGGTTCCCAATGTTATAGTGGATCATGTTCCTGTATGGTTTTATTATGGATTAATTCATCATATTTATATTCTTATGGTTTTGGAAATGTTTCCATGATAGCTAGTGATGATATGATTTTTCTAAACCTAGGTGAGATGTTGGTCTTCATCAAAATTAATCACTAATGTTCTTTAGGGAAAATGGAATTGTTTTGAAGGGTATTATTAATAAATGATACATGTTTTTGGTAATTTATTATATCTTATGGAAATCATGGGAGTGTTAATTGGTTAAAATATTGGGGTATATGACTATACATCATTATGTTTTTGATAACATTAATGTAATACATGATAGTAATGTATAAAAATCATTGGGTCTATAGATCATGGGTGACTATGTGCATGAAATGGTTTGATGGATTGGATGTGGATATCGAGAGAATTGTATCATATTGTTTCTATTAGAGTTAGTAATGTTTCTCTTGTAAGAACCTGAAACATTTTTTAAGGTATGTTTTTCCTTTTCAAGTAGTTTTTGAGAAAAAAGAGGAAAATTGGGAAAATCTGGGAATTTTATGAGTACACGTTGTGTAATTTCTATGTACACACCATGTACTTTGATGCCTTTGGAAGTAGTGTGTTGGTCGTGTCATAGCCACAAACACGGCCATGTAAGGGTGACTTGGAGGCCGCCTAAAGCGGATTACGGAAATGGGAAGTACATGTCGTGTACTTCATAACTAAAAGTCATGTACATTCTTTTTTATTTCGTTAAACGGAACGGTGTCACGCGTAATCCCTATTTCCGTCTTCTTCTTCACATAATTTCGTCTAGAGCATCTAAGGAGGCCAAATCTTCTCCGAGCCACCAATCTGTCACCGGTAATCCGAACCGAACTCTATCGGTTGCAATAGAATCACAATGGTGACTTCTTGGTTCTTCTTTGGCCATGATTCATGATACCTTTTCTCATGTGAGTTATCTGAGGTTGAATGTTTTAGAGGTTTTGGAAGATCTACTCCATTCTAGGCCGATTCACAGGCCAAGGTTCAAGTATATCTATCTCCTAGGATCGTGTTAGGTGTTTTTTGATGCCTTACGTTGAACGTCATTGAGTTTTTGTAATAAAGTAACAGATACCCATGTATCGGGTGTCTTTGGTTAGGGTTTTGATCCTGTTTTATTATCTGCCTTCGATTTCTTGTGTCCATGGGGATATTAGATGAATAATGATTGCTTGTTATCATGTATGAGTATCACACCATGGATATTTTCCTTATTTAGGTAGTTTATCTTTGTTTGGCTTAGGTTTCCTGTGAGGCAGACCTTGTTGCATTGATTTTCTGCCTTGTTATAATTGATTGCATGTATTGGCTATTTTTTATATGTTTTTGATGCATTGTAGCTATTATACATGTAGTGTTTGAACTTACGTAGGGCTGGTGATAGTCGATTTCGCAAGAGTAGACTTCTTAGGGCTATGAGAACCTGGTGCGAAGAATAAAGTGGGAATAGATGATTAAGGGCTTTCCTAGAGAGTCGGTAATATTAATATCGTTCACAGGACCTATGGGAATTGGACTTTTTGCTCCTTCAGAGTGTCCTTAGATTCCATATGTATCGAGACCATAGGGGGAATTAGACGTAAGATCTTCCAAAGAGTATCTATAAATATTGTTGCAAGACCACATAGGAATTGACAGTGAGTGCTTCCCATAGTGTATATGCCTTTGTATGATTACTTGACTATAGGGGTCTGCTAGTTTGGTCCACCCAGAGAGTTAGTGTGAATATTATTTTGTTGGTTGTGACGAGTCCACCAAGCCAAAGAACAAGCTTGGATTTTGTGCTGCTGGTTGTTTTGGTATTCTGCTGAGATACCTGTTTCGTTACTTGCTATGCCTTTGGAATATAGAGCGGTTTGGAAGATTCCTTGGTTGATAATTTAATGATAGAATTAAATTAATAAATGAATATGAATGGAGATTTTTTTGGATTTTTTAGTTAAGTGTACATGTGTTTCTCTACTGCATTAATTTCCATTACTTTTGTTATATTGCTCACTGACAGTTGGGAATAGACCTTGTGGTGGTTACCTACTGGGATTAGTCTCACACCCTATTTGGGTGCTGAATTTTAGACCAAACAAGTTATATGGTTTCAGTTTTGGATAGGTATTGTGGGCCTTCTACTTCAGGTACATGATGGCTGGTTGGAGCTAGAGAACATAGTACCAAGCATAGGGGTTGCTATGTTGCAGGAGTTGCTGTTTACTTTTAGTAATTTGGGTTCAGTTGTATTTCAGCACGTTGCTTGGTTTACTGCTTTACATAGATACATGTACCATGCATTATCGTTATTATATTATGCATCGATGCTGCTATTTAGTTTTAGTTGTTATATGCTATTTACTGCTTTTATATTTTTTATGTTGATCCTTCTGCATTATACTTTACCAAATGAGGGCATAGATTCCCCATAGACTCACCAAGGCCTTCGCTGCTAGTCAGCAGCCTCTGGCGTATGGGGAAACATGCTCAAGGTCATTTTGCAAACATGGTACAGGGCACCAGTTGGGTGGCTCCGAATTAGGGACATTACCATGTGGTATCAAAGGAGGTTATTTTCTTTTCTATTGACTTATTGATTACAGACACTAGACAGGGATATGATGGAATAGGTAAATGGTAAATAATTGTGCCCGGGAGTTCTATGACATGTTTACCGGGAAAAGCTAGGTAACCTTGAATGTTGAAATTTTTGAGTTTTGCAAATGTTGCAGTTTAATTGATTTCACTGTTGGGTGGTACACTTGTGTTGTGCTAATACTATTTATCTGATATTGGTTCTATTTTGTAGAAACTCGATGATATGAGGGCATGCCATATCATGCATCATATAGGCCCTTGTTAGAAAATCACATGTCATGCATTTTTCCATACTTTCTAAGTTGAATTAGAAATTGCATGCTATGGTGATAGAATTTGTGATAGACTATTCATGTTGTTGTGATAGCTGCTATGATAAAATTTCTTCTATGTTTATTGGGTATCGTTTGTCTATATATTATTTATTATGGATTCAAAACATTGTTCATAGAGGTGTTATGGGCCCTCGAGGATCGGAATTTGGTGGATCGTGAGTTTGTTATAATGTTTACTTGTTATATGCATTGTTATGATGCCAAGCTTTGATTCGTGGGGAGTATGGTCCCCCATGGATCATATTCTGGCACCTTAACACTTGTTTTTTTGTGTTTTCTGGGCTCCGGTGCAGTTCTGAGCCTACTGTCTGGAAAAACCCAGAATACACGGTGTGTACTTTATGAATACACACCGTGTAGTTTTTAGTCGTGTCACAGACTGTGTGGGCAGGGACACGGGGTTGTGAAAGTTCTTGTAGGAACACGCCATGTACTATATTAGCACGCATTGTAGTCTAAAATAGGTACCCCAGCCATGTCACAAACAACACGGGTCAATGTTACCTTCCATGTACACGTCGTGTAGTATCAGCTATGTGTCATGTCATGTCGCTAACAACACGGGCCAGGTAAGGCATGTCTAGTACACACCGTGTACCATTTGAACACGCTGTGTGGTTTTGTATTAAAGGATCCATGTGACCTAGACGTGTAGTTGAATACATGGTTTGGGAAATCCGCCAGACAACACACCATGTACCATGTTGACATTCCATGTAGTAGTGGTTTGTGTACCAGTCCATGTGACTAATGAAAGAGGCATTGGGAAAAATATTAAGGACATGTTGTGTTGTGGAAAAACACATCGTGTAGTGTCCTGCTATGAAATTCTGTATTCCTATCCATGTAGGAGTATCCAGGAAAAGAGGAAAATGGTTAGTACACGGTGTGTATTTTTAGAACACACCGCGTACCCGGGTGGTTTACACATCCAGGTATGGCCAAGGTATATGCCTAGGGTAAAATTTCAGGAAACACATCATGTAGTGGTACTACACTCCATGTAGTCATGTTTTCCCCAAATTTTAGAGTTTTTCTCTCCTATTCTGTTTTCCTCTCTTATGTTGCAACTGTGTTCGTCATTAATTAAGGTGTGGTTTTGACCTTGCAGATTCATGTCGCCAAGACGTCCTCCTGTTGCACGTTAGGAACTAGGATGTGACCGTACGCCTGTTACAACAGACCATGGACTACCATTTGTTCCACCTATCGTTCTAGACATGGAAACTATAGTGAATCAAGACACTAGTGTCAATGCTTAGTTCAAAGAGGGTTTCATGAGATTCATGAAGACCTTCCAGGGAGATCAGCATCCTGCCCCATCTATGGCTGAGCTAACACGGGTTTTTCAGCAGCAACATCATCCCACGCTCACAGGTGATGGAGGATCACAGGCTGTGGATTCATGGCTGGAAGGCATGCTATCTATCTTCGAGCACCTGGAGATGCCTCCAGAGGGGAGAGTGAAGCTTGTGACTAATATGCTATGAGATTCTACCAAGAGATTGTGGTATGTGGTTTTGCGGGTAGGGAACAAACAAGCTATGTCTTGGGATGAGTTTCAGCGTATGTTATACTACTAATTCTATATGCAAATGCTGAGGGATGACAGAGCCAGAGAGTTCATGAACCTGCAGCAGGGTAATCTCACAGTTATGGAGTATTCCTCTCACTTCAGAGAGTTAAAAAAGTTCACTCCCGTTAAGGGGAATGATGAGATTTTTTTAGCGAGGATGTTTGAGGAAGGCCTCAGACCAAAAATCATATCAGAGGTGGACATCTTTCAATTGAATTATACTACTCAGATAGTCAACCAGGTGCTTATCACGGAGAGAAATCTGTGGGAGACTGGACCTGTGTACCAGGGTGGTTCAGCATCTGAGGTTGATTTATTTCAGACAGATACTAGGAAGCACCACCAAGAGTATACACGAGGTTACTCGAGGATGCGAGGTATTCCATCTGGTAGATAGGATCATCCCTTTAGCAACCAAGTGGTGTGATATCAGTGTGGAAAAGGTAGTCATAAGAGGCCTCAGAGACCGAGAGACCATGTGGAGTGCGGATATTGTAACAAGATGGGTCATCAGCAGTGTTTCTTAAAGGTTTTCCTTCCAGCGGCTAGTAAAGGAGGATCAATTCTGACCCCACATACAGGAGCAGGATTACCAGTTCGGTGGCAGACAGGGGGCTACAGTACTTCAGGACATTTAAGCCATGGTAGAGGCCGTGTACACAGTGGTCAGGCTCAGGGAGGTTCAGCTCAGGGATCTCAGGCTGCTACACAGGGCCATGGTGCAGGCCAGACATTTGCGGTAGATCAGATTCATTAAGAGCTAGATCCTAGACCTTCAACAGTTCGATGTACGATTCTAGTAGCCTCACTTGTATGCTATGCACTTTTCAATACAGAATCTTCTCATAGCTTTATTTCTATTCATAATGTGGATGGCCTTATACTTACTATTTATAATTTTGAGGATATGATGATGCTATAAACTCACTTGGGAATTAGAACTACTAGCGTGCATCAGTTCTTAGACTTCCCCCTTGAGGTTGGTGGGTGTTGTTTTTTGTGGAGTCTTTATGATTTGGAGATGACAGACTATGATGTCATTCTCTGGATGGACTAGTTAAATCCCTTCCAGGACTTTGTCAATTGCTATCGTCGTAGGGTGAGTTTCACATTACCATAGGGTGTATCTTTTCTTTACAAGGGAAAATAGGATTTCAATGCAAGAAGAGCTAGACCAGATCATCATAGGTTGGGCGGGGTTAAAGCCCAAATTTCTAGCGTATATCTAGATGACCAAAGAATTTATTAGATATATTTTCCTCCATTGGTTGATCACATTCCAGATGTCTTTCCATAAGACTTTTTAGATTTTCCTCTAGAGCGAGAGGTAGAATTCTCTATTGATCTTGTTCCAGGAGCGTCACTGGTATCCATACCTCCTTATAAGATGTCTACACCTGAGTTACATGTGCTCAAGAATCAGTTGCAGGAGTTGAAATAAAAGGGTATTGTCCGACCCAGTACTTCTCCTTGGGGTTCGCCCGTTCTGTTTTCAAAGAAGGCGGATGGTACTTTACGACTTTGTATGGATTATCAGAGTCTAAACTAGTTGAAGGTCAAGAACTGATATCCATTTTTCATAGATAGATGATCTCTTTGATCATCTACGAGGATCCAGGGTGTTCTCGAAGATCGACATGAGATCTGGCTATCATCAGTTGCGTGTGAGACCATCTGATATACCTCTTACAGCCTTGCAATGTAGGTATGGTCAATATGAGTATTTGGTTATGCTTTTCGACCACATGAATGCGCCAGTAGTTTTCATGGTGCCGATGAACAGAGTTTTCCATCCTTACTTGGATTCTATCATGGTGGTTTTGATGGACGATATCTTGGTGTACTCATACACTTGTCATGAACATGATACCCATCTTGAGATCATTTTGACTACAATATGGGAGCATCAGTTATATGCTATGCTCTCAAAGTGCCTATTATGTATGGATGAGATTCACTTCCTAGGTCATGTCATCTCAGAGACAGGAGTATCAGTAGGCCCAGAGAAGGTGAGAGGAGTAGTTACATGGGTGAAGCCAAAGAATGTGTTCGAAGTATGAAATTTCATAGGGTTGGATGGTTACTACAGGCGGTATATACATGACTTCTCGTGCATAGAAGTGTCTTTGCTGGGATAAACTAAGAAGGGGGTGAAGTATGTTTGGTCAGAAGCCCGTGATTCAGTCTTTCAGAAGCTGAATGGGAGATTGACTTCAGCACCGATTCTTGTTTTGCCGGAGCCGAGAAAGAGTTATATTGTTTTCTGTGATGCATCTAGCATTAGCTTGGAGAAGTGCTTATGCAGAAGGATTATGTTGCTGTATATGGATCTAGGAAATTGATTCCACATGAGAGGAACTATCCTACACTAGACCTGGAGTTGTCTGCAGTTGTTCATGCTTTGTGTTGTTGGATTCATTATCGTATGGCAGAGTATTTTGTGGTATATACTAACCACAAGAGCCTCAAGTATATCTTTATGTAGTGTGACATAAATCTGAGACAGTGGAGGTGGGTTGAGTACCTACAGTCCTTCAATTTAGAGCATGATTATAAACCTGGGAAAGGAAACGTTGTGGCAGACACACTGAGCAAGTGGACACAAATACAGGCAGTTCATGAGGCCAGCAGTGAGTGGAAGCATATGGCTTTGTTCTCAGAAATGAATTTGGAGGTTCATGAGAGATAGGGTCAGACTTTTATTTCTTCTGTAGTTGTTACCTCTACCCTTCTTGAACGAGTTCAAATGAGGCAACTATCATATTCTGAAGGCCTAGTTCTACGGGAAAGTGTGTCAGGAGATGACCCTCTTCCCAGATGGACTATAGGCAAGGGTGAGATCTTATGATTCCAGGGACGCATATGGGTGCCAGTAGATATACGTGAGGAGCTGATGTGAGTCCTTAATTCTTCAGTTTGGGAAGTTCATCCAGCCGTCACCAAGACATATCATGATCTGCACTGCCAGTATTGGTGGCCAGGTATGAAGATGGACGTTACTGGTTTTTTCATGAGGTGTTCTACCTTTCAGCAGGTGAAGGCGGAGCACCAGCGGCCATCATGGCTTTTACATCAGCTACCCATTCCCGAGTGGAAGTGGAATGATGTCACGATGGAAATCATGATAGGGTTACTAAGATCACCTCGAGGGAATGACATGGTATGTGTTGTCATTGACAAGATCACTAGGGTTTCTTACTTTTTTCCGATTAAAGAGACCTTTAGTGTTAATGAGATTAGATGGTTGTACATCTGTGAGATTGTATACTTCCATGTGTTTCCAAGTACTATCATTTAAGATAGGGATGCCCTCTTTACGTCATATTTTTGGCAAGGGCTACTGAGGTCTTTGGGTACACATGTACATCTAAGTATTACTTACCATCATCAGACAGATGGTCAGTCAGATCACACGATTGAGGTTCTAGAAGTCATGCTACGAGCATGCATCTTTGATTTTGGAGGTTCTTGGAAAGACATATACCTCTAGTATATTTTTCATACAATAATAGATTTCATGAAACTATTCAGATGACACCTTACAAGGCTTTATATGGAATGTCGTGCCGATCATCCTTGTGTTGGCTGGAGGTAGGAGAGGCAACTATACTGGGACCTCATCTTGTTCAATAGACTATAGAACATGTGGAGACGATTCAGAAAAGGATGTCAAGTTCACATTCTCGGCAAAAATATTATGTTGATTAGCAGAGACGACCATTGGAGTTCATGGTCAGAGATCATGTTTTCCTATGTGTTACCGCGAGGTTGGGACACAAGAGGATCAGATGATAGGGTAGGATTTCACCGAGATATGTCAGGTCATTTGATGTTTTGGAGAGCATCAGGTTGGTTGCTTATAGGTTGTAATTACCTCAGAGCTACAAGGATATGCACGATGTCTTCCATGATTCTCAAATTCAACGCTATTTCTCAGACCCATCTCATGTTTTTCAACCAGATTAGGTTGAGTGGGAGAAGGATGCATCATTCGGGGAACATCCTATCAGGATTTTTGATCTTAGTGCAAAGGTACCCATGGAGAGTCTGTTAATGTAGTATGGGTGCTATGGAAACACAACCGTGTACAGGATTAGACTTGCGAGAGGGAGGCTGATATACAATCATAGTGGCCAGAGTTGTTTGAGGTTTCTTCTTCGCCACCTTGTTTGGGAAATTCCGGGACAAATGTATTTAAGTGGGGGAAGTTTGAAAGTACCCAGAACTTATTTTCAGGTATTATTTTCCTTTTCTATTAGTTTTTTAAAAAAAGAGGAAAATTTGGAAAATCAAGAAATTTTAGGAGTACAGGCCGAGTACTTTATAAGTACATGTCGTGTACATTGATGCCTCTGGAAGCCGCGTGATGGATATGTCGGGGCCACAGGAAAGGCTGTGTAAGGATGACATAGTGGCTGCCTAAAGGGAGTACGGAAAAGGAAAGTATGCCTCATGTACTCTAGAAGTACATTCCATGTAATTTCTTATTTATTTCATTAAATGGACCAGGGTCGTGCCAAATCCCTATTTCCATCATCTTCTTCACTTAATTTCGTTTAGAGAGTCGGAGGACACCAAATATTCTCTGAGTCTTTGATCCGTCACTACTTATCTGAATCTAACACCGTCGGTTGGAATAGAATTGCAGTGGTATGTTCTTGGTTCTTCTATGGCCATGTTTCCTAATTCCTTCCCTCATGTGAGTTATCTAAGGTTGAACATTTTAGTAATTTTTTTAAGATCTACAAAATTATTGTCCAATTCACATGGGGATGTTCAATTATATCAATCTCATAGGATAGAGGTAGGTGATTTGATTCCTTACGTTGAACGTCATTGAGTTTTGGTGAAAAATTGTTGGATACCCATGTATCAGGTATCTTCAGATAGGGTTTTGATCCTATTTTATTATCTTCATTATATTTATAGAGTACTTGAGGATATTAGGTGAATATTGATAGCTTGTTAGCATTTTTGAGGATCACCCCATGGGTGTTTCCCTTGTTTTGGATGTTTATCATCGTTTGGCTTAGGTTTCCTGTGATGTAGACCTAGTTGCATTGATTGCCTGCATTGATATAATTCATTGCATGTATTGAATACTATTTATTAGTTTTTGATGCATTGTATCTATTATTCAAGTAGTTGTTGAATGTAATTAGGGATGTTGACAGTCGATTATGCCTGGCCGGAATGCTCGGGGATGTGAGAACCCGGTGTGGAAGACTAAAGAGGGAATTGACAATTAAGGGCTTCCCTAGAGAGTCTGTTATTTTAATATCATTCGCAGGACCTACAATAATTTGAATTTTTTCTTCATAAGAGTGTCCTTAGTTTACGAACATATTGAGACCACAAGGGGAATTAGACACAAGAGCTTCCTCAGAGTGTCTATAACTATCGTTGCTAGACCGCATGGGAATTGACGGTGAGTGCTTCCCAGAATGTATGTGCCTTTGTATGATTACTTGACTATAGGGTTCTACTATTTTGATCCACCCAGAGAGTCAGTGTGAATATTTATTAGTTGGTTGTGATGAGTCCACCAAGCCAAAGAAAAAACATGGGTTTTGTACTGCTTGTTGTTTAGGTAGTCTGCCGAGATACCTGTTGTGTTACTTGCCATGCCTTTGGAATATAGAGATGTTTGATAGATTCCTTGGTTGATAATTTAATTATTTAATTAAATTAATAAATGAATGTGAATTGATATTTTTAGGTTTTTTTACTTTAGTGTACTCCTATCTCTCTATTGCATTTATTTCCATTACTTTTTTTATATTTATCGCTAACGTTAGGGCATTGATCTTGTGGTGGTTGCCCACTGGGATTAGTCTCACACCATGTTTGGGTCATTCTTTTCGGCCCAGATAGGTTATATTGTTGTAGGTGTGGATAGGGATTGTGGCCCTTCTACTTCACGTACATGATTACTGGTTGGAGCTGGAGAGCATATGACCGAGGTTAAGCTTGCGATGCTGCTGGAGTTGATTTTTACTTTTAGTACATTAGTTTCAGTTGTATTTCAGAACATTTCATTGTTTTCTAATTTCCATAGATACATGTACCAAGCAGAATCATTACTATATTATACCTTTCTTCTTCTATTTAGTTTCAGTAGTTGTATGATGTTTACTACTTCCGCTATTGTTTATGTTTATCCTTTCACTATATACTTTACCAAATGAGGGCATAGTTTCCCCATGGACTCACCAAGTCCCTCATTGCTAGTGGGAAGCCTATGGCATTTGGGGAAACACACTCACAGTCATGTGGTGAACTGGGTATGGGGAACCAGTTGAGTGGATCCAGATTCGGTTCGTTACACACTGATGGAGACATTTTTTCCTCAATTATGGATGATGTAATGTTTTGAGAGGATTGATAAGAAAGGATGAGAAGTGGTGTCTCTATAAGATATTGGAGCCTATTATGAATAACACTGAAGGTGACATATAAAGGAATACATATGGTAGGGAGAAAACCATTTTATATGGATGTTTTGATTATGGTTATTACTTAATATTCTATAGATGTTGAGGATACTAATCTAGGTGATATGGGAATGAAAATTGATTGATATTTATCATGAGATTAGAAGATCAAATAGGATAGAAAGATCCAGCTATTAGGGGAAATAATTAATGGTGTGTGGGCCATGGAGGCATAAATCTCATGTGTTTAGGTTCAAGATTGTTATTAGAATGGTCATTGGAAAATAGATATGGAATCATGATTTCATTGTATAGGTGAATTTAATTTCATTTGGTTCCTTAGTGACTACCAAATACCTGATTTAGATGAGATATTATAAAAATTATGTATGTTGGAATTGTCCTCAAAATATTATTTATTTGAAAAAAGGGTGAGATATCTCAAAGCTATTATAGTAATCATTAGGGGATTACATAAATTGTTTTTGTTGGTCAAGGAACAAGCTAGCATGATTTGGGTTTATACTCCTATGTGGGTATTTGGATGATCTCATTACGTCCTCAAGGATTTGAGAATTGTGTTTTTGAGGTGATATGTTACTTTGGTTGGTTTTGTTGAGTGTTTCTGTTTGATATCATCTAGATGGGGATAAACTTATGAATTTTGGGTGAAATTGTGTGTGGTGGGAGGGGCACTACAATGGTATGACATTAAACAACTTGGAATGTGATTCTGTATGTTATTAAAATTGTTTAGATAACCATTATCATTTCTAAAACAATACAAGAGAAAATTTATAATATAGTGAACCAAGATCATATAGATTATATTAATGACAACAATAAGTTTTCTTGGGATAAACCTGTTATGTTGGGAGACATCTCGATATTTCGGATGGTGAAAGGTGGGTAACCAAATTAATGTCCAGTATTGTTATCTATTGTTTAAAGTGGGATTGTAGAATATCATTTAGTGTTATGGGTTATAACATAATGATTTAATGGATGATGGATTACTTTGGTAAGTCATTATTTATTGTTAATATACCACAATAAATTTTATGAATGGGAAGTTCTATAGTGGGGAGGTTGTAAATCTCGGAGTCATTTGGGTTTTGAATTTTAGGCGAATTTTAATTTTTTTTCATAGGGTAAGGGATCTTTTTATAATATTTATTCAAAATTTTCTTCCATGTTTTTGGTAATATATATTAGGATTTTTAGGATAGGGATTGGGGATCATGTAGTATAATTAGTTCTTGGGTGAGCCGTGAAGCATGATCAGGGAAACATGATAAAATTTCACACTTGTAATATGTTTTTCATGATGCAATATTAGAATCATGGTGTAATTTAGTGAGGGGTTTTTCATATCATATGTGATTACTTTTCAACATTAGGGTATTAATAGATTTTTGAAATGGATATTACTCTTTTGAAAGGTTCACATTATGATAATGATTTAACACTATAGTGATGAATCTTAGCATGTATTTGACTAATCTTATGGTTTTTTCATTAACATCCATAGAGAATAAGGAATTCATGTACACAAAATTATGAAATTCAATAATTTTTACTATAATTGGGATAAGTTATCCTTGGATGATCATTACTTGACATTGTATAGTCAATGGATTATAGGGCCTATGAAACAAGGACCCACGTCACGACCCCTATGGATGTGTTCTCACTACAAATCAGATGTTTCCTTATGTGGGGGAATTTATGAATTTTTATAATTAAGTTCATCATGTTTTATTGTCTATGTGATATGGGAGGTGAACATTCTGGTTATCCTCCCCTATCCCCCTTCCCTCCATCATTCCTCATGGTTTGAGGTGGTTCTGTGAGCATTGTGTGGGAGAACTAAGGTATGATCATCTTGTTCTTTCATCATTCATATTCTCCATGAAATTCAACTGATTTTAGTTGATTTGGTTTATGGGTATGGAGAAAATTTTACTAAATCATGGTTTTCTCATTATGAAATTATGGATATTTTTCTTGATACTAATAAAGGATTTTTTTAGAAAGATAATTACAAATCATTTATAATCAGTTTTTTATAGCTGAATTACACTATTGATTTTTTAAGGTATTTTTACATAATTGGCTGAAAATATGCACTGTATTTAGTAAAATGAATTTATACCAATTCTAAGAAATAAATTTTGTAAAATTATTTCTCTATTATAATATAATAATCTCTATATTTTTAATGTATATTAACTTTATTCTTGTTCGAAATGAATAGAAACTGAAGTAAAAATACATTATTATGGTAATTATAGGGGTTACAATAAATAGATAGGGATTAAAATAAACTAAAAAATTTCAGAATTATATTTTTTAAGTGTATCATGACTATAATATTTCATCTATTTTATTTTTTTTTGTTTTGGTTCCACATTAACTAGAATATTATTTTTATTTATTTTTTTTGTCTTCAAAATTTTTCACCATGTTCACCAATAAATAGACACCTCCACTATTAACTTATTCGCATACATTTTGAACTATATAATATAAAATTAAAAGAAAAATAAAATATGTAATTATTTATATTCATCCATGATAATTGTTTCTCCCCCCATGACCAAATAAATAAATCTTATGTTGTCATCGAAAAGAGGATTCTCAAAGAAGAGGTAATTGCATTTAGTGATATGTTTTGTGTTTCTTTCTTACATAAATATAGATCTATATTATATAACCATGTTAAAAAGTAGAAATAAATATTATTAATATAATTATATGTTTTTATGTTAATGGTACATAATTTTTCTAACTCCTTCCATCTGATGATAAATGATAGTTTCATGCATGTGTAGGATTTTAATGCTACCTCCATTGAGTGATGTGGTCAGTTTTTTCTGTCTTTAAGACATGTCATAAAATATTGATGGTTTGAATGAATATATAAGATGAATACTATATTATTACGGTTACAGAATGATATATTATTATTTACCTTTCTTTATTTTGGTTTATTAGAGAGGACAATATAACTCATTTATACATACATACTACTACCTTAATGAAGTGATGTAATTCATTATTCATCACCACATTATATGATTAGTTATAAAATAGTATATAAAAATATATATTACAATTATAAAATGATTATTATTATTTATATTAGTAACCCATAAATGAGGTGCTATGATCAAAACATTTATTCTAAATCATGCATGGGAAATAGATGAGTTTCCACATGAATGTTCATTTTAATGAAGATTTGTTAATAGATGGGTATTTTAGAATTAAATTAGAATTATAATAGTAATAAAATCATGATTATGGGTCTTTTAAATTTTTATAATTAATGAAAAAAATATCATGGAGTCTAAGATCACGTACAATGAAATTCAAGACCCTAGGTAATAGTTTATGTTACAATCTAATTTTTAACATGGATTATTTATGATTGAATATATATATAATCAATTTATATTATATTTATCCATTAAAACACATTTATATTTTATATATTAGTTATTTAAGGTTTCTATATTATTTGTTAATTAAACTCTCTTTGGTAGTTAAAATGATTGAGAAAGTGGGATTTTTTAAAAGTAGACTTCATTTCCTCTTTGTAGGACAATAGTTCTACTCTGTGTCTATGTTATTTAAAATGTTTTCAAGAATTATATTTTATATTATCATATAAAAATTTAAATTCAATATTTACCATATTTTTCATTCCTTTCGAATTATAAAAAAATAAATTTCATAATGTTTCCAAAAATGTTATTTATTGTAAACCCTCAAAGATTTTGTAAAATATTTATTTTTTTAAATAAATAAAATATTTTTTATATTTTTAAATAAAATTAAACACTGATATTATATCTCATTACATGTGTCAGAATATTTTCTACTTATTACACACAATACTATGTTTTTATTTCAACCCATGAAACAATGTGTCTAAATAAAACATGACATAGTATTAAAATATTATTCTATAATATGAATCAAATCACAAAGACCCTGGGATGGAAGAAATTATATTGAAAATTGATTTAAATATATTCATTATATGTGAATGTTATATGAAATCACTGGAGATCAATTAATTATAAATTAAAATAAGAACCATTTGAAAATAAATGAAATATTTTTTCTAAATTCTTTTTTTCAATAAATGAAACAAATAAGATATTATTAATTTTAATAATTAAATGTATATATTTTTTTAAATAGATTATTTAACATTTATATTACGTGATTTAAATACATGATAAAATATTAATCTAATAATATGAATAAAAATATATGTTTTCTATAAAAAAAATTTACATAATTTTGTGTAGTCCATTTAAAATTTATTATTTATAAGTTAAAATAATTAATTAACCAAATAAAATACGTTTTTAAATTAGATTGATAAAATTATATTAGGGTACTTGTATAATATATTTTATTAAGAAGATAAATTATTTGATAAATACTAAAAAAGTTGTTGTTATTAATAATTAACTTTTATTTTACGCATTTAAAAACATCCAAACTATTTTATGATGGGATTAACAGTAAGAATAATATATATATATATATATTAATCCAATTTAAGTAATTTTAATCAAATAAATTTTAAATTTTTATATACAAAACTTTTTTTAACTATTGAACATTTTCTCTTCATGAAACTGATGTTTCCTCACAACTATGAAATTAATATAAATTTAAAATTTTTCTCTTCATTGGATAGAGTTTGGAAAATTAAATTACATATTTTTATTTTAATTAATCATATTATCTAATTATTTAAAAATAATTTTTTACCGTAATTTATAGTAAAAAATTAACAAATATTTACCATGATTATGGTAAAATTTTGTTTACTAAGGGTTAAACTAAAAAGATAATGGATAAAAATTACCTAAACATGTAATATAATAGTATTCATATATTTATAAATTATAAATTATATTATATGGAATGATTCATTATGAAACCTTTTTCACTAAAAATCAGGTTACACTTTTTTGAATTAAACATTTAAATGTGTTCTACTCACCTCCACCCCTTATACTCTCCACATGAGACATACAAAACACATTTTATTCTGAAAATATATACCATGATAAATTATTTAAATCCATCATTTCATCCCACAATGATTATTTCTATAAAATAATACCTAATAATAATATTGGTTGAATCCAAAAAAAATTCAAAATAAAGGGTAACGTTCATTTCTAATAATTTTATTTTTATTCTTCCCGACCTCCATAAATTATTATTAAACCATGAAAATATGATAATATTTTTATATTAAATATACATAGATTTTTTTCAATTTAATTTCATTTAACCATCTCTTCTTCCATCAAAGTGGTACATAATAATTGTACGTATGTACATCGGGCTACATTCTTACAACCCGATATTATTCGTTTTCCATCAAATGATCTCAAGGGTGGATATAATGATATATTTAATGATTACAAATGAAATTGATGATATAATTTTTCCACTATAACAATAATAAATTTTCTTACTTCTTACATCCTAACCTATTAAAAAATAATAATGACATTCATGTGTACGACATACTACCACCGTGCAGACTGTTGTGATGACTTCTTCATTTTTGATATATTTGGAATTAATAAAAACATTTTATATAATTTAATATTATATTATTAAAATAAGTATACTTATGAAATTATGATATCTCATATTACATCTTACCTTCCATTACATGGGGAAAAGATAACATCATTCAAGTGTACGGTGGACTATTGCCTCTCAATGCGATGTGAATATTTTTCCACATAGACTATAAATGGAAGTTAAAACAGATATGTTTAAAAAATAATATGTGACATAAATTACATATAAATTATTATATAACGATAATATAATTTTTACCATTATTTTATTTTTTTGCATCACGAAAATGGAAATAATGTTCATGCGTACGTTGGACTGAACCTCTCGAGGAACATGCAATTTCTTATTCAATATTTGACTTTTATAGATCATGATAACTACATATATACTGAATATATATTATTTTTATATTATGGTTAAATTTATTGATATGACACAACCATTTTCTAATTATGATCAGTAAAAAAATAACAAACCCAAACATACACAAAAATGATTTGGTTATTAATCGAATCTTGATTTTAAAAAGGAATTTTTGATAAAAAAGTAATAAACTGTCGTATATAAATAATATATGGTACGATACAAATGATTTTTTTGTCAATTTTTTTATGAATTTATATTTATTATTTGATAGGTTATAATGTTCTTGAATGAATTTGAGACATAAGGTATGTGATTTCTAGTTTGTCTTTTTATTTTCGGGAGAAATATGAAGATTCACCACTCGTTTCATTTTTTATGTTTGTACAGTTCCCAATTGACATTGTATAACATCAATAAAATTATATTAATGATATTTAATGTTTCATTTTATGTTATTCATTATTTTGGAATACAATTCAAAATATCACTAAATTGGTAAGTGAATTTTTGTTTTACATTTATATACATGAGATACATGCCATATTTACCCCTTGTTTATTAAATGTGGTTTATAAAATATAAATTAAAGTATTTTTAAATTTTTTATATTGTAATGTATGATTATTTACATATATATTTTTAGATATCTATTTTTACATGATTCTAGTTAAAAATACTCCTTGGCGGAAAGTTATTTTTGTCTCAATTTTCCATCATTGATATATATGTCATGATATTCATTTATTTTATTTTATTAGGATAATATAAAGCCCATTTGACATGCAATATCATAAAAATTTAAATTATAATGATAATTTATTTTAATTTATGTTTCATTTAATGTTAATCATTCATCGATCATATAATTCAATATTTCTAAAGTTGTTGTATTTTTATGATACAATATCATTATTTTTCAGGATTGTTTTTTATAATGTTTTTTATGATGATATATTATAATTCATCTCTCAAAAAAATCCGGAATTTTTTTATAATATCGTAATTTCAAGGGAATAATGTTTAACCGTTAATTATTATATATTAATTTTCTAATGAGACCATAATATTTATTCACGTAATTTATTTGTTATTCATATTTTCAACCGAAAACCATTTATCTTCCAAAACATTGATTTCAAGAAATGTTCTATAAATTTTTTTAAAAATTTTCATGAATGGTTTATAAAATTATGTTTTACCATTATTTTAATATTTAAACTATTTAGAACCGAATCCTCTTGAAATTTATGAAACAATGTCTTTATTTCTTTTAATAAAAATATGAATAAAATCATTATATTAACAAGTATGACATGAAAAAATTCCACACTCCATTAACCATTGTTCTTATTTATTATTCTTTTATATGTTTTCAAGGTTATTTTCAAGGAAAATCAGTTTCAAATTTTTTAATTTTTTACCATTTTGTTCAAATATTAATGTATATTTTCGTCACAATTTGTTTTAATTAATTTTTAAAACATCCATTATAGGTTGAAAAGATTATTTTAAATTTTTTCCCCAAAATTATTTATAAATGTTTGTTTATAAAAAGTTATTTTCAAATAGCTTTTCATTTTCTCAATAAATTTTTTAAATTATCTTTCAAATTCATTTTACATATATGATGACATCTTTTTCTGTTACTTATGACTTTATATCAATATGATCTAAGGATACCATTCTTATAATATCTATGAATGGTTTTTATGCTGAAATCATGATTATGAATACTATTTCTATTTCACGTGTTATACTATGAGGAAGTGATTATGAACCCACATCATTTAAAAATTTAAAATCTAATGAAATGGTAATGAAACATATTCATTTTATATAGATTGTGATATGATTAAATTTTTTTAAAACCCATTTAACTTCTTGGGTTATGGTGTGATCAAGATTTTATTATATTTTGGAACTCATAAAAATGAGTTTTATTATATGATTTATGGGACATATATCTTTCTCCAATTCATTGGATAAATATTTATAACTATTGGTGTGTAAATAACATGAATAGTTATGGAACCTAGTTTTTTAAAAGACATTATTAAATATGATAGTGTTTGGATTTAACTTTGTATACTATGATGGTTTTTAGAGTGAAACCATTACACAATGATATACTTTGATGTGATCCTGGACAACTTTTAAAATTTTATTCTATAATTATATCTATGAAACAATTACATAAATAATGTTAATTTTATTCTTTCGTGGTTCATGTTCTTTAATTTCCCTATAATTTAGGTCTAATGAACTACCTAGATATATATGATAACTGATGTTTTTTATCATTTATATGAATGGTATGGTTTTCATTTGTTATTCTAAAATTCTGATACCCTTATTCTATAGTAATGATTATTTATTTTTTCCTTTTATACTTAATGAAAATCTAGGATCAAACATTTTTATGTTTCCTTTTCCTAGGTTATGAAAAAAAGTTTTTATTAGGGTATTTCATTGAAATATATTATATGAAAAGATATTTATGTGAGTTTTTAAAGAAATATTGAGAATTAAAAATATTTTTCTCTATCATCAAATGGAAATAAATAGTTGTGGTCTTTAAGAACGTGTTTCTGTAAAATAATAAAAATTATCTACAAAAATTAATATATATGTACGATAATATTTTTTCTATATTTTTAAATATTTACCAAAAAAAGTTTTAAATGATTCACTGTTTTAATGTTTACCACATGAATTATTTTCATTTTATTAAGATCGTTATTTTTAATGAAGGATAATTTAAATGTTTCCATGATTTTTTTCAGTGACTAAATTTTCCAATTTTTATGGATTTTTTTTAAAAAATTATTGAAATAATAGGATAATTTACCATTTTATCAATTAATGGTTAAAATACTCTTTTAAATGTATTTTTAATCTATTTCATCACCCTTATTATGATTCTTTTCTTCACTAGTTATAAAATATTATGATTTTATACACTTTATTTCACAATATGGCCTTTGATGATGATGTTTTAACTATGGTTCATATAAACATGTTTCTTTCCCACATGTTATTAAATTTATGATAGTGTGATGAATGTTTCATGGATTTTTGGAAGTCATATGAATGTTTTCCATCATGTTATGGGTGATCCCAAAATTATATATCCCTCTAATGGAGTAGGTAATGGTCTAAATCTCACTAGATAATATGAAATGTATAGGGTGTTAACATAATAGGTTATAGGTATTTATCAATTGTGTTATATTTAACTTTGTAGTGATCCTTGACTAATGTAATGATTTTCTATTATTATTATTATATAATAATTCATATGAAATTTTTATGCTTATTATATTATCTCATTTCTCTTGAATTAATGATTATGATTCATCACAAATAAGACTCATGTATTTAGAAATTATAAATATTTATTCATAGAATCATGATTTTTAATCTTTGACTATTTCTGTATCATCTTTATTATCTATTATTATTCTCTCATAACATTATGTTTATCTTATTTTTTCATATGATCAGTAATTTCTATCTCCCATATTCCCCATTAATAAAAATCGATCCTCACCATTTATTATTGTTCTATTTACCCATGATATGAAGAAATTGTGCAGTGTAATTTGTCTATGAAGGTGTCATTGAGAGAATAACATTTTGGGATATGTTGAGGAGCTTTAATAAAATATATTGATTGTGTATCTTATGACAAAACTAACCAACCCAATATGGTTTTGGGGTGTCAATTATTGAAAAATGTATTGAATATTATTCTAAACATACAAAATATTAATGTATTTTAAGATTATTTCACCTCACTTTGTATTTGAGTGTTCTTTTGATATTCATAGATATTATCCTATAAATAATGTTACTATATAATGTAATAAAACATATGAAAATAGAATATGATATATGTTCATCCTAAAAGGTACATAGGTTGATAAAAAAGAGTCATATTAAAGACAGGTTAGTTTGTATTTTCTTTTTTATATGAATAGTAATTTTTTCTATTATATAAATATTATAGTACTAGGATTTATGGATTTATTCAATAGACATAAATAAGATGAATAGTGTTAATAAAATGTGTTGTTAAAATGGTATTATGATCTATATAAGAACTAAATAAAATTGGACTTTGAATGTAATATATTTTTTATATTCTCAAGAAACAATTTCATGCCATAGATCATCATAGGAATCCAAATGAGCTTTTTCGAACAAACACACCATTTAGTTTTTCATGACGTAACATCTAACTTGTTTCCTTTGTCCATAAAATAAACTTGTTTGGAAAAAATTGATTTTTAGCCATAAAAAAGATATTTTCCATTCTCTAGTACATTGTTGCAAAAAAAATTCCTTTGTGATGTATTATTCGTAAGGATACCCAAAAGAATGTAATATTATTAAGAATTTTAGGAAACATGGGGAAATTGTATTTATGTAATGAGATGATATTATGAGAGTAATTTATAGTGATAACATTTCTCTAAAATTTTATATAGAATTTAAAAGGTAATTAAAAGATATTAAGTAGATGTAAGATGAATATATATCTATCAATGAGGAAAAATTAACATAGATTCATCACACACTTATTATATTGTCACCGACCTAAAAATTATTTGTTCATAAGTAGAATAAATAGATGTCTTCAAAACTAGTCGGCCAAAATTTACTCAAGTTGTTATTAGTAAATCATTCATTGTGCTGTAAATTTATAAATCAGTAGTGGAGATTCCCTTCATTCTCAATGTTCAAATTAGATTAGAAATAGGTAGTTTAAAGTAAATTCTAACAACTATTCCCATAGTGGAATGAAAATGAATGTGTGGAAAGATGAATGTATTAAATTATCTCAAAGGTATTAGAAAATGTTTTATTTAATGTAAATAATCCCACAATGATTATGAATGATAAAGATATGCTAAGAGTAAAACCATTGGAATGAATTTAGAGAGTGTATAATCTAATTCACCACCCACACTCTAATATTATAACTACAAGGATTATTGTAATTTTTCTAACTTGTACACAAATACAATGGTTAGGGATGATAATATAAATCAATAACCTATTAATCCAATAGTCATTGGGAAATATAAAGAGATCACAATTGTTATAGTGGGTCATAGGAATGATGTGGGTATTTTTATAATTTTAATTCCCATACAAACATATAGGGTTTTATAATATTCTAATTCTACCCATTATTTTATATCTATGAAATCATAATAGTGTGTCACATCAACACCTAGGTGCCTAGATATGGAATTATTAGTGAAAACTATTAATGTAATGATGATTTTATCTAAATATTATTAATCCTCCTAAAAAATGTTTTATGGGAATTTTTTTCCTTATAAATTATATGATTTCACCTCTAGTTGAATTTGAGGTGACATTAGTAAGGGATTATATTTATTTATATAAAGAGAATATCAATTACTATGTAAGAGAAGTAAAATTAAATATTTTGTAAGAAACATTTTTTTCCATCAATGTGATGTTAAATATTTACATACAATATAAAATACATCCATTTTATAGTTCTTATTACCTATTTATTTGGTGTATCAATATAAAATGGATGTGGAGAAAATAAAATTCCATATATACCAATTGTGTGAGAATATGTCGTTGTTTTTACAAAAATGTTTCATAGTTATACTCTAAAACATGTAGTTAGATTTTTTAATAAAAATCATACCTAGTTCTATTCCAACATCTAAGACTCCAAATAGAATAATTATCATTGAGATACAATAATTAATGAAGAAACTTTGGATAATATTAATAAGGGATTAATTTAGAAATGTTCATCGCCATGGGGTGTGCATATTCTTTTTTTAATAATAAAGGTTGTTCAATGATTATTTTAAGTCATTAGTAAGAATATAACAAGATTACTATCCTGAAAAATTATCACATACCACATGTGGATTATTTTTATCATCAACTATGTGGAGGTCAAAATTTATCAATGATTGACCTTAAATCTAGAAATCATTGGATATGGGTAATAATTGAGGACCTATAAAAGAGAATATTATATATTATGTATAGTTATTTTTAATTTATAGTGATTCTATTTGGACATAATAGTTCACTCATTATCTTTATTGATTTAGTGAATAATGTATTCATACATTACCAAGATTAGTTTGTTGTATTATTTTTAGATGATATTGTTATATAATATACGATCATGTAAGATGATGAAGATCATTTGGGCATTCTATTTCAAACCATGAGAATGGAGAAGTTTTATTTACAAAATTTAGTTATTTTTTATTCTGGCTACAAATTAATTTATTCATGTCTTAAAAAGTTATAATAAGGGGTATATCTAAGGATCCCCCAAATATAAAAGCTTTTAAATATTGTCTCAGAACAATAATATTATCTAAAACATGTATTTTTATTAGGTTGGATGGATACTACTGAATATTTCTAATAATTTTATTATGGATACTAAATTCAAAAACCAAAATTCTACGGATGGCATATATGTCCCACTTGAACAATGAATTTAGTGAAAATTTCAATGAGTTGAAGAGAACTTTGGCCAGTACCCATATAATGAAACTATAATATAGTGTATAAGGATATGTGATCTATAAATACACATCAATGAATAGTGTGATATGTTTTATCATTAATAATTTCATGGTATTATCTTATTCCTCGTGATAATTAATAGTTTATTCAAAAAATTACCAAACTCATCAATATGAATAAACTAAGATAAATTTTTATTTAAAATTATAGAATAATTTTCATTATCGTGAAAGGGTTTTCATGTATAAAAGTCATAAAATCTTAAAATACATTTTCACATAAAAAGAGTTGAATATATTATAAAGGATATAGTTGGAAAAGATCATATAATAAGACTTTTCAATACATTACAACCCTAAAATAGAAAATAGGGTGGGTGTTACTATGAGAATAAAGGAAAATGTTATTTTTTCATGATGGGGATTCAAAGAGATTAAATACATATGGTTTTATATATAATAGTCTGTGAGATAAAAAATAATGTATAATTATTCTACCATTCTAATATGAAGGAAGAACGATCTATAAATGTGATGATTAACAAGCTGTAGAAGTATGATTTGATTTTGAAAAAGATGTTATGGAATGTTTTCAATTTCGTTAGTGATTATTATTGAATGAAAATATTAGAAATATTCTTTATGAATCATAAATAAAAGAAATAAATAACTAGTTTTTAGAAAATGATCCTAGTTCAGCATTCTCTATTCATCCTAGAAGTATCAAGATGTATAGAGATCTAAAATTTAATTTCTTATGGTATAACATAATGAGATTTATTATGATGTTTGTTTGTTATATGTTAAATCCTTGATTTATTTGATTATTATTTATATTCATTATAGAGTAATTTTTTCCCTTTTGTTTTATTTGAGTTTTTTGATTAAAATGATATATTTTTGGTAATCATCTTGGTGTTCATGTTTGGAGCATGGTTTTCTGAATCATATTCCATTTCCCAGGTAGCCATGTCACCATGTGGTGTTTTTGTGAATAGTACAATCCTAGTGATATAACATGGTTTTTAAATCCATGGGTGGGGTGGTATATCCATTATGTATGTCATATTTAGATATGTTAGGGGAGCATGTTTTCTACATATTTTTCATAACCATACAACTTATCTAGGTTACTAAATTTTAGATTTTTGTGTTTTTCTTCTCCATAATTTTTATCACAAAACCCTCAATTCATCCCTGACAGATTATTTCATACCCTATGAGCCTCAGCCACTCTATCCTCATCCACTAGATCTATATATTGGTGGTTTATATTCTGTTATTCAAAAAATTCTCTCTTATAATACAGTATTCCACTTTTCTAGGGTTATTTATCTTCCTTCATAGGGTATCCATTTTCCAGAAGGATGGGTTCCAGATTATTGTTAGATAGTGATTTTTAGTGTTTAATATTGATGTTAATGGTTGTATAATTCCATTATAGGTTTCAATTAAGGTTTGTTTTTGGATTCCCTCAAGATTCAGGATGTTTCTTAACTTGAGGTAGGTTGTTCTATGATTAAATATTATTTTATGAATTTCATATTATTTCTTGAGTGTTTAAATGTTCACTATGATTTATTTTTGTGGTCATAATAGTTTTTTTCTGGGCTTTGATATTTTTATAGACTAAAAAGGAGGTTGTTAAAGAAAATTCATCATATTTCTTATTTAAACCCTTGTTGGTCTTCTTGATGGTATTTTATAAATTATTCAAATTGTATAATAAAATGTGAATGTGGTGAAAAACCTGATTTTGAATGGCTTTTCTATGAGTTTAAATTTAAATCTCTTCTTTGATTTGAATGGAGATATTTATCAATCATGGTTTTACTGTTTGGAGTTTATTTATGTTAATGTGATGTTTTATGTGATATGTTCAATGAACATTGAGCAGGAAGGGAAACCTGGGAATCTTGGTGGTTGACAAGGACTAGTAGGATAACATAATATAAAGTGGTTCATCATAAATTCATTTAGAGTTTTTAATTATTACATTACTGTCCAAATGAGAATGTTGATTGGATACCACTAGGTCAATGGGGTGTCCCCTCCAAATGGGTCATGCACGAGAACATTGTTTTTCAGGGTTTATATGTGAACTTTTCACAGAGATATGATTTACTATGGTTCCCATTTAATTCTAGTTCCTATAGATGTCCCCCATGACATAATGCTATTTTGTTATATTTTCTATACAATCAGCATACAGTGAAATTGATTAATTTTTTTTAAAAATATTCTTTTTTCCATTAAAATGTTTTCTATGAAATTTTTTATATAGTTTCACTTTTATAAAACATGAATTTAAATAGACTTATAATGTTTATAGCATGGAATATCATTATTGGGTGGCATGCTACTGGGTATTGGATCACATCCTACTTACACCTTTGGGTGTATGTAGACATGGTTATGTTTGATATAAGTACAGGAAATATGTTTATAGATGGTGGTTCGGGATGCTAGTGGTTTTCCATTTCAGGTGTTATGGTGGTGGCTTGAGGATGATGATCATGTTTTCTCATGTTGGTTTTTAGGATAGTGTCTTGTCCTATTTTGTGTATCCCCATTGGGTTTTTTTGAAATGATATAAAGTATGATCTAAAAATTATTATTCCATATTTGGGTATGTTTTTTCAGGCTTTTTATTTTTATTATTTTGAGTTGTATAGGATTTTTCATATGGATGAAATAATTCCCATGTTACACTCTTAATACCCATGAACTAGTTGCAAACCCATGTGGATCAGTAATTCTCTTAATTCATTTTCAATGGGTCGGGTCAGATGTCAGATTGGATGAAAATCTAGCTTGGTTCATGAAAATTTGTATCAGATCTCTGTAATTATGTATTGGTTTAATATTATTTTGGGAGGATCCTAGATAGGCTAGATCATGGAATGTGGATACTTGATGTTCTGGTTAAATGTATGGTGTCTAGACAACACAACTTGTGACAGACCATGAGCCACCATGGGATATTGGTATTCTTGTTCGAAATCTCCACTATGTGAGATGTGAAATTTGTGGACATTATATGGATACATTATGGAGGTTGAGTGATTTTTTTGTCAGGTTATTGTTATGGGATTGATTTGTTTAGATTTATGGACAGTTGTTATTTGTTCGTATTAATAGGAAAATATGAAAGGATTTATATTTAGTTTTTTTTTGAATATTGATTCATGTAGTAATCTTAATCCCTAGAGAAATCCTATGAAACCGTGGGATGAATATGAAGAGATTTATCCCTCAACAATTCGACATATATTATTAGAAGTTATGGTCTAGTTTATTGAGGCATTTGGGAAAGGAGTGGGACATGGTCCTTCATAGGTTACTGAAAATGAACTAGGTCCTGTAAAGGATGATGTATAAGAGTTTCCTAAGAACTATACTCATTATTTTAGGAGAAATTATAATCCTTATGAGGCAAAGTAGAGTCCCAAAATGATAGAAGGGATGTTATAGTTCCTTGATACTCCTGAGGCTATCATATTGAAGTGTGATTTCTCAATTCTAAAGGGTTCTAGTTTATGGTGGTGGAAATTATTGATTCAACCTTGGAAGACTTATGAGATTGGTCTAAAGAACATCAATATCATTTTCAATGTGTATTATTTTCTTGAGTTATTCGCCTATGACTGATCTTGTGAATTTATGGATCCTTCCCATGGTGACCAGTCTGTGATAGAGTATGATATGTATTTTTTTGAGTCAATATACTATGAAATTCAGGTCATTTACAATGAAGAGATGAAGGCCTAGTGGTTCGACAAGGGACTACATCTAGTGACTTATTCAGGGATCTTTTTGTTTTAGATGAAGATCTACACTGAGGCTCTCAACCATTTTTCCATGGTTGAGATTAATTCGAAATATAATTATGGATTCCATGGAGTAGTGTCATCTTAGGGAAATGGCACTCACTAGACAAGAATATTATGTTGCATGAGTAGGGGAATAAGGAAGATTTTATTTCAATCCATCCTTCCTAGAAGTCTTCTTCACTTGATTTATATGGATATTCGGTTGCGTTCCATTACTGTGGGAAGGTAGGACACCTTAAAACAACATGCACATCTCATCGCAGAACTTGTCATCGTTGTGGAGTTACGGGGAACCTATTGTGTTTTTCATTGTCATGCACCAATATCTGAGTGGTGAACGATTAGTATACTTTAGGGGGATTTAATCTTAGAATGTGGTTTCCAAGATGGTGGGATCCTAGTTTAGATGTCATGTAGGTAGGGATGGATCATCTTCTAGGAAGAGTTAGTTTAGGGTAGAGTCATAGGCTAGTGGTTGTTCTCTGGCTCTGACTGAGACTAGGAAGCTTCATGTGGTGGATTGATAAGTAGTGAAATTAGATATTGGGAAAGTGGAGGTTTGCGGAACCATTCTTAATATGTCATTTACGGCTGTTTTTTTTGGATAATTGTGCTTCTATTTAATTCATCTATGACCATATTCTGAAATTGTTGAATTTTAAAACAAATATCATGTATTATGAAATGGAGTTGGTGATGCCTCTAGGTATAAATAAAGAGAAATGTGTCAAGTGTCCATATTGTTCACTCATTGTGTCAAGTGTAGAGATAGAATGGTATTTCGTTGTCTTTGATACAAACCACTTGGATGTAATCCCATGTATGGACTCGGTGGTGTTCTTTTAAGAGAATATTGATTGTCATAGGTGGTGAGTGAGTTTCATGGCACCTGATGGAATTACTCAAGCCTTCTATGGTGAATAGGATCCTTAGTCAAGTCATGCATGATCCCCAATTCCATAATTTGGAAGATTCATTTTTCATTAGTAATTTCTTTTTATTTGAGGATGATGGAAATTCCCCAGAGGGTGGATTACCTCCTTTGGCGGATGAGGTTCAAGGGGGTTTTTCAGAGAATTTTTTGAGTTCTCCTATGGTGTGGGATGTGGAGTTCATGATTGGGTTTCCTCTAGAAACACAACCGATATCTCTTCCCTTGGACCACATGTCCCCCACCAATTTTATGGAATTAATGGTAGATCAGGAAATTATGGAATTGAAAGGAATCATTTTACCAAGAATATCTCCTTGGGCCTTCATGTCATATTAGTGAATATTACCAATGGATGTCTACAATTTTTTGTTGATTAACAAAAGTTTACAAGGTTATAATTAATAATATGTATCTATTTCCCCAAATTAGTGAATTATTTTATCAGTTTTAAATGAAAAAGATGGTTATCTTTGACATACTTGCACTCTGGTGATCTTGAAGTCAGGCGGAGAGTGGCAGTCATCCTAAAAATGGATTTCCAAATATGGTGTTCCCATTATGAGTACGTGGTCATGAATTTTGTATTGAAAATGATTTAGAAGTATTTATCGGGATTATGAATATGTTGTTCCATCTATAACTCAAATCTTTTATAGTTTTATTTTTTTGCTACTATTTTTGGTTTATTCTGGATCTTAGGAGGATAATGAGTGTTATTTAGTATTTTTTTTAGGAACACATCGAGACTATCATATCTATGTGATGTTCTCAATGTTTTCCTCCGGGATAAAAGAGGTAATTAGTATGGGTTATGTAATCATCGAATATAGGTTTCAATAGACCATAAGAATAACATTTCAGATATTTCATAGGAGAACTAATGAATGCGTTTTAGAACAGAAGCATTCTAGGATTGGATGGATATTACATGTGGTTTGTTTGGTTCATAACTCAGATTTATTCTCCTATTATGACACGCAACTTTAATGGGGTGATGTTTTAATGGAGTCCATAATTACAAGTAGTCTTTGAGAAGTAAAGGAAGAGGATTACCACCTCCCCAGTTTTGATCCTTCAAGAATTTAAAAAGGGATATGTGATTTATTTCAATGCCTCATCCATGTGTCTCAAATGTGTGATATTTAAGGATTACCACGTGGTTGCATATTTTTCTCACTAACTCCAACCACAGGAATGGAATTACCCTACCAATTACATGGATCAAGAAGTGTGTATTTTTTTCCTAATGAGATTTCTTCATTATCTTTTTGGAGAGTAATTTTTTGTTTATTCTGATCATAAGAGCTTAGCCAACTTTTTCCTTCAGAAATATCAAAATCTATGGCCGCATTGGTGGTTTAAATTCCTTCATCGATTTAATTTCGATATAGTCTATACCATGGATAAATTTAATATGGTGGATTATTTTTTGACCCATAATGATCGTGTGTTAGTGTTGAAAGAGTCCATTGATGAGTGGAATTAAACAAGGCTCTTCACTTAGATTCATCTAGATTTCTAAGATAACAGTGGAGGTTTGTTCTTGGATAGTGTTATGTTTAGTCCTTCCCTTCTAGGGTCGACTCGTCATGTGAAGATTAGTTATGATATATTCCCAAATTCTACGTAGTTTCCTCATAGTGGGGAGACACCACGTAGTTGGGTGTTGTCTCCTAAAGGAATATTGTGTGTTAAGGCCCACTTAATAGTGCTATTGTAATTCCTAAATGTGCTGATGTAGTATAATCTCTAATATTATTGGGTAGTTCATCATAGATTAACTAAAATGTATTATGATGTTCATCCAAAATTCCGGTGGCTAGGTGTCAGGTGAGAGATACACAAATTTCTATCGCGGTGTTATACATTTGAGTAGGTTATAATGGAGAACAAAAAGGCCCTCTGATTTCTCCATCCACTACCAATTATTACAATTAAGCGGGAAGATATTTCTATTGGAATCATTATTTTCATAACTCATATACCTCAAGGGAGGAATTACATTTGGTTGGGGATTAACCATTTTACAAAATCATCCCATTTAATTATGATTAGTGATACAACAAAGATGGATGTGTTGGGATAAATGTATATTCAGTAGTTGTTGAGTCTTCATGGTGTGTCATCGGCAATTTTTTTTGATAGAGATCCATCATGTTACATCTTATTTTTGGTAAGTCCTTTTACAGGTATTGGGGTCACAAGTCAAATTGGGAATGGCATACCATCCTAAAACAGATTGTCATACAGAGCGGGTAAATATGATTTTGGAAGACATGGTCCAAACATCTATGATAGATTTTGGAGAATCACGGTATAACCACATGTGATTTAAATTGTTTTAATATAACAATAGATACTTGTCCACGATTATAATGAATCCCTTTTAGGAACTTTATGGCCAGTCATGTAAGCCTTTTTTGTGCTGGGATGAGGTCAGTGATAACTCACTATTGGTGCATAGTATTGCATTAGAGAACTAAGAAATATCAATTTAATCAGACAAAATTACATGACATCTCAATTTCATCATAAATGTTAGGCCAATTTGAGACACAATGATCTTGAGATTCTTATGGGTCACCTGGTGTTCAAGAATGTGGTTCCTCGAATGGGTCACCATAATTTAGAAATGAAAGGAAATCTAAACCCATTGTATTTTATAGATTTTTTGATCACTAAGAGCATCATTATGGTGGAATATAGGTTGTATTTACATTTTCAGTTTACATTATTTCATGACATGTTTCATGTCTCCCAATTGAATTAGTATAACCATGATCCATCTCATATAATGAATTGGGAATATTTTGAGCTGGAACCAAATTTTTCTATGTTTTCGAAGCCTGTGAGGATTGTAGATTCCCAAGAGATGGTGATTAAATGTATTTCTGTTAAACTAGTCAATGTTTTTTGATGAACTGTAAATATATTCATGATACTTGGGAGAGGAATTCAATGATTGAGAAATTGTATCCATTTATATTCTCCAATCAATTTTCAAGTAGACTTAATAGGGATAGAATGTTTTCATGCTGGAAAGAATTTGAATATTAGAAGTTTTATTTTGGGTTATTTTATTATTTATTTTTTCTCAATAGTTTTTTACATGTGTTTCCTTTGAGTATTTGGAAGAAAATGTGAAATTTTGGGTAAATAACATGGTTTTCATAGATGGTTTATTTTTTGACAAACTATGCACCCATACCGAAGTAACAATGTGTCTAATTGGTGTTTTTAGAGAGAGTATAATCACATACATAGAAGATTATTTGTAAACTGTGTGGGATAACCAAGTGGTATGTCCTTATTGGATTGTATGTGTAACCCAGTTTCCATATTTCTTGGAATACTAAGCATGACAACCATGGGGCATTTCCATGACATTAAAAATTTGGTTCTAGGTGTTTTCATTCTACATAATTTTTAACCTTAAACCCTCATTTCATCTCCCACTTGGGTGTTCCACCTCAATTTTTATCATCCTCTCCATGTTCCTCCTTATATATCCATTTTGGTTGTGGATTTGGAGTGATTTCTCCTCAATTTTTCAAGTAACTCCCACTTCACTTAGTTTCATATTCTTTTCTAGAGTTCGTTCTATTCATTCATGGTGTTTTTATGTTCTAGTGGGTTGAGTGTCTAATTTAATGATTGATCTATATTTTTATGGGGTTTTCATGATTTTTATGCTTTCATATTGTTGATATAGGGTTGAATTGTGGTTTGGTTGTGGGTTTCCACCGGATTCTGGAATTTTCCTTACATGAGGTTTGTTGTTATGCACTTAAACATCATTTGAAATCATTTATTTTCATTATTTTTTTTTAAATGTGTTATATGATTTAATTTTTTTTAATGAAATATTATTAGGATTTGAAATTTTTATGCATTAAATAGTTTCTAAAAAAATTGGTGTATTATTTTTGTAAACCATTTTGGTGCTTCTTGAAAGTGTTTTATAAATTTTGAAACATGTATAATAAAATTTTCAAGTGGCGAGAAAAATTATTTAAAATGTTTTTTGTGTAAATTTGGATTTAAAATTCGGTTTTGTTGTTAAATTAGTGATTTACCAAGCATGGTTTTATTTTTTGGAATATTTTTATGTGAAAGAAATTTTATATAAAGTATCTAGAAAAAAAATAACACGAATGGAATCCTAGGTATCATGGCGGGAATACTAGGACTAGTACACTAGATTAATTAGAAGAGTTTAATCATAGATTATTCTAGTAGAATTGATGATTTCAAAACTAACTAAATTTTAATAATGATTGTTGACCACTAGGCCAATGAGGTGTCCTTCAGAGTGGGTCATTCATGAGAATGTTGTTTGTCATGTTTACTATACCACATTCTCAATGAGATATGATGTACATATTTTCCCATTACAGTATAGTTCCTAACGGTGTTTCACATGACTTAGTAATGTTTTTTGATATTTCTCTTACTACTGGCATATTATTGACTTGTTTGTCTATTTTTAAAATTAATTATGTTTTTCATTAAAATGTTTTCTTTGAAAAAAATTTCTACCTTATGTTTTATAAAACTTTTTTGTTAAATATATTATAATTTTTATAGAATGGAATCTTCTTAATGGGTGGCATCCCACTGGGATTCCTCTCACACCCCACTTAAACTTTTTGGTGTATGTAGATATTTTTATGCTTGACACACGAAAAGGATTGATTTTGGGAGATGGCGGTATAGGGTGCTAGTGGTTTTCCCTTATAGGTGTTGTGGTGGTGGATTGAGGACGATGCTCCTATTGTTGCATGGTAGTTTTTAGGATAGTATTTTGTTCCCTATATTTGTACCCAAATTTTTTTTGGACTATTGTAAACTCGAATCTAAATATTTTTATTCCCTGATTGGTTATTTTTTTCATCCTTGTGATCTTCATTATTTCGGATTTTTTATGATTTTCCATATGGGTTAAATCTTTCCAAAATTATATTATTGATAGCCAAGAATATTTTTCCAACATGTGGGGATCGAGAATGCTTTTCGGGATATTCTAAGGGCCAGGTTGGGTGTTATATTAGATGACACTCCAACCTGGTTAATGTTATCAATGATTGGAATTCCAAAATGTAAAGGTAGAGAGATATAATTTTAATAATTTTTTATAAAAAATACTCATACCTAAGTCAAAGTGGAAAAATATCTCCATGTATTGTTTCATTTGACACTCAATGATATATAAAAGGAATTATTTTTTCTGTTATATTCAACTACCTTTTGAAATTAGTAAAATTAATTAAAATCAAATAATGTTTCCATCTAATTGATATCTCATTTTTACACGGTAAAGAGAATTTTTGGTTGTAGGGAGTAGAACATTAAATAATATTTTATCATGAAAAAAGATTTATCGTGAATTGTTGTAGATGTAATCAGAAATAATTGAATCATGACATGACCTATAAAAAAATATATCATCCTCAAATATTTTTTCATTCTAAGAGGACTATTAAAAACCCAAAAATATATATTAAAATCTTGGACAATGATTTTCAATGGAGTTTTGGTCCAAGATAATCATTTGGTTGAATTTCTATACATTAATATCTTTAACTTGAGATTTTATATGGATCATTATGAAGGTCTATATAGAAACATTGTAATACAACAATTTCCTGGGATGAAGTTGGGGAATAAGTGATAATGGTTCTCTAGATAGTTGAAGAAATTATTTATATAGTTAAAATTATTCATAATCACATCAAGGAGCCTCAGAGACAATTCCATTTTTATATTGATAATTAGTGGAAATACACAGAGTTCAACATTAGATATGAGATATTCATTTAAATATATAATTATGTGAAGGATATTATGTTTGTGAAATTATTATATATATGTTCTTGATATATCCTTCATAATGAGATTACCAACTATATCAGGACTATATAGTGTCACCTGGATCTTCCATAGAACCTCTCCCAAGATCATTATGTGTTCAATGTTTAGATTTTACTAACATATGTACCATATCATTCACTTGTACTAAGCTCATGTGTTATAACATTTTATAATGACCATTTTTTGTGTATATATTGGTAAAATATTGATTTATAGTGGTAATGTTATTTATAACATATTAATCACCTTGAAATAGAAATCTGGATGAATCAAAAAATTATGTATGAGAACTTGGAACCTGAGGATGTAATAAAGTTGTGGTATCCTAAGTTTTAGGTATCATAGTGAATGAATATTGAGAGGATAATTCATATAAGGTGGTAGAATGTAAGAACCAAAGATTTTAGAATTGGTATTCCATCAATATATAATTATTTTTTTATGATGTGTATAATACAACCCCAAAAATTATTCTTGTAGTCCTTAGAAATTTTAAAATAATTAACTTTTAATTTTATTTAAATTAAATATGATTGGTCAAAATGATTTCCAATTCAATTAGTAATTACCATTGATCCTAAAGAAAAATTATGATGTATATTTTATAAAATGTTTTTATATTTTTAATTTAATAATAAATTCCCAATATTAAAATTATGGAAATTATTTTTGCAATGAATAACACTAATACAATGTTTATCAACTGTTTACAAATGAGAATAACATCATTTGAATATAAAAATAAATGTTTTTATGAGGAGGTTTGTTTATGCATGTCAGGTGATTTTTTGTCACCATAAATTAAATTAATTATACTAGAAAACAATTTTATAATTATATTTAGATAATATATTTGATCATTTATTTCAAAATTCATTTAATGGTTGGTACTACGAAAGGAATACAAATTATCTTATTATTATGATTACATGGATTTTACAAATTACAAATTTCATTGAATTTTTAAAATAATATTCTAAAATGAATGTATTAAACATATATGAAATGAATTTAATAAAACAAATCCTAATATGAATTCATAAATTCCAATATTGGTAATTTTATAAATTACTTTTTTTCAAAATTAATGTTAGATTGGGTACAAATTCATCAAAATACAAATTTTTAATAAGGGGGTAAACCAAATAATTAAGGGTTATAACAACCTCAAAATGTACATAAATAACATTGGATAAGTGATTTGAGAACAATAATTATATTAACATTTAATTTTTTATGACTTGGTTTCACTTTCACTTGAATTTGTCATTGTTATATATTTATGATATATGTATTTAAAAGTTTTCCTCCCACCTCGCTTATAAATGGGGACCTTGTATCCTGAGTCATTCACGAAAATTTTGAACTATATCTCATAATATCACTTCCAAAATACCTTCCTAATTTAATTCCACACTTTTAATAGATTATTTAATTTTCATTAGGACAAATTAATAAGGTTTAATGTTAATCGATGGGAGGTTTATGAAAGAATAAGAATTTTTTAACGGATTTATTTTCAGTTTCATTATTCATTAACCATCTATAAATGTTATATGGTTACCGTATTAAAATGATGAAAATGGAATCATTAAAATATTGACCTTTTTTATGTTAACAGTAAATCGGTTTTCTACCTCCTTCCACTCTAGAATGTTAGAATCATTCAAGCGTACATGTGGAATACCTCCTCCTTGAGTAGGTATCGTTTTTTTAAATTTATTTCATATGTGGTAGGTCATATGGCTCTATTTGATGAATATATATTATATATATTACCATAGTATAATTCTATTATGATATATTATTATTTACCTTTCTTTCATTCCATTCATTTGAAAATGGATACATTACTTTTGTATACAAACGGACTACCATCTCCAAGAAGTGATGCACTTAATTATTCACTAATTAAAATTATAAATGGTTATATTTTTATTCATATAATGAAAAAAAATTAAATAGTTAAAAGGTTTATCATTTTATAGATGAATAAAACATGCACTAAACGAATGTATTGTAACTATGAAACCAAAACATGCATTGGGAATAACCCATCATTCACCAAAATGTATATTTTAATGTGGAATTGTTAATTGGTGGGTAATAAGAAATTATAATAGAATTATATATAAAAATATAAGTATGAATATTTATTTTTTTATACATTTATAAACACTCAATTTTTATTATTCATGATTCCTTGATCATATTTAATGAACTTCACGGCCTAATATATGCACTGATGTTGCTATATCATTTTTGGATAGGGTTATTTATGCTTGAATATACATTAGTGAAATTATAGGTTATTTATATCATACACCCATATATTATCTTCTCACATAGTCATTTATTTGGTTTTTTGTGTTTTCCATTTCTTTACCTATCATTGGTACTTAAAAAATTGATACAATATTTTTATTAATAAAATATGACTTATTTTTTATATGGTCAATAAAAATTGTATCACTTGAAAATGATATATTAAATGATTTATGTAATGATAAATTATGCAATGAAATTTTTATTTAAATTAATTTTAAACCATATTTTATTTTCATTTTAATGCATTAGAATAATGTATAAAATAAATTTCATTGTTATTTTATATAAGATTTTTTTCTAAAAAAATTGAAGGAATAATTGTTTTAATATTTAGAACATGTTTAAATTTTCATATCAACTTGCCTAATTTTTAATTTGATGGTTACATAACATGTTTACATGGATATTTTTTTAAAAAAACTATTTTATCAATATTTTATAAATATTTATCTAATTTTTTATGAATTGAAATGGATACTTTTATCATGGTTTCAAAAGAAGGATTATATGATCTTTTAAAGAATTTTTTATTCTATTTAATATTACATTTATTTTCATAAGATTAACTAATGTTGTGATATTATGATACCATCCATGGATTTCCTATTAATATTATGTTTTAGTGATAATTCCATGGAACCTGTTTCTTTCCCCATGGGTTATTTTAGTTGTTACAGAAAGAAAAATGATTTTATGATGATATGGAACCCATTTATTTGGTTTTAATTGTGTGATTGGTGGGAAAATAATCATAGATCCCACTATTGAATTTTTTAATGATTGATATCACAGGATATCATATAAATATATTGGGTAGCAAATCCATTCTATTAATTAAAAGTAGTGGGGGGTGAAATCCATCCATTATCTGACATTGTTCACAATGTTTTTATGGTCTTGGAAATAATCCATGACTAATGAAATGATTTTACACGATTATGGATTTTCCAAAATTTCAATGAAATGATCTTATTCTAATGATATTATTTTATGTCACATTATTTTTAATGAAGATTCATCACTCTTAAGACTCATTTATTTTGAAATTCTAATGATTTTTTTATAGAACATGATATAATATTTTTTAATGATAAATTATAAAATTTTAATGTTATTATAATGATATTATACCCTTATATTTGTTTTATTCGTGTATGTTGTCATCAATTGATATCTCCAATGTATTCAATTATAGAGTATCTCATAACAACATTTCATCTATTCAAATTTCAGTAGATTATAAAGATATATTTTTAGTAGAACATGAATAAGAAGGGTACATTAAGAGAAGAAATGTATGGTAAATATTCATAATCTATCCTAAAATATTTTCATTATATATATTATCTAAAATTCAGTCAACCATTATGGTATCATGGAATGTATAATTTCATAACGTATTGAATGGTCATTTTAAATTATATTTTTTATGTGTTATAATTGGGTATATTTATATGATAACATTATGAGGATTGTAGTAGCCACCACCATTGATAAATGACATGAAATGTCTCCGACTCGAATCAATTCCATTGGATTCTAGGATATTATCTCTGTTTCCAACAGTGTCAGTTGTTTATAAATTATCCCAATGATTTCCATGGAAACTACAATATATTTGATCAACTGTATTCATCTACTACATCATAATCTCAAGATTTACGAATTCTATCAACTTATCCAATACCAATTATAAAATATCACAGAAGAATGAATCTCGTAACCACATGACTAATACATCGATATTTCATTAGAAATCATGTCCTCACAATGTATGATATGAAAAAAACATCCACTAAATAAAATTTCCATCTCGCTAATTTTACATGATGGTTTCATAAAAAATAATAACAATAATTGTTTCGTAGGTCCCATTACCATAATATTGATGACAATCAATCCTTGAAAAAAATAAAAAAAACTAATTATCCATACTGATCTATACAATTGAAATTTTATCCTCAAATACTACAAGATGATGATTCCCAAACATTAGATCAAATTTTACGCATCACATAGATATATTCCATTTATCAAAGGAGAACCACTCTCTATATAACAAACTTATTATCTTGATGGATTCATATACCCTAAGAGTTATTTAAACTCAAACGGTCCACCAAAAAAATCTATTAAAAATACCTTCTTATAAATAAAAAATGATTTAATTTAAAAATTGACCTATTAATAACCGAAACTCTATATTTTCATCTATATTAATTTATTAAAATTTTATCCTCCATAGAATCCATAGTGAAAATTTCTAACCAAACCACCTGGTTTTTAATTAGTTATTACACCCAATATTTTGGCCTTACTCAGCCAATATATGGGTTTTACTCACCATTATTGGCGAATATCAACTCATATACATATCATTAATACACCATAAATTGATATAATTTAACAAAATCATGTTCATAGAAGAATTTATCCATACTATTATTGATATCAAAGTTTCCAATCTTTAAGAAGACAAATACCACAAAAACACTCTCTCTAAAGATAATTAAGCTCATATTTTTAGTCCTTTATTCAGCTAAATTTACCACTAATAACTGTTATTAATTTAAATTATGTTTACTAATTTTTTTGGTAAAAAATTATGTTGAAATTATTATAAATAATAAATTATTATACTTCAAAATAATTAATCTATTTTGACAAATTCCAATATCAAAATTGATATAAATTAATTTAAATTACATCCCACATGTAGGGCGATAATACATACTTTTAATGAAAAAATGATGAAAATGTGCGATGTTTTTATAGTCAATATCAATGTGAAATTTATTATAATAAACAAAATATTATTAATTGATATAAAATTATCCAATCAAACTATAAAACAAGTATTACACATAATTTAACCTTATAAATAAATCAAATGAAAATGCATTTTTGAACTAAAATGATGGATTTTTATCTATTCATTATAAAATGAAATGTTTCTGAAAAATTAACAAATATTTACCATAGCATAATTATATTGTTTTATATCAAATATAATTTTTAATATTGCATAATAAATCAATTAATGTGACAGAATCTTATTCTAAAATGGGTTCACCATTAAAAGGTAAATACATTTCCATAATAAAAATATATGTTTTCATGTATAAAAGTGGGTTTGTTCATATATTTTTAATATAAAACATAATGTGTGAATATAAAAATTAATTTATTTAAATTGAAACATATATATATATTTATAAAAATTCCTTAATTTTAATTATCTATGTTTATTAAGATAAAACCTCATTTGGAAGCAAAACAATTATAATATTTCATTTTATATCTAATTGGTTCGTATTTGGGTATCTCATTAGTTGGTAACAAATGAATTTATTTTATATTTATATTAACTGTCAAACCTCATAATTAAATTAAAATAATTCAAAACATATAGTTTATATATTATTATATTAAATTGTAATATTTTCATAGTCTATTATTGTTCGGTAAAACATGGGCTTCCATGTAATGTAAGACATCGAAGAAGGATTGTCTTGAGTGTAATGAATGTTAAAATTTTTTTGTGTGAATTTAAAAAGATAAATTATATAAATTATATTTAAAAATTAAAAAATATTTTATATCATCATGGAATTGTATCCCCTTACTCACATGGTGTCGGGTGTCATAAATGCTACCGAATATAAGGTTCTCACTTTAGACTTTCACGGTGTTGTAGGGGATATTTATGAGTTGAGTGTTATATGTGAGAGTAACATGATAGAAGGTATTTAAAATTATTTTCAATTAAAAAAGGAAAATAATCATGGTAATATTCATTGGGTTCATATATCGGTTCACGTGTTATGTACCAGGTATCGTATCGTTATAAAAATTCCATTAATATTGGGAATTTGAAAGCATGTGGATGCTTGTTCAGTGATATGTATATCAGGAATAGAAGTAATATAAATGTAGGTATTGTATTTTGATATTTATTATGTTTCATTGAGTAATGAATATATGTATTTTTGTTTTCATGGGTTAGTTTATATTGCAGTACTAATAAGATACCAGCCTTACTGATTTTAGATAATTTTTCCTAGTGGGATTTTTGCATTTTTATTTTTGATGGTAGTATATTTGATTGATAATGTTGAGGTAAATTCTCTTCACCATGGGTGGGAAATTATAAATGGGTAGGTGATAATGGGAATAACCCAATATTGAATTAAATGTTTCTCTTTTTCATAAAATTAATTATGTTTCTTCTATTTTGATGAGAATCACATGAAAGGATAGAATGGTAAATGGTTTTAGGGTTTGTTCATATGTTTATTGTATTAAATATCATTGAATTATTAGTTGAGTTCTATGATAATGGGGTATGGCTGATACACCAATCATTTTATGTTATATTAATTTTTAATGTAGTGTTTATTTATAGTGATTATTAAAATATAGGTCAATGAGAGACTATGTATTGTTTGAAGAATTATGGATTTAGTGTGTTTTTGATGGCAATGGTTGACTTGGGATTTTATGAAATATAAAATATGTATATACTTTTAGTGGTTACACTAGAGATGGATCTTTGTGTATTCTTATAGTAGACCCATGAGTATTCACTGACATGGATATTTAAGAAAGTATTATGTTTGAAATAATTGAGGATTCACTCAAGGGGACATATTATAGAAGCCATATGGTGGAGAGTACGCCATAATCTACTATATGGGGTATACATCCTTAATAATTGAAAGGTATTGGACTTTGTTAATGATTTTTATAGTGATCTGGGAAGATTTATCGAATGATGAGTCATCATATCAACATATAATGAGTAAGATTACCATGTATAATCATTACAATCAGTAATGGATAGAGTGTGATCCATCAAGGTTTGACCCTCATGTTAGAGGGAACAATGATGTGATGATAATAATACTTGTATGGGTTAGTTATCACTAATTGTTTATTTGAAGGTTGATCTGTCTAGCCTTCAATCTATGAATCTTGTCTTTGAATTTCGATCCAGTTCGGTCTGTATTTCGTCGAAGGTTGTGTTAGATCGATGGTGAACATTTACAAATGGAAGAGTGTGATAAGAGATATGGTTCCTCAAGGAACCATTCATGGAATTACACTATGTATTGGGTTTGATTTTTTGTGGTTTCTATCAGACTCTTTTGATGCATTGAGAAGTTTGGGAATTGGGATTGGGTAATCTGATAGTTAATAGCGGTTTTGATATAGATTTTTTGATAACAGTGATCTACAATAGAATAAAATGGTGTTTTCATGATTAATTGGGTGATGTGATATAGAAACCACAAAAATTAGTTAATTATTACCATGAAAATATATTTTTTTTATGTGGTTTAAATGTTGGGGAACACTGTGGATTTGAATTAGAACCTTTTTTCATTGAATTATGGTTTGGAGAACCATAAGAATAAATATGAACTGGTTTCTGTACCTATCATGCCTCATAGTATATATGTGACAGTAAGAATTGTATATTTTATTTTCATATTGATAATTTATAGAATCCATTTTTATAAATAACATTCTCATGTGCTTAGAACTTTTTATAAGAGACTCGTTCAATGTTTAGAGATGGTGTATTGTGATTTGAGTGTGAATTGATTACAAGTGTAGGTTGTGAGTAATGGTTGAATGGACATTGGGAATTTTAGGGATGATAATTTCTATATTGTGAGGATTGTAATGGAACTCTTCATTAAGAGTACTAAATTTACATGCGAATTTTAGTTTTGGAACTCTATACCTAGATTCATTTTGGGAATTGATATTTGTACATAAATTTTAATAGTTGTAGAATATATGGTATATATTATTGAATTTTTATTGAGACATAATATTTATATTGAGTTATTGGAAAACTCTTAGGACCATCTTGGTGAATTTCTTATTTTTTATATGTGTTTCCCCTATGCATGGTTACCCCATGATAAGGGAAAACTACATGGGTAAACTGTGTTATAGGGATTTGTTGTGGGGCTTCATTCATGGTATGAACACACGTAACACACTGATAGTTTTTGTAATATTTCTTTTCCAACAAATTTAATGATTTTGATATTCTTCAGGAAATCCATCACAGATTGTCACATTCATTACACAAAACTCGGAGTTTAAACAAAACATGACATAATATTAAAATATTGTTTTAATATGATATTTATAACCCAACTATTGAAATGTTTGGTTTTAATAATATTAACAAAATTATTAAAATAAATGGTTAACAAATTTATAAAAAATAAATTATTTGATAACTAATTACTTATAAATGAAAAAAAAACATATAAAAAATAAAATCCTATTTTTTGAAAATAATTTTTATACGCACAAATATTATTTAAATTAATAAATTTAATAAAACACAATGGTTGAATGATATTAATTATATTTATAAGTTTTAAATTTAATAAAATAAATAACATTGTATTATGATTTTTTTAAAAGAAGGATAATAATGAAAACCAATTGTACGCTTAAAACAATAATTTTATGAAAATATTATTCACCTTATTAACATTTAAAAATAATAATTTTTGACACTTTTAAAAAAATTAATTAAATAAATGAGGTCAGATTTTTTAAATTACTGATTCACAATTAATGGATGGAAAATGATTGATATTTTTTTGAGAGGTAAATTTTTTAATGAATAGTAAAAAATAATTGTTTTTATTTTTAATTTTAATTTTTTCCATGTTGTTAAAAGACTATTCATTTTTAAGATGGTTTTATAAGAAAATTATGTTCAATTATATATATATTGATCAATTTTAGATCAATAGAATCATTTTGTAATTGAGTTTTTCTTTATAAATTTTTCACACATCTGATTATTTTCTCTTTTAATAATCTATTTTTCATCATGCTTTCATGATTATTTTTAAATTTAATTCCTATCCTATTTCAAAAAACGGGTTATGAAATCATCATTCATGTATATGTGGTACTTCTACCTTAAAGGCTGATGTTATTCCATTTCCATCAACACCTATCACATCATGATATAATTATGTGTATATTTTTTATTAATTATATTTATGATATAATTATTCTTATGGAATCATGATATAACATTTTACATTTTAATTTCCATTCCCTGTGAATACGATAATGTAATTCATGTGTACAATTGACTACCACCTAGAGAAGTGACGTGATTCTTCGACATTTTACATGAATGTTATAATGGATGATTTTTAAAAAAAATATGTGTTATATGTGACATAAAAATTATTTTCAATAGTAATATATTATATAACTATCATTATTTCATTCCATGAGGAAAATAGAATCAATGTTCTTGCATAGGTATGACCAATAATTTCCATGAATGGTTTATTTAATTTTCTATATCTTACATTTAGGGATAACTATAAATACATATATACTGAAAATAAATGAAATTTATATCATGTTTAATAATATGGAGATTATGTAATCATGATCAATGTAAGAGGAGAAAACATTAAATTAAAACATACATGAAAAACAAAGCAGTTACTAACCGAAACTTGATTTTAACTAAGAATTATTGATAATTGGGAAAACAAATGTCATAAGTAAATCTTATATTTTATGATATATATTACTATGGTTACTCAACATATATTTTATGGAAATTTATTAATTATATAGATGATTAAAATGTGTTCAGAGGATGACATAACAAATGGTAATGTTTTTCTAATTTCACATTTATTTCCATGAGAAAATTGAAAATTACACACTCCTTTCATTTGTATGGTGTATATAATTCAACATAGAATTTTTATATCATTATTATCCTAATTTTAATTATATTTAATGTTTATTTTATTTTTATTCTTTATTTGGTCTCACAATTCAGATGATTTGTAATGTGATAAGGGATTTTTGTCTCATGTTTCACTACTAAGAGATAAATTGCCGAATCACCACCTATTTAATTAATTTCGTGAATATAATTCTTGTCAATTTTTTTTTATTATCCATAATATTTGGTGGATTTTAAAATAAATTTTATGATATATATTTCCTTTTTTATGGTTCAAATCTTACCAATGTTTCATGGTTTTTTGTCTCAATTTTCATTCCTTGATACATATGTTAGGTAATGAAACAATAACTTTTTATGGGGAGTATATATAGAACCTATGAATTATAATATTAAAAAATTATTTATTTTTATAATATTTTATATTTCATTTAATTTTATCATATCATTGTGGTTATAATTCAATTTAATAAAAATAGATAGATGTTTTCTGTAAAATGTCATCATTTAGCTTGATTGTTTATAACCACACTTCCAATAATGAAATTTTATGACTTATCTATTAGGAAAATCATGTATATATTATTTCGGTTATTTCTCGAGAATAAATTTTTTTCCTTAATATTTCTATATTTTTTTACTTATATTTTAAAATAATATTTTTATGAAAAATCATCTTGATTTATCTCTTATAATGAAAAAACCTTTTCTTTAGAAACCGTTATTTACCAAAAAAATTAAAAAATGCTTTCAACTTTATCCAAATTAGTTATTAAATGTATTTTTCCCATGTTTGATAATTTAAAAAAAAATTGAATGAAATCAATATTTTTTCTTTCTAAAATACAATTTCTTGTATTTTAACAAATTGTTGAAGGGAATACTTGTTTTTAGTGCGTGACATAATTTGAATATATACTGTAAATAATATTTTTTTATTTTTATATAAAATTATCATTTTAAAAGTAAATTTTCAATAAAATGAATTTTTTAAAATTTTTTGGTTTTATTTTTTTTTCATTTTTGAACTGCAATTTTTCTCAATAACTATATTAAATAAAAATTAAAGATTCAGTTATATGATTTTAAGATTATTTTCAATGAAATGGATTTTCTTAGGGTTTTATAAATATTTTAGTTTAAAAAATAACTTTCAAGAAATGGTTATTTTCATCAAAAAAATATAATAAATTATTTTTATAGCATCCTTTATATGGTTCTTAGTATATTTTCAATGAAAAGTATTTTGAATTTGTTTTCTATTTTAAAACCTCATTTCATATGTGTAAAGGATATTTTATTCAAAAAATATTCAAATCCACCTTCAAACAAATTTACATCGTGGATGAAATAAAATGATAATTTTTTATCAATAGTAATGATATTATCTAAAAACACAATTTTTATTGTAAATTTAAATGGGTTATGTTTAGGTCAAAAACATAATTATGAAACCTATTTCCAATTACTGGGATATAAAATTATATATTAATCATGAAAAAAGGATATTCTTCCATGGTATATGATTCGATGAAATGATTAAATTATTATTAAACCTATTTCTTTTCTATAGTTTTTTTTTCAATGAAAATTTATTGAAACCAATTTTATATCATAGGATCTAATATGGTGTATGTTTCCTGATCTTGTGGTGCATATAAGTATGATTTTCATTATATTATGGATTTGATGTATATCTCACATTAATGTATTGGTAAATGATTTATATCTCATGAGATATATAGTACGTTAATTGAATGTGAACCTAGTTGTGTAAAGAAAATTTTCAACTAAGATGTATATTGGAGTGATCCGTCTCTACTATGGTCATTTTCAATGTAAACACATTCCACTAGGATAATAATTTATGTATTAATATGCTATATTGGAAATACTTTTCTATTAATATTTTTATTCAACAATTATATTTCATATTACAATATTAATATCTAATGAATCATATTCTTTGATTTATTTTTGATTCATGTCTTATGAACTTCCAAGCTTTATGCTATATCTCATGATTATAATATTTGATATGATGGGTATAGATTTAATTTTTTAATTTCATGTTATAACAACATTATTCCCATTTAGTGATTATATGGTCATTTATATGTCAATTTATTTCCCTTACTGAGAATCTAAGATCACCCTTTATTATATTTCCTTTCCACTGGTTATGATGAAAGGTTTTATATGTGGTGTGTTTTTGAAGTGAACTCAAGGGGAAGTTCATAATGGTATATTTTGACGGTATTTGTAACACCCCAGACATCTATGGTACGCCTCTCTTCAAATAATACAATAGTGTCTGTTGTACAAAACATCGAGTTCTAACACCCCACATCCAATAAAACTATCTGTTATGAATATTAATACCCACATTTTGAAACTATATAAATTTTATCTTTTAAAATGGACTTCATTTTTGTATTTGGAATATCGAAATTACGATAGGGTGAATTTTTGGTATTTTTATGAAAAAATTAAATTTTTGATGAATAAAGAAAAACACTGAGTTATAGTTTAAAGAAAAATTGTTCTTTAAATATTTATTTATTTTATTTAAATATATTCTGGTTCAAAATAGATACATAATACCTATATATGTTTTATTAATTTCATTGGAGTTCGTTTATAATAATTTTAGATATATAAAAATTTTATTGACCTTTTTACCGTCTTGTACCCACCTCATAGAGGCATTTGAAAATTTACATAAAACATAATTTCACCACTTCTATGAGTTGAATTTCAAAAATCCGAGAGATGCAGTTGATATTAGTAAGTAAAATGCGGTTCAACAAGATGAAAATAATTTTTCGCCAATAGTATCTTTTTACTTATATTTACCACAGTTAAATGTAAATAGGGTAATTAAGGGAAAGTTGACATTATTATTACCCTAACACATGTCTTAATTAAATTGGATAAGTGTAATTCGACCAAAAACAACCTTAGGAATAAAACATGATCCTTTATGTCCACTTTTATTAGATTAGGAAACTTATTATTATTTTATTTAAAGAGGAGTTAAAAGATTTAAAATCAAAGATTAATAACTAAAACATTTTTAATATAGGGATACACATAAGATAAATCCGACTACAAATATTAATTAGAAATATAAAAACATTTCCTACATAATGGTTTTTTATCAATAAATTTTTAGACATTAAATAAGTTAATTTATTTATGACACAATGATGATGCAATAATTACCTAATTAATGAAATATTAAAATAATTAATGATATAAATATCCAAATAATTGTAATTTGAAACTTTATATGAATTAAACTAATTTTATAGAATAATATGACATGTTAGGGTTGGTTGGATGAATTTTTTTCGAAGTAATAATGCTGTTATGTATTTAGAAAAAACCAAAACCAAATAGTGTCAAAATTGACATAAAAGAGTTTTTAAAACATATATTATTTTAATAATTGATATTCTATTCCTAAAAATATATTGTTAGGCCAAAACACTTATATAATGATATTTTTATCATTAATTAACCACTTGAGGTTCTCTTGGAAGTATATTATGTTTATTTACTATATAATATAAAAATACCAAAAGACATGGTAAATGTCAAACTATTTATGTAAGAGTTAAATATAAAAAGAAAAGGTTAATATATTGAAACAAACAGGTCTAAAACCTATTGGTTGACTGATTTTCATCCCATACATTCCTCATACATTAAATAATTCATTTTGGGTAAATTATAAATCAAAAAATAATTTTATTATAAAATAACATTTCTAGCTTTTCCTAAGGTGCCCCTCACCACTCTTACAAATGGGAACTCCCGCTTCTCACTAATTCACACCATAAAAGCCATTTGGATTGTCCAAACCCGACTCAAATACCCTCTCATATGTCCTCCCTTCATCCTAGAGGCATTAAATTAGTCATAAATCCAACCTATGGGGCTCTTCTGATCAAATCAAACAGAAAAATCCGAAGTAGAGGTAAATATTTCATCACCTCTTTCAAGTTCCTTTTTTCTTCCACTTCCCCTTTCATTGTTCTTTACATTATAAAATAATAACTAATATTAATTATATATACAATGATGTTTTTATAAGTATGGTACAACCATATTCATTATTCTATCCATCTTTGAACGACATGTCACCATACGTGCGTACGTACTGATTACCGTCTCCACGCCGTGGTGTAATTGTTATTCAACACATTATTATTTTCATGGGTATAATAATGATGTTTAATTGATGTAAATAATAAATATAAATTGATAATGCCTCTATATATATAATAATTATTCTCTATATATTATTTTAATTTCAAAAGATTGATATTGTCGCTCGTGCGTACGTACAGATTATCGTATCCGTGAACGCAATGTGATTCATTCCCCATTGTATCCATTTAAGACTAATTTTCATTAAATGATTAAAAATAATGTTTACAGACTTAATATCATTCTGAATATGAATAATATACATCCTATCCATAACAAACATTACTTACGTAACAAATCATATACAGGAAAACAAATTAGTTAACACCCAAACTGATGATAATACTCAGATATTATTAACAAAGAAATGTTAAAAGATCATATATGATATAATATTAATGTATATGGTTCTTTTATAACTTAATAAAAATTATTTCACTATTATACAGGAGTTTAACCAACCCTCGACCAAGGAAAATTACGAGGTAAGGGTTAATTTCACAATCTCTTTATTATCCGAGGTTGTTTTTATAGAAGTATCTTCTGGGACCCCTTTATCATCCACATCCATGATTCTTAAAAATGTATTCCAAAACATTATTAATATTTACTAGACTATGGATTAAATCCATTTATACCCTTGTTTGACTTTTTATAAAATGTTTTGAAAGAAATCATTCTATCATTTTCCAAATAAGGTACCTTATGACCTTTTCGACAAAATTAAGGTAAGAATGTGTTTTTAACTTATACAGAAAGTGTGGCTATTTTCCACCATTATAACATTGTCGAATCGTCCCCTACAAGCTTGTAATAATATTTTCCAAATAATTTTTTTATTTAGTGATTTCAAAATAGGATGAAAAAATTCTATAAAAATGGTTTTGAATTCATCTATGTCAACATCCTTTAATGAATATTAAGCTTATTTGAAGTTGATTTATTATGAAACAAATCATCCATATTGTATTGAATATTTTGTGATATTTTTGACTGTGGATGTTTTATTTTTACACCATTCATGGTTATGAAAGTCCGGCATTATGCATTGCATCATTATGAAAGTGGATATTGATATTTTATTTGATTATTCAACTAGTAGAATATCCATGTGAGTATTTAAGTGGACTTATTTTGATTTATATTTTCCATATTATAATGATGTTTATGTTGAAATGGATTTTGTTTTAGTTTTATACATTTCCTTAACGGTTTATGCTTCTTTATGAAAGTTTTCACTATATTGTTATCCTTACTCAGCATCTGATATCACCCCTTTCTATGTTTTATTTTCCCCATGATATGAAGAAATATATTATGACTGACCTACCGGGAGAATCTATGGGATCATAGTGTTGTCTGTGGAAACAATGTTGTTGTAGTTTTTCATTTTATGATGTAATGTAAACCTTAGGAATGTATCTAGTACTTCCACTACTACTAAACTAATTCATATTTCGAGACTTGATCTATTGTGATCATTCCAATTTTATGTAATAATGCACTGAATCTGGGTAACTGGGGTCGGGGAGTTATAATTGGTATCCATGAATGTTTAGTTCAAACCTTAGAAACTAGATTTAGATAAACTCTAATTAGAGGACATAGCCCTAAAATATACATTGAGGATTAGTATAGATGAACTTCCTAGAATTTTGGTATTTGTACAGAATTTGTGAGTTTTCCAAGAAATACATCCTTATATAAATACGAGCAGGTAGGGGCAGCTCTGGCACAGATGTAGCTAGGGGTAAAACCCGTGAACACCGCTTTGAGCTAGACTCTAATGGGAACTGGTGCACTACAACGAGCCTAGCTGACTCTTGGATACGACACTCCAGGGGGATATGCTTAGGATAATTTTCATTTTAACTAAAAACCATTACTAATGGTTTATGAGTATATACATCCTCAAAGAAAACATTTTTTATAATTATCGATTATATCCATAAACTCTTCAATTTATGTTAATTGTTTTACAAGTTTGGAATTATGTATATAGATTCATAAACTATTATAGTTTATTCCATTGTTCAAAAATGGATCCTAGTTGAAAGAATGGAATTCTTATAAATACACACACTCTATTTAGGCATATCTCTCTTGCTCAAGATAATTATAGTCATGCTAGTGATACAACTTGTTCGGATCACCTTATCACTATATTTGGACAACTCTCTCAGGTTATGAATAATAACCTTACCCATATGGAGCACCCTGATCCACAGCATAGAAGATCAATGTTAGATCACCTCATGAGGATCAACCACCAATATTCAATGAGGGTAAAAATCCTCTAGTAGATGATATGTTTATAAATTCCATAGAGAAAATATTCAATGCCTCGGGGAGTAGCGAAATGGAAAAAGTTGTAATGTTAGTTTACCGCCTCGCTGGAGATGCTGATCAATGGTGGTCATTGATTCAAAACACAAAGGAAGATGATGAAGTATCGAGTATAGAATAGAGGGAGTTTCAAGAAATTTTCTTAGAAAAATACTTTCCTCATGAACATTGAGTTGATATGGAAAGACAATTTCTGAGTATGAGTCAAAAAGAGGATGAGAATGTCACAAAGTATGAAGCTAACATTACATGGTTAGCGAGGCATGATTCAGATTATATATGTAACCCAGGAAGTAAGAATGATCATTTATTTTATTGGTTAAAACCATTTATCAATCTAGAATTAGTCTCAAATTCATTGTCGTCGTACGAAGATATTGTCTCTTGTGCTATCGCGATAGAAAAAGAATTATCTATGTCTTACAAATTTAACGCAAATCAAGAGAAAAAGAGATCTGGTGAACACTCTAGAAATGGAAATAAATGGAAGAAGGGAAATGTTTAATATCCATCCTGCAATAAATATGGGAAGAAACACCTTGGTACATTATTGAATGTAATGAGATTCTATTGCAAGTATGGTTAAAAGGGCCACAAAGCTCGTGATTGCAAGGGGAAGTAGGAGGATATCAATGTTGATTTCTACAATTGTAGATAAAGGGGGAATTATGCGAATGAAATTCATAAGCATCAGAAGAATTTACCTATGAAAAGACTAATGGATCAAGGCCATGCTTATACAATCAATAATTCTGAGGTTGAAGCTCCGAAAGCTGTGGTGGCAGGTAATTTAATTTTTTCATCGAGATTAGAAAATTCTTTATTTTATTCTGGATCATTGCATTGTTTCATATCATTCCAGTTTTCCAAGAAAATTAGATATTTCCAATTTGATTTAATAAGGGATTTGTCATTAAAAATCATAAGGGAAGTATCATTGCAACAATGTTGTGTGAATCAATTTCCATTAAGGCATATAAACATTATTTATCAACAGATCTCATCGTTATACCCATGATTTAATTTGATATAATCTTCAGAATGGATTGGCTTTCAGACCATGATGAGAAAATATATTGAAAGTTTAAGGAGGTTATAATTTTTGATGATGATAACGAGTACCTTTTCTTTAGTGATGAAACGTCACCACCTAATTCTTATCTAGATCCACCCCTAGTAGCTCAACTAAATTCAATTATTGGGGAGGAAGAGAATTAAATAACTGTGGGTGAGGAAAGGTATTTTAAAATAGAGGATGTACCTATTTTTCATGAATATGTTGATGTGTTTCCAGAGGATTTACCTGTATATCCTCCAAAATGAGAAATTGAGTTTTCCATTGATTTGATTCCTGGTTCAAGGCCTATATAAAACACCCCTTAAAGAATGACCAAGGTTGAATTTGTATAACTAAAGAAACTACTAGTGGAATTGAGTAATAAGGGATTCATTCACCCTAGTGTTTCTCCATGGGGAGCCACTATCTTTTTTGTTAAGAAGAAAGATGGATTTGTGAGGTTGTGTATTGACTTCACAGAGATCAATGCTATAACAATAAAGAACATGTATCCCTTACATCCCATTGATGATTTATTTGACCAACTTCATGGAACTAAATATTTTTCAAAGATTGAACTTTGATCTTGATATCATCAGTTGTTTTTGAATAAGGAAGACAATCCAAAAATAGCATTTCGAACCAGGTATGGGCATTATGTGTTTACAGTAATGCCTTTGGGATTGACGAATTCCCCCTATGTCTTCATGGATCTAATGAATAGAGTTTTTAAAAAATATCATTGATGAATTTGTAGAGGTATTTATTGATGATATATTGGTATACTCCAAAAGTAACATAGATCATGAAAATCACTTGCACATTATCCTGAACTCTCTTAGAATACATGAATTATATAGGGAGTTTAGCAAGTGTAAATTATACCTTTAGGAGATTTCATTTCTTGGACATATTATCTTTATGGATGAAATCTATGTTGATCCTTCTAAGACCAAGGTAATCCAATAATGGGAAGATCCAACGAGAATATCCATGGTACACACTTTTATTGGTTTTGTCGGTTATTATCGATGTTTCACCCAGAATTTTCCCCAGTTGGCTAACCCATTAACAAAGATCACACAAAAAGGGGTAAAATTTGTTCAGACAAATGAGTGTGAATAATTTTTGGAAGACCTGAAAAGAAGATTATTCAATTCTCCTATATTGACTCTACCAGTTGGGAATGATGGGTTTGTTATTTATAGTGATGATTCAATGAATTGATATGGTTGTGTCCTTATATTGAATTATAGGGTTATTTCCTATGCATCACGACATCTAAAAATTCATGAGAAAAACTATCCTACTCATGATTATGAGTTAGCAGCTATAATATTTTCTTTGAATATATTTTTACATTATCTCTATGGTGAAAAATGTGAGGTATATATCAATCACAAGAGTTTGATGTATATTTTCGATCAAAAACAACTCAACATGAGGTAGAGGTGATGGCTTGAACTACTCAAGGATAATGATTTCACTATACATTACCACCCCAGGGAGGCTAATAAGGTGGAAGATGCTTTGAGTAGAATGGATCATAGAGTTTTGAACAAGATGAGAGTTAAAAGGGATCAAATTTTCATGGATCTAGTAAATATGGATATGGGAATAACCATGTAAGGTGAAACATAAATTTTTTTTCAAATGGTTTCCAAACCATCTTTACTAGAAGGATTAAAAGTCCTCAGGATAATGATGAGGCGTTTCAAAAGAAGATTAATGTTGTGAATAACGTGATATTGAGTGACTTCATTTGTGAAGATGATATTTTTAAATTCTAGAAGAGATATTGTGTTCATGATATACATATAATAAAAAGAGGAGTTTTGTATGATGCTCATAGATCCAATTTCTCTAAAAACCCTGGGAGCACCAAAATGTATAGAGATTTGAAGAAACATTTTTGGTGATACATCATGAAGAGGGGGATTATAGAATTTGTGTCAAGATGTATGGTTTTTCAACAAGTAAAAGAAAGAAGGCAACAACCTAGAAGAGTCATGCATCCTCTTCCCATACCGGAGTGGAGATGGGATAATATTATGATGGATATTTTCATGGGACTACAAAAGACTCCTAGAAGGAATAATGCAATTTGGGTAATTATTGATCATCTGACCAAGTCATCACATTTTCTTACTATAAGAGAAGATTTACCACTTGAACGCCTAGGAAGACTATATATTAATGAAGTGTTGAGACATCATTGAGTACCCATATCGATTGTTTTAGATCATGATCCATATTTTAAATCAATATTCTAGAATGGTCTTTAGAAATCCCTGGATATTGAACTTCGTTTGAGCATTGCCTACCACCCCCAAATAGCTGCACAATTAGAATAGACAATTCAAAACATAGAATACATGTTGAGATCAAGATCAATTGACATTCAAGGAATGTGGGATCAATTTTTACCTATGGTAGAATTTTACTATAAAAATAGGTTCCATTCAAGTATTTTGATGGAACCATATGAAGCGTTGTATAGAAAGATATGCTGCACACAAACATGATGGGATGATGTTGGTGAAATAAAACATGTAGCCCTAGATCATTTGGAGGAAATGAGAGAAAAATTGAAGGTAATCCAAAAACACATCAAGGCAGATCAAAGTTGATAGAAGAGATGTGCTGAGAACCGAAGGAAGTATTTGGAATTTGTTGTAGGATATCGTTTTTTCTTGAAGGTATCTCCATGGAATGATGATATACATTTCTGTAAGAAGGGTAAATTGAGTCCCTGGTAGATCTGAACTTTCAAAATTCTAGAATAAATTGGGTTTGTAGCTTACCGTTTGACAATGCCACCATGTCTCTCCAAAGTTCATGATGTGTTCCGCATATCAATATTGTAAAAATACATTCCTGACCCGATGCATATAATCAACTATGAGAAATTAGAACTGGAACCTGATCTATCTTATTTCGAAGAGCATGTCAAGTTTCTTGATTCAAGAGAATAAGTGCTAAGAAACCGGACGACTCGTCTAGTAAAAGTTCTATGGAGAAAACATATGTTGGAAGAGGCGACGTGGGAACCCAACGAACTTATGATGAAGATCCACCTTAATCACTTAATGCAATAATATTCTAGAAATTTTCAGGATGAATTTATTTTAAGGAGGGGAGAATGTAACATCCCAAACTTCTACGGTATGCTTCTTTTTGAATAATATAATATCGTGTGTTGTACGCAACTTTGAGTTCTAACACATCACATCAAATCAAACTATCCATCATGAATAGTAATAACCACTTTTTAAAATGTTATAAATATTATCTTTCAAAATGGACTTCATTTTTGGATTCGGAATATCGCAATTAGCTTAAGGGTAATTTTTGGTATTTTTCTGAAAACTTTCAATGTTTTATGAATGGTGAAAAACATTGAGTTATAATTTAAAACCGAGTTTTTATTGAAACAAGTATTTATTTTGTTTAAATTTATTATTGGTCAATGTAGATAAATAATACCTATATAAGTTTTATGTATTTCATTAGAGTCAGTTTATAATAATTTTATATATTTATATATATTTTATTGACCTTTTTACCATCTTTTACCCACCTCCTTGGAGAATTTTAAAATTTACATAAAACATAATTTTACCACTTCATTGAGTGGAATTTCAAAAATCTGAGAGACACTGTTGATATTAATAAGTAAAATGTGGTCCAATAAGATGAAAATAAGTTTTCCAAATAGTAACTTTTAGCTTATATTTACCAAGGTTAAATGTAAATTGGGTAATTAAGGGTAAAAATGATATAACTAGTACCCAAACAATGTCCTAATTCTATTGGATAAGATTAATTTGACCAAAAATAACCTTATTAATAAAATATGATCCTTTAGGTCCACATGGATTAGATTAGGACACTTATTTTTTTTATTTAAAGAAGAGTTAAAAGAGTTAAAATAAAAGTATAATAACTAAAACATTTTTAATATAGGGATAAATATAAGATAAATTTGACTATAAATATAAATTTTAAAGATAAACAGATTTCCTAAATAATGGAATTTTATTAATAATTTTTAGACAATAAATAGTTTAATTTATTTATGATACAATGATGGGGTAGTAATTACCTAATTAATGAAATATTAAAATAATTGATATTATAAATATACAAAAAATTATAATTTGAGACTTTTTATGCATTCCAAGAATTTTATAGGATAATAGGACATGTTAGGGTTGGTTTGATGAATTTTTTTCTAAATAATAATGCTGTTATGAATTTAGAAAATACAAAATACCAAATAGTGTAAAAAAAGACATAAAAGAGTTTTTCAAACAAATATTATATTATTAATTGATATTTAATTCATAAAAATCCAAGGTTCAGACAAAAGACTTATATAATGATAGTGGTATCATTAATTAACTACTTGGGGTTATCTTGGAGGTATATAGTATGTTTATCAACCATATATTATAAAAATAGAAAAAGACATGGTAAATGTCAATCTATTTAACTAAGAGTTAAATCTAAAAGATAAGGTTAATATACTGAACCAATCTTGTCTAAAACCTATTGGTTGAGTGATTTTAGAGCCATACCAACCATATACTTAAAATAATTCATTTTGAATAAATTAGAAACCTTAAATGATTTTATTATAAAATAACATTACTTGCTTTTCCTAAGGTACCCCTAACCCCTCTTATAAAAGGGACCCCCATTCTCTCTAATTCAAACCTTCAAAGCCATTTGGCTCGGCCAAAACCTACCCAAATACCATATCATCTATCCTCCTTTCATCCAAGAGGGATTATTTAAGTCAAAAATCCATATTATGGAGCCATTTTGATCAAATCAAAAGGAAGAACCCGAAGAAGAGGTAAATATTTCATCACCTCTTTCAAGTTCCTTTCTTATTCCACTTACTCTTTCATTTTTTTTCCATTATAAAATAGAAAATCTAGTATATTCTATATACTATAATTTTATTATAAACATGGTACAACCATATTCATTATTCTATCTGTCCTTTGAATGACATGTCACCATACGTGCGTACGTATGGATTAACATCTCCATGTTGTGGTGTAATTTTATTCAATAAATTATTATTTGGATGGGTATAATAATGATGTGAAATTGATGTAAATAATTAATATAACATGATAATGATTCTGTATGTATGATATACCATCAAATTATATATTATAAAAATTTCAAAAAACTGATATTGTCGCTCGTTCGTACGTACGGATTAAAGTCTCCATGAAGACGATGAGATTCATTCCCCATCATATCCCTTCACGACTAATTTTCAATAGATGAATAAAAATAATCTTTAAAGACTTAATATCATTCTAAATATGAATAAAATTCATCATATCCATAAAATGGCATGAAGGCCTTCATTTTTTATTGATTTTTGATAATCCACCTTTCATGGGGTGAGGTGGAACCCTTTGAAGGCCCGTAGGTGTAAGTATTACATGTCCTGTAGGCCTTAGAGGAATTCATTGCCCGTAGGATTCAAACATTATATACAACCTAGACTAACTACTTGGAACTGATTCTCCCTATCATCTTCATCGTGAAATCAGCTCTCCACCTCCACAGGGCTGTTCAGTTAGGCATTCCTGTGCATGCATAGGCTTGTCCCGATGGTAGGGGCCGTAACCTCTCATTCATGCAATCCGTTTAGCTTTTACTATGGTAAAAGATCATTGATCATCCTCCTTATAGATATTTTTCATTATAGGTTGTCTGGTTTGCATCTTCACATTAAGGTGGCCTGAAGGCCTTGAGGTGGCACAAAGGCCTTACTGACCCAAAGGCCTAGGTTACACGAAGGCCTTAAAGGACTCAGGGACCAAATCGGGGGCCCGAAGGCCTAAACAGGTGCACATTCCCGACTGCTACAGTACCAAACAGTACCTGCTATAGTTCCGGTACAGTGCCTTCTACAGTACTACCCAATTCACACTACAGTACTGCTACAGTACCTGGAAATTATGCCTCTACTTGGATTTGATCCCGGGTCACTTGGATTCCCTTATAGTGTCCTATCCAAACAAGATAAGGCTCATGTAAAAATAATAAACATCCTATCCATAACAAACATTACCTATGTAACAAAGAATATAATCTAAAAAAAATCAGTGAACATCCGAACTGACGATAAGACTAAGATATTATTAACAAAGCAATGTTAAAAAGATCATATATGATATCATATTAATGTATATGATTCTTGTATAATTAAAAAAAAACTATTTCACTATTATATAGGAGGTTAAGCTACCCTCGACCATGGAAAAGTACATGGTAAGGGTTAATTTCACAGTCTCTTTATTTTACGTGGTTGTTTTTACATAAGTATCTACCAGGATCTCTTTATCATCTAAATCAATGTTTCTTAAAAATTTATTCCAAAACATTATTAATATTTACTCGAATATGGGTTGATTCCATTTATAACCTTATTTGACTTTTTATAAAATGTTTTGAAAGGAATTTTTTTGTCATTTTCTAAATAAGTTACCTTATGACCTTTTCGACAAAATTAGGTAAGAATGTTTTTTAACTTATACAGCAGGTGCGAATATTTTTTTCCGTTATAACATAATAGATGCATCCCCTACAATCTTATATGAATATTTTCAAAATAAATTTTTTCTTATGTGATTTCAAAATAGAAAGAGATATTTCTCTAAAAAATGTTTTGATTTCATCTGTGTCAACATCCTTCGATAGATTTTAAGCTTATACGAAGTCAATTTATTATGACACAAAACTTCCATATTGTATTAGAGGTTTTGTGATATGTTTGACTGTGGATGTGTTATTTATACACCATTCATGGTTTATGGATAATTTATTGACATTTCGTATGCTAGTTTTAATACTAATGTTTATGTTCTGTTTAATAATTTTCATATGAGGAATGCATTGGACATAGTAAGTGATGGGTGGAGCCCGCTATATCTCCTCGATGCATCGATAGGTCTCATGAGACAAAATAGTGTCTTGGAACAAGTCTTTGAGCAAATATTATTTGTAGTCTTGGCATAAGGCCTTGAATATGTGGTTATGAAAGTCTGTCATTATGCATTCCATCATTATGAAAGTGTCTATTGATATTTCATGTGATTATTCGACTATTAGAATATCCATGTGAGTAAGTAAATGGAATTATTTTGATTTATATTTTCGATATTATGATGATGTTTACATTGGAAATTATTTTGTTTTAGTTTTATACATTTTCTTAAATTTTTATGCTTATTTATGAATGTTTCCGCTATATTGTTATCTTTACTGAGCATCTGAGCTCACCCTTTTCTATGTTTTATTTTTCCTATGATGTGAAGAAGTATATTATGACTAACCTACAGGGATAGTCTATGGGATCTCAGTGTTGTCCATGGAAATAATGTTGTTGTAGTTTTCCATTTAAGGATGTAATGTAAGCATTATGAATGTATCTAGTACATCCAAGGCTACTAAACTAATCAGTCTTTCTAGACTTGATCTTTTGTGATAATGAAAAAGTTATTTAATAATGCACCAAATCTGGGTAACTGGGGTTAGGGAGTTACAATAGTTCATTAAATTAAAATTTTTTTTACCTATTCTCCAGTGACACAAAACTATTATTGTACTTTGGTGTGTGTTTGTGTATTTTATTTAATATTTATATAATAAGATCTAATGTCTATGAATGGGAAGCATGGGTCAATATTGTTGGTATTAGAGGAAAGGTTTAGATAACATTATTAAACTATAATTATAAAAACCTTGTGAGATACCTATGGATATTTCTATTGATATTTATACAATTGCCTATAAAGATATATCTAAGGATGAATCAAAGTATTGGAAAATGTCATAAATTTTTTGTGAATATAGAGAATTTTTTTAATTTGTTATATCCCTTTCTAGAAACTAAATGTTAATGTGGCTTGGGAATAGAGGCATCTATGATGAATAACTCTTAAAAGGGAACACTGAGATTGAATTGATCATTACATGGTTCATGAAAAAGAGTGTTTCTACCAACCTAGTTTGACTCTACATGAGGACAAGCCTTATAATTTCACAAGCTCATTAGAAGCCATTATAAGATATTTAATAAGACGATAACTATGAATTAATGAGGATAAACTTAATGTGTTATTAATTAAAAAGAATGTATGCTGACATATACATCCTCCAAGTGATTTTTTCAGTATAATGTGGGTTACGACTATTATTATTTTAACATGAAAAATTATTTCTGAATGTAGTTAATGGTGGGAATAAGAAGGAAATGTGGTAACTTTGAATGTGACAAAAAAATTGTTTCTCAGTATCCAAATTGGATGATTATTAAGGGGAATAATATTTTTATTTTTATAATTAGTTATCAAGACATATGATTAACAACTTTCACATCAACCAAAACCAAGACTAATCAATGAAGAAAAGGATAATGTTCACTCTCAGTGCAGGTAGTGGATACCATAGATCAAAGATGATTTAATTTTAAATATTTCATGAATTTGGGAAGAAGAACTCAATGGAATGTTTTATATCGATGAAAGGATGTTTTGGTGTATAATAGGTGGAAAATAAGAAACTAGTTAAATAAAAAAATGGAAACTTTGGTTAACATGATGGATTAGAATGATTTTATCCCTATGATAACATATAGGGGTAAATGATTCAAATGTTAAATGTATGTGAATTATTAAAATTTATTTTTTTAATAGTAATAATCATGAAGTGTTTCAATAAGGTGTTAGGAGTAATGTAAATTCTATAGATTATTATTATACGAAAAATGAATTATGACATTTATGTATTTTTATAAAAGTAATTTTTATGTTCAATGTGAGAATCATGATTAAATTGAGGTTGATGAAAGTTATTACATGATTCATATTTCATTTTATATTAATGAGATATTATGGAATAATATTTTGATTCATAGTAAAGGGTTTGAGATAGAAGTGGAATGATTGAAGTGTTTATGTGTTTAAATTAAAGAATTATATTATATGAATTGTGAAATATATAAGTATTATTTAAAATAAGTTTTTCATCAATGATTTGTCAAAATATATTGATTGGAGTCGACGACCACGAAAAAATATTTAATGGAAACAAGAAATTTTTATTAAGGGAAGAGAAACCTGAATATGATTATGTTGTAGACAATATAGTGTATAGTTTGGATAAAGAGATGAATGATACAAATAAATTAACGTTGATATTATTGATGACCATCAATCTGATTAATAATTAATGGTAAAATATGATTATGTTATCACTGTTGGAGTATATAATATTATAAGATCTATTGAATATATTCAATAATATATGGTTTTATTCAAGTAATGTGAAAGGCTTCATGTTTTCAAGGAGGTTTCATGTTAGTTATCTATATTAATTAACATTAATAGAATATAATACCATGGTATTCCAATATTTTTCATCTTACCATTAATTACTACATATTACAATTTGAAGGAATAATATTAAGTTTATTTTGAGAAATTTAATGACCATCAGTATCATATTTCAGTTTTGGATTGGTTATAAGTTTAATTTTTTTTTCAATGCTTCATGTTTAACTATAGATAATATTTTAATGAATTATACATTACTTAACTATATGAAGATTAATGCATACCAGATAATTTGTGCCAAAAAATTATGATAAACAGATATAGAAGGAAGTGATTATCATAAATTATAGATATTTTGATCTGTTAATGATTTATATATAAAATAGTCATCTTTATTTCTTGTAGTAAAAGGTAAAGATGAAATTGATCAAATAAAAACCAAATTATGGGATTTTTAATTGGAAATTGAATTAAATAAATTATATCTTCTCTCTAAAATTACCCACCATTAGGAAAGGGATGTCGAAGTAATTTTTGTCTCATTTTATTCATTTTTGATGGTATCAATGACCATTCTCGATCATATTTTTTCATGACATGGTAGTAGTTAACATTCACCAGACCATGTTCTTTATCACACTTCATTGGTATTGTGGTGTTATTTATCTATTATATGTACTTGTTTCCACTTACAACCTATTTTATCCTATTAATAAACATTTTATGTGTTATTATATATTTCCTTCATAGATCCCTTTGTCTCATTTCTTGAGGAATTTTTATTATCCTTTTTAACAATGTGGGCTTCCCACACACCAACTTTCAAATGTTAAACCCTTGTTTTACCAATAGAAGTAAAAATTTTAGGGATTCACATTATTAATGTGGTATAATTAAACACAATTACATGTAGTGAAATATATTTTTTGAAATAAATTTATAAATTTCTATATTTTTTATTACATGAATCACTGATAGATTCTTTCATTACAAATAACATTGTGTTTATATGGATCAAAAAAATATTAATATGGTATTTTTTATTATGATATTTATAACATACCATTATAATGGGTATATGAATATGGTTAAATAAATTATGAAAATATGTGGTTTCCACATTTTTTTTGAAACTTTCGTAGATGGGTTTCACATTGCCATGAGCATAGATTATTCCCTACATTCCCATATTCCAAAGGAATTCTTTCATACCCACAATGGATGGTGATATTGTTGTTTTGATCAAAAAATGATGATGGGATGCTGGTTCCTCCTTCATTGATTCCTCCTTGGAGCACATTTCCTATTATAGGTCGACCTCATAGATTTGATTCATGACCATGAATCTCATTATTGGTGACATATCATTGTGGACACTCGTTAAATGTGCTTCCTCTTTCTGATAGGGGATCATCCTTTCATCTGAGTAGATTGTAATGTCGAGCATTTGTGAGAAATACTGGACACATGGTGTGTTCAGTAGTAAAATTATTTCTCTTAGGAGGGAATATAACATATGTAATCATATGAATTGATCTGAACACATACCATTTCGATCATGTTGTATCTAATGTTATGGGTACATAACATCCAATTCATTCAACCAAGGAATCACCTATTTAGCATGAGGTAGCATCACGAGATAGGTCTAAATTTTAAATTCATTTATAGATAGACTGAAACATCCTATAGAGACGGATTGGGGGACAAGTTTAATGTCCCATGGAGATGGAGTCGATTGATAAATATTCCTCATGGTGTCAGATCAAGGAGGTTTATTCTTAGGATGGATCACCTTAGTTTTGATGGGAACACCCCTTTGAGGTAGATCTGGGTATAAAAATCCAATATGGATGGGTGGTTAGGATGATCTATTGATTCATATTAGGTAGGTACATCCCTAAGTGGGAGAATATAAATTTTTAATGATGTATGGATCATAATGCCCCATAGATGTGAATCTGATAGGTGTGTCCCATAAATACAAGATTTTACCCAATGAAGGTTGATCTGAACTACTGTGGAGATGAATTAGAGAAGTGAACCCCTAGGAAAGGAATTAAAGGTTTACCATTGGTCAGGATTTGACCTCAAAGATACTTCCTATATACCGCATATAGAAGGAAGGAATCCAAACTCAAGTAGTTCTATTTTTGTATTTTAAGGTAGTATGGTAGGAACGACCCATGTTGTTTAACATCACGTGGTAATGATGGTCATTCCACAAAAGGAATGTAAGTGAGGAATGGTGTGGTGCTTATTCATTGAAGATACCATTCACAACAGGATTTCACAGGTTTAGATAATGTGGGGATTATACAAGGGAGCTACCTGGGTGTTACTGAAGGAAGAAATGATGTGGATAAAGAATATGCATTAAGGGGACCTATTGGGTGGCATAATCTCTCTAAGATATGTTGTTCTGGGGACTTCCATGGTATATGATGATGTTGTGTATGAAATGGATGGAATTGATGGAGCGAATGGGGGTGTTTTCATTGTAATTTTGGGCTCAACCCCCATGCATTATTCCTATATATCCTAGTTGTTTGGAAATCAATGCCCACATTGTTTTACGTGACATCATGTCTTACAGAAGAGGAGGAATCCCAAGGTTCCAAGTGTGGACATGGACTCTTTAGTGAGGGGAATTAACTTATTAGTGATGTGACCCGTAAGATATTTGTATGGATGTAGATTCTAGGTTTGGTCCTCATGGAGGCCTCCCACGTATCTAGTTAATCTAGAATCAAAGCCCATATAATTTGGAATTGTTGGGACTTACACCTATGGGGGAGACCTATACAGCATATAGACAAGAAAAATGCAATAATGAATCCCATTAGGGTGAATAAGATGTAGTAGGGGATTATGTATAGTGGATTCACATGGAGCATGTATGGTTGTGGCTTAATCATGGATTGATACCCATTGATGTGGACGTACGATGTAGTGGACACCTCAAACCTTTAAGACTCTATGAGTCCTACTTGGTGTGACAAATGATTCAAACTAGTAGATCATAGAGTCATTTCATGATGTTTTTCCCAATGAATGATAGTGTAGTGATTGTGCATGAAGATTCTGGAGTGCCACTAGAGATATGAAATTGTGTGAGTTTGTCTTACGCTTACAGGACTCATGGGTGTTGTTATGGAGTAGTAATGATTTGAATGTTTATTACACATGGAAGATTCTTAGGTTCAACTATAGAGAGGGAATAATGTGAATGGAGATTTCAGATGGAAGCCACTTGTCCTATCCTCCACAGGTCAGTCCATGAAGGAATACCATTGCATTGAATGTGGTAAGACTACTGTTTGATATCATGTAAATGAATGAGATTCTTGGGGATTATTCATTATTATAAAAATTATGTATTTCTCAGGTCAGACCATGGGGTCACAAATAATTACTTCTAGTTCAAGGTATATGTTTGGGATTAAACCTGATAAGGGGGATCATAGGTACTATTTCATTGGTAATCTCATGATTATTACATTAGGAATCCTTTTCATTAATCATAATGAATCTCATCATTTTCATAGGTAGAATACTATTTTTTCCATATTTTGTATGATACAGTTTGAATTCATGTAGTGAGGACTATAGAATTTCATCCCATTATCATGGAATGAGGAATATTATTACTAATGCATAAGGATTGATATTCATGAATGATAGGTTAATCTAGTGTTTAAAATCACAGAGTGATGAATTATAATCCCCTAACCCTAGAAGTCCAGATCCGGTGCATTATTTTAATACATTTTCATGATTATAGAGAATCACATCCTAATGGACTGATTAGTTTAGCAATCATGGAAAATAGATTACATACATGAACTTCAAATGAAAATTTCAAACATAAAATAAAATATATATAATACTCAGAGAAATAAATTATTTTCCTAGATTAAACATATTTATTAAACATGATACACATCTCCGCACCCTGGGAAGAATAAAACACAGGAAAGGGGTGAGCTCAGTTGCTCGGTAAGGTTAACAATATAGCATAAAAATTAATAAATAAGAACAAAAATTTAAGGCAATGAATAATACTGAAACAAACGAATTAGAAACATAAACTTCAAAATAATATGGCAAACATAAATCAAATAATTCCATTTACTTATTCACATGGATATTCTTCTAGTTGAATAATCACATGTAATATCAATAGCTAATTTCATTATGATGGAATACATAATGTCAGACATCATAACAACCAAGTCAAGGCATCCTGAAAATTCTAAAAATATATATTTTTACAAGGCCTTGTTCTAATAAAATATTTTGTGTCATGTGACCTACAGATGCATCGAGGGGATAATGTAGTCTCACCCGTCACTTACTAATTCCAATTCATTCCTCATATGAAAATGTTGAAACAAATCATAAACATTCGTATTAAAACTGGCATACAAAATGTTAATACTTTAACCATAAATCATGAATGGTATAAAAGTAGGACCTCCATAGTCAAACAAATCCAAACACATTGAATATTATATGTAATAAATAAATCATCCCCAATCTAGAAAAATATCCAATAATGGATGATGATGTCACGACCCGTCCTCGGGGCCCGTGCCGTGACTACCCCAAGCCCGCCTTCCATAGGCCAGGGGCTGGCGACTAGCACCAAGGCGTAAATTCCCGGTAAACAGGGAAGGCATTGCCTTTATAAGTAACAACCACCGCAGAGTCAGCAAACGGAAAGTAACTACAAGTGCAGAAAAGTAAAGGGGGCCGGAATACAAGCCCAACTGAAAGTACAACTGAAAAGTAAAGAACAGCAACTGAAGAAAAGACGGCGGCCTCGTGTCGTCCACTGGCAATCCCACCTGAAGGGTGGGTACAGATAGTCTCCAGGCTCCTCGGGTCCCACGTCCGCTCCGAGCACGTCCCGTCCAGTGGTCCACCTCCAGGTACCGTCCTGCTCCACGCCCCAACCGTGATCAGCGCTGTCCGTCGTCTGCATCCAACACAACAAGGTGCGGGCATAGCCCGTGCAGGGGTGAGTATAAGCTACTCAGTAAGGACCCCGAGATCCCCGAAGGTCTCCCGAAATCCACAAAGGATATAGCACAAAAGAAAGATGCAATCACGAAGTAACATCTGACTCGACTTAGGTATATGCCCATACATATACCTAAGTCCCCAATTCTAGCTCTGCTCACGAGCTCAAGAACAACTCAATCCACGCAGCAAAGCAAGACTCAAATCCACAAGGAGAGTAAACAGTAAATCCACATAGGATAGTTCAACACAATCCACAAAGGAGAGTAACATAAGATTCAGCTCAACCAGGTATACTTTTTCAGATGACGTCAAAGATGATCACTGATCCATCTAAGTCGTCGGACCCATGAAGGATCGATAGGTACTAACCCCCGCAGAAGACCCACATAGAATCGGGCTCACACAGAACCTGTAGGCAGTGGCTCACACAGAACCGGTAGTAAGGACCCACATAGGATCGGGCTCACACAGAACCTGTAGCACTGATCCTCGTAGGATCGCTGAGTGCAGTAGTCGACGCAGTCCACTGAGGATCTCTGCACAGTCGTCGCCGCAGTCCACGAAGGATCTCTGCTCTGTCGTCGTCGCAGTCCACGGAGGATCTCTGCTCTGTTGTCGTCGCAGTTCACGGAGGATCTCTGCTCTGTCGTCGAAGTCACAGCCAGCACTAGGGTTCCCGCACATAGCGAGCTCGTTTAGGAGGGTCCGTTCCACGAGCCGAGAGGCTGATACATCAACTGACACGTAGTCCGAAGTTGATGTATCCAAAAGTTCCGTATCGACAACAGGATCTCAACGCAACAGACGGCGCGTCAATCGGACGCCCGATCTGAGAGTTATTGGCATTTTCGTCCCAGGGGCCCGGTTGGTTTTTAGGGCAAAACCAACCCGACCGTACTCTGCCTGTATCCGATCCTCGGGCGGAGTATGCCAAAGGTTCCGTCTCACTTAGAGGAAACTACCCCAGCTGACGGTACGTCGATCGGACATCCGTAGCTCAAGTTATGAGCGTTTCCGCTCCGAGGGCCCGGTTGGTTTCGTGTACGAACCGACCCGACCGAACCCAAAGTCTTCCGAAACCTTGAGTATAATATACCGAAACGACCGTATCGATCCAAGGATCGCGTAGCCCCTGACGGTTCGTCAATCGGAGGTCTCAGGCCCATGATATGGGCAAAAGACCGAAGAAGGCCCGAAAACGGGGGTTCTGGGCGCGGCCCGGCCGACCGGACCGGCCGGCTCGGCTTCGGCCGAGCGGCCGAAGAAACCGCCGCGGGTTTGACCCGCGGCTTGGAGGAACGCGGCCCGCGCGGGCCGCGTGCTGGGTGGCCGGACCGCGGACGCGGCCCGGCGGTTCGCAGCCGCCGCGGCCGAGCCGCGGCGGATTCCTCCGGCGGCGCGCCGGGCGCCGCCGCCTCCGGTCGCCGGGGCCACCGCGCCGACGCCCCGCGCCGCCGCCGCCTTCCGCGGGCCGTCGGAGTTGCTCCGGTGGCCCGATTCCTCTCCCGTCTGCGCCGTTGCTCCTCCCGGGGGCCGATCTTCACTGAAGGATCAACGGATCGCCCTTGCCGCACGGTTCGTCGTCGTCCGCCAAATCCGCACAAAAAGGGAAGATCGGCGGAGGGTTGCCGGGCCTTGTTTGTTAGGCCCGCACCCTCCGCGTTAGGTAAAAATCAACGGGAGGGAAAGAAATGACCAAAAAAAAATTTAAATAAATTAAAATTGTTCCGAGATCGGCTTCTTTATTTTAAAAGAATAAACACGGGAAAATAAAATATTCCAACCAACTCTTACCTCGTAGCTATCATTGTCGAACGGGGGATCGTCGCGGGATTGCTCGTCGCGGAAGAAGGGGTTCGTCGCGTCGTCGCGGTATCCGGCGTCGCGTCGCCAATCTCCGGATCAAGATCAAACGGATTTAATTAATTTAAATCCGTTGATATCGAAATTAAAAAGGGAGAAATAAACGATCCGATTCTCACCTTAGTTGCCGAACGAGGATCGGCCGCGGAAGAAGAGGCGTCGCCGAAGAACGACGCGGGTAGAGCTCGTCGACGTCGCAGTTCACGGTGTGCGTCGTCGAATTCCGTTCGCCGGCGTTTTTCGCGTTCTTCGCGTTCTTCGCGTTCTTCGCGTTCTTCGCGGAGAGGGTGGAGGCTCAGAGGAATTGCACAACTAAAGCAATCCTTCAAAATAGACAAGTTTGTCTATTTTATTATTTTGCTAACAAACGCAAAACGCGTAAGTAACGACCCATTAAATTCGTTGAATTAATTCAACGAATGAAACAGCCCATTTAATTCACGAAATAAACCGCCCAATTAAATGGTCTGTTAAGAAATTAAAGAAAACGCGTCGATTGACTTTTCAGTTACTTTGACGGGTTTTCGCGGGTGCGTTACTTAGCGAAAGAAACGGCGGGGCTCGTGCGGGCCCTGCCTCACAAATATCCTACCAAGAGGGTAGGATATTTCCGGATAGCACCCTATCCGCTTTAACTCAGTTCAAGTGGCTTCCAAGTGACTTCCAAGCAGTTTAAGTGAAATAAAATAAAGTTGTCGCACAAACTTTATTTTCTTTCTGACTTAAAGCCCCAAAATTTAAAAACCACGTCTGAGCAAACGCAACTCCGGAAGAGGCGTTTCTAAGAAATTATCGGCGCTGTGATTTCATCGGTGCCCTCAGAATTCGATTCCGGGCACCGGTTCAAAAGATAGAAAAACTCGCTCGTCCGTTCACTGAACGTACCCGAGCCAAACTTCGGAAATTGATTCCGGGCACACCGGGCCTCGGAATCAGGTGCCGTCTGAAGCTGCGCTCTTGTAAAATTCCAAAGAAAATTAAGAAAAAAAAATTTCCTTGAAATTTTCGGGTCTTTACATTACTCCCACCTCAGGGCTTTACGTCCCCGTAAAGATACATCAAAAACTAGGGGAACAAATGTGGGTACTAAGCACGCATCTGAGCCTCCCGCTCCCAAGTGCTCCCCTGGAGGTTCCCGTGCTGCCATCTGATGCGCACAAGAGGAATCGACCGCCCACATAGGACCCTCTCCTGTCGATCCTCGATCTCCACTGGGACCTCCGCAAAAGTCACCCCATCGTCCACGTCCAGCTCCTCAAAGTCGATGATGTGTGTCGGGTCGTGCACGTATCTCCTCAGCTGAGACACGTGAAAGACGTCGTGCACCCGGTGCAACTGAGGTGGTAGAGCCAGGCGATAAGCCACCTCTCTTATCCTGCTGAGGACCTGGAAAGGCCCGATGAAGCGTGGAGACAACTTTCCACCTTGGCCAAATCTCCGTAAACCACGTCGAGGTGAGACACGCAAAAAGACGTGGTCGCCATCCTCGAACTCTAGTGGCCTCCGCCTCCTGTCAGCATATGAATTCTGCCGGCTCTGAGCTGTCCTCATCCTCTCCTGGATGATCTGGACCTTCTCTGTCGTGGCTCGGACCATCTCTGGTCCCACGAGTGCTGACTCCCCAGGGTCTGTCCAGCACAACGGTGATCTGCAGGGTCTGCCGTACAACGCCTCGTATGGTGCCATCCCGATGGTGGAGTGGTAGCTGTTGTTGTACGCGAACTCCACCAAGGGTAGGTGGTCCTCCCAGCTACGACCAAAGTCGAGAACACATGCACGGAGCATGTCCTCGAGTGTCTGTATGGTCCTCTCCGTCTGACCATCCGTCTGAGGGTGGAAGGATGTGCTCAGATGGAGCCGCGTCCCGAACGCCTCCTGCAACCCCTTCCAAAGCCGGGAAGTGAAACGAGAATCTCGATCAGAGACGATAGACGATGGCACACCGTGAAGCCGTACGATCTCCTGGACGTAAAGACGTCCCAAGCTCTCCACTGAGCCCTGCTCTCTGATGGGTAAGAAGTGTGCCGACTTGGTGAGTCGGTCGACAATCACCCAAATGGAGTCGTGACCTCTGGAAGTGCGTGGAAGTCCAGTCACGAAGTCCATAGATATGCCGTCCCACTTCCACTCCGGGACCTCCAAGGGTTGTACCAAGCCTGCTGGTACCTGATGCTCTGCCTTCACCTGCTGGCAGGTGAGGCATCGTGAAACGAACTCTGCCACAGCTTTCTTCATGCCCGGCAACCAGTGCTGTCGTCTGAGATCCTGGTACATCTTCGCCACTCCAGGATGCACCTCCAAGGGAGAAGTGTGAATCTCTCTCAGCACCTCCTCTCGTAAAGCGACTGGTACGAAGGTACGTCCTCTGAAAAGGATGTCGTGCTCTGCTCCAAGGGAGAAACCATCAGGCGCCTGACCTGAGGATATCAGTGCACGCCGGGTCTCACAGTCAGCGTCCCCATGCTGAGCCTCTCTGACCCGCTGTAGAAGTGGAGGAGAGACTGTGAGAGACTGAAGAAAGGCTGCTCCGTCTCTATCCACGAAGGATATCTGTAAGGAGGCTAGCTGCTCCGTCGCCTCCTCAAGTAGCTGAATGCCCGTCCTCCTGCTCAGGGCATCGGCTACCACGTTCCCCTTCCCAGGAGTATAGACTATCTCAAAGTCATAGTCCTGGAGGAACTCAAGCCATCTCCGCTGTCTCAGGTTCAGGTCCTTCTGAGAGAAGATATACCTGAGACTCTGGTGGTCAGAAAGGACTGTGAAGCGCTCGCCCATCAGATAGTGCCGCCAAGTCTTCAGAGCGAAGACCACTGCTGCTAACTCCAGGTCATGAGTGGCGTAGTTCTGCTCATGCGGCCTCAACTAACGTGATCCGTAGGCGATCACGGCTCGCTCCTGCATCAGGACGCACCCGAGTCCAGTCCTTGATGCATCGCAGTAAACTACGTACCCAACTCCCTCCTCAGGCAACCTCAAGATAGGTGCGCTGGTCAACCTCTGCCTCAGCTCCTGGAAGCTCTGCTGACATCTGTCTGACCATACGAAGGGTTTCCCCTTCTTCGTCAACGCTGAGAGTGGTGCCGCAACTCTGGAGAAGTCTGGCACAAATCTCCGATAGTATCCGGCTAGGCCCAAGAAGCTCCGCACCTCCGTCACGCTCCTGGGTGGCTCCCAAGCTAGCACTGCCTCGATCTTCGCGGGATCCACTGCAACTCCCGCCTCAGAGATGACGTGCCCCAAGAAATGGACCTCACGTAACCAGAACTGGCACTTTGAGAGCTTGCCATAAATCTGGTGCTCTCGGAGTGTGTCTAGAACAACTCGCAGGTGGTAGGCATGCTCCTCCTCAGTCGTCGAGTATACCAAAATGTCGTCAATGAAGACCACGACAAATCGGTCGAGGTATGGCTGGAAGATCCTGTTCATGAGGCTCATGAACACTGCTAGAGCATTGGTTACGCCGAACGGCATAACCAAGAACTCATAATGGCCATACCGACACCTAAAGGCCGTCTTCTGTACGTCCTCGTCTCGAACTCTGAGTTGATGATAGCCTGACCGGAGGTCTATCTTCGAGAACCACCGCGCTCCCTTGAGCTGATCGAAGAGGTCATCAATCCGTGGCAGCGGATACTTGTTCCTCACTGTCACCTGGTTCAGGCGACGATAGTCGACACACAGTCGCAAGCTCCCGTCCGCCTTCTTGGAGAACAATATCGGGGAAGCCCAGGGTGAAACACTGGTACGGATAAACCCCTTGCTCTGCAATTCCTCCAACTGTACCCGCAGCTCTCGAAGCTCGGCGGGGGCCATCCGATATGATGGAGTAGATATCGGGGCTGTCCCGGGGTACAAGTCGATGTAAAAGTCTACCTCTCTATGAGGAGGTAGCCCTGGAACGTCGTCGGGAAAGACTTCCACGTACTGGTCCACCACTGCAGGAAAAACTGGACTCCGCACGTCCACTGCGCCTAGGATGAGGCTAGCCAACTGATGAGAGATGGGCTGCACTCTCCTCCGCGGAAGTCCATCATGTGCTGCAAAGGTTCCCTTCTCACCGGTGAAGGTAAACCTGCTCCCGTCGGTACGAACACATCGCACCTTGCGCCTAAAACAGTCGATCTGGGCATGAACCGTGGATAGCCAATCCATGCCCAAGATGACGTCGTAAGGCCTCGACGCCGCTACAAGGAGATCCCAGCCGAAGCTCTCGCCTCCTATAGTAAGCTCACACTACCGGCACCAGTGCGTAATCGTCGAGTCTGCTCCCGTAGGAGTCTCTAGCCGTAAGGATCGAGCCAACGGCTCAGTCGGAATCTCCGAGCTCCGAACAAGGGTAGAGTCTATGAAAGAGTGACTCGCTCCTGTGTCTATAAGTACTGCAGCAAGGGTGGAATAGACACAGATCGTACCTCGAATCATCTCTGGCATGTCGGGGTCGTAGGCCTCCACTGCCTGGAGCTGGGCCTGTCCCTGCCCGCCAGCTCCCTGTGGTCGAGGTGGCCCTCCTGGTGGTGGTGGGGGTAGAGCCTGGAAGTGTCGCCCACCACCCGCTGCTCGGCCAGCTCCTCTGCCTCGTCCGCCTCCTCCCTGCGGACCGCCACGGTCGACCCTCTGCCTCTGCCTGGGTGGCCCCTCCACCGACTGCTGCTCCTCTGATCTGCGAGTCGGGCAGTCACGAGCCATGTGACCCTGCCCGCCGCAGGAGTAGCACAGCCTGCCTCTTGGAAGGATGGCACTCCGCTGTGTTCCCCGCACTGCTGAGCCGGTGTCCTGAGGCCGTCTGCATGGGGGTCTGGTCTGCCTGGACCCGAGAGTCATCTGTCGGCTACCTGATGCCGAAGACTCAGCTACCTGCCGCCCTGCGCTAGGTCTCGCCGCTGAAGAAGGCTCTGCCAGGAAGCTCTCGATCAGGAGGGCTCGCTCCAGCACTCCCGCCTGGGTCGGAATGCTGAGGGAGATCAGCGACGCCCGAATCTCCTGTCGCAAGCCCTGCTCGAAGGTCCGGGCCCGGAAGAAGGGGTCATGTACCATGTCGGTCGAGTAGCGAGATAGGTCAGTGAGCCTCGCCGCGTACTGAGCGACCGTCATGCTGCCCTGGCGCAGCTGGAGAAGCTCCTGGATGCGCACCGCTCGGAGGGTGGCCGGGACGAACTCAGAGCGGAAGAGGCTCTCGAAGTCCGTCCAGAGCAAGGATGCCTCATCGTGAACCTGGAGCATCAAGCTCCACCATAGTCCTGCCGCCGCCTGCAGGAGGCTCGCCGCGAGAATCACCATGAGATCCGCTTGTGTCCTCACTAGCCTGAAGATCCGTACCACCGCCTCTAGCCAGTCCTCGGCGGCCTGGGGGTCCGCCTCACCGCGAAACCTGGGTGGTCGCTGGCTCTGAAACTCATGTAGTGCCCTGAGGCGACGTGCATCGCCAGCGTCTGGTACTAGCAGCATCGGTGGCTCGGCGGGTAAAGCTACCGCCGGTGCCACTGCTGGCAAAGGGCCCTGCACCGAGGCCTCGTCGCTCGGTGGGCTGCCGTCGCGCCCTACACTCGGAACCCTAGCTGGCTGTCGTCGCGGGGCCATCCTGAAAAGGAGAACAAGAGCATCACAGTCAGAACAGTATACCTGGTGAGATGGCACAAGTAATCACAAGGAAAACTTGAGACATTCATAAAGAAGATCAGTATACCTGGTGACCTGACACAAGTAATCACGAAGAAAACTTGAAACACACACGCAATCAATGTTTTCATGCATTAAGTCGGAAATCAGGAGTCAGGGTCCTGGTGTATGGATACGTCGGCCGCCGCACCAACACTGGGCTCCCTGAACTGATAACCACACTCAATACACTAAACACTATTGCTTCATATAGAAAGAAAAGAAGATCATAGTCTGCGGTAGAACCGACCACCTCTGATACCAATTTGTCACGACCCGTCCTCGGGGCCCGTGTCGTGACTACCCCAAGCCCGCCTTCCATAGGCCAGGGGCTGGCGACTAGCACCAAGGAGTAAATTCCCGGTAAACAGGGAAGGCATTGCCTTTATAAGTAACAACCACCACAGAGTCAGCAAACGGAAAGTAACTACAAGTGCAGAAAAGTAAAGGGGGCCGGAATACAAGCCCAACTGAAAGTACAACTGAAAAGTAAAGAACAACAACTGAATAAAAGACGGCGGCCTCGTGTCGTCCACTGGCAATCCCACCTGAAGGGTGGGTACAGATAGTCTCCAGGCTCCTCGGGTCCCACGTCCGCTCCGAGCACGTCCCGTCCAGTGGTCCACCTCCAGGTACCGTCCTGCTCCACGCCCCAACCGGGATCAGCGATGTCCGTCGTCTGCATCCCACACAACAAGGTGCGGGCATAGCCCGTGCAGGGGTGAGTATAAGCTACTCAGTAAGGACCCCGAGACCCCCGAAGGTCTCCCGAAATCCACAAAGGATATAGCACAAAAGAAAGATGCAATCACGAAGTAACATCTGACTCGACTTAGGTATATGCCCATACATATACCTAAGTCCCCAATTCTAGCTCTGCTCACGAGCTCAAGAACAACTCAATCCACGCAGGAAAGAAAGACTCAAATCCACAAGGAGAGTAAACAGTAAATCCACATAGGATAGTTCAACACAATCCACAAAGGAGAGTAACATAAGATTCAGCTCAACCAGGTATACTTTTTCAGATGACGTCAAAGATGATCACTGATCCATCTAAGTCGTCGGACCCACGAAGGATCGATAGGTACTGACCCCCGCAGAAGACCCACACAGGATCGGGCTCACACAGAACCTGTAGGCAGTGGGTCACACAGAACCGGTAGTAAGGACCCACATAGGATCGGGCTCACACAGAACCTGTAGCACGGATCCACGTAGGATCGCTGAGTGCAGTAGTCGACGCAGTCCACTGAGGATCTCTGCACAGTCGTCGCCGCAGTCCACGAAGGATCTCTGCTCTGTCGTCGTCGCAGTCCACAGAGGATCTCTGCTCTGTCGTCGTCGCAGTCCACGGAGGATCTCTGCTCTGTCGTCGAAGTCACAGCCAGCACTAGGGTTCCCGCACATAGCGAGCTCGTTTAGGAGGGTTCGCTCCACGAGCCGAGAGGCTGATACATCAACTGACACGTAGTCCGAAGTTGATGTATCCAAAAGTTCCGTATCGACAACAGGATCTCAACGCAACAGACGGCGCGTCAATCGGACGCCCGGTCTGAGAGTTATTGGCATTTTCGTCCCAGGGCCCGGTTGGTTTTTAGGGCAAAACCAACCCGACCGTACTCTGCCTGTATCCGATCCTCGGGCGGAGTATTCCAAAAGTTCCGTCTCACTTAGAGGAAACTACCACAGCTGACGGTACGTCGATCGGACGTCCGTAGCTCAAGTTATGAGCGTTTCCGCTCCGAGGGCCCGGTTGGTTTCGTGTACGAACCGACCCGACCGAACCCAAAGTCTTCCGAAACCTTGAGTATAATATACCGAAACGACCGTATCGATCCAAGGATCGCGTAGCTTCTGACGGTTCGTCAATCGGAGGTCTCAGGCCCAAGATATGGGCAAAAGACCGAAGAAGGCCCGAAAACGGGGGTTCTGGGCCCGGGGCGACCTGGCCCGAACCCCCCCTGGGTCGGCCCGAACCGGGTCGGACCGACCCGGCCCGACCCGGCTAGGCCGGGTGCGGTCCGGCCTGGGCGCGGCCCGGCCGACCGGACCGGCCGGCTCGGCTTCGGCCGAGCGGCCGAAGAAACCGCCGCGGGTTTGACCCGCGGCTTGGAGGAACGCGGCCCGCGCGGGCCGCGTGCTGGGTGGCCGGACCGCGGACGCGGCCCGGCGGTTCGCCGCCGCCTTCCGCGGGCCGCCGGAGTTGCTCCGGTGGCCCGATTCCTCTCCCGTCTGCGCCGTTGCTCCTCCCAGGGGCCGATCTTCACTGCGGGATCAACAGATCGCGCTTGCCGCACGGTTCGTCGTCGTCCGCCAAATCCGCACAAAAAGGGAAGATCAGCGGAGGGTTGCCGGGCCTTGTTTGTTAGGCCCGCACCCTCCGCGTTAGGTAAAAATCAACGGGAGGGAAAGAAATGACCAACAACAATTTTAAATAAATTAAAATTGTTCCGAGATCGGCTTCTTTATTTTAAAAGAATAAACATGGGAAAATAAAATATTCCAACCAACCCTTACCTCGTAGTTATCGTTGCCGGACGGGGGATCGTCGCAGGATTGCTCGTCGCGGAAGAAGGGGTTTGTCGCGTCGTCGCGGTATCCGGCGTCGCGTCGCCAATCTCCGGATCAAGATCAAACGGATTTAATTAATTTAAATCCGTTGATATCGAAATTAAAAAGGGAGAAATAAACGATCTGATTCTCACCTTAGTTGCCGAACGAGGATCGGCCACGGAAGAAGAGGCATCGCCGAAGAACGTCGCGGGTAGAGCTCGTCGACGTCGCAGATCACGGTGTGCGTCGTCGAATTCCGTTCGCCGGCGTTTTTCGCGTTCTTCGCGTTCTTCGCGTTCTTCGCGTTCTTCGCGGAGAGGGTGGAGGCTCAGAGGAATTGCACAACTAAAGCAATCCTCCAAAATAGACAAGTTTGTCTATTTTATTATTTTGCTAACAAACGCAAAACGCGTAAGTAACGACCCATTAAATTCGTTGAATTAATTCAACGAATGAAACAGCCCATTTAATTCACGAAATAAACCGCCCAATTAAATGGTCTGTTAAGAAATTAAAGAAAACGCGTCGGTTGACTTTTCAGTTACTTTGACGGGTTTTCGCGGGTGCGTTACTTAGCAAAAGAAACGGTGGGGCTCGTGCGGGCCCTGCATCACAAATATCATACCAAGAGGGTAGGATATTTCCGGATAGCACCCTATCCGCTTTAACTCAGTTCAAGTGGCTTCCAAGTGACTTCTAAGCAGTTTAAGTGAAATAAAATAAAGTTGTCGCACAAACTTTATTTTCTTTCAGACTTAAAGCCCCAAAATTTAAAAACCACGTCTGAGCAAACGCAACTCCGGAAGAGGCGTTTCTAAGCAAATATCGGCGCTGCGATTTCATCGGTGCCCTCAGAATTCGATTCCGGGCACCGGTTCAAAAGATAGAAAAACCCGCTCGTCCGTTCACTGAACGTACCCAAGCCAAACTTCGGAAATTGATTCCGGGAACACCGGGCCTCGGAATCAGGTGCCGTCTGAAGCTGCGCTCTTGTAAAATTCCAAAGAAAATTAAGAAAAAAAATTTCCTTGAAATTTGCGGGTCTTTACAGTTGAAAAAGTTGAAAATGATTAGTAAAACTCATTAAGAGAAATGTCCATTTTTTGTGAAACCATTTAAAAGTCACACAATTTATAACAGAATTAATTTAAGAGGTTTTTTATTCTATATGTCCCATAACACGTTGAAACATTTGAAAGGAAATAACATTTTAAATCAATCATGTCCATATAAATAAACCATTAATGTTATTTTGAAAACATGGACATTAATTAAAGAGATTCAGAAAAATAAATCATTAAAACATTTAAAATGATATTATAGTTATAGTGTCCCTTCCATAAAAACATTAAATATTCCTTATGAAAATATTTCTATGAAACATGGACCTGGATGATAAGTTTTTCACTGTAAATACTTATACATAAACAATCCCGGATAATAATGAGAATGAAAAATTAACCCATACCTTGTACTTTAATTAAGTCGAGGGTATGTTTATTAATTTTTATAATGTAAATATATGTTATTAAATTATAAAAGAAAAAAATTAATATTTATGATATCAAATATGATTCATTTATGACTTTATAATACCCATTTAATATTAATTTCCATGTTAATGTATCGTTTCGGGTAATAACCCCTTTCTTTATCATATGTGTTTAACTTGTTATTATTGATTGTATCACTAAGATGATAATTTTAATACTTAAATAATGTAAAAAATTAATTATATATCACATATATTAATAATATAAATATTTATAAAAGATAGATATATGAAATGGAAACACCATTCATGGAGATGGTAGTCCGTAATTACAAATGAATGTTGTTTCTGTTTTCTTATTGTATATTATGGAAGTAACTACACAACATATATTTATCTACATAAATATATATTATTATAGTAGAAATATTATTTGATATGTATCATACTTAATCAATATATTTTTTTATAAAAAATCTTGAATTGTGATCGTTGAAGATGAATCTCATCGTATCGTGGAGACGGTAAGCCGTACATACGCACGAGCGACAATATCATTATATCGATGGTAAAATAATGTTTAATTGGATGGTATATTACATATAAATAATAATTACCATGATATATTTATAATTTAATATAATTATATCGATTATTATTCCCATCCAAATAATATAGTGTTGAATAACAAAATATACTGTGTTGTGAAGATAGTAAGCTGTATGTACGCACGTATGGTGGAGTTGTCATTAATATGATGAATAGATAATAAATATAGTTGTAAAAAATTTATAATAACATTATAGTATGTAGAATGTACTGGATTTATTAATTTAGTATAGATACAACCAATAAAGTGGAAGTAGAAGAATAAAATAACTTTGAAATTTGTGAAAAAATAATTACCTCTTCTTCGGGTGATTCCTTTTGATTTGAAAAAAATAGATACATAGGTTTTATTTATGATCAAAGTAAAGTCTATAGGATTAATTAATTGTAGTTGGGAAGATATTTGATCATGGGATGGTCAATAAAAATGGTTTTGGAGTTGTGAAATTAATTAATGAAAACGTACCCTTTTATAAGAGAGGTGAGGCTATCTTTTGGAAAAGTTTGAAATATTATTTTATTATAAAGTCATTCTCGGTTTATAATGGCCTGAAATGGATTTATTTCTATGATAAGGTGGAGATGGGTCTAAAATCTCTCAAACAATAGGTTTCAGAAATTTTTATGTCAACATATTAACCTTATCTTTTAGATTAAACTATTTTTAAAATATTTTATCTTTTACCATGTCTTCCTGTTTTTTTATATTTCATGGTAAATAAACATACTATAAAATGACCAAAAAAACCTCAAGTGGTTCATTAATGACATATATATTATTATATAAGTTATTTTTCTGATCCTTATAATTTTAGGAATATTACTTCATTTAATAATACAGTATCTATTTTAAAAACTCATTTATGTCAATTGTTATACAATTTAGTATTTGGTTTTTGTGAAAGTAAAAAAAAATTGATTACTTCGAAAAAAATTAAGTCAACCCTAACATGTCATATTCACCGAGAAAAGTAATGGATGGCCTTAAAAGTCTCAATTAACATTTTTTTATATTTATAATAACAATTATTTTAATCTTTCATAAATAATGTAATTACTACATCATCATTGTGTCATAAATAAATTTAATTGTATTATGCTGTAAAAATATAAATAAATTACCACGACTTTTGTAATGTTTTTGTATTCTTAATGAATATTTATAGTCTTATTTTTCTTATTTATAACTCTAAATTAATAATGGTATATTTATTAAACAAGGAATTTAACACTTTTAACTCTTCATTAAATAAAATTTAATAAATGTACTAATCTAATACATGTTGATAAAAAAGGATCATATTTTTTTCCTATGGTTTGTTTTGGACTAAAAATACATATCTAATAGAATTTAGGACATTTTTTAGGGTAATCATAATATAATTTTTACCTTTAATTACCTTATATACTTTTAACAGTGGTAAATAAAATTCAAAAATTACTATTCACCAAAAATTATTTTAATCCTATTGAACCAAATTTTACATAGTGATGTCAACTGTGACTCTCAGATTTTTGAAATCCAATTCATATAAGCTATAAAATTAAGTTTATGCTGATTTGTAAATGTGCCTAGAAGGTGGGTAAAAGACATTAAAAAGATCAAAAAAATTATATATATCTAATATTACTATAAAATGAATCAAATGTATTAAATTAGACTAATATATTTATTATGTATCTATTTTTAATTTAAGATAAATTTAATTTAAAAATAATTATTTAAATGAAAAAGTCGTCTTTCCTGTACTATGTAGTGATTTTCACTATTCGTCAAAAATTGAATGTTTTCAGAAAAATACCAAAAATTCACCTTATGATAATTTTTATATTAAAAATTCAAAAATGATGTCTATATTACCAAATTCAAAACATATAAGTATAATTAATTAATTTAAAATTAATTCCCATTGTTAAAACCACAAAGTAATTTTTTGAGAAGTAAAAACAAGAAAAGATCGATATGGGTTTATGTACAGTTTAAATGTGAAATGAAATCTGATGACCAAAATTGGATTAAATGATACAAATTAAATATAATTATACTTCAAAATCATTAAAATTCAAATTTTAACACAACAAATTATTTTGATCAAAAAGGTTTTTTTCAATTAAAATTTATCATCTATCACTATTCATCAAAATATGAAAGTTATCATAAAACACCAAAAAATGATGAAAACTAAATTTTATGTACCTATTATAAAGAAGAAGTTTATTTTGTCAAATTAAATATATAAAAGTGTAAATTATTAGATTTAAAATGGTTTTCCCAATAACAGGTGGTAAAATAGAATTGTTTTTTGAAAAACACTTCTTTTATCTGGAAACTTAATTTTTTCTTATATTATGTCTAATAAACACATAATATGGATGTTAAAAATATATGGAGTATTCAAAATGTAGTTAATACTATCCACAACCTCTTTTTGAACGACTAGTTTGGTAAGTCGTGGTGCGCTGGAACTCAGTATTGCTTGTTTCACAAGTTATTGAATTTATTTAAAGAGACAACATACCATGAAATCATGGGGTTTTACATTATCTATTCCTTCAATAAATTACATCCTCTCAATTTAAAATTTTTCTTTGACAATAAATGGTTTGAAATATAAGCCATATTCTTTGGAAACCCACATCAGAAATATGATTCATAAAATTTAGTCATAATAAGAAGGAAAGGGAAATGAAAAAGTCACCAAAAAATTAGGATTTAAAATAGGAGAAAAATGGGGGAAATCCAGGGAACATAATTGGAAGAAAAACATAAATATTTATTGGGAGTGACTGAGTTAATTGATCACAGACATGTGAACAATAATCTAAAAATTTAGGTCCTTAAAGCTCTAAATCTATGATGATTTAAAATGTCAATCTTTCAACAAAACATAAGGTATTAGGATAACAAGTTTTTGGTTATAAGATCCATTTTCTAAAGTTTTAGAATTAATTTATTCATATAATAAGAATAAAGAAGAATACTTTACAAGTATATTCCTACCCTTTAAATAATTTATACCATAATCTCATCATTAACTCCAGAAGATAATAGAACTAAAAAATATTATATTTAACCTAATATTATAGGGTTAAAAATTTAATTTATAATTCATCTGTCATATAATTTATTTAAAAAATATATTATACAAACCATGACAACATATACGATTGTGGTAGGTGATGCACCTTGGTCACCCTTTGGTTGCAGATTCAAGGCTCGTATCCTATCCAGACATGATGGGTTGTCACCTGACCATCGTGTTTTCTTTTTTATAACAATCCAAAAATAATCATAGTAAATTCATTAACCTTTAAAAATAGTATCCATCGTCAAACATAATCCATTCCAACCTTTAGAATTATCCAACATATTTCTGTCCAAACTCACAGTCCAAAATTTATAACGAATGTCTCATAATATACGTATGAATACCTTCATCGTGTATTATCTTAAAACATGGTAATAAACTGAATTAATAGAAAACCATATTGAATACGTTCATTCTTTCTCATTCCTTATGAAACACATATAATACTGGATAAACTTTTTAAATATAAAAATTTTGTAATATCCAACAGTTATAGAATAAAACTGCCATTAACTAGTTCCAAGGTAGTCAACAATATCAAATATACATTATCCAACTCAATTATCTCTTATTCCAAAATAATAACCTCAGCCTCAAAAATATCGTAAGGTTTATGTTTCTCTCAAAAATATATTTTCTAAAAATATTAACTTTCTCTAAATTCACTTTTCATAGTACCATACAATATCAAATCAGCAATGAAATAGTACTGCAACACACTCTTTATTTATTTCCATAATTCATATAACCAGTACATCATTGATACAACACACAAATGACATAATTCTTCAGTCCAGCAAAAAAATACCGTAATTATTCCAATATGACTATAGTAATATCTTATTCTTGACTTTGTTCTCTTTGAATCTTCGGAGCTATATAACCCTGATGATTAGGTCATTTATTTGTGTATTTCCCCATTTCACTACAGTTGAAACACTGAATATTAGTATATTATTTGTTCCATTTCCAGTCTTTTTCTTGATAACCCTTTTTCCACACATAAAACAAACAAAATTTCCTTTCATGTACTTCCCATTGTGATTCTCTCCACAATTATCACATATGGGAAAATCCTCTTTCCCTACATGCCTTTTTCCACTATTCACTCCTCCATCCTATTCTTATTTGGCATCATTTCCAATACATACTGTAGAGACCCAAATATTTATGTATATGGACATTACATTACATTTGCAGAATACTTTATACATAACAAAAACAGATACACAAGGACAGTAATAGTTTTGTGTCTTTGGAAACTCCGAACGTAATCTTCTAATCATGGTGAAAGATCTTCAACATCTCCCATAAAGATCCTACCCTTTGGTTTTCATACCTAAAATCTTTCTTTAAATCATGTGGAAAAAGAAAACATATAAAGGGTGAGCTCAAATGCTCAGTATGGGTAAATATAGAGAATATAAAACAATCCATAAACATTTGAATGCAAAAACTTGAACATAAAATCTAAACATCAAAATCATGAGCAATGCCATAAATCTTGGAAGTACATAAGGCATTGATCATAAAGGAACATTAATCATGATAAACTAGAATGAGAATAAAATATGTAATTGTGGAATCCATTAAGATCATGTAATGATTTCAATAGTAGCCAAGACATTGCTACCAAGACCATCTTAGTGGAAAAAGTCCCTTACTAAACCGGGTTTACATGCTGTTTTGGCCCTGTACTACTGAACTGGATTTACTTTCCATTTCATCCATGTCTATATCATGAGATATAAATCATTACCCAATGCATTGGAGGGATATATAGGTCCCACCCATCTCATATTTAAGTCATTCTTATGCGTTCCAGAAGATAATAATAAATCATTAATCATAACCCAAAGAGTAAATTGGGTTTCATAAACATCATTCCATCATAACATAATCCATATAAAAAAATGGATATCATTTCATCATAATAAAAGTGAAACCATATAAATCATAGAGACATTATACATGAAACATATAAATATTAAATAATGTCATCTTAGATGGAAAATAGTTTTGATAAAGCACTTGAAATGAATTGTTAAGGAAAATATCTGTTCTTCTTGAAAATCATTTTATTTTCACAAAATGCCATTCAATTTTAAAAGAAATGGATTTTTTTGTAAATATAAATGAAATCTTGTAGAGCAATCTTCATGAAAATAAGGCATTATGAAATCGTAAAAATCCATTCATGCTGTATAAGTTAAAAAAACATTATTCTTGTACTTTTGCTGGAAAACTCAAAAAGTACATCGTATGGTAAACAAAAAAATATTCATTACATACCATGTAGTAAAAGTAAAAAATGGGTAAAAAGGAAATTTAGAATACATTAAAACATTTTTATAAAACTTTGACATCAATGATATATATAACCCTGGTAAATACTTATGTATAAGCAATCTCGGATAGAAAACAATTGAGATTGCAACATTATCCCTTACCTTATGTTCAATTTCTTCAGTATGTGTACGAGACTCCTGTATAGTGGGTTTAAACTTATTATTAACTTTTAATAGAACCATAATAATATTTATGATATCATATATGATTCACTTACGACTTTATATTACCCGTTCTTTTGTAAATTTCTTGTTAATGTAGTGTTTTGGGTAAAATCGTTTCATTTATCATTCATGTTCTGACTTGTAATTATTAATATGACTAAACAGATCATGATTACTTAATTATAGAATATAAATAATGATTTATATAAATTATATATTCAGAATATACATATATATAATAGATCAATAAATGGAATGAAATACATCGTTCATGGAGACGGTAGGTCATACGTACGCATGGACGCTTTTTTTTGTTTCCTTATTGAATTGAATGGAAATAAGTATATGGCATTCATATATATATATACATAAATCCATTTTAATTATTATTTCATATATTTCATGATTACTTATCATATATACTTTATAAACATTCTTTAATTGTTAACATGGAAAATGAATCTCGTCACGTCGTGGAGACGGTAATCTGTACGTACGCACGAGCGATGATATCGTTCCCATATTTATTGATTGGAAATGGAGTGGATGATACGAAATCATTGAATAATTATGATGTTATAATAACCATATATATTTATTCTTTACACCAATATACCAATCCATGTAAGGTGGTGTTGGTAAAACAGATTACACCACGGCGTGGAGACGATATTTCGTACGTACGCACGCGTGGTGATTTCATTTTCCATAGGATGGATAGAAGATGAAATGAGGATGTTTAATATTTATAATAACATATCATTATGTTATTTATACTTATGTTATTACTTTATTATGAAACAACTAATGAAGAGGATGTATAAGAAGAAATGAATTTTAAAGAATCGTTAAAGGATATTACGTCTTCTTCGACACGCCTCTTTGAAACCTCATCTTAGGATACTAAAATTGGTATTTGAAGAAGACCAGGACCAATATAATGTATCTAGGTAAGTTGATAAGGGAAATGGTCAGGGTTTGGCAGAGCTTTAAGGCTCAAAGTTGTGTAAATATGAGAGGGAGGATGTGCCCTTTTATAAAGGAGGAGAGGGGCACCTTGGGAATCCTCAAAAATATTTGTTTAATATAAATTCATACCCCACATAAAAACCTCCAAAAATAACTCAATTCGAAAATTTGATTCTATAGGGTTGTAATCTCATCAACCAATAAAATTTATACATGTTTTTATCTTATTTTAAACCTTATTATTTTGATTTATCCTTATTTAATCTATTTAATTCTATTTGTGGTAATAAAATTCTAAATTTTAAATGGTTATAAATAATCACTTATATGTTGTTAATTTTCCATAATTGGATACTTTATGACTTATTTGACTGTTTAAATTTTAATTTATATATTTTAAATATTTTTGTGATTTTTAATCAATTTAATAATATGTTATTTTTATAAAATAAAAATATTGTCAATTTTGACACTATTCATTTATTTGAATTTAAATAAAATACACACAGAAGATATATTCGAAATAAATTATTTAATAGATTACCAACATGTCATATGCATCTAGAATGTTAGTGGAGCACATTAAATATGTCATATAATATTGATTTTACTATTTTTAAAACCATTTATTTGATACCTCTCTTAATAAAATAACTTCTACAACATTTTTGTATAATTAGTAAATATACTTATTTGTTGCATAAAAAATAAAAATAAAATACTAGGATGAAGATAAATATTATAGATTTTATAATAATCTTTTTAGTCAGATTTATATTCTAAGACACCCATCATTTAAATTGTTATATTTACTAAATTATGAACGTAACAACTTTGACATCATTTAAAATAAAATAATATAAGTGTCATAATCCATTTTATATGACTCCAAACAGTCATATATTCGGTCATTGGATTTTCAGGGTGTATATATACACTAAAAATAATCTTCAGTCCGGTTTGTGAGCCTTTTAATGGGTATTATTCTTTCAATAAAAACAATATTACTTAATTTTCACAAAATAAATAATTACTGCATCATTGATGTATAAGCTATTAAGGAAATTAAATATGTCGTAAAAATAATAAATAAATTACCATGATAAAAAAAACATTTTATATTTCAAATGAGTATTTATAACCGAATTTATAATCTGTATAAACTTATATTAAAAATACTTTAATTATTAAAGTTGAGTGAGACATATTTCACATTCCTTTAAATAAAATAAACTAAAGGTCTTAATTACCTTCAAGTGGGTATCAATGGATTCCATTTCGACCCAAATATTAATTTGGACGAAATATAAGCATCAAATTATATTAATAAAAGTTTTAGGTTAATTTAATAAAATTATATTTACCCTTAATTACACGATTTACCTTTTACTATGTTAAATAAACGTTACCGTAGTTATTATTCATAATGACCAAAAATAAAAAGTAGCCTATAAACATAACATGGACCCACTGATTCCAAATATGGAATCTATTTTTCTAAATTCAATACACAAAAGTTGGATAAATTAATTAAAATATATCTCATTGTTAAGAAAACGAGTTTTAAAAGTTAAAACATTGCAAAAGATTGAAATGATTTTACCTATCAATTCAATATAAAATCAATGCTAATGACATACATTATATTAAAAGGTAATAATATATTCTATTTATACTTTAAAACCATTCAATATTATAATTTAACCATAATAATTATTACGATGAACAAAGTTGTTTTTAATTAAAATATAGAGTGTTTTTACTATTCATTAAAATATGAAAGATATTAGAAAAATATAAAAAATTTATCCAATGTAAATTTTTATATCCTAATTCAAAAGAAGAAATTTATTTTGTAAAATTTAAATTATAAACTTGTCAAAAATTAAATTTAAAATGGGTGCACTATCAAAAGATAGCAAAACTGCATTTTTTGAAAAATACTTATTTTACCCGAAAAATTTACTATATTCTCATACCATGTTCTATAAAATGGGTAAGATGAATTATAATTTCATAAAAATTAAAATTTAATTACTACTATTCAAAACAGCTAGTTTATAATAATATTATAACCATATATCATTGTTTAGTGAAACACGGTATTGCGTACAACACAAGCTGTCGAGGAAGGTTGTGATTGTGTGTAATGCAAGCCAAGTCAGAGTTGCGTGTAGTGAAAGACTCCTTTATTGATGCGTATAACAAACTCCTACCACATTTCATTTATAAATTGAATATATATACACATATATATATATATATATATTCACTCAAGGTTTCCTAGAATAACTACTATCAAACAAACTTGAAATTGTGTGTAACAAGATCCAAGATTAGTGTTGCGTATACTGCAAGCTAATACGGTGTTTTGTATAACACACGATAATCATGGTGTATCGTACAATAGAAGATATGATTGAAATTAAAAAGATAATATCTTATAAATTCTCGGGTTGTTACATTCTACCCCCCTTAAAATGAATTTCTCCTTCGAAATTCGTCGGGGTTATAAATCGTTTACTATTCATAGAAACCCACATTGTATAATGGAATAGTAAAACTTAATTTTAAAAACTAAAGTATGAAATGTAATGATTTCCCAAAGTAAATCATCACTATTTTTCCATATAGGAGAACATAGGTGAATATATGGATATGGAAGAAAAATATAACCATCAAGTTCTGATGGAGAGTGGTAGAGAACATGGAAATTAAAAACCAATCAATCACAAAGCCATAAATCTGTGATGATCTAAGGTACCATCTGATTCATTAGATATAAGAGCACTAGGAAATCATTTTTGGTTTTCAAGATCATTTCCCTAATGTTGAAGAATTTTTGAATTAAAATAAATTCTTACTTGATTTTAGTACAATCTCATTGTTGTTCGTGCCTTGAACAATTTCCACTTCATCTCTTAAAGAAATGAAGTTGAATTTGTGAAGTGATAGAAGATCATGTGATAAAATGATGGGTCTGTAAAAGGTTAGAAAATGTTATCAAATATACATAAGTCCATCTATGTTGAGGTTAATCATATACGATTCCGAAAATGAACTTATACTTCATCTATCATAATGCTTAATAAAATAAAACTACTTTCTAATAACCGAGGAATTCCTGTAGGCCATTGGTATTCGATAAAGGCCAGTCGCACTTCAGTTGTGGGTTCGATTCCCACAGCCTTGTCCAACGCGATGGGTTGTCACCCGTTCTGCAGGTTGTCCTTTTTCTAAAATTACATCATTATGAAATTCCATCAATAATATCAAAAAAATTTCTAAACTTAAACAATACTAACTTGTGCCCAACATAATCCATTCAAATCTTTAGGGTTATCCAAAATGCATATGTCCAATCTCATTGTATAGAGAAAATGATTACATGAAAGGTCACATAGCAATCACATGAATACCATCATTTATAAGATAGATCATGTTGGTCACATTCCAAACATGTGAATACCTTAATCATGTATTCTCTTGAAAAATGAATACCCATTGAACCTTAGTAAAAACATGAATACTGTCAAAAGTTAATTCTTTCCACATACCAAAATCCCAAAAATTCTATATACTGAAACCATGATATCACTGACTCCTTATATAAATCATGAGCTCATTTCATTTTTTTCAATATCCATTCATTATGAGCATATCATATTCTTTCCAAAAATATTTAAATTCCTTTATTCATGATTACCAGTACCATATAATTATTGAAAACCAATACATAGATATTCCGAAATTCCCCAATACCATAAATGAGGTTCCATGATACTATTTTGAAATCCCATTACATAAACACTTAATTATTACAGAGTGTCATTTTAATACTCAACATCACATATAGTGATTTCATGGGACATAACTTTATCCTTTTCCTTAAGAGGTTTCTCATGATGATCATCATTAACCCATGGATTTGGGAATTTATTAGCATAATTCACCATTTCCTTGCACTTGAAGCATTTAAGTTTCAGTGGAGATTTCTCTAATGTATTTTCTCTATTCACATCATTAGAAACCTTTTTCCCATTACTTCGGCAATCAACTACTCGATGAACTTAGTTTCCACACTTAAAACATTATCTAGTACCTTTTAGGAAATCATCATCAGGATTCTTTCCACACGTTGAACATAAAGAAACATTCTTCTTATTTTCACCATTGTTTTGATATTTCTCCTTGAACTCCATCTTTCATTTCATGTCAAAACAAAGAGATTCATATGTGACACCAACTTCCAGTTCTACCTTGATAACAAAATGCACAATTTCTTCACAGCCACTGAAGCCTCTTATAGATAATTCCCTTCAAAGACTTGGTTTTAAGACACTGATGAATCCATCAACTTTACTTTTGGGTTGTATGATAAAGCCAGATGCATACCATTCAAGCCTTGTAAAATTCGCCTCGTATATACCAAAATATTTATCATCATTTTTCTTAAGCTCAAGGAACTTCTTTTCCATCATTGTTCTAAGAATATGAGGGAAGTACTTATTGAAAAATACATTTTTGAACTCATCCCATTCCATGGATTCAATTTCACCTTGGGGACTTTTGATCTTAATTAGATTCCACCACTGGTCTTCTTCACCTTCTAAATGGTAAACAACCAAAATGAATTTTTCATGTTCTAAACAAGGATGTATGGAAAATATCTTTTCAATGGTACTGATCCATTGTTCAGCAACAAGTGGATCAGAAGAGCCACTGAAAGAAGGTGGGTGTTGCCTCATTAAGGACTCAATAGAATATTTTTCCCTTCTCTTCTCATTTGGAAGTCCAAAATGATTCATTGCTTGTGTAAGTATAGAAATAAGATTTTTTACTCCATCTCCCTTAACATTGGTTTGTTCAGGAAGATAATCATTGAATTGTCCATTACATTGATCAACACGGTTCATTCAGGTTCCAGCCATTGTCTAAATCCCAAAAAGAATAATGTGAGGGGAAAAATCATGCTAGGAAAGACAACATAATAAAGTGAGAGTACCTTCTATATCTAACATCTTAGTTTTAATTATATGATCGTTACCATAATTCTATCACTATAACCTATACTTAAACTTAACCATAGGGACATCCCCAAACATAACTTAGAAATATCTCTAGGGATCTTACTAAAGTATTCGCGTCCTGGTTTCCAAAGGTTAACTAAACCTTTCCTCTGATACCAACTGTAGAGACCAAAATCTTGACATACATGGACATTACATTACTTTTGAGAAATACTTAGTACATAACAAAAACATACACACAAGGACCATAATAGTTTAGTGTCTTTGGAAACTCGGAACGTAATATTCTAATCGTGGTAAATGATCTTCAACATCTCCTATAAAGATCTTCCCCTTTTGGTTTTATTACCTAAAACCATTGTTTAAATCCTTGGGAAAATAAAACATATAAAGGGTGAGCTCAAATTCTCAGTAAGGGTAAACATAGAGAACATAAAACAATCCATAAACATTTGAATGCAAAAGCATGAACATAAAATCTAAACATCAAAATCCTGAGCAATGAAATAAATCTTGGAAGTACATAAGGCATAGATCACAAAGGAACATTAATCATGATAAACTCTAATGAAAAAAAACATGCAATTATGGCATCCATTAAGAACATTTAATGATTTCCATAGTTGCCAAGGAATTGCGGTGAAGACTAACTTAGTGGACAAACACTAGTAGAAAATTGATTTTTATCCTCACCAGTTTGACGTAGGTTTTTTATAAACTGACATAAATAAATTTTTGCGGTGATTTTTTGGCAACGGTTTTTTTTTTAAAAACCAACGCAAAAAAGAAAATAAATTTTTTTGTGTGGGTTATTTAAAAAACTGACACAAAAAACAAAAAATATATATATATTCATATCGCTTTTTATGAAAACTGAAGTCATAAAATTTAAAAAAAAATTTACAATGTTTTATATAATTTACTAGTCGTCGATTTGACTGGTTTTGGAGAAAAAATAGATTTACAGATTAAACGTTATGGATATCATAAGTTGATCATCTCTAAAAGACGTATTAAAGATGTTCAACTTTCGAAGGCCATAACTTTTAATCCGTAAATCCGTTTTACCTCCACGACCAGTAAAATCGAAGATTAAAGATTTAATCAAAAACATTGTAAATATTGTTTTTAATTTTTTTGTGATAGTTTTCTTAAAAACCGACGCGAAAAAAATTATTTTCTATTTCTGGATTTGGTTTTAATAAAAAATCAGAGGCAAAAAGATTTTTTCTTCGAATTTTTCACCACAGTTTGTTTGAAAAAATATGCCAAATATATTATTTTTTAACTTTTTGGTGTTGTTTTGTAAAAAAAATGAAATGAAAAAGGTATTTTTTTTTCTTTTTCACATTGGGTTCTTTAAAAACTGACGCCAAAAAGGATATTTATTGGCATTTTGGCATCAGTTTTCTAAAATTCTAATGCCAAAAGGCCAATGTAAATCCACTTTTGAGTCGGTTACAAACAAAACCGACGCCAAAGAGTAACGCGGGATCAAAATTTCAAAAAAAATTCACAATGTGCATTTAACTTTTTAAAATCCCACCTACATTTTCATACAATGAAATTGAAAATATTTTCATTTACTATATATATATATCTAGTTTCTCCTTCATTATTCGTTTTCAACATCGCCGATTAAATCAAGTTTTCATTGAGACTTCAATCCATAATTTGAACACGGTAGATATTCTTTTCATTTGTTTTGTTTATTATTATTATCCTTCATTTCAAAACAACTCTATTAGCTTTCTTATAATGGCGTTTAATTCTCATTTCTAAATATAAGTTATATGATGACAAACAACGTATCATTTCTATGGAATCCCATAAAACCATTGAAATATATTTGAATTATTATGCTTATTTTATTTCATTTGGTGTATATGATTTTAATTTATGTTTATCATGTTTTCTTTCAAACTGGTTATATTAATCAAAACATTGATAGGTTCAACTTCTGATGGCGATAAATTTTGATCCGTAACTCCGTTTCAGGTCCACAATCAGTCAAATCAAAGCTTAGGAAATTACCAAAAACATACAAAAAAATTTACTTTCTTGAGTCGGTTTTTGTAAAACCTGACACCAAAAATATTTTTTTATTTATGGCGTCGGTTTTATTAAATAACTGACACCAAAACTATTTTTTTTAATTTTTGGCGTTGGTTTTTATGAAAACTGACGCCAAAAATGATACAAATCAGTTTTTTTGGCATCAGTTTTTTATAAAACCGATGCTAAAAAACAAATGTAATTTATTTTTGGCTTCGTTTTACAAAAACTGACGTAAAAAGTAATATATTTTACGTCTGCGACTTTGACGTCGGTTAAAAACAGACGTCAAAAATAAAAAAACGGATGTTAAAGACCATTTTTCTACTATTGAAAGTCCCTTACTGAACCGGGTTTACTTTCCGTTCTAGCCCTGTATTACTAAACTGGATTTACATTCCATTTCATCCATGTCTATCTCATGAGATATAAATCATTACCCAATGTATTGGAGGGAGATATAGGTCAACCTATCTAATATTGAAATCATTCTTACGTGTTCTACAAAACAATCATAAATAATTCATCATAACCCAAAGAATAAATTGGGTTTCATAAACATCATTCCATCATAACATAATCCATATAAAACAAATGGATATCATTTCATCGTAAGAAAAGTGGAACCTTATAAATCATAGAGACATTATACATGAAACATACAGATATGAAATAATGTAATCCTAGATAGAAAATGGTTTTGATAAATCACATGAAATGAATTCTTTAGGAATATATCATTTCATATTGAAAATAATTTTTTTCACAAAATGTGATTCAATTTTAAAAGAAAATTATTTTGTGGAAAATAGACATGAAATATTGTAGAGTAATCTTCATGAAAATACGATGTTATGAAAGCGTAAAAATCCATTCATTCTGTATAAGTTAAAAAAACAATCTTCTCGTACTTTTTCCGGAAAAGTCAAAATGTACCTCATATGGTAAACAAAAATAATATTCCTTACATATCCATGTTCTAAAAGTCAAAATGAGTAAAAAGGAATTTAAACATAAATGAAAACATTTTTAAAACACTCGTTCATGGATGATAAATATAACCACAGTAAAAACTTACGTATAAGCAATCTCGGATAGAAAACAATTTAGATTGAAACATTATCCCTTACCTTATGTCCGATTTCTTCCGTATGTGTATGAGACTCCTGTATAGTGGGTTTAAACATATTATTAAATTGTAACGGAAACATAATAATATTTATGATATCATATATTATTCACTTATGACTTTATATTACCCATTCCTCTATAAATTCCTTGTTAAATTAGTGTTCTGGGTAAAATCGTTTCATTTATCGTCCGTGTTTTGACTTGTAAATATTAATATGATTACTTAGATCATTATTACTTAATTCCAGAAAATAAAACATGATTTACATATAATATATATTCAGAATATACATATATATAATAGATAGATAAATGGAACGAAATACACCATTCATGGAGACGGTAGGTCGTACGTATGCATGAACGCTATTTTCTTTTCCTTATTGAATTGAATGTAATTAAGTAGATGATCTGCATATATATAAATACATAAATCCAGTATCATTATTATGTAATATATTTCCTGATTACTTATTATATATACTTTATAATCATTCTTTAATTGTTAACATGGAAAATGAATCTCATCGCGTCGTGGAGACGGTAATCCGTACGTACGCACAAGCGACGGTATCGTTCCAATATTTATTGAATGGAATTGGAGTGGATTATATAAAATAATAGAATTAGTATGATTTTATAATAAGAATATATATTTATTATTTACACCATTATACCCATCCAATTAAGGTGGTGGTGGAAAAACAGATTACACCACGGCGTGGTGACGGTATCCGGTACGTACGCATGTGCGGTGATTTCATTTTCCGTAGGATGGATAGAAGGTGAAATGAGGCTGTTTCATATTTATAATAACATATCAATATATTAGTGATACTGATGTTATTACTTTATTAAGAAACAACAAAAGAAGAAGAAGTTGAAGAAGAAATGAATTTGAAATAATCGGTAATGGATATTACCTCTTCTTCGACACGCCTCTTTGAAACCATCTCTTAGGATACTAAAATTTGTCTTTGAAGAAGACCAAGAACTATAGTATGTTTCTATGGAAGTTTAGAAGTGAAATGGTCCAGGGTTTTTCGATCTTAAAGGATCAATTTTATGTAAAGATGAGAGGGAGGAGGTTCCCTTTTACAAGGGAAGAAACGAGCACATTTGAAATCTTCAAAAATATTAGTTTAATATAAATTCAAACCCCACATAAAAACCTCCAAAAATGACTAAGTTAGAATATTATATAAGATAGGGTTTAAATCTCATCATACAATAAAATTTAGACATGTTTTGGTCTTATTTTAAACCTTATCATTTTGATTTATCCTTATTTAATCTATTTAATTTTATTTGTTGTAATAAAATTCTAAATATTAAATGGTTGTAAATAATAACTTATGTGTTGTTAATGTTCTATAATTAGATACTTTATGACATTTTATACTATCTAAAATTATATTTATAATTTAAAATATTTTTGTGATTTTTAAACAATTTATTAATATATTATTTTTATAAAATAGCAATAGTGTCAATTTTGACACTATTAATTTATTTGAATTTAAATAAAATCCATAGAGAGGATGTATTCAAACTAAAATATTTAATTTGTTCCTAAAATTCTATATTCATTTAGAAAATTAGTGGGGCACATTAAATAGGTCAAATAATTTTTATTTTACTATTTGTAAAACCATTTATTTGATACTTCTCTTAATAAAATAATTTCATCAACATTTTTGTATAATAATTAAATATACTTATTTGTTGAATAAGAATTACAAATAAAATACTATGATGAAGATAAATCTTATATATTTCATAATAATACTTTTAGTTGGATTTATATTAAAATACACTCAACTTTTAAAATGTTATATTTATTAAATTATGAAGGTGACAACTTTGACATCATTTAAAATAATATAATATAAGAGTCATAATCATTTTTATAAGACTCCAAACGATCATATATTCGGTCATTGGATTCTTATGGTGTATATATACACTACAGATAAGTTTCGGTCTGGTTTTTGATCCTTTTAATGGGCATTAGTATTTCAATGAAAACTATATTACTTATTTTTCACTAAATAAATAATTTCTGCATCATTAATGTATAAGATATTAAGGTAATTAAATATCTCATAAAAATTAGAAATAAATTAACATGATAAAGAATAAAATTTTATATTTCAAATGAGTATTTATAACCGAATTTACAATCTGTATAAACTAGTATTAAAAATATTTTAATTATTAATGTTGAGTGAGGCATATTTCACTTTCCTTTAAATAAAATAAACTAAAGGTTTAATCACCTCCAAGTGGGTTTCAATGGATTCCATTTAGACCAAAATATGCCTTAAGACTAAATTTAATCATCCAATTATATTAAGACAAGTGTTAGGGTAATTTTATAATATTATATTCACCACTAATTTCCCAATTTACCTTTTACTATGGTAAATAAAATTTACCATACTTACTATTCATAATGCCCAAAAATAAAAAGTAGCCTATTAACATAATTTGGACCCACTAATTCCAAATATGGAATCAATTTTTCTAAATTAAATACAAAAAAGTTGTAGAAATTAATTTAAAATTAATCTTGTTGTTATGAATATGAGTTTTAAAGTTAAAACATTGCAAAAGATTGAAATGATTTTACCTATGAATTAAATGTAAAATCAATGATAATGACATAAATTATACTAAATGGTAAAAATATATTATATTTATACTTTAAACCATTCAATATTATAATTTGACCATATAAATTATTATGATGAAAAAATTGTTTTTAATTAAAATATATCATGTTTTTACTATTCATTAAAATATGAAAGATTTCAGAAAAATATAAAAACATTATCCAATGTAAATTATTATATACCGAATCAAAAAAGAACTTTATTTTGTAAAATTTAAATTATAAACTTGTCAAAAATTATATTTAAAATGGGTGCGCCATCAAAAGGTACCAAAACAGCATTATTTTAAAAATACTTATTTTAGTCAAAAAATTTATTTTGTTCTCATACCATGTTCTACAAAATGTTTAATATGAATTATAATTTCATAAATTTTTAAATTTATTTACTTCTATTCATAACAGCTAGTTTATAATAATATTATAACCATATATAGTTGTTTAGCGAAACCTGGTATTGCGTACAACACAAGCTATCGAGGAAGGTTTTGATTGCGTGTAATGCATGCCAAGTCAGGGTTACGTGTTGTGTGAGACTCCTTTGTTGATGCGTATAACAAAATCCAACCATATTTCATTTATAAATTGAATATATATATACATATACAGTCAATATTACAAAAAATAACTACTATCAAATAAACTTGAAATTGTTTGTAACACAGTCTATGAGTAGTGATCCGTATACTGCAAGGTAATAAGGTGTTGCGTATAATTGAAGACAATATTGGTGTATTGTACAACAGAAGATATGAATGAAATTAAAAAGAATATATCATATAAATTATCGGGTTTTTACACATATTACTCAGAAAATTCCTTAATTATATTACCAAAACATGATACTATTTCCTCATATGATGAGAATACATGGGAGGATATTTCCCTTAAAAATGTTTATTATGAAAATGAAATATATGATTCTTCTTACTCTATAGATCATGAATATTGTTGGACTTCTAATACATTCAACTAGGCAGCATTTCTAAATGACTAAATACACATGGATTGATAATATCATAATATATAATCCAAAAACATGAACAATTCTCAAAATTAATTGAATATTTTCAAACATATAGTCTCACAAAAATGGTTTTTTGTAGACATATTTACTCATAAATCATTCATAAATGATTGTAAAAAAATTTGAATTGTCCTAGGAATATCCCCCGGTAGTGTCAACCTTGGTTCAAGGTAAGGTCTGTTGTCGCATACCAGGATACCCAGGGTGAATCCCAAAACTCCTTGTCAGAGTTTTCACTCCTAGGTACATCTGTTCTAGAACCACGTCCACTTTTAGTATCCATATAGGGATGTACTGCATATAAAACCAACATAATATCTACATTACCAAATTTTGGATGATCTTCTATACTAATCCTCAAAATCTATCTTAGGTTAATGTTTCATAATCAATGTTTGTTTAAATATATTTTCCAAGGTTATTTCTAAACTCTCTTTGATACCAACTATAATGCCCTGATCCCAAAAGCATGGAGCCGGTGCATTGTTTTAAAACACTGTCATGATGAAAATGAATCAAGTCCCAAAGGACCAATTAGTTTAATAGTCTTGGAGAATACATTACACATATGAACATCACATTACAATTTCAATCATAAAATAAAACATAGAAAATGCTTTTAGAAATACATTATTCTCTTAGATTAAACATCCATATAAAACATAAAAAACTTCTTCGTATCCTAGGAAAAATAAAATACAAGAAATGGGTGGGCATAGATGCTCATGAAAAATTAAAATATAGTAGAAACATTCACAAATAAGAAGAATAATTTAAGGAAATGTATAACACTAAAACAATAGCCTTTTAAACATAAAATTAATTATAATATAGAAATAATTAATCGAATAATTCCATTCAATTATTCCCATTGATATTCTACTAGACGAATAATCACATGTAATATCAATATATAATTCTATAATGTTTGAATGTACAATGTTGGACATCAGAACCACATAGTCAAGGCCTCGTGCCAAGACTACAAATAACTATTTTGTCAAATCCTTGTTTATAGACACTAGTTTGTCTCATGAGACCTACCAATGAATCAAGGGGCTATTGCATGCCCCACCCATCACATACTAAGTCCAATTCATTTCATATATGAAAATGATGAAACGTAACATAAACATTATTATTAAAACTACCATAAAAAAGTCCATAAATTAACCATAAACCATGTATGGTATAAAAATAGCACATACATAATCAAATATTTCATAAATCATTCAAAATATTATGGAATAAATAAAAAACCTCAATAAAGAATAATATCCATAAAAGGATGTTGACATAAGTGAAAATGATTAGTAAAACTTATTGGGAGAAATATCCTTTTTGTGAAATAATTAAAAAGTTGCATAATTTATAATATAATTCATTTAAATGAGGTATTTTAATCAATATTTCCAACACCAATTTGAAACTATTTAATGTAATTATAATTTTAAAACAATCATGTCTATATAAATAAAAACATAAAATAATTTTGAAAATATGGACGTAAATTAAAAAGATTATAGAAAAATAAATCTCTAAAATAATGAAAATGGTTTTCTAGTTATAGAGTACCTTCCATAAATACATAAAATATACCTTTTGAAAATATTTTCATGAAACATGTAAATTTATGACAAATATGTCTCAATAAATACATATATATAAACAATCTTGGATAATAATGAGTTTGAAGAATTAACCATTACCTTGTAATTTATTTTAGTCGAGGGTATGTTTAACCTCATCTGTAATGTACATAGTATATTATTATATTATACTAGAAAAATATTAAAATTTATGATTTCATATATGATTCATTTATGACTTCATAATAACCATTTATTAATAATTTTCGTGTTAATGTAACATTATGGGTAATAATCGATTTCTTTATCATACCTGTTTTAATTTTTTATTCTTGATAATGATTTAAAAAATACCATAATATAAATAATTATTTTTATATCATATATATTCAGAATATAAATATGTAAAATATATGGATATATGAAATGGAACACCTTTAATGGAGACAATACTCTGTATGTACGAATGAATGTTGTTTCTGTTTTCTTATCGTATTGTATTGAAGAAAGTAAATTATATGTATTTATCTACATAAATATATATTATTATAGAAGAAATATTATTTCATACACCTCATACTTAATCAATATATATATATATTTATAAATACTCTGGAATGGTGATCGTTGAAGATGAATCTAATCGCGTCTTTAAGACGGTATGTCGTACGTATGCATGAGAAAAAAACTCATTCTACTGAAAGTAAAATAATGTTTAATTCGGTGGTATATTAGATTTAAAGAATCATTACCGTGTTATATTAATTATTTTCATTAATTATACTCAATATTATACCCATCCAAATTATATAGTGTTGAATAAACAACTACACCGCGACGCGGAGACAGTAAGCCTTATGTAAGCACGTGTGGTGACTTTTTCATTAATAGGATGGACTGAATAGTTAATATGGTTCTAAAATTTTTATAATAGACTTATATTAAATTGATTTAGAAATTATCATAGTATGTATACAACAATGAAATATGAAGTGAAAGAATAGAAGAACATTGAAAGAGGTGAAAAAATAATTACCTCTTCTTCAGGTGCTTCCTTTTTATTTGAAGAAAAGGCCCTATAGGTTTTCTTTATGGACAAAGTAAGGCCTCTAGGATGATGTGAATGTATTTTTTAGGATATCTGATTATGTGTTCACCTAGAAAAATGGATTTGGATGTGTGAAATTAAGTGAAGTGGAAGTACACTTTTATAAGATAGGTGAGCGGCACTTTCAAAAAACATTGAAATATAATTTTATTATTAAAACTATTCCTGTTTCCAATGGCTCAAAATTGGTTTATTTAGAGTCTAAGGTGGTGATGGGTCTAAAACCTCTCAAACAATAGGTTTTAGAAATTTATAGGTCACTATAATAACATTATCTTTTAGATTTATCTCTTAGTTATATATTTTAACTTTTACCATGTCTTCCTGTATTTTTATATTACATTGTAATTAAGCATACTATAAAATGACAAGATAGTATAAAGTGGTTCATTAATGACATATCTATCATTATATAAGTCATTTGACCAAACCATTTATTTTTAGGAATATTATATCATCAAATAATATATTATTTGTTATAAAAACTCATTTATGTCAATTTTGAAACTATTTAGTATTTGGTTTTTTTAAAAGTAAAAAAAATTATTAATAACAAAAAATACATTAAATCAATCCTCAATGACATATTCACCTATAAAATTCTTGGATGGCATGAAAAATCATAATTTAGTTTTATTTTTATATTTATAATATCAATTATTTTAATATTTCATTAATATGGTAATTACTTTATCATCATTGTGTCATAAATAAATTTAATTATTTAATGTCTAAAATTTATAAATAAAATATCATGTTATACTAAATATATTTATTTTTTCTAATTAAAAATTTTAGTCAAATTTATCTTATGTATAACGGTATATTACAATTTGTTTTGTTATTAAACATTGAATGTAACAGATTCAACTATTCTTTAAATAAAATACAACAAATGTCCCACTCTAATCCATGTGGATAAAAAAGATCATAGTTTCTTTCTTAGGCTTATTTTGGTCGAAAAAACTCATCCCATAGAATTAGGACATGTTGTATGGTAATTAGAATATCTTTTTTACCTTTAATTACCCTATTTACTTTTAACTATGGTACATAAAATTCCAAAATTACTATTCACCAAAAATCATTTTCATCCTATTGAACCATATTTTACTTACTACTGTCAACTATATCTCTTATATTTTTGAAATTCAATTCACAAAAGTGGTAAAATTGCATTTATTCACATTTTTAAATGTGCCTAAAAGGTTGGTAATGATGTTAAAAAGTTTAGTAAACTTTTATATATCTAATATTATTATAAAATGACTCAAATGTTTTATATTAGACCAATATATTTATTATGTTTCTATTTTTACATTAAGATAAATATGTAGTATTTTTCACTATTCATAAAAAATTGAAAGTTTTCAAAAAAATACAGAAAATTCACCCTATGCTAAGTTTAAATTTACAAATTCAAAAGTTATTTCTATTTTACCAAATTCAAAAAATATAAGTTTCATTAATTAATATAAAATTAATTCCCATTGTGAAGGCCACAAAGTAGGTTTTTGAGAAGTAAAATTTATCAAAAGATTGATATGTTTTTATGTCCAATTTAAATGTGAAATCACTTAAAATGAAAAAATGGATTAATTGACAAAATAATAATCTAATTATACTTAAAAACCATACAAATGTATAATTTAACACTATAAATTTTTTGGATTAAAAAATTTGTCTTCAATTATAATTTAGTATCATTTACTATTCATAAAAATATGAATGTTACCAGAAAAACACTAAAAAATAATCAAAACAAAATTTTAATGCCCCTCTACTTATAAATAAGTTTATTTTGTCAAATTTAATATGTAAAAGTGTAAAATATTGGATTTAAAATGGGTTATCTATTAACAGGTAGTAAAATTTCATTATTTAAAAATACTTCTTTTATATGAAAGATTTAATTTGTTCATATATTATTTCTATGAATCACATAATATGGATGATAAAATTATATGGATTATTCAAAATGCAATTAGTAATATTCATAAAATCTTTTTGAACGGCTTGTTTGTTATATCATGGTTCTCTCTATATCAGTGTTGCGTGTAGCTATAGGTATTAAACTACTTTAAAGAGACACCATACTATGAAATATGGGGGTGTTACTCAAATACTAGGTTAAAGATGCGTATGAATTATTATTGTGGGATTTACGAAAGAAATGACATTTTTGGTTCAACCTAGCACTAGTTCCAAGTGATGAGGCTTTCACAAATTCTAGAGGTATGATTCAACTGAAGTTACTTATAGAATCAATGATTATAATCTCAACTCATGACATGATAAGGGGACTATGAGGAATAGGTTCAATAATTTTTTATTAGGTAGTGTAGAGGTGTATCTAGAATAGTGATATTCCAATTATGGAAGTCAGGGTCTCACAAGGTTGCAAGAGAATTTGACCTCAAAATGGCCTTAAAATTTCATGGTGTGACTCTCTATTTTTCATGGGGGCCTGCAATGGTAGATAATGGACTGAAATAGTGGTACGAGATTGTATACTGAAAGTGATACCAGGTGGGGGTGCAGGGGCACAACTCCCATGGTTTTTACCAGTGGTCACATGTCCAAACATGGATGCACTCAAGATGGTATGTTCACTATATAGGTTTTACACATTATGGACTAATGGTAAGATTAAATATGTGAAAGATAGTTAGTGTAATATGGGATGTGTACAAGATTTCTTGTGTGCAAGATGGGGTGTGGGTAAGGTAAAGTAGAATTTAAGATGAATCTTCTCACTCACAAGGCATGGTTTGAAAGATGTTGGGTGAGGTTTGAACCTATGTGGGTCCTCCTGAGGTAGGACCCATAAGGATCATTTCACATAATATTACTAATATGATGGATTCATGCTTCCACAATGTCGTGGAAGATCTGTCTTACATGTAGTAGAGATATTGTTCGACATCTGAATGATCTCCCAGATAAAGGGGTGCGACATAAAATATATTGATGAAGTCTTTAGTGATGGAGTTAAATTCTCCAGCCACAAAATAAAATTTCTACACAAATCCATCCTTATCCATGAGGGGCATGTACACAAGAGATGGATTTATGTCATATTCGATGGGGGAGATTCTTTCATGCAAATTGGTTTCTGGAATACGATTTCCTTTATCATCATAGAGGCGTAGATGGAAGGGTATGATTAAAATCAAAATTGGTATACATGATGATTTAATGATGGGGATTCATGAAATATTCCAATCTGGGGCACAATATTCTATTTTTTTGTGCAAGACTTCACTTTTGCATGCATTGGACTCGGGTTCAGGTTCACACTGAGGGAAATTTCATGAAATGATTTCAACCATTTGCATGAAACAAAACTGGGTGAAATGTAATGTACTAGAAAAACATTTTTATATGTTGAAATTGAACCCATAAATTTATATAGAATCAACCTTGCTAGATATTTTCTGTAGTCTAACATAAAATGGCCATAAATTATGATCTATAACTCCCATCAGGAACCATTTCCAATAAAATCGAAGCCTTCATAATAAGATATAGTTTTGGATCAGGTTTTTTGAAGTTTGGATATTTATTTTATTCTATTTGTACGTTCTTAAACAAATTTATACAAATAAATTACATAGTGAATAACTATTTAGAAATTAAAATAAAAATTGTTTGAAAACAATGGAAATATTTTTTTTAATAAAATTAAATGTTCACAAATGAATTTTATCTACATAAATTATGTAAATAACTCTGTGTGAATGGGTTTCATTGAATATAAATACACTATATTTAATAAAATGTGTTTCATTCATCCTAGGTGTCCTTTATAAAAGAGATAATAATAATTCCAAATTTATTCTTAAAAGTTGTATTTTTCTTAAAATTTGTTCTGTAAAATATTGCACTAATTTTAGAATAAATTTTTAATCATTTAGAATATTAATTTTAAAATATAATGCTAATTTTTTAAATCATATATTCAAAATAAACATAGTTTTTCTTTTATATAATTTTCTAAGATGATAATTTTTACAACAAATATTGAACCATACATGTTATTATTAAGAATTTTTATTTGTTTTAATTAATTAAAAAACCAAAATAAATATTTTATGATTAAATTAAAAGAATATTTTGTTAAAATTTGGATCATTTAATCAAATTTAGGTTTTTTGATTCATTTTAATGTTGAATTTTGATATAAATAATTTCAAACTTTTGATCATTTTCTCTTTGAGAACTCACTTACTTATTACGTCTACTGGATTAATTTAAAATTTAAAATTTCATCTTATTTGAATTTAATTTTAAAAAATGGATTTCAAATTTGGAATTAGAATAATTTATATTATCTAATATGGTCTATATAATTTTTTACCATTATGAAATTTGAAAACATGAAAAATTATTTATTGTGGTTAAGGTAAAAATGGGTTTACTATATGGTTTATCTAAAAATATAATGGATAATCATGATAAAAACATTTCCAAAACGTATTTCACAATAATATTTATACATTAAATATTCTATAATCTCTTTTTCTATTTATAATCCATGTGTAATTTAAAAAATATAGGTATACCATTTTTATTTCAAACAAAAATACAAGTCTTCCACTTATCTCACTTATAGGGGGCCACACAAATAATCTACATTACCAGTTCAAAATCCTTATTGTTTGGGTAGTAATCTTGAAAATAAAATACTAAATTATCTCCAACAATCTTAGTATTCTTACTTTGGAAATTATGAAAACCAAGTAGATATTTGTTTGAAAACCAAAAGTGGAATTCTATAGAAGATGAATCATCCCTAATAATTTATATTTTTTATTTATCCTTATAAATAAATTATTATCAAACCATGATGATATAAAAACCTTTGTATCATCCATATATTGATATTATATTACTTTAATAGGATATACTAAATCATTCTTTTCTTCCTTCTAATGGTTTATGAACTCCTCTTTCAAGTGTACAATAGATAACCACCTCACGAATTGATCTTTCTCATTTCCCATCACCACATCACAAAAATGTATACAATGATGTATTAATTATTTATATTAGAAAATTATTATATTATTTTTTTAATCCTAATATAAAATTATTATTCTTACATTCCATTTCATGGTATTGTAATAATAGTGTTCATGTATATGACGAACTACTGCTTCATGAATCAATGTGATTCATCCAAGAATTACATGGAATGTAATAAGGAAAGGATTAATAAAAAATATTTGATATATATTTAAAAATAATTCCTTTTTATTGTTGATATATGATTATTTTTATTGATTTTCATCATGACAATTGATACAATGTTCACCTATACGTACGAACCAGCATCTCAAAGAATAAGGTATTCATTTTCTATATCAACCATTTATGGATAAATATAAATACATATATAATGAATATATATTTTATTTATATAATGTTTTAATTTATGGGGATTAGGAAACCATGATGTTTTCATGAGAATATAAAAAAATAATGATAGAAAAAACTCAGCATTTATTAAATGAAATTTGATTTTAAAAAAGTATTGTTGTCAAATAGATAATAAATGGTCATAAGTAAATAATATAAGGTATTATATATATAATATTGGTTTTATAATAGATTAATAATAAACATATATATTATATAAGAGTTTTTAGGATCAGTGTATTTTTATTACTGATTGTTGGATCGTAATAATTAATTTAGACTATTATACTTACTAGATGGGGGTGAACAGCAGTTTAAAATATTATTTTAAGAAGTTTAAACTATGAAAAACACAACACAAATTATTGTTATATAACATCAAATCAATTTAATGGTAAAATTTAAATATGGGTATAATGAAGGATCTTATTTATCAGAATGCATATATCATAATCGTAATAATACTGATGAAATCCAACAAACTATATAGAAATATGTGTATGATGACCAACGTTCAGTTATGTGAAACAGAATAGATACTAATAAAAACAAGTAAAACAATAACTATGTATATGTTAATAATGAATTGTTGGTTATATAAAAAATATAACTCTTTTATCTTTACAATAAAGGTAATTAATAACCATGAAAAATAGTATCCACTATTTTATAAATACAATAAAGTATGTCATTACTTGCTATAAAGCCCCATGATATAAAGATAAAATTAGATTTATATTCTTATTCATTGAATAACATGATAAAATGATCACATTTCTTATCTTTACATCCATATAATCCCTTGATTCTAATATAACAATCTATCTTACTAGCCTAGAATCCCTCGATATGATAGATCATATCCATCAACTTCCAATCCCTGGAATCCATTAATCATAAGAATGATCGAATGTAGTAAAAATTAATATAGTTTTAGGGAAACAAACTAAAAATAATTCCTTAATAAGAAAACTATCTAATTATATACTAACATTATGAATTTTTATTTCATACTATGTGTTCTTAGGAAAACATGAGATACAATGTAATCAACATGATCCAATCTATTCAAATCACTTGATATTCATTGGTGATCTACTAATAGTCATGGTTCCATGATTTTGAACCACCATTAGAAAACCAACACTGGAAATATCATTGTAACATAATGTCCAACATCATACTAATTAACAATATTAAAATGTTAACGGTTTTCCTTACAATAAAAAAACCTTTTTTATTCCAATTATATAATCTTTTCAGTCCTATATACTTTCTCAATACTGAAAATATGTTAATACTAATGTGTGTTAGTCTGTATATATTAGAACAGGCATTAGTCCGATAGTAATAAACTTTTTTAGTATCATAGGAATGAATAAATGTTTATTTATGGTATAATAAAGGTGATTCTATTTAATCATACTCCAACAACATAAAATTACAATAATGAAAAATTATAGTATTAAGTTCTCTATACTTTAAAACATATTCTATGTATGGTACAAGGTAATGGTTTCTAAAAAAATTATAAAATAATTCAAAAAGAAAACATTAATAAGCTTGTTTTAATATAGGGTTTATTATTTCATGAAATAAGAGAAATAAAAAGTAGGATGTTGAACTTATGACTCACCAATATCCCCATTTTTGGAAATCGAGAACAGAAATATAAAAATGGAAAAGGTGAATTGAAATTTTTTAGCCCATTGGTATTTTTAGAACACAATATTCATTGTTAATAATTAAACATTATCTCCCCTTGATTTAGTAACTCTTTTGAATGTGATGTTGAAAATGATTATAGTATTTTTTAAAATATATTTTTTGGAGAAAATTACTCCACCATAGGATTGTATCTCCCCCTAAATAAAACCCAACCTTTTTTTAATTAATTTCACCTCCCTAAGGAATTATTATTTTACTTTGTATAAAATTATCCAACAATTTTATCATTCTCTCCATTTTTTATTTTCAAAATTGATTTGGAACAATCCTATTTTTCCTAAAATTCATGAAACATAAGATATAATGGATTGAAATAACTAATTATCCTTGAAAAATATAAATGAATATATAACCAATTGGAATTATAAAAACATTCAAGATTATACTATTTTGATTAAGAAATTTCTGATTATGGAAATTCCAAAGTTTTTCTAACAAATTAAATTCGAGAGTGTAAAAAATATATCATTCTTCATTAGGGTTTTTGACTAAATACATTATCTTTTTTAATTCCATTCATATTTTTTAGGCTTCTAAATTATTTCTTTTTTGTCTAAACATCCCTAGAAAACCATTTGTTTTGATCTCTCAAAAAAATTAATTCATGCTTACACAACCTTATCCTACTAATATCTAGATCCATTTCATTGGTAGTATTGTCTAGAGAATTCACATCCTTAATACATTAATCAGTGAAATCACTTATTTCATCATCAAACATTACTCTATCATACATATCATTTGAGAAAACATTAAATGAATATTGTGACTCAACAGTAATATTCTTAACTTTATAACTTTGTACATCATGAATCCGAATATCAGAATAAACCATTTTTTGACTTCATAACCATATCATTTAATTAAATTTTATGTGTTTGGGAATATTCATGAATAAATTTTAACACAAAATCAATCCAGATTACAAATTCTATCAAAACCATCATTAACTCCGATTATTGATTTATATAATCTAAGAAAAATTGACTCCAAGTATCTATATTTGGAAAAATATGGAATATTTATTTTTTTATTCTCAAAAGACAAAAAATGTAATAAAAATTTTCTACACTATCATCCAAATCGATTATAATATTTAAGGGTCATACTAAAGAGGATTTGACCAACTGGTTCTGAATTACAATTCCATTATTTTCATATTATATCTATTTAGAACTTCCTCTTCACTATCCTTAAAATATTTCATACTATTATAAATTTCCCTAAAATTCTCATTTGCATTGGTCTTTACACTTTCAGTAGCTTTAGTTTGGGAATGTAGGTTATATTCTACTTTCTTAGATGATAGTTTAACATTTTTTCCTAAATATGATTCTTCCTCGTATGTGATTCCGAATATTCCTTAATTATTAGTCCTGGAAGGATATTATCATGAGGATGAGGATGGTGATTTTATTTATTATTAATATTTATGAATTTATTCCTTTTTCTTCTTCATTTTTTTCTTCATACCAAAATATTTTTTATTTTATTTAGAAACACCTTTTGGGATGAGTGATAATCCTCATGTAATTACACCAACACAAAAATAGGTGAAACCAACAATCCACACTCCAAAAAAACCCCACCTTATTACTATAACATATCAAACCCCATATGAGATAACATAGCCATTAAATATAATTTTTAGCCTATTAGACACTTTATTGATCTATAAATACACGTTCAAACCACGTAACATATTTTCTTGGTCTTCCTCGATCGGGTCTTTGAAGTGTTATGACATATTATACCATGTTTGTATTTAATCATCCATATTAATTTTCATGTCTTTCAATTAATTTCAAATTTTTTCCTTGTTTAGGGATCCAACTCATATATTCAGCATTGGTGTCCACTAGAAGCACTCTATCCATTATTTTTTCATTATATTTTTGGGAGGCCTCAATATATATAGCCTCGTCCAAAAAAATTTAACCAGATTGAATGATTAGAACCAGTTCCATTCCAAAAAATTTTCACTCACCGTCACATAAAATGTGTTTCATTATACTTTATAACCATTCAATGATTGGTTTTTTAATGAAATAATAATCCATCATTACTTTAAAATTTTCTGCTCTTGTCATGATTAAACTACTAGAATCATGGTTTTCTTTTTTCCCCTTTCTTTCTGATTTTGATGTGAATTTCTATAATATTTCATTACTATGTAATATCCACTGAGAAAAAACCATGATTTTCATCATCTATATCTAAATAAAATGTTCCTTGTCCCTCATTAGTTTGATTCACCTAGGTATAATGTCATTGTTCCTGATTCTTCTCATAAATTTATAGTCATTTTAATTTATTTTTAAGTTAAATATTTCCTCCATAACCATATTCAACTATTTAACCATTCATATAAATGTCATTCCTATTTTATTTGGATAGGCCTCTATCATCAGACACCTAATTAAAATCCTCATGAATAGTTTAACTGATATTCCTCATATAATCTTCATGATAATAGTACCTTATGCTACTGTCGAATAGATTGATTTATCCCTCAAGCCCCCTATAACAACATTCAACTGTCTAGTAATTTTTTTCCCAAATCCCAATTCTTGTTATCAATAATTAAAAAATTATGTCTATCTATTAGAGTTAATTACCACTTTCCAGATTATAATAGAATGATTCTCCATAATAAAAACATTTTATTATCTATAGGGAGGATTTCAAAAAGCCACTACATTAAAGGGGTTCAAACCATATGACCGTGTGTCTAGCATGAGATAACCATCTACAAAGGATCCTAGTAAGGGGATCCCAGGAATTAATTTGAATTAAATTTTGAAAAATACAAGAGTCATGATAAAGATTATTACATGATAAAAAAAACATGAAACTTGTTATTAATTACAATATTTTGTATTCTTGCATAAATCACCTTCAATATCAAATAATATAATATCCCTTTTCATCTTGGATATATCAAATTTGATACATGTGATCATAATAATGTGGTGGAAGATAGCCTATGTATGTTTTTCAGAGTAGAGGTATCAACCCACCATGTTATCATTCAATCGATGTATTGTAATTTTCTTCCTCATCATATTTATCTTGTTTCTCCTCCACTAACTCCAATTGTTCTTCAAATTCTATTTACACATCTTATAATTTTTATTCTTCTTCTTCATATATTCTACTTCTTTTTCATCTTTTCATGATTTTATTATTTTGTGTATCTATCAACTTACCCTTCTTGAAACTCTTCCCTGAATGTCTCTCAATGATCTTTATCTAACAGCCTAACAAATATTTGATTTAACTTTTTAGTTGGTTATAGTTTTAGTTGTTTTTAGGAATTTATGGGGATGACTCTTTGTTAATATGAATTAATTTCTATTATTGGATGTAGAAGAAATTTCAGCCTAATATACAATTTATTCTTCAAAAAATAACCATACATTACTGATTAACTATATCAGTTTGGGATGTAGGAAGGACAACCTTATTATATTCCCTTTCTACTCCTCTGAATAAATTTTCATAAAACACTTCTTCTCACAACCGATTATACTGCTTCATCTTATTATCTTAATTTAATTTGTTTATAGGAGATTAAATCCATTATGATGTTGCTTCAATTTGGTCGGTTCCAAAATTTGGATCCATGTGTTTATTTTGGACCTTACGATTGACCACCTCTTTTAAAAAAAATCATGTATCTTTTTTTCATCTCATTATTCATAAGAGAGGTATCAACCTTCATATTATTTTAATTATAAACTTTTTAGGTCCATGATATATCTACCTCGAAAACAATACCATTATTCTTCTCAACAACTAATTCTAATTATTTACTAATGTATAATATGATTCTATTTATTGTTTCATTTCTAATAAATGAAAACTTTTCCACCGTCATATGTGATTTTTTACCACCTTGAATGTACATAAATTTTTTTTCACCATCTGAATTATAGTATTTAAAAAAAAAGAAGATGTATGATTTTTGGAGGCTATTATAGTTTTATCCACTGTAAGAAGGATTATCTTATAAAGATTTATTTTCCTTATGTTCCTCAAAAAATTCCTATATGAAAACATCAACATCCTTCATGTTATCTCAATCTATGTTTATATGAATTAGAAACCCTAGAATCCAAATGGAAACTAAATTGTTCGTTGGAGATAGATATGGGAATTTTATACCATTTTTTTATTTTGAAAACAATAATTCATCATATCATATCTTCATAATAGAACTAATACTACTCGGTAGCTTATGATAAGGACAATAAGCCTTTCCATATGATGTAATTCTGAAAAATTCATAATGCATATTGTATTCTACTTTATATATTTTCACATACACCATTAAAGATACTTTTTATTTATCATCATCCTCATAAAACTGAACAGATGTGTAAAACTGAAAACTATGTCTCGATATTATATATATATATATATATGTATTTAATATGTGTTTCCACACAAAGAAAATTCACATACTACTAAATAATTTATATTCTTAAGAGACAAATCATACTTTTCATACCTTGAAAATCAAACTAACCTCTTCTAGAACACATATCACAAAGGTAAATCATTCATTATTGGTAGAATATTAGTATATGGCACCATATAATGGCAGTAAATATTGACTTTTGGATTGAAGATTAATAATTGTGAAATTTTTATGGGATGTAATCACTAGATAACTAATGTGGGATACTGAGTGACCCTTCCTTACTTAGGTATTCATGGGGATAGATTCACTTCCTTAATAAATCCAACAGTTTAGATTCAATCTCGTATTATCCAAAGACTAAGATTGATCTAATGTAAAGTTTCTTTATATTTGTGTGAAATATTGAATATTTATGTAGTATTATAGAACTAAATATAATTCCAATTGGAAAATATGTTTTAACCAATTTTCAAAAAAGAAAATAGTATTTTAATACTAAATAAAAACAATAATTAAAAGACTAAGATAATGAGATATTGTAAAAACTAAGACATTGGAAGTGTAACTTTAACAGTAAAATGGTCCATTGGTATGAATATCTTATAATTCAGGGATTTTATGAACCTCATAACATAATTTTGATATCTATATATAATCTAGTATTTATTAAAATTAAAAAAATGGTATTTTTATTAGATAGCCTAATTACAATGAATATATAATTATATTTTATTAAAAACAAATTGAGTGCCAAAATAACATAAAATGTTAAGATCATGGAAAAAATAGGATATTTTATCTCAGGAATATTATCTAAATGATTCAATTCATAAAACTCATAACGATAACTTTTTTACCAAAATATTAAATTTTTATAAAACATAAATGTTTTATGAAAAACAAAATGATTCGGATAACATGAAACACATTTACTCCCTATATGATATAGAGTTTGTTAATATAAGGAGATTTGTATACAATAAGTATATATGAATTAAAACATAATATTTATCATTCATATTTTTTTTAATATATTCAAATTTATAAATACTATGGGGTTTGGTAAAAATATCTTGAAGTAGATCATGTGTTCTGATGAATTGTAAAATTACATCTCCTTTATATGTGTGATCCTGATCAAAATTTTGTCATATATCTATGTTCATAGAAAATGGTTGATCTAGTGGTTATGTTTTTAAATAAATTGCACATGTATAATCACAATGTTTTCTAGTTTTAATTAAACTCATGAAATTTTCAGTGAGTGTTTGTTTCATGCAACAAACTTGAGGAAAATAACTTCTAGCAGAAAAATATTTGGCTTTAATAGTGGAAAGTACAACTCATTATAGTTTCCTAAAAGGAAAATACACTTTAGAATCTTCTAATAAAGGACACATTTATGATATAATTTTCTTATAAATTATACATCCACTAAAGTTAGATTCTGGGAAACATTTTATTTCAAAAAAAATCTAGAATAACCGAAATTTCATAAATCGATAGTTCCCTTAAGACAAGAAAATTAATTTGAAATATTTCAAATGTGATTCCATTGGATTTTAATTATATCTTTCAAAAAATATTAAACATAACATTAAATCTAGATAACAAGTAGTCACGTAACGTAATTTTGTTACCATACCACTGAAAATACATTGATGAACTAGTTTCCTAGACTAATTAATAACTAAAGTATTGGAATTTAGGATGGGGGTACAAATAATTTTAGTATATTAATATAAAAATTTATTAAAAATATATGTACACTTATGTTGAGATTTAAAATCACATTATTGTTTTTGTGAAATTTTATAACTAATGAAATATGTTAACTCAGCCATTATACTCATTTAATACTCAAATATTTTTAATATCTACAATGGAATCTTCTAAGGAATCATGAGTTGAACTAAATGTAAGGTCATCAAAATAAATTTGATCAATAATTTTTTTTAATAAATTCTGTTACAAAAAATTTTGGATCCACAGCTCTTTTATAAATATGATTTTTTACAATATATTTAATATATCATTATAAGCTCTAAAATATTATTTAATACCATATAATGATTTGGAATGTTTATAGAATTATTCTGGATGTTTTTTATTTTCCAAAAAAATGTGTTTTTTAAACACAAACTACTTCTTAAACATAACCAGTAAGAAACATACACTTCTCATTCATTATAAATTTTTTTAGATAACTAATTTTTGTAGAGGTTATATGTATTAAAATAGTTTCATTTTTTTATAATAGTACATGTGTTTCTTCATAATAAATTTCCTCTTATTGATTATACTCCTAAAAAAATTATATTTTAACTTCTATCAGTTATGACATTTTCATCACATTTGTTATGAAAAACCCATTTCACTCTATGTAAAACTGTTTATTGAGGTCTTTTAACTAATTTCATGACTTTGTTTCTATCAAATTCATTTAGTTTATATTAATTTTTCCTAATCCATTCCATATAACATAAATGATCATGAGGAATCATAGGTTAAAATTTGGATTTGAATGCTCAATGTGAAATTTCATTCCATAATGAACATCTATTATCAACTTGTTGATCTACAATGATAATGACACTTTCAAAAAGATGATTCCTAATAATCAAATAAAACCTTGGTTTCTAAAAAAACTACAAAAAAATTGATTAAATCTTCTTAAGAAAAAAAAATATTTAATTTTTTCTTTATGAGAAGAACTGTATAAAAAATAATTAATATCAATTTTAGAAATCCAATTAAAGGATCTAGGTTGAGTTTGATTTATAAAAAAAGTATCATTTTCATCAAAAACAATGAGTACTATATCCCCAATAATAATTTTATTTATTAAAATCATTATCAACATTACAAGAAGTGGAATAACGTAATATTATTCAGTCAACATATTTTGGTGATAATTTAAGTAAAGAAGCATTATTATTCCGAATGAATAATTTGAACCAAAAAATTAAGAAGGAATATTTCAGTTTTATTCTTTTTCTCTACTCATTAGGAATTTTATTTAAAAAATATATAAATAAAACTACAATTATAGTATACCATAAAGTAATTAATATTTTATCAATTTTTTTATAAAATGAATATTCACTCAGCATAGTGTTGGAAATTTATTGAATTATTCTATATTTTACTTTAACTACAACATATTGATTGGGGTATTCAAGCTATTTAAAATGTTATATTCAATACCTTTAATAATATAATTTGTTTCAATATCATAATTTACAAATTTTCAACCATGATCAATATAAATAGTTATCATGGAATGGTTTTTTATCATTTTTTTTGGATATGATGGTTTTAATGTAAAAAAGGATTAAAATTACTTTTTTAAAAATAAAAAAAATTATATCTAGTTTAATCATCAACAAAACCAAATGAATATTATTTTTTCAATAATACTACATATTTTTCTGGAAATAACATTTCTATGTGAATAAACTCAAAATAATCATATGTTGAGAATTCACCAGAAGATTTAAAACTTATTTTATGTTTCCTTATATATTTAAAAGTATAACATACATTAAATGTATCAAACCTATGTTCTACTATATCTTTCAAAAGTAGTTTAAAATTTAATTTAGTTAAGTTTCTAAAGATACAGTATACTATCCCTCTATTATATAACCACAATTGGTCTTACATTCCACTAAGAGAAGGTAATTTTTGGATTCTATGACCCTTTATGTTATATGTATCAAAATTTTAATGTTGACTTGTAGAAAGAATAAATTAATCATAGTATATATATACTAATAATTTATCATTCCTAAAATCTACAAGGTAACCATTATCACATAATCAACTTATTCTTATATGGTTGTGTTTCACACCATTATAAATATATTTTCAAGTAAGGGATTTTTCATAAAGAATATTTTTACCTATTTTGATAATGTAACCTTGTTAATTATCTTATAATGATACATTTCTACCATTCATTATCATAATAGTGTTGATGAATATCTTATTACAAGTCATCTTACTAGAATATCCATTATCCATGTACCATGAATTTTCTATTTTTTATATCACCTTTATCTTTTTAAAACAAAAACATTATACATTTCACATCCAAACCATCTTGGAAATAGTAATTCCCAAATTAAAAAATTATGAATCCACATTTGTTTAGAAAAATAATCATTGTTAAAACAAAGATATTATGATTTATTTATTAAAAAATTATTCTTGCAATTACCACCACATTGTATCACAGTAAAAAAAGATTAATTTAGAAAAAATAAAATTTCTAATAAAACATGCTTTATATTTGTAAGACCCATTCTATAACTAATACCATGGGGTGTAATTTTTATACATTTTCATATAATTTTATTTTTCTGTGGAAACATTTGATTAAAATTGTATCAAAATAAAATTTTTATATTTTTGTTTTACCACTAAATTTTTGTCCTCATTGGTATTATAATTTTATTTTTTTTCTAAATTTTTTTTCTCAAAATATACTTATTCAAAATCATTTTAATTAATATTTTCTTCTATTATAGTATATTCATGATATTTAGAAAGATTTGATATTATTTTTTCAAAAAAAAAATTCCATCAAACAAACTTTGTATGTTTTTACTCAAGATAATCGAATTTTCCTCCATATTTTATAATTTTCACTAAATAAAAGTTTATGAAACTGGAAAACATCAACATAAAAAGGTAATGGATTATCTTATGATTATGTAAATTATTCATCAAAAGTGGTAAAATCATTTCCATAATGATAATTCCCATTTAATTAAAATATTTTATGGTTTTGGATTTATGTAACATATCTATGGGATACAGATTTACAGGGGTCACATTTTTAAAAATTCATTTTTCCTTATTTTGGAAAATTAATTCTATAATTATGTTTAGGTAGAATCAACTCTATTTGAATCGCATGTGTCAGATTATTTAAGTACATTATCACCATTTGAATTTCAATAATCTGTCTAAGTTATTTATTAATTTCATTCCTATATAAATATATATATGTGTGAATATCATTTTTTACCTTTGGAAAATTTGTTCGAATATTTCCATGATTCTTCCAAACATATCATGTGATTTTAGAATTTTTATTTTCACCTTTATACCTATGACCTTTTTTATCGGTATTATAATTTTTTCATTCACATAAACATATTCATCCACAGACTGAGATTATAAAACTTATTCTCAACACATTTAGACACTCTTGAATTAGATTAAATATTTACATTCTTCTTACATGAATATCTAACAACCTTTCTGGTTCTTTATATTTATAAGGATTAGTAGTTGTAGTAGAAAAAGAAACACCATTATTTTTTTTCATTATCATCATATCACCTAATTCTACATTTATATTTCATGAGAGTTCATTGATATCATCAATAGTAATATTATTTGGATTTATTTTCTCATCCACATAATTTATTTTTGTTTTCATCTAATTGGGAATAATATCAATATTATTTTCCACAATAATTTCACTATCAAGAAATTTTTCTCCATTATCTTGTATAGTATTTATATTTTTCATGTACCTATAGTACATCACTGTAACTGATTATCCATGTAAGAAATTAATTCCTTGAATGTATTCCCAATGAAAATCTATTCTTCTCTCAAAAAAATTTCCAGTTACAATGTGTTTGACTTCATCATTTTTTAGACACTATTAGAAGCTTTAGAAGATGTTATTAAACTATGAATAATTCTTTTAATATAACATAATAAATAAATCATTACTCTTTAGTGGAGATGTTTCTAAAGTGTTTCATGATAAGTAAAGGAATATACGTCTTAATTTTGAATCATATATTCTTTAGTAATAAAAACAATATTATCAACTCTAGTGTTGATAAGAAAATATTTCATCCAATATCCCAAATACACATAATTCGAACCATCGAAGATAGGTTGTATTTTAAAATTTATATATTCTTTTACTCAACTATAAAGACAATATAAACTAAATATAATTTAATTATTTTTTCCAAAAATACTCATTAGTGTATAATAGGTTTTATAAAAAAGAACATTATAATAATACCTAATAAAAAAATTGATAGTGGAAAAAAATAGAAAAAATAAGTTTTTTATCCCTACTCTGATACCACTTATAGGATCTTTATATATTTACTTCATTTTGTATGGTCATATGAACTATATAATATTGTTATACATGGAGGAGAGGGTGAATTTTAGTTTAAAATGTTTTTTAATAAGTCTAAAATATGAAAAACCCAAATTCTCTTAATATAAGATTATTTGAATGAGACTCTATCTGATAATAAAAGTAAAATATTAGTACCACAATAGATCTAATTTATTTGAAATTGATTATCATAATAATAAGAATAATGATAAAAACAATCAAACAATATTGAAATATGGGTATGATGCCCAACATTATATTAATCAAAATGGAATATGATTATTTCAAAATGACTTTTGTGGAATAAGTGGGAAACCAATCATGTTTAGAATATATGAAATTCAAACCTCGTGAGAAATTATCTAGCAATTCCATAAAACATTAAAATGTTTATAATTCCTTACTTTAATTAGTAACCATTCAGTGCAGGTAACCACCATGTCTAGATTGACTTTAATTAGTTCCTTGAAGTGAAATTGCATTTTATCCTAGGTTAGAAAATATTCCTCCAAGATTGATTTCCACTCATTTGAAACTCTATATTAATATCCTAGTTGGTTAATCAATCAATTTAGATTGTTCTTTATTCAAATTTACTTGCACTGGTCCTTCAAACATTCAGTGAGAAACCTCATTTGATATATTGATCACGAATTATTCCTCTAACATTTCTTCCATAGAGTGCATGAGAAGCTCATTGGTGTTGTAAGGTTCCACTTACTCCCTATATACTTTCACTATATATAAGGAAGTTTTTTCATCTTCTTTTAATTCACTTTTCTCATCCATAGCTAGCACCCCTTGTATGATACACCCCTTATACATACTCTTTAAAATATTATAAGCAACATTAAATTTATTTTTCGGGATCTTTCCATTGCTAATAGACCTTGTAATAAGAGGAGTTATAAAATTGAGTAGTCCATACTTCTCCATGACCTACTCTTATGATGAATAAAACCATCTAAATCTATGAAGTTGTTCTTTACTTTCTTGGAACGGGAGAAAAGGTGTTCTTCAACAAGTTTTTAATCCTTTGGATCTGTGGGCCAAGATTATTAGGAATAATTATTATCCACTCCCTTTTTATCCAACCGACTATCACATTGTTCCCCACCATGAATCCCTTCTTAAGATGAATTCGACACAACTTATCCCACAATTTGGTTATGAGAATAATAACATGAAACACCATATTTAATTATGCCTAAGAAATAGGGATCTTTTCTTGACTCACATATGAGATGTTCAATAGGGGAACTTTATGGGAATTCCTAACACCCAGATCATAATCCAGCATTATGTATTGCTAAATCCCCCTTTTATGAATGATGTTGATCTTCACTTGTTTCCTATATCGTAACCTATTGGGAAAAAAATTTCAGATCTAACAGTGTCGGGCAATGCTGGAGGTTTTTTTGAACCGCTTCACCTAACTACACACTTCCCCAAATCCCCAACAAAACCCCCTTGAGAATGCCTTAATGTGGAGATGATGTCCAAATAATGCCTTAGTTGAGAATAAACACCCTCTATTAGCAGTTACAAAATAAAATGTCTACACTCCTTCTATGTGATTGAATGATGTCATGCCTCATTAGAACCTCGTGGATCCACCTCAATTGTTTTTCACACTGTACCCGAGTTCATTTTGAGTCCAAAATTCCCTACATCCTACATGTGCAAATGGTCTCCCACAATAAGAGGGACCTATAATGAATTTCTTTCCAATATTCACATGAAACTAGTAACATCTGGACCAAGACTCCAAAAAAAGAGAAGAAAGAAACTCAGGATTCAAATATTGCATTCTGATCCCAAAATAGTTCTCCCTCAGCATCAATGAATATATAATCCATCATGTTCATAGAGACATCAACTTCAGTACAAATCCTAGGAGAGACAGGATAAAAAACATCAAGGGTATAAGAATCTAAGTAGAAAATGTTCCCAAATATATTTACAATATAATGAAGAATCACCAAATTTAGACATGCAATTGGAGGACCATGAAGAGATATCTAGATAGTTTGAATAGGAAAATCATGCTACAGGTGAAAATAAATCAACCATGAAAGGGGAAAATGTGAACCAGAAAGAACTCATGGAGCATTGGCCAATGTGGAGATAAGATCATCTTTATTTCAAACTGTATCAAGAATCCCCTTGAATCCCGAAGCCCAATAATCGCCCGTTCATGAAACATCCACGATGAGGAAAAAATCTTATTTAATTTATCCAAATAGGGTCACCACTTCCCTAAATGAGTGAGCAATGAGAGATCCACCATTTAAAAAACACACATGAATAGTAGGGGAGAAAGCAGGACCAAAAGAACATCATTATCAAAATATTAAACATTAGGGAAATGTAAATTGGAGAATGGGCTAATTGTCGTTGTTTCTGTGAATGGGGAAGATGGATGATTACGAGGAGACGCTGAGCAAGAAATTGATCCCCCTCCAGCCTAAAGGGTTCAAGGATGGGAGGGGATGGATCAGACATGACCTAAACCATCAACGGTAACATGTAGAGATAATGTGGGAGGCCCCTGTATTGAATTATACCTCTCAAATTTATATTACATACAGTGGATAGATACATGTAAAAACAAGTAAAATTTTATTTAAATAAATATAAATGAATTAAAATATCTATTAAAAAGATAACCCCATTATCTTTAATAGAATCTTAGTTAATAACATTAACTAAAAGTATAAATAGTTTTATACTTGTAGTAAATTTTTTCATTCCTTTCTAGAAATACCATGTACGGTGATCCGATTAGCTCTATCTTCCTATCATCGGATTCCCTATATAAACTGTTCAGATTATCTATCATAACATCCCTTTAATCCTTCAATAAAATTATATATGTCTATATTTTTATCCCTAGAAGCACTCGATTTGATAGATCAGATTAACCATGTTCTTAACCCCGGAAGCCCTCGATCCTAATAATGATCAGACATAGTAATAGTAACGCAAATTATTACAGAAACAACTTCAAGAGGATTAATTAAGAATAAAAATCTCTATAGAAATAAAAAATACAATGAACAAACATATCTTGCTATGTATTCTTCTAGAAACATGAGAACTAATGTAATCTACTACCTCCAAACTCTTCTAATGACTCAGTATTTACAGGTGCTCTCCCAACTGTGAATCTTCATATATTGATGCAATGAAATTAGTCATGTGAAACTTGAATGCTCATCGAAACTGAATTAATGAAATCTTATTGATTATTACCATTATTTTATTAATGTATTAACTTATGATAGAGGAAATTATTTTATATGAATTATAATCTAATTTCTATTAGATGGAATCCATTTACAATGTGTATACATTAATCCTTAAGTGTGTTTTTCTGTTTTTAACCATAAGCGTATCAGTCTAATAGTCAATAATATTTCTGGTTCGATAGGAATGACTAATATATAAATTATTTCATAATAATGGTGTTTCTGATAAATTGTACAAATACTCAATACGATTATCATAAATAATAAATATATAGGTATATATGTAATTCTTTATAACATATTACATGCGTGATTAAAAATAATGGTCTCTACAAAAACATTATAAAATAAAAAAGATTTAAAAATTTAATAAAAATATTTTAATAAGTATACTGTGATTTAGAAAAGAAATGGAATTGAAAATTATAAATTAATGCTTTTGACAGAGAAATAGTTTGAATGTTTATGTAAGAAGTTGAGACATATGGTAAGGTATTTCTAGTCCCTCTTTTATTTTTGGGATACATTTTGCAAATTCACCACTCCTTTCATTTTTTTTGGTTTATATGATGATTATTTAGAATGCTAAATCATTAATCTAATTATTTTTATTTTTATTAATGCATCATTTGATGGTATACTTTAATGGGTATTGAGACTCAAAATATTAATACTGCAGTAATAGATTTATGTATAACTTTTAACTTTATTGAGATACAATATATTCACTACATATTCATTTTATGTATTGAATATTATGTTCAAGAATGTATTTTATGATTATTATCCATATAAATAATGGTATTTACATATCCATTTTATGATCAATCATTCATAGGCTCTATGGTTCATATTTTACCTAGCGATAAAGGATTTTTGGCTCAATTTTACATCCTGGAAAAATATGTTCTATTGTAAACCTATATTCTTTTTTTAAGAGATAATACATAAAATTTTACTTGTAATATACATAATTTAATTATTCTTTAGATATTTTAGGATTCATTTAATTTTAATTATTTATATTGATTAAGATTCCATTTTAACAATGTGTTATTATTTTTGTGTTACAATCCCATCATTTATCATGATTGTTTATGATTATGATTTGATGATGAATTATTAGGACCAATATATCTAGAAAATCAGTTCTTTTCTTATCCCATAATTAATTATGGATAATAAAATTTTCAACTTTTTTTTTCCACTCATTATGTACTCAATAGTTACAAATCATATTTTATGGAAAATTTCAATTATTAATCTCTCCCATTAAAAATCCATTTTTTATGAACTTGTATTCTAAACATTTTTTAATGTTTTAAATATGATTTATTAATGATATTGTTACCCATTTTATCCTTTATTTATAAAAAGTAATTAAATATTACCATAGTTTTCTATACACATTCCATTGGTATTTTATCAAATAATTGTAATGAATATGTGTTTAAACATGCTAGACGTGAACAAAATTTCTTCCACAATGAGCATTTTTCTTATTAAATATTCATTATTATGTTATCATGATTATTTCCAATGATTCTTGTTGGAATATTTTTAATTTCCTTAAAACATATATTCAATGAGAATGGTTATTTTCCTTATAAATGTATGAATTGATTTTAAATATTCTTTTATTTGTTCAATTTAAATTTTCAATTAAAATGATTTTCAATTTATTTTATGATTTTTTAGTTTCCAAAAATAATTTTCAAATAGATGTTATATTAATCATGTCATATTTTTATGTATTTTTACAAATTTTTTTATTTAATTCCAATGTTATTTTAAAAGACAAATATGTGGAAATTTTTTATTTTTTAAAATGTGTTTTTAAATGTTGAAAGTATATTTTCCCTGAGATATTTCCCATATGATATTTCTAAATCATTTTCCATTTAAGTTAAAATTATTTTATGTAACTTATTCTTTAATTGGGATATGATCAAAGGACACCATTTTTATTATTTAATTTATTGGCTTATTTTTATGATGAAAATATGTTAATGAAAACCATTTCTCATCTATAGGTCATACCGTGATAAAATGATCATGAAACCTGATTATTTTTCCACAAGTTCGGATTTGATTATATGAAGGAATTATTATGATACAAATTTATTTTCTATAGGTTATGTTATGGGGAAGTGTATACAAAATGTTGATTCAATAATTTTTCCTTCGAAATTTTCATTCCATTATGATATAGAAATCGAAAACACATTTCTATAAAGAATATTCTCTATCTCAATGAAACATTTTCTTAATATATAGGGTTTCTAACTTTACTCTTGGTTTCAATGTCTTACCTAATGTTTTAAAAAACCTAGCCTAACATTATTTTTATTTATTCACTAATCAGAAACTTATCTTACTCAGAACTATAATGTTCTTTAGAATTAGATTTCAATAGAATTATGATTTTGATTTCTCTAGAATTCAGAATATGATATCTCTAGAATTGAGAATCTTATTTCTGTGGAATTATGAATTTGATTCTCTCTAATTGTGAATGAGATTTATATATAATTAGGAATAATATTAATTTGTAACTAATAATATGAATTCCTTAGAAAGAATTTTCCAATAATCTCATAAATCAATATTCGATTCTCTCATAAATCAGACTCTGATTATATTAGAAATCCAAGACTAATTCTCTTAAAAAACTGACTCTGATTCTCTCAAAATTAATACTCCGATTCTCTCAAAAATAAAAATCTATTTTTATTATAAATTAGACCTTATTTCTCTCAGAAATCGGAATCTTATTCTCTTAGAAATCAGACCAAGTTTTTTCAAATAATTAATAATCTGATTATCATTTTTCATAGAATCTGATTGTAAACATTTTTAGTCTTTGAATATCATAATCATATGAATCTGATTAAATGATGTCGTAGTAGTTATCATATTTCCTTAATGTAATGTTTCATTTTATCACATCCTGAATGTGATAATACTTATTAAGCATAATGATTTTTCTCTTAGTGAGTTATATAAAATGATGTCATTCAATCTATTTTAACTTAACTCATACCTAAGTCCCACATATACTGGTCCCTCCAAAATTTACAAAACAATATCGCAGTTGTAGGAGAAGTCAACCATTATATATCTCACCAATAAATACACATCCATTTGAACATGATGATAACTTTTGATATCTAGAATGAAGTGATACCCTACGATAGCACTCCCCAATCTGTCTTGTGCGATTGCTATGAGAAATTTGTTCAAGCTGATAACATTATGTTCAACCTACCTATTGAAAATAATAATGTTGTTGTTATCAATAGTGGGATCCCAGGGATAGGAATACATAGGTGTCAATCACCATAGATATCGAGGGCTGGTGGGTATAGAAGGACAGATACTGATCTTTGTATCAATGGATTACCCTCATGGGGGTAAGATATACATTCTTGAATTTATAAATCAAGGGACCATTATCCATGGTTTTTGGATACCCTTATATTTGTTATAAATTATATATTATACTTTTCTACTTGTTGTTGTTAAAAGCATTATTTCTGTAGCATTTTAATAATGATATAATGAGTCACATTTTTACACATTATTATACTTGTAAAAACTATGATATATTATATTCTATATTCTTTAAGGTATAATCTTTCCTAATGTAAATTTATTTATGTTTTATTATCAGATCCATATTATCGAATCCATTGAAATTTAGTTTATTTTCTTTGAAATAAAGAGGGCTTATGAGTTTATCGTTTCTAACTATGTTATATATAAGTTTTTTAAGGATAAAAACAAATGTTTATAAACAAAAAATTTACCACCTTCTTATAATTAAGAGATATACATATAAAGTTTTATCATATAATTGGTATAAGTGTAATTTTTTAAATAATTATAATTTATTTTATGTTTTCTTGATAAAAAATTTCTTACATAACATTAATTTTACAATTATTTTTGTTCATGATTTTCTTTATAAATTCATTGATTGTAATCTTTTTCTACTAATGCGTTTTGTGGAAATTTATTTCTTTTGAATGAAAGGAATTAATATTGGATCAATAGAGAGTTTATATTATACTAAACCCCAATTTTGGATTGAAATTACTATAAACACTCGACAGATTGGATGAATAATTTTATTATAAATACTAGTGTGGAAAATTATGTTATGTTAACCAAATATTACAATATTCCAGACCATGAAATTATACAACTCACCAGTCAGGAAAATTAATTTTACCACCTTAACTTTAAGGTATATAGTACTTCATTATGTTCTATGATCAGGCACATCGATAGAAAAAAATTTCCGTGAAAATATTTTAATAGAATCTATATTAAATTATAAGTTTCATATTTTGGCACAACCATTGTTATTGAAATAAGAAGATCTATTCTTACAGTTGAATACCTAGGGTTTATGTTTTGTTATATAGATCTTGTATGCAATGTTCAAAAACATATTATTACCATTTTCAATTATCTTTATTCTATGGGTGTGAAAGGACCTGATGATGTGATTCATGTGGATAATATAATAGATATTATGACCAATTATTTTGAATCCCAAAGAACGGTGATTGATGAGAATATAAATGTTTCAAACATCACTCTTGATGTGTTATTCAAAAGTATTAAATAACATGAATCTAAAAAAGAAAAGAGATGCAGAGATCAATATGAAAAGTAATTGTAATGAAATTATTTCCTTAACTACTACATAAAATCATATGAAAGAAAAGACTCCTCAAAGAGTTACTATTTCAAAAGTTGAGAATGCTACTATTATATCTGAATCAAATGATATTGAAAATTCAATAATTGATGTATCAAATATTTCTAAATGAATGAACAAGATTGTTGGAAAGAATGATTTCAAATATAGATACATTAAGAAATACTGAAAGGATAATAATTATTTAGAAGTGACTACTTATAAATGAAAGAGGGCGAGACATATCAGGCCAGACTGTCATATTTTAAAATGGAATGAAATAATTGTTAGGTGTTCATAAATAAACAAGAAGAATTACTACATGTATAAGGTACTGAAATCTAATGACACCTGGAGTGATAGCGGTGGTGACTCTTCTAATGAAACTTTGGATATTGAATCTTCTGGATAGACAAATATTGGTCTTATATCCACAATTACTAATAATAACTAATTTCTTATAGATAAGTTAAACATAGGTAAATCATTTACCAATATTTCTTTATTTTCTAAATATCCTAAAGAATAATATTATGAATCATATTATAAAGAATATTCCTCATCAAAATATAATTCAATACATTACATTAAATAAGTATCTTGTATTTCCATGTTACATGACAATGAAAATATAATGATAAATAAGAAACCTGATAAAGAAAATTTTAGAATCTCTATTTTAAGAAAATATGTATCATGTGTTTTAAAAGATCTTGATAGTCAAACACATGATTTTGAAACATTTTCCAAAAACCATAATGATGTAATTTCTAAAAAAGGTTATACTTTCTATGGATATTGAAATTGTAATTTCCATGGAAAATGTTTAAGAGAAAAACTAAAATTCTATGACTAGTGACTATATGGATAATAATTATTTCATCATACTAAAATCTATAATAGTTTTTATAAAGAAATGTTTATCAAACATGACTCATGGTATAGATATATTTGATAAAATGTATTAACAACTTCATCCTCTAAGGAATTGTTCTATATTTGGTTATTCTTTTTAAAAACTAGTTTTTTTCACAACTATTTTATATCCCAAAGTGATCCTTTTTTCAATAATTAAAGATGTGGAGGAAATTGGGAGAAATGTTTTTCATTGAATAAATCGCAATCATTTGGTTATAAAAAATATCATTTTTCTAAACAGATATGGATAACTAAGATTTAATTTTCTAACATTTCTGTATCCATGAATGTTTCATTTACAAAAGTTTAACTATTTTATTTTTTGGAATACAAAGAAATTTACAAAAAAATATATGGTACATGGATTGTGGTTGTTCCCAATACATGAGTAGTGAAAAAAACATCGTCAAAAATATTATTAAGATGAATGGTGTAAAAATAACTTTTTGAGATAATTATTGAGGATAAAATGTTGGTATATGTAACATTTTTCTTCTTGGAAGAGATTTAATTTTGAATATTTTATTTTTTATATGTTTTAAGAACTAAATTATAAACATAATAAAATTATTTGATTAAGTTTACCTAGTGAATTTTGGGATTGATAAATGTCTAGTATAAAGTTCAAAGGAGTATATTATTCTTTCCACCCATATGCATGAAAATTTTTATACACATAACATAGTGGACCATAGGAGGTAGGTGATACCATTCCTTAGTTAAATGGATGATCAATCTTGGTAATGTAATACGATACTAGTGAAATATAATATTATAAACCTATACAAACATTCAAAGAGAATAGTTTTTTGGGATCACCAGTTTATAGGTTTGATTCTTCATATGTATATGATACTTGTTAATATAGAAAGGAACATATGTCAAGCATAAAAGCAATTAGTAAAGTTTCAACTTCTGATGAATTAAGATGATGTATATGGATCTTTTCAGTCTAACACAAACTGGAAGTATTTTAAGAAAATAAGATGTCGTTGTAATAGTTAATGATTACACCAAATTTACAAAAGTCTATTTTCGAGAGAATAAATATGAATACTTTTCATATTTTAAATATTTTTTATCCAATGTTAATAATGAAAATATATATCCATTTTTAACTATTTATATTGGTTGTGGGAGAGAATTTGAAAAGTCATATTTTGAAACTATTTGTGGTAAGAAAAAAATTACACTTGACATCACTATTCCAAGAACTCCGCATCAAAATTGTTTCTTTGAAAGAAGAAACTATATTTTTCAAGATATGACAAGAACCATGTTGAGTGAATACCCTATTTTAAAACTCCTTTGGGCTAAAGTGGTTTGTTATTCTTGTTATACATTGAATCAAGTTTTAATCATACGTTTTCATAATAAAACATATTATGTGTTATTGATTGGTAGAAAACCTAATGTATCATAAATCTATGTATTTGGATGAAATGTATTTGTATTTAATTTCAAATATAACTTATATAAATTCTATCCCTAATCTAATTAAGAAATATTCTTAGGAAACTCCCCTAATTCTAAGGATTATAGAGTTTTAAACAAAATTTCACCTATAGTTGATGAAACAGTACATGTTAAATTTGATAAAACTGATCCTTTTGATTATAAAAAAACCCATCATATATCATTGGATGTGTCTAAAAAATAATTATCATCCTTTGATTGAAGATTCTTAAATTTAATAAAATACTCAAGAATCTTTTCCTGAATAATTTACCTCATACTTTTTTACCTTAGGTTGATGAACAGTTTTTATAAATCCCAAATCATTTTATTAATATCAATCATCATAGTGATAGTATAATTTGTAATTTAAATCAACCTGTATGGACTCGAAGATCTCTAAAAAATGATGTAGAGAATCTCAAATTTTTTCCCGATTACAACCCAAAATTATTGATGAATCATCAGGTGATGATGATTGGGTCAAAGAAATTAAAGATGAACTAAATGATTTCTAAGGGAACAAAGTGTGGAACTTGGTTTAAATACCTACAGAAACTTTTGTAACTGGAGTAATGTTGGTCATCAAAAATAAATGTGTTGAAAATGGAATTGTTATATGAAATAATGAAAGATTAGTTGCAAAAGGATATAATTTACAAAAATAAATACACTATGAAGAATAATATGCTCAAGTAGATAGACCAATATTTATTCATGTTCTACAAGACATTGCAGTATTTTTCAATTTCAATATTTTTCTAAATAGATGTGATCTGTGATTTCATTAATGTATATGATCAGGATGATTTTTATGTTGAACAACCCCCTAGTTTTGAAGACACAAAATATCTTAAAATTTATTACCTACATACTAAATCGTTATATGTACCTAATCATTCCCTTAGATCATGGTATGACATACTTACCAGATTTTTTTATAAAATAATTATGTCATGGAAATTACTAATCCACCCCTTTTTTATAAATAAATATAAAAAAATTTAATTGATGAATTTTATGATGATGAAATTATATCTGGATCAAATAAGCAATCCATAATTGATTCATTATTTAAGATTATAATATTTATGTTCGAAATGAGTGTTTTGGGAGAGTAAACATTTCTTAATTTATTTAAAATTTCTAGAAAACTAGTAGGAAGATTTATATATCCTAATAAGTATATTAAATATATTCTTAAGAATTATGGATATAACAAAACTAAATGTATAATTACTTTAATTGGTATGTCAAAAACTCCTGATCTTATTGAAGCTAGATTACCAGCAGGTAAAACATCCCTTCGAAGTATGATAGGAAGTCTGTTATAAATAATATCTATCCTACAAGGCATAAGTTTTGCAGTATACTTATGTGAAAGATATCAATAAAATCCAAGGAATCCCATTTAAAATCAGTGAAATGAATTTTTATTTATTTAATGAGAACCATGGATTTAAAACCTTTCTAATATTATGGAAATGATTTTGTTTTAAAAATGATTTTCAGATGCTGTCTTCCGTTAATGTATAATGGATAGGAAAAGTACATCAAAAACATTTTTTTCATAGTATCTTCATTTGTTTCTTGGTCAATGAAGAAACAACACTCGGTAGCACTTTCCATTGCTGATGCTGAATATATAGCAACTGGAAGTTGTTGTTCTAAAGTGTTGTAGGTGCAACACTCATTCAGAGAATATGGAATTAGTTTTACCAAAACACAGATAATATGTGATAATATGAATTATATTTACCTATGAAAAAATCTTACACATCACTCTTGTGAAAAGAACATAGACATAAGACATCACCTTATTTTGGCACGCACACTTAAATGAGATATCACACTTCTTTTTATAATAATTCAAGTTAAACATATTGATATATTTACAAAACCATTACCTTATAATATATTTGAAGACATTAAAAAAATATTGGAATGATATCTATAAGCTAATAATTCATATTAACATTTTGTCAAAACCTATATCCTAACATTAAAATAGACATTTTCATAGGGGGTACATTTTTTAATTATTTTATATTTCCTTGACTAATTTTTTTTCATGAACCTAAATCATTTTCACAACATAAAATGTATTATTTTAAAAAAAATTAAAAGTAACCATTTTAATACTAGGAAATATTTCTGAGTAATCCTGATGGTTTGTTTCTATATTATATCATAATAATTTGTTTTGTCTTTGATTTTATTAACACATTTTTTAGGAAATCTATATCAGAATCACATTCCTTAATTCAATTTTTTTCCTTAAAACCTCAAATGATCGGGTCATATAAATCATTATCCAGCATTGATATCAACCGTTAAATCAAATCTTGATATTCTCAACCATAGGATTGACACCAGATGATGAACTATCACTGAGAAGCCGATGTAATGGTACCCCATTTCACATCATACTTCAGTTTTCTCAGTGTTTTTTAACTGAAGATATGCTGACATTAAAGTGTGCCATTACAGTTTCAATTTACCCTTAAACTATGAATTTCGCTTGAGATCTCCTCACAAACTATGATGGTGTCCAACAAGGAAGTAAATGATTAGATAATAATTAGGGAATGTATAGTATAAATGAAATTATTTTCTTGGTATACCTTCTTGATTTCAAAATTCATAAATTACAATGGATGTAAAAGTCTCTATGTCGAAAAGTAAAAGAATCTAGATGTGGGGTATTCTAATTTAATTATATCTTTTTATGATACCAATAATTTTTTTAACAATGAGGAAGAAAAAATTTTCGGTTTAAGAGTTATGGAAACTCTTACTCTCTATCCAAGACAAAGGTTGCACTTATATTTTACATACCCTAAATATGAGAAGAAATCTCTTTCCAACACAAGTTTCCTGATGACGATGGTTCTTTTGAGGAAAATTAGTCAATTGGCAGTCGTCAGTTTAATGGAGTAAAGAATCCCAAGATAAAACTTCTTTCAACAAACCACATAGTAGTATCCCTCTATATGAATGTCTTTTTGATTACGAGGAAGTGATATAGGGTCTCTCTAAAGTTATGAGATATCATCATGATGGAAATAGTATTGAATGTAAGAATAATAAAACTCATTAAGTGCATTAATTTAACAATCATCAGTAATAATAATGGAACCATAAAATCTAAAATCATGATTTAGACTACAATGTTTTTCTAATATCAATTCCTTGTGCCTAGAATCCATCAAAATCTCATGCATGTTAAAGACCAATACCTTGAAGATCAAGTTGTTATGTGATATAACTTGAGAAGGAAGAATATCACCTTTGGTGAGAAGAAGGGATATTTAATTGTTCTTCCTGATAAGGGTGACCATGTAGCTTGTAATAATGAAGAAGTGGGAGAAATATCTAAGCTAACTCCTATGAAAAGAAAATCCAAATAGCCATAACTACAAGAACAATCACTAACTTCTAAACCAGTATATGCTCCACCAAATCCCATGAAGAAAAAAATGTCTAATAATTTTTAGCCTAATGGAGAAAACTAAAAAGAAGAAAAAGGATGTTGATGTAGTTATTGGGATTGATCATTCCAAGTCTAATTCATTAAAATTCCAAAATCAGTTTTGTAACATCATCATGTCTACAAATATGAGATGAGTAATTTACTAAAGATGATATCTTTATGTGTATGTGATGGGATCGATTATGTGGGCCACCCATGAAACATTACTTGAGACTATAGGGATCGTGTGGTTTTTATGATATATTTTATGTATATATGCATATGTAACATAGTAATTAAGTGTCTAGAACCGAGGGTGAAGTATATCCCCTAGGAAATGGTGTCTTAATACATGATTCTTTGATTCAGTTGAATTTCCCCAAGGAGTTTGTTTCTATTTGATTCGTAGTGAACTAATTTCCCTTAGAATGTATGTTTACTATATAGTTCCATGTGACTTGAGTTTTTCCAATGTGTACGTTTATATTCATGTTTTCTATGTGAGGTTGAATTTCCTTAAAGTGGTATGTATTATGTTCAAAGAATCTATGGTACTAGATACAACTTCTATATTAAATCATTACTTTCACATTAGATGCTGAGTATTAATGGTGGTTATTTATTTATGAATCCATATTTTTTTTATTATTTTCATCCAATAATATGTGCATAAATCACTTTATTATGTTTTTTTGGGGAATCTTTTGGGGGTTTCCTACTAAGTTATACTCACACCCAAATCAGGTGGACAAGCCTCTTTGTAGTTGTATCATACATCACTAATTATAGGTCTATGTAGGGTAGAAGAAAAAATCGTCAATATTTAGTGGGATATATCTGTTAATTTTTTTTTATTGATATTCAATGTGGCTAGAAGATGGTGGTACATCCTATTTATGTGGTTTTACATTTTCATTTATTTTTATTTGGTGTGTCATATTATGTCCAGGTACTTTGATTATTATTTTTGGATGATATTTTTTTCTTCATTTTGTTACACTACTGATATGGGGGGATAGTTTCCCCTAACCAATTACACATTATAACGTAATTGTGTCTTACTTTTCTTATAGATTATGCAGAGGGTTCCCTTAAGTCACATGGTGATGTCATTCTGAACACCAATCAATGGTATCCTACCAGTTAGTCATTAAATGTACTCCTTATTAACATAATGATATGTTTATAACAATACATAAACCTTTTTAACCATCAAAAGTTGTTATATGGATTTTGTGGACGTTTCGTGCTCCGTGTGATATTTGAATAAACTATAGAAACACTAACTGCATAAGGAAACCAATATGCAATATGAATTTAGAGACTACATAGTGTGTTATTGGGAATAACATATTGAAATCAATTAACCCACCATGATTTATGCCATCATTGTCTTTGAATCTCTTATTACTAGTCATTCGTCCATTATTTATTATCGTTGACACTACTAGAGGTCACCACCTTTGTATTATGCATCAAAATCCCCATCATCGAGTTATCCCATCAATATTCTTCCATCAAACACCAACTAAATTTTATTTGAATCTAATTTACAATACATGTCATATACAAAATAAACAAAATATTATTTATTCACTATCACCATTCCACTTTCCACCATCTACACCACTAAATATTCACCAAAACATTCTTATCCTCACCATTCATTTGAGTCCAAAACCCCACCAATATTTCTGGTGTCTAATTTCAATCCATTATTATATATGATGAAAATTTATTATCATGAGAATGTGAAAGGGGAGAAATGGGTCATCGATGTCCCGGTGGATGATGTGATTCTTTTCACTGTATAATTTTATCAATTTAAAGATTATAATATATATGTATGATTGGAAAACCTCCACAAAAATTGTATGCATAATAAGGAGAAGGTGTATTTTATAACGGTTGGACTAATTTCTGTAGAAATAATTATCAAATAATCACTAAAAATAAAAAAGGAGATACAATCGAATTTAAAACATAAAACATAGGGAAAATAGAAAAATTATTATATACCTAATCTAGAAAACATCATTATTTATCATTTTTCAGTGATTCCATGCCATTCAATTGTCAATGTTGTATAAATCCACAATGCAATCTAATGATGAATCCACATCAGTGATCACTATCTATTCTCCAAACATATCATTAGGATCCATTAAATTAATTATATAGATATATTTGGTTTCATGAAATTGTGTAGTAAAATATAATACTCAAACTAGATCCTTCTATGATAAAATAGTTATGTCATAAAATAGGTACAATTTGTACTTCAAAAACAAAAAAATTATACATCACAATGGTAAAAACCCTAACATGGGGCACAAGTGTGGTGTCAAAATTTATATTGTGGAATAATTTTTTGAGTTATTAACATTAAAATATACTTTATAAAAATTTATTTATTATATAAATAATAAATATTCAATAAAATTCATCTTTCTCAATACATCACTAAAAAATCTTCCCAAGGCTAAAACCAGGTCATGAGACAAAAAAAATGAAAAGATAATTACACTGGTATTATTTTCTAATTTGAATCTAATATTCTAAATATTTTAATTTTTAAGACTACTGACTATAATATTTGGAAAATTCATGAATAATGGAATATCCAGGGTAACTACCACGATTCTAACACATCCCCTCCCATTATGACCTCACATAGGTTGGTGGAAATAATAGTATATGTGTGGTAAATGAGTACAAATAAGACATAAAAGGCATGATATTCCATATAATAGAGAAACCTAATATTGATATGAAAAATCAATACATAATATACCAATCAATGACTAGTTATCTTAAAAAATAAATGTATTTTATTATAAATTTACATATGAGAAATTTTATATCCAATAATGTAATATGTTGGAAAACCAAAAAAATAAACAGACACATAACAGAAATTTCCCCAATAATGCAATATATGTGATAAAGAGAAAGGCTTTATCACCACGAAAACCCATCAGAAGAGATCTCCTATATAAAATTTTATCTCCTAACACCACCCAGAACGAAAAAGAAATAAATCAAAAAATGTTTAATTATCTCCACTAACACCATGAATTCCTATGATCATTTGATCCATCCACCAATACATAACACATGTGAGAAACACTATTACACATGTTCAATTACCAAATAACTCATGATTTTGAAAAATAAATAAATGGTAGAATAACTAGTCAACTAAATTTACTTCAAAATATTTGTGAAAATATATAGATCAATGATTTTATAAAATATATAAAGCCATATCAAATATATATATCATTGTATCCAAGATCTAAATACCCAAATCATCCCCACTATATATCTCACCTTTTATATAGATATGGAAGGATATAATAGCATAATTCCCATAAATCAGATCCCTGTTAATTCAGTTTTCAATGAAATGTTTGGTAATGGGAGGTCCCTAAATCACTGTAGGCTAATTATAAAATCATCACATATCTAATGGAACCATAGAATTTCATAGAGAACTTCTTTTTCGAAGTACTCATCCCTTATTAACTCATGTTAGGAGTCTCTAAGATCATTATGTGGAAGTGTTCGTAACTAATGAAATGTGTATCAATCATTTCCATAACATTCCATATAGTGGATTATTATTTATCAATGGTAAAATATGAACTCCATTGATGAAAATACATGCCACATGAAATTGGGTATTACCACCACTCCATATAATCAATTTCCAAAATTTCACAACATCACTCTCTATCTATATTGGGGGATCTATTTCTCTATTTTTTGTTATATTATTCTATAGACAACAATCCAATATAGAGTACCTAAATCTTTTTTGGGGCGATTTTAAATATCCAAGGGGGTTAACATTTCCATAAGAGTTTGGCATATACAACCAAAAAAATGGGGGTTACTAATTCTAATAAATATATAGAGGACATGTTCTTGGATATTAGTGTTTATCTAAGTGTTACCAACAATACACTCATCCCAAAAATAACACCCATACACAATCATCATCTCTATTGAACTATGGATATCCACCTACACTAAAAACTAAAAATACCCCCAAAGATAAGTAACCAACCAATATCATCTTATAAAATTAATAAAATTACGAAAATATTATTTTTTATTCTAACTATATTAAATTGTCTAGAATATATGGAAAACGCCAAATGTAACATGGTATATGATATGTATAAATTTGAACAATGTTTGTTTTCTATATGTAGATAGGCATGAAATGTCCCCATCGATACGTGTAGAGTATGACTACATAGTGTTTTGTAATGTTATATATTGTTTATGGGTCTTATTGGTCAATTTTTGAATCTACTACTAGTATAAATTGAGTCATATCATTTACTAAGACACAGTTGGACTAAAACATATGCATGGAATGTGGATCTCAGTTGATTATTGAGTCCTATATATTATATCCCTATAGACACAATAAGAATTCTAGTTAATTATTTTGTGGATTCTAGTGAAGTTATTAATTCACTTTCATAACAACTTAGTGTGACCACACGATTACACAATGTGTGTACCTCAACATCAGACCATATGTGTGACATAATAAACATGAACAAGTTTCCTTCGGTTAAAAAGGGCATGTGTCATCTCACTAAAAAAATTTAATTTTTAATTTTGTGTAAACCCAATGCACCAACCAAATGTACGAAATTATTATTAATAAATGTTATTGGTCTAGTGATATTTTACTTTATTTGGGAAACCCTGGGATTATAAGAATCCAAAATCAAGGAATTTATTTTAGATACATGACCTCAAATGATCAGGAATTCCATATACAAAACAATTAACAACCATTAAATTGAGTGACTATAATCATTGGAGCCACTTTTTCTAGACACACCTACACTATTGACTGATCCTGACATCACTAAAGGTCAAAGCATCACATTCATAGATCTCATTCAAAATCATGTTATAATCCCTTTATCACTCCTCAATCAAACCCATTCCCAATGCATCATTGGTCCAACTAGCTATTTCTATCATTTCCCAATAAGTTTTTTCCCACTATATATTTCCTTCCAAACAATTAGTGTTACTCAATACCTATAATATTATCATCATTAACGTGAATCTAAACCACCACCCGAGCTTCTGATGAAGATTTTATAGCCATTAAAAATGACTATAATGAACTGTATCCCAAATTAAGTGAAATAAGAAGCATAAGATGTTACCTAATCGATGGTCAGTGTGATTCTAGAGTGATAATAATTCACCCATTATGTGTACACCAATGTATGTAAAATAATAAAAAGTCACACCAATTATTATAATAATAAGAATTAGAATGCATATTTCATATTTCTCATAATTTACCATCAGAAAATAATCATAAAATATTCACTTTGATCATAAAAAAACTAAAAAACAAATTATAACAATGAATATTAAAAAAATTAATATTAACATACCAAAAATATGTTAAAAATATTTTATCATAAATATATTCCTGTATTATAAACAATTCTTTCACTATTTCATCATGAATCCATATCTACATTTTAATTATGATTCTACCTCAATGAACAAACATTGATCCCATCCGTCCTCTCATGGGTTCATCAATTGAATGTTATGTTTAACCAAATATATCTAAAATATAGGAATTACTTATATTCATATAAAATTTTCCACTAATGTAAATATTATAAATCATGAAAATGATCCTAAAGCCGACTTGAATCCAAAATAAGTGTTATAATTATCCTTGGTAAAAACAATAATTCTAAGCGTAACAACATTGTCATACTTTTCATCTAGATCAATATTTAGGAGATAAATTATATTCATACATAGGATAAAACCTTATTTATCATATGTATATTAAATATAACATAGAAAAATATAGCTTAGAAATTAATAAAAAGTTAACGGATGGGTAGAAACCACTTCTTGGGATCAACAAATTAACCCTTAAAAATTAATGGGATCATTTAATAAGAAAATAATACCATTAAACAAATTTATGGTTTCTAAATTCTACGGTATATAAATACATATGTCCTAACCAAAGGGAACAATTCCCTAATGTAGTTCAATAGAGCATGATAATTACTCCCTTGATGTGTAATTAATTGAAAATCACCATTATGATAAGTGAGGAAGTGGATATTTTTTTAATGTGATTGTTAATATATTATGGGTTATTAAATAAAATTAATTTTCACTTAAAGGATAAGGCATAATAAAAAATTAATGTCATTTATTACATAATATAACTTGTTTTTTAATAAATGTGTCTTCTTATTATACCTAATTTTAACAATTGAATTCTTAAATTATTGTAAAACACCCCTTCCCAATATTTCGACATAATATTTTCAATATTTTCTATCTAAAAAACTTCTAATACGTTTAGTAAAATTATTTTACTCTTTTATAATAATATAGATCGTCCATTAAGATACATATATCCATAATATGAAATTAAATTTGAATATCAAAATTCTCTAGAAAATGTGCATAATTATTATATTGGAAATGTATTATCATTAATATTATCATATGTTGCTTGTTTATATTAATTATTTAGTTCATCTTTATTTATTTAATTTATTAAATTATGATTCTTTTTTAAAAATGATTGGGTGTAACCATTGATTTTTTCATAGGGGTTATATCTTGTAATGATTAACATTCATGAAATGCTTTACAACTTCTCAGATTTTTTTTCCAGACTCTTTAAACTAGGGCCACAAAAGATATTCATTATCTGGGAGAGTTATTTGTAAAAAAATTAGTTGTTTAGATGATTTTCCCATTTTGAATATTATTAATATTATTATTTTTGTTGTTGTTGTTGTTATCATTGTCATCATATTATATATAAGAAATCCCTTATTTATTTTATCATGATGTGTTACATTATAATTCCATCCTCTTACTCAACCCTAATGGACTTGGATTCATGGGGAGGAATTCACCAAATTTTTTTAGTCCCTTATTATATTTTCAAACCTATATGATTATTTTTAATAATAATTTTATAGGTCTTTGTACGCATGGTTCATTACCATTATTATTACCATTATCACCATCACCACCACCAACCACACCACCACCACCATCATTATTATACCAATAATACCCTAGAATAGTGTTACATATATGAAATGTGTTATTAGTATTTTTTTATTTTTCAAAAAATACACATTAAACTATAAAGTTATCTCAAAAAAATTGGTCATAGAGATTAGTTAAAATTAAGGGTTATTGAAATTTATTATGATGAATAGGGGTTTTTAGGATTAAATTATGATATTTAAAAATATTTATCCCTTATATATTTTAAATTTGGATTTGGTAGGGGATTTTAACATTTCAATTTTGTGTTATCAGATTTTTTATTATTTTATGATGTGGTTGTGGACTAAATATTTTAATCATATCAAATGATATTAATGAATTTGTGTGTATAAATATACGATGACAATATTCTTTTGGGTAAAAATTGTATATTATGAATAAAAAATCATAGATTTAGTTTGATAAATTAAAAGAATAATTAAAATGATAAACTATTAAAATCTTCAGGTGGATAAGATGAGTTGACTAAATATGATAAATATAATTAATTTTGAGTTGTAAATGAATGAGTTATTAGTGTTTTAGGGTTAAAAAATTAATATAAAATAATTAAATAATTATGTCTCCTTTGTAAATGGGTTTGTTGAATTAAAATAATGATTTTTATTTTACTTAAATTGATTTTCGTTGATGTATGAAGTGATGATTTGTGAAATATAAGTCTCTTCTCTAAATATTACGATTTTTTTTAATTTTGATATTTATAAAATAATAATTTTATGAAATCAATAAAATTATTGAATATAACTTAATATTTTATTAAATAATATTAATTGGTGGGATTTTGGTAAAATATAGTGTTTACCAAAATTGGATTATTGTGTAATTATAGATTTTTTGAAAACAATATTATAATAAGATTAATGATGTCAATAATTAGATGTGGTTAATTTTGTTTAACAAAAAACACATTTATACAATAATTTGTGTATTATCATTGATGATCAAATTTCATATTTGGTGTGAATATATTATTGATAATGTGATTAGTTAAATGTTTTGTTTTTCTGTATTAATGATGTTTTTGTTATGATAATGAGATATTTAATATTTGAACTAATATTTATGGGATGATAGTGGTGGGATGGGGAAATATAAATTTATAGTTATTTTAATTATAGTATCACCACTACACATTGTTTATTTGTAGTTATATAGTTCACATATATAGTTTTAGATTTTATATCTATAGCAAAATCTGTGATGTTCCCTCAAAGTTCTTAAAGTAATGATATGATAACATAAAGATTACATAATGATAGATTGTTGATAGAATATTTTTAAATACATTAATTGTTGGAGAACTCTCAAAAATATTACTTTATCTAGTAATGTGTTATTTAGATAAATTCAAAATAGAAATCATATTATGACTTGTTCCTGAGTTATTGATTCATGAAATTTTAATGTGCTATCATTTTTTTTGAATATGTTCATTGAATTTTTGAGATTTGATAGAGTTCCATAGGACACAATGAAATATACCAATGAATCAAAATTTTAAATAATTTCTTGGAAATGAATAGAACACATTTTATTTCAAAAATATATATAAATGTTACATATGTTAAAAAGATGCAATGGTGAGGTGAAAACCCGAATGATTCATGAATTTGGGGGAAAATATATTGAATTAGAGATAAACAATGTAACCGATCTAAATTTGGTTTGTGGAGATTAAGAGATACATCAACTAGAGTCCCTAAATAGAAAATATATATATACTATTTCCATAAAGAAAATGTTATTATTATTCAAAAATAGGAATAGTTGGTCAATATATATTAATTATTTTTACTAATTTTTTTGAGGTCATTCATTACCAAATAATGAAACCAATTAATTTACTTATAGATAATGTCAATATATAGTGGGAAATATTTATTTAATATTTATTATAAAGATAAAAATGGGGTCCATTTGATGTTATAATTGACATGACACCATGTTTTTTTTCAATTATATGAATAGAAATTTGGAATCACCGAAATGTTTTTTGGCCGATTGATATTTAATTTTTTATTTTTGAAAAATGACAGACTTTAGGAAAATAAAAATTAGAATAAACCACCCTTCAATGGTTTTTAAACCCATATATAAAAATAGAGTCTCACATATATATGTTTGACAGATAACCACCCAATTTTTTTTGAAAGCATTACTCTGAGAAAATAGTATTTTTTGAGAAAAGAACAATATATACACATCATTTGTGGTTTGAAATTATTTTAGGATGATTAGGGAAGATTAATGATGCTTAATTATACAAATTATTTAATATTAATATTATTTTATAAATTCGTGGAATATATTTCTTCCCCAAACCATTTTTTATTATAATTTAAAATTCACATGGTACGAGATACTACCTATTGATTACTAATGATTATCTAGTCACAAATTATACCTGACCCATGTAAACATTTATTTCAGTTGTGAGTTATTCCTTATAAATTGAAATAACTTATTTTTTTCATTTAACTATTTTATCTGAAAATATAACTAGAATTTGAGTGAGATTTTTTATGGTAATAATTGTTGGGTAAATTGATTCCCCCAACACCCTACACAATTCTTGTAACAACCCAGGTAAATAAAGAATATGAAATTTTTATATTTATCTATATTTGTTAATAAAATATTAATATTACTTTAAATAGTATGCTATTCTCGATGGCGTACCCAATACGCAACAACGAGTTTCTTTGGAATCTTACATTGCACTCTAATAATAAAATAATATTATTTTAAATGGTAGTTAACACCTAGCCGTTGTAATGGCGGGAATAAATAGAACTAACTAAAAAATTATTATATATGTTTGTCAAATATTTTTACTCTTTATAATAAATGTTAGAGGATTAAAAATGCGAATGAATCCAATTTTAAGCGTAAACATTCTAATATTCGTTAAAAGGTCGATTAACCGCCATTTGATGGCGAACCACTTTTAAATCCAATTTTTAAAATTTTATGTGTTATATTTGAAAAAATAAAATTCATCTTTAGAATCGGAACATCAAAATTTACTTTGTGTAAATTGTTGGTATTTTTCCGAAAAAGTTCAATTTTTAATGAATAGTGAAAAATGTTGTATTTTTATTCAAAACCACTTTTTAATATATTTTATTTATATTATTAGATTATCTTTTGAATTGTTTTTAAAGTTAAATTACAATATATTTTTACCATTTAATCCAATAGGGGTTGTTGGAATTATGTTCACATCGAAATTGGACTTAAACTAGTGTCAATCTTTTGATACATATTATTTCATAAAAACACGCAATTTTCTCTGACTGCGGAAATTAATTATTAAATTAATTAATGCAACTTATATGATTTGAATTTTTTAAAATAGACATCTTTTTTGAATTAGTAATATCAAATATATCTTAGGGTGAAGATTTGGTAATGTTCTGTAAAACATCAATATTTGATGAATAGTGAAACCACTAAGTGGTACTTAAGAAGATGATTTTTCCGATTAAATGAAATTTTACCACCTTTGTGTTTTGAATTTCAAAAATCCGACATACATGGTTTTCATTAAGAAGTAATATTTGGTTCAATGGGATTGAAATAATTTTTTTCTGAATAGTAACTTTTATGTTTCAAATCGTGATTAGTGGTAATTAGTGTAGTTTAAAGTAAGAATTATGTTTTAATAAAATGAAATGACCTAGACACATGTCCAAACCTCATTGGATGTGCCATGGACGACCAATAAAATCAATGGGTCAACTTGGGGACCCCATGGAGCCACGTTGGATGGAAAATGACATAAATACCTTTTTATTTAATGTTAAAGTAAAAATGACACAAACATGAGTTGTTTTACTAAAACAATTTTTAGATGGGGTTATACAAGTCGGATTTTTGACTATAAATTTTCATTGAAAAGATAAAAATATTTCCTACATCATAGTATTTTTTTATAATTTTTAGAAATTATATAAATGAAATTATTTATGACATCATGATGATGCAGTGATGACCTCATTATTTAACAATTTTAATAAAATGGAATGATAATGTAAAATATAAGACCTAAACATGTCCAAAACCTATTTTATGGGTGGAGTTAGAACCCTTATCACCTTATCTTCAAAACACATCATTTTGGGACCATTAAAATCCTACACTCATTCTAAAGTAAAGTGACATTTCGTTACTTTCCAAGAGTGCCCCTCCTCTCCTTTTATAAAAGGCCCCCACCTCTACCTCCTTACCCACACATAAAAAGCCTTTGGCTCGGCCAACCCCTTCCCATTTTGTCTCTCCACATCCCTCTATAACTCCTTGAAGCCTCACTTTGGGCATAAGTCTTCCCATGGAAGCCTTTGAGCTCAAACCAAAGGGAGTTACCCGATTTTAAGGTAATGTCTTCACTTGAGTCCTTTTGTTTTATTTTTCTTCTACAACCCCAAAAACTCTTTTTATTCATTAATTTTGTAACACCTCAAGTATATTAAATATAATAGGATTTTTCTATAAGAATTATTATATCTAAACTTAAACACACCTTCGGCTAGTGGTTAAAGAACATATTGTTTCTGTGGTTGGTGATTTTCTGCCTCACGAAACGATGATTGTTCAATATTCTTTTAACTCCTTTAATGGTGGACATTATGATGTCACTTTACTTTATATATGATATATATGGTATTTATATTTACTATATTAATATGTATTTTATATTTAAAACATTCCATTATTATTTTCATGTTGTGTAAATGCGATAATTTCATTTGAGGAAGTGTGGACTACCGCCCCCTCACGTGATGTGACTCGTACATGAAATACATGGAATGTATAAATAATGAAATTAGTGAACATATGTGACCTATATAACATATATATTATACTGGAATTATAATATATATATTTATATCATTATTTTTAATTCCATTAAGATGACAAAGAAGAAATTAAAGTAGTGTTAATGTGTACGTAAGGCCAGCCGTCTCCATGAACGGTTCTTTTTGTTTTTTATCACCAAATGATATGGAATAGTATAAAATGAATATGTACTGGATATATATGATACTTTAATCATTAATACTATTCCGGAAATTATTTACTTATAACTACATGGGCAATATTTTTTTCAAACAAGTTCATTTTTCGCTCATGTACCAAACATCGGCATAAATGTCTGATATGAACTAACATTATTAAAAAATTATTATAACATTATAATATGTGATATTAAATGAATAATAATCTTTAAAGGAGGTCCATAGTCAATTATAAATTGACCAAAGTTTATTATTCAGGAATATAAAGAAACAAACAAGACAAGTCAGACTTGAGGTAAGGGAATCATACTCCTCTCTTTCTTTTTAAGTACACTCTTTTATGCCATTCCTTTTAAAGCTCATATTTCTTGTTATTGGGATGTTCTTTTATATTACCCTTACTGTAATTTTTATTTTCATATGATGATATACCTTATTATCTCTCATCAATCCATTTTGGAAATTTTGAGTGGTGCCGTTAGGCTGCCAAATTTTCGTAAGAGGTCTATCCTCTCTCTTTCTTTTTAAGTACTCTTCATTATGTAACTTCTTTTAAGATCCTCTTTTTTATGTTGGGGGATTTAATTTTATATTAATATTTCTGTAAAATTTATGTTAATATGATGAGAGACCCTATTTTCTCTCATCAATCCATTTTGAAAGTTTTAAGTGGCGCCGTTAGGCTGCCAAGTTTTCGTAAGGGATTTTTCATCTCACTTTTATTCCCGTGAGATTTATTCTACATTTGCGAGAATTTCCTTTGAGTGGTGTATGAAAATCCCTTTATTTTTCTCATTGTGTAATATACTTTCTTTTATGATTATTTACATCAATGTTGTATTTTCTTTCATTCACGAGGTGCATGTCTCGAACGATACCCATGTCGGTAAGGGAACCTTTCACCCTCCTCTTTTTAAAAGACTTCTTTTGTTATGTATTTTAATTCACATTCTATTTTCATGGGATATGTTCTTATATATCCTTATTGATTTAAATTTTACTTCCATGTGATGAGATACCCTTTTTATCTCTCATCAACTCATTTTCTGAATTTTGTAGTGATGTCGTTAGGTTGTCAAATTTTTGTAAGGAAACTTCTTAACCCAAATTTGATTCTCTGGGATAAACTTGTACTCCTTGAATATGTCATTATATGAATATGTGTGAATATCCTATGATTTTTTTACACTTAATATCCACCTATATTTAGTGTATTCATTTGTCACACATAATTATGTAATTGATTTATCCATAATCCAAGGATATCGTCTTTGTATGGGACTTTTTATCAATCTACTTTCATTGAGGCATATTTTGTTTTATACACAACCTTATTTTATATAGTGTATAAACCCCTTTGAATTTTACATTTATTCAAAAGGGATATTTTTTATACTAAGCGTTTACTAAATGAAAAAAGGGAATTTTTTTTTCGTACGTATGTGGCGATAACGACTTCTCTGCCGCCATGACCATTATTTGAGATTCGGCTTCCTCTATAAGCCATACTGTTTTATTAAAAGAAAAATAGAAAACATATTTTACTTTTCTTTTATTTTGGTATTGAAAATGGTTTTCATAATGTTTTTATATCAATGTGTTGTATTGATATCTTGTGACTGAAAGGTGGAAATGATATGTTTCCTTTATTCATGTTTTATGTGATACGATTATTTTATGGTTCTTCGGCATTGTTATGAAGACGGGTGGTTCCGTGATAAACTAAGGGCGGGTGAGCCTGATATAGCTCTCCAATTAATTGGGTAACACGAAGGGGTTAAACATTCAGGTTTCTCTGATGAGATTTAGGGAATATACTATGATGGGTATTCCAAATGTAACCAACAGGGTTACTCCCTAGATATGAATGTTATGAATGCCTCAAGTTACCTTTATGTCTTATGATTTCAATGATTTATTCGTGATTTTATGGGGTATGTTAAAGTGCTTATGTTTTATGAGTGAAGTATGATTTCATTTATTCTTATGTGTACATGTAGTCATGTTTCTTTTCTATATTTTTATATCCCTTACTGAGATTTTTATGCTCATCCCATGTTTTTTTTTGAAGTGTTTTTCATAGGTCAAGGGAAAGGTACATGATATGATGATAGTGTCAAGGAAGTGTCAAGAAAGAATCCATGTTTTATTTTAAATATTTTTCCGTTTCTGGGAATAAATGAATACTATCTTTATTTAACCGATTTGTTTAAATGTGGAATGTAATGCATGTTTTATGATCTTATTCTCTAAAACTCTACACCTGAAATGATCCTCATTGTGTAATCTTTCGTTAACTCAATATTAAGTAAGGTTTAAGGTTGGGGCCTTATAGTTGGTATCAAAGGAATTTTAAGACAACTTTAGGGATTAGGAGTTTTTGTTAGACACATGATTAGTCCCTATATCTATTATTTCAGTTAAATCCTTGTTTTATAACTTTTTTCAGGTCATGTAAAGTCGGTTACGAATGGAAGGAGAAGGGTCTCAAATGACATTCTTATCTCTTCCTGATGACATTCTTGCAGTAATTATTGCAAATTCATGTTCGGATGATTGTGAACCTTTTTCTAGTATACAACTCACTTGCAAACAATTGTTTGAGATATCAAACACCTCCACTATACCTCATTATCATTTTGGATCATGGGTTGTTTTTAGACAAATACTATTTTCACAATATTATCATATTTTCAAAAAAGTTAAATACTTTCAAGGTATTTTCAAATATTTTACCTTATCACAAGAATATGAAGCATATTATGATTTTAAAAATGTAGCTGAGGAAGGAGACCCTTGCGCATCCTATTTGTATTTTCTTTTAAAATATAGTCTCTCAGCACATACATATGGTATTTTAAAAGGACCAATAATAGAAAGATTCAACTCAAATTCTGTCTGACTATTTTATAGAAATCATGTTTTATCAGATGTTTGGGAATTATATGTCATACATGATTATTTTCCAAAACTGTTTTTCTAGGAACAACAATATAACCCATGTTGTACAAGGTGTATTTAGATGGAGGAAGAAAATGATTTTGAAATATCTCTAAATCATTGTTGTAATGCATGGGACTTCTACCTACGTGAGCAAGATGACGATGAAACCGAGTGGATGCCGTGATCAAGGTATGATGTTATTCATTTTGGGAATCGTTTTATTTTATCTTATGGTGGTGAAATAAGACTTCAAGAATTTAGATGTTTAGATCGTAAAGAATTTGGATGAAAATGAGAGGTATAAGGAAACTATTGAGGTTATAACATGTTAGGGTTATTTTTTGAGTTTTATAAAAAGGACAACACGTAGACAGTGTGACAACTCGTTGCGTCGGACAAAGCTGCGGGAATCAAACCCACAACCAAAGTGCGACTGGTATTTATCACCTACCACCGGACTACATGAAGTCCCTGGTTAGTTTGACTGATTCTTTTTAGTTAGATGATTTTATGAAATAAGAGTAAGTTGATTTTGGGTTATCTATGTAAATTTATTAACCTATCATGGAGGATATGTGATTATGATAATTAATTTTCAATACGAGACATTAAGAGAAACTGATGTTGTTTAGAGATAAATGTGACGATTTAACATGGAAGACTATGTGACTAAATCCTTCAAATATTTGGGTTTCAATCCTAGTTTGGTTTACTTTGAATAATTTTATGGAAAATTGTTTTATCGAATGGTCCTCGTTGAACTTTGTGTTTTGTTGGAAAAATTTTGGAGATTAAGAATAGATTTTCTTTTTATAAAGGGTTATCCTTTTCTGGATTATCTGATCTTGTACTATCCTTTTTGGTTTTTGTTTTCGTTAAAGTCTAAAGACATGGGAAGTATATAGTTCTCTTTTGTGGATTAGGTTATTCTCTAGAAGTTGATTATAGTACTCTTAATGTGAACAAGTCTTCCTAAATACTAGTCTTTTGGAGAAAATATGAGTTTGTGTAAGGAATCTAATAAAAGTTTAAAGTCAACATGATAAGTGATTATTCTTCCTTATGAATAAATTCCTCAATAAAAATTAACTTAAAACAAAAATTTTGTCTATTAACTTTTCCTACTGGGGAATCGAATACCGTTTAACCCATCACAAGTTTGGGATTTTCTTGTGGTAAACTTTCTCCTAAAAATGTTTTCTATCAATCTCCATCAAAACATGACACTATGTTTTCTCCACCATGTCCATGTTTTCAACATGGAATCCAAGTATGGGTTAACTCGGGTTACCTCTTTACTTATCATTAATTATTATAAAGTGATTGTTTTACCGACTCTTGTTCCGATTTGGGACATTCAAGGATGTTTCCAAGCTCAATTTTAAAATTGGGAGGACGCAATTCCCAAAAGGGGGGAAGGATGTAACACCCCAGGAAAATAAAGAATATGAGATTTTTATATTTATCCATATTTTTGAATAAAATATTAATATTACTATAAAGGGGATGCTATGCTCTATGGCGTACCCAATACGCAACAACGAGTTTCTTGGGAATCTTACGTTGCACTCTAATAATAAAATAATATTATTTTAAATGGTTGTTAACGCCTAGCCATTGTAATGGCGGGAATAAAAAGAACTAAATACAAAATGATTATATATGTTTTTCAAATATTTTTACTCATTACAATAAATGTTAGATGATTAAAAATGCGAATGAATCCAATTTTAAGCGTAAACATTCTAATATTCGTTAAATGGTCGATTAACCACCTTTTGACGGAGAAACACTTTTTAATCCACTTTTTTACTATTTTATGTGTTTTATTTGACAAAATAAAATTCTTCTTTAGAATCAGGACATCAAAATTTACTTCGTGTAAATTTTTGGTATTTTTTCGAAAAAGTTCAATTTTTTATGAATAGTGAAAAATGATGTATTTTAATTCAAAACCTCTTTTTAATCTATTTTATTTATATGATTAGATTATATTTTGAATTGGTTTTAAAGTGAAATTAGAATATATTTTTACCATTTTATCTAATAGTGGTCGTTCAATTAATTTCACTTCGAAATTGGACTTAAACTAGTGTCAATCTTTTGATACTTATTGTTTCATAAAGACACGCTATTTGGTCTGAAAGCGGGAATTAATTATTAAATTTATTAATGAAACTTATATTTTTTGAATTTTGTAAAATAGACATCATTTTTTAAGTCGAAATATCAAATATATCTTAGGGTGAATTTTTGGTAATTTTTTGGAAAACTTCAATATTTGATGAATAGTGAACCCACTAAGTGGTACTTAAAAAACTGATTTATCCGTTTAAATGAAATTTTTCCACCATTGTGTTCTGAATTTCAAAAATATGACATAAATGGTTGTCAGTAAGAAGTAAAATGTGTTTCAATGGGATTAAAATAATTTTTTTCTGAATAGTAACTTTTATGTTTTTAATCGCGATTAGAGGTAATTAGTGTAGTTTAAGGTTAGAATAATGTTTTAATAAAATGAAATGACCTAGAAACATGTCCTAACCTCATTGGATGTGTCATGGCTGACCAATAATATCCATGGGTCAACATGGGGACTCCATGGATCCACTTTGGTTGGAAAATGACATAAATTCCTTTTTATTTAATGTTAATGTAAAAATGACACAAACATGAGTTGTTTTACTAAAACAATTTTTACATGGTGTTATAAAAGTCCTATTTTTTACTATAAATGGTAATTGGAAAGATAAAACGATTTCATACATCATAGTATTTTTCTTATAATTTTTAGACATTAAATAAATTAAATTATTTATGACATCATGATGATGCAGCGATGGCCACATTATTTAACAATTTAAATAAAATGGAAATATAATGTAAAATATAATACCTACACATGTAAAAAACATATTTTATGGGTGGATTTAGAACCATAATCACCTTATCATGAAAACACATCAATGTGGGACCATTAAAATCCGAAAATCATTCTATAGTAAAGTAACATTTCTTTACTTTCCAAGAGTTCCCCTCTTCTCCTCTTATAAACCACCACCACCTCTACCACTTTACCCACACATTAAATGCCTTTGGCTCGGCCAAAACCTACCATTTTTTCTCTCCACATCCATCTCTAACTCCTTGATTCCTCAATTTGGGCAGAAGTCTTCCCAAGGAAGCCTTTGATCTCAAACCAAAGGGAGTTACTCGATTTTATGGTAATGTCTTCACTTGAGTACTTTTGTGTTATTTTGCTTCTCCAACACCCTAAACTCTTTTTATTCATTTATTTTGTAACAACTCCAGTACATTCTATATACTAGGATTTTTTTATAAGAATTATTCGAGCTAAACTTACACACACCTTCGACTAATGGTTAAAGAACATACTTTTTCTGTGGATGGCGATTTTCTACCTCATGAAACGATGATTGTTAAATATTCTTTTAACACCTTTAAAGGTGGCCATTATGATGTCACTTTATTTTATATATGATATATATGGTATTTTTTTACTATATTCTACTGTATTTTATATTTAAAACATACCTTTATTCTTTTCATGTTGTGTAAATGCGATAATTTCATATGAGGAAGTGTGGACTACTGCCCCCTCAATTGATGTGACTCACACATGCAATACATGGAATGTATAAAGAATGAAATTAATGAACATATGTGACTTATATAACATATATATTATAATTTAATTATAATATATATATATATATATCAATTATTCTTAATTCCATTAATATGACAAAGAAAAAATGAAGGTAGCGTTCATGAGTACGTATGGCCTACCGTCTCCATGAACGGTGCTTTTCGTTTTTTATCTCCAAATGATATGGAATAGTATAAAATGAATATGTACTGGATATATATTATATATTAATCATTAATACTATTATAGAAAATAATTACTTATAACTACATGGGAAATATTTTTTTCAAACAAGTTCATTTTTGACTCATGTACCAAACATCGGCAAAAACGTCTGATATGAACTAACATTATTAAACAATTATTATAACATTATAATATGTGATATTAACTGAATAATAATATTTAAAGGAGGTCCTTGGGCAATTATAAATTTACCAATGTTTATTACTCATGAATATAAAGAAAAGAACAAGAGAAGTCGAACTTGAGGTAAGGGAATCCTACTCTACTCTTTCTTTTTATGTACACTCTTTTATGTCATTCCTTTTAAATCTCATCATTCTTGTTATTGGGATGTTCTTTTATATTACTCTTTCATTAATTTTTATTTTCATATGATGAGAGACCATATTCTCTCTCATCAATCCATTTTGGAAGTATTGAGTGGCGCTGTTAGGCTGCCAAATTTTCGTAAGAGATCTATCCTCTCTCTTTCTTTTTAAATACTCTCCTTTATGTCACTTATTTTAAGATCGTCTTTGTTATGTTAGGGGATGTTCTTTTATATTACTCTTTCTCTAAAATTTATGTTAATATGATGAGATACCCTATTTTCTCTCATCAATCCATTTTGGAAGTTTTAAATGGCGTTGTTAGGCTACCGAGTGTTCTTAAGGGATTTTTCATCTCACTTTTAATCCTGTGAGATTTATGATACATTTTCCACAATTCCATTTGAGTGGTGTATGTACTTCGCGTTAATTTACCCATTGTGTAATATACTTTCTTTTATGAGTATTTACATCTATGTTGTATTATCCTTCTTTCACGAGGTGAATGTCTCGAAAGATACCCATGTCGGTAAGGGAACCTTTCACCCTCCTCTTTTTATAAGACATCTTTTGTTATGTCTTTTAATTCACATACTATTATGTTGGTGTATGTTCTTCTATATCCTTATTGATTTAAATTTTACGTCCATGTGATTAGATACCCTTTTTATCTCTCATCAACTCATTTTCTGAATTTTCTACTGACACTGTTAGGCTGTCAAATTTTTGTAAGGGAAATTTTTAACCCAAATTTGATTCTTTGGGATAAACTTGTACTCCGTGAATATTTCGTTTTATGAATATGTGTGAAAAACCTCTGATTTTTTACACTTAAAATCCACCTATATTTCATTTATTCATTTTTCACACATAATTATGTACTTGATTTATCCTTAATCCAAGGATACCGTCTTTGTATGGGACTTCATCTCAATCTCCTTTCATTGAGGCATATTTTGTTTTATACACAACCTTCTTTTATACGGTGTATAAACCCCTTTGACTTTTATATTTATTCAAAGGGAATATTTTTTTATGAAGCGTTTACTAAATGACAAAACGGAATGTTTTTGTCATGCGTATGCGGCGACAATGACTTCTCCACCTCTATGACCATTATTTGAGTTTCAGCTTCCTATACAAGCCATAATATTTTTTTAAAAGAAAAATAAATAACATTTTTTACTTTTCTTTTATTTTGGTATTGAAAATGGTTTTCATAATGTTTTTATATCAATGTTTTGTATTGATATCTTGTGATTGAATGGTGGAAATGTTATGATTCCTTTATGCATATTTTATTTGATACGATTATGTTATGGTTCGTGGGCATTGTTATGAAGACGGGTGGTTCCATGATAAACTAAGGGCAGGTGCGCCCGATATAGCTCTCCAATGAATTGGGTAACACGAAGGGGTTAAACGTTCAGGTTTCTCTGAAGAGATTTAGGGAATATACTGTGATGGGTATTCCAAACATAACCAAGAGGGTTACTCCCTACATAAGAATGTTACGAATGCCTCAAGTTACCATTATGTATTATGATTTCTATGATTTATTCATGATTTTATGGGGTATGTTAAAGTGCTTATGTTTTATGAGTAAAGTATGATTTCATTGATTCTTATGTGTACATGTACTCATGTTTCCTTTCGATATTTTTATATCCCTTACTGATCTTTTTATGCTCATCCCATGTTTTTTTTTGAAATGTTTTTTCACAGGTCAAGGGAAAGGTACATGATATGATGATAGTGTCAAGGAAGTGTCAAGAATGAATCCATGTTTTATTTTAAATATTTTTCTGTTGATGGAAACAAATGAATACTATATTTATGTAACCGCTTTGTTTAAATATGGAATATAATGCAAGTTTTATGATCTAATTCTCTAAAACACTAAACCTAAAAAGATCATCAATGTGTGATCTTTTATTAACTCAAGATTAAGTAAGGTTTAAGGCTGGGTCCTTATAATTCTCATCCTTATTTCACTTATACAAGACAATTTTCATAAATGATGAGAGCCACATCTAATTTAATTATTATTTTTACCTATTAATAATACCTTATTCATTTAATTATATAATATAGAGAGTATTAATTATATCAACAATAATGTTATTCTCATGATTTGTGTAAATGTTTTTAATTTATTTGAGATGATTGTAGATTCATGAAATTTATCACTATAATTTGATATGAACAATTTCAAAAGGATTTCATTTGATCCAACTAAATTAATATATGCTTGTACCTTGATGGAAAAAATGTATATGAATGTTTTTGGAAGATCGTAACTCTATAATAAGTAAATCACAAGTGTTATGGGATATAAAATGGGGAATGTTTTATACAGAAACTAATATGAATGTCATAAAATATATAAATGGTGGCTGATTCATTAGTTCAAACTTCTATTACTAGATTTTATGTAATTATGATAAACAAGGATGAATCATTAGATAATTTATTTGTATTTTTGTGAAAAAATTTATCTCTTTATGAATCAATAGTGAAACACTATAATATTGTGCTATTGTGAAGAAGTAAATAAGACCCCTATCAAATTATTTTGATTTAAGTATTTATTATATTTAGGATATAGACATATATAATTTTTCAATTGAGAAACACTATAATAACTTGATTTATTTTTTATGATAAGGATCTCGATGTTGAAAATAAAGAATGACCGAGAAATTATTTAAATATAATGGATCCAAAACAATGACTAGTAAATAAAATAATTCTCATTATAACATATCTATTGTTAATGAGTATGTCATAAAATCATAATGATTATGTGATTTTTCTAAGAAAATTATTTAAATGATGAATTTCGATGTATAAGGGGAAATTTACCTTTAAATGTTTTATATATGTAATGATTAATCATTTGATATAAAATTACACAAAGAAAAATAAAGATGTGGAGGTGGTGGATCAACCCACATGTTCCTTATAAAAGAGAAATATAGTGATAATTATTCATCGTGTATGGAATTTACCTAATGTAATGGGATATTAAAATTCAATAAAAATGAAAATTTCAAATTCATGTGTCATGTTTCATCTTGTGATGAAGAAAGTGAAGCAGAATACGACGAATCAATAGTTAAAGGTCATTAAGCTTCAATTGAATAAACTCATCACTATAATATATCAAATAATGAAGAATAATATAATAAAGAAGATGATTATAATTATTATTAAACTAAAAATATATTTCAACTATAAATAGAACTCTAGGATTACATGAACGAATGTAAATTTTTTTAATATGGGTAATGGATCATTGATGACAACCATTAACACATAAAATGTCACTGTGGATGCTGAGAAGAAAGGTGGATTATTATAAATAAATACTGAAAAGATAATTTCCATACATGATAAAATATGCAATAAATGAAAAAATCTGAAAAAATAAATTATTTCAAATCAATATTATGCTTACTCCCTTACAATAATGTTTCATTGTAACGCCCCGACCCCAGTTACCAAGAGTCGGTGCATTAATTACATAACATTGTCATGATCACAAGAAAGATCAAATCTCGAAAGACCGATTGGTTTAGTAGCCTTGTAAACACTAGATATATTCATAAGTTTTACATTACATCATTAAAAAAACTACTACAACAACATATTGTCTCCATAGTCCACACTATTAACCCCTCATAATATCCCTGCAAGTCATTCATAATTTACCTCTTCGCATCCTGGGAAAATAAAACATAGAAAAGGGGTGAGCTCAAATGCCCAGTAAGGATAACAATATAGCGGAAACTTTCATAAATAAGAATAAACATTTAAGGCAATGTATAACTAAAACAAAAGCCTTTTAAACTTTAACTTCAACATAGTATGGCATAAATAAAATGAAATAATGCCATTTACTTATTCACATGGATATTCTACTAATCGAATAATCACAAGCAATATCAATAACCACTTTCATAATGATGGAATGCATAATGCTGAACTTTAATTTCTTTGTCAAGGCCTCGTCCCAAGACCTTGGGGCTAACTGTAACCGGAACCCAACCCGGAGTGCCTCTAATAACCGGACACCAACCCGGAGAGCCTCTAATAACCGGACACCAACCCGGAGTTCCTCTAATAACCGGAGACCAAACCGGAGGGCTTACTTTTACCAGTCCCCAACCTGGAGGGCTTACTTTAACCAGTCCCCAACCTGGAACATACTTGTCCAACACATTCTTATGAAGTAAAGGTTGAAATATAACATAAACATTATTATTGGAACTAGCATACGAAATGTCAATACTTTACTCATAAACCATGAATACTATATAAATAGCACATACATAGTAAAACATATCACAAAACTTCATTACAATATGGAAGTTTTATATCATAATAAATCAACTTCAAATAATCGTAATATCCATCAAAGAGTGTTGACATAGATGAAATCAAAACACTTTTTAGAGAAATATCTCTTTATATTTTTGAAATCATTTAAGAGCCATATAAAATAAAACATTTTCTTTGAAAATATTCTTATAAGCTTGTAAGGAAAGCTTTGAAGATTTTATAACGACGGAAAATAACGTCACCCGCCGTATAAGTAAAAAAAAACATTCTTACCTTAATTTTGACGAAAAGGTTAAAAAGGGCCTTGTTTTTAAAATGACAGAAAGATTCCTCTTATAAGAAGTCAAACAAGGGTATAATTTACTTTAACCCATATTCTTGTAAATAATAAAAATGTTTTGAAATACATTTTTAAGAAAACATGGATGTGGATGGTAACGAGATCCCAGTAGATTATTACGTATAAACAACCTCGAATAATGAAAAGATTGTGAAATAACCCTTACCAATTTGGTAACTTATGAAACATACAACCCATGAAATAGGTATCATACAATGAATATGTAAATACACATAAATTAGATTGTATTACACAAATAATATAATTATGGGCAGTACATACACCACACAAAAAGTGGTGGTGGAAATATGGCATGAATCTCACGGGAATAAGGAGTGAGATGAAAACCCCTTACCACATTAATCAATTGAGTCATATGGCCAAAAGTTAATAACCACCAAATTATTTACATAATAACATGAATATAAATAGAATCATGATAATATATATCAAATGTCAATACACAATACACCACTTTCAATAATTTAGTGGCGAACAATGGAAATCTCACGGAAGTGAAAGTGAGATAAGAAAATCCCTTACCTTGTACTTTTCCTTGGTTGGGGTAGGTTAACCTCTTGTATAATGGTGAAATAATTGTTATTAAATTATACAAGAATCATATATATTAATATGATATCATATATGATCTTTTAACATTGATTTGTTAATAATATCTTAGAATTATCGTCGTTTCGGGTGATAATCGATTCGTTCTTCTTAAATGTTTGGTTATGAAAGACATGTTTTTAATGGATATATTATATCCTATTCATAATCAGAATGATATTAACATTATTTTTAACCCTAAAATGAGAATAAGACTTGAATGGATACGATGGAGAATGAATCTCATCGCGTTCGTGGAGACGGTAGTCCGTACGTACGCACAAACGCTACTTCCATTTAATTTTTATTTTAAAAGAATCGAATCCAAATGATACATAGGTATATTAGTATTAAAGTATAATATAATATTTTATATATGTTACTTAAGTTCATTAACACCATCCTTTATACGTTCCATGTGTGGTATGAACGAGTCATATCATTTTAAGGGGGCGGTAGTCCGCACTTCCTCAAATGAAATTATCGTATGTATATACAACATGAAACGAATAATGGTATGAAATAAAATGGAATTACAGAAGCTTATATATAAAATATATATCATTAATATCATATTTAATTACAGTTCCATCATAATGGCCACCATGAGAGGCGGTAAGATGTATTTGAACAATCATCGTTTCGTGAGGCTTTAGTTTTCCATCCAAAGAAACATTATGTTCATCATCCATTAGATGGAGTTGTGTGTATGTGTAGTTTGAATAATTATTATAAAAACATCCTAGTATATTGTGGATACTGGTGTTGTTACAAAAGAAAGGAAATAAAAAGAGTTTGGGGGTTGGAGAAGCAAAATAAATGAAAATAATTTAACAGAAATCGTTACCTTTAATTTAGGTAACTCACTTTGGTTGGAACCAAAGGACTTCTTGAAATTATTTCTGCCTAAGGGGATGCTTCAAGGTGGAGGAGAGGGATGTGGGGAGCTTATTTGGTCAGGGTTTGGACGAGCCAAGTGGCTTGAGAGGTGTGAGGAATGAGTAGAAGTGGTCTCCTTTTATAAGGGAGAGGAGGGGCTCTTTAGGAAAGAGTGAAAGTATTACTTTATAATATAATTATATTCGGTTTATAATGGTCCAAAAATCATTGAGGTCGAAGATAAGATGACTAATATTCTAAATAACATCAACCAATAAGAATTGGACAGGTTTTAGATAATATTTTAATCATTTTAATCTTATTTATTTAAATGATTTATTAATGAGGTAAACATTGCATCATTATTGTGTCATTAATAATTTAAATTATTTGATGTCTAAAAATTATAAATAAAATATCATTATGTAGGAAATATTTTTAGATTTCTAATGAATATTTATAATCTAAAATCCAACATGTATAACCCTATGTAAAAATTGTTCTTCTAAAAGATGTAAGCTTATGCCATTTTAATTTTTATTTTTACTTTCTTAATATAATGTGTCCCTACCACATAAAAGTGGCTCCAAGGGGTCCCCAAATCGACCCAAGTATTCCCATGGTCGGGTATGTGTCCACCAATAATGTTAGGACACGTTTTAGGGTAATTTTGTATTATTATAATATTATTTTTTAACCCTTATTTACCGGATTTACCCTTTAACCATGGTAAATAAAATATTTACCGCAGTAATTATTCGAAATGTGTAAAAATAAAAGTTACCTATTTACATAATTTGGACATCCTGATTCCAAATATGTAATCCATTTTTCCAAATTCAAAACACAGTAGTGGCAGAAATTAATTTAAAATTAATTCCCGTTGTTAAAATAAAAAGCGTGTTTTTAAGAGATAATAACTATCAAAAGATTGACACTTGTTTATGTCTGGTTTAATTGTGAAATTTTGTCCAATGACAAACATAATATTAAATTGTAAAAATATATTCTAAATATACTTTAAAACCACTCAAATTCACAATTTATCACTATTAATTATTTTGATTAAAAAAGTTGTTTTTAATTAAAATTTAGAAATTTTCACTATTCATCAAAATATGAAAGTTATCTGAAAAGTACCAAAATTTCACCTTAAGCTAAATTCGATATTCCGAATCCAAAAAATGAAGTCCATTTTGAAATATAAAATATATATAATTTCAAAAATTAGGTATTACTATTCATAACGGCTTGTTTGATCGGTTGTGGTGTGTGTTAAAACTCGAAGTTGCGTACAACACACGCTACTGTTTTATTCAAAGGAAAGCGTACCGTGGAAGCTTGGGATGTTTTATTTTAAATTTTTTTGATGTCCCCATTTAGTCAAAAGTTTAAAATATTTTATTTAAAAAGTTTTCACTATTAATAGTTGGTAAAACTACAATACTGAAAATGAATTTGTTCTTTATGTCTAAGAAACTCATAATATGGATTCTAAAATTATAAGGATTATATAAAGATTAAAATTTAGTTAATACTATTCATAACCTCTTTTGAACGGCGTGTTTGGTAAGCCATGGTGCACTTGAACTCGGTGTTGCGTGTAGTGCAAGTTATTGAATTACTTTGAAGAAATAACACACTATGAAATCTTGGGGTGTTATATTCTCCCCTCCATCAATAAATTGCGTCCTCGCAATTTGAAATTGTTCTTCGAAAATAAAAGGTTGAAAATAGAAAATATATTTGTGGAAAAACCCACATCGGAAATTGGGTTACTAAAATTTAGTCTTAATATGAGGAAAAGAGAAATGAAAGGGTCACCACCAAATTATGATCTCGATTAGGAGAACATTGGTGGCAATTAGAGACATATAATTGGAGGAAAAACGTAAATATTTATTGGTAGTGATTGAGGTCATCAATCACAAACAAGTATAAAATTGAGGTCCTTAAACTCATCAATCTATGATGATTTGAAGTACCATCGGTTCAACAAAATATAGGGTATTGGGATAACACATTTTTCACATTTCAAAATATCTTAGTTGAAATCTCACATCGAAAAATGAATTAATGATGCCTCTATTTAAAATAAAGAGTGTAAAGTATGAAGATTACCGAAAATAACACATACTAGGGTTCCATGTAGGAAAATATGGATATGGAAGAGAAATCTAACCATCAATTATCTGATGGAGAGTGGTAGAGAACATGGCTATGAAAAGGCCAACAATCCCAAAGCCATAAATTAGTGATGATTTAAGGTACCATCTAGGACAACATTTTTGTTCTAAGTTTCTTTTATTAATTTTTTGGAATTTATTTATGAGATTGGATAAGATAATAAGGAGATATACTTACTTTATAATTAGAGTTTTATCCATTAATAAATTTCTACCACAAACTCATCTTTCACTCTAAAAGATAATAGAACGTAAATTTTTTTTTTCTATTTATACTATTCGTACAAGGTTCCAAAATAAATGAATTTATAATTCATCTACCAGATCTTTTAAAAAAAAACTACATTATTTAATCAAGGACATCTCGTGGGCCAGTGGTAGGTTATACACCCTTGTCTCCCTTCGATTGCGGGTTCAAGTCTCGCAGCCTTGCCGGACGCGACGGGTTGCCGCCCGACCTTCGGGTTGTCCTTTTATGGTAATCCAAAATAATCTAAACTTGAACTATCCAAAATACTTTTGTCCAAACTCATAGTCCAACATTTATAAGGAAGGTAAACATAATATAGAACCTTTTTACCCCGTAATAGCATATGAATACCTTCATCTTGTATTCTTTTAATACACTGAAACATCCCGAATTACCATATTCCTTACTGATTACATTCATGCTCCCCTATTCCATATATAATGATAGATATACTTCATCAATCCAAAAATGTTTTAAACCCCAAAAAATGATGGAATATACAAATCATTAATCAGTTTCAAGGTAGTCAAGAATATCCAATATAATTTATCCAAATCAGTCATGTATTATTCAAAAATCACTAACTCGGTATCAGAACCATATTATGGTTTATCTTTCTCTCAACCATATATTTTAAAAAAATTTATCCTGCTATTGAGTCACTTTTATTTGTTCCACACAATCTCAAGTCCTTAATGAAATAGTACTGCAGTACAATCCTTATATACTCCATAATTATTATAACAAGTACATTGTTGATACAACACTCAATTGACATAATCAACATAAGAACTCTAATCATTCCTCTTCATCTGTGGTAGTATCATAACTTGATTATTATCCAATAGCATCATTTGCGGCATAGTCTGATGACTGGGACATAGGTTCGCGTAGTTCCAAACACCTTGAAAATGAATCATTGTACATTTTAAACCATTTTCTTACCCTTGCAGTCACGTACTTTGTGCCCTTTTCCTCCACACTTATAACAAACTCCCATTCCTTTCTGGAAAGTTCCAGGGTGTTTCCTTCCACAGTTACCACATATGGGAAAATTCATATTTTCCCTCTTCCTTTTATCCATATTTCTCTTTTCTATCCTTTTCTTCTCTTGCTTCCCTTCAAAGCCATAGGACTCAGTAAACTCTTTACTTATCTTATCAACACATGATAATATTTCTTCATATGATGATAATACATGGGAGACTATTTCTCTTATAAATTCTAGCTTAAGACCATGAATGATATGATCCTTCCTTCTCTTTGGATCATGTGCATTTCTGGAGTTCTCATTCCTTCTACTGGGCGCCATTTCTAAACAATGGAATACATTAGATCAGTTTATGAATCAAAATACATAATCCCATACTTATAAAACACTTAACATAAATTGAACTATTTATGGATATAACCCATAATCATAAAAATGTTTTCTTTGAGGAAGTATATACTCATAAACCCTTCATAATGATTTGTAAGAAAATGAGAGTTATCCTAAGCATATCCCCCGGGAGTGTCGTAACCAAGAGTGAAGCAAGGCCCGTTGTCGTGCACCAGTTCCTGTTCGAGTCTAGCTCAAAGCGGTGTTTTCGGGTTTTACCCCTAGGTACATCTGTGCCAGAGCCGCCTCTACCTGCTCGTATCCAGACAGGGATGTATTGCTCGGAAAACTCACAAAATCTCTACAATACCAAAATTCTAGGAAGTTCTTCTATACTAATCCTCAAAGTTCATCTTAGGTCTACGTGCTCTAATTAGAGTTTATCTAAATCTAGTTTCCAAGGATTGTACTAAACTTCCTCTGATACCATCTGTAACGCCCCAACCCTAGTTACCCAGAGTCGGTGCATTAATTACATAACATTGGCATGATCACAAGAAAGATCAAATCTCGAAAGACCGATTGGTTTAGTAGCCTTGGAAACACTAGATATATTCATAAGTTTTACATTACATCATCAAAATAAAAAAAACTACTACAACAACATATTGTCTCCATAGTCCACACTATTAACCCCTCATAATATCCCTGCAAGTCATTCATAATTTACCTCTTCGTATCCTGGGAAAATAAAACATAGAAAAGGGGTGAGCTCAAATGCTTAGTAAGGATAACAATATAGCGGAAACTTTCATAAATAAGAATAAACATTTAAGGCAATGTATAACTAAAACAAAATCCTTTTAAACTTTAACTTCAACATAGTATGGCATAAATAAAATGAAATAATGCCATTTACTTATTCACATGGATATTCTACTAATCGAATAATCACATGCAATATCAATAACCACTTTCATAATGATGGAATGCATAATGCTGAACTTTAATTTCTTTGTCAAGGCCTCGTCCCAAGACCTTGGGGCTAACTGTAACCGGAACCCATCCCGGAGTGCCTCTAATAACCGGACACCAACCCGGAGTGCCTCTAATAACCGAACACCATCCCGGAGTTCCTCTAATAACCGGAGACCAAACCGGAGGGCTTACTTTTACCAGTCCCCAACCTGGAGGGCTTACTTTAACCAGTCCCCAACCTGGAACATACTTGTCCAACACATTCTTATGAAGTAAAGGTTGAAATATAACCTAAACATTCTTATTGGAACTAGCATACGAAATGTCAATACTTTACTCATAAACCATGAATACTATATAAATAGCACATCCACAGTCAAACATATCACAAAACTTCATTACAATATGGAAGTTTTATATCATTATAAATCAACTTCAAATAATCGTAAAATCCATCAAAGAGTGTTGACATAGATGAAATCAAAACACTTTTTAGAGAAATATATATTTATATTTTTGAAATCATTTAAGAGCCATATAAAATAAAACATTTTCTTTGAAAATATTCTTATAAGCTTGTAAGGAAAGCTTTGAAAATTTTATAACGGCGGAAAATAACCTCACCTGCCGTATAAGTAAAAAAAACATTCTTACCTTAATTTTGTCGAAAAGGTTAAAAAGGGCCTTGTTTTGAAAACGACAGAAAGATTCCTCTTATAAAAAGTCAAAAAAGGGTATAAATTACTTTAACCCATATTCTTGTAAATAATAAAAATGTTTTGAAATACATTTTTACGAAAACATGGATGTGGATGGTAACGAGATCCCAGTAGATTATTACGTATAAACAACCTCGAATAATGAAAAGATTGTGAAATAACCCTGACCAATTTGGTAACGTATGAAACATACAACCCATGAAAGAGGTATCATACAATTAATATGTAAATACACATAAATTAGAGTGTATTACACAAAGAATATAATTATGGGCAGTACATACACCACACAAAAGGTGATGGTGGAAATATGGCATGAATCTCACGGGAATAAGGAGTGAGATGAAAACCCCTTACCACGTTAATCAATTGATTCATATGGCCAAAAGTTAATAACCACCAAATTATTTACATAATACCATAAATATAAATAGAATCATGATAATATATATCAAATGGCGATACACAATACACCACTTTCAATAATTTAGTGGCGAACATTGGAAATCTCACGGAAGTGAAAGTGAGATAAGAAAATCCATTACCTTGTACTTTTCCTTGGTTGGGGTAGGTTAACCTCCTGTATAATGGTGAAATAATTTTTATTAAATTATAAAAGAATAATATATATTATTATGATATAATATATGATCATTTAACATTGATTTGTTAATAATATCTTAGAATTATCGTCGTTTCGGGTGATAATCGATTCGTTCTTCTTAAATGTTTGGTTACGCAAGACATGTTTGTAATGGATAGATTATATCTTATTAATAATCAGAATTATATTAACATTATTTTTAACCCTAAAATGAGAATAATACTTGAATGGATACGATGGAGAATGAATCTCATCGCGTTCGTGGAGACGGTAGTCCGTACGTACGCACGAACGCTACTTCCATTTAATTTATATTTTAAAATAATCGAATCCAAATGGTACATAGGTATATTAATATTACAGTACAATATAATATTTTATATATGTTACTTAAGTTCATTAACACCATCCTTTATACGTTCCATGTGTGGTATGAACGAGTCATATCATCTTAAGGGGGCGGTAGTCCGCACTTCCTCAAATGAAATTATCGTCTGTATATACAACATGAAACGAATAATCGTATGAAATAAAATGGAATTACAGAAGCTTATATATAAAATATATATCATTAATATCATATTTAATTACAGTTCCATCATAATGGCCACCATGAGAGGCGATAAGATGTATTTGAACAATCATCGTTTCGTGAGGCGTTAGTTTGCCATCCACAGAAACATTATGTTCATCATCCATTAGATGGAGTTGTGTGTATGTGTAGTTTGAATCCTTCTTATAACAACATCCTAGTATATTGTGGATACTGGTGTTGTTACAAAAGAAAGGAAATAAAAAGAGTTTGGGGGTTGGAGAAGAAAAATAAATGAAAATAATTTAAGAGAAATCGTTACCTTTAATTTAGGTAACTCACTTTGGTTGGAACCAAAGGACATCTTGAAATGCTTTCTGCCTAAGGGGAACCTTCAAGGAGGAGGAGAGGGAAGTGGGGAGATTATTTGGGCAGGGTTTGGACGAGCCAAGTGGCTTGAGAGGTGTGAGGAATGAGTAGAAGTGGTCTCCTTTTATAAGGGAGAGGAGGGGCTCTTTAGGAAAGAGTGAAAGTATTACATTATAATATAATTATATTCGGTTTATAATGGTCCAAAAATCATTGAGGTCAACGATAAGATGACTCATATTCTAAATAACATCAACCAATAATAATTGGACAGGTTTTAGATAATATTTTAATCATTATAATCTTATTTATTTAAATGATTTATTAATGTGGTAAACATTGCATCATTATTGTGTCATTAATAATTTAAATTATATGATGTATAAAAATTATAAATAAAATATCATTATGTAGGAAATATTTTTATCTTTCTAATTAATATTTATAATCGAAAATACAACATGTATAACCCTATGTAAAAATTGTTCTTCTAAAAGATGTAAGCTTATTCCATTTTTATTTTTATTTTTACTTTATTAATATAATTTGTCCCTACCACATACAAGTGGATACAAGGGGTCCCCAAATCGACCCAAGGATGCCCACGGTCGGGTATGTGTCCACCAATAAGGTTAGGACACGTTTTAGGGTAATTTTCTATTATAATAATATTATTTTTTAACCCTTATTTACCGGATTTACCCTTTAACCATGGTAAATAAAATATTTACCGCAGTAATTATTCAAAATGTGTAAAAATAAAAGTTAACTATTTACATAATTTGGACATCCTGATTCCAAATATGTAATCCATTTTTCCAAATTCAAAACACAGAAGTGGAAGAAATTAATTTAAAATTAATTCCCGTTGTTAAAATAAAAAGCGTGTTTTTAAGAGATAATAACTATCAAAAGATTGACAATTGTTTATGTCTGGTTTAATTGTGAAATTATGTCCAATGACAAACATTATATTAAATTGTAAAAATATATTCTAAATATACTTTAAAACCACTCAAATTCTCAATTTATCACTATTAATTATTTTGATTAAAAAAGTTGTTTTTAATTAAAATTTAGTAAATTTCACTATTCATCAAAATATGAAAGTTATCTGAAAAGTACCAAAATTTCACCTTAGGCTAAATTCGATATTCCGAATCCAAAAATGAAGTTTATTTTGAAATATAAAATATATATAATTTCAAAAATTAGGTATTACTATTCATAACGGCTAGTTTGATCGGTTGTGGTGTGTTAAAACTCGAAGTTGCGTACAACACACGCTACTGTTTTATTCAAAGGAAAGCGTACCGTGGAAGCTTGGGATGTTTTATTTTAAATTTTTTTGATGTCCACATTTAGTAAAAAGTTTAAAATATTTTATTTAAAAATGGTTCACTATTAAAAGTTGGTAAAACAACAATACTAAAAATGAATTTGTTCTTTATGTCTAAGAAACTCATAATATGGATTCTATAATTATAAGGATTATATAAAGATTAAAATTTAGTTAATACTATTCATAACCTCTTTTGAACGGCTTGTTTGGTAAGCCATGGTGCACTTGAACTCGGTGTTGCGTGTAGTGCAAGTTATTGAATTATTTTGAAGAAATAACACACTATGAAATCTTGGGGTGTTACATTCATGAACCTCAAATTTCTTCGAACATGATTCATTTTTTATGTAAATTTTTAATGTAAATCTTAAATCACTAAAATAATTGGTTGGAGTATAAAATGCTATTAAATGTCATTTTATATATCCATTGAAGACTAAAAAGCTCAAATTGTATATATAATTAAGTTATTAATTAAAATACAATGACTAAAGGAGAGGGTAAAGTGCAATAATCATTTGAAAATTTTGAGATATTCATTGAATCATAAAATAAGTATTCATAAAATCATAACAATTATTTAATATTAATGTTAATTTAGTGGAATGATAAATCATAGTGGAAATCCAATATAATAAAAATGCTAACCATGTGTAATATTGTTGAAGAAAAGCATTATAGTTTATAAAAAAATGAAAGTACTGAAAAATATTTAATGAAATATTTTTACCATTAGGTGAATCAAATTTAAATTTTGATATTGGAGTTAAATTGTGTATGATTATATTTGATATATTTGATGGTATAAGATATCATTATCTTAATTGTGTAGAATCTATGATTATATGGAGTCAAAAGATTAAAATTTTATTCGTAAACCATCATATAAGTCTAAAGTCAATCTAAAAATTCAAAATTTATTTTTTGATTTTAACACAACTCATCATAATTATAAAAAATAAAGAAAAACTACAAATTATTTTTTATGATTATACTAGAAACCCATAATAAGAATAGTTACAATAATTATTATATAGAGTGGAGTGAAGAAAAACAGGGGATAATCTTTTTAGGTTTATTACAAATCATAGAAAAAGAAAATTCCATTGAAAATGATATTTCATTAAATTTAAAATCCCTTCAACGATTTTAAATTCTTTAAAAGAAGATAAATTTATAGAATTTTCTCTTTATTTATTGGTTGTGACAACATATTTTTTCGGAATCTCGTTTTTTTAATAATGGGGATAAATTTATCTTTTAGATTAACAATTATGTAATTAATATTTTTAATTATAAAATAATACTTATGATAGGTAATGGAATAATTGGAACCATTTTTCATATTATTAATGATTGAAAATAATTTTACCTATGATTAAATGAGGAGAATAAATTATGTCACATAAAACATTATCATCTCGACCATAAACCAAGACGAGACTTATCCACATTTATGTTTTGAGCCGTATTCCAATAATCAACCACGAATAAAAAAATATTAATATTTTTTCATAATGGGATGATAATAAAGAAAACAATAGAATAATGGATATAAAAATAAATTTTACACTTATACTAATACATTTGGAATTATTTGTCCTAATTAATTTAAGATAAACCAATGGATACAAGTATTTCAAAATATTTGATGATTCTTTTACATGAATGACTAATATTTCATTTATTTTCTACAAATTATAGTCTCCTGATATGTTAAAAATATAGTAGTGACATGTTGAAATATAAATAGTATAAGTAATCAATTTATTATCTTTTAGTAATGAATTTTAATGTAAAAATAGTTATTTGAAACCAAATCTTGATATTCATATAGTAAATCAGGAATATAGAATAATGAAAAAATATATCTCAATACATTCACCATAAAAAATGAGATAACAATTTCGAAAAATTATGATTTTATTAAAATATAGATAATTCTATTATCGGATCAAATAACATTATAATATTTTTATAGATATGGAACAAAACGTATTACCAATATTTATAATATAAATATTATTTTTATCAAATTAAGTCAAAAAAATGTATACATTGTAGTTTATAAACAATGAATATTTAATGATCTTTAGAGTACTTGGAAGAAAATATTAATCTATTTAAATGTAAAAAAATTGGTAAAATTCAATAAATGTTATGATGATGTCATTTTTATTTTTCATACTCCTAGTTAAAGAATACATAAATGTTATAAAATAAATATCAAGATGATCATAGATTGAAATGATATAATTTCACAGAGGATGTTTAAAAATCATCAATATAATTTTATTTTTCTTAATGAGAAATAATGATCAATAAGGTATAATTTCACGTAATGAAATTGGTTTCAATAATGTGAAATATAAATTAGAAATTTAAATTGGTGAGGAAGGGATAAAAGAAACATAAATTTATCATCATGTAGAAAACATGATGGGCATAAAAACAATATGTAAAAATTTAGTTGAATGTTCTAACTTATGTAACATTAAGGATTTCTAATATTAAAATTTTACATTTCCAAGAAGAACTATCAAGTATTGAAGATAAATTATAATATAAATGTATTTTAGTTCTATATTAATGATTATATCATATCTTGAATAATGAAACTTGGGAATTTATGTCACATCCCATGGAGAATAATTTCATACAGTGGAAATTGGGTTTCTATAATAAAAATAATCATGACTTTAATGATACGGGAAACAATTATTTTCTAGGATTCAAAATATTTTCCAAGAATTTCATGATTGATTATAATAAAACATTGTATATAGTTTCATATATTGAAATTATATGAATAATTCATGAATTATGTGATAAATTTAATTATAGTGTAATACAGAAGGATATCAAATATGAATTTAGGAATATAAATATTGTAAATGAGGTTTATATTTTAAAACTATAGGGATTTAACCTTGATGATGATGGTTATGAAGTGCTAAATTTGATGAAAGAAATTTGTGTACTTAATCAAACATCCAAATAATGGTATAGAAAACATAATTTTAGATTGAAGATCAATAATTTTAATTTAGTAATGGTTGATAAAAATCAATATTTCAAATAAAAACACAACATAAATCATTTTTATACTATTTATAGATGATAATATTTTTTTCACCAATGAAAATAAATATTATGATGTATTTTATTCCAAAATAATGAAAAAATATGAAATATGAATTTATGGTAAGATTAAATTATTTTTTGGTTTTCTGGTGATAAATATTATAGATTAAAAATTCATTCATAAGAAAAATATATTTGGGAGTTGTAAAATTTAGTTGAAATGCAATAATAATTTATATTTTAATTTTTATCTATAAGGTTCAAAATCTACCTCAGGATAATGATGCAGTAATTGAGGATTAAAAGTAGATTGGATGTTTCATTAAAGTTTTACTCTATTTGATAGAGTTAATACCATTTATTATTTAAATAGTTACATTTTTTTTATTCTAATTAATTTTAATGAATTAGTATCTTACAGAAATGAAATGAATCACCTATTTTTTCTAACACAATTTAGAGTATAACAAAAGGCATTAATGAAGGTATAATTATATATATTTCTAGTTATTCATATGAAAATATGATAGATTATATTGGAGGTCAATATTTTAATTTTAGTGGAAAATTATTTATCATATAATTGTTTTTCATTGGTAACAATAGAAAAGAACTTAAATCACTATTATCATAATTGGGTTGAGTATATTATGGAATTGGAAGATACAAATTAATTGATTTAGATATATTCATAAAATATAGGCAAGATATTATAAGTCAAAAATACATTGGTGGTTGCATTTTATAATAAATGTGTAAACAACCTTTTCAATAATCTATTGAAATAATTAATTTAGAAACTTATTGATATTAAATAGCTCTTTATCAATTAGAAGGTGTAATGTGGTGGACACATCCTAATGGAAAACTTAATAAATGAGAACGTTATCGATATCACGACAAGTACATTAATGGGGGATAAATTCCTAAAATCGATGTTATTTAATATGGAAAACCATTTGAGTGTACAATTTACATTTTTCCTTGTTAATTTCATTATTTTTTTTTGAATTGGGAGAAAATCATGGCATTATTCACATGAAAGGAGGTTGAATTCCTAGTCATTTAATAATAATAAGTGTGGAGTATTAGGGATAGTTTAATTGAGGTTGATAAAAGTGGATATGTTAGTGTTATATATTTTATTTTTTATATCATTAAATGATTCCAATAAATTTAAAAAAAGGAGACTAATAATCCCTCGATTATATTGACAGATTAGTTGGGAAAATTAGATATCAATCAATAAGTCTTGGTAAATATAGTAGTGTTCATTACATTAACGTATTGAGTGGTATCGAACTTATTTCACTATATAATAATGTTTTTTTAGAATGATCCTAAATTGAGTGTGTAGTATGACTAGTTTCTTGAGTTGTTAATTTATGATCATTCAAAAAAATTTTGTATTATATTTATTTTCAACATCTCGATGGATTAGTTTGAGATTTATTTTTCATGAACAAGCTATAATGGCAAAAATAAATTAATGGAATGGAGAAACTATACCCTAGATGGGAAAATGTATGTCCGGGTTCTGATATACTTAGTAATGAAATATCACATACATCAATATAGTGGTGTTTTGGGTAAAAATACACATTTTGCTTCAATGCTGGGGAAACATAATAATGAATAAGATGTAATGAAATGTTCGTTGTTATGATAGTGGTTATTTTAGGTGATGAATTGAATCCACTGGTGTCTATATTATGATAAAGAACATGTAGTTTCCTAACCCCACAACATTGTTTTATAAAAAATTAATGGTTGGTATATATAGTCTTATAGTGTTTTCTAGAGATTATTTAAACTCATTCATCACTGAGCGAAGAAATAATGATATGGTTTTATTGACCATTTTATTTTATACCTTGAAAATTATCATGTATGGGTCATCATGGAGCTAGAGTGGAAGACCATGGAGTAATCCGAAGGATATTACGCTATCATATTAAGAAAATATAAAAATATTATTAAAAAACCTTTTTATTGTAGGTATCTTGGAATTTTTACATTGGTTTATGCATATATGGTTAAATAAGGAAGAAACGTAAATTTTTAAATCCACCATATCATGGTTTGTATAAATTTATATAAAAATATATTTTCCTTGGGAGATGTGTGGGAGATGGACACCATAACATTTTAGATATAATTCTATGTATTAGATGTTCATGTGGTAGTGAAACAAATGGTACATAGATCATCCATATATTTAAATAACTCAGGGAGGACGTAATAATATCTTTAAAGATTTATTTTCCTATTAATTGATAATTCTTATTAATTAATAGTGTAGATAATATAATTCTACTCCAAAAATTCTTGTTATTTATATGACCAAATTCGTCTCACAAGGGATATCACTCACTAATCACTAGTGATATCCCACACACGGAGTTGGTGAAACTTTTTACAATTTATTTTATCTATGGGATATTATTTCCTATTTACCCTCTCTAGGAATTATAATTTAACAGTTTGATATTATATAGAGACTATGGGGTATGTTATGATGTTTCTATGATATATGATTTTAGAGAACTAATTCACCCATTCCTTTTAATTTTTACCATTCTCAATGTATCGTACATTATATTGGTTATTATTTTTTTAGTCACAGGGTTATTGTTATATAATTGATGTTATATTTAATTTATGATGTGGTTGAGGTGATACAGATAATGTTAAGTTTTTGATTTAATGAAAATGATGGGTGATGTGGATGATGGAAGGGTGGATGTGTATGGTGAGGATAATGAATTATGTGTAGTGGATTTTATATTGATTTATCCATTTCAATTGGATTTTATTTTGTGTAAATATATATAATGGAAATATGTTTTTGTATGTGTAGTTTTTCATAGAGAAATTATTATGTATCTTCACTTATAGGAGATGTTTTTCTAAGAACCTATTGGGTGTATATATATAAAAATATGTATTTATTTATATATATAGTAATTGTTATTCATGTTCACTTGACATGAGAGAAGTTGTAGGAAGTGACCATTGAAAATAATTTAATACTAATTATACCTTTAAATGTTTTTTATTCTCAAATGATTATGTGAAAAGTTGTGTTGGGTATCCTTTACTTATGCACATGTTGAACTAGCTATGATTAGAAATATACTATAATGAGTATATTAATTTTTTATAATATAATATTGAGTTATTTATTTCTATTAACTTTTATAGATTTCTGTGTGATTTGTCATTCATTATTTAATCTATATTTTGAGATATACTGTGGACAGTTTGGTATTGTGATAAAATTATGTAAAAATGGTGTCTTTGTTTTGATATTGTGATTATTTAAAGGGTAATATATCCAAAAAATATATTTTAAATCCCCTTTGTTAGTAACATATTTTTCCCTTGTTGGAGGTACTATTTGGTGGCCACACTGAACAAAATTTTGATGGTCTTGGTGGAACTCATCCATGGTATAATTATATGAGAGTAAATTTTATGGATGTTGAATTATTAGTAGATGTAGAGACATGAATGGTTTTTGTATTGAAAAATAACATTTAAATAATTTTTTTCATTATATTTATGATAGAATATTATGTGGTCAAGGGATTCTAGGGAAAGAAATATTTTCCAAGGATGTTCCATGTTGTTATTTTTTATATGAATTCATTTTGTTATTCTATAGGATCAAGAGTACGGATGTGTGTCCTTCATAGTGAATATACACATTATAATAATTTCATTTGTGTAAAAATAATATGGGTTGATTCAATTTTTCATTTCTTATCATGATTAGATATACTATTTACATTCATTTTAATAAATAATTGTCAAATATTTCTATTTCAATTCAATATCAATACCAAATATTGGTCTTTCCCAAAATAAATTAGTTAGTAGCTTAAATAATGGATATGAATTGATAATTTATATAGATATGTTTTTAATTATATTCCAATGTTTTCTAACATGGGTTATATAATTATGTTTTTATTATTTTCATTTATGAATGATAAGCATATGATTTTTTAAAATAATACTAACAGTATATCTATTATTTGAAAATATTAGTTTTATATTAATGATATTATATCATTTCATAAACTAAAACAAATGTTTATTAACTGTATATTTTATAATTTTTACACATGTTTATTTAAATGAATGATGTCTTATAAATGATTTAATCACTAAGAAAAATGTTTTTAATCTTATAATTTTGAATGATTATGAAGAGAATAAATTTTTCAATAAATATTATTTTCAATTAATTAAATTGATGTAATTATGAGTCATTATACAAGATATCATGATGTAAGGATTTTATTTTTTTTGGAACCAGATATATTGTCATTTTGAAAAAAAATTACAGGTAAATTCATCATTGAAATTAGTTATCTAAATTGAATAAAATAATATTCAATAGTCTTTTCAGTTGCTCATTTTCTATGATCAAATAATATTAAATTTAGTGTTTTCATTTTTATGTTTATTAAATAGTATAATAGTTAAAAATCAATTTTATAGAAACCTTCTACTTGATGCTAAATTGAAATTTTGGTAAAATATATTAGTGCGTTTATTTTTCTATAATATAATGAGTTAAATGTTAATTTATAATGAATATTCAGTTGATTTTATAGGTATATATATCAACATCATTATATTTAATGTTTGATATATGACTTGTGATTCATATTTGGATAATTTGGTTATTTTGAAAAATTGTATATTAAGTTAAAATCATTCTACATGATAATTTAATTTTTTTGGTTATAAATTATAATGGGAGGGTTTTTATATAAAAATATGACATTATTATATATTATATATATATTTATTCTAATATGATGACTATTCAATGATGAAATGATTTTTTTATACATGGTGATGAATTATGAATGTATGATGAGTATAAGGTAAATGATATTTAATAAAGATTTTTTTTTGAGAATTACTCTCTGATTTTTTTATCTTATTATGATGTGAGTATGATGTGAGTATAGTGTAAAGTGTGTGCTTTGATTCATAAATCATGGTTTCATTTCAATGATTTCAATTGATTGGGGATTATATCATGGACATATATTTTATTTGTAATCTTATAATGGTACATATCAATTTTTTGTAGATTAATATGTTAATGTTACATTAGAGGAACCTATAAATATTATATGTATTTTGTTTTGGTGGTTAAAAATGATTTTAATATACATGTTCAAAAATTGGTGTTTGCATCAAACCATCCTAGGCCAACCAGACCAGTCACCCAAGTTATCCCCTCATGAGAGGGGGTAATAAAAGATAACAAAACTAACCTCATATTTAATAAAAATGGGAGAATCATCCTGATTATAAAGTGAAAATGTGTGAGATGAAATTGATCTAAACAATCTAATCAAAAAATAAAAAAAACATCTAGAAAACACGTCTCCATGTGAAAAACCATCAATTCCGAACTATACCAAAACAAAATCGAAAAATAAAGTGAATCCTACATGTTACATAGTTCCCTTACCTTTACTTAAATCCTTCTAAACAAACTCTACATCAACCCATTGAAAGATGTAGTGTGTTAGAAATATATCCTAGTAGGATACATCCAAATATCCATTTAATTCTCAAATAAAAATAATAAAAATCTTCATGGTTTTTTTTTAAAATGTTTCAGAATAAGTTTTAGGAAAAAAATTGAAATGGTCTATGAAAAAGTCTGTTGGACCCTAAATGTTTTATGTCTCACTAATCATGATTAACATCTTAAAAATCATGTATGGATCATGTGATCTATAATTTATCTTGTTCTATTCTGTTTTATCATACTAATGCTTAAGTGTAACCCATTATATGAGTATTGTTTTAAGAATACGTATACATATATCTACTTGAGGATGAGACACTGCATATAGGATCATTATTTCGGTGTTCGTGGGAAAAACTATATAAGTCCTAGACATTGTAACCCTGACACCATGACCACAACACTGAGAGATTTATACCAGTTTTAGACTTTTTAAAATTCAATGACACTGAGATATTTCTACCGTAACTATGATACAAGTTTCAGATCTCAATGCAACTATGTCACCATGACTAATTCAACACTCAAAGAAAAGAAGAAGATATTGTTCCATGGGACATCATTTCAAGACACAAACTCTGAAACCATTCCACACATAAACATTTATCCTTGATTGTTCATATAAATTTAAAAATTATTTCTAAAGTCTATATTTGACTGATTTAATGACACTAATAAAATTAATGTACTTTTATAAACAGGTCAGCTAGTAGTACTATGTACGTGGTGTAGAAATTCTGCTTCCAGTCAGCTCTAACACATGCACCTAAAATAAAAAGAAAATCATGGCACTTGAGAATTAGAGTACGAGAAGTTGAGTGCAAGAAAAAAGAGAAGAACACACACACTAAATAACACACGAAGAACTCTTGATTCCGTATGGCTGAATTATTGTAGATCTGAACCTCAAACATCCTCACATCATCAACTCTAAGAATCTCATCGAACTGGAATACATAGCATGAGATTCACAATACTTGGTTTCCACAAGGGGACTTGAAAATTGCATCTACTTTATCCTACAAGTCGATAGATGCATATAACAGCATCTAAGTCATTTCTAATCCTTTCTCATTACCTTTTCTCTACAATGTATTGGTTTTATAAATTTTTGAGAAGTGTATGTGTGTGTGTGTGTCTACATAAATACTCATACTGTATCCTTTGTTGAATTTGAGGAAACAAGATATCTTCACTCAAAAATATTTCTAAATCTTGTTTCACCCATGTACAAATGTGGAAGAGGTCATGTGTGACCTGGTTATTAGTTTTACCACTTAGAATAGTGAAATTTGTCTTAGGACCTGGACAGTCCTATATACTCTTGTTATCCTCGATCTAGGGCGTGTATCAAATCTTTATATATATATATATATTACATGGTTGTAGGTGATCACCATGTGGAGTGAATTGGGTTTCATCATGACAATGAACTAGTTGTTTTACCCACTGTGTTATTCAATTTAGTCTTTCTCTATATTTATTCAATTTTTAAGAAAACTAAATTATGCATTCATAGTTTGTCTTGGATAGTAGTTATAATGATTTCTTACTTTTAGAATACATCCAAAAGTTTTATCAATATATCATATTAAAATTATTTGTAATTAATGGATCTTATGAGAATCTATTTCAAAAGTAAAAATATTATAATTTTATTACCTAGATTAATTGGAATGTTTTATTTTAAATTAGGGTAATATATTAAATAAAAATTTTAATAACTTGTTTTATATGAACTCAATTCACCCCCTTGAGTTTTCCTGTCCCACCAATATTTGGAATAATAGGATTTTTGAAATTCCATTTTTTCAACATTTTAAATTTGAATCTGTTTATAATTCTTTTCAACTGGGATTTTAGTAGTGTTTTTAAGATCATTAAATTTCTAGTAATTCTAAATTTATAGTTCCTTAAAGATTTATTTTGTTATCATGGATAATAATTTTGATGGGTTTGCTACCAATAGACCTCCATTCATTAATGGAACAAATTATGAATAGTGGAAAATTAAAAATAAAATTCTCATAGAATGTATGGGTTTGTAGAATTTGTATTACAATATAGATGAACATTAAATTCCTTATACTGATTGGAATAATTGGGATGAACAAACTAATTCTATGTATAATAATAATTTTAAATCCATGAATTCCCATACTAAAATTAGTTTATGAAGAGTATAACAGGAATTCTCTATGTAAAACAGCCAATGAATTTTCAGATAGTTTATCTATTTCATATGAAAGAACCTATAGTGTTATGGAAATGAGACTGAACACATATTCTATGATATATTATATGATTAAAATGTGTCCTGATGAGCCAATTTCTGAAATGTATCTCATGTTTAATAAAACTATGAATACAATGTTCTCTTTGGGTAGAGATGTTTCAACTATGGAGAAAATCCTTTGAATAATCAGATTCATTCCAGGTAGATAGATAAGAACTTATGTCTCAATTGTAAAATATTTTGATATTTAAAAGAAACCGGTCTTGTAACTGGTATGAATGATGTTGATTTATTTGGAAGAATTAAATATCAACAAAGAAGTGGTGGATGGACCCAAAAGTAAATCTATAGCATTCCAGACTATTACCTTTAAACAGAAGGGAAAGGAGAAATCACTAGCCCCTACATAAATCTCAAATAGTGAATAATGATCACTAGATAGTGGAATAAGGATTGGAAAAAAGTGAAAAATATGATGAAATATTATTCTATGAGGCAAGTGAATGGGACATGTAATGTCTAATTATACAATGATAAAATATAAGAATAGCTATGAGTATAAATAAAGAAAATATAAAAATGAAATGAAGTCAACATGGAGTGATTATAAGGATTGTTCAAGTGACTCAAAGACTTCAAATGATGAAGACAAAAATAAATACAATATGTATTTTTTTCAAAACACATATGAGGTAACACTTGACCCTCCTATACATAACTTTTAATATTCCAGAGAAGAAAGTGACTCAGAAATCATGACTAGTGATGAATTATTGTAATCTTTTAATATGAATAAAGAAACATGTAATGAACTAAAATATAAATAAAAAATATTTAAAAAAATATCATGACATGACTACTATTTTCAAATCTGAACTTTTTGTATAAAAATTGAAAAATGTTCAATTACACAAGGATAAAAATGAACTTATGTTATATAATGAGATATTGAAAATTGACCTAGTGATATTTACCAACGGAAAAAAATTATCTTACATAGATTTTTGGTAAAATATTTTTCCTAGATACACTAATGGTATAAGATACTGAACTGGGAAAAGAAATCTCACCAAAATAACCTATTAACTAAATATGGAAAATATTTATTTCACCTAAAAGTCAAAATTCAGTTTCTAGTTCCATTTCTTGAAACTATTATACTATCTCTATTTTTTATGGTCTGAATAGACTCTATTTTTTAAAAATTTCACATAATTCTTATAAGAAACCCAATAAGTATATGTAGCTTCTATAGCACTGATAAATTATGTTTCTAGATTCAAACATATATTGGAACCAAAATCTATTTTTATTGATTATTTTTTAGGAAAGATATTTGAAGAACTCTTATAAAAGATTATGGTACTTGTACAGTGGATGTCCAAGACACATGATATAAGATTACTCAAGCATCAAGAACATGATAAATATTGATGGTGGGCATGTCCCCATTAGTGATAATGCTAAGGGAAAAATAATTTCCCTCTGCCAAATTAATAACTCAATCTCAGTTTTAATTTCTAAAGTACTTTTTTAATGGATTAAAATTCTATATTATTAGTATATAAAAAATATGTGAGGATTAATATCGTGTAAAATTTGAAAATAATGTTTGTAATTTTTTAACTCTAAAAATAAACTAATATTTTTTTCTTTTAAAAATGAATATTTTTTTGATGTTAATATAGATTCTTTAGTTTCTCAAAATGTTTCATAGTTAACTGTATTTCACAATGGGTCATGGAATTGGCCTAAACGACTAGGTCACTGCAATATAAACTCCCTTAGAAATATTAAAAGAAACGGATTAGTAAAGGATCTACCCAAACATGTGTTTTCAAATGACAAAGTCATCAATCCTTGTGAAAAAGGGAAAAAACACTAAACATCATTCAATCCAAATAATGAAGTTTAAACTTCTCAACCTCTTGAGCTGGTTCACATGGATTTTTCTAGACTATCTAGAGTGTATAGTTTATATTGTATACACTATGTATATATTCTTTTAGATGACTATACTAGGTATACTTGTATCTTTTTCTCGGCTCACAAAAGTGAGTCATTCTCCCACATTTCCAAGAATGTTAGGAATGTAGAAAATATTTAGGGTCTTAGGATAATTTCTTGTTGATGTGACCATGTTGGTGAGTTTTAAAAACAAGGGTTTAAATACTTTTACTCAAAAATGGCTATAATAATATCTTTTATTCCCCTATGATACATCAATAAAATGGAGTTTTAGAATGATGAAATAAAACCCTATAAGAAATTTCTAGATCATTGATTATTGAGAATGTTCTACCTATATATTTTTGGGATGAAGCTGAAAATACAACATGCTATATTATTAATAGAGTGTTAATTAAACCTATTATTAAATGAAATTATAATGATTTGTAGAACAATTGACAACCCAAAGTTAATTACATTAATGTGTTTGGTTGAAACTTCTATATTCATAATACTAAGGATAATCATGATATGTTTGCATCCAAGAGTGATGAAGGAACATGTCTAAGATATTCAATTTCTAGTAAAGCCTATATATTATTTAAAAAACCAAATGTGCAGATGAATCTATGCATGCCAAATTGGATGAAACAGATCCACATGAACCAAAGACCACTCTAGAGAATCATGAGGATGATATGTCAAATATGAACATCAATTTTAAATATTCTAACCATCCTATGATAGAATCTATTAAAGATTCCAATTTAAGAAATTTTCTAAATTAAATACATAAGGAACATAATCTTGTTGAAGAACCTAAAATAACTAGTACTTATTTTTCTAGATCTATTAAAACCCTTATGAATCAACCTTCTGATGCTGTTATTTGTGATTTGAATAACATTACACACACTAGAGCTTCTTTAAGAAATCAGTTTGAAAATTAAGCTTCTCTATCACATCATGTACATAAAGACATAAATGAGGAAATTAATGAATAGTTTTATGTGATTGCTATGGAAGAGTAATTAATTTAGTTTGAAATAAATATTGTTTGGAATATTTTCAATGGACCTAACGACACCTTGACCATATGCACAAAATGAGTGTTTAGAAAAAATTTAGATGAAGTTGGTAATAAAGTTATAAACAATGCTAGATCGGATGCTCAATGTTATAGTCAAAAAGAAGGACTTGAAATCGAAGAAACCCTTTCAACAGCTGATAGACCTGAAGCCATTAGAATCATTCTTGTATATGCATCACATCTAAATTTCAATATATATTTTATGGATTGCAGGAGTCTATTCCTAAATCGTTATATAGTTGATGATGTTTTTGATGAACAAACACTAATATTACATACCATCACTTTGTAAATATAGTTTTTAAATTAACTACATCTTCACATGGTTCAAATAATGCACCAAGAACTCGGTATGATAGATTAGGATATTTTCTTATTTCCAATGGTTTTATAAAATGTATAGATCATCCCACTATGTTTATAAAATCAAATTTTTCAGATGTTTTAGTTGTTCAAATCTAGGTTGATGATATTATTATTTTATCATCAATAAATTATTTATGTATTGATTTTTGAAAAATGATGAAAAATGAATTTGAAGTTAGTTTAATGGGTGAATTAAAATTATTTCTTGGATTTCAAATCATTCGAAACAAAGAAGGTGTTTTCTTAAATCAAATAAAATATAAAACAATTCGTCTAAGATGTTTTTGTCAAGATAAAACTAAAATTTTTTATTCACCAATGAGTACTACTCGTTAGTTGGATCTTGGTGAAAATGGTAAATATGTTGATCTAACCACATATTGAGGAATGATTGGAAGTGTACTTTAATTAACTTATAGTCAACCAGATATTATGTTTAGTGTTTTTTCTTGGAACATTTTCATGAAAACCCTAAACATTCTAATTTAAATGATGTTAAAAGGATTTGAAAATTACACAAACTTACAAAAAAAATTAGGGCTTCTTATCATAGATGTTAATTTTTTGAATTAGTTAGCTATTTATGTTCTTATTTTTGTGGTTGTATGTTATATTGGAAAAGCACATCAGTAACATGTCACCTTTTAGGAAATTATCTAGTTTAATGGTGTCATACAAAACAAAATTTTGTTTCATTATCTACTGCAAAAGCTAAATACTTTGTTGTTGGTACTTTTTGTGCACAAATTTGTTGGAAGAAACAGACTCTAATAGATTATAGATATCAATTCACACTTTTTCCTATAAATTGTGATAATTAAATTGCTATTAACTTTTCATAGAATCCAATTTCACATTCCCCAACTAAACATATTGATGTACGAAATTACTTTTGGAGAGATCATTATCATTAAGGTTATATTTCTTTGGAATTTATTGGAACATAACATCAGCCTGATAATATATTCACTAAGCCTTTAAATTCTGAAATGATAAATTACATCATACATGAGTTAGGGATGATAAATCTTAATTGAATAGTTACTGTTACATAGTTTATAGTTTCACATTCATGCTTTTACAAGTAATTGTCTTGTTGTTATTGTCTCCCACTTACAGTATCATAGTTTATGTCTCTTTGTTACAGTCCCATACTTGCTACCTAAAATGATATGGTCACACCGTTTAGAGACATACAGTAATAATAACAACCTGTCTATCTGCTCCAGTCTAACCGTAATGACACATACTTCTATTTTTATAATTTTATTTCCCATATCATTGTACCGATTGTTTTATTGTTTACCTGTTGGTCATTTCAATTGTGACATTTGAAATACCAAACTAATAAAAACATGATATTCCCACTCTTCTCTTCAATCGAGCTCTTTTATCAAAAAACTGAAACCCTTATCTCTTAATCTATTATCCCTATTTAATCCCATAATCATTCTCGAACCCATGTCTGATGCCCAGAATGAAGTGTCCATCTTCTTTGAATACCAAGGAGAATAGGTCTCATAAGAAATTTAAATTCCTATGAAAATATCACTATAGGGGGCCCTAAATCTTGTATTTTTTTATCATACAATATTTATGGAGAGAAGAAATTATTTTTGAAGTGGAAACACATAATTAATTCACTTTTTTTAAATCTACTAGAAGAACATGGATTTCGAGAATGCTTCACAAAAGAGAATAGACTAATTTATATGAATCTTCATCCTCAGTTCAATCAGTATTTTTATTTATCGTTCATCTCTAAAGATTATTTTGTTTTATGAAGCTGGGTAAAATGTCATGACAAATCCCCCAGAGCCCGTGGCATTACTACCCCAACCCCGCCTTCGATAGGCTAGGGGCTGGAAACTAGAACCAAAGGCATAATTCATTAAAACTGGGAAGGAATTGCCTTTATATCCTATAAACACACACAGTAGATTCAATCAAGAATAAACTGAATAACCTACAAGTGATTATAGTTGGTGAAAAAGGGATAGAATACAAGACCAACTAAAAAGTAGATGAAACTGAAAGTACATTTACAACTGAGGAAATAGGAAAAACAGCCTCTCAGTCATCCTTTGAGGTTCCTACCTGAAGGGTAGGTACAGATTTCCTCTTCAACACTCCATGTCTGTCCGTATCCTTCGTGTACCATCACGCCAAAAGTCACCCTCCAAGTACCATCCAATCCTGGTACTGTCATCCTCGGTTAGCATTGTCTGTCATCTGCATCCAACACAATGAGGTGAGGGAATAAACTACGCAGGGATGAGTATAACTATACTCAGTAGGGACCCTGAGACCCTCAGGGTCTCATAGAATCCAACAAGGATAAAAAACAAGGTATGAAACCAACATATAACCCCACTTAGGTATATTCCCATTCATATACCTATTGTATCAAGTAATCCATCTCAATCATGAGGAAAACAAAAAGTCCCTGACTCAACTCACACAGGTATAAAACTTTTGTAGAGTGTTTGAGATGATTAGATGTAGCCACTAAATCATCTATTTTGTTGAATCCACACAGGATCTAGGAATATAAATCATTACTTTCGAACCCATACATCATCCAGGAACAGTATCAGAGTTGTCAAACCAACACAGGATCTACGAACAATATCAGAGGTACCAAACCACACAGGATCCAGGAATAGTAGACAATGCTTTTGAACCCACACATGATCTAGGAACAGTGGTTAGAGCTATCAAACACACGTAGAATCTAGGAACAGTAGGTGGAGCTGTTCAACCCACATAGGATCTAGGAACAGTAGTCAGAGCACAACCAGCCACAGGGTTTCTCACAAAGAATGCTTGATTAGGGGAGGGTCCGCTCCTCAAGCAAAGTGTTGATACATCAATTTCCATGAAGTACCACATTGATGTATCCCAAAGATTCATCTTTCCAAAAAAAACCCAACGTGAGAGACTGTGTGTCAATCGGACGCCCAGTCTGAGAGTTATTGGCATTTCCATTCTGAGGGCCCGGTTAGAATTACGTTCGATCAAACTCGGCCATACCACAATTGTTTCTAAACCTTTAGTGGGGTATACTAGAGGAACCATCTTCCTCCAATGTATTCGTAGCCGTAGATATTCTTTCAATCAGACACACGTAGCTCATGTTATGGGAAAAAGAATGAAAACAGGTCAAATGGGTCTGTGTCCGATCCAGCCCAGTCGGACCGACCCGGCCCGACTCGGGTCCGGACTGGTGTCTGACCCAGTCCATGGGACTGACATGGTCCATGGGTCCGAACCTATCCACGAGGGCAGCCCGACCCGTTGGGGCTTCCTGGCCCGCGCTGGGCCTATGGCTGGCAGCCCTAGGGGACCACCCTTACTGCATCCAGGGTGAGGTTGCGCCCCCATGAATCCCAAATGGCATAGCTATTTGGGTGGGTTCCAAAACTGGTGCCACATGGTTCCAGTCCATGTCACGTGGGACCCACATGACGGGTCCTGCCCCTCCCAAAAAATCGAGTGGCCAACCGGCTCCCATGCGGCACAGTTGCACCATGCCTCCTCCGGCAGCCCAGCAGCCTGGGCCACCCGTCCTTCTTTCAGCAGGCCTTCCGCCTTCCTCCACAGCACTACCATGGCCTAGGTAGTGTTCCCCTTATGCTCCACCACGTGGCATGGTTGCACCATGCTTTCCCCGGCAACACGGCGGCTCTAGTCGCCAGTTTTCTTCGTGGTCGTGATTTTGCTGGCCGCCGCTGTACTGGCATGGCTTGTCAGCCACATGCTACTCCTCCGGTGGCGCGGTTGTGCTTTCATCGTCCATGTGGTCATGTTTGTCGGTTCCATCCACAGGTGAACCTTCCACAGGTCACCAGATGAGTTCTGTTGGCCCGATTCTCGTTCCGGATGTAGCCGCACAATCCTTGGAATGTCACCTTTATTCTACAACCATTGTTGATGAGAATCACTCATCCCGGACTCATGTTGTGTTTAGATTAAACTTCCACAATGAAGGCGGAGGGGTCAGGCCTTGTCTTTTCAGCCCGTACCCTCCATGTTTTATTGATGGCATGCATCTTCAAATAATAATCCTTGACAAAAAACGAAGAATGTGAAACAAAACAAACATCGAACCCCTAACTTTGTTTGTTGGTGAAGTTGTAGGGAAGAAGATGGTTTTGTCATCGGTTTTTGCATTCACTACACAATTACTATCCAAGAATATGCTTCGGTTCATTGATGACGATGAGGAGGGAAGATAGGTCAAAGATGTCCCATGCTGAAGGGGGTTCTGAGGAAGAAATTCAAAGACCCTCCAAACCCGCGTTCTTTTTTGGAAGAATGCATTCTTCATTCTTCATTGGAGAGAGCTTTTCTTCCCAAGTTCTCCCCTCCCAAAGTTAAACCAAGTTGAAAAATTACAAGACATGAATAATATATTATCATATCATATTAAATTTTTGGAATAATATTCAAATGGGTTAATTAATTAATTGAAAGCATCAGCTCAATTAATTAACAAGGAGGATAAGGCACTGTAACGACCCAATGTTTCATTAATGGAAAATCCCTCTTGATCCAGTTAAATGTTTCTTTATGAAAAACGTTTTTATAAGATGTCAACTTCTTTGGTTTTATGTTAAGATTTGTGACCGTTACTTTTATAGTCGTTGAACAGTGATCACATTATTAGTATAAATATGTGGCTTTAACGAACCCAATTTTACTCAGACAAAGGAAGCGATGGCCTCATCCAGTAGAATTGCCCCATACAAAGCCCATTTGATGGAGCTCGGAAAAGAGGTGGCGTCTTTGGGCTTCGCCCTTGACCAATCCCAAGCTGATCTTCATTATGTCATGCTTGAACGTGATCGTCTATGGGAAAAGTGGATGTTGATAGAGATTACCACTCGAGCGATGTTATCTGAGCCGCCCCAAGAGTCTGTCACCATCGCACACCTTACCCTTAGGTCTTATGTGGCTATCTTAAGGGGTTATGTAACAAATAAGTAGTACCATGTACATGTACATTATTTTTTTATATAATAATGAATATAATTTCTAGTCATTTTTGATACATTGTAAATACTTTTTAAGTACAAATGGTGTTTTTAGTTATTATTTAATTTGGAATTATATTTTATAAAAATAATGGATTTTTTGAATTAAATAATATTTTAATAAAATATTATTATTAATATTAAATTAATTTTTATTAAATATAAATGATCTAATAAGTTTATTAATGCAATTTAAATTTTTATTAAGGTCTGAAAGCCATTTCTGTCAAAACCCATGAATTTTTTATAAATGTCGGTTTTTATTTTAAAATTGAAAATTCATATATTTAGAAAATTATTTAGATTAAATAAATATTTTTTTGGAATCAGAACGTTGAATTTATCCAACGGTGAATTTTTCATAATTTTCCGAGACAGTCAAATTTTTGGGTAAAAATTAAATACCGTTTAAATATATAATGTGTTTTATTACATCATAATGACCCAATGGTGAAAAATAAAATACCATAATCCTTGTGTTCGGCCAATATATGTTTTATAATTAAAAAAATTAGGTTTTGGGTTTGATAGACTTACTTTTAAAAGCATTAATGAACCCCTCAAGACTTATTCAACACTTTTCCATTTTAAATTAATTTCCATGGGAGTGTGACTCACCTCCACATAAGGAACCCTAATATTTTAATAAGTTCGGACCTTGGCCATGTAAAATATTGTTTTCCTCTTTCATTTTCCATAAACCATGGGAAAATACCATGGGATGGTTTGTGGTTTGGATTATTTTAATATAAGGGGTCTCAAACCTAAATAATAAAGAATTCTCTCACCTTTCCGATATAAACCCACCCAATCTCCCACTTCATCCTCACTAAAATCCCTTGGATTTCGTCCAACCTATTCCCTAATCTCTCTAGAATCATCCCAAGGTGCCCCAAGCTCCCAAGAATCCTCTCACAAGCCTCTCTCTAGCCTTTGGAAGCACACTTCCAAGTAAGGGTTTTTCTTCCTTTCTCATTTTTGTCAATTTTCTTAAAGTTGAATTGCCCTTTTAATTTCAATTATGAATGTTGGGGTATGGTTTAACACCTATCCCATACTGCCCTATTATTGTGTGAATGATGGGAGACCCCCTTTCTCTCTCATTAATTGCCTCCTATGTACACATGTTACTATGCCGAAATTCCGAAAGGAACCTTTTTCTCCACTTTTATATTCAATAAATACTTCTGTATCATGAATCTAAATTCATTTTCAATTGTTGGGACATGTATCTATATGACCTCCTTACTGTCCGTTAAATCTAAATATGATGAGTAACCCCTTTCTCTCTCATCAACCATTTTTTATGAATTCTTATGTCACGTCGTTATGCTGCTGAAATCACACCGATTTTCTAAGACAATATCATTGTGTAGTGAATACCATGCCCATTTGTCCATCAAGGGTATTCATCTTTATGAACATTTACATATTGATTATAAAGATTCATGTATGAATTCCACATTCCGTTATCGTGGAATAAATGATTGTGTTTTATGAATCCATGTTTTATGATCCATGTGGCACACTTATGCATGAAATGAAATGTTTAAGAAGGGTGCCCCCTTTATAGCGCTCCAATACATTGGGTAAAGTATAGTATCTTGATAAGTCATGTGCAATGAGTGTTTAGTCATGCTAATTCAAGTGCAACGAGGGTTTACTCATGCTTCAAGTGCAATGAGGGTTTACTCATGCTCCATGTGCAATGTGCCTTGGCTCATGCTAATTCAATGTTAAGTGTTGTTGCCACATTTCCATGTTATGATTATCATGCTTTATCATGCCTTTATGTTCATGTTAATATTATGCTCTATTGATGTTCCTATTGCATAACATGTATTGTACTCCTCATGTTATTCATTGTGTACTCCCTTACTGGGCTTTATAGCTCACCCTTTTCTTATGCATGTCCTCAGGTTATCACATGAAATGCTATGTACGAAGGAATGTAGTGGTCATGTAAAGGAAGTTTTCAATAAATATGTTGTATTTAAATTTTAAAGTTTTTATGTAATGATCCTATTCCCCAAAGACAGTAATCCTCTCAATCTTCTTGGTTGTATCATGTGATGTTTTATGTAATAAAGCATGTTTATGTTGTAATAAAAAGAAGGGTTGTCATAGGCACATTAAGTGTTAGGGGAGTTGAAGAGGCTCCCCTACACTTAATGGATGGTGGAGGGTTTATCCCCATTAATGGGGAGTTTCATGGGTGTTTAACTCTGGGAGTTCCCCACCACAATAAGAAGAAGAGGAGGTTTAGAACATGGGTGGGCCCCACCTCCGTATCCTCTCATTGGAGGTTAATGTATGGTGGTCCCCAACATTAACCTCCTCATTGAGGTTTTAACCAATAAATAAAAATAACGTTTACACAACCTTATTTTTATTTAATTTATTCCCTAGAAACCCAGAAACATAATTTTATTTTTGACCATCTTCCGTCAAGGTGAATGTCTACTTAAGTGAATATCGGCGTTGCGAGTTAAACCGTGCCCTCCGATTTCAATTCCATGAACCAGTTCAAATTTTATAAAACCTGCTCGTACGTTTTCTAAATTTACCTAAACTAAACATCAAAAATTGATTCTGGGAACACCGGGCCTCATAATCACGCCCTATCAATTTTCGCGAACTCCTAAAATTCCCATGAATTTAAGAAAAAAAAATTACAGGGAAAATCAAAGTCTTTACATTCTCCCCACCTCAAGGATTTACGTCCCTATAAGATACAACTTGAACTAAGGGAACGAGTGGGGGTACTGAGCACACATCTGAGCCTCCCACTCCCATGTGCTTTTCTGGAGGTTCTTGTGCTGCCAGAGAACATGCACCAGAGTTATCGACCTTCCATGATGGACTCGCTCTTGTCGATTCCCAATCTCCATTGGAACCTCCATAAAAGTCACCTCATCGTCAACGTCCATCTCTCTATGATTAGTGATGTGAGAATGGTCATGCACGCATATCCCCCACTGGGATACATGAAAGGCATTGTGCAACTAGAGCAACTGAGGTGGAAGATCTAAGTGGTATTACACCTCACCAACTCTACCGAGGATCTGAAAAGGTCTGATGAAACACGGAGATAACTTGTTTCCTCGGCCAAATCTCTATAGACCTCATCGGGGTGAGACCCATAGAAAGGCATGGTTGCCATCCTAGGACTCTAGTGGACTCCGTCTCCTATTGGCATACAACATCTACCTACTCTGTGTAGTCTTCATCCACTCTTGGATGATATGAACCATCACTGTGGTATCCCGTAACATCTCTGGTCCCACTAGTTCTAACTCCCTAGGGTTAATCCCGCATAAGGGTTATCTACAAGGTCACCCGTGTAATGCCTCAAAACGTTCCATCCCACTGGTGGAGTGATAGCGGTTGTTGTATGAAAACTCCACCAAATGTAAATAATCCTCCCAGCTGTGACCGAAGATGAGAACTCAAGCACTCAGGATGTCCTCAAGTGTCTGAATAGTCCGCTCAGTCTGACCATCCGTCTAAATATTGAAGGCGGTGCTCAAATGAAGATGTGTACTGAAATCCTCCTAAAACCCCTTCCATATCCTGGAAGTAAATCATTCATCACGATTGGAGAAAATCTTCGAGGGTAATCCATGTATCCATACAACCTCCTACACATAGAGGCGTCCTGGGCTCTCTAGTGAACCATGCTCTCTGATTGGTAGGCAGTGAGCCAACTTGGTGAGTTGGTCAACGATCACCCAAATCGAGTTGTGGCCCTTGTATGTACGTGGAATACCTATCACGAAGTCCATGGATTTCCCGTCCCACTTCCACTCTGGGACTTCTAATGGCTGAACCAGGCCTGTTGGTACCTGATGGTCGACCTTCACTTGCTGACTAGTGAGACATCATGAGACAAGCTCCGCTACTACCTTCTTAACACCTAGACACAAGTGTTGTAATAAAAGTTCTTCATACATATTATCCACTATTGTATGCACCTCTAGAGGGGACTTGTGGAAATTTGTCAATACTTCCCCTTGAAGTGACACTGGCACCATAGTATGTCCTCTGAAGAGGATGATGTGCTCCCCACCTTTAGAAAATCAATTAGGTGCCAAAATGTGGATATCTGAGCACACCATGTCTCACAGTCAGCGCCTCCACGCTGTGCCTCCCTGAATCGCGGAAGATGAGGAGGAGTGACTGTAAGAGACTGATGGAAAGCTGCTCCATCTCAGTCCACAAAGGATATCTGTAAAGCATCCAGCTGCTCTGTCGCCCCTCCTAGAAACTGTATTCCAGATCTTCTACTGAGTGCTTCTACTACAACATTCCCCTTTACAAGATTATATACAATCTCAAAGTCATTGTCCTAGAGGAACTCAATCCATCACCATTGTCTCATGTTCAGGTCCTTCTAAGAGAAGATATAGCTGAGACTTTGGGGGTCAGAGTGGACTATGAAACACTCCCAATCAGATAGTGTCGCCACATCTTCAAGGTGAAGACCGCTGGTGCTAACTCCCGGTCATGGGTGGCATATTTTTTTCTCATGTTTCCCGAGCTGATCACTATCATAAGCGATCACTGCTCACTCCTGCATAAGAACACATCAGATTCTGGTCCCTGATGCGTCGTAGTAAACTACATACCCTACGCTCTCCTCTAGAAGCCTCAAGATGGGGGCACTAGTCACCCTCTGCCTCAGTTCCTGAAAGCTCTACTGGAATCTCTCTGACCACATAAATGGTTGCCCCTTCTTCTTCAAGGCTGATAATGGTGCTGTAACTCTGGAGAAGTTTGATACAAACCTCTAGTAGTATCCAGCCAAACCCAGAAAACATCATACCTCGGTTACACTCCTAGGTAGCTCCCAAGCAAGTATCTCCTCATTAATCTCTTGATCTATGGAAACTATGTCCTCTGAGATGAAATTTCCTAGAAAGTGATCCTCTTGGATCCAAAAATCGAACTCCGAGAGCTTACCATAATGCTAGTGCCCTCAGAGTGTGTCTAATACTACCTGCCAATGGTAGGCATGCTCCTCCGCAATAATCGAGTAGATCAGAATGTTTTCGATGAAGACTACGACAAAGCGATCGAGGTATGGATGGAAAATCATGTTCATGGGTCTGATGAATAATGTTGGAGGATTGGTTATGCCAAATGGCATAACCAAGAACTCATAGTGGCCATACCGACATCATAAGGTCGTCTTATACACATCCACATCTCGAACTCTGAGCTGGTGATAGCCTGATCTGATGTATATCATGGAGAACCACCGAGCTCCCTTTTCTAATCAAAGATATCATCAATCCTCAAGAGTGGATACTAGATCTTCATGGTCACCTGATTAAGGAGACGGTAGTTGACACAAAGCCTCATACTTCCATACACCTTCATGGCGAACAGAATCGGCGCTACCCAGGGAGAAACACTGGGCCGGATGAATCCCTTCCCCTACAAGTCTGCCTCTTATAACTGCAGCTCATGATGATCAGAGGGAACCATCCAATATGCTGGTGTAGATATTGGTGTCATCTCGGGGTATATGATAATGTAAAATTCAACCTCTCTTTGAGGAGGTATACCAGGAACATCATTAGGGAAAAAATCTAATACTGGTTCAGCACTACAGGATAGCTCGGACTCTCCACATCAACTTCTATGAGGGTACAACAGGCCAACTGATGAGTGATCGGCTGCACCCAACTTTGAGTAAGTCCATCCTACACTACAAAGTCTCCCTTCTTGTCGGTGAAGGTATACCTAGTCCCATTCATGCAGACACACCACACTTTACACCTAATACAGTCAATCTAAGTACCGACTATAGATAAATAGTCCATACACAAGAATGTTGTAACCCACACTCTTTGATTTTCATGATCACAATCACTTTCATATGTGTTTAACTTTGTTTTTAAGTGTTGTGGATGATAGGCAAAAGATTGCCAAAGGATTGGCCCATGAATGGACAAGAAGTGGACTGAAATTCAGTCCACCGGCCAACCGGTGTGATAGCACCGGCCAGCCGGTGGAACTGGCAGAGGCATTGCCCACTGGCAGGTTCCACCGGTCGACCGGTGGCTCTGTCACCGGTCGACCTGTGGCATCCAGCTCAAATAGTTTTTGCTACTGTCTTGCCATCGGCCAGCCGGTGGCTCCTCCACCGGTCGACCGGTGGAGCCTGGACCAAGACTCTTCTGCTATGTCTTGCCACCGGCCAGCCGGTGGCTCTGGCACCGGTCAGCCGGTGGCCCCTGTACAGGAATCCTATGCCTTTTTGCAAACACCGGCCAACCGGTGGGCCTGCACCGGCCAGCCGGTGGACACAGTCAAACTAGCCGTTGGGCTGTTGACCAGCCTGTCCACTTGGCTCCCAACGGCTCTTTTAGCCTCTCCAACGGCTCTGAAGCCTCCCCAAGGGTTCCATGCCTATAAATAAAGGCCAAGGAAGCCCTGGACAACTACCGGAACTATACGAAAGCCCACGGACACCTTGTTGATCATTTGGCGTACCTCCGGTGCTTTCCTCCAAAGGAACCCCAAGTGCTCCAACAACTTCCACATCCAAGGAGCTCCTCCAAAGAAGCTTGGAAGCGGCCTTCAACATCTCCATCCATTCAAAGGCGCCCAAGGCTTCTCAAAATACGGTTTTTATTGTTTATTCTTTTTGAGCTTAAAATTGGGTTTGTGCCTACAAACCCCAAACCCTTTTCTCATCCCCCTTTCTTTTGGGTTTCACCTCACCACTAAGGTGTGAAAAGGTTTCTTCAAGCCTTTCCTTTTAAAAGGCTTGTGTTTCGGTGAGCTAGCCTTCACCCGTTAAAAAGGCTAGTGGGTTCTTGCTAAACCATCAAAAGCAAGTGGGTTCTTGCTAAACCACTAAGAAGCAAGCTGTAATAGGTCCTAGTGCTACCTCAAATCCTAGTGGGTTTCTTGCTAAAACCATTGAAAAGCAAGCGGTAGGAATCTCTCAACGGTTGAGTTGGGAGCGGAGACGTAGGCCGGGTTTTGGCCGAACTCCGTTATCAATTTTGTGTTTCTTGCCTCTTTATTTCCGCTGCACTTTCACTTTGATTTTTAAATTGTTAATTAATTTTAAAAGGCAATTCACCCCCCCTCTTGCCATCAATTCCCTCGGTTTGTTCCGAACCAACAATTGGTATCAAAGGGAAATTTGTGTAATACCCTAACCGGTTACAAATTTTAAGATCCATTAAGATGGCATCTACCTCTTTCGCCCCCGAGGGCTACTCATTGGGTCGGGCTCCATTTTTTGATGGGACCGACTATAATTATTGGAAAACCCGCATGAATACCTTTCTTAGAAGCATAGGATATCCCATTTATAAAATAGTCATGCAAGGTTACACTTTTCTACCCCCGAAGAATCCAAATGGACCCCCGCCGATATTAGAAACTTTGAGCGTGATGGAAAAGCCATGAATGCTCTACATTGCGGCCTAGACCGAAATGAATTCAATCGAGTGTCTACCTGCACCTCCTCACATGAAATTTGGAAACTTTTAGAAGTAACTCACGAGGGCACTAACAAAGTCAAAGACACTAGATTGGATATGTTTAGGCAAGATTTTGAGTCTTTTTCAATGCATCCAAATGAGTCTGTTTCTGATATGTTTACTCGCTTTACTGACGTGTGCAATGGAAGGAAATCTCTTGGTGATGATGTTTCAGCCGAGACGATGGTCAAGAAGATCTTATGGGTCCTTCCGAGCTCATGGGCACCAAAGGTGACGGCGATCCAAGAAGCTAAGGACGTCAAAAATATGCCGGTAGAGGAGCTCATCGGATCTCTCATGACTTATGAGATCACGATGAGGAGGCAAGCTCAAAAGGAGGGCACACCAATCAAGACACCAAAGAACATTGCCCTCAAGGTTCAAAAAGAAGTAAGCTCCTCCTCATCCTCATCTTCCTCATCTCCTTCATCTTCAAGCGGCGACTCGGAAATGGAGAATCTCGCCCGCCAAATGCACAAGTTTATGAAGAAACACAAGAAGAAGAAATCCCGCAAGCACCGAAAGCATGAACCCACCGAAAAATCCGAGCCCAAGGTGAAATGCTACGGGTGTGGCCAAAAAGGGCATTACAAGCCCGATTGCCCACTCAACAAGAAACGGACCACGCCAAAGGAGAAAGGAAAGAAAAAGGTCCTTAAGGCGACATGGAGTGACACCTCATCATCCTCCTCCTCCTCCTCCTCAAGCGACCAAGGTACAAAATGCCTAATGGCAAAACATGAGGTAACATCTTCCGACTCCTCCTCCTCTTGCTCTTCAAATTCAAATTCTTTCAATCATTTGTCTTATGAAGAACTCCAACATGTTAGGGACCAACTTGAAAATGGTTTTCATGAACTTTCTTCAAAATTTGTCTCTTTAAAAAAGTCTTTCAAAAAACTCTCCTCCGAAAAAGAACAACTTCTCAAAGAGAAGGAAGAGTTGTCCCTTAAAATCCAAAATTTTCCAAATGTTGATTCTATGGAATCAACCATTAAAGACCTAAGGGAGACCCTAGCCAAGTTCACCCAAGGTGAACAAAATTTGAACAATCTCCTAGGTTCCCAACGAATATCTAGAACCACCCAAGGGCTAGGATATACCAATATAGCTTCCTCCTCCCATGCACCAACTGTTTTTGTAAGGGGGAGCTCTAGTTATAAATTTTGTAATTATTTTAAAAAACCTGGGCACCTTATTTATGAATGTAATTGTAAAAACGCCCGGTACGGTCAACCCAAATCCATTTTTTATTCGGACGAATTTTATAGGAGAAGACCCTCTATGAGACAAGTTTGGATTGAAAAATCCCTTCTAGAGAGTCTCTCCGGGCCAAAATTTATTTCCTCTCCCCGGTGATTTATTGTTTTTATTTAGGGGGAGTTAGGTTCTTTTAAGCCTTTTTGTGAATTAAAAATTTTTTCATTCAAAATTCTCATTTAAAATTTTTTATTCAAAACATTCGATTCAAACTTTCAATTTCAACTCTTGGTTTCAAATTTCAAAATTCATTTGGTTTTTGATTCAAAACTTTCAATTCAAACTGTTATTCAAATTTTTCAATTTAATTTTCAAAAATTCCAATTGATTTAAAAATCTAGTTTTTCAAACATTTCCCTCAATCAAGTTTTATGCCCCATTCTTTTTTGATAATCACAAAGGGGGAGAAATTTCTTGATTGATTGGGGGAGAATCTTTTCTCTCATGCTTAGTATTTATTTTCAATTTATCATTTAGGCATGCCTTTCATTTATGTTTTTACATTGCTTTGATAAGTGATTGTGATCATCAAAATAGGGGGAGATTGTTGTACCCCACACTCTTTGATTTTCATAATCACAATCACTTTCATATGTGTTTAACTTTTTTTTTAAGTGTTGTGGATGATAGGCAAAAGATTGCCAAAGGATTGGCCCAAGAATGGACAAGAAGTGGACTGAAATTCAGTCCACCGGCCAACCGGTGTGATAGCACCGGCCAGCCGGTGGAACTGGCAGAGGCATTGCCCACTGCCAGGTTCCACCGGTCGACCGGTGGCTCTGTCACCGGTCGACCTGTGGCATCCAGCTCAAATAGTTTTTGCTACTGTCTTGCCACCGGCCAGCCGGTGGCTCCTCCACCGGTCGACCGGTGGAGCCTGGACCAAGACTCTTCTTCTATGTCTTGCCACCGGCCAGCCGGTGGCTCTGGCACCGGTCAGCCGGTGGCCCCTGGACAGGAATCCTATGCCTTTTTGCAAACACCGGCCAACCGGTGGGCCTGCACCAGCCAGCCGGTGGACACAATCAAACTAGCTGTTGGGCTGTTGACCAGCCTGTCCACTTGGCTCCCAACGGCTCTTTTAGCCTCTCCAACGGCTCCGAAGCCTCCCCAAGGGTTCCATGCCTATAAATAAAGGCCAAGGAAGCCCTGGACAACTACCGGAACTATACGGAAGCCCACGGACACCTTGTTGATCATTTGGCGTACCTCCGGTGCTTTCCTCCAAAGGAACCCCAAGTGCTCCAACAACTTCCACATCCAAGGAGCTCCTCCAAAGAAGCTTGGAAGCGGCCTTCAACATCTCCATCCATTCAAAGGCGCCCAAGGCTTCTCAAAATACGGTTTTTATTGTTTATTCTTTTTGAGCTTAAAATTGGGTTTGTGCCTACAAACCCCAAACCCTTTTCTCATCCCCCTTTCTTTTGGGTTTCACCTCACCACTAAGGTGTGAAAAGGTTTCTTCAAGCCTTTCCTTTTAAAAGGCTTGTGTTTCGGTGAGCTAGCCTTCACCCGTTAAAAAGGCTAGTGGGTTCTTGCTAAACCATCAAAAGCAAGTGGGTTCTTGCTAAACCACTAAGAAGCAAGCTGTAATAGGTCCTAGTGCTACCTCAAAGCCTAGTGGGTTTCTTGCTAAAACCATTGAAAAGCAAGCGGTAGGAATCTCTCAACGGTTGAGTTGGGAGCGGAGACGTAGGCCGGGTTTTGGCCGAACTCCGTTATCAATTTTGTGTGTCTTGCCTCTTTATTTCTGCTGCACTTTCACTTTGATTTTTAAATTGTTAATTAATTTTAAAAGGCAATTCACCCCCCCCCTCTTGCCATCAATTCCCTCGGTTTGTTCCGAACCAACAAAGAAAACATCGTAAGGACTCAACGCCGCTACTAGGAGACACAGTCAACACTCTCACCTCCGAGAGCAAGCTCACACTGCCGGAACTACTGCGTAATCATCAAATCTAATCCTGTAGGAGTCTCTAACAATAAAGATCAAGTCAACAGGTGTGTTGGAATCATTGAGCTCCGAACGATGGTGGCGAAAATGAATGAGTGACTGGAACCTGTGTCTATAAGTACTGCAGCTATGGTGGAGTAGACACCGATCGTAACTCGAATCATCTCCAGAGTGCCATAATTGTAAGCCTCAGCTACCTGGAGAGGATCTCTCCCATATCCACCTGCTCACTATGGTCGGGATGGACCTTCTGATTGTGGTGGCGGTAACAGCTTGTAACGTCATCCACTGCCAGTAGAACGACTAGCTCCTTTGAAACGTCCACCTGCGCCCTGCGGATCACCTCGATCAAACCTCTGCCTCTGCCTGGGAGGTCCCACAACTGTATGCGGATCATCCGAATGGAAGGTCGTATAGTCACGAGCCATGTGACCCTGCCTACTGCATATGAAACACTTCTTGTTCCTCACATGACTAGCTCTGTCTCGTGTGCCTCACACAATTGAACCCGAGTTCTGAGGTCGTCCACCAGATGGTTTGGTCCGCTTGGATTTTTGTGACATATGTCTGCTGCCTACTATACACGATTCTGTTATGTGATGCCCAATAGCAGGTCTCACTATTGGGGACTACTCAGGAAGGAATCTCTCCACTAAAACGGATCTCTCCAACACCCTCTCCTGTTTCGGGATGCTGAGGGAGATCATCGAAGCCCTGATCTTTCACCCTGATCCCCTACTCGAAGGTATGGGCCCAAAATAATGGGTTCCGCACAATATCTATTGAGTAACGCGATAGGTTGGTGAACCTCACTATATATTGTTCCACCACCATGCTACCCTCCTGTAGATGATGTAGCTCCAGTATCAGCACTACACATAGGGTGGCTGGGACAATCTCTACTTGAAATAGGCTCTCGAATTCTGAGCAGATTAGTTTTGCCTCGTCATGCACCTAGAGCATCATGCTCCACCATCTACCTACAGCAGCCTGAAGGAGAATCGCGACAAGGGATCACTATAAGGTTAGCTGGTGTCCCTACCAGTCTAAAGACTCTCACCACAGCCTCCTGTAAATCCTTAGATGCCTGCAGGTCTGTCTCGCCTCTATATTTGGGTGGATCCTGGTGATGGAATTCGTGTAACGTGCTCAGGTGGCGTGCACTCTCTACTTCTAGGGATAGTGTCATCGATGGACCAATGGATAGTGCTACCGTCAGTGCATCCGCTGTTATAGGTCCCTACACTGAGGCCTTATCGCTCGGTGGGCTGCCATCTCGTATAAATCCTGGACCCTGGCTGGCTTTCTGCATGGAAAAATCCTATAAAGAAAAAGGTTCACCGTGGTCAAAATGATATACTTTGTGATATTACTCAAAGCCATCACAATGAAAAATCTTCAAAACACTCACGCACTCAGTTTTTTAGATTCATTGAGTCAGAACACAGAAGTCAGGGTCATGGTGTATGGATACATCAGCTGCCACACCATCATTGGACCCCCTGAACTGAAAACCAAACTATGTACCCTTAGCACTATCACATCATAGAAAAGATAAGATTCCTATGTTTTGTGATAGAAACGACTCATATGATACTAATTTGTCATGACCTGTCCTTGTGGCCCATGTCGTGACTACCCCATACCCGCCTTATATAGGACTGGGGCTGGAGACTAGCTCTAAAGGCGTAATTCCCTAAAACTGGGAAGGAATTGGATTTATACCATATAAACACAGATAGTAGATACAATCACGAGTAAAATTAATAACCAACAAGTGACAACAGTATGCGAAAAGGGGATAGAATACAATCCCAACTGGAAAGTACAAGAAACTGAAGGTACAGGTACAACTGAGGAGAAAAGAAAAACAGCCTCTCAGTCATCCTCCGAGGTTCCTACCTGAAGGGTGGGTACATATATCCTCCTCAGCACTCCACATCCTTCCATCTGTTCTGTCTACCATCACGCCTCAAGGTCCTCCTCTGGGTATCGTCCAGTCCTTGTACTCTCACCCTCAGTCAGCACTATCTGTCATCTACATCCAACACAAGGAGGTGTGGGTATATCTCGTGTAGGGGTGAGTATAATGACACTCATTTGGGACCCTGAGACCCTCAAGGTCTCACAAAATCCAACAAGGATAAACCACATGGTATGAAATCAACATATAACCCCACTTAGGTATCTGCCCATACACATACTTCTGTTATCTAGTATTCCATCTCAATTATGAGGTAAACACAATGATACTGACTCATCTCACACAATTATATAACATTTTTAGAGTGTTCGAGATGATTAGATATACCCACTAAATCATCAATTCTGTTGAACCCACACATGATCCAGGAACTAAAATCTGTACTATCGAACCCACAAAGGATCCAGGAACAATATCTGAGTTTTCGAATCCATACAGGATACAGGAACAATATCAGAGATTTCGATCCCACACAAGATCCAGGAACAGTAGTCAAAGCTGTCAAACCCATAGAGGATCCATGAATAGTAGTCAGAGTTGTCGAACCCACGTAGGATTTTGGAACAGTATTCGGAGCTGTCGAACCCACAAAAGATCCAGGAATAGTATCCAGAGCACAGCCAGCCATGGGGTTCCTCACAAAGCATGCTTGATTCTGGGAGGTTCAACACCTCATTCAAAGTTTCGATACATCCAATACCACGAGGTCCCATTTCTATGTTTCCAAAAGATCCATCTTTCCAAAAAAAACCCAATACAACAGACGGTGCATCAATCAGACGCTTGGTCTTACTGTTATTGGAATTTCAGTTCTGAGGGACCAGTTGGAATTACTTTCCATCCAACTTGGCCATACCCCAACTGTGTCCAAACCATTATTGGGGTATTCAAAAAGAACCGTCTTCCTCCAAGGTTTCTATATCCGCAGACATTTCATCAATCGGGCCCCCATAGGTCATGTTACGGGAAAACGAATGGAAATAGGCCGAACGGGTTCGGGTCCAATCCATCTCGGTCGGACCGACCCGACCCAACCCTTATCCAAACTAGAGTCCAACATGGTCCTTGTGTCCGACCTAGTTTGTGGGTCTGACCCGGTCTGGGGGTCTGACATGGTTTGTGGGGGTGGCCCGACCCATGTGAGTGGGCTAGCCCGTGCGGGGTCCCACTTACGCGGGGTCCTGCCCATGCTGGGTCCAGCCCGCGCTGGATCTGACCCATGCTGGGTCCCACCCACTGTGGGTTCAGCCTGCATTGGTCCTGCGGCTGGTGGCCTATGGGATCTTCCCTATCCGCATCTAGGGGGAGGCCATGCCCCTAGAAACCCAAACGGCTTATCCATTCTGGTGGGTTCCAAAACCGTAGCCATGTATTGTCGGTCTGTGTCACGTAGGACCCACACGATGGGTCCAACTCCTCCCTAATGGCCGAGCAGAGAGACGCCTCCCATGCAGCCCAGTTGCTCCACACCTCCTCTGGCAGCCCGATGGATCGGGCTTCTAGTCCATCTTGTGGTCGACCTTGTGCCGGCCACCGCTGCACCACCGCGGCCAAGACACGGGCCCCATTTTGCTCCACCGCACGACGTGGTTGCATCATGACTTCTAGAGAAACATGATGGCTCGAGCCGCCTGTTTTCTTCACGGTTGGGATTACGCCGGCCACCGCTGCACCGCTACAGCCCATCGGCTGAAGGCTACTCCTCCGGCGGTGCGGTTATGCCGCCGCCATCCATGCAATGACGTTCGTCGGTTCCATCCTCTGATAAACATTCCATAGGCACCATACGAGTTATGGTGGACCGATTTTCATTCCAGATGTAGTTGTGCACTCTTTGAAACGTAACCATCATTATGAAACCATTGTTGATGATAATTTCTCATCCCGGACTCATTCCTCTTTTAGCGTCAAATTCCACAAAGAATGTGGAGGGTTTGGGTCGTGTTTGTTCGGCTCGCACCCTTAGAGTTAGGGTGATAGCATGAGGCTTTGATTAATAACCATAAATGGAAAATGAAGAATGAGAATCAAAATAAAGTTTGACCCCCTACCTTTTTTCATTGACAGAGTCGCGGGGAAGAAGACAGTGTTATCGTCATTCTTCACGTCTGGCACGCACTTCCAATCCAAGATCGTGTGTCGGTTCATTGATGATGATGTGGATGAATGATCGGTCAAAGACGTCCCATGTAGAGGGGGGTTCCGAGGAAGAATGTCAAAGACGCTCCACGCTAGTGTTCTTCATTGGAAGAACGTGTTCTTCATTCTTTGTTGGTGAGAGATTTTCTCCCCAATCTCTCTCCTCCCTATGTTCCGCAAAGTTGAAAAATGCCAAGCCAAAAATAATAGTTTATCATATCCTATTAAAATTTTGGCATAATATTCAAATGGATTAATTAATTAATTGAAATCATTGGCTCATTTAATTAACGAGGAGGATAAGTCATATCAAGTGATAGGGGAGTTGAGGAGGCTCCCCTACACTTAATTGAAGGTGGAGGGTTTCTCCCCATTAAAGGGGTGTTTTCAGAGGGTTTGACCTCGGGTGGTCCCCACCACAATAACAATAAGAGGAGGTTTAGACCTCGTGTGGGCCCCACCTCCATAACATCTCATTAGAGGTTAAGGTGTGGTGGTCCCCACCTCCCACCTCAACATGAAGGTTTTATCCAACGAATAAAAATATAGTTTACAAAACCTTATTTTTATTTAATTCATTCATCAAGAACCCAAAAACTAACTTTTATTTCCTATCATCTGTCATCAAGGTGAAAGTCTTCTTAAGTGAATATTAGTGTTGCAAGCTCAACAGTGCCCTTAAATTTAAATTCCGAGCACCAGTTCATAATTTATAAAAACCCATTCGTATGTTTACTGAATGTACCAGAACAAAACCTTAGAAATTGATTTTGGGCACACCTAGCCTCTGAATCACGCGCCGTCAATTTTCGTGGACTCGTAAAATTCCCATGTATTTAAGAAAAAAAAATTTCCACATAATTTACAAGTCTTTACATAAATGGTCAAATATGTACATTTTTTTCAATGATATGGAGGACAACCAATGAATATATCATGAAAGATTTTTTTAGTATTAACAAAGAGTCCCTCCTCCACCTAGTGATGTGTTGAACCTATAAGATACTCTGGAAATTTTGAATGGATGTAAAAATAATAGAATTAAAATTGAAGATGATAAGTATTATAAGAAAAGAGTATTATTTATGTTTAATCAAACTTTTATTTGTCCATGGAAAGGATATTTTTTCACCCTTAAGTATCAAAATCGGTTCTTAATATATCTTATGAAGAATTAGAACAACATCATTCTATGTAATTATATTATACATCACATGTGTGAAATGATCAAGGAAACATCGAAATCTATATCTCTATTTTATTCAACGGTAATTTATGTAATTTTTTTTAAAGGGTGTAGTTGGTCCGAATGAATAAGTAATTTACGGTTATGTGTTTTTTATCTAAAAGAATAAAATAAGAAGGATGAAAATTAGCTAGAATCCTTGGGAAAGGTCTTGTCTAGAAGAAAATGAATTTTTTTGATATGTTCAATCCAATTAAGTATCCTTCAAAACATAATATCAAATGTGAACATAGTTTGAAACCAGATAAATTAGTTGAATACTCAAGTGAAGAGGTAGAAGATGCAGAAGTTTCACCTAAGGAATATTCATTTATCGACAAATGAAACAGTGACCTACCTATTCATCTAGATATAGTTTCAAAAGATTTAGATCCTGATAAAAGAAGTTTGTATATAGTAAAAGAGTTTTCTATTGAAAAAGAGCATACTGTTGAAGAAGATCCTTTTGTTGAAGAAGATCATTCAACTGTGGAACAGTCATAAAAACAAGTTGAATCTAGAATATTTTTATATAATGAGGAAATTATTGAAGATGATTTTCAGATAGCTAGAAAAAGAGATGGGTGATACAGATATAGATGAAAATTTTTAAATGGATCAAAAGACTGAAACTCTTAGTCCTAGAATAGATGAACATATTGAGGGTGATCAGCAACCAAATTTATAAAGTATTGACGTTCCCAATCATGTTTTCCATATCTTTGTGGATACCTGGTACATTTTTCCTAATTATATTGATGTGAATAATACCCAATATTCCTTTTTAAATGGAATATATATTTCCACTATTTTCAATTGAAACCAATTTATGCTATTGGTGTAACCTTTTATAAAGTGTTTGAACTAGTTTCAGTTCTTATTATAAAATATACTCAAGAATTTTATGATTTTGGGAGTCCTAGTGATCTAAACGATTTTGGAAACACATTATCATCTGGATTTAAAGAGATCATGAAGTCACTACCTACTTATATGACTAATCTCAAGGAAAGAGATGCTAACTTGTAATTGAAGAAAATTATATGGATGATTCACCCAAATATGATTCATGAAATTTATGATGCTTGAACTGAGAAAAATACCTGAGTGATGAGGTGAAGTCTCTCAGATCTACGGTTGAAGATATGCAGAATGTGTTGAAAACTGGACAAGCTCTTTTAGATTATCTTATTGAGGTAGTTGGAGAAAAAATCCCACAGAAGTTTTTATCTATAATTCAACCAAACCTATTTACCATTAATAAAATAATGGGTTATAGCAACACCAATATAATTAGTGAGATTCATGCAATTGTTATTGGGCTTAATAAGCTGAAAGTTGAGTATAAGTGATTTATAAAATTTTTTATAAATCAACTTAAATCTCTCACAACAACTGTTACAGCTTCAACTACCTCTGGACCGTTATCTCATCCTATGGATATTGATTTAATCAGAACAATTTTCAATGAATAACTTCAATTAGTGTTGATTATTGTTAATAATGAAATTTTCTCTATTCTCATCAAGAATAAAGGCCGAGTTATTGATTTGGTGAGAATCCATTCGAATATTAGTAATGATTCCCAAGAATAAATATCTATGAATATGGATGTATACAATATAATTATTCATTCTAAGCATGATTTGAACAATCAATGCATGTATATTATAGAGTATTTAAAAATTACACCTGTTTTTCAAGCTATCAATACTCATGTTAAAATTAGAAAAGATTTCACTAGTCATTTGTAATAGTGTTTTGGAAAAAAGATGACTTGGGAAGGATACACAGTATGGAGGTGAGATCGTCACAAATTTCATGAAGTTTTTAAAGACTTATCTCCATGTGAAGTGTAATTCCATTATGGCTCTTGTAGCTGCACCTTTAAATCTTGGTTCTACTCCTTTCTCATCCACATCCTTTGATCAATCTTCCATGTCTGTATCTAAGGCAATGAGTTAGATCAAACATGCTATTATTGAACAATCCTTACATTGATTGTCCACCATAGCTTCTATTTACCCTTCTATATTTGAATGATAAACTCTTCCTTCTCTCACAGTTGGATAAATCCCTTCTACCACTTCTTTTACTCATGTGGATCCTCCAGATGTTTCTACCTAGGGAAGCGGAAAGTTTGTTGGATCTGACGTGAAGTGAATAATGTATTTTGATAGGGATGTATTACATATTGCATTCATGATGTACTGAAATATCTCATTATCATTAATACAATGTTCACTATTGTTGTTATTTTTTGTAATTACCATCATTCCATCATTATTTTATTATTCTCTTTTTTGATAATCCCAAAAGGCATAAAAATAAGAAAATCCATTTATGGATAAAGAATCTCATTTAGAGAAGAACAATTTTTATGCAACTTATCACACATATTCTCAAAATATTTTCCTTATTAAAATATATGGGATATAAATTCCAAGATTTCTGTTCATAAAAAGGATGGATATTGTTGAACTCATCAAGTTTAAATGACCACGAATCATGTTTAACATCTTACGAATCATGTATAGATCATGTAAACTATGATATATCTTGTTCTATTATGTTTTATTATACTAATGATTCTATACAATACATTATGTGAGTATTTATTCATAAAAAAATTACAAATACCTACCAAAGTATGAGACACTGCTTCTATGATCACTGTCTCACTCTTGGTGGGAAAAAATTGGTTATGTCCTAGACACCATAACCCATACACTGTGACCATGATACTGATTCCATATTTTTATGATGTTTGTGACAGTGTAAGATTGACACCACTTCTAGATTTTCATAATGGACTTGAAACCATTTCCTTACTTCCATTTCAAAGACACTGTTACCAGAAACAATTCATAATTTTGACAAATTAATAGACACCATCATCAGAGACACCACCTTCTTGACTTCATAGTCTTGCATATCATTGCAGAATTCATAAAGGACAAGACATCATGACCATTCAATCAGCTTCAAATTTTTTAAAATTCCATTCTACCACAATCATTCCACCGAAATTGTGCTACTGGTTTTAGATCCCAGTGAAACTATGGAAGCATGTCTAAATCACCACTCAAATTAAAAAGAGAAGACAATGTTCCAAGTAACAATGTTTTAAGACAAATACTATGACACTACTCCATACATTACCACTTTTTGGTCTTCTTAAAATTAAATTTAATGTTATTTCTAATGGTCATATATGATTCATTTGATGACACTTATATAATTAATTTTCTTTTTCAGATATTTCATCTGATCGTATAAGGAAAGAGGGGTATAAATCATGAAATCTGTCGGCTCCAACACATGAAACTGAAATAGAACGAAAAGTGTGTCACTTGATCAATAGAGTTCGATAAGTTGAATGCAAGAATCCGAAAAAAACACATAAAATATAGAAAACACAGAGACATATCAATTCTTGATATCTAAACTAATGTAGATTAGAACCTAAAACATCCTCACAACAACAACTATAAGAATAACAGGAGATACAAAGCACATCTCATCGAACTGGAAACCAGAGCATGAGACTCATGGTAATCTTTTTTGACAACAGTACTTCAGAATCATATATGCTATATCATAACAGTCTAATGTTTCATATAATAACACTCATAGAATTTCTAATCCTTTCTCATTACCTTTTCTATGTTGTGTACGGAATGTATTAGTTTTCGAGTTGTGTGTATGTTTGTATTAAAACACACATTATATCCTACTGTAAAAGGGTAGATACAAGATATCCTAATTAAAAAAATATTTCTATATATTGTTTCATCCACATATAAATTTGTCAGAGGTCATGTGTGACCTGGTTGTTAGTTCTCCCATGTAGAATTGTGTAAGATGTCTAGTTACCTGGAGAGTCCTTTCTAATGTCGTTAATCTTGATACAAGGTTTTGATCAATATATATATATATATAACATGGTGCAAGGTGATCCCCAAGTGAAGTGGATTAGGTCTTGGCTTGAGACAGAATAACTTGTTTTATCTGCAAGGTTTTACAATTTAGTCTCTCGTTGTTTCAATGTTTTTTGTCATATAACTAAATTATACATTGACAGTTAGTTTTAAAATGCTATTATAACTATTTATCTTTATTAGAATAGTTTCATTAGTTGTATCAATATCTCATAGATATATTACTAAGAATTGATCAATCTTTTAATAATCTATTTTAGTAGTCCAACTATTATTCTTTTATTACCTAGAATAATTTTTATGTTTTCATTCTAATTGGGTGAATCATTTTTATAAACTTTGAAAATATATTTTTATAGGAACTCAATTAACCCAATCTTTTGTATCCTACTCTGAGGAACACAATACTTGAGTTGTCAATCATATCATTCCATTTTTTCAATTCTAGAAACAATATAGTTAATGGCACCAAAATGTAAATTAAAATGCGATTTAATATTCATGACCAAAAAAATCATCTAATAATAATCCTAAAACAATAGTTAATCTCCAATTAAGGGTAATTAATATAAGAAAATATATACTAGACACACAAAAATGTAAATTGGAATAAGTTCAGATCCAACTAACATCAAGGCAATCCAATGACCATCAATATACAAGAGGGATCCTCAAAGTGGTATCCCACACAGTAAGGCTTAACATGTCAGTTTCCCGACATACACAAGGCTCCCATTGTGAAAAGTTTGTCAATTTATTTTTTCCAATCCATGCCCACATTTTTAAAAATAGTTTCGAATCCAATACACTATTCTTTAGTGTTTGAAAGTTCATTTTCCATTTTAAATCATTGAAATTCCGTTCTCAAGGTAAAGACCCCTTTAAAACATGAACCCATGAATTTTTAATTTAACACATCTAATTACAAATCAAATATCATGGAACCTTTAATAACTATAACCAATTAAATGAATTAGAACTATTTAATAGATCCACATACCTCAAGAGAATAAAAAACCTAACCACCTCGGACAATGGGTATGGGAAACCATAGTATCTACCCAGTGAATTCCATGCATGACCACAAACTAAAAAGTATTGATTTAAAACACCATCAAACATCCAATCCCTAAATAAAACGATTATATAACCAAAATTGAGAGGGAAACTAAGAGAAAAGTCATACCACGATAGATAAGGTGCCAAGGCATGGTGATCAATCAGAGAAAGGATTGATCCGGATGGAGGAAGAGACCTCAAATTACCTAGGGTTGGATCTTTAGTAATGATGAGAAGGCTGTAAAAATCGAATATTCCCTCAAACACATTCAAGGAACCCAAAAATCATTATCTTGGGAAGTTACATGGAATGTAATCATTTAAATGACATCAATATCTTTTATTTTATGATATACCAAAAAAACATCACCTTTTTAATTAAAACCAAATTTTCATATTACAATATGTATAACCCTTAGATTATGTGTAATATCTCACACATTGAATCCAACTCATAGGATGAGTCTAAACATCATTAAACATCATGGAACCTCATTTAAAATAATTTAATTACCCATAAAATAGTAAAAATCATGGAAAATCTAAAAATATAGAGAATCCATGACACTACAATTTTAAGTATCCTCCCAATTCATGAAAAAAAATTCTTTCCCAACTAAAAAAGAAAACTATTAAAAAATATCAGAACATAATTCATAGAATGGTAATAGTGCATTACAATCTCCCCAAAAGAAAATATTGTTATCCCTAGATAGATATCAAGATATTGGATCCACAAAAAATAGTTCCCCATTAAAACCTCATTAATGAACTGCGCTCCCACATCTTGTAATGATCAGGTCTAAGTTTCCTTAGTAAATAGACCCTAGGAATCTTTTTATCATGTTTTATGTTATCATTAAGATTCATAATCTAGAATAGATACTCAACTAATATGGTGTTGTGTTCTACAAAAACATCACCCCATATAATAACATGGGAAGGATCAGGTGTATACATCTTCAACTGGGAAAATTGAAACAAATCATTTATTGAACTCAATAAAAATAGTAACAATAATAAGTCGGACACCCTCCCAAATCGATCAATGATTTAAAACGATCCCACAAACCTTGCATCAAACATACCCTACATACCCATTCAATGATGTCTAAAAAATGTGATACATTGAGAATGACCCGATCACCTACCTCAAACTCCAACAACTTTTGAGGATAGAATGCATAATATTTTCAATGACTGTATATTATTTTAAAATTAATCTTGATCAAATTCACCTCCTATGTCATTTCTTTAACAATACATGGGAAAACTAAGGATCACTCTCATAACTCGACCCATCACAAGGTATATCATCATGGCTACCCATCCATAGCCTCAAATGGAACCATACTAATTGAATATTGATTACTATTATTATAGGAAAACTCAACCAATGTCAAATGTCTCTCCCAAGATCCATCAAAATCATGCACACCTACTCAAAGTGTTTTTTCATGATCCTGAATTTCCCTATATATCTTTTAATGTGTCTACTAATGATAAGTGATGCTCAATTTCTCCTGGGAAACCATTTCCCCAAGAAAACCACACCAAAATCTTGATGAGGACTGCGATTCCCAATCCGAAAAAAACTATAGAGGAAAATCAATGAATTTTCAAAATCTCTTGGACATATAATTATCATATATTTTCTACATCCATCATCTGATTTATTTTCATGAAATGTATTGATTTATTGAGTTTGTTAATATCCACCCAAGTCACATCATTCCCATTCAGATTTAGTGGTAAACCAATGTTGAAATTTGGAGAAATTTCATCCCATTTCTATACAAGAATGAGTTAAAGTTTCAACAAACCTGAAGGTCTCATGGGTTCCTCCTTAACTCTTGGAAAAGTGAGCAATCGTAAAAGAAAATAGGAATCTAGACTTCTAATTCCCATAAACCAATACCAATTGCAAAAATCAAAGTACATCGTTTTATCGTTATGGTTCATGAACCAACATTATCTATTTCCACTATATAGAAACTCTTTCTTCAAGGAAAACGGAAACCTCATCTTGCTATTGAAGCATAATGCTTCATAGAGAGAGAAATATAACACGGACAGTGTCACCCCCACCATTTAGTTTTTCACTTAGAGTCTGCATTCATTTCAGTCATCTTCTTGATTATAAAATACTCATTAAAAATGAGATAACTTTTATTAAAATAAACACCTTTCCACTAACCTCGTCCACCCCTATGTTCATTTCATAAAACAAACTCACCAGAGACCACTATTAAAATGATTCCTTCCTTGATTATATCAGTCATTTTAAGCTCAAATCATTGGGAAAAACATTATTGTTACAAGGGTAAATATGATATTGATATCCATGGTATAATGATACTCATACAATCATCTATATCGTATGTTCCTATCTCTTGGTGTGAATATATATATAGGTCTTCTATAATTATAATACACCATAAACCACTCATCAATTAGATTATGATGCCACATTTTGAGCACATAAATAACATATTCTAACTGAAGATCATGGAGGGGTAGTTTTCATGTGAGGGTATAACTGGAATGACCAATAATCCACAAATCGTTTCCCCTAGATTAAGAAAAATCGCAAACCCATACAAGAAGCATCAGAGAATAAATCATAACCCGAACCTAGTTATGAAAGAATAAAAACTTGTACTAATGTATACCACATCTCCAGATCCCTAAAATAACTTTTAATCTTGTTGTTCCATTATCACATTACACCCTTATGGGTTAACGATTTCATAAAATATGTGAGCTTTCAAAGGTGTTAGACAAACCATCAATCTTAATCTACCATTCCCAAGAATCATTGTATATAATACCAATTTCCGGTAAACCTAAAAGACATAAATTCCTTCAACATTTAAGGATAAACTATCGAACCACTCTCCAATATCACATTCCATAGAAACCTAACTTCCTGGATCCAAAACTCACAATTGGAATGATTATAATACATACAATATTCCCTCATTAAAAGAGAAATTATATCAAAATGGTCTCTATCCTCCACCTTTGTATCAGAGTAGACTATGATATCATCTATTAGTGTGACAATGATCATTTCCAAGAACCAATAAATGATTCAGTTCATCAATTCCATGAATGTTGGGGGATCATTATTGATGCTAAATGGCATAACCAAAAACTCAAAATGACCATATCATATCTGAAACGCTATCTTGGGTATATACTCATATTGGAATATCATCTTTTGTTACCCAAACCGTTGACCAATATTATAAAACAATCAAGGATCTCTCGGTTGATCCAGGAGATAATCAATTCATGGTAAAGGATAATTTTTATTAACGGTTACTTGATTAAACTTATGATAGTCAATAAAAAGTCTAAGATGTCAATATTATTTCTTAGGAATCATTACAGGTGAATCCCATAATGACATGCTATGATGAATAAATACTTTAACCTCTTAGTCCAGAAGATTGAAATTATGTTCCACCAACTTTTCAAGTTCTATTTGACATGATTTCATTGATATTGGCAACTCTTTCAGGAGAAAATCCATGTAAAATTATACCACTCTCTATGGAAGTGAGCCGGAAAAAAACCTAAAATAAATTAGGGTACACACATAGAATTGTAGGTTATTGAATTATTAATAATATGTAATCTACTTCTTTTAACATTTCAATGATTTCCCTGAAATTAAAATATCATATGGAATAATGATCCCTTACCATCCCTATATTGAGTCTCACTCACCCAAAAAAGGTGTTTCCCCATCAGTTGATAACAACTATACCTAACGACGATAATAGTCTACTAGGATTTTACTCCAATGATCCAATACATGTAAATGATCAATTAAATGATGTCATCATCAAGAAATAAAAATTCTATTTCAATCTAAAAGTATTATAACCCCACCCAACACTTGACATATGTTAAACCATTTCTGGAAGTCTTTCACAAAGGAATGGAAGGATCAAAAATTAATTGGATAATATCAAAATGGAAACCCAATAATAAAACCAACTTTTATGATATAAATGAATGTGTAGAATCTATATCAAACAAATATAACAATATAAAAGATAAAATAAAGTGGGTGCCTCTAACAGTAGCTACCGATAATTTAAATTCCCCAAGAATACACTCGGTTACATAAATCCCTACAGATATAGCCACATAGACATCCCCCATGTCTTGAGAATGAGACCCAACACAATTGGAATTGTCAACCTGACCATGTGACCCCTTAGTGAAAGTAAATCCCACCATACTTCCTTGGAATGTCATATTAAAAAAATTATTCTAGTGAGAAGATTTACAGAAAATATAAATAGTTATGGATTCCTCTATACACTAAGGCATGGAATGAATAAACCACCCAATCAACAAGAGAAGAATCTATTAGTTCTCTATTGAATGTCATGAAACATGTCCCATATAAATCTGAGCACTTATGTTCTTTTTTTATATCTAGAATAAGTATCTTGACTAAATGATACACCCACTAATGCTGCTCCAAATAATTTCTTTCTTGTAATTTTTGAATTCACCAATGATTCTTTATCCATGACCTCTACAATGGTCACAAGGATCAAAAGAACTATAACAGACCAAAAATTGGGCCTCATCCCCATCTAAAACCTCAAAGAATTCATGTAATCATTAGTGATAAGAATAGGGTCCAGATGCACCATCTTAGCAATATGGGGGGAGTACTCTAGCACATTATGTTTCCCATTCTCCAACTGAAAAAACACCCATGCCATTTCGTCATGTAAATTATCAGGATAAAACTTCTGGTTGATGATATAACTGAAAAAAGCCTAGGTATGGCCTTCCTGCCACATATATTTTAGTGCAGAATCCCTCCATTAATATCCTGGTCCCTTAAAAATATTCATGGTCAATCCTAATTGATATTCCCCATGATTCTTAAAATAGTTTAAGATCGTTCAATTCAATAAAGACAATCTTCTAAAACTTGAGGTCCACTAACCTCACGAACAGAAGGTGTATGTTGCATGGAAAATTTAGATTCATGATCCAATGCTAATCCCAATTTTACATCCCCCACTAAACATAGAGTCTGAATGGTATAAATTAATACTTCATCCAATGAATGGTTCGTTGAAGGATCCTCTAGTAGAACTAGCATTTCAGTTTTCCCTATTGCATTTTAAGATATACTCCATGTGAAATTATCTATTAAAGACATCAATATAACAAATCACAAAAACTAACGAATTAAAAACAATAATACAAAAAAAAATAAAACAATATTAATTTAAGGTATTTATAAATTAACCAAAAAAGGCTGAAACCTATGGATTAAAAACGTTCATCTGAATAAACCCCACACATTGATTATTAAAATGGCCATAAACAAACCATGTTATCTTCCATTATAGAGAGTATAATTTCTAAAATACCTCCAATGCATTTTTTAAAATGAACTAAAATACACAAACATGAACAATAATGATATTTATGACAACCCATGGTGACTAATATTCAGTAATTGGAGTTAGATGGATATTCCCCCTTTCCACACATACAATCTGAATTCCAAAAATCCTAGCTCATTCTACCTAAGAAAAAGAACTAAATATAGAAGTACTGAAACACTTCAGGCTATGTAACCCCTTCAATTATAAATTGTAACAGACTAACTCAAGAGGACCAGACCAGTGACACATGTTTTCCCCACACTAGGTTGGGAATGCAATTATAGTAAATGTATCATCAAATATATAAAAAAATAATAAAATAAAAAGAGTGAAATGTGTAAAAAATAGGAGATACAACTGAGCCAAACAATCCAAACTAGTAAGAAAGAAAAAGTATAGAAAACAAGTCTCAATGTGACTAAACATCACATCCAGACTATCTTAAAATGAAGAATTAACAAAAAGAGATTCCTAAATACTATATAATTATTCTAAATTTACATATATCTTATGAAACAAGGTCTAAGTACACCAATAAGACATTTTAGGGAGTGGTGAATGGGTCCTAGAAGGATAACAACAATTAATCTATATGTGTTCTGATAACAATAATTCACACATTAAAACTTTAAGTATATATTTTTACAAGAATATTTATATTGAAGATGTTATGATATAATTTTTTAAAAACTAATTTAGTTTTAATAACTTCTTATCATATTTACAAAGGTTGAAAAAAAGTTGCTAATTATACAAAAATATAAATATTCATGTTATCAAACATCCATGAAATAGACATTGATGTAGTAAATAACCAAAAACAACAATGCACCACCCATCTGGGCTCTAGTAAATAAGAAAACACATTCAATACAATAACATGCCAAACAAGTCATAAGGTTGGATCCATCTAACATCGAGGCCATCCATAGACCATAAACATATAAGGGTTTACAATCTAATGGTGTCACACACACAATGGTTACCCTTTTCTCATTCTTTATGTACCCAATGTTCCCTTTGTGAATTTTATTTTCAATTTATATAATAAAAAACACAATCAAATATTTTTAAAACTATTTCAAAGCCATGTAAATCTTATTCATGGCATGAAAATCCATTTTCAAAATCAAACCCTAAAATCATTTTTGCAACCCCTTTAAAAATTTAACGCATGACATTTTTTTAACACATGAAATTCAACATAAAAAACTAAATAACCAATAATAACTATATAAAATTAATGGAACTAGAGAAGTTATTAAAATCCACCTACATGAAGATATTATAAAAAATTAACTGACTATGACAATGGGGATTGGAAACCAAAATATCCTCCATTAAAAGATGATACATTACCAAAGAATGAAAAGTAGTGATATAAAATAAAATCAAATTACCAATCCCTAAGATAAACACTAACACTACCAAAAATGTGGGGGAAATTGTGGAGAATGATTACTAGGAGAGAAGAATCCCCTAAGCATGTTGATCAATCACTGAACGGATAAATTCAGAATGAACAAATACAATAAAAATACCTAGGGGTAATTTCAAAAGATGATTGGAGAAGGCTTTAAAAAATAATCATTCCTTAAAAACCCTCACACAAGAACCTGAAAACCTCAACTTAAGGAATTACAAGATGTGTAATGCATTACACGTCATGAATCACTTATATTCTAAGATATGAAAAAATATATTTTTTATTAAAAATAAGATTTTCACATTATCTAATGTGTGTCCATTACATTCAATGTGAATTCTCACAGTATTAATTCTTCTCATAGGATGATTCTGGCTAGTAATACATGTCATGAAATACCATTACACGTCGTGTAACGATGGAGGTGATTGAAAAATCATAGGGGAAAAGTTAAAATTCGCTAAAATATTTGACATCACTATTACATGTATCCTCCCAATTAAAGGCCAAAAATACCAACCCAATGAAAAAGGTAAAGCTAAATGAATATATCAAGACATACCCAACAGAAAAATAATGGGTCATTACAGTGGGGGTGTGACATTCCATGTTTTTTTTCTTTTAGGGTTTTTTTAATCATACGATGTGAATGTTTTTATTTTGTTTATTGTTTAATATTTTTCCATAGGTCAATAATAGGTATTTATGGAGAGATTAAAATAAAATGATGATTTTTTATATCCAAAAGAGGGAGTTTTTTCAGGATATATTGTTGAAAATAATGTACTAGGTATTTTTAGTTCCATTATTATAATACATTGACTTTTTGGATTTATGGAGTTAACATTTATTATCCAAAAAAGAGGAATTTTTATTTTTATGGATAATGTTATGAATTCATCAAGATAAAAGGACCATTTTAGTCTAATGTGAGAAAACATGTGAAATGATAATTACAACATTAATTATCATAATTTTAATTTAGAGAAGAATGATTGATTTTTACCATTCAATATTATTAGATTTCTTTTTGGAATTCATATTCTATATTATGGAAATACAATTTTGACCAATGGTTACCATATATTTGGTTATGTTTGATTCGTAATATTTTTTGTACTATTTTACAATTTGTATAACAGTTCTATCATCTTTCTTGATGTAACACCCCAATATTTCATAGTACGTTATATCTTTACTGTAATTTGATATATTGTGTTACACACAACACTGAGTTCTATCACACCACTACTTTCAAATCTAGTAGTTAAAAAAGCAGTTATGAATAATATTTACTACATTTTGAATTTAATACACTCTATATAATTTTAGAATCAATTTTATCTATTTCTTAGACATAATATATGAATAAATTCATTTTTTTTATAAAATATGTATTTTTCGAAAAATTAAATTTTAATTTCGGTAAAATATTGGTGTTTTATTAATAACTTTAATATTTTGATGAATAGTTAAAAAAAGTTTAATTGAAAACTATTTTTTTAGTAAAAATAATTTATAGTGTAATATTATAAAGTTGAATGTTTTTGAAGTATAATTAGATTATATTATTATAATTTAATATAATTTAGGTCATTATAAGAAATTTTACATTTAAATTGAACGTAAACGCATGTGAGTCTTTTGATAGTTTTTACTTTTTTAAAACCCTCTTTTTGGTTTTAACACTGGTAATTAATTTTATATTAATTAATTCAACTTATTTGTTTTGAATTTTGTTAAATAGATGTCATTTTTGAATTATGATTATCAGAATTAGTTTATGATTAATTTTTGAGATTTTTCTGAAAACATTCAATTTTTTAATGAATAGTGAAAAACACTACATTATTGTTCAAAACTGACTTTTATTTAAATAATTATTGTTTTTTATTAAAATTTATCTTAATGTCAAAATATATGAATAATACATATATTATTCCAATGTATTTAATTTGAGTAATTTTATAATAAGATTAGATATAAAAAATTTTATTGAACTTTTTAACGTCTTTTACCCGACTTCTAGGCACATTTGAAAATTTTCAGAAAACGTAATTTTACACAACTTTGAATTGAATTTAAAAAATCTGTGTTGCACTTTTGACATCAATAAGTATAATTTTCTCCAATAGGCTGAATATAATTTTTTTCTGAATAGTAAACTTTGAATATTTTTTACCAAGGTTAAAAGTAAATAGGGTAATTATAGCTAAAAATGATATTATAATTACCCTAACACAAATATTAATTCTATTGGATAAGTGTTTTTTTACCAAAATAAACATTAGGAATAAAATATTATCCTCATCGATCCACTGGGATTAGATTAGGACAATTATTATTATTTTATTTAAGGAATAGTTAAAAGTGTAAAATTCAATGTTTAATAACTAAAACAATTTTAATATAGAGTTAGGCATAAGATTAATTTTAGTATAAATATTAATTACAAAGGTAAAATTATTTCAAAAATCATTATTTATTATTTATGATTTTTATACATTAAAAAATCCAATTTACTTATCAAACAATGATGATGAAGTAATTACCTTATTAATGTAAGATTAAAAAAATTGATATTATAAATAACAAAATAAATTAAAAATTAATGCTTTTGATGACATAAAATAATTTTATAGGATAATATAAAATTTTAATGTTTATTTAATGTATTTTATTCAAAAAAATAATGTGTTTCTAACTTTCAAAAAAACCAAATACTAAATAGTATCGAAATTGAAATAAATGAGTTTTTAAAACAAATACTATATTATTAAATTATATAACATTGATAAAAATATATAGGCAGACCAAGGGACTTATATAATGATAGATATGACATTAATTAACCACTTTTGGTTCTCATGGAATTTTATTGTACATTTATTAACAATGTAATATAAATATACAAGAAGACGTTGTAAAAGTTAAACTATATAACGAATAGTTAAATATAAAAGATAAGGTTAATATGGGGACCTAAACATGTTTAAAACCTATTGGTTGAGATTTATAGACCCATACCCACCATTTTATTTATAAAATTAATTTGGATCCATTAGAAAACGAATATTATTTTATAATAAAATAATATTTCAAGATTTTCCTGAAGTGAATGTCAACTCTCTTATAAAAGGGTATTTCTCCTTCCCTTAATTTCACACCTCCGAAGGCATTTGGATCGGCCAAAACCTACTAAACTATCCTCCCAACTACCCAAAATTCAACCTATTGGCCTTACATTGATCATAAATCCAATCTACGGATGCCTTTTGATCAAATTCAAAGGAAGCACTTGAAGCAGATGTAAAATACGTCATCACCTCTTTCTATGTTATTTTTTTCTTTCACTTCAACTTTTATTGTTGTTTCCATACCAAAATAATAAATAAATAACCATATAAATACTATGATATATTATATATATGGTAAAACCATATTCATTATTCTATCCATCTTATGAATGATAAAGTCTCCATACATGTGTGCGTACAGATTTCCGTCTCCACATCGTGGTGTAGTTTTCTATTCAACACTTCATTATCTGGATGCATATAATAATGATTATAATTGATATATTAACAAATATAACATGTTAATGATTATTTATATAAATTATAAAAACAAATTAAATACTATTTTTCCATCAATTGAATGACATCGTTGCTCGTGTGTATGTCTGGATTACCGTCTCCATGACCTGATGAGATTCATTTCTACGTTCACCATTCAAAGAAGATTATAAAAATAGATATTAATTATATGTATGTAATATATGACATAACAATTCCACTTGAAATATATATATATATATATATATTTACATATATTTCATTCACTTACTTTCGTTCAATACGATATGAAAACAGAAACAACATTTATGTATACGTACGACATACCATCTCTATAAACGTTTTTTTTCATAGCATGTATCTATATATTATACATATTTTTATTATGAATATATATGATACATAAATATTTTATTTTATTCTGGAATCAATTAAATCATTATATAAGTGATACAATCAAGAATAAGAAGTTAAAACATGTATGATAAGAAAAGTTCTTATTACCAAAAATGTTATTTTAAAATGCAACTTTTTACAAAAAAAGTAAAATAATGTCATAAATTAATCGAGTATAAAATAATAAATATGAATGTGGTTCTGGTATAATTAAATAACACACAATGGTATTTATAAAAGAGGTTAAACATACCCTCGACCAAAGTAAAGTACAATGTAAGGGTCAATTCCTCAATCACATTATTATGAGAGATTGATTATGTGTAAGTATTTATTGGAACATATTTATCATCAATGTCAAACTTTCATAAAAATGTTTTCAAAAGAAATATTTTAAGGTTTTTTGGAAGGGACTCTTTATCAATATCATCTTTTCAAATGTTTTAATGATTTATTCATATAAATCTTTTTAATTAATGTCCATGTTTTCAAAATGATTTTAAGGATTTATTTACATGGACATGATTGTTTTAAAATGATAATTCCTTTCAAAAGTTTCAATGTAGTATGGGATAAATTTATTAAAAAATAACTTTTATATGAATTTCATAATAAATAAGGGACTATAAAATGATTTCATAAAATGTATATTTCTCTCAAAGAGTTTTACTGATCATTTTCAACAATCTCAAAATCCTTTACTCGATATTATTCTTGATTGTGGATGATTTATTATAATAAAATCTTAAATATTATATTCAATCAGTTATGATATGCTTTAATGTGGTTGTTCTATTTTTATACCATTCACTCTTTATGTTTAATATATTGAAATTTTGTATGGTAGTTTTAATAAATATTTTTATGTTATGTATCAACATTTTCATATTAAGAATGAATTAGACTTAGTAATTGATGGGTGGAGCCCATTATAGCTCCTTGATGAATCAATAGGTCTCATGATCCAAACTCGTGTCTGGTCTCAAGGGTCTGACAAAATTTTTTTTTGTAGTCTTTTCATGACGCCTTGACTCTATGGTTAGGATGTCCAGAATTATGCATTCCATCGTTATGAAATTAGTTATTACATGTGATTATTTGACAGGTATAATATCCATGTGAATAAGTAAATGAAATTATTTTATTTATCTTTTCTATATTATGCTGAAGTTTATGTTTAAAGGGCTTATGTTTCAATTTTATACATTCCCATAATTTTTTTGATTATTTATGACATCTTCTACTGAATTATTGACCTTTACTGAGCATATGTCCTCACCCCTTTCTTATGTTTTATTTTCCCAGGATGGCAAGAAATATATTATGATTTATATGCAAGTTTAAGGAAGAAAAATATTGTAATTCTCAGAGAGTTTATTTATGTTTTCTATTATTTTTTAATGTAACGTTCATGTATGTAATCAATTTTCCGAGGATTTTAAATTTATCGGTCCTTCGGGGATTGATTCCTTGTAATCTGGCCAATGTATTAAAATAAAGTACTGTCTCTAGGATTTTGGGTTCTGGGCGTTACATTTGGTATCAGAGAAAGTTTAATATAACAAATGGAAACTAGATTTAGATAAACTTTGATTATAGATCATTTCCATAAGATAAAATTTTGTTGATTAGTATAGAAGAACATCCAAAAATATTGGTAGTGTAAATATTATATGTGTATTCCCATAAAATACATCCCTGCATAGACACAAACTGGTAGGGGTGGCTTTGGTACAAATGTACCAATGAGTAAAAACTCTAACAAGGAGTTTTAGTATTTACCTAGGGTATCCTAGTACACAACAACGGGACTTGATGCACTCTTGTTATTGGCAATCACAGGGGATATGCTTATGATAATTCATATTTTCTTTCCTAACCATTATGAATGATTTATGAGTAAATACTTCATCAAAGAAAACATTTTTATTATTATAAATTATATGCATAAACTTTTCAATTTATGATAGTTATTTTACACATTTGGAATAATTCATTGTGATTCATAAACAAACCTCATGTGTGACATTGTTCATAAATGGTTCCGAGTAGAAGTAATGAGAACTCCAACTATACGCTTGATCCAAAGAGTAAAAAGGATCATATCTTTTAGGTCCCTAATCTAACATTTAGTAGGTAAATCACCTCCCATGTATTATTATCATATGAATAAGTAGTGTCATATGTTAATTATACATGTAAATAATTCTCCGATTCCTATAGTTTTGAAGGGAAGCTAGAGAAGCAGAGGATGGTAGAGAGAATTATGGATAAAGGGAATAAGGGAAAAAAGTATTTTTCCCATATGCGATAACTGTGGAAAGAATCACAATTGTAAGTTTTTGAAAGGAGTGGGAAATTGTTATAAGTTTGGATAAAAAGGACACCATGTTCATGATTTCAATGTTAATAAAAATGTTTCAAATGTACAACACTTCATCTGCAAGGAGTTGGGATAGTACATGAATCAATTTCCCAATCATTAATGTATACCCCAAATGATGATATTAGATAAAAATCTAGTTATGATACTACCACTGATGAATAATAATTATTAGTGTTCTTTAGTTATTATTGAATAATTGTATCATTTGAGTATTTTTTTAATGATATATAAGTTATATGTATTATCAATTATATAAGGATTGTACTACATTATGTTTTCATTAAGGATTAGAGATTTTACAGTACCAAGTTAAGTAAAAATGTTTCATGTTAAGCATTGTGGAAAATATATGGTTAGGAAAAATATAAACATTAATATGTTTCTGAAATTGAGATAAAAATTTCATAATATGATATGATTTATTTGGAAAAATTATATTGGATATTATTGACTACCTTGAAACTAATTAATTATTTTTTATTCCATCATTGATGGAGTTTACAACATTTTTTGACATAAAGAGTACATCTAATATTCTATAAGGAATAAGGGAGCATGAATGTGATCAATAAGGATTTATGGAAATTAAGGGTGTTACCATGTTTTAATTTAATACATGATGAAGGTACTCACATTTTATTACGTGGGAAAAAGAGATCTTCATTATGTTATGTTGACCTTCCAAATAAATTTTTGGACTATGAGTTTGGAAATAAGTTTTTTGGGTAAGTCTAAATGATGGAATGGATTATTCTGGATATTGGATACTATAGTTTAAGTTTAAAACATTTCTTAAGATTATATTTTAATTTTTTTATAAAGGACAACCGGAAGGTCGGTTGAAATTTTATCGTGTGCGGCAAGGCCATGAGACATGAATCCTCAACTAAAGGGCGATAAGGGTGCATCATCTACCGCTGGTCTACATGATGATCTGGTTTGTATTATGTAGCTTTTTTAAAAGATATAATAGATTAATTATAAATTTATTTATTTGTATCCCCATATGATTTGGATAAATAGAATATTTTTAAGTTCTATTATCTTTTGGTGTGAAAGATGAGTTTATGGTAGAAATTTGATGAAATATGTAACTCTAATTGACAAGTATTTTTTTTCTTATTATATGAAGAAATATATATTAAACCTTAAGTAATGGATCTTAAAATAAAAAATGTGTTTTTTAATATCTTTTGTTTTGATGAACTAATGATATTTTATGTCATCATAGATTTTTGGCTTTGAGGGCCTCAAATTTCAATTTATTGTTCACTTGTTTTTGATTGATGGCCTAAATAAATCCCTATGAATATTTACGTTCTTCCTTCAAATATGTGTATCAAATTTACACCAATGTTCTCTTATTCGAAACCCTAATTTTGTTGTGACTTTTTCATTTCCCATTCCCTATAATTAGAAATAAATTTTATTAATCCTATTTTTGATGTGGGTTTTCCACAAAAGTAATTTCTGTTTTAAATATTTTTTCTGAAGAAAATTTTCAAATTGTGAGGGTGAAATTTATTGATGTATTGGAGAATTTAACACCCCATTATTTCATAGTACACTATCTTTTTAAAGTAATTTAATAGCTTACACTACATGCAACACTAAGTTCGAGCGCACCATAACATAACAAACTAGTTGTTCAAGAAGAGGTTATGAATATTATTGACTATATTTTTTATTTTATATAATGCCTACAAATGTAGAATAATTATTATGTTTTTCTTAAACATAATATAAAATTAGATTCATTTTTTCAGGTAAAAGAATTATTTCTAAAAAAATGTAAATTTAGATCTTCTTAACAGAGAACCCTTTTTAAATCCAATATTTGAAACTTTTATATATAAAATTGGACAAAATAAACATCTTCTTTAGATTAGGTCTATAAAAATTTTGTTTTGATAAAATATTTTTTTTTTTCTGATTAATTTCATATTTTGATTAATTGGGAAAAATACTAAATTTTAATTGAAAACTACTTTTTTAATCAAAATAATGTATATTGTTAAATTATATATTTGAATGGTTTTGATGTAAAATTAAATAATATTTTTATGATTTAATATAATGTAGGTCATTATAAGTAATTCAACATTTAAATTAGACATAAACACATGTCAATATTTTGATAGTTTTTACATTTTAAAAACCCGGTTTTTGGTTTTGAAAACATGAATTAATTTTAAATAAATTAATAAATAATAAATGCATTGAACTTGGTAAAATTGACTTATTTTTTGAATTCAGAATATCATAATTTTTTTAAGTTAAATTTTTGGTATTTTTCTGAGAACATTCAATTTTTTAATTAATAGTGAAAAACACTAAGTTGTTGTTTAAAACCGACTTTTATTTAAAGAATTATTATTTTTAATAAAAATTTATCTCAAAGTTAAAATAGATAAAAAAAATATATATATTGTTCTAATGTATTCCATTTGAGTCATTTTATAATAATATTAGATAAAAAAATTGGACTTTTTAACGTCTTTTACCCACCTTCTAGGCACATTTGCAAAGTTTCATAAAATATTATTTTTCTTGTTTTATGAATTGAATTTAAAAAATACGAGAGAAAAAATTTAAATTATTATGTAAAACCTGGTTCAATGGGATGAAAATAATATTTGGTGAATAGTAACATTTCACTTTTATTTACCACGGTTAAAAGTAAATAGGGCAATTAAAGGTTAAAATGATATTACAATTACCCTAACACATGTCCTAATTCTATTGGATAAATTTTTTTCAACCAAAATAAAACATATTAAAAAAATATGATCCTATTTGATTAACTTTGATTATATTAAGCCATTTATTATTATTTTACGTAAAGAAGAGTTATCAATGTAAAATTCATAGTTTAATAACTAAACCATTTTTTAATATACTGTTATATATAAAATAAATTTGAATATAAATATTCATTATAAATATAAATATATATACTACATCAAGGTACTTTATTTATAATTTTTAGTTATTATATAATTAAATTTATTTATAAAAAAATGATGATGCAACAATAAACATATAAATGAATGATTAAAATAATTGATATTATTAATATCAGAATAAATGTAAATTGAGGCTTTTTATTGCAAAAAATAATTTAATAGGTTATTATGACCATTTAGGGTTTATTTAATATATATTTTTCAATTTAATAAAGTAATTTTGACATTCAAAATAACCAAATACTAAATAGTGTCAAAATTGAAATAAATGAGTTTTTAAAACAAATACTATATTCTTAAATGATATAATAATCCTGAAAATATACAGTTCATCCAAAAAACATATAGAATTATAGATATATGATTAATTAAAAACTTTATGTTGTCCTATAATTTTATAGTATATTTATTAACCATGTAATATAAAAATACAAGAAGACATTGTAAAAGGCTAACTATTTAATTAAGAGTTAAATCTAAATAAAAGGTTAATATGGTGACCTATAATTGTATAAAACCAATTTTATGATAGGATTTCGACCCAAACCAATCTTATCCTCTAAAAAAATCCATATGGAGCCATTAGAAACTGAAAATGACTTTATAATAAAATAATATTTCAACTTTTTCCTAAAGTGACCCTCTACTCTCTTGTAAAAGGGTACTTCGATTTCCCTTAATTTCACACATCAAAATCAATTTGGAACTATGAAACCCTACATAAATATTCTCCAAACTACCCTTACTTAATCCTATATCCCTTACATTGACCAGAAATCCATCCTAAGGTGCCCTTTTGATCAAATCAAAAGGATGCACCCGAATAAGAGGTAATAACATCATCACCTCTTTAAAAGTTATTTTCTTCTTCCACTCATCTTTCTTTTTTGTTTCAACAAAAACTAATAACTCCACTAACTTGTATATAATTTTATGTTATTTTAAATATGGTACGACCATATTCATTATTCTACTCATCCTATGAATGAAAAATTCAACATATGGGCATATGTACAGCTTACTGTCTCCACGTCGTGGCGTAGTTTGTTAATCAACACTTCATTTTTTCGATGGGTATAATAATGAGTATAATTGATCTAAATAATAAATAAAACATGTTATTTATTATTTATATATAATATATTATACAATTAAAAACTACTTTACCATAAATATAATGATATCTTCCCTCATCAGTACGTATGGCTTACCGTCTCCACGACGCGATGAGATTCATTTCCATGTTCACCATTAAATGAATATTCTAAAAATATATATTATTAGTAAGTATTTAATATATTACATAATAATTCTATTTTAAATAAATATATATAAATGTATATATTCACATATATCTCATTCACATACTTCCGTTCAATACAATATGGAAACAAAAAACAACCATTATGCGCACGTACGGCCTACCATCTCCATAAATTGTGTTTTCTATTTCATATATATATATTAAATATTTGTATTATGAATATATATTATACATAAATAATGTTTTATATTCTGGAAGTAATTAAATCATGATATAAGTGATATTATAAAGAATAACAAGTTAAAACACGTACGATATAGATAACGATTATTACTCGAAATGTTATTTTAACAGGGAAATTATTATTAAATAAGTTGTATAAATTCATAAATGAATAAATTATGAAATAATAAATATTAATATTTTTATGGTATAATTTAATAACATACTATGGTCTTTATATTAGAGCATTACCATACCCTTTACCAAATGAAAGTACAGTGTAAGGGTTCATTACTCAATCACATTATTTTTTGACATTGTTTATGTATAGGTAATTACTAGGACATATTTATCATCCATGCCCATGTTTCATAAAAATGTTTTTAAAATGAATATTTTATGGTTTTGTGGAAGGGAATCTTTAGAAATATCATATTTTATAAATTTTTTAGTGATTTATTCTTCTATGTTTGTTTAATTAATATCAATGATTTCAAAATGATTTTAAGGATATATTTATATGGACATTATTGTTTTAAAGTTTTAATTCCTTTCAAAATTTTCAACACGGTATAGGACACTTTGATTCAAAATTCCCTTTTAAATTACTTACTTAATAAATGTGTGATTTATAAATGATTTCAAAAAAAAAAGAATATTTCTCTCAAAGAGTTTTACTGATCATTTTCTACTATGTAAATATCCTTTACTAGATATTGGTCTTGATTGATGCTAATTTATTATAATATGATATTCCATATTGTATTGAAACATTTATGATATGTATTTCATTGGAGGCGATATTTTTATACCATTCATGTTTTATGTTTAAAGTATTTAAATTTTGTATGGTAGTTTTAATACGAATGTTTATCTTATGTTTCAACATTTACATATGAGAAATTAATTGGATATAGTAAGTGATGGGTGGATCCCACTATAGTTTCTTGATGCATCAGTAGATCTCTTGAGACAAAGTATTGTCTTGGAACAAGGGATTGACAAAAATTTTATTTTTAGCCTTAGAACGAGGCCATGAATATGTGGTTATGTTGTCTAGAATTCTGTATTCCCTCATTATGAAAATATTTAGTACATTATTAATTGACTAGAAGAATATCCAGGCCAATAAGTAAATGGAATTATATTATTTATATTTTCCATATTTTCCTGATGTTTATTTTTAAAGGAAATGTGTTTCAATTTTATACCTTGTCATAAAAGGTTATGATTATTTTTGATATCATCCATTAAATAATTTATCCTTACTGAGAATTTGAGCTCACCCCTTTCTTTCTTTTTATTCTATGAGGATTCGAGAAGTGTTTTATGATTTATATGCATGGTTTAAGCTAGAAGAATAATGAAATTATCAAAGTATTTTTTATGTTTTTTGATAATGTGTGTTGTAACGTACATGTATGTAATCTATTTTCCAAGATATCTAAACCAATCACTCCTTCGGGACATAATTTCTTGCAATCATGCCAATGTATTAAAATAATGCACTGAATCTAGGCTTCTAGGGTTGGGGAATTACAATTTATGGGTGTGTATCTTCAATTTATGGATTCCACTGATTATCTGTTTCAAAAATTATAGAATCCATTTAGAATGTATGAAGACTCTAAAATAGTGATTGAATGAATATCTAGTGTCAATTAGGATTATTTCACTTTTTCATGAGGTCATAGGTTTCCTTCAAACATTATTGTTCATTTAAATCCTTTAATAACTTCTTTTGTAATACATTTTATTGTATATATGGTATTGCAAGTATTTCTATTATTGTAAATTATGAAAATGTAATAAATTTTGAGATGATGTTAAAGAACATGGTAATTATTATAATATTAAAATTGTGGTTTGGAGTTAATAAACACATATGTTATTGTTTATATGATCTCCAGTTTAGGGAAATAATATTTCATTCAGTTTTAATGTATGAGAGGTGTGTTATTTAGTAATTATTAAGCACATTGAAAATCTATTTTTTTTAATATTTATAAGGTGTAAACAATTATTTTGGAGAGTATATAATTTTTAAATAGATGATAGTGTATCTAATGTAGGTTTTTAGTTGATTAAAGAGAGTAATTCTGGACATATTGGAATTTAAATACCCTGTAGTAGTTGGTTGTGAATTATTCATGACTTTTAGGATTAGTAGTTTTATGGTTTTTTTATTTGAGTTATCTAGGAGAAAATGATTATGTTATATATTATTGGATGTTTTTATAATGGTCAATTTCTTATTATCCATCAAGGTATTCATTAAATATTATTATAATAGATAATTTTTATACGAAAAAAATTATAATATTATTATTTTTTAAAAATGTATTTTGATTTCAATAGATTGGTCGACTGTCATTAATCATTAAAATGTGCGATGAGATTTTTTGGACAGACATTGATACATACTGGTTATACCTATAAATTAATTGAGTCAACACTCATGATTTAATTAATATATATTTACATGTAAAATATTATATGAATGTGAAAATTTGAGTAATTTTGAGCCAAATGAATATTTCAGTTATAAGAAAAAAAATTCATATATGAAATAGACAAGGGGATGATATGATTTTTATGTTCTTGATCATATATTCTTAATGTGTCACCATATTAAATACATAATAAATTTAGTATTGGTAAACACATTTCTTCAATTTTTCATACGACTTAGATGTATTTGGATTGCAATAGTGAATTAGTGTTTTAGATATTACAGTCACCCTATGTGGAGTAAGTTCGTCATTTTTTACATGTTTTATAATTTTTAAAGTATCAATATGATGTTTTTCTAGTGATTGACAACGATCAAAATGATATTAAAATTTATGTGACATTGATATTCATCCAAATGTGATTTTGGATCATCAATAAAAGAAATTTTCTAAATGATTTATACCATAGTATAAATTAGATGGATGCATTTTAATATAGTGGAATTGAATTGGGAATATGTTTGGTAGATGATATTTCAACATCTATAGTCATTTTTAAATTCTTATCACACATGGTTATGAAGTAATTATGAATATTAAAGTAGATATATTCACTGATTTATAATTTTATGAGTTTTATATTGAATGAGTATGAATTATATTTTCAGGGGATAATTTTATTGCATATATATGTGTTCTAGTGTGTTTATACTTTGGTTATTGTACATATTTTCATAATTTTATATGAATTATTTTTTAGGACTCAATATTTTAATGGGTTATGTAATGTAGAGGTTTATGAATTTTTTCCTTTGAATTATGTAATTTGAAACATTGTCTCTTATTCTAGGACGTTGGTCCCTATAATTTTGATTAAATCCATTTCAAAAAAAATTTGTTTAGAGAATTTTTTAGAAAATCATTGTTGGATATCATATTTTTTTGATTAAGAACCCTGTATTCATTCATTAGACAGATAATGATGCATGTCTATGATCAAGCTATATGGACTGTTCAAGTTAACCTTGCTAACCGTGGTTTGGTGTGTGAGTAGTGAGCATGGTTGATAGTTCATGCTATGATAACCATGAATCCTTTATAAAGTATCATAGTTCAACATTTAGACCACTATGAACCATTATTTAACCTTTATAACCCTTAATGAATGATTTGGAATGTTTCTATGGTGAATTCATGATTATTTTTGTGGCTCTATTCTATATCTTAAGAGATTTCCTTATGAAATTAAATAAATTGAAGCTGATATATATTATAATAGAATCCATGTATCAATTTTATTACGGTTGATTATGAAACACATGAATATTCCTATATATTAATAATTTTTCAAGTAAATTGGACCAAAAAAATCTCAAAAGGATTATCTTCAAATAATATGATTTTTTATTTTTGAATAGTGTTCTCTATGAATATTTTGATATGATATAGTTCTTATCTTGACATGGTTAATTTTTTTTTACATTTATATATTTTATTTCATTTGAATGTGTGTAATGTTACAATAATGGTAATAGGTTAAATTTTCAAATAATATTAAATGACAATGGTAATGGGTATAATGAATTACATGTGTATGTTTGTTGATTGAGAAAAAAATATTCTTATAAAGAAAAATGTTTAATATGTATTATATTGCAGATAAAAATATCATTTCGAAAATATTAATACATTTAAATAATTAATTTATTTATATTATTAGATTAATGATGATAATTTATATTAATTTTCTAATGTTTAGTCATTACTCGGTGGTGTTCTCATGTTGAAATATTATGAACATTAAAGAATAGAATTATCTTGGATAATTATTTGAATGGGTTTATTAACTGAAATAAATGAATTTTTTTTTATCTAAAATAATTAAGATTAATTGACTAAGTGATAATATATTAAATATAATTCTATGATATTGTTTTGATGATGTTATTCACTTTGATAATCCTAATATAATGATCCGATAATTTTTTTGGGGTAATGAGGCACGGCCTATTACATTATGAAAGAATATTTAAATAGATTATTGTAAATTATATGATTCATTCATGTAGTTTTCACTTGGAAGTATAGATATTTTTTAAATTAGAAGGACCAATAAAAAAAATTATATGGTGTGATATATTTGATTTTTATATAAATATGGTTGAAATAGAATTTGTGTGTTAATAATGAGAACATCATATGAAATATATTTTATTCGATTACCAAAAAACATGATTAGATAAATGTTATTTTATCATGTTTTATTAGTTTTATTATTTTAATTATGAGAAATTTGATAATTCTTCTATGATTAATTGGTTAATAATTGTGGAATGTGGAAATGGGAAGGTATGATTTCTATTATTGTATTTTTGGTACCTCGTATGGTTGTTTTTATTTGTTCTACATAATTCTTTTATTTATTCTTTTTTTTAGTATTTCTACAATGATATATAGCTATTTTTATTATAAAAACTCCATCATTGTGATTTGGATTATGTAATGAGAATATTTGATGTTGTTAACGTGACATTACTTATTTATGATATTGATAATACTTGTATAACCATAAATTGTGAGTATAGTTAATGATAGGTGGTGGATATTGGTATTTATTTAATCATTTATATTTTATTTAATGTATTATTCCATGGAATTGTGGTAGTATATATATTATTCATAGATGTATTATTTTGTTTATTCACTATTCATATTAGTGGTTATTGGAGAAAATCAAAATGTATACTTTTATACTGACATAACTATTATATATAGTTGGATTGACTTATATGATCTGGTAAAAAGTCATATTTAGATATGTTTCATCATTAACATTTGGATATAGCTAGGTAAATGAATAAAAAACCATCTATTTTCTTACATTCGTTGAATATTATATTTTTTTTTTACTTATTGTGTGTAAACATTTAATAATTTGTATGAGACATATCATGAATGCATTTTTTCTAAAATTTGAGGTTATATATGATTATTGTTGCGAATCTATCCTTTTTAGGTTAAATTATGTTATTGTTATATGTTTTTAAGTAATAAAAAGTAAATTACTCTAGTACAAGTCATTTTATACTATTTTTTAGTTACTAATCCATGGAAAATTAGAATAGGAATTGGTGGTCACTGTCAATTTCATTGTAATCATAGGAAGGGTTATTATTAGACCTAGTCATGATAGAAATGTCTTTTAAAATTTTATATGTTTATTTCATATATTTTCTTGAATGATAATTTTTATTTTTATTATATTATCTCATCTATAATTTTCCTATTGAATTTATTTTTTTTTCTCTTTTTTAGTGATCTCAAATTATATATTTGAACATTGACTTTACATACTCATCAAGTTTGATCATCACAAAATAAATTAATTATAAATTTAATGGTAAATTAGTAAACAGATAATTAGTCAATAAAACATTAATTTAATAATATATTGGAGGAAGATTATGGGATGAGTGAGTATAAATTATTTTTTTATGAGATTTTTATTATTCAACAATGAATTATTAAAATGTTATAAAATAAAATTGAAATGAAAATGTATTAGAAAAATACATTTGAGGTTTAGTTTATTTCAATCAATATTTAAGGAGTTTAAATTGACCTTATTTTTTAAAAGATATGTTTTTCACAGGGTTTTTTTTTCAAAACTAATAAATAGACATTAGATGATTTATTTTTATTTTAAATTATTGTATTGTAAAATGGATTGTTTTGAGTGTAAATTGTGTAGAGTAAAAATTATTTTTCTACAAATGTTAATATTGTATTTTATCAAAACAATCTCTTGGATATTAGTAAAAAATGTTTTATATTGTTTGAGTTAAGGTGGAGATGAAACCAATACATGATAATTGTAAAATGTGTATGGGAAATATTTTTGGGGTTATTTCTAATAAATATGATAAATAGTACAATGAGAATAAAGTGAATCAATAACTCCAAATAATATATTAACATAGATCAAGTGGTATTTTATTATATCAATAAAAAATAACATATGAGATTAAACATGATCTAATATTTAATAACCATAGTACTAGTACTATTATTTACATAGTATATAATTTTAGATAGACCAAATACATTCTTCTGTTGAAGTCTCATTGGATGATGGTCTCTTAGATTCCCTAGTTGAAAAAAGAAGGATATTTGAGTAGATTCTGTATCAAGAAAACATGGTTCATTATATTTATAAGGCCATTTGGTAGAAGGAAGGAAATAAAAATGTAATTTTCTTTCTCTAAAGAATCAGTGAAAAAAATAGAATCACATTTCGTAATGTAAAAAAGTCACATACCTGAATGAAAGATGGGCTGTGACAGGTTTGGACGAATCTAAACTAAAATACTATTCATTAATCATAATCCCACTATGATAGAAGGTTATCCATTGGGTAATTATGGAAAATGTGATCACATCCCCTAAGTGGTCTTTAGTAATTTCAATTATCTAGGAAATGGGTTTATTGAATTAAAATAATCAATTATATTTTATTTAAATGGATTATCTTGGTTTATATAGTGATAATATGTGAAATATAATCGCATTTTCCTATTCATAGTATTTTTAAAAAAATTTATTTCTAAAATAATGATTTGATGCATTCCATGTTATAATAGGATTAAGCTTTTTATGTTGTGATGAAATATTAATGGGTTGAATTTCTGAATAATTTATTATTTATTGATTAAGGCTGATTAAGAAATCTGGCATGTATTGAAAATGTAATAGAACAAGATAAATAATGTTAATAATAATTATTATATTAGTTATTTTATCTATAAATATGTATATTATATAATTTTCTTATGATTGATGATAAAATATAAAATGTGGTTTAAATAAATAATTTATAGTGTGAGAAGATATAGGTTATTTTTTATGTATTATTGGCGATTTTAATATTATTATGTTATATTCAATGTTTTAACTAATATTGATACCCGAATAGGGGTGGGATGGTGAAATGGAAATCTATAGTTATTTTTATTATTGTTTTACCACTATACGATAGTTTTTGTTGTAGTTATATGGATATCATATACAAATATATATTTTGTTTATATAGTGAAATATTTTAAAATCTCATGATGTTATTAATTAATTTGTTTGTAAAAAAATTATATTCCTTAAGGTAAATTGGTCAAGATAATATTTTTATTACACTATGGTTTGTATTACTCTTACATGTATTACATTATATTGTAATGTGTTGTTTATATAACTCCCAAATTGATGTGATATTATAAATATATTTTCCTATTCTTAATTAACTGAATTTGAATGTGATATCATGATTAATTTTATTACTATACGATCATGTATTAGTATGATATTTTTTTAAGAGTATAAAAACATATAAAGGAATTTGGTAATTAATGGAAAGGGGAATACACGTCATTGAATGTAATAAAACACATTATAGATTGAAAAAACAAAATCACAAAATCTGAATTATGAGAAATTCAAGAAATGGTTAGTTTAATATAAATAATTGTTCATGAATATGTAAACAACATATTTTTATAGTTATAGAGAAATTTTCAATGTTTATATGTTTTTTTCATGGAGATGGTGAGCTATGTAAACTAATTTCTATAAAGAGAAAATCTAGGGGGTTGTTCCCAAGAATAGTTTATTATCAATGAAAATTTTCAATTTTAGTATTTTTAATTTGATTATATTTGTTTTATAAGCGTTTTGATATAATTTTTACCACATAAAGGTAAAATGACATTTTCTTGTTGATAATATCATGTTATACTAGGAAAAAAATCTTATCTTAGTGATTGCAGAGATAGAAAAGATAAATTACAACAGAACATGGTTTATTCTAGATATAAAGATGCAAATAAGGAAGGAAATAATAATTTACATGTATATTTAGATTCCATTTATGCTTTTTGGATCAATTATTGACCACCTAAATCTACATTGTGGATCAATAAACAATTGCATGGTTTGTAAAACAATATATATAAATCGAGTGTCACTTATATAACTGTGAGAGAACCATCCAATTTTTTTTATTACTTGGATAAGATTTTATTTTTTAAATGAAAATTATTTTCTCAAATAATTTATGGATTAGAGGTGTTTTAGGAGGTTCTATGATGATTAATCACACATCTCGATGCAATCAATTGACCTTTCATTTTATGTTATTAAGATTAGTAGTATATTTATTGTCTAAAAAATTATTTTGGATAAAATTCAAAAATTCTTGTGTTATGGAACATTACCCACTGATGAATAAGGATTATCCCCTCATAAAGAGTACATGAACCATGTAAAAATATAATTTATTTATACATTTTTCTATATCAATCGATAGATCTCATTTTTTTCATTTTATTATTTGATCATATGAACTAACTAGAATTAAATTCAAATTTTTTGTGGGAAAAGATTTTGGATTTCCATAGTCACCCCACTACTTAAATTATCCTCATTATACAACTTAGTCACACCAATTGTTATTTTTGAAGCGTCAAACTCCTGAGGATATGAATATTTATATCTAATAATCATATCATATTTATTTAATAATCTAAAATTGATATAATAAACTATTCCAGTACAAATGTTGTTTCCATTATTGATGGAAATTGATTTAATCTATATGATATTATTATATTTCCATGTCTCTATTTATTATTTTTATATGTTATCAATATCACCAAAAAAATTATTTTATCCAATATAATTAGGATAAGTCTTTTCCATGATGGAAAAAATATTATAGAATTTATGGGAATATCACCACTCTCTAAGATAGAACTCGAATTTTTATTGGTTTTCAAATTTGGAATTTCTTATAGATAAATTTATCCTACAATAATATAGAAAATAATATGGTGTGGTATTCATTAATTAACATGATCAATATGAAGATATGATGATAGATATATATAAATCATTTGATAATTTCTTATATGTGTGAAAATAGTTTTTATCTGAACATGAATCAATGGTGGAACACCTGAATATTGAACCATTGGGAAAATCCATTGATAATCCTATCATATGAATTTAGTTTCATTATTTATGATATATATAATCAATACATATATGAATTTTTGATGAAAAAACTCTATAATATCTATATTTCTTATTAGATGATAAGATTCCCCACATTAAAGAAGAAAAAAATATCAAAAAAGTATAAGAAATTATAGGATCCAAATTTTGATGAATGAAAAAAAATTCTAATTTTGATTGATCTATGGTTAATGAGTATCTTTTGAAATGAAAATAATAATGTTATTTTCTTCAAATAGTATTTTGAAAAATAATTAATATGTATAATGGAAAATTTACCTTTAAATTGTTTTTTGAATTATTCATCAATTTATTTCACCTTTCACTTAAAAATATTATTATTAAGATGTGACAGATCAACCAATGATGTCATTAAAAACAAACCATTTTGATTATTTGACATAGTGGAAGGAATATCACTATCATAATGGAAAATTGAAATTCAATAAAAGATTGATTTTTTAGTTATGTATCAAGTTACATATTGTGATGAAGACGGTAGAGATGAATTAGAAGAATCAAAAATTTAAAGTGATTAAGCATATATGGAATAATGTATACAATATAATTAATTTAATATTAAAGAATACTTTAATGATAAAGATTAATATGAATAATAAGACCATAAAATTTGGTTACAACTAAAGAAACTCATTCTTTACATAATAAATGAATTAAAAATTTGATACGTGTAATGATTCTTAAATAAAACCATTAACAAAAAGTATTTCCTGATGGTTGCTGAGAAGAAAGGTGAATTCATGAATAGAATTATTTGAATGAATAATTTCATTAATGATAAATTATATAGGTATCTTAAAATTTTGATAACATCAGTAATTTCAAATTTATATTAGTCTTACTGACATACAATAACGTTTATTGAAGAAGAATGACCTCTAAAAATGATTCATTTTTATTTTTGGAATATAGTTAATGTAGAAGGATAACATTAAAAATATATGTGAATGTTAAATATTATATTAAATATCATTTTAATTTCCATTATATATATTAAACACAAAAAATAAAAATATAAGGAATGTTGAATAAAAATCCAAATATCAATAGAGATGAACTAATTTATAATATTCATTTGAATATTTTCATAGATTCATTGAAATGTAAATTTATTGTGCATCAAATCCAAATAATAATTCTATTATAACATTGATGTATTGGAAAGATAAAATCTAATGAAAATAAACAATAAATAATAAACTCACCATGAAATAGTTTTTTTATTATAATTATCATAATTTATAAACAATTAAAAAATAATAAACAAATTTTAATGAATGAACATTTTTTCCTATGAAGACACTAACAATTATATTAATATGTTGGTGTTGATGTGTGTATGAATATAAATGATAAATTTGTTGGTAAAAATATCATTCTATTAATTAAATAAAAGATATGATTCTATGGGGAGAAAATTATAAAATTAAATAATGAAAAAAACCTAAAATCATAAATATAATGTCACAGCTCAAAATATATTTTGTTCACATAAAGATACTAATTGTAATTGTGAACAATGAGGACCCACTATAGATGATATTATAGGATTATACTAAAGAAAAATAATAATAACACTAACTCCAAGTCTTGTAGGAAGATGAGTGAATAATAGGAAGAGATAGAGTTTGATTTCTATTACAAATCATACAAATATAAAATCCCATAGGAAATGATAGATCATTAAATTTTAAATATGATATATGATCTTATATTAATGATATGAAAATAAATTCAAATTATGTTCTCTTTGATGATGGGTTAATAAAAACATTTGTGTGTGTGTCAATTGTGTGACAATGGGGATAAAGTTACTTTTTCATAATAATCATTATGGCATTGTGATATTGAATGATGGAATACTAATAATGAGACAAAATAGAGTACGTGTAAATATTTTTTATACCAGAAATATCAAAAATTATTCGTTAATATATTTAAAATAGGAGATGAATGTTGGCATATACAAAACAGTATTTGTGGGAAATAAAAGTATGAGACTTATCTAATGTGATATTGTCAGAAATATTTGAAAAATAATCAATTAATGATGAAAATCTAATGGATTATTTTCATAAACTATGATAGTGATGAATAATAGAAAACTAGTGGGGATATAAATTAATAAGCCACATGTCCTCATACATTCATATTTATATGGACTAATAAGTTTAACATAGTCCAATTGAGAGAAGTATTTATAAATATAAGATCATTTTAAAGAGATGGATCAAATGTAAATTTTTTTGATTAAATTAACATCTCATGATATGTTAAAAATATTGTAGTGAGTCATTGAAAAGTATATATGATAATTCCTTAAATGATTTTTGTTTGGTAATGAAAATGAATAAAAAAATAGACACCTAAAACCACATAATGAGAATTGTTGAAAAATTCATGAATAGAGAGAAAATCAAGAATATATATAAACATATACATCCCAAAAAAATATTGTAAATTAGTAGAAGAATCATGATTTGATTGAAATCAGGATAATTATTTTATCAGATCAGGGAACATTAAATTTTTTTTGTAGATAAGCCACAGTACTGACTACCTATATTTAAAATCTATATTATATTTAATCAAAATAAATAAAATCTTATTACAAAATATAGTCTATGAACTAGAAATAATTGGTTACATTAAGTGTTTTTTGAATCAAATTTTTATTATATTGAAGCAGTAAAAATTGTATAATTTGAAATAATGAGATAAAGAAGTAATTTTAAATATTTATACACCAAATATAAAAATCAATAAAATTTATAAAAAATGTCAATATTATCAGAGATATCATTGATGTAATTTTAATAGAATATCATTAAACATAATGAAAATAATTTAAATTGAATGAAGAAAAATAATGATCAATAAGGTAAAATTTTAGATGATGAAATAATTTTAAAAGACGTAATTTATAATTTATAAAATTAAAGTGGCTAGGAATTGATAAAAAATTTCAATGTGTTGTTTCCTAGAAAAATTGTGGAGACTAAAAAAATTATTTTGGAATGTTCCAAAGGTGTCCAATTTCAACGAACAATATTGAGTCGTAATAAAAAAATATTAATTTTCACATGGAACTAAATATAATAAAAGATGATTTAAAATATAAATATTATATTTATATTATATAGGGTTAGTTAAATAATTTTTCTAATAATGAAACAATGGGTTTTGAGTCACATTCCATAGTAATGAATATTCTACGGATGGAATTTGTTTTCTCAGAAACACATGAAAAATACTATAATATAATAAAAGAAATATTTCGTAGTTTTAGAAATATATTCTAAATATTGGGTAATTGAATATTATGAGACTTTTTTTTAGATTAAAATATTGAAATGAAATGAATAATTATGGAAATATGCAATCAATAAAATTATAGTGTATCTAACAGATATATATTTTTCATTTATGAATATAAATCACCATAATGAGGATTCTTTTGAACAAATATATTTACTTTTCCTTATAAATGATGGTTATAAATTGTTTATATATATTAAATAAATCTATGTACTTAATAAAAAACCTTGAGGATGGTATTTAAAAGATAAAATTATATTGAGGATGATTAAATTTTTTATTAGTATGACAGATAAAAATACTTATTTAATAAATAATATCAAAAAATCAATCATAGTTATAATATATTTATATAAAACTACATTTTTCAAAAATCAGGTAAAACATTGTGATGTGTTTTCCACCCAGAAAAAAAAAGAAAAATTTGAAATGTCATTGGATTGTGAGATTAAATTTTAATTAGTTTTTATGTGATTTATATATTAGATTATGTATTTTTTTCATAGGAAATTTTTTTTTCTTTTTTTAAATTGATTCAACATGGTAGAATAAATAGTGTATCATCGGTATGAAAATGTAACATCCTACTATTATTTATATAGTAAACCTCAGTCCTATTTTTTGTTATAAATTTATTGGTGTTTTCAATTGTTATTCTTTATTCAAATATGAAATATTTTTATATTTAGGGGTTGAGCATGGTTGGATTTGGGGTTTAAAACATCTTTTACCCACCCAAAGAAAAATGGGACAACCCATGTAGTGGGGATTTTATTAGGTAGTTTTGGGATTCAAAAACTGTTTTCCCACCTATTAGAAACCACAAAAACCGTAATAGTGTATCACGATTGGTTTAAATATACATCCATTAACTTCTAAGAGTTAAAATGGTAATATTTATTATTAAATAATAATTTAAAAATTCATGGCACCTGTTTTTACAACCCACATGACTGCAACATCAGATTACGTGATGTCCAGTACATGGAGGCTCTCAAGAAAAATTATTAGACTCTAAAGAACCCTTCATAGCCAGTTTAAAGCACGATCAACCTCTTTTGATACCTTTTACTAATTGATACACCCATATTACTTATCTCCTTCTCTCTCCTTCTTTCCTCAATAATATTAGTCATATCATCATGTTCTTGATGGATATAATGACTTTATTTTGAATCATGATTCTAAATCATTATTGGAAGATCTTTTTTTTATCTCCATTTATTATAAAATACCATTTTTGTTGTTGTGTTTATGTGTCTCCATGATCATTCTAGGTTGTTCAGTTTATGTTTGGCCATCTAATTTACCACTAATAATATTCAATTGATTTAAATTTATTTCAATCAATATAAAAAAACAATTTCATGTGAATTTTAATTTAAATTTATTTTGTATGGAATTTTGGTGAAAACTGACAATTCCATTTGTATTGGAATTTGTTTTGGAACATACAATTTATAGATTTTTAAAATTAATTTTTAGAAAAATTGGTTGAATTGAAATTAAAATAACATATTCATTGTTTTATATTGAAAAAATCATGAAACAGATTGATTAAAAACCCTATTGGAATGCAATTTGTAGATTAAATCCCTCAAAATTAGTTAGTGACGATAAATATAAAAAAATCTAGTTAGGAATATAATATTTATGATGTAATGATAATGAGTCTTATTCAGCATGATCTTGGGGGATGTTTGTACACATCTTCCATGATCAATAATATGAAAGTGTGGGTACTTTTTAACCTAGAACTATGTTATGGAAAGGTAGATTACCATGTTTCTGATTGTCATTACAATTATATATATATATATATATATTACATTTATAGGGAAAATAATTTACTCCTTCTATGCTATCTAAATTATAATTTTTATAAATAATATTCACTCAAATGTTTTTTTCGAAATGATTCCATAATTTGAAATGAAAAGGATGTTTTTTTTCAAATATGAAATTTTAATTCCACACCTGATTTATTAAAAATTAAAATAAACATTTGGTTTAAAAATAATGGTATCATATTTTGTTACACATTGGGATACCCTTAAAGTATTTTAGATCATGTCCTACCATTTTATTTAGGCATTTGGATATTTCATTGTTCTAGATTCGAGCAAGGGGACAGCGACACATGGTTGTGGTGGATGTTTTTGATCTTTGTGGTTTAGAGTTTATATTGTTTTATAATGTATATGTTTTTATTTACTGAATCTATTAATTTTAGTATGTAATATTTTGTTTTCTAATAGGCCTATATGGATTGTTTTATTGTGATCTTTTGGAGAATTCATTGATCATAGTAATATGTATATTTTCCTTCTTTTTTATGTAAAAAATTGTACCCACGTTTATCTTTTATAATGCCAACCACTAATTAAAAACTCATGGGGATTGGGAATTACCTTTAGGATATGTCAGAGTTGGATAAGTTATTAATTTAATCGGGTATCTGGTATTCTTCATAAAAAAGTGGTATAAAAGGTTAATTATATACATCTTTCCTGGATGTCAATTTTTTTAATAGATGTTTTATGTAATTAAGATGGAGTTTCGATTTAGTTACTATATATATCTCATCATGATGAGCCTTAGGTCATTATGTATTTTTTGGGAAGGGATTATTGAGGATTATTCTGACTCTTCTACCCACTTTATATTTTGATAGGTTTAAATCCAAATTTGGTTTTCTTGTTTAATTAGATTTATTTCCCTATTTATCTTGTTGATTTGTTTATACAATTAACCTTATAATTCCTTCATTATTTTATAAGAATTATTTTTACCATCTTCCATATAAAAAGACATGTGAATATGATTTAGGAGGTAGCTACTGATAGATCACTATGAGAAAATCCTCTTGTGGAACAAAATGATGTTAATGTTATTGTATCTTTTTTCAAGCTCTATGATATGAAATTGTGTTGATTACCATTAGGACTAAGGTATTATAACCTTAAAGGGTTTAGTATTATAATTTTTCCCTAGAGTTATTTTTTAGGATCCACTAGTTTTAAATGTCTTTAAACATCCATATGGGGTTGGGGATTGGTTTAGAAAGATTTAACATTTGTTTTGAGTTCTTGGAGACTATTGGTGAGATCAATGTGAGAAGTGAAACCTCAAATATATAAAGACCTTGTTAGAGATGGTGGAACATGATGGTGATGACTAAAAGTAGTGATTTCCTAGAGTTGAATGAAATTAATGTTATTTACACTGAATAATTACATCTAGATCCTACGGTGCAAGATATGGATCTAGTGTTTTTCAAACTCGAGTAGTCTGATACGTCCATTATATGATATCAAAATAAAATTTTGACCATTTTTAGTTTTCACATGACATTTTATTGAATGATAAATTTAATACTTGATCGTTCTATATGATACATAAATCTTATGTTGATTGTTTCGTTTTCAGACTAAAGTTCATTTCTTATATTGATGTGTTAGAGATGGAATTAATGGTTTAGCCTAATCTAGATAGTAATTTTGTGTTTATTGGATTTCCATTTTCTACAAGTGATAGTTCTATGATTTCTAATAAAGGTACGAGAAAGCATGAGGAACATAGTGGTGTTTCTCAATTGTTGGGTTCCTCTAGACCAGCAATAGTTCTTGTTTAATGTCTTTTAACTTGCATCTAGTGTGGAAATCCATGGTAATTAAAAAAAATTCGGTGGTTCTCAAGATATGAAAATCATGTGGATATTTAGGAAACTTGTAAAAGTTATGTTATATCATCTCTACTAAATGTATTGGTATAATATTATCAGCACCTAAAAGTATGTTAGTGAAATTAGATGACTCATGATCTAAGGTCTTCCACTAACATTCATCCAAAATAACTCTTCTTCACGCAGTAGGGGAGTCTCCGAGGAAAGTATATATAGTACCACCTATTCTATGAGGTTCCATCTATATTTTGTAATTTATAGTGACAACTTTATTTGATAGTGGTAAATATCATTCATTTATATCGACCTGTATGGTGAACCTGCTAATCCATCCTATAGATAATATTTTTTTGTGATGAATATTATTAATCCATATCAGAACAAATAGAGATATAGTTCAATTATGTCCATATTTCATTTTCTATTTATTAAAGATTAATCATTAAAAAGATTTTATGGTTCATAACATTAATCCACTTGATGACATTTTCTACTTGTAATGGAACATTTTAAATAAACACTAAATTTATTTTTATCTTGGATGGGTATCCTTTACATGACCTGATGGGGTGTGTCATGTATTTTATAGAGAATGGGTCATGATGTTGATTAGAGTTAGACCATCATATCCTGATTTATGGAATGTAATATCAGTAATTTATTTTGATCAATATTCGAAATCATTGAGTGATGATCTCCCTCCATCTTTCAATGAGATTCTAGACTTTTTCCATATGATGCCTTTGACATCCCACTTGTAAGAGAGGTGGTGTTGTATATTGATTTAGAGTTGATTAGTCAATCGATATATATTCCTTTATATTGTTTGGAAACATGAGAAATGAAATAGTTAATGAATCAATTTTATAATATATTGAGAAATTATTTATATTTGGTCTTCTTTCACCTTCACATACACTAGTTCTATTTTCAATGAAATTTTATGGGCCACCTATCCTTTGTGTTGATTACAATAATCTCAATTGATTTTTATAATGAACAAGTATTTTTCGCATTGATTCATGAACAATTTCACTAGATTAAAATAGATAGGCATTTCTCAATGACTAAACTTCGATCTGATTGTCACCAATTTAGAATAAAATAATATGGAATTCGTGAAAACTATGTTACATAGAAGGTATGGACATTATTTTTACCTTTTTATTACATTTGGTGAAATAAATTATTGTATATAAAATATGTATTTGACGAACAGGTTCTTTAATGAGTATTTTTATGCATTAATGGAAGTATTTATGGATAGAATCCTGTATTACATATTTCTAAGGAGGCTAATGTGCGTCATTTGGGAGAAGTTATAGAATTAATGAGAAACAACCAACATTATTCCAATAAATAAAAATTTGATTTATCAATTTAGTACATGATGTTCATGGGACATATCTTATTAGAACATGGTATCTCATTTGATATTGAGAAGGTGAAAGCAGTTATAAAATCAAAGTAGTGGAATTGTGTATTCAAGATTTAGAGATTCTTGTGTTTATTTATATATTATCCCTAGTTCATAGTGGATTTATTAATGTATGGTCTTATTACGACTAACCAAACATAAAAGAGAGTAATCTATTTTGGGATGATAACTGTTATAGTTATTTTGACCAGATGAAGTATATATTTACTAATATGCTAGTGCTTGCTCTTCTAGAGGTTAAGAAGGGCTATGTTGTAATATGTGACATATCCAGATAAGATTTGGTATTTTTTCTTATTTTGGGTGATCATGGGGTAGCTACATTTGTTAATATATTAGAACACATGGAAAAAATTATCCAACATATTACCTTCAACATGTAGAATTGATGAATTAAATTAAGTGTTCATGAAAACACATATTCGGTGAAATTTTTACCATATATTCAAACAATTAGAGATTGTGTTATATCATCTCACAATAATATTATAATCTTTACTAGAGGAATTGGGTTGAGTACTAGTTGTATTTGGATGTCTACATCGCCTATACCATGGGGAAATGTAATTTTACTAATGATGCGTTGATTATGAATTCTATGACCCATTCCATGAATTAATCCCTAGGATACTGGAACATGATGTATATATTTTCATGGCTTCATTTAAGAGTCCAATAAATAAAATATTAGGTTTCTTTGGATACAGTTCTGTTGACCTCTACTCTTCTTGAGGAAATTATTCATTAAAAACTTCTTAAAAATGAGTTTCATATAATTGGAGTCTTATGGGGTAGAGAGACCATTCTTGAGTGGTTTTTCTCTATGGAGGTTGTTATTTGTTTTCAAAAACATTTTTTATTTCAATGGCTATGATAAAATATGTGAATGTGGATTTCCATAATATCAAATGGGAATTGAACCTAGGAATGATGATGATGTTTTATTACAGGAGGATATAATTCTTGTTCACGGTACGAGATGAGAAATCACATACTTTTTTTAGAATGACTTTACATTCATACAAGTCAAGGATGAGCATTATAGGACTTCAGATTTGATTTATCAACATCCAGTACAAACATGAAAATATAATTATAATTATATATACATTGTCATCTAATTTTCACATTACCATAAAAAAATAAGAATGTGATATGGTTTTTGATAGATAGGTTGGCCAAATCAACTATCTTTATACCCATTCATGATACAACCAAAGTTCATAAGTATTGATATTTCTATGTTAGAGAGATTTTTCATATTCATATTATTATAACTTTTATTTTTTCTGGTAGGGAAAATTGTTTTACCTTTTTGTTCTATATATTCCGATGTGGGGAATTTTAATCTTATGGTTGTTTGAGTATGACTTTCCACCCAAAAAAAGGACATCTAGAATGATAGGGATATACATATTCTTTATGATATTCTTCATACCTCATACCTCTATTTAGGTGGAGCATAGGATGACCATTTGGTACTAGTTGAGGTTTCATCTGAAAATAGTTTCATTTCACAATTAGAATGGATCATTTCAAGGCCCTGTAAGGATAACCTTATAAATGTCTATTATGTTAGATGTATATCAGTGGATGTTCGTTTATTGGACTAAGCATGGTCCAACTAATGATTGAAAATATTCATTTTATTCGATCACGGATATTGACGGCGCATAGATAGTATAAATCAAATGTTGACCATCAGTGTTGATTGTTGGAGTTTTATGTTTCAATCCACGTTTTCATGAAATGTTCACCTTAATTGGGTCATTGAAATATTTATAGGGAATGGTTAGTTTATCCTAATTTTTTTAATTATTGATTTTGTAGACAAGGTGGGAAAAGTTTCTTACAATTGATTACTTCTACCACATTTGGCATTGATACTTAATATTCATCATTTATCCACAGTTGTGAAAGTATATTTCTAATTCATCTCATGTTTTGTGATAGAGTGATATTGATGTTTATCCAGATTAATCTCAAACTGACCATATCATCAAGATAGTTGTTTATTAAACCATGTTACTTCATAGGTGGATAATACATTTGGTTTCAGTTTAATTGATTCATGGGAATGATATGCTTGATATGTGTGAGAGAGAGGAACTAATAAAAGATCAATGACCCTTTCTTTTCTATATGGAAACTTATTGGTAGGAATTTTAGGGAAATGATTTTTTAATGGGGTAGTGGTTGTAAATTTCTGTTAAAAGTTTCCTATAAATTCTCATCTCTAATTTCTATTATTCTTTTATTTGGGTTCGAATAGGTTTGATTCTGGTGGTTATATGACTTTTTTTTTTGAAATTTCATAGAAATGCACGGTTGGTGCACCATTTTACAATATTGTGCACCCAATCAAAGTAATATATGAAATCCTATATAGTGTAAATGTCCATGGATTGTGAAAACATTTTAAAACAATTCCCCCTAGTAGAAACAAGCTCCCCATAAGAGTGGTGAATTGTTAGAGTGCACAATTTTCTAGCCATGCAGCCCATTACAGTTAACCGTGTGATCCAAAATATGAAATTCCTAAAATTACATTATAAATTCTCTAAGGTGGGATTACTCAATGTCAATGGTCTTAGGGTCTTAATAGAACCATTTTTTCTACTATAAACCCCTTCCTAGGAAAATTAATGCACTGAAAACCATTTTTGATCCCTCAATAGTTTGTGATCCTCTCATGTTCAATCTATCTCTTTCTCTCTTTCTTTCTAACATCAGATTATTTATAACATCTTCTATTTTTTGGATATAAACTGATTTTTTAAATTATTATTCTCTATTTCTTTTTTAGATCTCAATTTCTATGGTTGGTTGTTTGAAAACACCATTGTATGAGTTCTATTAGGTGATATCCATGATAATGGTAGGTGTTTCCATTTATGATTGGCATAATAATTTAATCTTGAAAAGGATGAATTTATTTAAAATAATCCTATTAAAATATGAAATCCAATTCGATGTGATTATGATTTCAAATTTATTTGGTTTGGGATTTTGGGGAAAACATCCCATTTTCATTGGAAATTGAATTTTGGTTGTGATTTGAAATTGATGGATCATTTTATATTTACTTCTGAAATTGATTTTTTGATGAATAAATAAATTGTTTTGATAATAACATTAGAATTATTTAATCATGAAAAATGTATGGAAGAAATTTATTAATAACCTATTATTTAGTTTTCGAATGAAATTTCTATATTGAAATAGGAAATGGAGATTTTTATTATTAAACTAATTTGAAATTATTTTACCATTATTTATTGATTTATTAATCACATGTGAGTTTAGGTAGTTAGGGGGTAATTTAAGACAAGCATTATAGAAGGTAAGTTTCCTATTAATGTACTGAGGATGAAAACTCAAAAAAATCTAATTTGGTAGATCAGATTACCAATAGAACATTGATAAGCTATATTCTTCATGATACTAATTGATTTGTGTATATATATACCATGATCATATGTATGAGACACTAAGGATCCTATAAAATAAAACAACCATACAATAGTGTAGATGACCATGTTTCTTATTATGATTACATTGATATATATTCAATTTATTGTGAAAAAAAATTAATCATGCATAGTTATTTATATTAATAAAATTATATAATATATATACTTATGACATTCATTGAAATGTTTCCTTACTTTTAATTGAAATAATTGTTTTTATTTAAATATATAAATTTACATCCATTCTTTTAAAAAAATCAATTACCATTTGTTTTATTAATTATGGAATATTGTTGTGGATCCCTTGGTGACACCCTAAAAGGATTTTAACCCCCACTGAAACATTAAATTATAGTGTCTTCAAACCTCCTCCTCTTAATTTTGAGAAAGATAAAATACCCACATAGAGGTGGAATATTTTGTTGATCTTTATCCCTTGTAGAATTGATTCCTCTATGATGTTTGATTTTGTCTTCCCTATTTACTAATCATTAATGATGTACTATTTATGATTTTGAAATACTATTTTGGATTCTGGTACCATCACCTTTATAATTTTTTTGATCATACCAATATGAATATATTTTATCCAATTTTATGTGCAAATATAATTCACTCAATTATGTTGTATGATTATAGGAGCTAAGTTTTAACTAACGGGGATCTAGAATTCCCTTATTGTTATGTCATTTCCATCTCAGGTATCATGTAACATGGGTATCTTGGCCTATTTGTGACATAAAAATTACCCAATGATAATTATATAAATACTGTGTATTAAAATTAAATTACAAGTCTGATTAAAAGATTACCATATTCTATGCATTCAATACCATGAATTGTGTACATTATAACATTTTTTTATTCGGAGAAAACTCAAAAGGATTCACATCATATGAAACTAAAATGGATCAAATATTATTTAAAAGGAAATATTTAGTATAAGTTAGTGAATGAAAAATATAAAACTATTTATATTGCTATTTTTTATATATAAAATCAATTGATGGTATTTGAGATTGAAAATTTAAATATAGAGGGAAATAATTCATTAAAGAAAGTTTTTTTCGTGTAACTGCATGATGAAAAATTCAATCCATCTTATTATAATGGAGGTTGAGTATATTATGGAGATTATATCTACAAAACAAATTATCTAGTGAAAATCAAAACATTAAGCCATGATTTTGGATGTCACATTTCCATTGGTTGTTTGGATTTTTATACAAAGTGTAATAAAATTTATAGATAATGTAGTGAAACATTTAGTGTAGAAACATATTGATATCAAATAACCCTTTATAAAGAAGAAAGTGGAATGTGTGGAGCATATACTAGTGTATGATTCTGTAAATAATGAATTTAATGATACCAAGAGAATGAATTTTATAAAGGATTCAGTCTAGTAATTTAGATTATTCTATCTCAAAATTATTTCTAGTAAAAAGTTTATTATTTTTTCACATTCATTCAATTAAATTTTTTTGGTAAATGGGGATAAATTCATGTATTTTTTCAACTAAAAATGTAGGTAAATACACGTTATTCTGGAATAAAAAAAGGGAGAGTATTAGAGATTATTTCCATAAGGTAGATAAATGAGGGTATAATAATGTTATAAAATTTATTTTGTATATATTTTCATTTTTATAATAATTATAAAGGGTGTATTCATGATCCCCTGATGATATTTATGGATTAATTAGAATTATTAAATATCCCTCAATGGGTCTAGTTAATATTGTACTCGTATTTACACCGATGTATTGAGTGGTCTCAAAATATTACTCTATATAATAATGTTGTTCTAGTAAGCTCCTAAATTGATTGTGTACCATGACTAGTTTCTCGAGGTGTTATTTTATGATAATTCAATAACTTTTCTTATTATATTTATTTTTAACATGATTATATATTAGATTGAGATTTATGGGTGATGGAAAACAAATTATTGAATAATGAAATTAAATGAAAGGATAGTCAACAGAATTGAATGGAAAAATCATGTTATGGTTCTAATAGAATTTATAATGAAAGAACACCTACGTGAATATAGTTATATAGTTTGTAAAAATACACATTTTTTTCATGATTTGGGAAAATGACCTATGAATGATATGTAATAAAATGTTCCCCATTATAACAACGGTTCTCAGAGATGAAGAAAAAATTCTACTAGTGTCCGTATTGATAAAATTATCATGGTGTTTCCTAATTTCACAACATTATTTTGAAGAAACTCTTATCATTATTCAATATATTATTATTGAGTTTTTGGGATATTTTTTATTCATTTTTCACATTTGGATAAGATCATTTCATTGTTTTATATACTAAATTAATGTATAGGTTAATATTCACAATGATTGTGGATCATGGAGCTAGAGTGGAAGACAATTTCATGATCTTATGGAAAACAGAAAATAAATTCATTAAAATATATAAATTTAATTTAAAAAACAATTGTTTGTTAGGTATATTAGGTTTTTTAATTTTTTTGGATCTATTATTGACCATGAAAGAGTGTGTTGGTTTAAGCCACCTTAACATGGTGGCTCACAATCAATATTAAAAAATATCTTTTTGATTGGTGCGGTGTGGTAGATGACAGCAAATTTTTTTTAAAAAAAATAAATGGATTAATGTGTCATGTAAAAGTGAAGAAAATGGTACCCCAATTATCTATAGATTTATATAAATTGGAGAGGATATATATATCATCTATTATTTCTTAAACTAATGGTTTATAAATATTACTATTTTATTAATACTAAGACTATATTTGTTCTCCAAAAACATCATTTTGATTATAAGTAAAATTTCATTAAAGAAGAAATTTACATCACCAATAAAAAATTATTTTTCACTCACAAATACATAATGAATAATAAAAAATAAATGATATCTATGTGTTATTATTTCTCAGTTTCTACCTCTACTAAAAATAATTAGATTATGTGATATTATATAGAATCCCTAATAAATGATATCATATTTTAGCAGATAATTTCTAAGAAATATTTTTCAATCCTTCCTCCCAATTATTCTCACTCACAAAACATAGTGCAATAAAATGGTTTTTGTGGTTGTGTCACACCTAAACCACAATATTCATTTGATCATACTTATTCATGATGTTGGATCTTTTGGTTGAGGATCAGATTGAGTTTCCCACAAATTTATTTTCTGTTTTTGTGGTTTTTATGTTCTTCTAATCTTATTCATGGTTATCATGAATGTTATAGGGAGAAAATTGAATAATGTAGAGTTTGTGATACCCAAAGTGCCACTATAGTGTGTTTAAATCATTCTAGGATCATTAGATGTGATTCTCTAGTGTTTGGGCTGTCACTTGTGTGGTATTGGTTAATTAATTAGGTCACACCCGTTGAGAAAGTTTTTCCCAAACTATGTAACTAAAACATGAAATGTTGCCAAACATTTCCAGTATCATTCACACGGTTTGCTCACGGTTTACCAAATTGTGCAGATAAACCATAAAACCCATTGCAAGATTAATAGCTTTTAACATAAAAATTCCAATTTGAGTTATTACACCACACATTTGAATCCATATTTCATGGATATTTATTATAGGTAACCCCCTTTGTTAACAATTTTTGGGACACATTTTGGGTGATTTATCACCAATGATTAGTGGTTCTTCTTGGTTTCTTCATCAAATCATCCCCATTCCTATTCTCATCATCCCTCTTATTCATTTCTAGGTTATCTATTGGATTGGTTCCTGGTTTTAAGAACCCAATATATTAGTTTTTATTTTAGGAATTTGTTTCTTTTAATTATAGGTTGTCTGTTCGATTAGTGAGGATTAGATCTCTCCTCTCAGAATGTTTCATTGGGTTCACACAACACCGAGGTAGTTGTTTCCATTATTTTCCATTCTCAATCATTCCATTGATTATTTTGGATATTTAAATATTATAAATATGTGATTACTATGATTTATATATATATATTTATATTTGGATACTATTTTAATGCTGGTGGAAATTGATGAAAGTGGGTTTTCAATAGATTTCTTATATGTGCCTACGTGTATATTCAAGTACGGTGGTTAAAAAATGTCAATTGTTTTATAATTATGATATTTAGAAATTGTTGTGTTATTTGTAAATGTATATATTTGGTATCATAGATAAAATTATTGATTGGTCTTGATTTGTGACATTGGTACCTTATTTTTGTTTGATTAATTGTGGAAAAAATGCATTATAATGGGTTTTCCTGATTTTAAAATGAATAGTGGTTATATTGCAATAGTGTGATTTGTTTTTGATTAAATAAAATTTCTATTTCTATAATGTTGTTTTCTAGTGTTATTTAAATGATATTTAATGTTTCTTATCCAATGTTTGTACGTCCATGTGCAAAAAAGTTTTACACATGGATATGGGTTCAATTGAAGTTGTCACTTAACATCAATTTTTTCATTAAAACTCGATTTATCAAATGGATTATCTATCCTTCTATATTAATATTCTAAATGGTTCCTCAACCACCTATATGGAATATTGGTTCTTCAGAATGTGGGTTTCAAGGTGGGTTCAAAAGTTTTTTTAATGATGGGGTTATTTGGCAAGGAAACATGTTTTTTTGACTGTTGGATCATTAGGGCCCTTTTTCATTTGATTTGATAAAATAAATGTACAATGTTTACTTTGAAATTTTTGTGGAAGTGGAATTGAAAAAGATTTTTATTTATTTACGTGGATTACATGGTTGAAACATTTTATTGTTTGGAAACGAATGCTGTTCAGAAAATGGGAATGTCCAGTTGGAAACATAAAGTGTTTTATAAAATGGTTAAAATGTGTATACGATGTACTGCACTGGTGTCTCCTTGATGTTTTGACATGTTTGGATATAAATTGGGAACCTCTATATATGTTATTTCCATTTATGGGATATCCTATATTATTGTCTGTGTTTGGGGTAGGCAAGTTCAGTGACAACAGGTAAGATGAGTCATGCATGTGTTTTCCTCCAACATGCATTATTTTACTACCACCATGTGTTCCATTGTGGATTTTATATGATAGAGTGTAGGTATCTTATAAGACCTGATATGAATGGTTGGAACCCTCTTGGATTTGCTAATATGCTAGGACGACATCGCCAAAGGTGAGGCTAGGATAGAGAAGCCAATTGGTCATCGACCTAGGGGATTCACTATACGATAGTATGTGGTTCAGAACCAAGTACATCCATGGGTCTTCTAGGGGTTTTTAGGATCACAAATGGATAATATATATATTTTCTTTTTTACTTTATATTACATTTATTTTTTAACTTGCACTTCATATTTATTCATTTTCGTCATAATATTAGTTTTATGTGGTAGTGTTTTTGGTTTTTAAATGGTAGCCTTATTTTTAAAATAATGATGTGGAGTGTGATGGTTTAGAAAAAGGTAAATAATGAATTTATTGATTAAAATTATGAGAACCTTTTTTTGTAACTTTATTTTTAAACTAGTTTTGGGGATTATTTTTAGGGAAGGAAAAATATGTATTCTCTGCTTGCTTCCTGCTTAGATGTTTAGCTCACCCCATACTCGAATCACTTAATGATATTTGATCCATGTTGTTTAGTCGGTTTAGTTTCGTGATCATGTTATTTATGTTCGGGCATGCACTTGTACTAAATTGATTTTGTAGTTGGGAGTGACATTTAGGTCACATGGAGATATTTGTAGGGGGGTTTAGTTTAGTGATGTATTAAGTTTTGTTTTGTTCAAATATTTAAAATAAATAAGTTTAGTCTATTTATTTTTAGATTCATTTATGGTTATTTATCCCACTTGATCATTTTTATTTATTTGGTCATAGTGATTCTTTTGGATGAAGTCATTTCCACATGTATTTCATTTGATGCCCAATAGAAATTTCCAGCCCATGGGGATCAAGAATGCCCTTGGTCCATTTCTCAAATTGTTTTGGGTGTCGGGTTGGATGACATCCGATCATGGTTCATGAAAAATTGGATTATATGGGGTCTTAATTATTTTGGGTGTCTGGTAGATCGAGATGAGGACTGTCCGAAAATGGGAGGTAATTGCGAGAAGAGAATCGAAAAATATTTCCCACACTGATCCTTGAGTAACTAGGGGTAGTCTGGGAATCGATTCTTATATCATTGTTCTATATTGAGGTATGAAAATGGAAGAAAGCTAGTGATAGATTATTATTTAACATGGAGTAGTAAACCATGTGGAGTCTGAGTACATAGTTTAAATTCCACCAAGATGTTGATTCCTAGATGGGGCATAGCTCACAACCCTGCCATTAGGTTAATCATAACTACCTGTTCCTCTCTCCGGTAGTCTGGTGTAAGTGATTCTTTGTCTTGGTTTCATTGAATATAATTTTTTTTGGAAATGAAATTAGTATTCAATTGAAATTGTTTTATTTCAAAATAGACATAAATTTGGTAGAATGTGTTTTATACGAAAATATTGTGATTTGAATTTTGGGTTCATGTTTGGATTTCTATGAAAATAGATTTTGTGAGACCCTTGGTGCTTCTTATTAATGTTCTCACATATGAGTGTAGGTATGGAAATTTTGTGTTGGAACATGGGAATGGAAATGGATGAACACATGTCTGATGGTTAATTAGATGGTACATGTGGGTGTTTGAAATCAAAGTAATGTCCTTGTTTTTTTAAAATTATTTATGAAAGAGGAATATGATTTCAGAAATTGGTGTTTGTTTTAGAATGTGGGATTTTATTTTTTGAAGTATGGGTTTTGTGTTTGGAATGTAGCATTGGAATATGGTTAGTTTGAAATTGAAATAAAATAGTGATTTTTGAATAGTAGATTTGTGAGCTGGGTTTGCGATGTTTGTTGTGAGAGCCAGTTGTTTAGAATGTGATTGTGTTTTAGTTATGATTTGATTGGATGTTTATTTTAGGATCTATTTTTTTGTTGATCAAAATATGTTGCCAATAAATTTACCTAATATTCTTAGTGAGTCATGCCTAATTTCTAGTTCTTATCAAATGTAGATTATTTTTTATGATGATTATGGTCTATTAGTGGTAGTGGAGTGGCTTGGAGGGACTAACAGTGTCTTCAAAATATTTGTAACTCTTGTGGCTGTTAGAATTCAATCTGTACTAGGGTTGTTTGAAGGTTCATCATTGGGTGAATGAGAGTTTTTCTCCTTACCATCATTGCATGTTGGGATAACATGGGATGTGTTTAAGACTATCTTCATTTTATGGTTCATACTTAAAGAAGTGATGATAATGAAATGGGAAGTGCTCATGGTAATTCATCAAAGCCAGTGTTCAGCAAATGCCTACATCAACCACTATAAGGATCTAGTTAACTTCTCTCTATAGGTATTGTTTTTTGAGTCACAAGTTGTTGTGAATCCCATTTCACTCATTTATCATGATAGTTCCCAATCTGGAAAAGAGTTAATGCCATAGAAACTTGTCTCTAAGGATCCAACTTTTGTGATCATAGATTCTAGTTTATCAGACCACTTTCTGGTGTTCCATCTGTGTGGTTGGTATAGGAATTCGAAGCCATCTTATCATATGCCTATAAATTCACACAATCATTGTGTCCATTTAGTTAATCTAGTGATTTTCCATAGAAATATCCAGCAAAATAATACATTATTTTATGAGGATTCTAGTGCCTGACTGTGAGGGAGATGATGCATCATCCCTCGTAGCCCCAACCACAAGTCTGGGGTTGAAGCTCATGCATAGCCAAGAGTTTCTGGTGGTGAGTGGAACTTCTTTCTACTTATTTTTTTCCTTCATTTATAAATTTTTCTTTTCTTTTTAAAGATTCACGGACATATTCTATTTTCACCCAAGAGGTTGAGTTAGTCTAAATGTTATCATTTTCATTTCTCATTCTCCTTTTAATGAATCAATCATTTGTATAGGTTTGTCTTGGTTTTAATTTTCATTATTTCTCATTTAGAGATTCTTGAGTTTTATAGAATATATGTATTATAGGGTTGGTTTATGTGTTTGGTTCCATGTTTCAGTGGAAGTATTTTCCAAATTATACAAAGAAGATCAGGTTGACTCCCGGTTAAAATTTACATATTTTATTATGTTTTAGTTGAATCTTTTTCTTGTCCACAATTTTTTTGAAACCATGTTCCTTGCCTAGGTAATAGTGAGACATGTTGTCTTTTTAAGATAGAGGCATTTATTATAGTTGGTTGAAAATTTTGAAACCATGCATCCATGCCGTGTTGGGTGCCCCTTCCTTCGTATAGCTTATGCACAGTTGGTGCACAGTTTGGAAAACTTTTTGGAGAAATAGTGTGAGATGCCCTAAAATATTAGATTATAATATTCCTAGTTACTGGTTATGGTGAGGGTCTTTTTGGGTTTAAATGTTGATTGTATTATCCAACTAATAATGGTAGGGAAAACCCCTTGTCTTCTCCCAAAATCCCCATGTTTTGGTTTATTCATAATCACGCTAATGTGACTTGTGGAGTGAATAGTGACCCAAAGGATCATATTTCTATCCATTTTTATAGATAATGAATCTTAGTTTTGGTTTAAATTTAGATGGGTAACATTTTGTAAGAAGAATGTGCTTGTGGTGGGTAGAATTGTCACACACCGAGCACAATTTTTATTTTTTTTATTCCGTATGTTGGTGCTTTTGGTTTAGGTTTATCTTGAGTATCTTAGAAAATTCATTGTGTTTTTTTGTTTTAGTTTTCTTCTAATAGTATTCATTTTTATTGTGAGTGTTGCTGAAATAAAATGGTATGGTGACTTTTTTGTGTCATCAATGATGTCACTATATTGTCTTTTAATAATTCTAGGATCATTGTGTGGGAATCCCTGGTGTTTGGGGTGTCATTTGAGGGTTTTTGGTTAATATTTCAGGTCACACTATTTGAGAGTGGTTTTCTAAAATTGTGAAACATAAACATATAATGTAATAGGGATTTTCTAGTAGCTTTCGCCAGGGTTGCGCACAGTTTAAAAAATCATGGATCACATTATGGGCTTAATGAATTTTATCCAAAAAAACACGTGAGTGATTACACATCATATTTGAATCCAGATGTTATGGATATCAATGATAGGGTGACCCATTAATTCTCATTCATTTTGGGCTACTTATTGGGAGATTTATCAACAAATTATATGGGTTCTTTTTGGTTTTATTGTCAAATATTCCCCATTCCACTTCTCCTATCCCTGATCACTCATTTTATGGTTTTCACTTGGATTCCTTCATGTTTCGAAAACCCCTAGATGTCAGGGTTGATGTGTGTGTTGTGTTTCATTGGATTTTACGGTGTGTTGTTGGTAATTGAGGCTTAGATCTTTCCTCTATGAAGGTTTCATTGGTTTCACACACCACTAAGGTTGGTGTTTCCATTATTTTTCTTTCTACATCATTCCATTAATTCTTGTGGATTTTAAAATAAGATAGAAATTAGATTCACATGATTTTTATTTATTTATTTTTCTATTTATAGTGATTATATGTTGGTGAAAATATGTGAATGTGGGTCTTCAATGTATTTCTTATAGGTGGCTACATGTATTGTCATGCATGGTTTTTAATAAAATTATTATTTTTTCTATGTATGAAATTTACCCACTATTGTTTTATTTGGAAATTGATATATTATATATCATGGATAAAATGAAGTATTGTTCTTGATTTATTACTTGGGTATAATGAACCATACATTACATACATTGTTATTACTTTAGAATTGAAGAACACTTATTACAACATATAACCAAACCAAGAAAGGACCGTATAGGTATAGTGCCTTTAGAAACTGGGAAACATAAACAACTGGTTCATAAAGCATCTACTTTGCCTCCCATTTATTTCATCATATCTAGAGTCCCTTTTTGGAATATTATACTTAATAACCTTCTTCCTGACCTGGGGAAACAATACATACAAAATGGTGAGCTCAAATTCTCAGTAAGGGTAATCAAAAGAAATATCAATCACATCATATACATAAGCACATAACTTTTGGAAATCTTAACCTGCAAAAGAGATCATAATTTCATAACATAGGATAAGTCTTAGTAGTGAAATGTAATCCCAATAATCATAACTTAAAACATGAAACTTTGTGGCATACACACATAATCATAGAGAATCATTTCTTATTAGTCACTACTCATTGACAATACTATCATAGTGGACAAAGTTCATTTCTGAACCGAGTTCACTTCTCATTTCAGTCCTATTTCACTGAAACGGTATAACCTACCATTCCAGCCATGTCTATCTCATGAGATATAAAATCTTTACCCAATGCATTGGAGGGAGATATATGTCCCACCCATCTCATAATGATACCATTCTTATGTGTGCCAGAAAATCATTAATCATACATCATTACATAACCCATGTAATAAAAATGGGATTCTTAAACAACATGACATCATAAAACAATTCATATAAGATAAAGGAATTCATAAAAATAATTTTATCACAACATAATCAAATCATTGTAATAATATCGATAGAAACAGAACCCTATATTATCTTAGATGGAAAATAATTTTGATAAAACACTTGAACTCCATTTTTGAGGAAAATATCCTTTCTACTTTAAAACCCTTTTTCCTTTCTTAACATGTCATACAATTTTAAACTAAAAGAAGTTGATTAAAAATTAACATGAAAACATGTAAAGGAAGCTTCTTGGAAATAATGTTTTAAAAATCCATTCATGCCGTATAAGTTAAAAAAACATTCTTGTCGTACTTTTGTCGGAAAGGACAAAAAGTACCTCGTACGAAAAACGACAAAATATTCCTTTCATAGCTTTTACTAAAACTCAACTAAGGGTAAAATAGGATTTAAACAATTGTAGGTGGATGGAAATAATATTACTTGTTGAGGAAACAAGGATGTGGATGATAAAATACACCCCTGTAAATACCAAAGTATATACAATCTCAGATAAAAATGAGATTGTGATATTTTCCCTTACCTTAGGTCTGATATGCTTTGTACATGTCCGAACCTCCTGTATAATGATTTAAATAATGTTATTGACTTACTACAAAATCATACATATTTTTATGATATCATATTTGGTCATATTCTTAGCTTCTTAGTAGTAATATTTCATTGATACTTGTTATTCAGGTGTTTATAACTTTTTGGTCTTATGTGTGTTTTGTCGAATAAATTCATATTATTCTCTTTAGGTTATAGATACCTCATTTCCAGAATGTTATTAGTGTAATATATATCATATTCACTCATTTAATTCATTTATATAATCATTATGAATTGAATATCATGTTGAACAAGTCGCATTACATCATGGAGACAGTATTCCGTACGTACGCACGAGTGATGATATCGTTCGTATGATCATGGAATTGTATTGGAGTGTATTTATACTATTTCAGAATCAGTATCACTTTATAATAGTTATATATAGTCATTATTTACACCATTATACCCATCCAAGTAAGGTGGTGGTGGAAATAGATTACACCACGGCGTGGAGACGGTATTCTGTACGTACGCACGCGGGGTGATTTCTTTTTCCGTAGGATGGATAGATGGTGAAATAGGGTTGTTTCATACTTATAATAACATTTCGGTATATGAGTGATACTGATGTTATTACTTCATAATGAAACAACTAAAGAAGAAGAAGTGTAAGAAGAAATAAAGATGGAAGAATCAGTAATAGACATTACCTCTTCTTTGAAGTGCTTCTTTGAGACCTTCTTTTAGGGCACTAAAATTGGTCTTTGAAGAAGACCAGGACCTCTATGATGTCTCTAGGGAAGTGGAGAGGAGAAGTGGCAGGGGTTGGCCGAGCTTTAAGGCTCAAAGTGGTGTGAGGAAGAGAGGGAGGAGGTTCCCTTTTATAAGGGAGGAGACGGGCACCTTTGGAATAACTAAAAATGTTATTTTATTATAAAGTCATGTTCGGTTTTAAATAGCTCCAAATTAATTTATTTTGAAGCTAAAGAGGGGATGGGTCAATTTTCTCTAATACAATATAATTTAGACAAGTTTAAGTTCCTATTTTAACCTTATAATTTAGATTTAACATTAAGTTAAATAATTTTACTTTTACTGTGACTTCTTCTGTTCTTATACTATAAGGTTAATAAACATACTATAAGAAGCAAAACGAACCCCGAGTTGTTTATTATTAATATATATAACATTATATACGTCATTTGGCCAAACATTAGATTTTTAGGAATAAAATAACAATTACTAATATAATATTTGTTTAAAAACCTATTTTAGGTCAATTTTGACACTATTTAGTAATTAATTTTTGTGAAAATCATAACAGAATGATTAGTTCGAACAAAGTCAATTAAATCAATACTAACATGTCATATTAATCTAGAAAATTATTTTAATTCATAAAAAGTCTCAAATTATATTTATTTGGGTATTCATAACATCAATTATGTCAATATTTCATTAATAAGATAATTATTGCATCATCTTTGTGTCATAAATAAATTAAACTATTTAATGTCTAAAAATTACAAATAAAATACAATTATGTATGAAATCATTATATATTTTTAATAAATATTTATAGTCGAATTTATCTTATGTATAACCCCATATTAAAAATGATTTAGTTATTAAACATTGATTTTAACTATTTTAACCCTTCTTTAAATAAATTAATAATAAATGTCGTAATCTAATCCAAGTGGGCCTAAATGGTCATATTTTATTACTGAGGTTGTTTTTGGTCGAATTACACTTGTCCAATAGAATTAGGACATGTGTTAGGGTAATAATAATATCATTTTTACCCTTAATTACCCTATTTACTTTTAACCGTGGTAAAAAAAAGTAAAAAGTTACTATTCACCAAAAAATTATTTTAATCTCATTGAACAACATTTTAATTACTGAAAACAACTGTGTCTCTCAGATTTTCAAAAATCCACTCACAGAAGCGGTAAAATTATGTTTTATGAAAAATTCAGTTTTTTTAACTACCACTTTGTGGTTTCACTATTTATCAAAAAATGAATGTTTTAAGAAAAATACCAAAATTTCACCCTAGGATAATTTCGATATTCCGAATCGAAATATGAAGTCCATTTTGAAAAAGTAAATTTATAAAATTTCAAAAAGTGGTTATTACTATTCATAACGGCGGGTTTTAATAATATTTTATTAGCATATCATTGTTTGGTGAAACTCGGTATTGCGTACGACGCAAGCTATCGAAGAAGGTTGCGATTTCATGTAAAGAAATCCAAGAAAGTGTTGTATGTAGAAAAAGTTTCCTTTGATGATTTATATAACATAAAAGTCTCGAGTGTTACATTCTACCCCCCTTAAAATCAATTTCTCCCTCGAAATTCATCACATTGTAACAAACAGATGAGGATACCTCTCCCTCATCATATCCTCAAGCTCCCATGTAGCTTCTTCTAATTGGTGGTTACTCCATAAAACTTTCACCAATCGAGTGGTCTTGTTTCGTAGGACTTTTTCGCTATGATCCAGAATCTCTATCGGTTGTTCTTCATAAGAAAGATCTTGCTCCAGCGGTATAACTTCTGAGCTCAGTACATGTGAAGGATCAGGTATGTACTTTCTCAGGAGAGATACATGGAACACATCGTAAACTTGAGAGAGATTCGGTGGAAGTGCCAATCAGTAAGCTACATTCCCAACACGGTCTAGTATTTCGAAAGGACCGATATATCTAGGGCTCAACTTCACCTTCATTCCAAATATCATAACCCTCTTCCAGGGAGATATTCATAAGAACACTTTATCACCCACTTCAAACTCTAGGTATTTTCTTCGGTTGTCGGCATAGCTTTTCTGTCGACTCTGAGCTGCTCTTATGTGTTGTTGAATATATCTGACATTTTCTACCATTTCATCAATGAGATCAGGTCTTAATAGCTTTCTTTCCCCAACTTCATCCCAGCAAGTTAGAGTCCTGCATTTCTTTCCATAGAGAGCTTCATAAGGAGCCATCTGAATACTGGAGTGAAAGCTATTATTATAAGAAAATTCCACCAAAGGTAGGTGTTGATCCCAACCACCTTTGAAATCCATAGAGAAAGCTCTCAACATATCTTATAGGGTTTGAATTGTTCTCTCAGACTGACCTTCTGTCTGAGGAAGATAAGCAGTGTTGAAACTCAACTCTGTATCCAGAGTATGCTAAAGACTTCACCAGAAATTCGAGGTAAATCTCGGATCCCGGTCAGATATAATAAAAAGTGGTACTCCATGCAATCTTACCACTTACTTTACATATATCCTGGAAAGCTGATCCAGAGAGAAATCCTCTCTAATAGCAATGAAGTGTTCAGACTTTGTAAGACGGTCAACTATGACCCAGATAGCATTATTGCCTTTGGATGTTTTAGGAAGTCTTGTGACAAAGTCCATAGTGATGTTTTGCCATTTCCATTCAGGTATGGGTAATGGTTGTAACATCCCCTTAGACTTCTGTCTCTCAGCTTTAAATTGTGGAAAAACCAAGCATCGAGAGACATATTCAGCAACATCTCTTTTCATGCCATCCCACCAGAAGTACTCTTTCGGGTCCCTATACATCTTCGTGCTTCTAGGATTAATAGAGAATGATGAACTATGAGCCTCATCCAGCAGCTCATTATTTAATTCGGGGATGGGAGGAACACAAAGCTGATTCCTGAACATTATTATCCCATCACAATCAAGGTTGAATTCAGGATCATTTCTCACCTTCTTTTGAAACTCGACATCTTCTTTCTGTGCCTCTTTAATATTTACATGTATAGATGGTTGAACATTAATTTGAGAAAGATACGATTTTTCCCAATTCATTATAATTCCATGATCCATCCTTTGTAAATCCATAAATATTTGATCTTTTGTGATCCTCATCATGGATAAACTATCATGGTCTTGTCGACTTAATGCATCTGCCACCTTGTGTTCTTTCCCAGGGTGGTAATGGATTGAGGAGTCATAATCCTTAATCAGCTCCAACCATCTTCTTTGATGCATATTCAGCTCCTTTTGTGTGAAAATATACTTTAATCTTTAATGATCAGTATAAATATCACACCTTTCACCATAAAGGTAATGCCTCTAAATCTTTAATTTAATGATTACCATAGCTAACTCCAAATCATGAGTTGGGTAATTTTTCTCATGTATTTTCAACTGTCGTGATGCATAAGCTATCACCATATAATTTTGCATAAGAACACACCCCAATCCCTTCTTGGATGCATCACTATAGATCACAAACCTTTCTCCACTATAAGGAAGTGTGAGCACAGGTGCACTGGATAACCTTCTTTCAACTCCTTGAAATTCTCTTCACATTCTTCCGTCCAAACAAACATAACTCCTTTCAGAGTCAACATGGTGAGTGGATTAGATAATAGTGAAAAATCTTTCACAAAACGTCGATAATATCCATCCAAACCAAGAAAACTTCGGATCTCGGTTACTGTTGTTGGTCTCGACCATCTTTCGATAACCTCTGTTTTTGCTGGATCCACAGATATCCCCTATTTTGAGATTATGTGACCCAAAAATGCATCTTTTTGAAGCCAAAATTCACACTTGGTAAATTTGGCATAAAGCTTCTCCTTTCTCAGGGTCTTCAATATAATTCTCAAGTGATCTTTATGTTCTTCCTTTCTCTTTGAATAGACAAGAATATCATCTATAAAGACTACCACAAACAGATCAAGATAGTCTCTAAAGACTCTATTCATTAGATCCATGAAGATAGCAGGGGAATTAGTAAGACAAAATGGCATCCCTATAAATTCATAGTGTCCATACCTTGTACGGAAAGCCGTCTTTGGTATATCCTCCCTTTTGACCCTTAATTGATGATACCCTAAACGAAGATCAATCTTGGAAAAGTATTGAGCTCCGCTTAGTTGGTCAAATAGGTCATCAATGCATGGGAGAGGATATTTTTTCTTGATAGTGATCTTATTAAGTTCTCGATAATCAATGTAGAGTCTCATTGATCCATCTTTCTTTACAACAAACAGAACACGTGCTCCCCAAGGTGACACACTAGGGTGTATGAAAACCTTATCAAGATTCTCTTGGATTTTCTTCTTCAATTCCTTCAACTCAATTGGGGCCATTCTATAATGTGTCTTTGAAATAGGTAAAGCACCCAGTACGAGTTCTATGGAAAACTCAACTTCATGATTCGGTGGAAGACCAGGTAATTCATCTGGAAAGACATCATCAAACTCCCGTACAATGGGAATATTCTTAATCATGAGTTTCTCACCAACCATTTGAGATAAATAACCTTCATTTAGTGGAATCAAGACCCATAAGATGGAAGGAATTTCCACTGGAAGGTTATGGTCATCCTTGCATCGATAGACGATCAAAGATTGATCTGGAATATGAAATGTGACTTCCCTTCTTTGGAAATTGATATGAGCTCCATGTAGAGAATGCCAATCCATGCCAAGAATCACATCAAATTCCACTATAGGAAGGATCACAAGATTTTCAGGAAGCACTTTCCCACAAACTTCAATCGGAGAAGAATTATAAACTTTTGATGCGACTGTAGTGCCATTAGGGGTTGTCACAGCTAACTCAACATCTAACTGTTGACGTAATACGGTGATATACTTAGGAAATTCTTCAGAAATAAAGGAGTGGGTGGATCCAGAATCAAATAAAACATTTGCTACTTTAGATTGGATGGTAAGTGTACCTTTCACCACATCGTTATCGTACTCCACATCGTTGATAGAAATTGCATGTCACTTTCCTTTTTCTTTAGCATTAAGAGTTTGTTGACGTCGACCATCATCATCATCCCATGGATTTGGGCATTGATTGGCATAATGCCCCATCTCCTTTCACATGAAACATTTAAGTGTAGTAGGTTCATTCTGTGCATCCCTTCCTTTTTTTGCATCATTAGACATCTTCTTCCCATCATTACGGCATTCAAATTCCCGATGACCTTCCTTTCCACATTTGAAAAATTTACATGTCCCTTTAAGACAACTCCCTCCATGTTTCTTTCCACACTTTGAGCATAAGGGAAAGCTCATCTTCTTTTCAGTGTGCTCTTTAGATTTTCCTTTGAATTCTATTTTCCTCTTCTTATCAAACCCATATGACTGATGGGTTACTCCAATCTCCATCTCAACTCTAAGAGCACATCGATTGATTTCCTCGTAGCTATTGACGTCCCTTATGGCTAAGGCCCTTTGAAGACATGGTTTTAGGACACTAAAGAATCGATCGATCTTACTCTTAGGTTGGATAATAATACCAAAAGCATACCTTGCAAGTCTTGTAAAATTTGCTTCATAGGTACCAACAGATTCATCATCCTATTTCTTCAGTTCAAGAAACTCTTTCTCCATCTTTGTTCGGAGAATACGAGGGAAGTACTTATTGAAAAATAAGTTCTTGAACTCGTCCCATTTCATGGACTCAATTTCATCCCTTTGCCTCATATTCTTAATAAGATTCCACCATTGATCAGCATCACCTTCCGAACGATACACTGCTAATATAACTTTATCATGCTCATAACATTGAATAACTGAAAATATCTTTTCAGTAGTACTAATCCATTTTTCACCAACTAATGGATCTGTAGACCCGCTGAATGAAGGTGGACACTGTCTCATGAAGGATTCAACAGAATGTTTCTCCTTCATTTGCTCGTTTGGAAGTCCTACATGATTCATAGCTTGATAATGTTGTGTTAGCATGGCTACAATATTTTTCATTCTAGCTCCCATAACGTTTGGTTGCTCAGGGGGACAATCATTGCATTGCCCATCGCATTCCGCATTAACACGGTTCCTTCGGGTTCCAGCCATTGAATAAAACCAAGAAGAATAGTGTGAGAAACACTAATTATAATAGGAAAACCACATAATCAAGAATAAAATTTCACACTTAAGATCTTATCCTAGGTTATTCATGGCCATTTATAAAACACTAAGATTGTGTTCTATGCTTAGACTTATCCTTAGGGTTCTTACTAAGGATTTCACATCCTAGTTTCCAAAGTATGACTATACCTTTCCTCTGATACCAACTATAACGACCCATACATTACATATATTGTTATTACATCAGAATTGAAGCACAATTATTACAACATATAACCAAACCAAGAAAGGACCGTATAAGTATAGTGTCTTTAGAAACTAGGAAACGTAAACAACCGGTTCATAAAGCATCTACTTTGCCTCCCATTTATTTCATCATATCTAGAGTCCCTTTTTGGAATATTCTACTTAATAACATTATTCCTGACCTGGGGAAACAAAACATACAAAAGGGTGACCTAAAATTCTCAGTTAGGGTAAACAAAAGAAATATCAATCACATCATATACATAAGCACATAACTTTTGGAAATCTTAACCGGCAAAAGAGATCATAATTTCATAACATGGGATAAGTCTTAGTAGTTAAATGTAATCCCAATAATTATAACATAAAACATGAAACTTTGTGTCATACACACATAATCATATAGAATCATTTATTATTAGTCAAGACTCATTGCCAAGACTATCTTAGTGGACAACGTCCATTTCTGAACCGAGTTCACTCCTCATTTCAATCCTGTTTCACTGAACCGGTATAACCTACCGTTCTAGCCATGTCTATATCATGAGATATAAAATATTTACCCAATACATTGGAGGGAGATATAGGTCCCACCCATCTCATAATGATACCATTCTTATGTGTTCCACAAAATCATAAATCATACATCATTACATAACCCATGTAATAAAAATGGGATTCTAAAACAACATGACATCATAAACCAATTCATATAAGATAAAGGAATTCATAAAAATAATTCCATCACAACATAATAAAATCAATTTAATAATAGGTATATAAATAGAACCCTATATTATCTTAGATGGAAAATAATTTTGATAAAACACTTGAACTCCATTTTTAAGGAAAATATCCTTTCTAATTTAAAACACTTTTTCCTTTCTTAAAATGTCATAAAATTATAAACTAAAAGATGTTTATTAAAAATAAACATGAAAACATGTAAAGGAAGATTCTTGGAAATAATGTTTTAAAAATCAATTCATGATGTATAAGTTAAAAAAACATTCTTCTCATACTTTTGTCGGAAAAGTCAAAAAAGTACCTCGTACAAAAAATGACAAAAGATTCCTTTCATATCTTTTACTAAAACTCACCTAAGGGTAATATAGGATTTAAACAATTTTAGGTGGATGGAAATAATATTACTTATTGAGTAAACATGGATGTGGATGATAAAATACACCCCTGTAAATACCAAAGTATAATCAATCTCAGATAAAAATGAGATTGTGATATTTTCCCTTACCTTAGGTCCGATATGCTTTGTACGTGTCTGAACCTCCGGTATAATGATTTAAATAATGTTATTGAATTATTCCAGAATCATACTTATTTTTATGATATCATATTTGGTCATATTCTTAGCTTCTTAGTAGTAATATTTCATTGCTACTTGTTATTCGGGTGTTTATAACTTTTTGTTTTTATGCGTGTTTTGTCGAAAAAATTCTTATTCTTCTCTTTAGGTTATAGATACCTCATTTAATGAATGGTATTAGTGTAATATATATCATATTCACTCATTTAATTCATTTATATAATCATTGTGAAATGAAGATCATGTAGAATGAGTCGCATCACATCGTGGATATGATATTCCGTACGTACGCATGAGTGATGATATCGTTCCTATGATCGTGGAATTGTATTTGAGTGTATTTATACAATTTCATAATCCGTATCACTTTATAATAGTCATATATAGTCATTATTTTCACCATTATTCCCATCCAAGTAAGGTGGTGGTAGAAAATAGATTACACCACGGCGTGGAGACGGTATTCCGTACGTACGCACACGCGGTGATTTCTTTTTCCGTAGGATGGATAGATGGTTAAATAGGTTTGTTTCATACTTATAATAACATATCAGTATATGAGTGATACTGATGTTATTACTTCATAATGAAACAACTAAAGAAGAAGAAGTGGAAGAAGAAATAAAGATGAAAGAATCGGTAACGGACATTACCTCTTCTTTGAAGTGCTTATTTGAGACCTTCTTTTAGGGCAATAAAATTGGTCTTTGAAGAAGACCAAGACCTCTAGGATGTCTCTAGGGAAGTGGAGAGGAGAAATTGGTAGGGTTTGGACGATCTTGAAGGTTCAAAGTGGTGTGAGGAAGAGAGGGAGGAGGTTCCCTTTTATAAGGGAGGAGAGGGGAACCTTTTGAATAACTAAAAATATTATTTTATTATAAAGTCACGTTCGGTTTTAAATAGCTCCAAATTGATTTATTTCGAATCTAAGGTGTGGTTGGGTAGAAATAATCTCATAAAATAGAATTTAGACATGTTTAGGTTCCTATATTAACCTTATAATTTAGATTTTACAATAAGTTAAATAATTTCACTTTTACCGTGTCTTCTTGTGTTCTTATATTATAAGGATAATAAACTTACTATAAGCAGCCAAACGAACCCAAAGTTTTTTATTATTAATATATATAACCTTATATAAGTCATTTTTCCAAACCTTATATTTGTAGGAATAAAATAACAATTACTAATATAATATTTGTTTTAAAAACTATTTTATGTCAATTTTGACACTATTTTAGTAATTAATTTTTGTGAAAATCATAACAGAATTATTAGTTCAAACAAAGATAATTAAATCAATACTAACATGTCATATGAATCTAGAAAATTAGTGTAATTCATAAAAAGTCTCAAATTATATTTATTTGGTTATTTATAACATCAATTATGTCAATATTTCATTAATAAGATAATTACTGCATCATCTTTGTGTCATAAATAAATTATATTATTTAATGTCTCAAAAATTACAAATAAAATACCATTCTGTAGGAAATATTTTCAGCTTTCTAATGAATTTTTATAGTCGAATTTATCTTATGTATAACCCCATATTAAAAATGATTTAGTTATTAAACTTTGATTTTAACTATTTTAACCCTTCTTTAAATAAATTAATAATAAATGTCCTAATATAATCCAAGTGGGCCTAAATGGTCATATTTTATTCCTAAGGTTGTTTTTGGTCGAATTACACTTGTCCAATAGAATTAGGACATGTGTTAGGGTAATAATAATATCATTTTTACCCTTAATTACCGTATTTACTTTTAACCTTGGTAAAAAAAGTAAAAAGTTACTATTCACCAAAAAACTATTTTCATCTCATTGAACCACATTTTACTTACTAACATCAACCGTGTGTCTCGGATTTTCAAAATTCCACTCACAGAAGCGGTAAAATTATGTTTTATGAAAAATTCAGTTTTTTTAACTACCACTTAGTGGTTTCACTATTCATCAAAAATTGAATGTTTTTAGAAAAATAGAAAAATTTCACCCTAGGATAATTTCGATATTCCGAATCCAAATATGAATTCCATTTTGAAAAATAAAATTTATAAATTTTTAAAAAGTGGTTATTACTCTTCATAACGGTGGGTTTTAATAATATTTTATTAGCATATCATTGTTTAGTGAAACTCGGTATTGCGTACGACGCAAGCTATCGAGGAAGGTTGTGATTTCATGTAAAGAAATCAAAGAAATTGTTGTGTGTAGAAAATGATTCCATTGATTATTTAAATAACATAAAAGTCTCGGGTGTTACATTGGGAGCCTCAATTTTTGTTTGAGGAACTGTGGAAAATGCATTAGAAAGGTTTTTCCCGGTCATAATATGAACAGTGGTTTCATTGCAATATTGTTTTTTTATTTGTTTAAAAGAAATTGGTATTTTTAGAAATTAGTATATAAGGTTGATTTCATGGATATTTAATGAATGGAATCAGATGTTGGAACATTAATGTGCGCAAAAGGTGCACACTAGGATGGGAATGGAAATAAAATGGAACTAAAAAAATATTTTCATTAAATCTTGGTGTCTCAAATAGATTATCTTTCCATCACTATTCCACATCCAAAGGAATTCATCAACCCCAAGATCACTTTTTTTTCTTTGAAATTTGGTTTCCAATTTTTATTCCAAATTTATTTTAATTTCAGGTCCTTTTTCCCTTGAAAAATGTTTCCTGAATGTTCGAACATAAAGGCATGTTTGGTATTTCGATAGATAAATGAAATGGTTTGTGTTGACATTGTAAAATTATGTGGACGTGGAATTGTAAATGAGTAATATTTCTATAACTTTAAGGCCCATTTGACACATTTTAATCATTGTAATGGAAATTGGTTCGGAAATTGCGAATGCCTGGTTGGGAACATAATGTTTTTTACAAAATGGTTTCAATGTGTATATGGTGTAACAGCACGGTTTTCACCTTGATGTTGAGACTTATTTGGATATATATATATATATATATATATGGTTCACCTCTATAGGAGTCATTTACCTTTATGGGTTTCCATATATTGGTGATCGTGATTGGGGTTGGCATGTACGGTGATGACAAGTAATATTTGTCACCAATGCACTGGCCTCATAATTATATAGTTTTACTACTTCCATGGGTTACTTGGAATTATTTAGTTGATTGAGTGATGGTATGTTATTAGTTCTGATTAGATGGGTTGGTACCCTCCTGGAGCTGTTGACAGGATCAGAGGGATTTTCCACTAGGGAGGCTAGGATAGATGAGCTATTTGTCGATTGACTTAGGGGCTTCACCATACACAGGTAGGTGGTTCTAAATCAAGTACATCTAGGGGTATTATAGTGATGTTTAGAATCACCCATGTATATTTTATGCATTTTATTTTTTTCTTTTTTATTCATTTAGTTCTTATCTTGAACTATTTATTTATTCATTTTCAATACAATATTTTTATTATGTGGTTTATTTTTTGGTTTTCAAATGGTATCCAGGTTTATTAAATAAAGATGTAGAGTGTAATGTTTTGGAAAATGTGAAAAATTTATTGATTTGTTTAAAAATATTAAAACCCTATTTTTATTACATTATTTTCATAGTAGTGTTAAGTTATTTTTTTTTCAGAAAAGAATATTATTGATTCTTGGTTGGTTGCCTACTGACCTATTTAGCACGCACGCCACTCATAACATTTTGTGCCAGTAGGCTAGAGTTGTTTTATAGGTTCATCATCTTGATCAGGTTCATTGGGTTCAAGATGGATCATAAAGAGGATTGGTCTTGTTGTTAGTGTTGACATTGAGGTCACAATGAGATATATGTAGTGAAGTAATGTTTATTTCAATATTTAGTTATATTTTGTTTAGAATTTTTAACAGAATCAGTTTTATATATTTAATTTGAGATTCAATTGTGGTTATTTATTCCACTTGTACATTTTTATTTATTTTATAGTAGTTATTATTTTTTATGAAATTGATCCCACAAGAATTTCATTTGATGCAATACACTAGTTTCCAGCTAGTGGGGATCGATAATTCCCTTCGGGCCATAACTCGCAATGGGTCGGGTGTCTCGTTAGATGGAATCTCATCCTAGTTCATGATATGTTTTAGTCACTTATTTATAGATATATTAATGATGTGATATTGTTTTGTGATTTTTATGATGTTATATAGATAATTTTATGTTTTTGATGTGATTGATAGGGTGGGTAATGTTGATGATGAATAGGTGACTGTGGTTGAGGAGGATGGTGAATGATATGTAGTGGAAATTTTTTTAGATTTAACCATTTATCTTTGATTTGATTTGGTATAAGTAGATATACTACTAATATATATATATACATATCTAGGGGTGTGTTTTCAGAAAATAATTATTATGAATATGTTTTTCACATGGTAGAATTTTGGGGAAGAACATACTTCGTATGTTTATATATATATTCATAGAGGCAATATTATTCGTGTTCACTAGGAATGGAAGGGTTGTTGGAAGTAACCATTGGGTATTACATTTATACTAATACTAATATTATATGTTTTATTTTATTTCAAATTAATAAGTGAAATGTGGGTTTGGGTGTCCTCAGTATAAGAAAATTTTGATATAGAAATGGTTATCAAGAGTCTGAAATAAGTTTGTTAACTAGTCAGAACACTGTATTGAGTCTTTTAGATTTATTTATGCTTAATTAGTGGTGTCTTTGATATATAAATAATTAGTTTTTATAAAATTTGGGATTAATTACAGGTGTTTTAATGGCGTGAAAGTGTTTAATATCTAATGATGTTTTGGTTTGTGTTTTTTTATTAATTGCATAATATATAACAAAAAACATATTTTATACTATTTTTTAGGTAGTGATTTCTATATTATTATAGGTAAGATTATGGTCCCACAATTAATTTATCTTCTATGGACATGGATGAAAAAATTAATAATATAATGATATCACTGTAATTTTTATGATTGTTGACTTATAAGATAAACTAAAGACAAGAATGGTTTAGGGATTGAGAAAAAACCAATAAATATGATTGATCATTATAATAATAATAGAATATTATGTGGCCTATAGATGTCTAGGACTGAAATATTTTATGAGGATATTCTCTATTTTGAATATTTATATAACATCATTTAATTATTATGTAGGATGAAGAGAATTAATGTGTCTCTTGCATCATGTATAAGCACATAGTAATCATTTTATTGTTGTGCATTTATGATAGAATGATGAAGTGTGTCTCATTTTTTTTGTTGATTAAATTTTACATTTAAATTGATTTGAACCAATAATGGTTACATGTTTCTATATAAATTAAAATGAATAATAATTACTGTATTTTCCAAAAATTGTTATTAGTAATATATTTAATCTAATTAGTTATAATTTTTGGGGATATGTTATTAGTTCAATAAGAATCATGTATAAGATGATTTTTCAAAATATCTTCTTATTTTGATCATAAATTAATGATAATTTAATATTAGTTTAATCAATAATATTAAATGTGTAACTATTATTTGAAAAATTATTTACTATGTTGATGATATTATATCATGTCATTAAAAAAATCTAATTTTTTTACTAGGTAGTTCATAATTTTGATAAAATGTTTATTTAAATGAATTTTATCATAGTTATGATTTAATCACATATAGGTCATGTTTATAAATTTTTAAGTATGTGTGATTATAAAGAAAAATCATTTCATCCATAAATAATAAATTTATGAAATTAAATTGATGATATTTTGATTCATTGTACTATATATCAGTAGGTAGAGATTTTATTTTATTGGGAACATGATATATTCTTATTAGAAATAATTTAATAGGTGAATTATTTATTGAAATCATTTTTTTGTAATTAAAAAAATCATTATTTAATGTTAGGAATGGATAATTTTTTATGATCAAATAATATAAAATTTTATTTCTTCAATGTTAAACACATTAAAGATTATAACAAGTTAAATTAATTATTAGTTAAATGTTATAATATATGATAAAATAGTATTTAGTTAAATTAAAAAGATTTTGTTTATTGTTCTACAATATCATTAGATAAATAATATTGTTTAAAGAATATTCACTATATATTTTATAAATATTTATCAACATAATTTTAATGTAAGTGTGACTAATTAAATTTAATTAATATTAGGATAACATTGTGTTATTTAAACCTTATATATTGGGAAAAATCATTCAAGATTATAATTTTTTTGGTTTTGTTAATTCATATATAGACTTGTTCTTTATATAAAAATATGAAATGTTTATTTATCATATATAATGTTATGATAATGTGATGATTTTTCAATTATATATTAATTTCTTAATATAAGAAAGGATTACATAAGAATTTATTATGAGAAATACTGAAATTATGTTTTATAAAACATTTATTATGAGAATTATTCAATGATTTGTTTGATCTTATTATTATTTTAGTTTTTTGTGATTATAGTGGACACTACGTGGTCACATGCGTACATCATGGTTCTATATCAAAATTTAGAAATTCTTAAGGATAATATGAGGTAAATATATCTGATTTAAAATATTATAGATGTAAATATCAATTTTTGATAGATCAAAATGGTAATTTTATATTTGAAGAACCATATATAAAGATTATATATGTGTGTTTATGGTGGATAACAGTGATATTAAAATATAATTTGAACATTTGGTGGGGGTGTGACACTATTTGGTGTCTATTTTAGTTTTTTTTAGAGTCATAGTATGTTATATTATTATAGCCCTTTTGATATAAATTTTTATATAGTTCAAGGTTAGGGGATTATAGATATATTTAAAAAATGATATTTTGGATCCAAATGAGGGAGTTGGTTTGGGTGATATTGTTTAAGATAATGAGGATTTATATATTTATAGGTCTGTTGTAGTAATACAATGGATTTGGTGACGAGTACAACAAGTATTTCCCTTTCCTAAAAGGGGTATTTTGATTCTTATGATTATTTTTTTAATTCAGTAAGATATGGCGACCCTTCTAGTTTATTATGTGAGAAGATAAAAAAATATTTTCGGGACATCAATTATCACCATTTCAAATTGGATAATATGGTTATAAATACACCATTAAAGGTTTTTTGATTCATTTATGTTCATTTATCTTATTTAATATGGTCATTCAGTTGTAAAAAATCTATAAAATATCTTATGTTGTGTTTGATTGATAAAATTTATTTTTAATTTTTAATTTTTTGTATAACAGGTTTGGTAATATTTCTTGATGTGTTTATATCTTTGATTTATATATTCCATATATTATCTATTTAATAAATAATTTAATACAAGTATAATATATAAGGGAAGTTAAATGGGGATTTGAGGAATATCTTCTGTTAATTAGGATGATGTCACTTTTTTCATGTGTATAAAGGTTACGATAAAATTATATTATTCCTAGGAACCCTTGATTAACATCCATGGTAATATATTATAGAGTCATAATGTTATTATAATAGTTTTTATTGTTGATAATAATGGTAATGTGGTGTCTTTTGAGAAGATTTGGAAGATAATGGTATTTAATATCTGTTTTACCTCATGGTTTGGAGTAAATAAACATGTAAGTTATAATTTCTATTTTTTCTGGTTTAAAGAAATAATATATTGTTCTTGGTCATGTAAGAGAGTTGTGTTTATTTTATTATATATAGTAATTCTTGGGGTTATTATAAATTATATTTTTTTAATAATATTGATAGTGTTAAAACCATTACATTTTTGAGTAGATAACTTTTAAAAAGGCGATTGAGTATTGGATGTAGTTTTCTAGTTGATTGATGTGATTAGTTTTCATTATATTAGAATTTAAATACATTTTAGTTTATTTTTTGAATGGATGCGGATTATCAGGATTAATAGTCTGATTCTGTTTATTATGTGAATTGTCTAGGAGAAAATTAAAATGGTATTTATTATTGAATATTATTTGGTAATAGTTAATTTCATATATTCCATCTCGGGAGACGTTAAATATTTTGATAATAAATGATTTTTATAGTAAAAAATTATGTAATAACTATATTTCTCAATAATGTAATTTTATCTCATTTGATGGGTCGACTCTCAATAATCCTTACCAGGTATGATGATGTATATTGGATTTATATCAATACATTATTGTTAAAACTCTCAATTTATTGATTTAACATTTGTGGGTCATGTAATATTGACTTATATATAATATATGACATTAATGTGAAAATTAAATTAATTTTTGGAAGACAATATTACTCAGGTTAGAGAAATTTCTTAAATTTACTATAGTTGGGGATTAATAGGAGTTTTATTTTCATGATCATGTATTCTTAATGGTTCACCATATTAATGATAAAATTGATTTATGTGTGGAGACAATATTTTATTTTAGTTTTTATGCCTTTCTCGTTATATGAATTCATTTGTGATGTGGTATTTTAATTATTTTTTCCACCCCTATTGTAGTACATTCATGTTGTTTTTCATGTATCTTAAATTAATAGGTATCTATATGATGTGTCTCATATAATATAATTATATGATAAAGATAATAAAAATTATTTTAAATTCATTAAACTTGTCATGGTGATTTAGGATCATAAAGAGATGTTATTTTCGAAATGATTTACACCATTACTATAAATTATATAGTGTAACTTTTTTTAGAGTAATTCACATGTAAATTTATGTGTTAGAGGTAAATTCAACATCTTGAGTAATTATGAATTTAAATGTGAAAAGTTTAATTAATTTTTTATTTTATGATTTTTCATTTGAACTTTAATTACTAATATTATCAAGGAATAATTTTTTTTCAAATATATGTATTTCAAGGAGTTGAATCCTTTTTGGATTATCCTTATTTATCTAAATTCAATTGATTTATATTTCCATGGATGTAAATATTTATTTTGGAATGTTATGTAGAGCTCTAAGAATTAGGTTTCATGCATTATGGAATTTGAAACATTGTATATTATGTTTGGATGATGATCCTTATAATTTTTTGTAATCTAGGATAAAATTGTGATTTAAGATACTTTTTAGAAAATACTGGTAACATATCATATATGGTAGACTAATAATCGAGTATTGATTTTTTATACTAAGCAGGATAAATGGTCAATAACCGGATATATATATTTTTTTATAACCAAATAAATATTTATTTAATGTTATTATATGATTTAAAACATAAAATTACAAATAATACAACCAAAAAGATGGATATATATTATTTTTTAGGAATTAGTTAAATTATATAAAATTTTAAAAAAGGGAAAACAATATCATTATCTATATCATTATTAACACACTTGAACTTTAAACTGGATGAGATTACCGGGGGAAATATATAAGAAATAGGTGATCTATAAATTCATCTAAGTTAATAATCAGGGAATAAAATAATACATGTTCTAAAATAGGTATTTCATTGGGAAATAAAAGGATCATGTATTATATTGAATTATATATCATGATAAAAATTACATTGAAAATTTTGAATCAACTTACAACTCTTCATCATAAACATTTTTCATGGATAACTACCAAGACCTCATGATGGGAAAAAGTAAAATAATAAAATTTGGTTCAATCTATGTCCCAATACGATGTATCATGTCACTAAACATTACCCAATTCATTGAAGGGATATATATTTCTGGGTGCACCCATCACTTTTATTTCATGTTAATGCGTAAGGGTGCCACATATGTCATAAAACAAGGATTAATTCATCATCAAATTTTATTCCATGATCCAGAAGTGATGAATAAATAAATTTATGTGCCAAATCAAAGAAGTTTTTGTGTGTAAATTTTAACACCCATTATAGTAACTGATTATATTATTCACTAAATAGTTTTTTAGGCATTTAAAAAATTACTGGAAACTTTTAAAGTATAACTGAGTAACAAAATGATTCATGAAATGGGTTTATAAGAGAGAAAGTGGACTCTCCTTATTTTTAAATCAAATATAAATTAATAGGTATATTTAGAAACATATCCCAATGTTAGAAATTAGAAATATATGGAATAACATAATAAATAAACTTGACTATATAGGAGAATGTAACGAACCCTTAAGTGAGTGTGTGACTCCAAAAAATTGGGAGGAAATTCATCATAGCATGGGGAACCTTAAGATAACAATATATTGGGGAGGTAAGATTAAGTAAATTCACCAACAATTTATAGTTATGTGAAGTGTGATCTTGGGTGTGTTAATATAGGAAAAGTGTGGGGTTTAATTTAATATTTCTCAATCATCAGTTTGAGACTCTGTATAATAAAATAACCAAAACCACATACAACCCCATGTTTTTTTTCCAATGGTTTCTTCCAAATGGTAGTGACTTCCATTATTATAAAATTCCATGGTCCAAACATAATAAAGTAATTCTCTTTCGTATGTGGTTTTGATAGAGAGTATTAATGTAATGATTTTAAATAATTAAAATATATTAATTGTTTTTAAGATTCATAATGGATTTATAAAATTTATAAAATAAAAATAAAAAATCATTATTTCTAAGTGAAAATATAAATTTTTTCAGGGCTACACTTTACAGTATTTATTGCATCACATTTGGGTTATTATGATGTCATAATAAACAATGGTATATTTATATGGTATTTAATCTTTACATAAAAAATCAACTATTTTAGTACATTATGAAAAAATAACTATTTTATAATTTAAATACTCTCATTTCATTAATATTATTAATTTTTAAAAATATTTTTATAAATATTTTTATTATCATTTCATACATAAAAATGTAAATTTGTTGAGAAATGTTGGGTTTTTCTAGAGTAAATGTTTTCAAACCCTTATAAAATTAAAATTTCACTACATAATAATTTTATGATAATTTATAGTAGATAAACATTAGTTAGTAATACTATTTTATCGAAATAATATTTATTTTATAAAATCATTAATTCATCAAAATAAAGTCCTTAATTGAAGTTTTAATGTTACTAAAAAATACGATATTTGTTTTAATGTATCAAAATAAAAAAAAAATTAATGAAGTAACATTAATAGGTTCAAAAAATATTCATTATTTTAAAAAAATAATGTATGTAATTATATTTATAGGGTCTTGATACATATCCCTTTAATACACTTGTGAATTCCCCAAGGGTAAGGTGTGTAATAATGATACCTTCATGGGATGGTTCAACATACATAGGTTAGGCCATAATCTTGATGAGCTAGGTCTTATCCAATAAATGGTTTATCTCATTCTTACGATGATGGATCATAGTTTTGTGTTTTTCAAGGGAATATACCAAATATTCCATCCCCCTTTGAAGAACCAATATATGTGCTTCATACGGTACAATTCAATTGGTTGAGGCTATCACTTCCATTTTCTGGGTTAATTGAATTTGTTAAAATCCAATTTTTATACTAATTATTTGATCATTGTTCAATGGATATAATATGAAAGGTAATAAAGCTTTTTGTAAAAATTCATATGATATAATATAATTGAATCAATGTAGGTAATTTTTTCTCTATAACCACATTACATAATAAAATTTTTATTAAATTTAAAGACGAATTTTATTTATAACAATTCAGGTTGTTACAAACTTCCCCTTGTAATGTCCCAAATCCAGATGCCATTTAGTAGGTTCCTCACACATAGTGTTCCCCATTTCCTCAAGCTTATCTCCCCAAATTCCAGAGGCTTTCGACTAGTAGTGAGTTCATAGGGTGTGTCTATGGGGAGACTATTACCTCATTACCCAAGTGTAGCCTAGTGGATGAATGTAAAAATGGATAAATAGAAGAAGAAACATAAGTAAACAAAAGGAACAACAGAAAATTTAAACAACAACAAAAATAATAAATAAAATCACAAAAAATTCATTCAACAATTAATGATATGCCATGTCAATATTGAACTATAAAACATGGATACAAGATAGTAGACAAAACGTGTTTCACAAAGGTGTAATGGAAAAAATGATTATCTAGAGCATCCTAAGATCTAATTCAGTCCTCTTATATCATGTTTCATCCTAAAAAACCATCAATAATGTTTTTTAAGTAGTAGGATTCCATTTCTAATCAACTGCAACCTTGTAATCTACTCCGGGTACCAAACAACAACTAGAGATGGTGTGAAATAAATCTCAGTGGGCCACCCCCCACTGTTGTCTATAACATCTGGAATGTGTAATGGAAATGTAAAAGTGTGTAACAATTCATCTATAATGTAAATAAGTACAATCTAACTTAATGAACATGTACCTTCTTCATCCCTCTATTGTTGTCTGAAGATTTTAACAATTCATTACTTTATTATTTATAATTTTTAAATAAGTTACATTGTAATAATAGTAATGTTTCCAGGGTGTAACGGGGTGACCTGTAACGATATTTAATTATGAAGAACTAGGGTAATAACCAAGAAGATGTAGACCAAATGGGTCACCATCTCATTAATAACTATATCCTAGAATGGGTAACATTGTAATACATGGAGAATGTTCTGAAGTATTCTCCCAATAAGGTGCCTACTAAATCCAACGTGACTGTCCCAGGTAAAGTGTGTCTAAGCCGAGATAGGGCCCTATGGGATGAACCATGGAAAATACTTGTCAATGGTTGATCTAAGGAGTGTATCCAAGGAATCCAATTATGATGATTAATTAACCCTATGGTGTCATATCAGGCATCATAATAATTGAAAAAGATTGGGATCTAGGTTGATATTATCCTATGAAACTAGTTCTCCAAAATCATAAAGGGGTTCCTGATTTCTCATGGAATTATCTGATCAGAATCCAAGGGGAGCTTGTGTCAATCCATTCATGTTTAAGCCTAAAGTCATTTAATATTTCATTTTATACTTTCATTCCATTCATTTGTGTGATATGGTCATGTATAATTCAACCTTTTAATGAAATAATTTGGTTTAAACATTTCTTTTCATTGGTGGGACAAGTTTATGTATCATGAAACCATTATAATTTTATCCACCTAAATCACATTCCATATTCAAATTTGGTTACTATATATTCCATTAATGTTCTAATGGGTGATACATATATAATACCTACATTTCATTTATATTTGAGGCCAAGTCATATACATAGTATACATGACAATTCACATTTCACATTTAATTATAAATTGAACCACTTACCTTATGTGGGAAAATCTGTGAGCATTAATGGTACTTGATATAATGAAATTCAAAATATAAATCAAGTTAATTATTATAGAAAATTTTACCATTAGTGTTCTCAAGCCAAGGAACACCCGAATGGATGTGAAAATGTGTCAAACCACTAAACAACAATTATTTAATATCATTTGACATGGAAGGGATGGAGTTGTGGGTGAAACTGTAACAACTAATCACATATTTGGGTATAGCATAACCTTATGGACCTAATCATTAGAAACATGGCATATAAATTCTAATAACGGCACCAGATGAAATCGTTGGGCCCCACATGGAAAATCCAAAATCAATGAACATTAGGGATGAGTAATGGACCACCTCCCTTAGGGTTTTAAGATCATTATCCTTTGATTTTGGCCAATTATTTTCATCAGATCGGAGTAGATCTACGAAATTTAGATAGATGGTAACACCCTAATATCCTAGTGAAGAGAAAAAGATTAGGATAACACCTTATGTGGACTCAAAAACTTTCTGTTATGCATCCAATGTGATGACTATAATCTCAATCATATCCTTGAAAAAAAAGATAACTTGATCCCTATTATTGATATTCAAAAATATCCAAAATGAGATCCAAGGAGGTAAATCTGGTATAAACTCTGATTTGTGGATAAGAAGTTTCATAATATATAATTAATTGATATTTCGTTAAATAAACAAAAAATAGCTAGTGCATGGCCTTTTGTTACAGTATGAAAAACATTGCATATTCCATGTGAGGTTTTCTAGTTAGAAGAGGAACACTACAATGTTCGGCTACACTGTATTGTGAAAACTGTGAAAAGTTATTCTATCCAAATATTTCATTCTACATGGATATCCAAATTGGGCTATAACTATGTGATCTATCTAGTTATCCTAAAAATATTGGTTCTAGGATCCAGACATTCCTTGAAAACCCCTAAGAACATTAATAAATCAAAAGGATCCTATATTAGTTCCAATGTAAATATTTTGGTCAAAATATAACTGATCTATAGATGAGTGAATAATCAGGTTCATACAATCATCCCCCTTAAAAGAACTCGCCCTTGAGTTCACCTTCAAATGGTGGAGAAACATTTTTTAAGTGAAAAATTTGCCATGGATCACATATGTTAGCTTCTATCTCAAAAGTCTCATCTTGTACCTGGCTATGAACCCATAGAACCTTTACTAATGGGAAATACCTGTATTGGAGAGCCTTCGTGATCTGGTCAACAATGTGTATTGGATACTCCTCAAAGTAAGTCTATCCATTTAACTTAACATATTTGGGATCAAGCATATGAGATAGATCAGAATGATATTGGAGAAGCTGTGAAATATGGAATACATCATTCACGGCACAATACCGTTGAGGTAAAAGAAACCGATAGGATACCTGCCCAACTCACTCTATAATTTCAAATAACACCACAATGATTGGTCGTATTATTTCCATCATTCATAACCATCTATTCCCTAGCCTGTGAGATAACATAGGGAAAACCAGATCCCCAAAATCGAACTCTAGATGTCGTCGACTGCAATTAACATACAATTTTTAATGGACTGAGAAGTAGACATATGCTTTCTAATCAGCTAAACCTACTCTCATGTCTCCCAAAGGATACAAAGAAATAGTAGGGCTGCCTCACATGGCTCTATATATTATGGGGGAGAATGGAATATCCTACCATATATGGCCTTAAAAGGATCCATCTGAATTGGCTTCTAAAAGAAATTACTATAAGTGAAGTCGAAGAGAGGGATATGATTCTCCCATGAACTGATGAAATTAAGGACAAATGATCAGATCATGTACTCTAGAACATATTTTATACATTATTATTGTCCAACTATTTGAGGGTAAAAATATGTTATTAGAAGAACCTGTGTTCATGTAGCCTTTTCTAATAACTTCTAGTAACATGATTTAAAATGAGAATCCCTCTATGAATCTATGGTATGTGAAATCCCATGTAGTCATATGATCTCACAAAAATATTGTCTTCCTATCTCGTCAACTGAGATTTTATCCTATATAGGTATGAAGTGGCATTATTTCTTTAATTTTTCAATGACTACACAAAAATCATTGTCACCCATTTGCGAACTAATTATGGAGGCTATAAAATCCATGGAAAAATCTTCCAATTTCAATTTTAGGACTGTAATTTATTGTAACAATACTACATGTATCTGGTGCTCTGGCTTCACCTTATTATAGGTGGAACTTCTATTGATAATGCCTGTAATTTAACCTTTCTTCCCAGGCCACAAAATATTGTCATCAAATACCTTGATACCTCATTCAAACACCTTGATGAACAGCCCACTAAGAGGTGTGGGGCTCAAGTATCAACTCATCTCTCATGCCTATATGAACCTAGATACATCCACGTAGACATATGTGGTCCACTATATCTGTAGACCAATATGAAGAAGGGTTATCTCCCTATATACTCTCATATAGAACCAAGCCTTCTGGAACTAGAAACTATCAACCCATCACCTTCTTAAGGAGGGAATATGTAATAGTCATGGTTGAGATAAAGGATTACATGTTACATTCAATAAACTCTTGATGTTTTTTATAAAATAAGTTCATTATATTATATTCATAATTGTCCTCCTATATAGCATGTGCCTGATTTTTTTTGAATCAGTGCATCTGCAACCACACTTCCCTTCCAATGAGTATAGGCAATCTCAAAATCATGAGATTATAGATTTCTGACCCATATCCTCTATCTGAGGTTAAATTAACAATGATAAAATATGTATTTGAGGATCTTGTGGTATGTGTACACCATAAGAACTCACCCAACAAATTTTTTCACCAGTAATGTAAGACATGGACAATTTCCACTTGCTCAGGGTCATGTGTCATGTAATTTCTCTTATGAGGCCTCAACTGATAATATCTTTATGAAAAAAACATTTACTCCTACATCATCGCTACCCCGAGTCTAATTTATGATGAATCACTGAAGACGATATAACCTACACCTAGCTCTGGAAGAGTCAGACTTGGTTCAAATACAACCCTCCCTTTAAACTTTTGAAAGGTTTCCTCACATGCTTTTGACTAAAGGAACATGACACCCTTATTTGTACAACAAGTGAGAGTTGAAGAAAGATGTGGGAAGTATTGTATGGAACGTCTGTAATATCAAGCCAGTACTAAGGATAATTGTATATCAAACACATTCTTGGGACTCTTTATTGAAACAACAACACTTCCTTTTTTGGGGTCAATATATATACCCAGTTATAATATTATATAAACATAGAAGTGGAATTTGTTGATCCATAATTAGCACTCAGAATGCATGGCATAAATATAAGGCTCTCCCAGTGTACTCTGAATGAACTCATGATGTCTAGAAAGGTCGATTTAAATGTGAGAACACAACAATATGTCATCAATATAGACCGTAATAACAGAATACAAAAAAGGGCGGAACGCCATAACCATCAGATCCATTAAAATGACGGTAAAATTCATAAGACTGAACAGCCTAACTGGGTACTCATATATATCATACATACTATATAAATCTACGTGAGATATGTCTGATGGTATGACTCATACATGTTGATAACCCAATCTCATGCCGATCTTGGAGAATGCCTAAGATCCATGGAGCTAGTTGAAGAGATCATACAATCGAGGACATAGATACCGGTTATTTCCTATAAGATGGTTCAACATTATTTAAACTATACGAAGAGGTATGGTTCAATATGCTTTCTTGGAAAAAAGTACATGAAAAACCCAATAAGATGTATTCGTCCGTATAAAAACTTTGGCCTCTAAATCCTCTAAATTCCACTTTATATTTTGAAGTGTATTAGCTCTCATCCTATTAGAAGGAATAGATGCAAAATCTACTATTGGAATAAAATAAATTGTAAACTCTACCTCTCCATCAAAAGAAAATATATAAAAATCAATGGTAAATACATCCTTGAAATGATCAACTACCAGAGGTGAATCATATTATCATAAAACCCAATACCATATAAAGAGGTTTTCAATCTAGGATGTCACTCCACCTATACCACGATGCTCTAGTCCATCTCTTACATATCTTACATCCCACTCACCTGTGTGTAGATATCTACAACCCTCTAGATAAGTAAACGATACCCTACAACAGTATCAGTCTATAGAATTTTGATAGTGTACCAAAACATCCATCCCAATAATGGTATTGAATCATGTCACCTCAATAAAAGGAGGATCCATAAGAAATGGTAACGACCTACCTCATGGGGAAGTCCCAATACTGGAATATTCCCTCTGTTAGAATCTCTAACATCCTATCTATTGTTACTACACTATAGTAGTATTTTTTTCTCTAGTCCAAGACGCTCCATGACAGATGAATAGATAAAAGGGCTCAAAGAACCTCTATCAAATAATGAAGATAAAATAGTAGATTATACTAGAATATTACCTCTTACTGTAGATGGTCCCATGGCCTGATCTTTTTTTATCAAATATAGTGCATTAAAATAGCATTTTCCCCGACCATGTGAAATAGATGGGCTACCATGATCATAAATTATATGCTGGGAATGCTGGTAATTTGGGGTCTTGCTTCCACAACCATGACCTCCTCCTCATCCAGACCTAACAGTGTTATTCTAACTCCCCTCAAAACGTATCTTAATAGGCCGTTATACTGATGGTGGTTTAATAAAAAATTCATTCCCATTAAAAATTGGAGGAGAGGTCCTGAAAAAATATTGAAGATGCCCAATACAACAACATGACCATCACTTCATTAGGTCACTATCACATTGAGTCATCTTGTTCCCTCATCATCCACACTCACGAAACATTATAGAGCTATGAAAATGGGAACTCTGGTTGTCACTTCCCAAATGATAAACCTCGAGGGAATATTTCCACCCACTAGAAGAACTAATGGAATGCCACAACATTGTTCCTATATGCGCGATACAATTGTAATCCCTCCGGTTGCACTTAGTGTTAGGATCCTGATTGACTATTGAAGAAAATTAGGCAGGTGAAAGCCGCTCACCTACTTACAAATGGAATAATGGAGACCGTCCTCAAAATTCCTATCACGTGAAATTTCATTACAAGATAGATGTGTTGTAAAGTGATGTAACTCCATGAAATGTGATGAATAAACCATGATATTCAAATAACCCTGCTCGAGATGAATGAACTTTGTAGCTCTGTTAGCTCTCATCATCTATGGAATGAACTAATCATAGCAGGTGGCATGGAAATCAACCGCTAACATGACCTGATGAAGACCTTCCTGGGTAATCACATTCCACCAATGCATGGCCAAATCCCGAAGTAATAATGTGGAAAGATTAAACATCCACTAAGAAAGAATATATAGGTACTAAAAGATAGATAAGGTGGATTCTAGCCCATACTAAGCAGTATATAGACCGCAATCTTGTGAGAGGTACAAGGATGATGCTGCTGGACTCAAAATTCAAATCATTCATTGTAGGTTCTAGGAATGGAGGAATACTCATGGGATATATTAGGCATAGGAAAATATAACAATATTCGGCATCAGTTCCCAGATCAGGTAAATCCATAAGTACCTCAAGTATACTCTTATATGTAAAACTGGTGGATCTGGGCCCACTACCTCTAGAGTATGGTCATAACCACCTTTTTGCCATATGACATGAAGATTTTGTGGTATAATTTTCTACAAATGTTATGAAAATGCCTCAAAACAAACATAAAAAATAGAATAAACACTATCAGAAGATGAATGCTAGAAAACTCACAATCCAATGCATACTACCCTAACTGCCCGCTTAGACAGCCAGATGACAGTTAGTGATCAAGTATAGGTTTCATTTATTTATACATTAAATTAACAGGTTCACCCCATTACCTTTCATAAACATGCGATTGTGAAATAATGATATACAAACTATTCATTATTGATTTCATGATTCACAAAATAATCGACATCAATTTCTGGTGAATGAGTTTCCAAACACCTTATCATGTAAACGACACCCATTTATTTATAAAATACTTGACCGAATTGGTAAATAACTTTTCCCATCCCATGAGGGAACATAAAACTCATGAATTGATACAAGAAATCAATAAATTGAAACCATGATTAAGAAATTTACATGAAACTATAACAAAATCGTTCAAAAATCTCATGCATATCAAGAAATGAAAATTAGTTTAATTCATCTATATGCATGGAAATTTTACGGAAATTTGAATTCATGGGGCCAATAAAGATGAATGTTACAATTCTCCTCACCCAAATATCATCAGGCCATGGATGGAATAAAATTATTAAATAGAGTAATAATCTCAAACACTTCACAACATGGGAATCACCCAATGGTGAAATAATATCAATTGTAATAGTAAAAATCAATACAAAAATTATATTTTATAAATCATGATTTTAACCACAAACATGGGTTCTTGATGACCAATAATGGCTTATAAAAAAGTCCCAAGCATTCCTAATATCAAATATATTGTCTCCAAATAGTAAGGTATGAAAAGAACACCGTTGATCCATGTTTGTGATGTAGTAGACCTGAATTCCACTTAGTATGTTCACTGAGCCTAGTAGGCCTCATGTCCTCAATTACATCTCCCCGAATTCCAGAGTCTGCTGACTAGCAGTGAGTGCCTTGGGTGTGTCCTTTGGGAGACTATGCACTCATTGCCAATGTATAACATAGTGGATTAATGTAACCATGTGTAAATAGTAGAATAAATATAAGTAAACAGAAGGAACAACAGAAAATAGAGACAATAAGAACAAAAATATCTGAAGTAACTAGAATAGCATTCAACTACTGATGATATGTCATGTTACTTGAAATTTGAAAACATGGATACAAGATAGTAGGCATAACATGTACCACAAAGGTATAAAGGAAAAATTACTATCCCAGTAATCTTGTGACCCAACTCAATCCTCGTCATTTATGATCCATCCAAATCAACAAGAAATCAAGTGTATTAAGTCATATGCTTCCGTTTTTCAACACATATAACTATGTAATCTACATCGGGTACCAAATGAGACCTGGAGAGGGTGTGATATAAATATCATTGGGCCACCACCAATAGTGTCTATAACATCTAGCTCGTGTAATGGAAATGTAATAGTTTGAAAGCTTGCATATATAAAGTAAAGTAGTACATTGTAACTAAATACTCATGTACCTTCTTAATCCCTTAACTTGTGTCTAAACACGTCAACAATCTATTATTTTATTATTACCAGTTTGTAAATAAGTCACATGTTATTAATATCAATGTTCCCATGATGTAACAAGGAACCATGTAATGGTCCTTAGTAGTGAACTCCCAAGGTAATAACTAAGGAGACATAGTCCTCAAGTTTCACCAATTTAGTAATAACGGGTTCTTGTCATGGGTAAGAGTGTAATCCAAGGGGAATGTTCAAAGGAATCCCACAATATGTTTCCTATTGAATCCATACTGATCATCCAAGGTAAAATGGGGCCAAGCAGAGATAGAGCCCTATGGACTATAACCCTGGAACCTACTTGTCAATGGTGGAACCTAGTGTAACGCCCCGACCCCAGCTACCCAGAGTCAGTGCATTAATTACATAACATTGGCATGATCACAAGAAAGATCAAATCTCGAAAGACCGATTGGTTTAGTAGCCTTGGAAACACTAGATATATTCATAAGTTTTACATTACATCATTAAACGAAAAACTACTACAACAACATATTGTCTCCATAATCCACACTCATATCCCCACATAATATCCCTGCAGGTCATTCATAGCTTACTTCTTCACTTCCTGGAAAAAATAAAACATAGAAAAGGGGTGAGCTCAAATGCCCAGTAAGGATAACAATATAGCGGAAACTTTCATAAATAAGAATAAACTTTTAAGGCAATGTATAACTAAAACAAAAGCCTTTCAAACATGAACTTTCAACATGGTATGGCATAAATAAAATTAAATAATGCCATTTACTTATTCACATGGATATTCTACTAATCGAATAATCACATGCAAAAATCAATAACCACTTTCATAATGTTGGAATGCATAATGCCAGACTATCATAACCACATAGCCAAGGCCTCGTGCCAAGACTACAAATAAGATTTTGTCAAGGCCTTGTTCCAAGACACTAGTTTGTCTCATGAGACCTACCGATGCATCGAGGAGCTATAGCGGGCTCCACCCGTCACTTATTAAGTCCAATGCATTCCCATATGAAAAGGTTTAAACATAACATAAACATTCGTATTAAAACTAGCATACGAAATGTCAATAATTTTACCATAAACTATGAATGGTATAAAAATAGCACATCCATAGTCAAACATATCACAAAACCTTCAATACAATATAGAAGTTTTGTATCATAATAAATCAACTTCAAATAATCTTAAAATCCATCAAAGGATGTTGACATAAAAAATCAAAATTCTTTTTAAAGAAATATCTCCTTTTATTTTGAAATCATTTAAGATCCATATAAAATAAAACATTTTCTTCGAAAATATTCTTATAAGCTTGTAAGGAAAGCTTTGAAGATTTTATAACGGCGTAAAATAACCGCACCCGCCGTATAAGTTAAAAAAAACATTCTTACCTCAATTCTGTCGAAAAGGTTAAAAATGACCTTGTTTTGAAAACGACGGAAAGATTCCTTTATAAACCTCTTATAAAAAGTCAAAAAAAGTTATAAATGACTTTAACCCATATTCTTGTAAATAGTAAAAATGTTTTGAAATACATTTTTAAGAAACATGGATGTGGATGATAAAGAGATCCCAGTAGATTATTACATATAAACAACCTCGGATAATGAAGAGATTGTGAAATAACCCTTACCTTGTACTTTTCCTTGGTTGGGGTAGGTTAACCTCCTGTATAATGGTGAAATAGTTGTTATTAAATTATACAAGAATCATATATATTAATATGATATCATATATGATCTTTTAACATTGATTTGTTAATAATATCTTAGAATTATCGTCGTTTCGGGAGTTAACTTACTCATTTTCTTTTATATGTTCTGTTACATAAGCCATGGTTGTTGTATCTTATTCATATCCAGAATGATATACAGTCCTTAAACATCATTTTTAAATCATCAAATGATAATTATACTTGAATGGATACGATGGAGAATGAATCTCATCGCGTTCGTGGAGACGGTAGTCCGTACGTACGCACGAGCGACAATATCATTCTTTTGATATTAAAATAATATATAAATGGATGGTATATCATATATACAGAATCATTAACATGTTATATTTATTATTTACATGAGTTACAGATCATTATTATACCCATCCAAATAATATTATATTGAATAACAATTACACCACGACGTGGAGACGGTAAGCCGTACGTACGCACGTATGGTGACATGTTATTCAAAGGGTGGATAGAATACTGAATATGATTGTACCATATTTATAATAACATCACAGTATATGTGAGATACTGGAGTTATTATTTTAGAATGGTAAGAACAAAGGAAGAAGAAGTGGAAGAAGAAATGAACTTAGAAAAGAGTGGTGAAATCATTACCTCTTCTTCGGGTTCTTCCTTTTGATTTGATCAAAAGGGCTCCTTAGGTTGGCTTTCTGATCAAACTAAGGCCTCTAGGTTGTAGTGAGGGATGTTGGGAGAGTATTTGGGAAGAGTTTGGCCGAACCAAAAGGCTTGAGAGGTGTGAAGAAATGAGAAGGAGGAGTGCCCTTTTATAAGAGGGGTGAGGGGCACCTTTGGAAAAGCTAGAAATATTAATTTATAATAAATTCATATTCGGTTTCTAAAGGCTCCAAAGTTGACTATTCAAAAGATGAGGTGGGGATAGGTCGAAAACAACTCATCCAATAGAATTTAGACAGGTTTGGGTACTTATATTAACCTTATCTTTAAGTATTAACTCTAAGTTAATTAGTTTCACTTTTACAATGTCTCTTTGTATTTTTATATAATATGGTTAATAAACTTACTATATACATCCAAGCGACCCCCAAGTGGTCCATTAATGAGGAACCTATCATAATATAAGTCTCTTGGCCGAACCTTAGATTTTTAGGAATTTAATATCAATTAATAATATAATATTTGTTTTAAGAACTCTTTTATGTCAATTTTGACACTATTCAATAGTTGATTTTTGTGAAACTCCTAAAAGATTGATTACTTCGAACAAAGTCAATTAAATCAATCCTAATATATCATATTATCATAGAAAATTAGTTTAATTCATTAAAAGTTTCATATTATAATTATTTGGGTATTTATAATATCAATTATTTTAATTTTTCACTATTATAGTAATTACTGCATCATCATTGTGTCATAAATAAAATAAATTATTTAATGTCTAAAAATTATAAATAAAATATTATTATGTAGAAAATCTTTTTAGCTTTCAAATAAATATTTATAATCTAAAATCCAACATATATAACCCTATGTAAAAATTGTTGTTCTAAAAGATATATGCTTGTGTCATTTTTGTATTCATTTTAACTAAATTAAAATAAAGTGTCATTATCACTTACAAGTGGATCCATGGGGTCCCAAAATAGACACAAAGATACCCATGGTCGACCATCTATCAACCAATAGGGTTAAGACACGTTTTTAGGGTAATTTAGTATTATTATAATATTATTTTTTTTAACCCTTATTTACCGGATTTACCCTTAACCATGGTATATAAAATATTTACCGCAGTAATTATTCAAAATGTCTAAAAATAAAAGTTACCTATTTACACAATTTGAACATCCTGATTCCAAATAAGGAATCCATTTTCCTAAATTCAAAACACAGAAGTGGCAGAAATTAATTTAAAATTAATTCCCGCTGTCAAAACAAAAAGCGTGTTTTTAAGAGATAATAACTATCAAAAGATTGACACTTGTTTATGTTCCGTTTAATTGTAAAATTATGTCCAATGACCAACACTATATTAAATGGTAAAAATATATTCTAAATATACTTTAAAACCACTCAAATTCATAATTTATCACTATTACTTATTTTGATTAAAAAAGTTGTTTTTAATTAAAATTTAGTAATTTTCACTATTCATCAAAATATAAAAGTTATCCGAAAAGTACCAAAATTTCACCCTAGGATAATTTCGATATTCCGAATCCAAAAATGAAGTTCATTTTGTAATATAAAATATATATGATTTCAAAAAGTAGGTATCACTATTTACAACGGCTAGTTTAATTAGTTGTGGTGTGTGTTAGAACTCGAGGTTGCGTACAACACACGCTATCGCATTATTCGAAGGGAAACGTACCGTAGAAGCTTGGGGTGTCACATTCTCCCCTCCTTCAAATAATTGTGTCCTCGCAATTTCTAGGGTATTACTGCATAAAAAGACTCGGATGGTTCTTCATCATAAGTTCCTCGGGTTCCCACGTTGCCTCTTCCATCTTATGGTTTCTCCACAAAACTTTTACCAGACGCGTCGTCCGGTTTCTCAGCACTTGTTCTCTCGTATCAAGAATCTTGACAGGCTCTTCGCAATAAGACAGATCGGGTTCCAATTCTAATTCCTCATAGGTGAGTACATGCGTTGGGTCAGGCATGTATTTCCTCAACAGAGATACGTGGAACACATCGTGAACTTTGGAGAGACTTGGCGGCATTGCCAATCAGTAAGATACAACCCCAATTCGTTCTATAATTTCGAAAGGTCCGATGTACCTGGGACTCAATTTACCTTTCTTACCAAAACGTATGACTCCCTTCCACGGAGATACCTTCAGGAAAACATGATCACCGACTTGAAATTCCAAATCCTTCCTTCGATTATCGGCATAGCTCTTCTGCCTACTTTGAGCTGCTTTGATGTGATTTTGGATTACCTTCACCTTTTCCACCGTTTCCTCCACCAGTTCTGGGCCTACAAGTTTTCTTTCACCAATGTCATCCCAACAGGTTGGTGTACGACATCTCTTTCCGTATAACGCTTCATATGGTGCCATCTGAATACTCGAATGGAAGCTATTGTTATAGGAAAATTCTACTAGTGGTAAATATTGATCCCACATACCCTGAAAGTCAAGTGAGCAAGATCTCAACATGTCTTCTAAGGTTTGAATAGTCCGTTCTGATTGTCCGTCTGTCTGAGGGTGGTAAGCAGTGCTCAAATGATGTTCTGTATCCAGGGATTTCTGAATACTTTTCCAGAATCTTGAAGTAAAACGGGGATCACGATCAGAAACAATTGATAGGGGCACTCCATGAAGTCTCACAACTTCATTAATATATAGTCTTGCTAGACGTTCCAGGGGTAGATCTTCTCTTATAGCAAGAAAATGTGCTGACTTGGTAAGACGATCAACAATAACCCATATTGCATCGTTCCTTCTAGGAGTCTTTGGTAGCCCCATGACAAAGTCCATCGTAATATTGTCCCATTTCCTCTCTGGTATGGGAAGAGGTTTCATGACTCCTCCAGGCTGTTGCCTTCCAGCTTTCACTTGTTGACAAACCATACATCTTGACACAAAATCAGCAATCTCCCTCTTCATGTTGTCCCACCGAAAATGTTCCTTCAAATCTCTATACATTTTGGTGCTCCCAGGTTGTATAGAGAAATTGGAACTATGAGCATCATCCAACAATTCCCTTTTTAGATCAGGTATATTGGGAACACAAAGTCTCTTCCTGAATTTCAAAATTCCACCTTCATACGCAAAGTCTCTCAATCTCCCATCATTCACAGCTTTAATCTTCTTTTGGAATTCTTCATCATTAGTCTGAGAACTCTTAATCCTTTCTAGTAAAGATGGTTTGGCAACCATTTGAAAAAGCATTGATGTTTCACCTTCCCTGGTTATTCCCATGTCCATCTTCACTAGCTCCATGAAAATTGGATCCCTTTCAATTCTCATATTGTTCAAAACTCCATGGTCTTTTCTACTCAAAGCATCTGCCACCTTGTTTGCCTTCCCTGGGTGGTAGTGTATCGTACAATCATAATCCTTGAGTAATTCAAGCCATCTCCTTTGCCTCATGTTGAGTTCTTTTTGTGAGAAAATATACTTCAAACTCTTGTGATCAGTATAAATCTCACATTTTTCACCATAGAGGTAGTGCCTCCATATCTTCAAAGCAAAGATCACAGCTGCTAACTCAAGATCATGAGTAGGATAGTTTTGTTCATGAATTTTCAACTGTCGTGATGCATAGGCAATAACTCTATCATTCTGCATAAGGACACAACCAAGTCCTTTCTTTGATGCATCACTATAAATAACGAACCCATCATTCCCCGATGGTAGAGTCAATATAGGAGCATTGACTAATCTTCTCTTCAGTTCTTCGAAACATTCTTCACACTCTTTTGTCCAAACAAATTTAACCCCTTTACGTGTGAGCTTCGTTAATGGGTTAGCCAATCGGGCAAAATTCTGGACGAAACGTCGATAATAACCTGCCAAGCCAATAAAACTACGTACCTCAGTTATACTCGTAGGTGCTGGCCATTCTTGGATTGCCTTGGTCTTAGAAGGATCAACAGAGATTCCATCTTTTGAGACAATATGGCCAAGAAAAGAAATCTCCTGAAGCCAGAATTCACACTTGCTAAACTTCCCATATAATTCATGCCTCCTCAGAGTCTTCAAGATAATGTGCAAGTGATTTTCATGATCTTTGTAGGTTTTGGAGTATACCAAGATATCATCAATAAATACCACCACAAATTCATCGAGATACTCCTTGAAGACTCTATTCATCAGATCCATGAATACAGAGGGTGCATTAGTCAATCCAAATGGCATTACAGTAAACTCGTAATGCCCGTACCTGGTTCGAAATGCTGTTTTCGGAATGTCTTCCTTCTTCACACACAACTGATGGTATCCAGATCGAAGGTCAATCTTTGAAAAGTATTGAGCTCCATGCAGTTGGTCAAATAAATCATCAATACGAGGTAGGGGATACTTGTTCTTTATCGTTATAGCATTGATCTCCCTGTAGTCGATACATAACCTCATAGATCCATCTTTCTTTTTAACAAAAAGAACAGGGGCTCCCCATGGAGAAACACTAGGGCGAATAAATCCCTTATTACTCAATTCCTCTAGTTGTTTCTTTAGTTCGACTAACTCTACAGTGGCCATTCTATAAGGGGTCTTCGATATAGGCCTTGATCCAGGAATCAAATCAATAGAAAACTCAACTTCTCGTTCTGGAGGATGTCCAGGTAAATCTTCTGGAAATACATCCACAAATTCTTTCACAACAGGTACATCCTCTATTTGAACATTCCTTTCCTCACCCGCAGTTATTTCATTCTCTTCCTCCCCAATAATTGAATTAAGTTGAGCTACTGGGGGTGGATCTAAATAAGAATTAGGTGGTGACGATTCTGCTCTAAAAATAAGGTGCTTCTTATCATTATCATCAAGAATCGTAACCTCTTTCTTCTTACAATAAATTTTCGCATCATAGTCCGAAAGCCAGTCCATACCGAGGATTATATCAAACTCAATCATAGGTATGACGATGAGGTCAGCAGATAAAGAAAATTTATGTGCTCTAATGGGGACTGATTCACAAAACATTGTTGCAACGATACTTCCCTTAGGAGTTTTAACTGACAACTCCCTTATTAAATCAAATTGGAAATATCTAATTTTCTTAGCAAACTGGGAAGATATGAAACAATGCGATGATCCAGAATCAAATAATGCATTTGCTAAACTTGAGGAAACCATTAAATTACCTGCCACCACATCTTTCGGAGCTTCTACCTCAGCAGTAGTGATAGCATAAGCCTGGCCTTGATCCCTTGGCCTTTTCTGAGGTAAGTTATCCTGACACTTAGGACATGCATTTGCATAATGCCCCATCTCCCTGGAATTGTAGCACTGAACATTGGTAGCTTCCTTCTTCCCCTTGTAATCATGAGCTTGGTGGCCTTTTTCACCACACTTGTAACAGACTCCCATTCCCTTTAAGCAAGTACCAGGATGTTTCTTCCCGCATTTACCACAAGATGGATATTCAACCTTTCCTTTCTTCCCCTTATTTCCATTCCCAGATTGATCAGCAGGTCTCTTCTTCTCTTGCTTTGCTTTAAAGTCATAAGACTTAGAGAATTCTTTTTCGGTCTTGATAGCACATGAGACAATGTCTTCGTACGATGAAAAGGATTGTGAGACTAATGCTCGACGGAGAAATGGTTTTAACCCATCAAAGAAACGATCAATCTTACTTCTTGGGTTGCGAATATAATCACCAGCGTACCTCGCTAACCTTGTAAAGTTAGCCTCATACTTTGTGACATTCTCATCCTCCTTTTGTCTCAGACTCAGAAATTGTCTTTCCATATCTGCTCGATGGTCGCGAGGAAAGTATTTTTCTAAAAACAGATCTTTGAACTCCCTCCATTCCATATTTGATACTTCATCATCTTCCTTCGTATTTTGAATCAATGACCACCATTGATCAGCATCTCCAGTGAGGCGGTAAACTGCCATGATGACTTTTTCCCTTTCACTGCTCCCCAAAGCCTGAAATATTTTCTCTAGGGAAAATATCCATTGCTTAGCTACTAAGGGATTTGTATTCCCATTGAACGTTGGTGGTTGTTGTCTCATGAATCGATCTAACATTGATCCTCCACGCTGCGGATCAGGGTGCTCCATACGGGTAAGGTTATTATTCATAACCTGAGTAAGTTGTCCCAGTATGGTGATTAGTTGATCAGCACCAGTTGCATCACCAGCCCCACTATAATTATCTTGAGCAGGAGGGCAATCCCTACATGGAGTGCGTGCATTGATACGGTTTCCATTTCTTCCACTAGGCGCCATTTCTAAACAATGGCATAAACTAGATCAGTTTATGAATCAAAATACATAATCCCATACTTATAAAACACTTAACATAAATTGAACTATTTATGGATATAATCCATAATCATAAAAATGTTTTCTTTGAGGAAGTATATACTCATAAACCCTTCATAATGATTTGTAAAGATAGTGAGAGTTATCCTAAGCATATCCCCCGGGAGTGTCGTAACCAAGAGTGCAGCAAGGCCCGTTGTCGTGCACCAGTTCCCGTTCGAGTCTAGCTCAAAGCGGTGTTTTCGGGTTTTACCCCTAGGTACATCTGTGCCAGAGCCGCCTCTACCTGCTCGTATCCAGACAGGGATGTATTGCTCGGAAAACTCACAAAATCTCTACAATACCAAAATTCTAGGAAGTTCTTCTATACTAATCCTCAAAGTTCATCTTAGGTCTACGTGATCTAATCAGAGTTTATCTAAATCTAGTTTCCAAGGTTTGTACTAAACTTCCTCTGATACCAACTGTAACGCCCCGAACCCAGCTACCCAGAGTCTGTGCATTAATTACATAACATTGGCATGATCACAAGAAAGATCAAATCTCGAAAGACCGATTGGTTTAGTAGCCTTGGAAACACTAGATATATTCATAAGTTTTACATTACATCATTAAACGAAAAACTACTACAACAACATATTGTCTCCATAATCCACACTCATATCCCCACATAATATCCCTACAGGTCATTCATAACTTACTTCTTCACTTCCTGGGAAAAATAAAACATAGAAAAGGGGTGAGCTCAAATGCCCAGTAAGGATAACAATATAGCGGAAACTTTCATAAATAAGAATAAACTTTTAAGGCAATGTATAACTAAAACAAAAGCCTTTCAAACATGAACTTTCAACATGGTATGGCATAAATAAAATTAAATAATTCCATTTACTTATTCACATGGATATTCTACTAATCGAATAATCACATGCAAAAATCAATAACCACTTTCATAATGTTGGAATGCATAATGCCAGACTATCATAACCACATAGCCAAGGCCTCGTGCCAAGACTACAAATAAGATTTTGTCAAGGCCTTGTGCCAAGACACTAGTTTGTCTCATGAGACCTACCGATGCATCGAGGAGTTATAGCGGGCTCCACCCGTCACTTATTAAGTCCAATGCATTCCCATATGAAAAGGTTTAAACATAACATAAACATTCGTATTAAAACTAGCATACGAAATGTCAATAATTTCACCATAAACTATGAATGGTATAAAAATAGCACATCCATAGTCAAACATATCACAAAACCTTCAATACAATATAGAAGTTTTGTATCATAATAAATCAACTTCAAATAATCTTAAAATCCATCAAAGGATGTTGACATAGATGAAATCAAAATTCTTTTTAAAGAAATATCTCCTTTTATTTTGAAATCATTTAAGATCCATATAAAATAAAACATTTTCTTTGAAAATATTCTTATAATCTTGTAAGGAAAGCTTTGAAGATTTTATAACGGCGTAAAATAACCGCACCCGCCGTATAAGTTAAAAAAAACATTCTTACCTCAATTCTGTCGAAAAGGTTAAAAAGGACCTTGTTTTGAAAACGACGGAAAGATTCCTTTATAACCCTCTTATAAAAAGTCAAAAAAAGGTATAAATTACTTTAACCCATATTCTTGTAAATAGTAAAAAAATTTTGAAATACATTTTTAAGAAACATGGATGTGGATGATAAAGAGATCCCAGTAGATTATTACATATAAACAACCTCGGATAATGAAGAGATTGTGAAATAACCCTTACCTTGTACTTTTCCTTGGTTGGGGTAGGTTAACCTCCTGTATAATGGTGAAATAGTTGTTATTAAATTATACAAGAATCATATATATTAATATGATATCATATATGATCTTTTAACATTGATTTGTTAATAATATCTTAGAATTATCGTCGTTTCGGGAGTTAACTTACTCATTTTCTTTTATATGTTTTGTTACATAAGCCATGGTTTTTGTATCTTATTCATATCCAGAATGATATACAGTCCTTAAACATCATTTTTAAATCATCAAATGATAATTATACTTGAATGGATACGATGGAGAATGAATCTCATCGCGTTCGTGGAGACGGTAGTCCGTACGTACGCACGAGCGACAATATCATTCTTTTGATATTAAAATAATATATAAATGGATGGTATATCATATATACAGAATCATTAACATGTTATATTTATTATTTACATGAGTTACACATCATTATTATACCCATCCAAATAATATTATATTGAATAACAATTACACCACGACGTGGAGACGGTAAGCCGTACGTACGCACGTATGGTGACATGTTATTCAAAGGGTGGATAGAATACTGAATATGATTGTACCTTATTTATAATAACATCACAGTATATGTGAGATACTGGAGTTATTATTTCAGAATGGTAAGAACAAAGGAAGAAGAAGTGGAAGAAGAAATGAACTTAGAAAAGGGTGGTGAAATCATTACCTCTTCTTCGGGTTCTTCCTTTTGATTTGATCAAAAGGGCTCCTTAGGTTGGCTTTCTGATCAAACTAAGGCCTCTAGGTTGTAGTGAGGGATGTTGGGAGAGTATTTGGGCAGAGTTTTTCCGAACCAAAAGGCTTGAGAGGTGTGAAGAAATGAGAAGGAGGAGTGCCCTTTTATAAGAGGGGTGAGGGGAACCTTTGGAAAAGCTAGAAATATTAATTTATAATAAATTCATATTCGGTTTCTAAAGGCTCCAAAGTTGACTATTCAAAGGATGAGGTGGGGATAGGTCGAAAACAACTCATCCAATAGAATTTAGACAGGTTTGGGTACTTATATTAACCTTATCTTTAAGTATTAACTCTAAGTTAATTAGTTTCACTTTTACAATGTCTCTTTGTATTTTTATATAATATGGTTACTAAACATACTATATACATCCAATAGACCCCCAAGTGGTCCATTAATGAGGAACCTATCATAATATTAGTCTCTTGGCCGAACCTTAGATTTTTAGGAATTTAATATCAATTAATAATATAATATTTGTTTTAAGAACTCTTTTATGTCAATTTTGACACTATTCAATAGTTGATTTTTTTGAAACTCCTAACAGATTGATTACTTCGAAAAAAGTCAATTAAATCAATCCTAATATATCATATTATCATAGAAAATTAGTTTAATTCATTAAAAGTTTAATATTATAATTATTTGGGTATTTATAATATCAATTATTTTAATTTTTCACTATTATAGTAATTACTGCATCATCATTGTGTCATAAATAAAATAAATTATATAATGTCTAAAAATTATAAATAAAATATCATTATGTAGAAAATCTTTTTAGCTTTCTAATGAATATTTATAATCTAAAATCCAACATATATAACCCTATGTAAAAATTGTTGTTCTAAAAGATATATGCTTGTGTCATTTTTGTATTCATTTTAACTAAATTAAAATAAAGTGTCATTATCACTTACAAGTGGATCCATGGGGTCCCAAAATAGACACAAAGATACCCATGGTCGACCATCTATCAACCAATAGGGTTAAGACACGTTTTTAGGGTAATTTAGTATTATTATAATATTATTTTTTTTAACCCTTATTTACCGGATTTACCCTTAACCATGGTAAATAAAATATTTACCGCAGTAATTATTCAAAATGTCTAAAAAAAAAAGTTACCTATTTACACAATTTGAACATCCTGATTCCAAATATGGAATCCATTTTCCTAAATTCAAAACACAGAAGTGGAAGAAATTAATTTAAAATTAATTCCCGCTGTCAAAACAAAAAGCGTGTTTTTAAGAGATAATAACTATCAAAAGATTGACACTTGTTTATGTTCGGTTTAATTGTAAAATTATGTCCAATTACCAACACTATATTAAATGGTAAAAATATATTCTAAATATACTTTAAAACCACTCAAATTCATAATTTATCACTATTACTTATTTTGATTAAAAAAGTTGTTTTTAATTAAAATTTAGTAATTTTCACTATTCATCAAAATATAAAAGTTATCCGAAAAGTACCAAAATTTCACCCTATGATAATTTCGATATTCCGAATCCAAAAATGAAGTCCATTTTGAAATATAAAATATATATGATTTCAAAAGGTAGTTATCACTATTTACAACGGCTAGTTTAATTAGTTGTGGTGTGTGTTAGAACTCGAGGTTGCGTACAACACACGCTATCACATTATTCGAAGGGAAACGTACCGTAGAAGCTTGGGGTGTTACACCTAGAGTGTCTCAATGGATTCTAATGATGATATATAATTTATCATATAGTTTCATACTAGAAATACAAATAATATATAAGAATTGGGACCTAGGTAGTTCTCAGCCTATACTGGTAGTGTCCATGAATTAAAATGGGGTTCCTGAGTGCTCATGGAATTATCTGATTAGAATCCCAAGAAAGATCAAGTTAGGCCATTACAGTTTAGTTTTAAGTCATGTAATATTTCATTCGTTTCAAGCCTAGATATTCATTAATTTTATAAGGTCATGTAGCATGCAACCTTTGAATCAATTCAGTTGGTTCTAACACTACCTTTTATTATGGTTACTAGGTCATGTAACATGAAACAATTTTAATTTAATCCAATTAAATCACATCCATATCCATTTTTAATTCTACATCCTTCCATTATTGAGATAATTGGTTCTATATATATGCAACTTGCAATTCATTAACATTAAAGGAAAATTCAAATTCATAGTATACGTTCCAATTCACATTTCACATTTAAGTATCATTTAATTCAGTTACCGTAGGTAGGTAAAGGGGGGATCATACATGGTACTTTGAATTATGAAATTTACAATATAAATAAGTCTAATTAATATATAAAATCATATCCTTATAGTGGGGATTCCAAGGCACACCCTAATGGAGGTATAAACATGTCAAAAGACTAAAAAACTATTATAGAATAACCATTGTCAAGGAATGGATAGTGTTGTGGGGTATCCACTTACAACTAATAACATATTTGGAATGATCATAACCATAATGTTCTAATGATTATAAACATGGTATATAAATTATCATAACGACACTTGATGAAATTATTGGGCCCCACATGACAAATCCAAAATGAATGAAGGTTAGGGAAGAGTTATAGACCACCCACCTTAGGGATGTATGATCCTTGTACATCATTATTGGAAATATGTTTTTCTTATATTGGAGTATATCTTATAAAATGAGAAAATATTCACACAATGATATCTATGTCGAGTGAATAATTGAAGGATAACAGCTCAAAGGCACTCTATTACATACTAATGCACATCCTACGTGACCAATGGAAGCTCGATTGGTTCTTGGATGAAGGACTCCTCTTTATCCCTATATTTTATCATCAAAATGGTCCAAAATGAGATCCATGGAGGTCAATTCTATATAAACTCAGATTAGAGAAGAATATGTGGCTTAATAGATCATTACAGGTAATTTATTAAAATTTCCCATTAAAATTATCTAGTGCATGATTTTTTGCATGATTTGAAAAAACTATGCAAACCATGGGAGGCATTATGTGTATAATGGGAACATTTCATGGATATGATACATGGACATTATTAGACCATGAGAAGTAGTTCGGTCAAGAAATTTCAATCTACATGGTTAGAAAAACCATGCTCAATCCATGCACTAACCATGTGACCTATCTGGTTTTCCAAAAGAAATGGGCTTCCATATCCAAACATTCCTCAAAACCCCTGAGATCCATAAAAACTCAAAATGAACCTATATTTTGTCCAAATAAATGATTTAGATAAACATTTAGAGGATCCATACTGAATTGAAAAACTATGTTCTTGCACCCATTTAGATATTTCACCCTTGAGATGTTTATTTCCCGCAATAAAAGAGATGAGTGTAACGTTGTTTCATCACCTCTAATGGTTCCTCTATTTCTTCATCATACATATGGAATATCTACAATAATTTTGGAAGGTTAATTTTCTTCCATAGAATATTTACTCTTTGATCTAAAATTGCTATTGGTTTCTACTCATTGGAATGGTCATTATCTAATGTTACCACCATTAGATTTTGTATATCATAGGGGCATGGTAGATACTTCCCCAAGAGGGATACATGGAATATATCATGTGCTTGTGATAGGTTATGTGGGGTTATATTTGATATTACACCTCTCTGATGTGATCATGGAACATAATTGGGATGATGTGTCATGTAATATTCATTCACTTATTTTTATATTTCATAAAATTATTCCATGGATATGTACAGAGGAATACCATGTCTATAAAAAAAACTCTAGGTCTCATCGATGATTTATCGTATTTCTCTTTTATCATCTCTAAGATGACATAATGTGTTGTCGATTGGTCTTAACTATCCCCAACATCTCCTAAACCATTTTAGGAGCTATAATTTTTAATTCCCTAACAATATTCCAACATTCATGTGTTCTGTACCTCTTCCAATAAAGGGATTCATGTGAAAACAAGGTGAGGGTTTAGGGGAAACAGATGTCGTAAGAGAACTATACCTACGGAAGTAGTTTATCACATCCTCCATTATAGTCTAAAGAGCATTTTTTCAACATGAACTCGTTTTTATGGAATGTTAACTCGGGTTTTCCATAAATTTAAGGCTAATATTTTTTGATGAAGATTGACTAATTGTGTATATAATGTTGTAAACTTTTTGGTATCATGGAGGTGATTCTCGTATCCCGATTAGATAAAATTGATAATGATACCGCATGAAGAAACAACACTTATCTTATGTATATCTGTTCATGTTGATGTAGTGAAAAGTCCTCTAGAAACATAGTGAAGTGTTCATTCATTGTAAGATGATCCAACACATCATACATTGCATTTTTTCCTCTATATGTATTTAGAGTTTCAATGACAAAGTTTAGGGTGATTTCCCCCTTTTTTCATCTAGTTATGGGTAATGGTTTCATGATCCCCATATATTTTTTTCTTTCCAAATTCACTTATTTACCTACAATACATCTTGATTTATACTATGTGATACCCTTCTTTATATTTTCCCATAAAAACATCTCTCTGAGATATTGAATACATCTTGTTCTCCCAAGGTAGGTCAAGAAATTATAACTATGTGAATAAACCAAAATATAATTCATTATATTAATATTATATGGTCCATATATTTCTATCTCAACTCATACAACATATTCTTCATTGAAAATGATCTCTATGGATTTATGTTTCCTTATAGTTTCCACATCATTCTAAACTAACACATCATTTGTTTGACCATAATTTAACCTATATAGAAAAGATAGTTGAGAAATAATTTCTAAACTAATTTATGAGGTCACATACTTTAGGATTCACATATCCATATATTCCAAATCATAGACTATTTTATCCCTCTCAATTGACATCATTGATATATTTTCTATATACTTTCTACCTAGAGCATCTTCCACATTACTAACTTTACTATGATGGTAGTGGACTATGAATTCATAACCATTAATAATATATAACCATACTCATATATTTCTAGGGGAATATATACCTTTTGATTTTGTGATCCATATATATTTAACACTTCTCCACAAAGATGTTATTCTGGTATTTTTTCAATGTACAAATCACTACATCAAACTCCAGATCAGGTGTCGCTTAGTTCTGTTCATGAAGATTCAATTTAATTGATTCATACAGTATTACATTTTCATTCATCATTAACACACAACCTAATACCTTCATTGAAGAATAGTTGAATACCATAAAAATTTCTCTACATCTGGGTGGTGTGAGTATAGGTGTAATTATAATATTTTTTCAAATCATTACAACTCTCTTCACATTCATAATTACGAGAAAGAATTTCTACCTTTTCATTTATCTTGGTTAAAGTGATTTAAAATAATTATAATTTTCTCAAAAATTAGAGAGAATACATTGATAATATTTGGATTCTATGAATATATATCATATATATTGTACTTATACATCTATTATTTTCTTCTATAATTGAAGGGTCCATTTATATCCCATTACATTTGATAATATTTCCCATGAAAAATACATACTTCAAATAATTTTTTTATATTCCATAAGTCTTCACCTTTATTAATGGCTTTATAATAGTGCTTAGAAGAAACTCATCCTCAACCTTTATTTTTGAGTATATTATAATATCATGTAAAAAATACAAACACTAATTTGTCGAAGTAAACATTAGTGACTCTATTCATAATGTTCGTAATGATTGATAAAGAATTAGTGATTCTGAAGGGAATCATAATGAAATCTTCATGCCCATGTGGTGTATGAAAATTATTCATGGGTATATACTCCTTCATCACCATAAAATAGTAATATCTTAACCATAGATCATCCATAGAGAAGAATTGTTCCCTACATAACGGACTGAAAAATTCATCAATCTATGGAAGTGGATACATGTTCTCTATCATGGTATTTTTGAGATAACGATAATAAATTCAAAGGCACAATGACACATCCATCTTCTCGAAGAAGTGGACCAGTGCACCACATGGTGAATCACATGGGAATAGGATCCCTTTATCTATACTCTCTTATAGTTTTTTATTCTACTCTTGATGTTACACAACAACCATTAAATATGGATTCTTGGATAATAGTAATTCCCTAGGTACATGATCGATTGAAAATTAAACCTCTCATCTTAGTGGAAGACCCGTCATTTCTTTGGGAAACACATCATCACATTCCTTCATAATTGGCATGATTCAATGACGATTCATTCGATAGACCCAATAATTTGAGATCAAAATTCTATATCATATGGAAACAATATCCATTCTTGTGATGTTTCTTCTAAATTTGATTCACCGTCTTACTTGCTCTGGTATTGAATCCAAGAATGATTCACAATATGGGGAGTGATTTCCACATCCCTGAAATTAGTGTTGGATCTCTATAGGGAACGATAATCCTTGAAAATAATTCAATTATATTATAAAAAAGTGTGCATGTAAAGTTTTTTGGGAAATTAATCACAGAAATATTTATAGGGGGAATTATATACATGGGATTCAATAATTTTCCCATATTCAATTTTCAGTCATATATTAACATCCATGATCTGGTGTGGTGTTTGAATAGTTCTTCCAAATTTTTGTGTTATTAATGAATTCATAGAACCATAATGAAAAATTATATTATTAATTATTTAATTAAAACTAACATAACTATCTCCACATTTTTTTCGGGATCCACTACAGCATTTGGGATGGAAAAAATCTCACACTTGATGCCTTGGATATTTTTGGTTTTCTCCAAATACCCATTTTGTAGGGGATTGGTTTAAAATGATCCCTTGTTCTGAGTAGATAAATCAATAAAAAATGGATTGAGGGTTTAATATATAATTTATTTCCTCTATTTCATTATTGGGTTTCTCATGTCATCAATTATTTTCTATGTGCCCTTCGTTCCCACACCTAATGAAATTCCTCATCACAGAACGAAAATTTTTACGATGCTTCATTACATGCATGTAATAAGTGTGAAGTTGAAATTTTAGGGGACCATTATATTTTAACATCATCATACAGAATTGATCTCAACTTTTCACTTCTTATCCCCATGTTAGCCTTGAGATTCAAAGAATTGGATTTCAACTTTTAAATAATTTTAGACATGTTCCACATATATATCAATGTCATGGATTTCCAAGGAATTTTAATGATATAGATTTATCCCACTAAACAATCATTAACCATGAATATAGAGGTAATGTAAAACTTAATGTCTTATCGTGGATGTATTTTAATAACTTCCTCATACACCAATATATAATTTTCATCTCTTTTTCATCATGAATTGGAATTCCCTTTCCATTTCATGTTAGGGAGTGTGAGGAAAATATTAATCAATAATATCCAGAATTACTTCCACACCATCACATACATATCTTCTTCATTAATCATATTATTGATCAAATTCAACCACTTATTATATTCTCCCTCCAAATGATAATCATCTAATAGAACCATAACATTTTTATAACATTGAAATATTGAAAATATACTCTCAATGGTGTCAATCCATTATTCCAAAATTAAGGGATCAGAAGATCCATTAAATATCATGGGAACTGTATAACATAAATGACACAATTTAAACATATAAACTATTAGGTTTATTTTTTATTTTTCTTCATATTGTTTTCAATTCATTACCTGAGTCTATTGAGAGAGTACCATCACATATTTCATGATTCTTAAACCCATCATGTTGGGTATCTCATTAGGGAAATCATCACATTTCATATAAAATTTATTATTTACCAAATTCTATATATTTTATTACATTAGATAGAATAAAAGTTAAATTAGATATCACTATTTTTAAAAAATTAAACACATAAATATGGAATCTAAGGAAATTAATGGAACAACTTATAAATTACATTTATTTCTCAACTTACTAATTTCTAGAATTCAATCATTGAAATTCATGATATATTTCCAAACATATATTCCTAAGGTAAATTTTTTTCCCATAATAATGTTTCATAATGAGCTAGTAATTTTACGAAATCATATCACACGTTTTTCTCAATCAAGGTTCTAGTAATGTGTATTGTCATGTACCATGTTACACTGAGTTAGGCCTGACACACCTTTTCTGATTTGATACCTCAATATATATTTGTTCAAAAACCACATACATTAGTAGTATCTATAAAGGGATGTATTTTTTTTTTGATAAAACACTTAATATATTGTTACCAACATTTAGGGATGTTTTCTTATAATTATTCTTATCCTAGATTTTTTCATTAGATTTTTTAACCTTGATCCCAAAAATAACTAAACTATTCCATTAATACTGACTGTAGCAAAACATCTCCTGAATTAAAATTAATACATGTTTTATTAAATTATATTATTCATAATAAAATGAAAAATATAGGTATGTATGGTTTCTTTGGGAATTAGTTACATTATATTACAAATAAAAATAGGAAAACATCATTGTTTTTGAAAACTTTTTTAACATACTCACACATAAAACTGCACCGGATAACCTATGAATGTATATAATAAATGGGTGAGATATACATCCCATTAAGAAATAAAAACTTCATATGTTAATACATGTTTTTAAATAGTAATTTCAATCTAGAATAAAAGAAACATGAATAGTAAGTCGTGATATAGCATGATAATCATAACATGGAAAGTGTGGAAACAATTAAAAACACTGCATCATAAACATAGGTCAAGGATAACATCCAATTCAACTTGATGAAAAAATTAAAATAATGTAATCAGGTTCTCTCTAAATACCATTATTGATTATCATGAGACCAAGAACTATCCAATTAATTTAATACCCATATAATTGAGGGCTCGCCTATCACTTTCATTTCATTTTATTTCTTAAGTGTGCTGCAAAGATCATAAAATATGGATTCATTAATCATAAAATTTTGTTCCGTGATGAAGGATTGTGGACTAAATAAATTTATGTCCCTAATAAATTATGTATAAATATATAATGGTGAACACCCTTGGAATAAAATTGATATGGAATTCATAGAACATAATCTTTCGGAATGGAAAAATCGTGGTGATATTTGGGTAGCATAACTACATCACATAATTATTCATGAAATAGGGTGATGAGTGTTAAAGGTGTATCTAATAATTTTTAAATAAAATGGAAATAAATATGTACATTTGAAAAAAAATTCCTTCAATATTAATTCAAAATATATTTTAAAAGACAATAAAGATTCATGAATAAAGAGGATAGTGAAAATAACCCTTTCTAGAGTGTGTCACTCCAAAGGCTTTGGGGGATCTTCTTGCGAGCTTTTGGAACCTTGGGAGGACTCAAAAAATGGGAGGTAATATTATGGATGTGGTACTTGAATTTTTAGTAAATAATATTTGGGGGGAATGGGTTGGTTTATATCGAGGAGGAGTGAAGATTTCATTAATATTTCTCAAACCTAGTTTTTAGAGTCCATATAAAAAAATAACAAAACCACAAACCTTCCAATGGTTATTTAAAATGTTATCTTCAAAATGGTAGTGGCTTCTATTATTTTTTTATGAAAAGATCAAAACTTTGTAAAATAATTCCATTCCTTATGTTGAGGTGATTTATACTATTAATTTAATGATTTCAAAACCTTAATATATATTAATGATTTTGGTGTATTCATAAATGATTTATAAAATAAATAAACTAAACCTAAAATATAATTATTTTAAATTTAAAACATATATATTTTTATTTTATACCATCTATAGTATTTATTAAAAAAATTTGGTCCATTATGATGTCATAATACAAAAGTTATATTTATATGGTATTTTATTTTTACAGAAAAAATTGACTATCTTAGAAAATTATGACACATTATTGGTTGGTAAATCTTTATTTCCAGATTAAAATATACTAATTTTTCATTCTATGTTATTTTTTTGAAATATATGCATTTCACTTTTAAATTATGTATTTAAATTTATTGGAAAATGATAGGTTTTTTTGACAATAACAGTTTTTAAACACTTATAAAAATTACATTTTACTTTATAAAAATTATATTATTATTGATATTTGATAAAAATAATTTAATAATAATATTTCATTAAGATAATTATTCCAAAAATATATTAATTCATCAAATTAAATGTCAAAATTGATTTTTAATGTTACTCAATAATACTATTTCTATTTTATTGTATAAAAATAAAAATCTTTTATAATTTAAAAATAATAAGATGAAAATATATTCATTATTCAAAAAAATGTATGTACTTATATTTCATTAGTATCTATATTTTACCATCCAATACACTAGAAAACACCCTAAGGGTATGGTCTGTGATAATGAAACTTCCATGGGGGAGGTTTGGCATACCTGTGATGTGTCTTTATCTCTTTGAGCTTCAACTTCCCTTGTAAATGGTTTCATAAAGGCTTATGTTTTTGTATACCATAATGGGATTAGTCAAGGTAAAAGACTAGTGTTTTTTTCTCCCTCAAAATCTCTAATAAATGGGATTCATGTGGTATAATCCTACAGGTTGAGTCCATCACTTCCATTGATTATGTCAATTTAATTTTTTCACATTATATACTTATAGTAATTATGTGACAACTATTCAAAAACTATATTATCAATGGTAATAATTCTTAATAGTATTTAATTATAATTGAATATAATAATAAAAATTAAGTGAATGTTTTTCTATAACTATATTACATAATAATACATTTAATTAAATAAAAGGTGGAATAATTTATAATTGATTAGTTCGTTACAATGTGCATTTTAACCATGATTTATAGTTTTAGGTAGATGATTAGTGTGAAATTTTTATTGATCAATCCATCAAAAACAAGAAAACTTCATAATGAAAAATATTTTAACATTTAAACCACCTGAAAAATTTATAAAACCGCTACATCCCTTTATAAATGATTAGAACGGTCATATGGTAAATTTGAGATTATTCTCATGGGTCATTGTTATCTATAAATATATTTCATTATGAAATTGAGTAAATTAAATTTATGTTAAAGGTAATTGAATATAAGTATCTATTTTCTTAATTTTGATCAAGGAAAAACTTAATATACCTCTATATATATTATTGTTCTAGGAAATTAGTGAAACAAAAGGATAACAAGCCTTTTGTGGTGATTAAGAATTATGAGGATATAATAGTGAGGTATATGAACATTATTCTATGAGATAGTTGGGATAGTTTCTTGGTTGATATTTTTATCCATTATATTCTTATGTCATGATAATTTTTACATTTTTACAAACCAGTTTATTTGATAAATTGTCTAATAATATTAATTGATATTGATTAAAGGGTATAATTAAAGACATGTGTATGTGTGTTGATAATGAAGAAACTTGAATATTGGAAAAATTGGTTAATGTGTATTAGTTATCTAATAAATAAAAATGTTTGTGAAAATATTAAACATTTTAAATTATTATGTTTTTTATATTATTGGATTGATTATGAAAATTAAATTAGTTATATGATGTTAAATAATGGATCAGTGGTGTTTTTATGTTGAAATATTATTAACCATAAAAAATGAAATAACTTGGATGGTAAGGGAAATGAGATTAAAAAATGAATGTGATTTAATTTTATTTACCTAGACTGATTATAATTAATTTATAAAATAATATCACATGTAAAATTATTATATTATAATTCTATAATGATGTAATTCATTGTAATATATTGAATATAATTTTTGATAAATTTAATGAGATAATTCGTGTAGACCAATAACATTTTTACATACTATTATGGTTAAGTGAACTCAGATATATGATTCACTAACGTATTTTTCCTAGATAGATATACATATTATGTAAATTTTATGAAATAAAATAAATGACTTTCATAATCACTGAATTGTTTCCAAAGAACATGGTTGAAATGGAATTTTTGTTTTATGAGTGATTACAACATGTGAAATGTGGTATAATCGATTACTTGATAATGTAATTTGATAAACCTTATGTTTTTTTATATTTATGTTCTTATTATTATTATGTTCAATTTTTTATTTATATTGACATTTATGGGTTGATAAATATAGAACATGGAAATAAAAATATATGATTTTTGTTGTTGTTTTATACCCATATATGTCTTTTTTATTATTTTTACATAATAATCATATGAAATATTATTTTGTGTTGTTTTGACAGTGATATATAGTAGTTTTTATTATAGATACAAAATCATAGAGATCTGGAAGATTTGATGACGACGATTGATCTATTTAATGTGAGGTTTGTTATAAGTCATATTGATAATAAATGTGTAAATGAAAATTATGAGTATGGTGAATGATAGATGGTGGATTTCAGTATTAATAAAATCATTCCTATGATATTTGATATATTATGCATTGAAAATTTGTAATATATACATCATTAAAAGACTTATTATTATGTTAGTTAACACAAAATATGAATCGTTATAGGATGGAATCATTGGTTATAATTTATGGTTACCTTACTATTTTATGTAGTTATTTATCATTAAGGAATATGTTAGAAGTTAATATTAGGATAACATACCTCAGTTACATTATCATTTGACCAGCATATGGATGATACTAGAATATGTTTCTTAAAGTTATAGAGTTTCATATGTTTTTTAATTAATTTGTGTAAATTAATAAATAAATAAATAAATATGTATATATATATGGTATATATCATGAATGTATTGATCTAAATTTTGAGGATATTTATGGATATTATAATGAATCTATATTTTTTTCGTAAAGGATTATATTTTTCTCGGTTTATATTAAATAAAAAGGATAATACCCCCAATAAATTAAATTTTATACCCCTTTACCTAGTTACACCTCCATGTCATATCGAAGGTGGGATTTTGTGGTCACGCAGAATTTCATTATTACCTTGGGAAATGACTTTATAGAACTGAGTCATGATTTTACTTGATTTTTATCTTAGATATTTTTATTTACAATAGTTTTTAGAAATAATGTTTTAATTTTTATCATATTACATTTTCACTAATTTATACCATAAATTTAATATATCTCTATTTTAATTATTTCGAATGAACTATTTTAACATTACCTTTATATGCTTGTATTGTTATAAAATCACTTAATATTTTAATGATTAATTACTTGTCTAATTTTAAATAAGTAAATTAATCTATAAAAATATGGGTTAATCATGTTATGGATGAACATTATAGGATGACTTAGTTTAAATTAAATTTTTATGAAATTTTATTTTTTCCTTTGGGAACGAATGAAATGTTCATAAATAAATTTATAATGAAATTTGATTATGATAATCCTATAATGTTAATGTTTATTTTAAAACCATTTTATGGAGTTCAAATGTAATATTATTTTTGTATAGAAAAGGTAATCACTCAGTTATGTTTTCCAAAAATAATAAATATATAACAGTTGATGAATTTCATTTACCACTAGTGAATTAATTAATTCATTGTAAGGAAATTTGATTGATTAGAGTTTAATTAATAACTTTAAAATACTAATATTTTATTTGATCAAGATAATTTTTCTATGATATTTGGTGACAATATTTTATATTGGTTTAGTTAAATTGGGATGATAACAATTACTGATAATAGTTAAAATTTTAAGTTATATATTTTTGGGATTGTTCTAGGAGAATAATATAAAGGGCCCTTGGGGAATAAAGTTTGACTACAATTCCCATAAACATATTATCCTAGATCCAGTGGTCTCTTATTATATCAATAAAGAATAACATATGAGATTATAGATGATCCAAATATTGGTAAGCTTGTGACCCTTCCAATGGTTTACATAGTATCATATCTGAGATAGACCATATTGAATCCTCTCTTAATGTATCATGGGACGATGGTCTCTTAGACTCCATTATTGAAAAAAATAATGGTTGCAAAGATTCTTCTAGATCAATAACCAAAGAAATATAATCTTTCCAATGCTTCATGGATAAAATAGGGATATAAAAACACAAATTATATTGATTATTGCATCAATGAAATAAAAAGTATCGCTTATCCTATTATTCTTATTGATAACAATCATTTCATTAATGGAATCTTTTTTATGGTAGGTATGGTGTAATATAGTTTGAAATCATCTTTTTATAACCCTAATTCCAATATGACGCAAGGTTTTTGAAGGGGTAATTTAGTCCTCATTTATTCCATTACCTAGGTAGTATCTAATAATAATAGTGAAAATCTTGGATCTATACTAGGGGTGGATGAGATCATGGAGGTTCTTCTTTCTATAAAACATGAATGTTCCTATGGCCATGAAAAATTTCAAGGTTCATTCTATTTGGCCTCTATGAATAATTTGAGGTTTTTTCTTCTATGTGATTTCACAAGAATATATCATAGAGTATGTCTCCCTAAAGTCAACAGATCCACCTATGTTACCAATATCCAGAATGTTAAGGTCCCCTATTCTATGATTTTGTAATTTATAATCAGTATTTATAATTTCTCCTAATAGGATCATATGATTGTCTTCAAAATATGAATATATTGTGGTGTATAGAATAATATTTTTGGAGAGAAACTTGGTTTCATCCCACAAGAGTCAATCCAAGATTTAATTGATTTTGAACATGATATTATTTATAATATTAATACTTATCTTATTATAACAAACATTTCCATCAAATTAGATATGGAAAAAGTGTATCATAGAAATGATTGAATCATTATATTAAATTTCATTTCTAGAATGATTTATTCAAATTCGTTTTCTAATATTTTATTTATATTACTTATGTCTACTTGTATGTTGATTTATTTTTTGGTTAATAGATGTGTATATTTAAAATTAGTTCTTGAACTTAACGTAATTTGAACCATGTTAATTTGTTTTTGCATGGGATTCCATGAGAATATTCCTTACCAAGAACTAGAATAATGGTTTTATCCTTCAATTTAGGGATATATCATTATAACGTCAAGTATCTCTTATCATGTTCATGTATAACATCATTTTACGTGATAATGCTTGTGTAAATTCCAGTATATGGATCACTAAAATAGTGTACGAGTACTACATATCGAGAAGTAAAATTATCAACCACATTATGATTAGTGTTTATATTTCAATGTCATATTCAGAGAGTCCCTAAACCTATAATATTTTAATTCTAGGTATCTTAATAATTACTTATCACGTTTATTATATAGGTCCTCCTCTATCATTGGGGAAATTATAAATTACCCATTTTGATAAATTGGTGGATATTGTGGATAACCACATTAATTCGTGGAATATTAAATTCCTCACATTCTTTGGTAGAATTAACCTGATTAAAAATAATATTTCATCAATTTCTATTCATATTAAATCATTCCTTGGGTTGAAAAAAATTATTATCAAGAATAAAGGGTTCCCTGTTGTTATTGTATTTGTGATAGACATGTGGATGGGAATTGTCACTATGAATCATGGGAATTTGTAGACAAACATGATAATGATGGATCACCAAATTCAGGTCCATGAATGATTCCATTAATAAATTGCATTAAAGGTTATCATAAGACTCTGTTGAAGGAAGATATCATAGGTATAAATTATACACTGTGTGGGAGAGAGGGAATCTCTGTAATGCAAGATAGAATCCATTTACTATTCATTGTTTTCTTCAATACTATTCATTTTTCATTGTGTAGATCCCACTGAACCCCAAAAAGTGGATTTTATGAAAATAATTAAATTTTTTAGGGATTTTGAAATCCCCTAGAATAGGCGTAGTCATAATTAAGATATGGTGGAGTTATATCATTTTTTTATAGAGGTGTTATCGATAAATGAAATTAAACCCAAATTTTAGAAAATAAATAATATATATGTTTTATAAATAGTATTATAATGTTTATTTATGTAATCTAGCCTGAAAACCATATTTAAGAAAATAATAAATATTATTATAAATATATAAATATTATAGTATGGAAAAATAGTAAAAGGAAGGGAGGATCATGGTGGTCAAAATAATATAAGTACAAGAGTGTCCCCACTTCAAATATTGACACACTCACTTAAAAGGGAACCCATACAGGCATAGTAAATAAATGAGAGATCATGAGTATTCAATGTTATGAGAACATCCTCTTCTTGATTCCCATCATGTTACATGTTTAGATCCTTTATTTGGGTAGTAATGAGCCATTTATAATGAATACTGTTAAAAGTGATATCCCATGGAGTGGATATGAGTTCTTTGAGGCACTCCTGATGAAAATGTGAATCAATTATCACAAACACTAGGTTGATGTTTTTTATTCCATATAATTCAAGGAACTTACTCATAAACCACACGTCCATAATTAGTGGTACCCCAATCCCAATGGAAAAAAGTAAAGGTAAGGATAACCGAGCATCAGTTATTAAGAACAATTCATCCATGCCGCATGAATCTCAATGTTTAGGTGTTATAGATATTGAGCTCGAAACATACAGAATAAGGGTTTCATCAGGTCCATATGCCTTGAGGTATGTTCTAAATGGAACCATAAATGAGAGTATTACTAGAAAAGATATTTCTAAGAGAGGGGGAAAGACAAAATATCTTAACAATGTTAGCAAGTTCCACCACCAAACACATGGTCCTCACAACCAATGCAAGCGTCAAATTATTAAGTCCATCTTCACATAAAACATTTATAGCATTCCAATTTTTGAAACACTTAATAAATAATATTATTTTCCAAGAATTATCTTTCTTATTACTATTCCCAACACTATATAACTAATGATGATGAAAAAAATTACTTTTTTTATCTGAGTGGGATCTACACATGGAATCCACTTTTTGGGGTTTAGTGGGATTTAAAAATTGAAAAAATAATACCTCTTAGAGGGAGGGACACACATTAAATATTCATGGATAAAAATTCATTATTCATAATCAAAACCAACAAAGTGGAGGGTTCATCATGATAAACATTGAATAATTAAAAAATACCAGAAATCATGTGATCCACTCAAGAATCCCTATATCGAGGATAACACGTTGAGTCCACTTATTCATCGGAAATATTGTTTTCATCATTAATTCACTACCTTCATCATCGCATCGTCACCACGCTCTATAAAGGTATTGTCCATTAGAATATCATCCCATCATGATGAACTATACTCTCACTGACCAACATCATTTGGAATTCACTTGAGATAACCCATCAAAGATTCTCAATGAATGAAACCCATAAAACATTCATCAATTGAACCATACATCATCCCCTTTTATTGAACCAATGAAAATGATCCAGTCATACAACTTTAATAGAATCATCTAGAATAGAACTAGCCTAGTGAAATGACATGAAAAGATGTAATGAAATAATATAATCCCTCTCTAGCTTTTCATATATTATAGAATTAACTAACCATGTCACCATTAAAATTTCTCCAAGAAAAAAACTAACACAAACAAGAGTTCTATTTTATGGACTTTGCATCTCTCACAATAACACACATCATTTATTTTTTCCAAAATCAATGATGTGTCAGATTCATCACCATTAGAAACCATAATAGAATGATCTACCAAAGTAACAATGAACAACATACAAAAAAATCCATCTGAACTGCACTATAAAAATAAAGGAAATTGAGAACTAGAATGCATAGCATGAATGAACCATTAGAGAACCTGAAGAAGAAAGGAATCCTAAAATGAAATAGTGATACCAATTTTAGCGTAGAAAGAGAACCGACACGTCTGATGACCCCCCCAACAAATCCAACCCAATACTTCTGATAACCCTTATCGATCCTAAACAAGATGGGGTCAGGCCCGATGGATAATACATCATGGGTATATGATAAGAAGAAAACCAGATACCAACACAATACTCTATCACCCAATGGGTTGATCATATTGAAGACACAAATAAAAAAGAAGAAAATATAAATATAGATCACATACTATGACCCATGACCTAACTTGATATTATAATCACATACATATCATACTATTTCAGCTCAATCTCAAGTGTTAAAAACAAAACCCTAACCAATATTCCATCATTATTCATTCATTTCCACAAATTTAATAACCTGTCATGAACATTATATCAAACTATACTATACTAACATATATAATGGGTACATTATCCAATACATCAAGATTAATGACAATAATTTATGATTTGGTAATATTTTTAGTGTAATATCTCATACCTTTTCGATCCATTACATTGTCGTAAATATGGTGTTTGACGTTTCTTGAGAAGTCGGGATGACACTTTTCAACACTTTGAAATATTCCCAGTTTTCCAACATTCCTAATGATTCGACATACTAATGGTTCGTCATTCCAACAATGTCTCACTCTCATGGGGTATCACTTTGGCAACGCCTCATAGATGGTATCTCACCCTGGTAGTGTCTCACCCTTATGGTGGATCATTGTAGAGTCTCACCCCAGTAGCGGCTCAATGGCAGTGTCTCACCCTGGCGGTCTTTCTCTAGTGGTGTCTCACCCTACCAGTCACTAACCGTAGGGGTTCATCATCTCAAGGTGCATCACCTTGTACTGTCTCACCAATCAGTGACTCACTAAAACTGGAAGGTTGTTCATCCTGATCCTTTTTCACTGCAAACAATGCCACTTTTCTAATAGTCTTCCATTTCACTATCAGTTTCATGTTTTCCCAGTTTTACGACATTGATGATGATAACTAGTCATAATGAAAACAAATTATGGATTTTAGAGTAATTTCAAACCTCTTAATTGTTATCCAATATTTCCTAAGGGCATCAATACATTTAAATGTGCAAAAAGTGTGGTCTTGTCCATATCCACCGTGAATGGAAATTCAAAACCATTTCAAATCCTCAATGTTCTGAATCTAATCCTTCAATGTTGGGGGCCTTCACACCATTATTTATGATCCTTTATCTAGATACCAGTTGCCCTGAATCCTTCTTCCAATAGTATTTGAGCAACATGTTGGTGTAGTTGGTTTGTTTTTTTCCCTTAAGACATTCATTCTGTACACACTAACCGATTTTGGTTCCATAATTCTGTGTCAACCATATTTCTTCTAAGTAGGTTTCTCCTTTATTTCACATTATGTGTATCATGCGAGATGGGGTTATTTTTTTAAAATATTTTAAACTTTGTTTCATCCATAATAATAAAGTCGATGAAATAGTTTAAATCGAATTTAATGGGCTGAGGGAATATTAACTATGATGTTAAATCTTCTTGTTGATTTTATTTGATTCTATTTTATTTTATTATATAATGGGTGTATTCCCTAGTTAAAAACATTTTATATTTGTGGAATGGATGTATTGTAACAAATTTCTTTTGAAATCATATATTTCATTGATTTAATTGTATTATCATAAAAAATAACTATTTAACCACATATATTTAGTTACTGGATTCGATGAACCATGATTCAATGGATTATATGATTACAACATTAAATAATGAAGTAAAATTTAATAAATTCTATCCACTATTATAAATATGAGAATGTGATGTGTTGTGTTATATGTTGTGATGTGCGGTTTTTTTATTTAATGTGTGGGATTTGTTTAATTTTATAGGTGCTATATTATTATGTTTGTGAGTGAAGTTGATGAGATGTGGCTATTCAATGAGGTTGTGATTTTTGTTATGGTATAGTGGTGTTGGAGGGATGCGATGGTCACTAAGGCATGGTTGTGAATCGGGGCCTGGAAATTGGATGGGGTTGTAAAGAGATATGGATGTGGATGTTGGGATGTGATGTTGTGATTTTTCTATGTGGCTCGTTTAGTTATATTTACCAATGTATTTATTGGATTAAATTCAAGATAATGATTTAAAAAGTTTATTTTTAACAATTTGAATTAATATGGTTAGAATGTATTAAAGGATTAGTGTTTATATATAAATTAATGGTTTCGAAATATGGAATAATATGAGTTTCAAAGTGAAATGGGTTTTCTAAAAAAATGGACTACGAAAATAAATGTGGATGATTAATTGCAACTTATTGATAAAAGAAAGACTATGGACAATGGCATAGTGACAAAAAATATTAATCAAGAAATGGGTTTTCTTGAGTGTTATTAAACATTTAGATGTGGCAGTTTCCATGTGTGGATTCTGTGAGATGATTTGTTCTTATTTTAATCCATAGAATGGTCTTTTGTACTATAACTCTTTATGTATATACATTTCATTTTCTTATTATTTATTTAAAAACCCCACCACTGTTGAGAACTATATGTCGAACAACTGTGTCGTCGCATGGGTGATGTCTTTCCCAAACATCATGGTGGTATGATGGATGTCTTATCTCTTTATCTTCCTTCTCCCCTCTATAATGTGAGGTTTGTTTTTCAAATGATTTGATTTTTGGAGGTATGTAAGTGTACCAGATTGTGGTTTTGATGTATTTTCCACATTTTCTTCAGTACGACTAATGATTTGATGTCCAAGGTGTCTTCAGGATGAGTTGTGATATGATTTTCTAGGTGTATTTTGGATGATATGTGATGTGTTTTGAGGCCCATGTTTTTTTAGGTAGGATGTGTAGTGAGACACAGGTGTGTGGGGTTGGATGTTTTGTGAGGTGTAGGTGAGTGTAGGATGGATTTTTGGTGAGTCATGGGCGTTTTTGGGTGGGTTGAGTTGTGATTCCAAGGTGTGTGCGGGCCAATTGTGCTTTTAGGCCCATGTGTGTGCAGTCGTGATGTGATGTGGTATATTCAAAAGAGGTGGGATCTCCAGGACATTTGACGTTGGAGCTACAACATCTAATTAGCGGGAAAGTTGTGCAGGGTACCCTAAATTTAAGGTGCTTTATCATATACTATATTACATGGATGAATTATTTTGTGGGGAAGCCTTCAAGAGGATAGTTTTTTAGTTACTATACATATTTAGGTTCATTTTGGTTTTAAAAATTTCACACTAGTGTATTTGTATGCTCTTTTCACATGTCCATGAGAGAATTTCATTTTCATGCTGAGTCTACTCATATGAAAACAATACTTGTATAAATGCTATTTTGAGTACTCTAGGAGGTTTTTGTGGATTGTGATGGACATTAATTGTTTGGAACATTGGAGTTGTTTTTGTGTTGTTATGCCATAAATGATTATTTTTTAGATTTTTATTTGGAGACATTTATATGTATCATTTTTCATTTCAACATTCATTATGGGATAGTTTGGATTTATTTTATATATTTAATAAATTAAAATGTTGTTAATAAATCAAATCACTCGATAGTGTCTTCTTATAAAGGGTAATTCCTCCTATATTGTGATATTTGTACACCCTTAGTTCTTGTCACCGATATGGGGCCTATTGAAGGTGGTACTTGGGGGGTCATTATCTACCTTTCCGCTTTTCCAGCCTTAGAGGGGTACCTATGGAGGGGGATATTGAGTTCATAGTTATTCACTATGAGGATTCCATGGGTTGGTATAGCTTTGATGTCTATTGGAAATGGTATATGACAAAGGATATGGAGACTGATTATGAAACATGATTTTAGTGCCCCTCGTAATCTAATCCAATGACCCCGAACCTATCAATCTACCAAGTGAGTAGGAACTACATGTATATGAGAGACTTAGGGGAGGTACATGCATAATGATATCATGTTTCTTTTTCTAATTGAGTGATCATGGGAAGTTAAAATGATTTAAATAAATCAGAAAAAAAATTATGTGTTTCTCTGACTATTCATATGAAATTATTTCTAATAAATTGTTATTTCTTTCATAATAATTTATATAACCAAGAAAAAAATATTAATATTATAATTAACAAAATTTTTATATTTTTTTGGAAAAATCATGATGATTGAATGTATTTTTTCCCTCTACCTTCATAGCATGAATCATAATGAATTATATTTTTTATCCTTAGATAGAAAATTATAACAAGAAATCTAGTTTTCCTAATGTTAAATTTTTTTATAGAATTATTATTAGTCTTTTTTTTTTGACGAACTATTTCAATTTGATTAACCCTTATGGGTCCTGAAACCCTTATTTAGACATCACAATATCATGAAAAAATAAATTATTTTGAAACAACGGTCAGAAGTATTATAGTTTCTATGTGAGTAAAATATTTCTTTTGTTCTATTACATTTTTAACTTTTCATGATCATGTTTTATGAATGTTTGGTAAAACATGGTTGTACAATTTAAATTATAAAATTTCTAAAATTTAACATCTAAATTTATTTATAATTTCATCGAATATAGAAAAAATAAAAATAATATGTTTGTATTCATTTTTTGGGGTTATCGTTATGAAGTATAGATATTACGACATGTTGTAAGCATGTATCAGTGTGTATGTTATTATGGAATTTTATGGTAATTTTTAGAAAATGTAGTAGATAATTGTGGTAACTTATTGAAACATAAAACTGTTTAAATTATTAATCCTCACATTATATGATTACTCCAAATTTGTATGTATTCAGATAACATTACGTCACATGTTGTTTCAGGAGTTGTTTGTTATGGGAAGGATGTTTAAAGATTAAATAAATTTTATGGTAAATATATAAATTCTAATATGAGAAACATGCACATGTAACATGTTTAATATATTACATTTAAATATGTATGTAAAATTTTTATATCCTTATTTCAGTATATAATCTTGTTTTTTTTTGAGCTATGAAATGATTCAACAATGTTTATCCCAATAACTATAAAGTAGAAAATATAGAAATATAACATATTATATTTTTAATCCCATGGTAAGAAAGAATGTTTTATCATGATAATTTGATATCATTATTTATTTAAAAGTGTATTTGAGGACAGTAAAGCACGACATATTGTAATATAACATGTTTAGTTTAATTTTTATTTCCGAAATAATTCTTCATTGTGAAATGAAATGATTATAGAATGATTATTTAAATAATGAAAAATCACGAAACACAGTAATATAACATGTGTGGATTTAATTTTTTTATCAGAATCATTGTTTAATTTGATGATTACGACAAAATGTTGTGTATGTAATGTAGTATTTGAATTGAAGACTAGAACATAGCATGTAGAATTTTTCAAATGAGGTTGGATGTTTATTCCCATGACAATATGAACAAAAAATGTCTTGTTTGACCATATTAAAAATGATTCATGATATAACAGGTGTGTAGTTTTTCCTTTCACATATATTCATGTTAAAGACATTAATTGAAATACATGATGTTTCACTATAAATAACCATGAAATTTTGTGTGTTCTTTTTTGTTTCATTGTTATCACTGCGTTGATGTGTTGATATGCCTTACATAAAATAGAAATAGTGGGAAATCTTGTTTTCCCTATGATTTTTTTAGATTATGAGACACTTGACATGTATTATTTATTAAAATCACTATGTATATAATGGATAATAACATATAATAAACTAATGAACCAATTCCCCATGGAATATTAAAAATTGTGTGAAAGTACCCATTCTAAAATATGAGAAGAAGTAATATAATCCCCTAGGTAATTATGGAATTTGATATCAATTACTCTTATCTATGATATTTTGGGTCTTGATTACTTGTGTGAAATAGGATTTAAAATGTAATGCACATGAATAGGGTGAATCCTAATCCTTAATCAAAAATATTTATAGTTTTTTTAGATTGAAACCATGTGGGTGAGTCAGTTCCTCCCAAGGAGGAATATATCTTGATATGGGAATGGGGATTCATTGATTTGTGTGTTTTGGTATTTTCATGTGATGATAATGGTGATATTTGGTTTGGGAATTGTCTAGGATAATAAGGGATGATGGTTATGTTAAAAGGGTTGTTCTAGGTTGATGGTACGGCGGTGACGTGATGTGGTTGTGATAAATTTCTAATGGATGATTTCATTGGTTTGTAGATTTGGCCACTGGTTTTTCTTTTTAGTGATAACGTTGTGTGGTTGTTATGGTGGGTTTGATTGTGTTTTTTTATTATGTAATTTTACTAAAATAATACATTACCTACCATTAAAATATTATAATCTAATTACAGTAGGAAAAAAATGGTCATTTTGGAAATCATGATAATTAATAAAAATGGGTTTTCCTCCCATGCCTAAATATATTTTTGAAGGAAGTGATGGGAATGTTTTACTATTATTTTGTTTGTTGGTTTTTTAGAATTTATTTTATGTTGATGACACATTTTTGGACCCCAAACCTATGAATATAGGGAAAATATTTCATCAATGAAGATTCAATTTATTAAGACACATTATAAAACCTTACAAGCAAGTCAGTGATTCCCAAAGAAGAAAAAATCATGGTGTGGTGGATAAGTTTTATTGATTTTTACAATTTTGTAAACCATATCTATATTAATATATGAGTTCATTTTCATTTAATAATTTAATTATAAACACATTCATGTAATGATAAGCACTTGAGGAAATATGATTTTTGAAAGGTTGAACCCTTTACTATTTCTATATAAGTATGTTCTTGTTAATTAATCTTTTAGTAAAACCCCCATGATGATTTTCAAAATTGGATAAGATGGATCATTAAAAAATATTTCCTTATTTTTTATTCATGTCATATGTTAATTTTTTTTCTTCTAAATTTCATTTTAATCGTTGTTAATATTAACATGGTAAAGAGAATTATAGAGTATTGTTTATAAAACAGAATGAATTTTTTGATCACTTGAAAAATTCCAATTTATATAAGTTTTATTGGAAAATTTGATAAAGTAAAATTGGTTTTATAAAAATTTAAGTTTTTTCACTAAGAGTATTTTAATAATTACAATTCTATAAAATTATTTAAAAATGGGTTTTTACTCAACATGATATTCTTATCCTTCTCAATTTCTATTTTATTTTTCAAGGAAATGATTTGATAAGAATGTTTTAAAACATAAGATTATTCAATATAAAATGTTGAGATACATATATGGAAAGTAATAGATCATTTGAAAAATCATAGTTATCTTTTAAACTCCTTACCCAATATGAATTAATAAAATGTCATAAATAGAATGTCTATGTTGTTAAAATATTATTACTAAAAGATTATAATCTTCATTTTTCATGATATATTATGCATGAAATGTTTTAAATGTTTTGGAAATAATTTTATTGAATTAAAAATTAGGACAACTCATGTATATATTTTATTAAAATGTAATGTCTAATAAGTGTTTATGAATTAAAAAGGTATAACAATGTTTTCTCTAATCTAAAATCTCACCATCATGTTCAAAAAAATGTAAGGAACTTATTTTTAAATTTTATCACTTCCTTGTTATTAATATTTTTTTGTTTTTTTATTAATTTCATATTAGACATGTTTTAACTATATGCATGGATCTGTTCTTTTTAATGAATTGTCATCCTTGAAATTTGTTTTTAGAGAGGTTGTTGTGTACCAAACATCTTGTAATCCTTGAAAGGTATCTAAAGGGTTGGTTGTTCGGACCATCAGTCTCTTTCCTTCCTTGTTTTTTTGTTTCTCAAGGATGAATATTTGTATGATAGGTTTCTAATGTGAAGTTATAGAAAATTCATGAATTTTCTTTTTCTTTATTGGCTGTTCTTACTGATTCCTATATTTAGGGTAATTATGTTTGTTCAACTATTGTGACAGTTCAGGGTAACGAGTTTAGTTTATGGAGGTGTTTATGTGTAATGGAATCCAAGATATGTGTCATTAAGATGGGATGGATTTGAATTCGTGTGGGTGAGAATATATTGGGAATTATATTTTATAATGGCTCAGACCTTTCCTGTAAATTACTTTTTGGGAAATATAGTGTTTGATGTTTCATTGGAAGTCATGGTGACTCTTTTTAACAATTTATAAAATTCCTAGTTTCCCGGGATTCCCAAAGACAACTCATCCCAATGGTGTTTTATTCCAAAAGTGTCTCACATTGAGTGTGTCTCACCTTGTAAATGCCTTTCAGATGGTATCTCACCCTGACTGTGTCTCACCATAGAGGTGTCTCAAATTGGTGGTGGATACCTAGTGGCGTCTCACCCTGAAAATTCCTCGTTGTAGGTTTCTCAACCAAGAAGTTGTTCATACAGTGTTTCATCATCCGGTGGTGCCTCGACTGGCAGTGTCTCACCTCGCGGTGACTCGATGATGGGGACAGGTTGTTCATCCTCACAATGCCTCACTGCCATCAGTGATTGTTTTTCATAAGTATTCCATTTCTTTTACAAGTGTTATGTTTTCCTAGTTTTAAAACATCTATTACATGAATTAGTCATAATGACTCAAATGATGGATTTTAGAGTCATTAAAAAGGGTTTTATTGTATCGTTAACATATAAAGTATACATCACCAGATGAGATGGCGGTGCTCTCGGGTGAAAGATGGGCTAACCCTAACATCGCAGATCAAGGGTTCCAAGATGAGAGATCTTTCACGGACGTTGTCTCGGGTAGAATCCCTCGCACAGAATTGAAGACCTCTGGTATTCTTACTCCAAAATCCTACAGACACAGAGGTCTATCGGTGATTGCGTTCTCCAAAGAAGAGGTACTCAATCTTGCTTCGGATCTCTGGTTTGTTCTTGTCGGCCGATTTTCCAAGAACTGCCCTTCTCTGTTCTTCTTACGCAAATCACTTGAGAATATTGGTTTTACAAACTTTCATATCGGATTGTTGAACTCTCTGTATGTTGTGTTTCGGTTCTCCTCGAATAATTATTATTATCGATTTTGGATTCGTGGATCATGGTCTTTTGGGGGGACTTCTTTAAAGGTCTTTAAGTGGTCTCCAGATTTTGAATTAGGTTATGATCCCCCTATTGTTCCAATTTGGATCGGTTTCCCAGGATTGCCTTTGCATCTGTTTAAGCAATGTGCTCTATCTGCCATTGCAAGTCTATTTGGAACTCTGATTAGATTAGAATCTTCCACCATGAACTTGTCTCATCCCTCAGTTGCTAGGATCTACACTGAGATTGATATATCACAAGAATTGCCTTCCAGATTCTGGCTCCAGAATGGTGATAAAGGTTATACTCAAGAGGTGGTTTTTGAAAATGTTCCACCCTACTTTAACTGCTGCTGCAAAGTGGGTCATTCTTTGGAGGAATGTGAGTCAAAATAATTTGAACCACCTCAACCTCGCTGAAAAACAGTTTGTGTAGAAAAATCTAATGCTAAAATTACCTTGTATCTTCCTAAATCATCCACTACTAAGGACTTTGTGATTCCCATTACCAATGATGTCTTCAGGACCACTAACGTGAATCCTAAACCTTGTGATTATTTACTGAACCGGGGGGATCATGGAAATATTTCTCTAGATAAGGGTGAGAAGGAGTCTCCACCCACTGTGGAGAATGCTAATACACATCATAGCCCCTCACCCTCACTTGAGTCAATGACGAAAGTGCCAATAGAAGATGACACTCAGGAAAATGAGGAAAAGGAGAGGTGTGATGAATCAGAAAATAGTCTCTCTCAAAAAGATGAGGAGGATAAAGCTACTTTCATTGAGGAAGAATACCTTAATGACATGGACAGGGAGGGTAAGAAACCAATAGTGGATGTAGATGGGTTTATTACTCCCAACCCTAAAAAAACTAAAAAGCGTAGGGATTTTTCACGTGTAGAGAGGACTATTGTCACTCGATCCATGGATATTGCTAGAAAGAATGTATCATCCTCTATTACAAATCAACCTGTAGAGAAGGAACAACAAGCTGAAAGTGCTAATGAACCAATTATGTCAGTTTGTGAACATTCTGATTCTTCAGCGAGACTCAAAGATGATATCCTATATAATTTTTTTAGAAAAGGAGAGATTACTAAGAGCATTTACTTGGCGGCAATGTAGGACATATTCAATGACAAAATCAGGAAATAATTCTTGTTCTAGTCTTGCTCTGATGTCCTACATTGGTCTCTATTGATCTCCTACTGGTTTATTCTATTTGTTCTGTTTCAAGCGCTTATTGTTGGACCTTGTTTGCTGGACCTGATTTACCTTTTGAAGCTAGATTCTGCTGGGTTTTTCTTAGTTTTGTTTTCTACACATTTTTTACTGGGTTTGGAGTCTATTTTAAGGCTTTTTTCTAGGCCCATAATTGCTATTTTTCCCTATCTGGATTTGGGTTTGATGGGAAAGCTTGCTCCGGGAGACACCAATTTGCTGGACTCTTGCTGTTTCATCCCTTTGTTTTCCTCTATATATTATTTGTTCGAACTTTTCTCCTGTTTCTTTCTATTCTTCTATTCTTGAAGATTGGATCTGGTTTTCATGGAATGCATGCACCTGGAATCTGTGATTCTGTTTGATGTTTAAAAATTATGTGGACTACTTTGGGAAGGCTTGCTTATTATGACATGTTTATGTTCTCTATTTTAGCACTGGCTGTTCTGTTATGTTTCTAAGTGGTTGTTTGGGCTCTGCTGGCTCTGAGTGCTATTCTTTGGTTGTAGATCTCCTTGTTATAGCATGGTATTACTTTATTGGCATCAAGGCTTGTTCTTTCTTTTTCATGGAAGTATGCTCCTGGATGGATCTGCAGAATTGGCTGTGTTCTTCATCACTCCAACACAGAGTTGATGATGTATAATCGCCTACTGTTCTTGAGTTTCAACTGGACTGGGTGCTAATTCATGTTTGGATATAGTAAAATGTTGCCTCTTGTATTCTGGATTGATTATGATGGGTTTTCTAATGCTGGAAACTGGGCTGGATCATATTCTTCTTTTATTTGGATCTGAGGGGTATCTTGCATCTGGATGAATCTGGTTTATATGGAAGTGCTTGCTTCTGCTCTATCTTTTTATGGTGATGCTTCCACAATCGAGGAGCTGGTCTCTTGCTACTACTATTTTCATACTACTAGAGGATAGATTTCTCTTCTCATCCATGTTTCATTTGATTTGTCTATGGCTTTATATTTTTGATGGTGTAACTTCATTACACCTCGGATTTTCACTGTAAACCTTGTTCTTAATAAATTTCTTTGGGCATGGATTGGGAAACCAATCCATGTCACTTTCTTAAAAAACAACATATAAAGGATACATTGACTTGTTAATGGTCAAAATGTCTGTTCATTTCGAGATCCAACTTTAATAAAAATTCAGAATTATTTCAAATAAAATGTGTTCTATATCAATTCCTTGTATTCTTGGGAACATCACTTCATTCAATATTCTCATTTCTTCGGATACTAGATGAATTGAATTCTTCAACCCATAAGAGTCAAGTAACATCTTTCTATAGATGGATGAATTTTTTACCTAGAGAGTTTCCTACTATACGGTCTCCCCTATAGTGGCGAAACAAGTCTATGTTGACCATGTTTCATCATTGTAGGGGTTTCGTTCATTTCTCATTATGTGTATAATTTAGAATATATTTATTATTTTCCACCACTGAGAACATGGTTTCTTCTAAATTACTAATTTTCAAGAACTGGTTTAAATTTAATTAAAGGGTCAGTGTAATATTAACTATTATGATACAACATTTATGGATTTGATTTTATTTGATTTGATGTTATGATAATAAGAGTGTATTCAATTTAAAAATTGTGTTTGTTTGTTGAAAAAATTTGATGTCTCTACCTTCTTTTTAAATATTATATTTCTAATATTTAATGGTATCATAATAAATTGAAAATTGGTTAAATATGTATTTCCAAAAAAATATAATGGATTCCCCTAGATTCGGTATATTTTTGTGATAGAACCCTTATATAAAGAATTAAAATTTATAAGTTCCCCCTTCCATTCTAAATCTCATATGTGTTTTGTTATGATATATGTTTCTTTGTGTTGAATGGTTATGGATTGTGTGTTTGATATTGATTTAATGATCATTAGATATATTTTTATCTATGTGGGGGAAGTGGATACAATGTGGTTGTGTACTGGTATTTTGATAATGGTTTTTATATATTAGGGTAGTAGGGATGTGATGGTGACTATGGTATGTTTGTGGAGTGGGGTTGTGAAAGTGGTTGTGGTTGTAAAGGGATGTGGTTGTGGTAGTTAGGTTGAAATTTTTTTCTTATCTTGGATGGTTGGTTTTGTAATATTTACCAAAGAATTATTTGGATTTAATTCATTATAATAATTTAAAATTGAAATATTTAACATTGGAATATATTCTAGAAAGAATGGATTAAATGGTAAATGTTAATATATAAAATAATTGGATAGAAATACGGAATGATATGTCTTTCTAAGTGACATTGTATTTCTAATGAATGTTGATTAAAAAAATCCAGGTGGATGATAAATTAATATTTATTTGTAAAAGATAGACTCTAGAAAATGGCATAGAGAATAAAAATTAGAGTCATTCCTTGTCTTTTGTTTATTTTTTAAGAAATTAGAGGTTTCATTGACCTTGTGTGGATTCTATGAGATAATTAGCGCATGTTGAAAATATATAGGATGGGATTGTTTGTTGTAACTCTATATTTATATATATAATATATCATTGTGATTTCTATATGCACCCCACCCATGTTGAGCACTATGTTTTGAAACCCCTGATCATTATGAGGGGGTGTCATTCCCAAACACCTTGGTGGGAGGATGGATGGCTGGCCATCCTTTCTTCCATGTTCCCTCATATAGGTGAGGTAGGTATTTCACATGTTGTGGTGGATGGAGGATTGTTTGTGCATTATATGGTGGATGTGATGTGGTATCTCAGGTCTCTTCCAGATGAGTTATGATGTGACGTACCACACAACTTCCGAATGTGTTGTGATGTGATGTCCTATGTTTATTTAGGATTATATGTTCTATGTTTTGGGGACCATGTGTGTTTTGGTGGTATGTGTTGTGAGGATGAGGTGTGTTAATGTAGTATGTGTTGGGGGCCCAGTTTTTTGCGTAAATGATATGTAGTGAGGCCCATGTATGTGCATGAAGGATGTGTTGTACAACCCTAGTGTATGAGGGAGAGATGTGTTGTGAGCCCCATGTGTGTGTGGGAGGGATGTGTTGTGAGGCCGAAGTGTGTGTTGGTTTGATGTGATGTGGTATATTCATAAGAGGTGGAATCATGAGGATTTTTTTTATTGGGGAGATATTATGAAATTAATGGGAAAGTGGAGTGGTTCACCCTGTCATCTATGTGATTTACAATATATAATATAACATGGATGCATTATTTGGTATGTGATACTTGGTGACATTGGGGTTTTGGTTAGTATAGTTTTTAGTGCTATTTGGTTCTACTACATTCATATTATTGCATAAGTATTATATTTTACATGTGCATGAGATGATTTGGATTTCCAATTGAGAATAACAGTATGATCAATGTACATATATAAAATATAATTTCCTGATTCTAGGAGGAGTTTTTGGATCGTAATGGAAATTTCTTGTTCGGAACTTTGGAGTTTTTTCTATGTCTCTAACATATATTTGTTTCTTTTGGGATTTTTATTTGGATACTTTTATTTCAATCGTTTTTTATTTATACATGTTTCTTGGGATGGTTTGGATTTATTTTATATATTTCGTAGAATTGATTATTTTTTATACACCTTATCTCATGATATTGTTTTCTAATAAAGGGTAATGCCTCCCATAGTGTGATATTTTTACAACTATAGAGAAAATCACCATCTCTGGGCCTATTTTCGGCGGTAAATGGTTGTCATTATCTCCCATTATTTATTACCAGACCAAGAGGGGTATCTATAGTGGTAGGGGTCGTGATTGTTAAGGAATGATTTACACTTCTAGATACAATATGGTTCATATCTAGATTTAATCTAAAATCTAGCACAACCCATCCATAAGTCAGATATCAAAGCCCTAAAACTACATAACATAGAACCATTTGATGGAGTCCAAAAAACTTTTTAATACAATAGGAACATAAAAATTATCTATACGAAAGCATTACAAAACAACAGTAATGAATATATAAAATAAAATAGAAGAACAAATCTAAATAATAATAGTTAAAAAAATGTGTTTATAAACTGGAAAACATAACCTAAAAACACTGGTTATCCTCTCCCAACTACTCATCAGGCTCATATAAGTTTACTATGATATTATGTATTTTATATAATATCCAATATGTTATATTTAGGTACCTGATATTACCAAAAATATCTCATTTTAACATACATTTGTGATGATATTCACATGCAGGGTGGGAAAAAAGATAGTATAAATTCCACTATGAGACCTCAGCTACCACAATTGTACATGATTTTTTGAATATATGTATATTGGTATTTATAATAAATTTAATTTCCCCTTATATAATTAAACAAGAATATCATTCAAAAAGTCCATTCTTAATCATGGAATACAATAGTCTCTATACAAGCCACCAGAATGAGTTATTTTCAAAATTAAAATAGAATCTACTCACACTACCAAGAGATCATATACTAAATGAAAAAAAACGAATTTCATTCTACAAAGAGGAGTTATACTGAAATTATTAAATCATAACACTCATCCCTTTAAGATCCTTTTTATAATATATATATTAATGATTGGATTCCCATTAGAATACATTATACATCTTCAATATGACGAAAAATATCCATTTTAACATCATCAATACATGGAAAAATAACACATATAAATCCTCACATGGATTCAAAATAACATCAATAAATATTCAATGTTAGATAAATTAGCATAATAATATTTATACTCAGAAATAGATCACTTTATAAACCTAATAGTTCCAGATAATAACTAGAAAATTTACATAGATAAATATTCCACATGAAACAAAATAATGTATCGATGAAATATGAAATATATATATTAAATTAGTAATCAAACAAACTAAAATATAAATTGTTAAAAAAATATAATCAATACCCAATTATATAATATTTTCCATTAAACATCACTATGGTATGTACATAAATTAATTACTAGATTAGATGACCCATGATAGGACACAAGGAATAACCTTAAACATTTTTTTAACTCATTGAAAGAGAAAAGTTAACATGCCCACTACTCATTACCCTTATAGAAAATATAATCCATCAAATAAATTTATATATATTAAATAGTACTTAATAAAATTCTGCAGAGATACATTTAATCATCTATAGGTAGGCATAAGTATTTACCTTAACATAATCTATTGAATATCATTGATGTATCCTATAAAACACTTATACAATATTATTCATATTTCATAGTCATCTAAATTATCTTAGCCTCACTACCACCAAAATAATAAAAAAAATCCTTAAATATTTCATATAGAATAACCCAATCAAAAATCTATATAGATACCAACACCAATATATCTGATACAAAAAGCCTTTATATAGGGAATTGAAGTCAAGGAAGAATCATGTAGATATGAAAAGATGTTAAAAACCGATATAAAAATCATATTCTAATGAAACTAGTAATATTGATTAAAGTAGTCCTATATAAATAATAAAAATAATAAGAATCAAGGAATATAAATGATAAAAAATAAGGATAAAATGTAATGAAACAATACCTTCATTTATATTAATAGTCATAAAATGTGCCAAAACATTTTATTATCTCAAAATCATATCCCAAGATCAAGATATCACCTACTCTATTGTAAATAATCATGCCTTTTATTATCATTCTACTAAATGGAGGATCAAGATTCCATCGTTTTTGTGGTCGGGTGAATTTTAATTTTTTAGATATATCGGGATATTTATATCTTTCATACCTTTTGGGTTAGGAAAGAGGATATTCTAAAATACCCTGACACAATAAGCCCAGTAGAATCATTATAAGTCTAGAGTAATCTAGTAAATTCTAGGTCACCGCAGTCACTACTTTACAAAAAATTGGGGTGGGAAATTTTAATAGCAGTTAATTTAACTCACGAAAAAAAAATTATTTCTATTTTGTAAGAGTAGGGGAGAGCCATATCTTTTATCTCCCCCATCTATCCCTTTGACTCCCTATAATATATGTGTCCTAGTGTTATTTCATCATAATTGTTGTAGGTTAGATCATATTCTTCCTCAATCCTATTATTCTCCATTGATGATTTTTTTTATTTTTTTTGGTTTGGATTAGGATTTATTGTTTGATTACATATTAATATATTGTAATTTATTTGTATTGATGGGTAATTTATTTGTGGATAATATAAGAGGATTTATAATGATGTATTATCAGTTTCCCATGTCATTTGACTTCTCTTATGTTTGTTTGTACGCTCATGTAGTGACTTTTTATAGATTTGGGATAAATTAATCATTGATTCGAGTTTATAATTTATGTTTGGGTCATAGTCTGGGACTGAGAGTTCTTTGTGAGTTGGTATCCACCGATTATATATGGTTTCATCATTCTATGGATACATGAAGATAATTACAGAATTTATACAAATAATGGGTTTTTAATTTAAATTATCTAATTTATTAAAAGTGTTATGATTCTTAATTAGGTATATATATATTGGAAATAATAAATATCAACATAATATCTAGATAATATAAGGATAAAGAACCAGTATAAATAGACTATATATTGAGTATCATTATCATTGAATTATTTTATAGTTTTTTTCATTATTTTAATTATCATTTTCATGATATTTGGAATTTTATGATATCACACAATAAGTGGAATGGGATTATTGTATCCAATTTATCAATAATGATCATATATTTTTCTAAATATTTTAATAGTGATTCCATGGTTGAATAGTTATTGGTGGTGTGATTGATTTCAAAAAAAATTATTTTATTTTAAATATGCATGAAAAGGATTTGAATTGAAATTTATTTTTAATGTAATAGTGTTTTAAAAAAAATAGAATTTAAAGAATTTAATAGTTTTAATTAGAACATTTTATTGGGGTTATTAAAAAAAATCATTTTTAAATGGAATTTCAAATGAATGTTTCTTTCCAAAGTGGTTTTGTTATGAGTTTTTTTATAAAGGCTATCAAAATTAAAACTCCATTATTATTTAATTTTAAATCATTTTATCAATGTGGTTTTTTATTAAATTATATAAATATAAATACACAAATTTTTAAAAATTTATTTGGTCCATTTTATCTACTAAAGGTGATGTCCTAATTTCCCATTAATGTGTACCTGTTTGAGATTATTTTTTATGTTTTTATTTCTTTTTCGCATCTATTTCTTGAAATTATATGAACCATATGAGATAAATTCCCTTTTGTGACACGTTTATTTGGATGGGTTAAGATAAACAATTTATTTTTTCTAATTATATTCTTATGAACCATGGGATACCCTTCGAGATGAAAATGAGTCAAATGATCGTTAGGCCCCCTGACGATGTGGAGGGGGTCATAGGGGTTGCTTTGTATTTTAAAACTAACTATATATGATATATGTTTATGTTTGGAAATTACTTTGGGATAGTATAGGATACTAAAATGATGATTGAGTGGTGGGTTAGTTCTTTATCATATTCCATTCAGATATTTTTGATGTTCTTTTTATGTAAGTTTCCTAATTAGTATAATTTAACACTATCTCTCTGTTAATTATTAGCAGATGAAGATGAAGATACTCAATTGATGTTTTTATTTCTTTCTATGTTCATATTCATGTAACGTAATCCCACTATTGTGTTAATATGTGGTGCGGATATAAATATGTTATTAGTAGATAATTGGGATTTTTCCAGAGTTTTATTGGTTATAGGAGGGTGTTATGTTACCAAAGGATATTTTATCACATATTTATCATTGAATAAATTTTATTTCCTCAATAGCTTATGATACACATGACCCCAATTCTAAATGAACTGCAATATTACATACCATTATAAAATTTCATTAGATTTAATGAATAAGTAGAAATAAGAAAATTGTAAATTATTTATAATTTTGTTAAAGAAATATATTTTAATGATAAATAATTGAACAATTATTAGTAAAGTCATTATATCCTATAAAAATTAAATTTCCCTAAAAAAAATTAAGATATTTTAAACAGAATATAATATAATTAATCGATAATAATTTTATATTTTTTTTCAAAAAAGTAAAATTAAATTCATAAAGCCTCACAACATGATAACATTATAATTAAAAATTGATAATTTTTCGAGAATATTGACTTCTCTAAGGATAGTGAAAAATAATTATTTTTTGGGAAAAAAATTTTATTTAAAGTAATTGAAATATTTAATTGTTATTTTAAAAATATTTAAAAGATCCATTATATAATATATATTTATGAATATGATCAGGGGCATTTGAATCAATTTTTTGTTCTATTTTACAGCAAAAAAATTATAATAAAAAAACATTTTTCATTGAAAATTACTTTTCTTCAAATTTTGGTGGATTAATATTAAATTAAATTATACCAGATACAAATACTGAATATTGAATATATTATTTCATATTTTGAATTCATGGGAACAATTTTATTTAAAATCCACATTTTATTTTTAGTCAATATGAATAGTAAACAAATTAGATTTTTGTTAACACAGTAAAGGTAATGGGGGTTAATTATAGCTAAAAGTAATTCGATGAGAATTAAAAATCATTAAAAAAATTTATTTATCATATTAATTTATTTTCATTCATATATTTTCATATAATTCTTGAATATATGGCCACTTGGTGACATTTTCATTGATTATGACTTTTATATTAATCTAAAAAAATAATAAATATAAAATATCACTCCCCTGAATTTAATACCACTAAAATTTCAAAATTATGATTAAAATATGAGATATTATTTTATAAATGTTTATGTCAAATATATAATAATTTATTTTTTCATGATAATATTTTGATAGTATTTAGTTATTTCATAATATCCTAATTTTTGACACAGCATTGACATAATATTTATTAAATTAGTAGAAACAATAAAATGATTTCAAAAATATTAAATGTAATGAAATTTTGGTTAACTATTTTTTTCATTAATTTGGTAGCTAAATGAAACATTTTAGTAGTTTAGAATGGTTTAGATTTGGGTTACATAAAAATATTTTTATCTTTAAAGTCATCTTAAATGAATAGTCTCAAAAATGATATTAATGATATTATATGATAAATAATTTTTTCATTCCATATTTAGATAAAATAAAAATATTAATTGGGGATAATAATGATGAGAAATTTTCATAAAGATCACCCCATATACATTTATGAGATAATTGTATCATATATGTAAAAATATAACCTCTTAATATTGAAAATTTCAATACCATGAATAAGGTTTAAATTAGTAACTAAAGGGGTAAACAAAAATATATGGATTAAAATTCCACCAAAACTATCTAAATTTTATTATCTGAGAATCTTTTTAACTAAGACAATTTTATGTGGAATATATGGCCATCCTAAAGCAATTAGTATAACTACAAAAACTTTGTTAACCTAATGCACTTGTCTACATCCTTGTGTCGGTATAAGATACAGTGGATCTCATCATGAAGTACCAATAATTGTAGTAGTCTTGATGAACTCAACTCATACATGATTCCCATGTTATATTAGAAATATAAAATACATGACATAAAATCATTCTTTCATGATTTAAATTATTCATAGTAACCATATCTAGATCCATAGGATAAAAAACAAATAAATTGTGAGCTCATATGTTTATTAAGAGTTAAATAAAGAGGGTGTCATCATGAATCAATACAGATTAATCAATATGGAAGTGTAAATAATATAAAAAACAAACATTTAATCAACAACCTGCGTATGAAATTTGTCCATGGATAATATCAATTTGGCAATCTCATGATTAATAATAATTGAATTCATATGGAAGGAAATATTTAATATTTGATGTCATGATTTCAGACATCATGATTTCTATATCATTAATCTACTTTTCAAAAATATTTTAATTTATTGGTATATATAAAATAGAAAAATATTTATTCATATCTTTCATATTTTTCAAAACATATATGTCAATGTATCGAGAGACAATCTATTATCTGGCCTTAAAAATCACTAAAATTAAAATTCATTAATCGTATATTGAATTATAAATTAAATTCATAGAAAATATATACTATCAGAATATATATATTTAGTATATAGCACATATTTTTCATGTTTTCCAAAATCAAGGAAATATAATTAATTATGATATATCCTTGGTAGAAATTATATATAGTTTCAGAAATAATAATCTAAATAATAATGAATATATATATATATATAATTGAAATTTAATTTACATTGATCATATGAATGTGAATATTTTAATATAATGTTAATGAATAAAAATTAATTTAATAGATGAGATATGATCATTAGAAAAATTGGTTTTTGTAGTAAAATGTAGTCATTTAAATGATAAATGAAATTGGAATAATATATTTTAAAATAATTTTCAATAAATATTTTCCTTTCCAAAATCAATAAAATATTATAGAATAATAAAAATATGTAAAAATGGTTATGTATATGGGAATGTATATTAACATTATATATGATAAATAAGAAAACATACCTTCTTAATTTTTTGTAATAATGGTTGAAAATAGACCTTTTGGAAAAATAATATAAAATTCATTTAAAAACATGTAAAAATTCAAGCATAAAATAAAATGTGCCTAATAAATAATTTGAGTATTAAAATTAATTTTGTAAAATAATTGTTAAAATATGGACATGGAAGATACATATATCTTATCATGAATATAAATGGTGTCCTCTTTTATTAGAAACATTTCTCCCAAAAGAGTAACAAGAAATTAATCATTAATTGTCCAGAATACATTTTTTCTGATGTTAAATTCCCCAATATGGATGTACATAAATGACATAAAATTCAATAGGTTCATAATACCACATATTTTCCAATTAAGTTGAAATTCAGATAAAATACCTTATATTAGGTCAAACTCATCATGTATATTACATATCTTCCTAAAAATAAACACATATATACTACATACAATTAAAAAAATCACAACTACTATTTATTTTATATTATTTACCATCATTCAATATATATGTACATAATTCATTTAGTTCATATTGGGTATTTCCATGATATTAGGTTCGTATTTCCAAGATAACTTCATTTGGTTTCTATGGTAAATGATGACATTATTTTACCATATATAATATAATAATACCAAAAAATTATCATTTTTATAGATAAACTATACTAAATACCAAACATGAAAGACACTTATGATAATTTAACTATGATATAATCATTGTGAGGGTATGTCATATGTACACAAGGGTAACGTTTCCGTTATTCAATAATCATGATATAAAAAAGATAATTATTCTATTTATCCCTCCAGAATGATCATTATATGATTAATACAATTTTATTTCATTATATAAAAATATATATACCATCCATGTGATAAAACTATAATAGATGATTCACATCGCTCTGGGGTTCATTTAATCTTAGTGTTGTGTGTTTTGTATATTGTAAAATATAATGTCATTTTAAAATAATAGGATATTTAAATTGTCTTAAGAAAGACTGAATTTCATTTTAATTCATTTAGTAATTAAATAAAATTATATTTAATTATTTCATGTAGACTATAATTGACACAAATCACATAAATCCAGTGGAAGATACACCTTCCAGGAGGGATACAACTCCATCCCTAGTAGCATCCCATTCCTCCCACATTCCTTGGGTGGAGAGTCATGATTCCTCAAACAATCATATATAAGGGTTCCCAAGGACTAGATTCACTCCATTTCCATTGATATATATAATAGTGACCAAAAAATCTCAAACCTAGATATTAAATCTTTTAGATGATTATTCCTTAAATTACAGAAACACATTCTCACGGATCATAAAGGTATAGTGCCTTTGGAATCATGTAAATAAAAACAACTACTCCATTAGTGTTCTACATCATCGCCCACATAGTTCTCCACATCTATACCCCTTCTTATAAATATAAAACGGAATACCTATCACTATATCATGTGGAAAATTAACATAAGAAAGTGTGAGATCAGAGTATTGGGAAGAGAAAACAAGTAAAATATGTAAAAATAACATGATCATAAGGGTGATAATGTTGTCATAACATATGATTACCATACCCTACATATCAATGATCACAATATTAAGTCATGGAACAAATATTTTTCATTGTTAAGACATGAATAATATGTAAAATTAAATAAGATTATCCAAGAGATAATACTCATTCTATAATACATGAAATTGTTCCATATATATAGGTATATAAAATAATTTTATTAGTAGTCAATAATAATAATAATAATAATAATAATAATAATTGTGGAATTATTTACACCATAAAAAATCTTAGTTGTCATGGTTCAATCCTAAATTTATAATAGTGTCCAAATAGCCTTACTGATATAGGTTCACTCCCACTGAAAATCATATTTATCTCATGAGATATCAATCATTACCCAATACATTCAACAGATATATATGGAAAACCCATTTTTTTTAGAATTTATCTGTTTTCAATTGTTATAACATAACAAACATCCTCGTTTATAAAAACCCTCCATCAAAAAAAGAAAACCATACATATGTTTTCCACATGATCATAAAACATTCATCATATTGAAAAACATGATAATAAATTTTTTTTGAACACATTTATCATATCATAACCCATGTCAAGAAATTGTATTTATATGTCAATCATATTATCTAAACCCATGAAATTAAATGATTTTCATAAAAAAATTTCCCTTAAAAAACATAAAAAAATGTAATGTATTTCATAAAAATTTCATATGAGTAAAAATTATCCATCTAGATAAATAAAAATTCGTTCCCTTTGATCATATCCCTAGTAAATTATATGTAACATCAAATGATGTCATATAATATGTAAAATGATTATGAAATATCATTACGAACATTTATCCATTAAAAATAGAATTTATAAACTTAAAAAATTAAAAATATTCTAAATCCTATTCTTTGAAAATAACCTTGGAAGTATATAAAGAGTCCTTTATGAATTTGTTAAAAAATTCATTAGGAAAATAATCTTTTTAAATTGAAAAAATATATATTTTAAAAATAGAAACATTTTCAAAATACATTTATTTGAATATAATGTTGGGACTTCATAAATGTAAATTTAATATAATTAGCATTAAAAAATGTAGTATATATAATTAACAACATACATATTAAATCAATGATTAATTTCACATTCATAGTAAATAAATAATAGGAATTGTTTAGAAAATGAAATGTTGATTCCTTTCAAAAAAAAAATTTAAAATTTAATGCGTGGTTAAACTTTTCTTTAATACATAATATGATTTTTTTTTAAAAAAATTGAAATCATTTTAAGAAAACATGATTTCTATAGAAATCCATTTTATTTTGAGAAGAGAAAGAAGTAGGTTTTCTTTAAAAACATTATTTTGAACTCTTGAGTATATAAAGAGAAGTAAATGTAGTAAAACCAATTTACTGAAATGGAATTACAATATTTTAATAAATTCCAAGTGTTTAATGGTAATTGGATTATAATATTTCATCATCATAAGAATAATCATAAATATCCCGAATAAACATTTAGATTGTATGATAAACCACTTACCACATTATTAATAATGAATTATATTCCCCATGAAATAATAACATTAAATAAACCGTAAACTATCACAAAATGAATATTGAGAAATAAATATATTACAACATTTTTAAATTCAATACAGAAAACCCTCAAAATTGATATCATAAAATTGATATGTAAATCCCAAAAAATTTCATCATATGATTCATAAAATAAATTCATGTAAAATACAAACACCGCGTGGAAGAAACAAGTGGTGTCTAATGAATTTATATCATGAAAATATAACTGAGATTCAAATCTGCTATCATACGTCACAAATCAGATCATACATATTCTAAATTACTGTATAATAAATTTTTTCATAAATATACTATAGAACCATACTCATATGTATCATAGAAAATGTTATTTAATTATGAATTTTCATTGCCAATTGGTTAAAAATTTCATGGTAATATTGCATTCTAGGTAATAATTGTTTCATTTTTTCACACAAGTTTTTGTTTGGTTTTCACAATCATTTTACATTGGTAATGGTTCAATAATATACATAATTAGAACATTGCTATTAAAATGTAATATATATTTATTTAATATGTATATATATTAATCCATTAAATTTATAGATATAAATTTAAATACATTGTTCATGGATGATGTAGACTATAAGTAGACATGAAAGTGTATTCCATTTTATCGATTCATGAAATGGGAGAAATTTAAACAAATAATTACCCACACTAGGTAGTTTTTATATCTTATCTATAACATATATTAGATAAATATTCCATAATTACCTTTCATTAAATTTTTTTTCTGAAAATGAATTATATTACTTCATGAAACATTAGTCCATTGTACACATGAACGACATTGTCATGTCCCACAAGAAATTGAAACCTATAAGGTATATGTGATATCATAATTAAAAAAGAAAAAATATTTTAAATATATCAAATATACAGATTTAATCTATACTTATTACCATACAAGATAAAAATAAATGAGAAACCAATCACATCGATTCATGAGAGAGTAGTCTATAATACACATGAGAAATATTATTACTTTCTAATAAGTTGACAAGTAAGAATATTGGTGTGGAATTTTTAATAAATATGTATAATAATATAATAATTATCATAAATAAATATTTAAACTATCCTTACATCCATTTGTGTGAGGTCTTGATAGAAAAGTAATAACATCAGTTGGTGAGGCGGTAGTCCACCAAACACACTGACGATCATTTTTCTAACCCATTTGATGTAAAAGGATAAGGATATATGTTATGAAACAAACATAATAAAATCTTAGTATATTTATGTTAACAAATTTATTACATCATCAGGGCTCAAAAATAATTTAAGGAAGTGGATGATGATATAACATAAAATGCTGGATTAGTATTAGGTCTACAGAGTAAAATATCTTGATAGGGGGGCGAATCAGGGTATGAAATATTAAAACTCATTCCCCATATGATCATTTAAATCAAAAAAACCATTTTATCTCTTTTTCCCATAAAAATTTATTAACATAAATGAAATTATGCACAAGACACAATGTTATTTACGTGGTTAACCCACAATGGGTTACATCTAAGGAGAATAAATTGGGGATATGACAAAGTGCCAAATCCATTAATTCTCAAATCAAATTACATGATTCGAGGTTGTTCTTATATTCCCATGATCACTACCTTGAAAATGTCTACGATCTGATCACTACATTCCCAATGTTCACTACCTGTGTCTCTTCCTCTATCACATTACTTATGGGAAGGATCACTGTATTACCCTTCCATTGCTCATTGGTCCTAGTAGGAATAAACTCACAGTTTTGGGAGTTTTAGGCCCCTTTATTTGCATGAAATCACGTATCCAAAACTATAGGTATATTCTCTATTGAATTTCCTTTTCTCCCATAGATAAATTCCACTTTTCCATGTACTATTATGTTAGCGGAAATTCCATTCATTAACTATTTTTGATCTTTTGAATGCTTCCTTGAGTCCTCAATGAACCACCATGCCTATTTCGCAAACATCATATTGGGTATGTTATTTAGTTCATATACACCATGAAATATGTCCAATTATGTGTTCCACTTCTCTTTCGTGGACCAATTCTCCCTTGGACTGCCTCTACATGCACTGTCACATGCTACCTTCACGTACATACTCCATGAACTACCTCAAGATACCACTTCTATGTACCGCCCCAATTTTTCCAGTGTGTTATTCCTCTTTGGACCACCTTCCATTTGTAGAACCATAATTATTTTCAGACTACAGTTCCATGAAAAAATCATTATGCAAATTTTTTCCACATAAACTACATCACCCTTCGTATAATTGTCCATTGCAAACATCCTTAGGACATCACATAATTCCTATAGTGATGATTTTATATGATGCAATTATCTCTATTTATTAATTGTATTGTCACTACTTATATTGGAATTGATATGAAAAATACTTCAATCCGATATTACAAAATCCTTCAATGTGGTATTTCTTTCACTGCATACCTCTTCATCCCATGAACCCTTCTTCCCTATTCATCACATGTACCGCCTCTGTCCCATCACAGTGGCCAAAATTGTTGTCTCGTATCCATGAAAAACCCCCATAAAAGATTCTCAAATAAACCCATAATTTCCATGAATGAAAACCCATCCCATGTACCCAAATCCTTATATGTGCCTCTTGACATCTTCCAACCTTATGCTTCCCACAAACTATTCACAAATACCGTGTTCGCCTTCCACTTCATTGTTCCCTTCCATTTCTGATTCCCTTCGATGTTCCACATACCACCATATGCATTTTGTGAACCAGGATTCATGGTCCATGTAATTTGTTCCCTTATATATAGATCAACCTTTTATAAAAACCAAACACCTACATTTGAACCCAAAAAATTTGTAAACACTAGGAAACTGAACCACCTTAAACAGCTTCTTCGGTAAACACCGCCCATGCTCTTTCATGATATTCTAAATTTTTTAATAAACAAAAGAACACAAAAAACATACCTAGGGGCCACCATGAGGGATTTTTACCCAACATTTATGGATGATACCTCTTTTTCAAAAAACATCTTTTTTGTAGAAAAAGCATTCATAGGTTGTATTTCTAGAAAAAATAATGCCTCAAATATCATATAAGTGATTTAAGGAAGTGATTTGGATAGTTTATTGTTGATACAATAGGTTTTCAGAGTGCGGTTTTCATAGTGTATGGGGAGGACATTTATATGTAATATAACACCCCAAGCTTCCACAATACACTTCTCTTTGAATAATACAGCAGCGTGTGTTGTACGCAACATCGAGTTCTAAACACACACCACGACCAATCAAAGTAGCCGTTATGAATAGAAATACCTAATTTTATAAATTTTATAAATTTTATCTTTCCAAATGGACTTCATTTTTGGATTCGGAATATCGAAATTGTCCTATGTAGAATTTTTTGTATTTTTCTGAGAACATCCAATTTTTTTATGAATAGTGAAAAATACTTAAAAACAACTTTTTTAATCAAAATAATTTATAGTGATAAATTATACTATTGAGTGGTTTTAAAGTATAGTTATAATATATGTTTACCATTTTATCCAATTGTTGTAATTAGAATTAATTTCACTTTGAAATTGGACATAAACAATTATCAATCTTTTGATATATATTGTTTCTCAAAAACACGCTATTTGTTGTGATAGCGGGAATTAATTATGAAATTAATTAATGAAACATATATGTTTGTAATTTTGTAAAATATACATAATCTTTTAATTAGGAATATAAATTATAGCTTACGGTGAAATTTTGGCATTGTTCTGAAAAACATCAATTTTTGATGATTAGTGAAACCACTAAGTGGTAGTTAAAAAACTGATTTTTTGTTTAAATGAAACATTACCACTTCTTTGTTTTGATTTTCAAAAATCTGACATACATGGTTGTCATTAGGAAGTAAAATTTTGTTTAATGGGATAAAAATAATATGTGGTGAATAGTAACTTTTAAGTTTAATTAATCGTGATTAAAGGTAATTACTAAAACTTAAGGTAAAAATGATATTATCAAAATATGAAAATACCTTTACACCTGTCCTAACCCTATTGGATGAGTCATTGCCGACCAAGAAAATCCATTGGTCAACATGGGGACCCCATGGAGCAATTTTGGTAGGAAAATGACATTAAAAACTTTTTATTTAATGTTAAAATAAAAATTTCACAAACATGAGTTGTTTTACTAAAACAATTTTTAAATGGGGTTATACAAGTCATATTTTTTACTATAAATATTCATTAGAAAGATAAAAATATTTCCTACATCATGATATTTATTTTATAATTTTTATACATTAAATAAATTAAATTATTTATGATACCATGATGATGCAGCGATTACCTCATTAATTAGTGATTTAAATAAAATGAAAAGTAATGTAAAATATAAGTCATAAACTTGTCAAAAACCTGTTTTATGAGTATAGTTCGAACCCTTATAACCTTAGGCTCGAAATATATCATTTTGGGTCCTTTAGAATCCGAAAAGCATTTCATAATAATGTAACATTTCAATCTTTCCAAGAGTGCCCCTCCTCTCCTCTTATAAAAGGCCCCCACCTCTACCACCATATTCACACATTAAAACCATTTGGCTCAGCCAACCTCTTCCCAAATACTCTCTAAAATTCCCTCTCTTACTCCTAGAAGCCTTACTTTGGGAATAATTCTTCCCAAGGAAGCCTTTGGCTCAAATCAAAAAGAGTTACCAGATTTTAAGGTAATGTCTTCTCTTATGTTATTTTGTATTATTTTGCATCTCCAACCCCCTATACTCCTTTTATTAATTTATTTTGAAACAACACCAGTATCCTAAATATACTAGGATGTTTTTATAAGAATTATTCAAGATACACTTACACACACCTACATCTAATGGTTAATGAATATACTATTTCTGTGGATAGCGAATTTCTGCCTCACGAAACGATGATTGTTCAACACTCATATAACACCTTCAAAGGTGGCCATTAAGATGTAAATATATTTATATATGATATATAATATGTTTATGTTTTACTTAATCTTATGTATTTTTCATTTATGGCATACCATTACGGTTTCTATTATAGGTAAAACACGATATTTTGATTTTAGGAAGTGCGGACTACCCTCCCCTCAAAGTGATTTGAATCGTTAATGCCATATGTGGGATGTATAAAGGATGGAGTAAATGGTATTATACATTATATTATAATGTAATTATAGTATAACATTATATTGTTATAATTTTATTCCATTAAATACGAAATAGAAATGAAAGTATCTTTCTTGCGTACAAACGGCTTACCGTCTCCATGAACAGTGCATTTCATTTCTTACCTCTAAATGTTAGGTAATGTTATAAATGCATGTATATACTGGACATATATGATATATATGACATAAAAATCATGAATATAATTCTAGATATAATGTATAATTCACCACATGAACAACATGTAATTATAAGAAGTTTATTTTTTGACTCAAGTACCATAGATCGACAAAATGACCGTTATTAACTTAAATAATTAAATAATGTTCATAACATGGTAATAAGTGATATAAAAGGAATAATTAACAAGAAAAAGGTTCTTAAGAAAATAGAAATTAACTCTAGTTTATTATTCAGGAGGGTAAAGAAAGATCGAGTCAAGTCGGACACGAGGTAAGGGTATTTCTTAACCCAATTTCCATTCTTTGGGTTAATCTCCTACTTTCAAATTATGTTATGATATTATTTTGTCCTATCTTGTATTTGTACTTTCATTATGTGTACTAATATTTAATACACATAATAGATCTATTTTATTTAAAAAAATGATCTTGGTAAGGACTTCTTCTCAATCTCCTTTCATTGAGGCATATTTTGTTTTATACACAACATTCTTTTATACGGTGTATAAACCCCTTTGACATTTACGTTTAATCAAAAGGAATATTTTTTATATGAAGCATTTTACTAAATGAAAAAAAAGGAATGTTTTCTTGCCGTACATATGCGGCGACAACAACTTCTCTGCCTCCGTGACAATTATTTGAGTTTCGGCTTCCTCTGCAAGCCATAACGTTTTTTAAATGAAAAATAAATACAAAGTTTTAATTTTAATTAATTTTGGTATTGAAAATGGTTTTGAAAATGTTTTTATTATATCAATATGTTGTGTTGATATCTCATGATTGACATTTCGAAATGTTATGTTTCTTATATGCATATTTTATGTGATACGATTATGTTATGGTTTATGATATGTTTAAACTTGTTCATATGAGGAATGAATTGGACTTAATAAGTGAAGAGTGGAACCCGATATAGCTCCTCGATGAATCGGTAGGTCTCATGAGACAAACTACTGTCTTGGCATGAGGCCTTGAAAAAAATCTTATTTTTAGTCTTGGCACGAGGCCTTCGCTACGTGGTTATGATAGTCTGGTATTATGCATTCCATCATTATAAAAGTGGTTATTGATATTGCATGTGATTATTCGACTAGTAAAAATCCATGTGAGTAAGTAAATGGAAGTAATTAATTTTTTCCATATTATGCTGATGTTCAAGTTTAAAAAGGCTTTTGTTTTAGTTGTAAATTGCATTAAATGTTAATATTTATTTATGAAAGCTTCCGCAATATTGTTATACTTACTGAGTATTTGAGCTCAACCCTTTCAATGTTTTAATATTTTCCAGAATGTGAAGAAGTATTTTATGAATGACCTGCTGGGATAGTCAGAAGAGGATAGAAGTGTGGACTATGGAGACTATGTTATTGTGATTTTTCACTTTATGATGTAATGTAACATTTATGAATGTATCTAGTGTTTTCAATGCTATTAAACTAATCGGCCATTTGAGACTGGATCATTTGTGATCATGCCAATGTTACAAAGTAATGCACCGACTCTGCGTAGCTGGGGTTGGGGCATTACAGATGGTATCAGAGGCAGTTTAGTACTAACCTTGGAAGCAAGATTTAGATAAACTTTGATTAGAGCACATAACCCAAAGATATACTTTGAGGATTAGTATAGAATAACTTCCTAGAATTTTTTTTATAGTGATTTTGTGAGTTTTCTGAGAAATACATCGCTGACAGGATACAAGCAGGTAGAGGTGGCTCTGGGATAGATGTACCTAGGGGTAAAACCCAAAAATACCACATTGAGCTATACTCAAACGGGGACTGGTGCACGGCAATGGGCCTTGCTGCACTCTTGGTTACGACACTCCCTGGGGATATGCGTAGGATAATTCTCATTTTCTTTACAAACCACTATGAAGGGTTATGAGTATATACTTCTTCAAAGAAAACATTATTATGATTATGGATTATATCCATAAATATTTCAATTTATGTTAAGTATTTTACAAGTATGAAATTATGTATTTTGATTCATAAGCTAATCTAGTTTATCCCATTGTTTAGAAATGGAGCCTAGTGGAAGGAATGGAAACTGTACCAATGCACTCACTCCGTGTAGGGATTTCCCTCCAGCTCAAGATAATTATTATGGATCTGGAGATACAACTGGTGTTGATCAACTTATTACCATACTGGGGCAACTCACTTAACCGTACTCATCTGGAGCACCCTGATCCGCAACATGGAGGATCAATGTTAGACAACTTCATGAGGCTACAACCGCCAACATTTAATGGGTGTACAAATCCATTTGTAGATGATCAATGGATAATCTCCTTTGAGAAAATATTTCATTCCTTGGGGAGTAGCCAAAGGGAGAAGGTTGTCATGGTAGTCTACCGCATCACTAGATAAGCCGATCAGTGGTGTTCGCTGTTTCAAAACAAAAATTAATATGAAGAAGTATCAAGTATGGAATGTAGGGAGTTTAAGGAAATTTTGATAGAAAAATACTTTCCAAATGACCATAGAGCTGATATGGAAAGGAAATTTTTGAGTCTGAGGCAGAAGGAGGGTGAGAATGTCCCAAAGTATGAGGCTAACGTTACAAGGTTAGTGAGGCATGCTGCAGATTATTTATGTAACCCAAGAAGTAAGATTTATTGTTTTTTTTATGGGTTAAAACCATTTCTCCATCGAGCATTAGTCTCACAAACCTTCTCGTCGTACGAAGATATTGTCTCGTGTGCTATTAAGATGGAAAATGAATTCTCTAAGTCTTATGAATTTAATGAAAAGTAAGAAAAGAAGAGATATTTTGATCAATATGGAAATGGAAATAAGGGGAATAAGGGAAGAGTTGAATATTAGTCCTGCAGTAAATGTGGAAAGAAACACCCAGGTACTTTCTTGAAGGGAATGGGAGTCTATTACAAGTGTGGTGAAAAAGTCCACCAAGCTCATGATTGCAAGGGAAATAATGTTGCGGCCAATGTGGAATGATATAATTGTAGAGAGATGGGACATTATGAAAATGAATGTCCTAAGCGTCAAGGGAACATACCTCAGAAGAGGCCAAGGGATCAAGTTCAAGCTTATGCTATCACTACTGCTGAGGTTGAAGCTCCGAAAGACATGGTGGCAGGTAATTTAATGGTTTCCTAAAGTTTAGAAAATGCATTATTTGATTCTGGATCATCGCATTGTTTCATCTCTTCCCAGTTTTCTAAGAAAATTAGATAATTTTAATTTTATTTAATAAGAGAATTGTCAGTCAAAACTCTTAAGGGAAGTATTATTGCAACAAATTTTTGTGAATCAGTCCCCATTAGAGCACATAACTATTCTTTATCCACTGATCTCATTATCATACCTATGATTGAGTTTGATATAATCCTCAGTATGGATTGGATTTCGGAGTATGATGAAAAGATTTATTGTAAGAAGAAGGAGGTTACGATTTTTGATGATGATGATAAAGAAAGCCTTATTTTTAGAGCAGAATCGTCACCACCTAATTCTTATTTAGATCTACCCATAGTAGCTCATCTAAATTCAATTATTGGGGAGGAAGAAAATGAAATGACTAAGGGCGAGGAAAGGAATGTTCATATAGTGGATGTACCTATTTTGAAAGAATATGAAGACGTGTTTCCAGAAGATTTACCCGGACATCCTCTAGAACGAGAAGTTGGGTTTTCCATTGATTTAATTCCTGGATCAAGTCCTATATCCAAGACCCCTTATTGGATGGACACCATGGAATTAGTTGATCGAAAGAAACAACTAGAGGAATTGAGTAATAAGGGATTTGTTCTCCCTAGTGTTTCTCCATGGGGAGCCCCTGTCCTTTTTGTTAAAAAGAAATATGGATCTATGAGGTTGTGCGTTGAAAACAGAGAGATCAATGCTATGAAAATAATGAACAAGTATCCCCTACCTCGCATTGATGATTTATTTGACCAATTTCATGGAGCTCAATACTTTTCAAATATTGACCTTCGATCTGGATACCATCAGTTGTGTGTGAAGAAGGAAGACATTCCGAAGACAGCATTTCGAACAAGGTACGGGCATTACGAGTTTATAGTAATGCTTTTTAGATTGACTAATGAACCCTATGTATTCATGGATCTAATGAATAGAGTTTTCAAGGAATATCTAGATGATTTTGTGGTGGCATTTATTGAGGACATCTTGGTGTACTCCAAAAGCTACGAAGATCATGAAAATTACTTGCGCATTATCTTGAAGACTCTTAGAAGGCATGAATTATATGGGATGTTTAGAATGTGTGAATTATGGCTTCAAGAGATTTCTTTTCTTGGCCACATTGTCTCTAAGGATGAAATTTCCATTGATCCTTCTAAGACCGAAGCAATCAAATAATGACCAACACTGACGAGTATAACTGAGGTACGCAGCTTTATTGGTTTGGCAGGTTATTATCGACGTTTTGTGCAGAATTTTGCCTGATTGGCTAACCCATTAACGAAGCTCACACGTAAAGGGGTTAAATTTTTCATGACAAAAGAGTGTGAAGAATGTTTTGATGAACTGAAGAGAATTTTAGTCAATGCTCCTATATTGACTCTACCATCAGGGAATGATGGGTTCGTTATTTATAGTGATGCATCAATGAAAGGAATTGGTTGTGTCCTTATGCAGAATGATAGGGTTATTTACTATGTATCATGACAACTAAAAATTCGTGAGTAGAACTATCCTACCCATGATCTCGAGTTAGCTGCTGTAATATTTTCCTTGAAGATATGGAGACATTATCACTATGGTGAAAAATGTGAGATATATACTGATCACAAGAGTTTGAAATTTATTTTCTCACAAAAAGAAGTCAACATGAGGTAAAGTCGATGGCTTGAACTACTCAAGGATTATGATTGCACGATACACTACCAACAAGGGAAGGCAAATAATGTTGCAGATGCTTTGAGTAGAAAAGATCATGGAGTTTTGAACATGATGAGAGTGGAAAGGGATCCTATTTTTATGGATCTAGTAAAGATGGATATGGGAATCAACATAGAGGGTGAAACATAAAAAATATTACCAATTGTTGCCAAACCATCTTTACTAGAAAGGATAAAGTGTTCTCAGGCCAATGATGAAGAGTTGAAAAAGAAGATTAAAGATGTGAATGATGGGAGATTGAGTGACTTTGTGTATGACGATGGAATTTTGAAATTTGGGAGGAGACTATGTGTTCCCGATATACATGATTTAAAGAGGGAATTGTTGGATGATTCTCATATTTACAATTTCTCTATACACCCTGGGACCACCAAAATGTATAGAGATTTAAGGGGACATTTTTGGTGGGACAACATGAAGAGGGAGATTGCTGATTTTATGTCAAGATGTACGGTTTTTCAGCAAGTGAAAGCTGGAAGGCAATTGCCTGGTGGAGTATTGCAACCTCTTCCCATACCTGAGTGGAAATGGGATAATATTACGATGGATTTTTTCATGGGACTACCAAAGACTCCTAGAAGAAATGACGCAATATGGGTCATTGTTGATCGTCTCACGAAGTCATCACATTTTCTTGCTATAAGGGAAGATCTACCAGTTAAAAGTCTAGCAAGACAGTATATTAATGATGTTGTGAGACTTCATGGAGTATCCCTGTCGATTGTCTCGGATCGTGATCCTCATTTTACATCAAGATTCTGGAAAAGTCTTCAGAAGGCCTTGGATACTGAACTTCATTTGAGCACTGCTTACCACCCTCAAACAGATGGACAATCAGAAAGAACTATTCAAACCTTAGAAGACATGTTGAGATCATGCTCACTTGACTTTCAAGAAATGTGGGATCAATATTTACCTCTGGTAGAATTTTCCTAAAACAATAGCTTCCATTAAAGTATTCAGATGGAACCATATGAAACATTATACAGATAGATATGTCACACACCAACCTGTTTGGATGACGTTGGTGAAAGAAAACTTGTAGGCCAAAAACGGTTGGAGGAAACGATGGAAAAGGTGAAAGTAATCCAAAACCACATCAAAGAAGCTCAATGTAGGCAGAAGAGCTATGCCGACAACCGAAGGAAGGATTTGTAATTTTAGGTAGGAGATCATGTTTTCTTGAAGGTATCACCATGGAAGGGAGTTATACGTTTCGGTAAGAAGGGTAAATTGAGTCCCAGGTACATCGGAACCTTCGAAATTCTAGAACGTATTGGGGATGTAGCTTACCATTTGTCTAGGCCGCCAAGTCTCTCCAAAGATCATGATGTATTCCACATATCACTGTTGAGAAAATACATGCCTGATCTAATGAATGTACTCACCTATGAGGAATTAGAACTAGAACTCGATCTGTCTTATTGCGAAGAGACCGTCAGGATTCATGATATAAGAGAACAAGTGCTGAGAAACCAGACGACTTGTCTGGTAAATGTCCTATGGAGAAACCATAAGATGGAGGAGGCAACATGGGAACCCAAGAAACTTATGATGAAGAATCACCCGAGTCTTTTTATATAGTGATATTATATGAAATTTAGAGGACGAAATTATTTGAAGGAGGGGAGAATACAACACCCCAAGATTCCACAATACACTTCTCTTTGAATAATATATCAGCGTGTGTTGTACGCAACTTCGAGTTCTAAACACCCACCACAACTGATCAAAGTAGCCATTATGAATATTAATACCTAATTTTTGAAATTTAATAAGTTTTATCTTTCCAAATTAAATTTGTTTTTCGATTAGGAATATCAAAATTAGCCTATGTTGAATTTTTGGTATTTTTCTGAGAACTTCCAATTTTTTTATGAATGGTGAAAAATACTAAAAAACAACTTTTTTAATCAAAATAATTTATAGTGATAAATTATACTATTGATTGGTTTTAAAGTATAATTAGAATATATTTTTACCATTTTATCAAACGGTGGATATTAGAATTAATTTCACTTTGAAATCGGACATAAACAATTGTCAATGTTTTGATATATATTGTTTCTCAAAAACACGCTAATTGTTGTGACAACGGGAATTAATTAATACAACATATCTGTTTGGAATTTTATAAAATAGACATCATTTTTTAATTTGGAATATCAATTATAGCATAGGGTGAAATTTTTGCATTGTTCTGAAAAACATCAATTTTGATGAATAGTGAAACCACTATGTGGTAGTTAAAAAACTGATTTTTCTTTTAAATGAAACATTACCACTTCTGTGTTTTTATTTTCAAAAATCCGACATACATGGTTTTCATTAGGAAGTAAAATTTGGTTTAATGATATAAAAATAATTTTTGGTGAATTGTAACTTTTAAGTTTAATTAATCGCGGTTAAAGGTAATTAGTGAAATTTAAGGAAAAAATGATATTATAAAAATATGAAAATACCTTTACACAAGTCCTACCCCTATTTGATGAGTCATGTATGACCAAGACAATCCATGGGTCAACTTGGGGACCCCATGGTGCCAATTTGGTAGGAAATTGACATTAAAAACTTTTTATTTAATGTTAGAATAAAAATGACACAAACATGAGTTGTTTTACTAAAACAATTTTAAATGGGGTTATACAAGTCATAATTTAGACTTTAAATATTAATTAGAAAGCTAAAAATTGTTCCTAAATCATAAAAGTTTTTTATAATTTTTAGACATTAAATAAATTAATTTATTTATGACACCATGATGATGCAGTGATTACCTCATTAATTAACGATTTAAATAAAATGAAAAGAAAATGTACACTCTAAGGCCTACAATTGTCAAAAACCTATTGGATGAGAATATTTAGAACCCTTATCACCTTAGCCTTGAAATATATCATTTTGGGACCTTTAAAATCCGAAAATCATTTCATAATAATGTAACATTTCAATCTTTCCAAGAGTGCCTCTCCTCTCCTCTTATAAAAGGCCCCCACCTCTACCACCATATTCACACCATCAAACCATTTGGCTCGGCCAAAATCTGCCCAAATACTCTCTAAAATTTCCTCTCTTACTCCTAGAAGCCTCACTTTGGGCAGAATTCTTCCCAAGGAAGCCTTTGCCTTAAATAAAAAAGAGTTACCAGATTTTAAGGTAATGTCTTCTCTTATGTTATTTTGTTTTATTTTGCTTCTCCAACCCCATAAACTCCTTTTATTCATTTCTTTTGTAACAACACATGTATCCTAACTATACTAGGATGTTGTTATTAGAAGTATTCGAGCTACACATACACACACCTATATCTAATAGTTAAAGAACATACTGTTTATGTGGATGAAAAATTTCTGCCTCACGAAACGATGATTGTTCAACACTCATATAACACCTTCAAAGGTGTCCATTAAGATGTCAATATATTTATATATGATATATAATATATATATATGTTTTACATAAGCTTCTGTATTTTTCATTTATGTCATACCTTTATGGTTTCCATTATGGGTAAAACACGATATTTTCATTTTAGGAAGTGCGGACTACCGCCCCCTCAAAGTGATTTGAATCGTTAATGCCATATGTGGGATGTATAAAGGATGGAGTAAATGGTATTATACATTATATTATACTGTAATTATAGTATAACTTTATATAATTATAATTATATTCCATTAAATGTGAAATAGAAATGAATGTAGCGTTCATGCGTACGTACGGCTTGCCGTCTCCATGAACGGTGAATTTCATTTCTTACCTCTAAATGTTATGTAATGTTATAAATGCATGTATATACTGGATATATATGATATATATGATATCTACATCATGAATATAATTCTGGATATAATGTATATTTCACCATATTAACAACTTGTAATTATAAGAAGTTTATTTTTAAATCAAGTACCAAAGATCGACAAAATGACCGTTATTAACTTCAATAATTACATAATGTTCATAACATGGTAATAAGTGATATAAAAGGAATAATTAACATGAAAAAGGTTCCTATGAAAATAAAAATTAACCCTAGATTATTAGTCATGAGGTTAAAGAATGATCGAGTCATGTCGGACACGAGGTAAGGGAATTTCTTAACCCAATTTCCATTCTTTGGGTTGATATGCTACTTTCAAATTATGATATGATATTATTATGTTCTATATTGTATTTGTACTTTCTTTATGTTTACTTATATTGAATAAACATAATAGATCTATTTTATTTAGAAAAATGATCTTGGTAAGGACTTCGCCTCAATCTCATTTCATCGAGGCATATTTTGTTTTATACACAACTTTCTTTTATACGCTGTATAAACTACTTTGACTTTTTCATTTATTCAAAAGGAATATTTTTTATACGAAGCATTTTACTAAATGACAAAATGTAATGTTTTCTTGCAGTACATATGCGGAGACAACGACTTCTCCGCCGCTATGACCATTATTTGAGTTTTGGCTTCCTCTACAAGCCATAACTTCTTTTAAATGAAAAATAAATACCATGTTTTAATTTTCTTTAATTTTGGTATTGAAAATGGTTTTGAAAGTGTTTTTATTATCTCAATGTGTTGTATTGATATATTGTGATTGAAATATGGAAATTGTATGTTTCATTTATGCATATTTTATTTGATACGACTATGTTATGGTTTATGATATGTTTAAACCTGTTCATATGAGGAATGCATTGGACTTAATAAGTGACGGGTGGAGCCCGCTATAGCTCCTCGATGCATCGGTAGGTCTCATGAGACAAACTAGTGTCTTGGAACGAGGCCATGGCAAAATATTATTTGTAGTCTTGGAACGAGGCCATGGCTGTGTGGTTATGATAGTTTGTCATTATGAATTCTATCATTATGAAAGTGGTTATTGATATTGCATGTGATAATTCGACTAGTAGAATATCCATGTGAGTAAGTAAATGGCATTATTTAATTTTAATTTTGCCATATTATGCTGAATTTCAAGTTTAAAAAGGATTCTTTATTAGTTATACATTGCCTTAAATGTTAATGTTTATTTATGAAAGATTCTGCAATATTGTTATCCTCACTGAGCATCGGAGCTCACCCCTTTCAATGTTGTAATATTTTCCCGGATGTGAATATGTATTTTATGAATGACCTGTAGGGATAGTCAGAATAGGATAAACGTGTGGGCTATTGAGACTATGTTATTGAGATTTTTCACTTTATGATGTAATGTAACATTTATGAATGTATCTAGTGTTTCCAAGGCTACTAAACCAATCAGTCTTTCAAGACTTGATCTTTTTTGATCATGACAATGTTACGAAGTAATGCACCGACTCTAGGTAGCTGGGGTCGGGCGTTACTAGTAAGGTGAATATCACACATCTAATTTTGAAAAATGAAAAGATGTCCCCACATATTTCACCTGAAAAGGATCAAAATGTTTAATTATAAAAAAATATCATAAAGAAGAAATATTTACATAAATATGGTTTTGGGACCATTTATAGGTAATTTACCACACTTATCTTTTTGGTTGACCCCCGAATAAACCTATTTTCACCATAGCATCCATAATTATTTTTTTGTTTTTTATATTCATTATGATAAAAAAAAATAGTGAACTATATTAAATAATGTTAATTATGATAATTCTAAATTTTTAATCCATTATTTCAAATTACATTTACATGTGTCAAAAACAATCAATTTAATATTAATCTCATCGACATGACAGAAATCGATTTTCTAAATAGAAAATATTGAATGGTTTATAAATATTATATCAAAATTCAATATCAAATTAATTCTAATTACCAAATTTATATAAATATATATAAATTAATGAATTTTTAATATAATATAATATTTTAAATTTTTGGATGTTTTCTAATTCATGAAATGAAATGAAAATTCTTAAAAAAACAATTATTTTTCATTATTCATTGAAACATATATCTATTCAAAAAATTCAATATAATTTAATACAATATAAATTTTTAAAATATTATTTAAAATATGGATTCATTATTTCAAATAAGATATCAAAAAATGTAAAAAATTAAATTTTATATATTTATGCAAATGGTGATAAAAACATCTTTTTAGAATAATAATGTTTTTAAACATAAAATAATTAAGTATATTATCTTTTTTCTAGAAAAATATATGATTAATTTTAATGAAATTTATTGAATATATAATATTCTAATTTCATTAAAATAATGGAATATTATAGCTTATTTATTTTATTTAAAAGAATTTAATTTTTTCACACAAATTAATTTTTAAAAAAATTATTTCCATTCTTCTAAAATATTTTTTAGATTCACTTTAAATTAATTGGTCACCAAATAATTCATTATATTTATATATTTTAACCATATAATTTAAACGTGTAATTAGTGTTATTAATAATCACTATTCTAATGGCAATGTGATAGTAATAAATTTTTTAAATAATATGTTTATTAGTATTTCACATTTTATTGAAATTAATTGTTTTATGTAATAGAATGTAAACTTATTATTTCAAGTTATAAAAAGTAAAATTATTGTTTTGTGTAACCTTGGATAAAATTCGTGTTGTGTTTATTTAAAATACTTTAATTCATAAATATATTTGAAAAAATAATTTCAAATAATACCAGGTTATTATATTCTACTACATTAAAATGTATTACATCTTCAAATTATTTCACTATGATAAAAAAATAACAGGTTACTTCAGTCTCAATACATCCTTAGGTATGCATATAGATTCCTTAAAAAAGGATTCACCATACAACATTAACCATGTGAGTGGTATTATTTTTTATAAATTTATATTCATGATCCAAAATCACTACTGATTGTTCCATATAATAAATATCATGATCTAGTGGTAAGATCTATTCATTTTTTACATGTAAAGTATCATGTATATACATCCTCAGAAAATATACATGGGTCACATCATGGAATTTAGAGTGGATTTTTTTAAACAGTAATAGGTAATCTATTATTCTGATACAATCCTAAATTTCAATGTGACCAGTATATATTGGGAACAACATTCCGTTATATAGTAAATGAAATTTGAAAATTTCGATATTAATTGATCAATATCCACTTCAACTCTTACACTATAAAATTAACATTCATTGTGATTTGTAATTTCCTAAAATACTGAAATCATCATAAGTCCTGTGATTCATTACTTTATATGCTAAATATTTTCAAAAAATTATGGATACAATAAGTTATCAAATTAAATATAAATTTCATCTACATGATTTCCATAAATCTATTAACATATGGCTCCACCAAAATGAGCTTGAATAAAATTGTATCTCATATATTAGAATAATTTGATCTCAAATCCTTCCTCAATCAACGTAATAATTATTTAAATAACCATTAATGTCTCAAAATAATATATACCTAAAAAACATACAACATTTATAATAAAACCATATATGATTCAAAAATATAAATCACTATGTATTCCATAAAAATTATCTTATCATATAGAAATACATTTCCTTTAAAAATAAATGTTCATCCTTGAACTAATATATGATCATAAGTTGATCTAAAATATCATTTATAATTTGTTTTCACTGTATAAACTATATAAATAGATCTCATAACGTCAAATCTCATAGAAGGACACACAAAAATATTTCTATATATTATATTCATACAAAATATAACATGAAATTCCCCACTATAGAGATACGTAAATAGCACAATTCCCATAAGTTGTGTTTATTACATAATCATTCTATTTTTCTAGTGTGTTTATATATTATTATATCTTATCATTATAATTATCCTTTGGATTAGGAAATATATTTTCGTAATTCCCAACTCTTTGAATTTAAATCACTATAGTGTGACTGATGTATTTAGTTGATCTTTCCCTCAATTCATTTCCTAGAGTGGACTCTTCATGATACATGTATGTTATTTTTATTTATGGAATGGTTTACAATAAATTTAAAACCCTCTTTCTCCTTTTAGGCATTCACATGAGTGATTCTTCCTACATTTCTAGAAAGTAGGTTTCAGAAATTTCCTTCACCCATCTGATTTATTCAATTTCTCAAGAGGCCTATTATTTTTTTGTTATAAAAACCATGGGATGTGTGGGAATACCCAATTCAAATTTCTTACTTCGGTGAAAATGGAATATAATATTCATAGATTATCAATTATATTATATGTAATTCTTATAGATGATTTTTTCAGACACAAAATAATTGATGATGTTTTTTTTCTGGGATGATGATTAAACATGAAGTGTACCTTGGAATGCCCGTGCAACTAGTTTCTTAGGTACACATAGATTCATATTCCTTATATATAATTAACATTAATTCATTATCCATAGTTTTACATACTATATTATATAATTACTTAATTAATAATATCCACATAATATATTCCATTTTGACAGATTCAATTTTATTTTGTTCCCTCATGTTCTTAATTAGTGTCATCCACTGACCTACATATTTGTCCAAAGGATAACATTACAAATAGAATCTTTCATGCTCTATACACTGAATAATTGAGAATATATTTTCAACTATACCAATACAATTATCAAAAACAAGTGGATTAACATAACCACTAAATGAAGGTGAATGTTTCCACATGTTTGAATCAATAGAAAATTCAAGCCACCATTGATCATTTGGAAGATTATCATTATTAATTACCTAATAAAGTAGTGTGACTAAAGAAATATTATTTTACATTATATATCTTACAAAATATTTTTTCACTAGAGGAAAACCATTGATTTTTCAACCTCACTCAAAATTATCATGGTACTTTCTGTTTCAATTTATATAATAAAACTACAAAATCTAGTATGATAAATAATAATAATTGTGAAAAAGTATATAATCATGAAAACGAATTTATTTGATTTCTAAATTATAAAAACATCTTTAAAACTAATGTAATATTAGGATTAACCTACTTTATTAGTGGTTATTGTTGAATTTCTTCATGATGGCTCACAAAGAGTTTTTGTATTCTCAAATTGTACCCCTGGAGAGTAAGACCAGGTCTGAAATAAAGACCATTGTCAAACACCAAGTAACAATTGAGTTTAGATCAATGAACTATTTTTTGAGTTATTTCATCTAGGTACATTTGTTTCAGATCTAAATCCCCTTTTCATAACCAGGTAAGGATTTAATTTCTTTTAATCTAATCCAAAAATTCATTACAAAAATTCAAGTATGTTTATCTATATATTGTCTCATCCTTAAACATATCCTTAGGGATCGTATAAGTTTTTTTCAACATATTTAACAATGTTTAATAAGAAATTTCCATTTAAACCTAGAATAGGAACCCAAGGTTCCCAAAAAAATAAATCACATCTTAATATATGAATATTTATTAAATTTATTGAATACATTCCCATGGTCTATAATTGTTTTCTGCCTTTGGAGACTTGGTAAAAAATAACTTATTTCCTGAGATATCATCAAAACCCCCCACAATTATCTATACACATATTAATATTCTTATAAACACCATACAATAAACCATTATTCATAGCCAATGGAAAGGAAACATAATAAATGATAATATTTGATGAATAATAAATATAAAAAAGCTTACTGGAAAACATAATTTGAGCATAATAGTATACGAACATGATCATAACATATGAAGAATATAACATGGATATTTAAAACAAAAATATTTAGAAGTTTAATAAATATTTATTATCCATAAGACATTAATAAAAAATAAATCATGGAATATGAGCCATAATATCATACCATGAACATAACATATGGAAATGAAAAACATAAAAAGGTATTGAAAATAATTTAATTATTACTCAAGGATCATTTTAAAAAATATCATAGATGAATGGGTTCACTCCCAAAAACATCATAGAGGTCAAGGCTTAATCTAATACTATCATTGTGGAAAATATCCCACACTTGACAGGGTTCACTCCCTATTTTAGTCCTATTTATCTCATGAAATATCAATATTTACTCAGTACAATAGAGGGAGGAATAGGTACCACCTATATTTATTAATAACTTAACCACTTTTATTGGTTAAAAAATAAACAAGATCATTTATTATTACATAACCATCATCACATAATAAAAAACATATATAAGTGTTCCAAAAGATCATATAACATTTATCATATTAGAACCCATGAAAAAATGAGCTTCATAACACATTTATCTTATGGGAAACAATGAATATTAATCACCTTATTAAATCATTAATCATATCACACCCCCCGAATAGAAATTTGTTTCATATAATATTTCATCATATCATAACCTTTGTAAACTAAATGGGTTTCAACAAAATTTCCTCAAATGTACATAATCCATCTGGAGAATGAAAAATAATTTTATCTATGGATTATAAACCCAATAAAGTATAAATAACATCAATAGATGTCATCTAATAAGGGAGATGATTTTGAAAAACTACAAGGGTATTTGATGTGGGAAATATGATTTATACAATGAAAACAAATTAGTATATAAACAATTAAAAAATTCATCTCTTTATAAACATCTTTGGAATCATATGAAGGGAGCTTTAAAAAATATTTAAAAAATTTTCTATGAAATTCATTATTTCACTATATAAAATATTTTTTAAAACTAGAATCATTCTTAAAATACTATTCATAAAAAAATTATAATCATATAATGAAATACTTAAAATAACGATTGGTATTGATGGTGAAAATATTTTAAATGTTGAACTCATTTATAAATTTTTTTTTAATAAAAATATTCATCCGAACTATTTATTAGATAAAAATGGTGAAAATTTAAATAGAACATTTATTATCATAAAATAACCATATGTTAATAAATTTAAAATTTTTTATATATGAATAAAATTATTTAAACATGATAAGTATATATATAATCATTCCTTATAAACAATTATATTGTGTCATTAAACCCTCACTATATCTGTAATATTGAATCATAAGACCCTTGAAAGAATTACATTAAATAATATATTAAATTTAATTAAAAAATTAATTCATGATTTAAATTTCCGACAAGCTTTATTTTCACCTCATCAAATAAGATAGGTGCATAATATAATGTATGTATCCTGGAAGGAAAATCATAGAAAAAAATCCCTTATCACATTGATATCATTGAAAACATAAACCCAATTAAAGAGATATCCATAAATATATTTTTGATTCCAAATATTATTAATATTAATATATATAAGTAAGTTACTGTAACGCCCCGACCCTAGTTGCCTAGAGTCGGTGCATTATTACATAACATTGGCATGATCACAAGAAAGATCAAATCTCGAAAGACCGATTGGTTTAGTAGCCTTGGAAACACTAGATATATTCATAAGTTTTACATTACATCATAAAATGAAAAACTACTACAACAACATAATGTTTCCACAGTCCACACTATAATCCCCTCATAATATCCCTGCAGGTCATTCATAACTTACATCTTCACATCCTGGGAAAAATAAAACATAGAAAAGGGGTGAGCTCAAATGCCCAGTAAGGATAACAATATAGCGGAACATTCAAAAATAAGCATAAACATTTAAGGCAATGAATTACTAAAACAAAAGCCTTTTAATCTTGAACTTCAACATAGTATGGCAAAAGTAAAATGAAATAATGCCATTTACTTGTTCACATGGATATTCTACTAATCGAATAATCACATGAAAAATCAATAACCACTTTCATAATGTTGGAATGCATAATGCCAGACTATCATAACCACATAGCCAAGGCCTCGTGCCAAGACTACAAATAAGATTTTTTCCAAGGCCTTGTGCCAAGACAATAGTTTGTCTCATGAGACCTACCGATGCATCGAGGAGCTATAACGGGCTCCACCCGTCACTTATTAAGTCAAATGCATTCCCATATGAAAAGGTTTAAACATAACTAGCATACGAAATGTCAATAATTTCACCATAAACTATGAATGGTATAAAAATAGCACATCCATAGTCAAACATATCAAAAAACCTTCAATACAATATAGAAGTTTTGTATCATAATAAATCAACTTCAAATAATCTTAAAATCCATCAAAGGATGTTGACATAGATGAAATCAAAATTCTTTTTAAAGAAATATCTCCTTTTATTTTGAAATCATTTAAGATCCATATAATATAAAACATTTTCTTTGAAAATATTCTTATAATCTTGTAAGGAAAGCTCTGAAGAGTTTATAACGGCGTAAAATAACCGCACCCGCCGTATAAGTTAAAAAAACATTCTTACCTCAATTCTGTCGAAAAGGTTAAAAAGGACCTTGTTTTGAAAACGATGGAAAGATTCCTTTATAAACCTCTTATAAAAAGTCAAACAAGGGTATAAATGACTTTAACCCATATTCTTGTAAATAGTAAAAATGTTTTGAAATACATTTTTAAGAAACATGGATGTGGATGATAAAGATATCCCAGTAGATTATTACGTATAAACAACCTCGGATAATGAAGAGGTTGTGAAATAACCCTTACCTTGTACTTTTCCTTTGTTGGGGTCGGTTAACCTCCTGTATAATGGTGAAATAATTGTTATTAAATTATACAAGAATCATATACATTAATATGATATCATATATGATCTTTTAACATTGCTTTATTAATAATATCTTAGTATTATCGTCGTTTCAGGTGATAATCGATTCGTTCTTCTTAAATGTTTGGTTACGTAAGACATGTTTGTAATGGATAGATTAAATCTTATTCATAATCAGAATGATATTAACATTATTTTTAACCCTAAAATGAGAATAATACTTGAATGGATACGATGGAGGATGGATCTCACCACGTTCGTGGAGACGGTAGTCCGTACATACGCACGAACGCTACTTCCATTTAATTTTTATTTAAAAAGAATTGAATCCAAATGATACATAGGTATATTACTATTCCAGTATAATATAATATTTTATATATGTTACTTAATTTCATTAACACCATCCTTTATACGTTCCATGTGTGGTATGAACGAGTCATATCATTTTAAGGGGGCGGTAGTCCGCACTTCCTCAAATGAAATTATCGTATGTATATATACAACATGAAACGAATAATGGTATGAAATAAAATGGAATTACAGAAGCTTATATATAAAATATATATCATTAATATCATATTTAATTATAGTGCCATCATAATGGCCACCATGAGAGGCGGTAAGATGTATTTGAACAATCATCGTTTCGTGAGGCGTTAGTTTTCCATCCACAGAAACATTATGTTCATCATCCATTAGATGGAGTTGTGTGTATGTGTAGTTTGAATCCTTCTTATAACAACATACTAGTATATTGAGGATACTGGTGTTGTTACAAAAGAAAGGAAATAAAAAGAGTTTGGGGGTTGGAGAAGCAAAATAAAGGAAAATAATTTAAGAGAAATCGTTACCTTTAATTTAGGTAACTCACTTTGGTTGGAACCAAAGGACTTCGTGAAATGATTTCTGCCTAAGGGGAAGCTTCAAGGGGGAGTATAGGGATGTGGGGAGCTTAGTTGGGCAGAGTTTGGACGAGCCAAGTGGCTTGAGAGGTGTGAGGAATGAGTAGAAGTGGTCTCCTTTTATAAGGGAGAAGAGGGGCTCTTTAGGAAAGAGTGAAAGTATTACTTTATAATATAATTATATTCGGTTTATAATGGTCCAAAAATCATTGAGGTCGAAGATAAGATGACTAATATTCTAAATAACATCAAAAAATAAGAATTGGACAGGTTTTAGATAATATTTTAATCATTATAATCTTATTTATTTAAATGATTTATTAATGAGGTAAACATTGCATCATTATTGTGTCATTAATAATTTAAATTATTTGATGTCTAAAAATTATAAATAAAATATCATTATGTAGGAAATCGTTTTAGCTTTCTAATAAAAATTTATAATAGAAAATCCAACATGTATAACCCTATGTAAAAATTGTTCTTCTAAAAGATGTAAGCTTATGCCATTTTTATTTTTATTTTAGCTTTATTACTATAAAGTGTCCCTACCACATACAAGTGGCTCCAAGGGGACCCCAAATTGACCCAAGGATGCTCATGGTCGGGTATGTTTCCACCAATAAGGTTAGGACACGTTTTAGGGTAATTTTGTATTATTATAATATTATTTTTTAACCCTTATTTACCGGATTTAACCTTTAACCATGGTAAATAAAATATTTACCGCAGTAATTATTCAAAATGTGTAAAAATAAAAGTTACCTATTTACATAATTTGGACATCCTGATTCCAAATATGGAATCCATTTTTCTAAATTCAAAACACAGAAGTGGCAGAAATTAATTTAAAATTAATTCCCGCTGTCAAAACAAAAAGCGTGTTTTTAAGAGATAATAACTATCAAAAGATTGACACTTGTTTATGTTCGGTTTAATTGTAAAATTATGTCCAATGACCAACATTATATTAAATGGTAAAAATATATTCTAAATATACTTTAAAACCACTCAAATTCATAATTTATCACTATTAATTATTTTGGTTAAAAAAGTTGTTTTTAATTAAAATTTAGTAATTTTCACTATTCATCAAAATATGAAAGTTATCTGAAATGTACCAAAATTTCACCTTAGGCTAAATTCGATATTCCGAATCCAAAAATGAAGTCCATTTTCAAATATAAAATATATATAATTTCAAAAAGTAGGTGTTACTATTCATAACGGCTAGTTTGATTAGTTATGGTGTGTTAGAACTCGGTGTTGCGTACAACACACGCTATCACATTATTCAAAGAGAAGCGTACCGTAGAAGCATGGGGTGTTACATTCTCCCCTCCTTCAAATAATTGCGTCCTCGCAATTTCTAGGGTATTACTGCATAAAAAGACTCGGGTGGTTCTTCATCATAAGTTCCTCGGGTTCCCACGTTGCCTCTTCCATCTTATGGTTTCTCCACAAAACTTTTACCAGACGTGTCGTCCGGTTTCTCAGTACTTGTTCTCTTGTATCAAGAATCTTGATGGGCTCTTCACAATAAGACAGATCGGGTTCCAGTTCTAATTCCTCATAGGTGAGTACATGCGTTGGGTCAGGCAGGTATTTCCTCAATAGAGATACATGGAACACATCGTGAACTTTGGAGAGACTTGGCGGCATTGCCAATTGGTAAGCTACAGCCCCAATTCGTTCTAGAATTTCGAAAGGTCTGATGTACCTGGGACTCAATTTACCTTTCTTACCAAAACGTATGACTCCCTTCCATGGAGATACCTTCAGAAAAACATGATCACCGACTTGAAATTCCAAATCATTCCTTCGATTATCGGCATAGCTCTTCTGCCTACTTTGAGCTGCTTTGATGTGATTTTGGATTACCTTCACCTTTTCCACCGTTTCCTCCACCAGTTCTGGGCCTACAAGTTTTCTTTCACCAACGTCATCCCAACAGGTTGGTGTACGACATCTCTTTCCATATAAGGCTTCATATGGTGCCATCTGAATACTTGAATGGAAGCTATTTTTATAGGAAAATTCTACCAGTGGTAAATATTGATCCCACATACCCTGAAAGTCAAGTGAGCAAGATCTCAACATGTCTTCTAAGGTTTGAATAGTCCGTTCTGATTGTCCATCCGTCTGAGGGTGGTAAGCAGTGCTCAAATGAAGTTCAGTATCCCGGGATTTCTGAAGACTTTTCCAAAATCTTGAAGTAAAACGGGGATCACGATCAGAAAAAATCGATAGGGGTACTCCATGAAGTATCACAACTTCATTAATGTATAGTTTTGCTAGACGTTCCAGGGGTAGATCTTCTCTTATAGCAAGAAAATGTGCTGACTTAGTAAGACGATCAACAATAACCCATATTGCATCGTTCCTTCTAGGAGTCTTCGGTAGCCCCATGACAAAGTCCATCGTAATATTGTCCCATTTCCACTCCGGTATAGGAAGAGGTTGCATGACTCCTCCAGGCTGTTGCCTTCCAGCTTTCACTTGTTGACAAACCATACATCTTGACACAAAATTAGCAATCTCCCTCTTCATATTGTCCCACCAAAAATGATCTTTCAAATCTCTATACATTTTGGTGCTCCCAGGGTGTATAGAGAAATTGGAACTATGAGCATCATCCAGCAATTCCCTTTTTAGATCAGGTATATTGGGAACACAATGTCTCTTCCCGAATTTCAAAATTCCATCTTCATACACAAAGTCTCTCAATCTCCCATCATTCACAGCTTTAATCTTCTTTTGGAATTCTTCATCATCGGTCTGAGAACTCTTAATCCTTTCTATTAAAGATGGTTTGGCAACCATTTGAAAAAGCATTGATGTTTCACCTTCCCTGGTTATTCCCATGTCCATCTTCACTAGATCCATGAAAATTGGATCCCTTTCAATTCTCATCATGTTCAGAACTCCATGGTCTTTTCTGCTCAAAGCATCTGCTACTTTGTTTGCTTTCCCCGGGTGGTAGTGTATCGTACAATCATAATCCTTGAGTAATTCAAGCCATCTACTTTGCCTCATGTTGAGTTCTTTTTGTGAGAAAATATACTTCAAACTCTTGTGATCAGTATAAATCTCACATTTTTCACCATAGAGGTAGTGCCTCCATATCTTCAAAGCAAAGATCACTACTGCTAACTCGAGATCATGAGTAGGATAGTTTTGTTCATGAATTTTCAACTGTCGTGATGCATAGGCAATAACTCTATCATTCTGCATAAGGACACAGCCAAGTCCTTTCTTCGATGCATCACTATAAATAACGAACTCATCATTCCCCGATGGTAAAGTCAATATAGGAGCATTGACTAATCTTCTCTTCAGTTCTTCGAAACATTCTTAACACTCTTTTGTCCAAACAAATTTAACCCCTTTACGTTTGAGCTTCGTTAATGGGTTAGCCAATCGGGCAAAATTCTGGACGAAACGTCGATAATAACCTGCCAAACCAATAAAACTGTGTACCTCAGTTATACTCGTAGGTGCTGGCCATTCTTGCATTGCCTTGGTCTTAGAAGGATCAACAGAGATTCCATCTTTAGAGACAATATGGCCAAGAAAAGAAATCTCCTGAAGCCAGAATTCACACTTGCTAAACTTCCCATATAATTCATGCCTCCTCAGATTCTTCAAGATAATGCGCAAGTGATTTTCATGATCTTCGTAGGTTTTGGAGTATACCAAGATATCATCAATAAATACCACCACAAATTCATCGAGATACTCCTTGAAAACTCTATTCATCAGATCCATGAATACAGAGGGTGCATTAGTCAATCCAAACGGCATTACAATAAACTCGTAATGCCCGTACCTGGTTCGAAATGCTGTCTTCGGAATGTCTTCCTTCTTCACACACAACTGATGGTATCCAGATCGAAGGTCAATCTTTGAAAAGTACTGAGCTCCATGCAGTTGGTCAAATAAATCATCAATACGAGGTAGGGGATACTTGTTCTTTATCGTTATAGCATTGATCTCCCTGTAGTCGATACATAACCTCATAGATCCATCTTTCTTTTTAACAAAAAGAACAGGGGCTCCCCATGGAGAAACACTAGGGCGAATAAATCCCTTATTACTCAATTCCTCTAGTTGTTTCTTTAGTTCGACTAACTCTACAGTGGCCATTCTATAAGGGGTCTTCGATATAGGCCTTGATCCAGGAATCAAATCAATGGAAAACTCAACTTCTCGTTCTGGAGGATGTCCAAGTAAATCTTCCGGAAATACATCTACAAATTCTTTCACAACAGGTACATCCTCTATTTGAACATTCCTTTCCTCACCGATAGTTACTTCATTCTCTTCCTCCCCAATAATTGAATTTAGTTGAGCTACTAGGGGTGGATCTAAATAAGAATTAGGTGGTGACGATTCTGCTCTAAAAATAAGGTGTCCCTTATCATTATCATCAAGAATCGTAACCTCTTTCTTCTTACAATAAATCTTCGCATCATAGTCCGAAAGCCAGTCCATACCGAGGATTATATCAAACTCAATCATAGGTATGACGATGAGATCAGCAGATAAAGAAAATTTATGTGCTCTAATGGGGACTGAATCACAAAACTTTGTTGCAACGATACTTCCCTTAGGAGTTTTAACTGACAACTCCCTTATTAAATCAAATTGGAAATATCTAATTTTCTTAGCAAACTGGGAAGATATGAAACAATGCGATGATCCAGAATCAAATAATGCATTTGCAAAACTTGAGGAAACCATTAAATTACCTGCAACCACATCTTTCGGAGCTTCTACCTCTGCAGTAGTGATAGTATAAGCCTGGCCTTGTTCCCTTGGCCTTTTCTGAGGTAAGTTCTCCTGACGCTTAGGGCATGCATTTGCATAATGCCCCATCTCCCTGCAATTGTAGCACTGAACGTTGGTAGCTTCCTTCTTCCCCTTGCAATCATGAGCTTGGTGGCCTTTTTCACCACACTTGTAACAGACTCCCATTCCCTTCAAGCAAGTACCAGGATGTTTCTTCCCGCATTTACCACAAGATGGATATTCAACCATTCCCTTCTTACCCTTATTTCCATTCCCAGATTGATCAGCGGGTCTCTTCTTCTCTTGCTTTGCTTTAAAGTCATAAGACTTAGAGAATTCCTTTTCGGTCTTGATAGCACATGAGACAATGTCTTCGTACGATGAAAAGTATTGTGAGACTAATGCTCGACGGATAAATGGTTTTAACCCATCAAAGAAACGATCAATATTACTTCTTGGGTTACGAATATAATCACCAGCATACCTCGCTAACCTTGTAAAGTTAGCCTCATACTTTGTGACATTCTCATCCTCCTTTTTTCTCAGACTCAGAAATTGCCTTTCCATATCTGCTCGATGGCCGCGAGGGAAGTATTTTTCTAAAAACAGATCTTTGAACTCCCTCCATTCCATATTTGATACTTCATCATCTTCCTTCATGTTCTGAATCAATGACCACCATTGATCAGCATCTCCAGTGAGGCGGTAAACTGCCATGATAACTTTTTCCCTTTCACTGCTCCCCAAAGCCTGAAATATTTTCTCTAGGGAAAATATCCATTGCTCAGCTACTAAGGGATTTTTATTCCCATTGAACGTTGGTGGTTGTTGCCTCATGAATCGATCTAACATTGATCCTCCACGCTGCGGATCAGGGTGCTCCATACGGGTAAGGTTATTATTCATAACCTGAGTAAGTTGTCCCAGTATGGTGATTAGCTGATCAGCACCAGTTGCATCACCAGCCCCACTATAATTATCTTGAGCAGGAGGGCAATCCCTACATGGAGTGAGTGCATTGATACGGTTTCCATTTCTTCCACTAGGCGCCATTTCTAAACAATGGCATAAACTAGATCAGTTTATGAATCAAAATACATAATCCCATACTTATAAAACACTTAACATAAATTGAACTATTTATGGATATAATCCATAATCATAAAAATGTTTTCTTTGAGGAAGTATATACTCATAAACCCTTCATAATGATTTGTAAAGATAGTGAGAGTTATCCTAAGCATATCCCCCGGGAGTGTCGTAACCAAGAGTGCAGCAAGGCCCGTTGTCGTTCACCAGTTCCCGTTCGAGTCTAGCTCAAAGCGGTGTTTTCGGGTTTTACCCCTAGGTACATCTGTGCCAGAGCCGCCTCTACCTGCTCGTATCCAGACAGGGATGTATTGCTCGGAAAACTCACAAAATCTCTACAATACCAAAATTCTAGGAAGTTCTTCTATACTAATCCTCAAAGTTCATCTTAGGTCTACGTGCTCTAATCAGAGTTTATCTAAATCTAGTTTCCAAGGTTTGTACTAAACTTCCTCTGATACCAACTGTAACACCCCGACCCTAGTTGCCTAGAGTCGGTGCATTATTACATAACATTGGCATGATCACAAGAAAGATCAAATCTCGAAAGACCGATTGGTTTAGTAGCCTTGGAAACACTAGATATATTCATAAGTTTTACATTACATCATAAAATTGAAAAACTACTACAACAACATAATGTTTCCACAGTCCACACTATAATCCCCTCATAATATCCCTGCAGGTCATTCATAACTTACATCTTCACATCCTGGGAAAAATAAAACATAGAAAAGGGGTGAGCTCAAATGCCCAGTAAGGATAACAATATAGCGGAACATTCAAAAATAAGCATAAACATTTAAGGCAATGAATTACTAAAACAAAAGCCTTTTAAACTTGAACTTCAACATAGTATGGAAAAAGTAAAATGAAATAATGCCATTTACTTGTTCACATGGATATTCTACTAATCGAATAATCACATGAAAAATCAATAACCACTTTCATAATGTTGGAATGCATAATGCCAGACTATCATAACCACATAGCCAAGGCCTCGTTCCAAGACTACAAATAAGATTTTTGCCAAGGCCTTGTGCCAAGACACTAGTTTGTCTCATGAGACCTACCGATGCATTGAGGATCTATAGCGGGCTCCACCCGTCACTTATTAAGTCCAATGCATTCCTATATGAAAAGGTTTAAACATAACTAGCATAAGAAATGTCAATAATTTCACCATAAACTATGAATGGTATAAAAATAGCACATCCATAGTCAAACATATCACAAAACCTTCAATACAATATAGAAGTTTTGTATCATAATAAATCAACTTCAAATAATCTTAAAATCCATCAAAGGATGTTGACATAGATGAAATCAAAATTCTTTTTAAAGAAATATCTCCTTTTATTTTGAAATCATTTAAGATCCATATAATATAAAACATTTTCTTTGAAAATATTCTTATAATCTTGTAAGGAAAGCTCTGAAGATTTTATAACGGCGTAAAATAACCGCACCCGCCGTATAAGTTAAAAAAAACATTCTTACCTCAATTCTGTCGAAAAGGTTCAAAAGGACCTTGTTTTGAAAACGACGGAAAGATTCCTTTATAAACCTCTTATAAAAAGTCACACAAGGGTATAAATGACTTTAACCCATATTCTTGTAAATATTAAAAATGTTTTGAAATACATTTTTAAGAAACATGGATGTGGATGATAAAGATATCCCAGTAGATTATTACGTATAAACAACCTCGGATAATGAAGAGGTTGTGAAATAACCCTTACCTTGTACTTTTCCTTTGTTGGGGTCGGTTAACCTCCTGTATAATGGTGAAATAATTGTTATTAAATTATACAAGAATCATATACATTAATATGATATCATATATGATCTTTTAACATTGATTTATTAATAATATCTTAGTATTATCGTCGTTTCAGGTGATAATCGATTCGTTCTTCTTAAATGTTTGGTTACGTAAGACATGTTTGTAATGGATAGATTAAATCTTATTCATAATCAGAATGATATTAACATTATTTTTAACACTAAAATGAGAATAAGACTTGAATGGATACGATGGAGGATGGATCTCACCGCGTTCGTGGAGACGGTAGTCCGTACATACGCACGAACGCTACTTCCATTTAATTTTTATTTTAAAAGAATTGAATCCAAATGATACATAGGTATATTACTATTCCAGTATAATATAATATTTTATATATGTTACTTAATTTCATTAACACCATCCTTTATACATTCCATGTGTGGTATGGACGACTCATATCATTTTAAGGGGGCGGTAGTCCGCACTTCCTCAAATGAAATTATCGTATGTATATACAACATGAAACGAATAATGGTATGAAATAAAATGGAATTACAGAAGCTTATATATAAAGTATATATCATTAATATCATATTTAATTATAGTGCCATCATAATGGCCACCATGAGAGGCGGTAAGATGTATTTGAACAATCATCGTTTCGTGAGGCGTTAGTTTGACATCCACAGAAACATTATGATCATCATCCATTAGATGGAGTTGTGTGTATGTGTAGTTTTAATCCTTCTTATAACAACATCCTAGTATATTGAGGATACTGGTTTTGTTACAAAAGAAAGGAAATAAAAAGAGTTTGGGGGTTGGAGAAGCAAAATAAAGGAAAATAATTTAAGAGAAATCGTTACCTTTAATTTAGGTAACTCACTTTGGTTGGAACCAAAGGACTTCTTGAAATGATTTCTGCATAAGGGGAAGCTTCAAGGAGGAGTAGAGGGATGTGGGGAGCGTAGTTGGGCAGAGTTTGGACGAGCCAAGTGGCTTGAGAGGTGTGAGGAATGAGTAGAAGTGGTCTCCTTTTATAAGGGAGAAGAGGGGCTCTTTAGGAAAGAGTGAAAGTATTACTTTATAATATAATTATATTCGGTTTATAATGGTCCAAAAATCATTTAGGTCGAATATAAGATGACTAATATTCTAAATAACATCAACCAATAAGAATTGGACAGGTTTTAGATAATATTTTAATCATTATAATCTTATTTATTTAAATGATTTATTAATGAGGTAAACATTGCATCATTATTGTGTCATTAATAATTTAAATTATTTGATGTCTAAAAATTATAAATAAAATATCATTATGTAGGAAATCTTTTTAGCTTTCTCATGAGTATTTATAATCGAAAATCAAACATGTATAACCCTATGTAAAAATTGTTCTTCTAAAAGATGTAAGCTTATGCCATTTTTATTTTTATTTTAGCTTTATTAATATAAAGTGTCCCTACCACATACAAGTGGCTCCAAGGGGTCCCCAAATTGACCCGAGGATGCTCATGGTCGGGTATGTGTCCACCAATAAGGTTAGGACACGTTTTAGGGTAATTTTGTATTATTATAATATTATTTTTTAACCCTTATTTACCGGATTTACCCTTTAACCATGGTAAATAAAATATTTACCGCAGTAATTATTCAAAATGTGTAAAAATAAAAGTTACCTATTTACATAATTTGGACATCCTGATTCCAAATATGGAATCCATTTTTCTAAATTCAAAACACAGAAGTGGCAGAAATTAATTTAAAATTAATTCCCGCTATCAAAACAAAAAGCGTGTTTTTAAGAGATAATAACTATCAAAAGATTGACACTTGTTTATGTTCGGTTTAATTGTAAAATTATGTCCAATGACCAACATTATATTAAATGGTAAAAATATATTCTAAATATACTTTAAAACCACTCAAATTCATAATTTATCACTATTAATTATTTTGGTTAAAAAAGTTGTTTTTAATTAAAATTTAGTAATTTTCACTATTCATCAAAATATGAAAGTTATCCGAAATGTACCAAAATTTCACCTTAGGCTAAATTCGATATCCGAATCCAAAAATGAAGTCCATTTTCAAATATAAAATATATATAATTTCAAAAATTAGGTGTTACTATTCATAACGGCTAGTTTGATTAGTTATGGTGTGTTAGAACTCGGTGTTGCGTACAACACACGCTATCACGTTATTCAAAGAGAAGCGTACCGTAGAAGCTTGGGGTGTTACAGTTACATTTTCAATATATACACTACATGAAAGAAACATGTGGTTAATCTGGAATTTGTCTCCCAAACAATAAAAGTGATATCGAAATATCACACCTTAAGTATTTTAATACATTATAAAAAATTGAATTTCATGTATAATAAATATTATTTTTATAAATATATATATTAAAAATATATATATAGATGTAACATACCCTATATTATTAACATATGAATTTTCAATAATTGTGTGTTAACAATTCTTTTTAAAAATTATATTTCGAGTAATAACAACTTCATTTGTCATGTATATTTTGGTTTCATATTTTCAATTTGATTACATTAATCAATGTTTAATTATTTTAATAATTTTAATCATGATATTAATATAATATATGTTCATTTTACAGGTATTAATATTAATCAATTAATTTTATAGATAGAAAATGTAATACACCATTCATGGAGACGGTAGGCCGTACATATGCATGAACATTATTATAATTTTCAGAGAATGTGAAATTAATGATAGGTAAATAATATATTAATATTAATAATTTTTTTCATTTATATCACATATTTTCCTTAAATTTCTTCAAATTTTTCTACTGTGCAAAGTGTTGGAGAAAAACGAATCACATCACTTCATCAGATGGTTTTAATCCATACAACTGAAAAATATTATTGTATCCCCCATAAAATGAAAAGTAAGAAGATATATGTGATATAATAATTAAATAATAATTATAATGTTACAAGTATTTTATATGTTAACTTAATCTATCATTATTACCATCAAATTAAAACAAACATGAAATACACATCACATAGGTTCAAGATCTTGTAGTCTTCTATACAAATAACTAATGCTATTATTTCCCAATGAGTTGGGATATAAGAATTAATTTTTTATATTATAAATAAATAGATTTAATAATATCATAAATATAATATATAATTTTTTTTAAATCATTATATCCATTCTTGATTACTTACGTGGAAAAACTGATAGCATTAGTTCGTGAGGAGGTAGTCTTCCATACACACAAATGATGATATTGTATTCTATGTGATGGGATTGTATAGATATTTTAGTTACATAATTTACATAAGAACATAATATTATTTTAAATAAAATTATATTATATAATTATTATTTTTTAATGATAATTGAATGAGTTGATGAAGAAATAATAAAAAAGGTCTCGGTAGGGATATTAGCTCTTCTTCAGACAACATCTTTTGGTTTGCACACAATGTATTCTTAGGTTTGATTTGTGATAAAAATAAGTATAATATGATGATATGATGTAATTTAGTTAATATTTGGTAATATATTGGCCATGACAATGGGTTTTGGATGTGTAAGTAGGTGAGGGGTGGGGTGGATTTTTATAAGTTATGTGTGTGTCATGCTTATAATTTTGGTAAATAAACTAATGCAACAACATTTTTTCCATTATAATAATATCCTAATTTTTCCATTCATTAATAATAATGGAAAATATGAATTAATATGTAAGAATGGTTTTCCGAAAATGTTATAGGTCAATTTTTTCATATCTTTTTATTTTAAACCACTGTAAACCTATTTTATCCTCGACTAGAACATTTAATTTTTAATATTTTTTCTTTTCGTTCAGTTAAAACATTATGAGGATATTTTTAGATAATATATATAATTTTTTTATTATAAGTATATTTTTTTTTTCAAATTTCACACACATAAGTGAAAATTCAAATTTAATAATTATCCTAAAAACTTATTTGATGGTTGATTTATAAAGAGAATTGTTTCATAATTTTAAAAATATTTGATCTAAAACATAAGATTAATGTTTATTCCAATAACCTAAATAGGATTTATATATATATAACTGAATTAATTTTACTTTTAAAATCATCTTAAATTAAATTTGATGTTTTTATTTTCATTAAAAAGAATAATAATTTTTTAAAAAAACAAGTGTTTCTCACTATTTATCGAAATTTTTGTCTTCATTGAAATTTTAAAAAAATATTTTCCATGATATTTTTTAAATGTTGATTTAAAAATTCAATTTAAGTTTTCAAAAAAAATCTTTTAAAAATGGAATTTTTTTAATTTTAAAATAAGTATTGAAGATGAAATAAAACATTTGTTTTTTGTCAAAAATGTAGTTTTAAGTGTAAAAATGGATTTTTTTCATATCCCCTATATATATAATAGATAATATGGATAAAAAACATATTTTATTCAGTATATAATAAATTTATTTCATTAATATCACTCACAAAAACTGATTTATTTAATTTATTGAGATAAATAAAATTATTATGCAAATAAAATTTTCCTAAGGAAAAAATTTCTTTTCTTTTCAAATGGTTTTTTTTAAATATAATCAATTGTTATCCAATAAATTTAGTGTATATACCTGTTTTATAAATTTATTTTTCTAATTCAGTTAATCTTATTTATTCCCACTATTAAAATGGATAGGTGATAACTATCATATTAAATAATAATATTTTAATATAATGTCACGTTTTGTTTAAACATCGTGTTGCATGTAACACAAGATACACTCAATGTTGTAAGTAATGAATGTTAAACATTGTGTTCTATTTAAGAAATTCTAAACTCAATGTTTTTTATAACTCAAAATATCAAAAATATTAAATTTATTTTCAAAAAAAATTTCCACAAAACCATGGGGTGTTACATTCCATGTGTGTCATTTCCCTCCATCATGAAATGAAAAACTGTATATAATATCCTTATAAAACATTGAGCCATCTATCTCAACCAAAAAAAATTCCTAGTTATCTTATAAACATCCTCATATATGAACATTAGGCTCTAGTCTTCATGAAATACCATTCCAAGTGTAATTATGAATGTATCTAAGGGACGCCTACTAAAGAAGATTTAATTATACAAATCAAACACTTTCAAAATAAATTATTCAACATTATTTAATTATACAGGATTAATCATGAAATATATAATTTTTTCCCAAAATATACTGAAATTTTATTTTGATTCTTCAACTATTATTATCCACCCTATTTTCTATTAAATGGGGATTGAAGGTAGTGTTTTTGCGTACTTGTGGACTATTACCTCTACATACCAAACAAATTCATTTTCCATAACCATTCTTTATTGTCTTATAATTATGAAGGTTTTAACATTAATATATGATATTTATGAAATGTTTATGATAATTTAATTATAATATCATATCTTTCATGTTTCCTTCTAATCTGTTAGAATGTGATAACATTGGTCAGGAGAACATGTGGACCACCACCACTTCAAAGATATAAGATTCCTTTTATATTTCAAATTCACATTTATGAAAATAATTATAGATTAATTGAATATATGATATAAATATTATATTATAATTATTAGATTATTTTTATGTATTATTTACCTTTCTTTTGTACCATCCATCAAAAGGTGAAATTAGTGTTCAATCGTACGTATGGCCTACCATCTCCATGAACAATGCAATGAATTTTTCAATATTTATCCTTTATATATGAATATAAATATATGGATATATATAATGAAAACATATTATATTTATATTATGAATTACTTTTTAGGTATGATGGATTATTGATCAATGTACATTTATCATGTATGAACCTGGAATTCATTCTTGTATGTATCCTTTAAATATTGGTATAATTTTATTTTATATACTTAATATGGATGCCTAATGATTTAGTTAAGGTATCAGGGGTGTCTAGGGATGGATTGGATCTGAAAACCAGGTTTTTTGGGTATAAAATGCATATTTACATGGTTAAAATATACCCAGTAAGGTAGGATGCACTGTTTGATTTAACCATGTGAGGCTGGACAGGGAGTAACAGGTGGGATCAAGGTTTCTCCTCACCATAAATAATAGTTTGTATGTTTGTGAAAGATTGTCTACAATTCTGAAAGTGAATTTTCACATGGTTGGTGCATTGTTTCCCTAACCATGGGGCCTAATCATGTAGTATTCCCCTTCCAAAGACTATCTATGCATGTTTTTAATAATTTTTCTAAAAAGCATGTCCAAACCTTGTAAAAGATAATTTTCCGATAAAAAATTTGTTTCTCCATCAAAATATCATAAAATTTATCATACCTTTCAATATATATATTTTAGGGGAGGTGACCGCATTGTCATGACACGTCAAATTTATTATATTCTTAAGGTTGATTTATAGTCTAGGGTAAACCCTAGGTCCTCTCTCAAGGAGCGTTGGTAGGTTTAAAGTGTGTATTTTTAATAAAAATGACTAAGAGAGGGGGTGGTTTTGAAAACAGTTTAAAATAATGACATAGTTGAAATATCTTAAAGGATGAGTTCCCAAGTGGATTTTGAGAAATATGAGATAAAAGTGTCTATGTGATTTCACTACACACATATCATGTTCATTGTTCATATAGATTCATCTTTGGTTTAGAGTAATTCTTTGGTTGGAATTAATTGGAATCTCGTTAAATTCCTAAGCTTTTATTTCAATGCTTTAAGGACCAAACCATGACGTGACAATCGTATTGTCAAGGTCCAGTACTTATGAATGGAATAAGAGCTTCCAAATCATATTGAAATCTCAATATGTTGGGTATGAAAAGGATTCTTGTGATGTCCAATCGGAACAACACAAGTCACACACTCAAAACCTTACACCGATCGGTTAGAAATTAAGGGCATAACACTCACATGTATCAAATCAAGCATTCAAATCAGAAATAAAATAAGTTAAATGGAATGAAATGTTTAAACACCCAAATTACTCCAAACCAATAGCTAATTTATGCATCGTAACTCCCCTGACATGTGTGTAGCTCTCTCACAACGAACACCCAACTTTTAGCTCGACATCGGGAGGAGGAGGAAGCTCGGGTTGAACTCCTTCTTCATTGTTGATCCCCGTATGAGGATAGGGGCCTCCAGAACCTACAAGTTGTTTAGGGGACTCCTATGGGACTCCAAATTTTCATAACTTCACTCCTTGGCCGAACTTACAAATGAGGAGCCCAAGGTGCCCTTTTATAGGAAATGTAGGATATGGTTTTGGGCACATAGATTTCATCAATCCACTTGCATGGCCTTCCGAAAGTCTTATCTCACTTTGGAGAAAATATAAAAGTTGTAGCCCTACCTCTTCATTGTCTCCACCCAATGTTTGGCACCGTTTGGACAAATATAGCTCATGTTATTAATAAAATACAAAACACCGCATTTGACTTGGTCCAAATTCGGTGTCTTGGGAAGATCAGTTCGGCTGGGCCACATAAAAGCCGAATCAGGATTGGGTTCCTTCATATGAAATGTAGCCTACTGAATTTTGAACAGGCCCACAAACTTTCAGCCCATTTGAATGCACTAATTTTGTGTAAGATTCAAAAAAGTGGACAGATGTCCATGGATCCATGGAATTTTGGCCCAGTTTTCTTTCACTTCATCAAGGGCCCTCCAAATCACCTCCACCTACATTGTAATTTTCAAAATAAGTATCATTGACCTATTTAATTTTGATAAACACAAAATTATTGAATCAAACATGATGTACAATTTGATAATAATTTTATAATTTTTAACACAAAATATGTTTAGCACAGCAGTGTAAGGGTGAAAATGAAACAGTGAATCGTGGTACGATCACATCCCCACACCTAAACATTTGCACTCCTGGGCAAAGTCATATATCCAAATACATTGATTAATATATATATATATACATATATATATATATATATATTTCCAACATGCTGAAGATTTATCATTTGAGGAAATTTTATTTAATGTATAGTGATCAATGCACGAACCACACCAAGGAGTTCTTCCTAGTGAAAATAGAAAAAGATGTCTCATAAATCATATCATAGCGAAATTCAAAAAGATTCATGATACCCAATTGAGAAAGGAATTCATAAGTAAACCATGAAACAAACTCTCCATGTGTGTGTGTGAAAACCATTCCATGCTATTTTTTTCCACTTGTTATCCAATAAATATATGTTATTTTAACATTTTTCAGCTTAAATGATTTTGTCACCGAACCTTTCCTACATCCTTTGCAATCATATTTCAAGACCCACTCATTTATGCATTCCTAGAAGTCAAACCATAAGCTCCCGACCTAGATATCCCCATATGTTTCACATTTCATCACTCCCCTCATTTATTATTTTTTTTGATGTTGCAATTGGAACAAATCTGACACTCATCTCTCAACCCTTGTTTGATCTCCTCACGAAACTAATTGCAACAGTTATAACAAGATCAAAGGTTGAGGAGGAGTGGTTTTTGACCTGCCCAAGACACACAAAATATTTTTTGAGGGCGTACAACAGTCGGACATTACGTACACACGCATAGGTCAATCTGGTACAGTAATGAAACAGATCAGATAAGGAACGAACGTATGGAAATATCATTTAAAGGTGAAAAATATTAACCCCACATATATTTAACTTATATTAAGTAAGAAATAATCACACTTTGTGGTTTGGTGAATTTTTTTTTTTGGAGATATTAGTGACACATTTTTCCAAAAAATTACTCACATAAAGGGCATCAATCATCTCAAAGGTTTCACATTGATACGAAAAAATATATCATTGACAGAAAACCATTACACTAAAAATCACTCCTTGATGGTAAACTCATACACAAATTCTTTTTAGCCTTCATTATGGTATTTTTACTTTCCCCACTCTATGGTCGCCACATCATGGAATTTCGAAATTTTTGGGGAAAAATGAAAATACCATAAAGAAGGAAAAAAGAGAAAAAAATGGAGAAAACGATGAAAATTCCTAACTAACCCAGGAATGTATCCACCCCCACACCTAGAGTATGCAGTTTCCTCACTGTAGTAAGAGATAATGTGGGAAGGAAGGATAAAACCTGGTTGATTTCATTCATAGTTTGCTTCTTGAACATGGAGTTCCTCCATTGGGGAATCCGGAATGGCTTCATGGAAGTGCTTCAATCGCTGCCCATTGACAGTGAAGGTTTGCTTGGTGTCTTCATTTTGAACCTGAACAACACCACATGGAGAGACATTAGTAACAATGTAAGGTCCAAAACAATGGGAACGAAGCTTACCAGGGTTAAACTTCAGCCTTTCATTGTAGTGGAGGACCTTCTTCCCAATGTGGAACTGACGATGAAGGATAAGATGGTCATGAGAAGCCTTGGTTCTCTCATTATAAATCCTGGATTTTTCATATGCATCTCTTCTCATTTCCTCTAGCTCCTGAATCTGCAACTTCCTTTGAGAACCTGCACCAGAATGATTAGAATTGCAATGTTTGATGGCCCAGTAGGCCCGGTGCTCTACCTCAACAGGGAGGTGACAACTCTTCCCAAAAACTAGCTGATATGGTGACATGCCAATTGAAGTTTTGAATGCAGTACGGTAAGCCCACAATGAATCATCGAGTCTAAGACTCCAGTCTTTTCTATTTGGCTGAACCGTTTTCTCAATAATCTGGTTTACCTCTCTATTTGACACTTCAGCTTGACCATTTGTTTGTGGGTGATAAGCAGTAGACACTCGATTCCCAACCCCATACCTACGCAAAAGAGATTGCATTGTGCAGTTACAGAAATGAGAACCCTGATCACTGATGATAAACCTAGGTAATCCGAACCTACAGAATATTTGGGTTCTCAAAAATTCCACAACTGTCTTGGAATCATCTATCCTCGTGGCTCGTGCCTCTACCCACTTTGAAACATAATCCACTTCTAGAAGAATGTAAAGGTTCCCAAATTAATTGGGGAATGGTCCCATAAAGTCAATGCCACAAACATCAAAAATGTCATGGAAGAGTAAGGGTTTTGGGGCATCTTATTTCTTTTAGAGACATTCCCTATTCTTTGACAACGAGGATAATATTTACAATATTCGTGGGAATCCCGAAAAAATGTGGTCCAAAAGAGACCAGAATCTAAGACCTTGTGAGCAGTCCGTTGGGGACCAAAGTGGCCCCCACAAGCAAGTGTGTGGCAGAACCTAAGGACAGACTGAAACTCACTATCGGGAACACAACGCCTAATAACTTGATCACTACATGTGTGCCAAAGGTAGGGTTCATCCCAAATGTACCAATGAGACTCATATTTTAGACGACTGGCTTGGTTTTTGGTGAAATCAGCAGGAATGCAAGACGCTACCAAAGAATTTACAATTTCAGCATACCAAGGAAAAGCATCTTGCACTCGGTACAATTTCTCATCAGGAAACAATTCATTTATGGGAATATAGGGGGATGAGTCAATGTTCGAGGATGGGAGAATCCTACTGATATGGTCAGCAACCACATTCTCTGCTCCTTTTTTATCCCTAATTTCTAGAACAAATTCCTGAAGGAGGAGCATCCAGCGAATGAGACGTGGTTTGGCTTATGTTTTCTTTAGGAGATAACGGAGGGCTGCATGGTCTGAGAACACAATGAATTTGGACCATAAAAGGTATGACCTGAATTTATCCAAGGAAAACACAATGGAACGAAATTCTTTTTCAGTGGTGGTGTAGTTTTCTTGGGCAAGGTCCAAAGTACATGAGGCATAGGCAATGACATTTGGATCTTGATCGACCCTTTGTGATAAGACTGCCCCAACTGCTTAGTTAGAGGCGTCACACATGAGCTCAAATGGTAAATCCCACCGAGGTGGTTGGATTAACGGGGGTGACGTGAGACTCCATTTCAATTTATTAAAATCTTCCTCACATTTTTTATCAAAAACAAATTATTTTTATTTTGGAGTAATCGGGATAGGGGGAGTGCAATTTTACTAAAGTCACGAATGAAACGACGATAAAATCCAGCATGACCCAGGAAAGACTGCACATCCCGAACATTTTTAGGGAATGTTAGGGAGGAAATGATATCTACTTTTGATTTGTCCACATGGATACCTTCCCCAGAAATGACATGTCCCAAGAATATGCCTTGTCGCACCGTGAAATGGCATTTCTCATAGTTTAATATGAGATTCTTTTCAATACAGCGACGTAAGACTGAAGCAATACTAATCAAACATTCATCAAAAGAGGATCCATAAATAGTAAAATCATCCATAAAAACCTCCATGCAATTCTCTGGGTAATCCAAAAAAAATACTAACTATACATCATTTGAAAGTACCCGGAGCATTGCACCGACCAAATGGCATCCTTCTATAAGCAAATATACCAAAGGGGAAAGTAAAGGTTGTCTTATCCTGGTCCTCGGGGGAAATATGGATCTGGAAGTATCCAGAATACCAATCAAGGAAACAGTAATGGGACTTCCCTGCTAGCCTCTCTAGCATCTGGTCAATGAATGGCAATGGGAAATGGTCCTTCCTAGTGTGTTGGTTTAGTCGGTGATAGTCTATACAGACACGCCAACTATTCTACACACGAGTTGGAACCAATTAATTGTTTTCATTTTTAACTACAGTGAGGCCAGTTTTTTTAGGAACTACTTGAACAGGACTGACCCATTGGCTGTCAGAGATAGGGTAAATGATTCCAGCAGCCAACAATTTTGTTACTTCTTGTTTAACAACAGCAAGTATGTTTGGGTTCAGTCGACATTGTGACTGCCTCACTAGTTTGGCCTCATCATTTAATAAAATATGTTGTGTACAAATTGATGGGCTAATGCTAGGAATGTCAGCAGGTGTCCATCCCTAAGCTTGTTTATACTCCCTCAAAAGATCAAGAAGTCACAATTCATGCTCAGGAGGGAGTGAACTAGCAATGATGACGGGAAACTTGTTTCCATTCTCAAGATATGAGTATTTTAAATCTTGAGTCAGTTGTTTCTGTTCCAATTCTCGGGGATTTTGGATTGACAGAAGTGTGTGTGATAGTGAGAAGTCACTGATCTCATCTAACTGCTCAATGGTAACATCCCCAGATGAGGAATGAGCTTTTACAAGATTAGCAGTATCATCGATGGTCATGTGATCCTCTGTGTTCAAGAAATCAAAAATTAACAAACATGCATGACATTTCTCTAGACCGCTACAACAATCATCACATGACTCATTACCAAGAATTTCAGTCAAAGAAGAAAACTCAGAAAGGGGATCAGGTGAATGGAAATAAGTTGTTTCAGGGGAAGGGAGAACATCAATTGAATTGACAGAGAGAGAGGAGTGTTCTTCTGAGGGGTGCTTCATGGAATCATGGATATTAAAGTGGACAATATTACCACCAAACTCCATAGATAATATACCATTATGGACATTAATTATGGTTTTGGTTGTTTTCAAGAAAGGTCTCCCCAATATAATTGGGGCATGTCCATTCATCCTATCATCTTCCATTTTAAGCACGTAAAAATCAGCAGGAAAAATTAAATTTTGTACCCTCACAAGAACATCCTCTAACACACCAGAGGGGTGTGTTGTACTCCGATTTGCTAGCTGAACGACAATACTAGTGGGATTCAGTTCACCGACATGCAATGAAGAGTAAATAGAGTGAGGAATCACATTAATAGTACCACCCAAATCAAGCATAGCGTTGGAACATGAATACTCCCCTATGGTGCACGGAATCGAGAATGTCCCAGGATCATTGCACTTGGTAGGAAGTGATGACTATAAATGCTGAAACATTCCTCCCCAGGCTCACCTTCTCATCACCACGAAGACACCTTCGGTGTGTACACATCTCCTTCAGAAACTTGGCATATCTTGGAATTTTCTTCACAGCGTCAATCAAAGGAATGTTAACCTGCACTTTTTTGAAAGTCTCCAAGATTTCTTTATCAAGTTCAGTTTCTTTTAATTTCCTAGTTTGGGAAGCCCTTTGAGGAAATGGAAGAGGAATGGTTGGGACAGGTGACTCATCAACAGCCACAGTCTTTCCTTTGAAAGGGATTCTCTCAGGAAAAGGGTTTTCTTCTCTTGGACCATTTTTGCAGTTGGGATGGTGGTTTCCTTTGGATGGGAAGACTCTAATGGAGGGTTCATTTGTCTTTTGATTTGTGTCCCACTCCTAAGGGTAATGACACTAAAATTTCCTTTATCCCTAGGGTTTACTACTGGTTGAGATGGTAGTTTACCTGACCCATGACTTTGGATTTCCCCCACCGAGTTGGCAAGTTGGACTAGTTGGGTCTTTAGGTATTGTATGGTTTCTTGGGTGGTTTGTTGGAATTGGATATTATTGGCAGCAATTTTCTTCATCATATCTTCTAGGCTAGGCTTGGTTTTTGGAGGGGGTGGTGGGAATGGCCTTTGGGGTGGTTGAGGATTTCTGGGTGGTGGTGGATGATGACTACTTTTCCCTGTTTGGTTCCACTGCTGTTGAGGTTGGTTTGAATACCCCCCCTTGCCTATAGGCTTGGTTGTCCTTCCACCCTTGGTTGGATGGATAGTATGGTTCTTGCTTAAAGGGTTGGTTAAAGGGGCGTCCTGGAAATATTGCCTCACAACTCTCAGAAGTTTCTCTCAATTGAGGACATTGGTCAGAATAGTGGGTGTCAGAAGAGCAGATTCCACAATGGATGGGAGGAGGAGATTGATATTTCCCTTGGGAGAGAGCAAGTTGTCGTAGAAGGGTACTTACCTCTTCAAACATCGTGTCCACCTTCTTCTCAAACTCAGTACTTTGCACCTCATGGACACCTCGAATGGGAACACTAGACCATGTACCGAATTTTTGAGTGTTCTTTGCCATGTTCTCAATGAGGGTTCTTACAACAATTGGGGTCTTATCTACCAATGCACCACCTACAGTAGCGTCAATCATATTTCGATCAATAGGAATCAATCCTTCATAAAAATATTGAATTAAAAGTTGATCACTTATTTGGTGGTGTGGGCAACTTGAACAAAGCCTTTTAAATCATTCCAAATATTCATGAAGGGTTTCTCCTTGATATTGTCTTATCCCACATATTTCTTTCCTTATTGTTGCAGTTCGAGAGGCAGGGAAGTATTTTTCAAGAAAAAGTCGTTTCATGTCCGCCCAACCTCTAATAGGTGAATTAACATAATACAACCAATCTTTAGCCGCGTCTTCTAATGAAAATGGAAATTCCCTTTGTTTTACTTGTTCTTCATCCACATTAGTAGGGTTTAATGTTGAACACACAGTTTGAAATTATTTTAAATGCTTATGTGGATCTTCTCCATGATGTCCATGAAATCTTGGTAATAAATGAATTAAACCAGATTTTAGTTTAAAATTGGGTGCCTCACCTTGTAATTGAATGTAAGTGGGTTGGATATCAACATCAGGTGAGGTTAGTTCTTTTACTATTATATTATTTTCATCCATGATATACAAGTTATGTTCAGTTTTAACTTTGTTTTCAGAAGAAGAAGAAGGATCAAGAATAATTTTAAGATTTTATGTCTCCTCCTTCAAAGTGTGGTCTTGTGTGTCTCGGTTTTGTTGATGTAGGATCCTCTCTGGTTCGGGTTCGAAAGTTTGTAGTTCTCCTGGAGTATAACGCGTCATACAAAGAACCTACACAATAAATAAATTAGAACACAAAAACAAATTCAACGGTAGAAGATAAAACAAACAAATATTCACAAAAATTACAAAAATATTTATAAAAAACACGCACAAAAAAACAAAGCGCTTCCCGGCAACGGTGCCAAAATTTTACCGCGTTATCATGACACGTCAAATTGATTATATTTTTAAGGTTGAGTTATAGTCTAGTGTAAGCCCTAGTTCGTCTCTCAATGAGCATTGGTAGGTTTAAAGTGTGTATTTTTAATAAAAATGACTAAGAGAGGGGGTGGTTTTGAAAACAGTTTAAAACAATGACTTAGTTGAAATAGCTTAAAGGATGAGTGCCCAAGTGGATTTTGAGAAATATGATACAAAAGTGTCGATGTGATTTCACTACACACATATCAAGTTCATTGTTCATAGAGATTCATCTTAGGTTTAGAGTAATTCTTTGGTTGGAATTAATTGGAATCCCGTTTAATTCCTAAGCTTTTATTTCAATGCTTTAAGGACCAAACCTTGACGTGACAATCATATTGTCAAGGTCCAGTAATTATGCATGGAATAAGAGCGTTCAAAGCATATTGAAATCTCAATATGTTGGGTATGAAAAGGATTCTTGTGATTTCCAATCGGAACAACACATGTCACGCACTCAGAACCTCACACCGATCAGTTAGAAATTAAGAGCATAACACTCACATGTATCAAATCAAGCATTCAAATCTGAAATAAAATAATATACATGGAATGAAATGTTTAAACACCCAAATTACTCCAAACCAGTAGCTAATTTATGCATCGGAACTCCCTTGACATGTGTGTAGCTCCCTCACAACGAACACACAACTTTTAGCTCGACATCAGGAGGAGGAGGAAGCTCGGGTTGAACTCCTTCTTCATTGATGATCCCCCTATGAGGATAGGGGCCTCCAGAACCTCCAATTTGACAAGGGGACTCCTATGGGACTCCAAATTGTCAGAACTTCACTCCTTGTCCGAACTTACAAATGAGGAGCCGAAGGTGCCCTTTTATAAGAAATGTGGGAGGTGGGTTTGGGCACACAGATTTCATCAATCCACTTGCACGACGCGTTTCAGCCTTTCGAAAGACTTATCTCACTTTAGAGAAAATATAAAGGTTTTAGACCTACCTCTTGACTGTCTCCACCAAAATTTGGCACCATTTGGACAACTATATCTCATGTTATTAATAAAATACAGAACACCGCATTTGACTTGGTCCAAATTCGGTGTCTTGGACAGATCAGTTCGGATGCGCCCCATAAAATCCGAATCAGGATTGAGTTCCTTCATATGAAATGTATCCTATTGAATTTTGGACAGGCCCACAAAATTTCATCCCATTTGTATGTACGGATTTTGTGTACTATTCAAAACAGTGGACAGATGTCCATGGATCCATGCAATTTTGGCCCAGTTTTCTTTCACTTCATAAAGAGCCCTCCAAATCACCTCCACCTACATTGTAATTTTCATAACAAGTATCATTTCCCTATTTAATATTGATAAAAACAAAATTATTGAATCAAACATGAAGTACAATTTGATAAAATTTATAATTTTTAATACAAAATATGTTTAGCACAACGGTGTAAGGGTGAAAATGAAACAGTGAATCGTGGTACGATCAGGAGGTATCCCCTTATTTCAATCATTGTTAAGAGAAATCTAATATATTCTAGGATTTTTGCTCGATCATCCATCTGATGTCTGATATGACTATCATTCTCCTCATTGGATACACATCGGTTCGACCTATATTTATTTTTAATCATTCGTCATTAATTTTCCAATCAATGAATCCATTTTGGTGAAGGATCATATGCCCCAATTTCAAGTAATTGATCTATTATTTGGATATATTCTAATCCAAGAAAAACTAGAGGCTTATACTTAATGTGGATTATTTTACTAATATGATGTAGTTAGTATATAAAAAATCCCTCATTTCCATGATTTTATAAATTTTGGTCCATCACATTGATTTCATCAGTCATGTTCTATTGAATTTTTCTGACATTATTTTAGTCATTAGGATCAGGTTATAAGACCCTTTACATAAGTGTTAATCATTTCTAGTGGTTAAATCCATAAATACAACCACCCTTGGTTGGTTGTGGTACTATATTGGGGTTTTCAATGTTCTGAATCCTTTGATACATTGTTAGGGTGTGCTTGAGTTTGACCAATATAATGGTAAGAATTCATATATTAAATGTATATTGATATATTTAATAGATAGTACCAAGTAGAACCACACTTGACCTGCCAAAGGAAAGTGCATAATCATTATAAATCAATTATAAATGAGATCTAATGTATGTTTTATATAAATTAATTGTCATTCATTAATGAAAGGAATGTTGGTTTCATGCTAGATGACCCCTTTCCAGTCACTTTTTATAGTGTAATATTGAACCAGTATAATTTATTATTGATTAAATGAATTAATGAAATGGTTTCATACGCCATGGCCTTGTCAAAATAATGAAAGGAAATGGTTTTAACATTAAGAAATATTAAAATAGATTAATTATAATACAACCTAATTGATTAAATAAATTACATGTATAGTTCCTAATTACATATGGACGTTTATATCATTATAGGGGAGTTTTGACTCTGGAGAGATTTTGGATTTCGAAGGAATACATTGACCACTCAGGGACACCATTTCCTTTCAAGGATTAAATTTGAATTTTTTTAGAACTACCTTGGGACCTCATCCTCTTATATCACTAGATTGTTAGTTTGAAATCATAGGATCACAATATTCCTTTTATATTATTTGTTGGATATACTCCTTGGATCCTTTATGGATTCTATAGACATGATGTTCCTTGGATATATCCTTGGGCCAAGCCATAGCTTATTGAAAATTTTCCTTGGATAAGTTCCATGAAATCATGTAGATTACACTAATTTAGAGTGCTTTGGGAGATGCTTCTGGTTTTACACTCTTATCCATTTATCTAGGATGCATTTACTACAAAGTTGGTGAACCCTGATGTCTTAGTTACCTTGGTCATTGCCTTGGAACTCTTTCATTATTAGTATCAATATAGTTTTCCTTATTACATATTAGATCCATTACTTCTACTACCATGAGGTTATGTTCTTTGTGGTTATTCCTCATATGACATGGATATAAACACTAGATTATAATTAATTAAGGTATAGAATATATTTTCCATCATAGTAAAAGGGATTATGTAGGTATTTTTGTATTAACATTACTGTACTACTTTACTTTTATATATTCATATTTGCACATTGGTTTAGTTTATATTACCCAGCCAGGATTTTATAGACTCCATTTGTGGTGGCCTAATGAGATTTATATCTCACCCTATCTTGGAACCAATATTACCTGAGAAAAGTATATGTATCCAAGTGTTGACAAAGGGAAGCGTGTCAATTGGGACACTTGATTTCATGTTTCATAGAATTAAGCAATTAAAATATAAACGAGATTCAACTCTTGACTTTGGGGATTGTTTTTGGATCCTCTTTGATACTTTTGTATATAATGATTTTCTATTGCTTTAATCAATGTTTTCCTATTTTCTAGTGATATGAAATATACCACTGTCATTTGATGTTTATTTTAATCAGTTATTCATGATTTTTGGGATATTTTTTATTACTCCATCCTTCTTCATATTGGTATTCTATTTAGTTATATTGATTCCACTATTTATCGCTTATTTTTATGTTCTACTAAGCACATAAATTCACTCATGTTATGAGGGAATAGTCTCCACACATACAGACCCCAGGACATTTCTTCCAGTTAGAAGGCCCTGGTATTGCGGGAGATGCACTTGAGATCATGTGTCCAACTGGTCTAGGACACTACTAAGTGGAATATGGGTCCACAATGTCCCTAAATGGTATTATATTAGGTCCATTATTTCATTATGATTTTGAGACAATATAGTTGTGAATCTGAATTCTTGTAACTAGTTATTTAGTTATGACTCACCATCGTGAACCCATGATCTATGTAATGTCCTAGTTTCTTGAATTACAATTGTTATTTTGATTTTTAATATTCCAGTTGATATCATTTCACCATTGGGTGAAGAACATAATATGTGGTGTTATTATTAATTATTATTATTTATATTCTCTTTCATATTTGTCCGGATGATATAATGGAAAGGGTATTTGTTACATGAAACATTATAGGCACCTATAATTTGAATTTCTTTCATATTTCCATGACATAAAGGGGAATTTCACTGATTCAAATTATTTGATGTTCTTTTTAATGTTTAGGGGTGTTTTGGTTGTTATAATATTCCTTTTATTTTTCTAGGATGTGATTGAGTGATTTTTGGTATCAATTCATTTGGTGTTAGGGGCCCTCAAGGGTTGGGATTCCCAATTTATTAATTTAAGACATAATATTAATGCCAAATGGGTGTCACATTCCGTTATATGGTGTGTGTGCCCTAGTTAACTAGGAATGGTTCTCGATTCGAAACAAACCATTTTATATGGAAATAAGAAAATAAAACGTGATAGTGAATCATGACTTTTAAAATCAAAATCATTAAACTTCTTATCCCACCCTCTCAGGTTTATGAAAGGTAGAGGAGGGAACCTGTAAATTAAATACAAAATAAAATGAATAGGTTTATAGACAATGATAAGGAATGATATGGTCGAACCATCATATAATATAAATCCATATGATTATATATGATTACCTACCACTATATAGACTTAAAAATTGGTAGTTGGGGTAGAATTCATTGGGTTCTGATCCCTATTCTTATAATAAAATTCAGGTACTATTGCAATATATATTCTCAAATATTCTTATGAGGTATGTTCATCACATTTATAGACCAATTCCACCACAAATTAATCGAGTTGTGTTCCATGAAGGTGTTGAAGACCCTGATATTGATTGTGTTGTCCCAAAGCTATCAGTCTTACCTCTATGAGTGCCAATTGAGGAACCACATCTTGTACCAGATATGGGATGTAACCCAAATGTTCAAGATTATTTTATACATATGATGTAGTCCCTAAATTCATTTCTACAAAAGGAACTTATGATGGCTGATCTGACCCATGAGTTTCAGCAGCAGCATCGTCCAAACGTCTTAGGGGATATCCATACATAGGCTATCGAGTCTTCGTTAGAGGCGACCATTTATATTTTTTATGATTTTTAGATGCCTCTAGAGTGGAGGTTTAGTATTCAAATTACATGAAACATGGTTTGGACAAGTGCTGGTGGGATGTAGTTTCCGAGGATGGTCTCCATCATGGAATGGTATGGGATGATTTCCTAGTTATGTTCTATGATCAATTCTTCTCTCAGACACTAATAGCTATTATATTTATAGAGTTAATTCAACTCAAGTCCTATTATATGTCACATAAGGAATATTTAGCACATTTTACTATGTTATAGCGCATCAAACAACTTCAATAATGTGGTGATATTTTTCATGCTCTGTGTTTTTAGGATGGGCTTCATTATTCCATCTATACCCAGTGAATGTATTCCGCCTACAATAGTTTATAAATTACTAAATTGTGATCTTATCATTGGGGGTAATATTAGATTTTGTGATATTACCTAAAATAGTGTACAAGTTTCATGGAAGGAAAATAGTTCTTTTGGAATAAGAAAGTGATCTCTCGAGGGTTATCATCAAGGCAGTGGAAGCCAGAACACCCATGTCAGTTTCTCGAAGGTGAATCACTAGTGTGGATAAAATCGATCTTAAAGCCTCTATGTCATGGAGAACCAATAATGGGTTAATCTTTAAATGGTATGGGGAATCTACAGGTATTTCCTATGATAATTGAATCAGCTTCTAGAGGAATAGCATGTATAACTGCTCTACCATCTGAGGTGGGTTCTTTTACGCCGCATCAAGAGAGGAGTTGGAGTAGCACCAATAGGACTGGCTAGGATGGAGGTCATGGCGATGGTAGCTAGAAATCTGGTCACTAGTAGATCCAATAGAGTAGTATTGATCATGGTAGACTAGATGTTTCATAGGGTCATGGATATATTTTATTGCATGATTTACAGTTGATACCCAAGGATCAGGCTGTTGGTTCATCTATATTACAATGTACTATTATAGAATCCTCCATTATTATATCTAATTTATTTTATATATGTGATTCAAATTACTTTTTCCCTTCATATATCAAGGAATATAACAATCAAGTACTAGAGTATTAATTTTGTGTAATTATCCTAGATAAAATATTTTGATTATGGTTAGAGGGAATGCAGAAAGGTTGGGACTGTCCCCTTATGCTAGGTAGTTACCCTTTATTATGGGACCTATTTGTTCTCCAAATTATAGGATTTTATGTTATTATATATATTTAATTAATGGTTTTGTATCACACCATTATAGAATTCTATCAATGAATGGTATCATTTACATCACTAAAACACAACAGTTATATTCAAAATGTTGAATGGTGCATTATGGTCAGTAGTCCTAGACAAGATAACCATTTGATAGGTGGAGTGACTACCCAGATTGAAAATCTATTCATGAAGGATGATGTTTTACATCCAGAGTAATTTAATCCAGTATTAGATCATTTCATAGATGTCATTCCTCATGATTTTTCTGGAATACCACTATAATGAGATGTAGAGGTTGCGATTGTTTTTTTCAAAGAGTTGGTCCAACTTCCATTCCTCCATATAGTATTGCACACAAATAAAACTAGGTGGTCAAGAAATAGGTAGAGGATTTGGGGGGAAAAGGTTTTCTATGTCCAAATAATTCCTCTTCGGGTTTTCTGATTGTTTTTTCCATGAAGGCAGATGGTATCCTTCATAAATTCATGAATTACAGATGGTTGAACAATCTTACAATCAATAACATGAATAAACTACCTCAAATAAATGTTCCATTTTACCACCTCTTAGGAGAATTGATATTTTCAAAAACATATAAGATATTATGTTATCATCTGGTACAAGTCATACTATCAGAAATGACTCCTAATACATTTAGTTGTAAGTATGTTCTATTTGAGTACATTATTATGTCTATCCATCTCATGAGTGTGCCTTCCTTTTTCATCAATCTAATGAATAGGTTGTTCCACCCCTATATATATTCGATTGTCATAGTATTTTTGGATGACATCCTAGTGTATTCTATGAATCATATCGGTCACTCTAGGATCCTTGGTATCATTTTTATTACACAAGGAGAGCATCAGATTTATACCAATCATGCAATGTTCCACATTTGGATCGACAAAGTTCACTTATCGAGATATATTATCTCAATGTTTGGAGTCTTTTTTGACCCAGAGATGTCTTGTGTAGTGGATTCTAGGGGGAATTCGAATAACATGTTTGATATATGGAGTGTCTTGGGGGGTGGATGAATATTAGAAGCGTTTTATACATGACATCTAACACATTTATTAACCACTTACTCGTTTTACAAAGATAATTTTTACATTTTTGGGGTCAGAATCATGTCTGAAATCCTTTCAGTAGAAAACATGGATGCTCATATTGATGTTGATATTGGCTCTACTATAGATAAGAAAACAATATATTGTATTTTTTGATTCATCATGAATTTTCCTAGGAGTATTACTGATGGATGAGTACATCGTTATTGTGCATGGGTCTCAGCAGTCGATGCCTTGGGATAGAAATTTCATGATACATGAACATGAGCAGGCATTAGTCATATACTCTTACATTATTGGATAAATTACTTGTTGGGTGTCCAATTTTGGTTTATATAGACCACAAGAGCCACAAATATATTATTTCATATCATTACATGAATATTAGATAGCGAATATTTGTATAATATCTTTTTTCAGTGATTTTTATAATGCATAAACACCTAGAAATGGAAAATATATTCATAAATGTGATGAGTCAGAAAACATAGAAAAATGTCTTATGAGAATCTAGTGAAGATTAGAAATTGATGGCCCTATTTTCTGAGCAACATTTGGTGTTCAATGATAGTCAAGATGATTATTTCTTCTCAGCCATAATATTTACCTCTTTCTTTCTTAGGAATGGAAAGTGTAGTAAATTTTCAGATCCTGAGGGATTGCTTCTTCATAAGAGTACATCATGTGTTTAACCACTTCTGTATTCTTCTATCAATAGAGAAAATATCCAACATATAAATGGCCGAGTATATGTTCCTATAGATATGATAGTAGAGTTTATGTGTGATTCCAAAGCTTCCTGGTTCTTAGATCATCTAGGAATATCCAAAATGTATCAAGACATGGGACTCCAATATTTTTTTTTCAAGGATGAAATGATTGATAACATGATTCATCAATGGGTGTTCCACCTATCAGAAGGAAAAGGTAGAGGACCAGAGTCATATAGACTTGTTAGATAAACTTTTAGTCTAATAAAAGAAATTGGAATATTTTTATATTAACATTGTAGTCAGTTTACCTAGGTATCCTAATGATATAGATATGGTTTGGGTTATCATTAAATAAATAACAAATGTTTCCCACTTCATTAATATTAGGGATACATTCATAGTTGATTATTTGGTAATACATAATTTTTGTGAGTTCAAAAGACATTATGTGGTACCTCGTACTATTTTTAGATATGGTTGTTTTTTTCAAGTCACAATTCTGGAAGGGGTGGTAGAAGGCTATGGGTACACATTTGTTTCTAAGAACTACCTTTCACCCTCAGACTAATGTACATTAAAAATGGATGATAAATGAATTAAAGGATATGTTCTTGTCACATGTACAAGATAATAAAGGATCTTGGGAGAATCATATCCCTCACATTGAGTTTTCCTATATTAATCACTCTTGGAAGCATATTTATATGGATCCTTTGGTGGCCTTCTATAGTAGCTCATTCCTTTCAAACCACTTCTAGATAGAGGTTGGTGAGTTATCCATATTAGCTCATCATCTCAAGTAGGATCCTTTTTAGAAGTTCCATCTTATAAAGAATTATATGTCTACATTTAGTCTATACAAAAATCTTATGTCAATCGCTGATTATAGCCTCTAGAGTTTGAGGTCGGGGATCATGTTTTCAAGAAGATATCTCTCATAAAATAAAATATATAGATACTGAGTAATGTGAAGAAATATGGGTGCTTTTTTGGGAAATTTTATATAGTATAGAGATTCATGATGGTAGCCTATCGAATTCTACTACCTCAGGGGTATCGTGACATGCATGACATCTTCCACATTTTATAGCATCACTAATATCATGACAACCTATCTCACACATTGGATCCTAAGGAATTTGATTTATATTTTGATGGTTTTTTGTGGAGTATCATATATGAATCCATTACTAGAGAACAGAGGATATATGAGGCCAGTATTTCCCTCTAGAAATTGTGTTTTGGAAGAATATTCATGTATAGGAAGAGACATGGGAGAATGTGTCTAACATACATGCCTAGTGGCCAATGTTTTCCATAGAGAGTGATTAAACACCCTTATAAGGTGAAGTCATGAGTGATTTACTTTTAAAAGGGAAGACTATAGGAACATGTTTTTTCACTCAAGTATTAATACTTTATATTTTGGTATAACTTTGTTTTTTGAACCTAATATGGTTGTGTAATGAGTTAGTGAACGTATCAAGGGTTTCTATGGCTTGTTTAGATCCTATAACCCATTTTTGGATAGAATATCATGTTTTATGGTTATAATAAACCATTTAAGGTTGGCCATATGATAAGATTTAAATATGTGAGGTTGTATAATGTAATGTAGGTGGGAACACAGTTTGACTGAACCATGCATAATATGCTACATGGCCATTTGAAAATTTTTGAAATTTTTTAAATGGAGTTTCACATGTTTGGAGCATGGGTTCCATAATTGTGGGGCGTAAACCTATGGTATACCCCTTCCCACAGCTATTTGTGATGGATTTTCACATGGATTGGCCAAACCATGTGTCCAAACCATACTATGGATAATTTTTTCATAAAAAAGAAATTTTTTCTATTAAAATATCTTTAATGTTAATCTATCCCCCAGTTGCTAATTTTTATCAAATGCATACCCTTATCTCAAAAATTTTGATTACAAAACTGATCTATTTTAGTATTTGATCTTGATTAACCATCTATAGTCTGAATTGAATATTGTTCATCTCATCGAATCCAAACTGATTTGTTCTTGATTTTTTTAATATTTCATCATTATTATTCATATCAACCAAAGTCATTAGATGTAGGATCTTATAACCCAATTTCAGGAAAATGATTCTTTCTTCACAAACACACCAATCCATGAAATACCAGATAATGATACTCGATGATGAGATTCATACGAGTATGAAGATGGTGGATTAAATATCATCCCACAATTTTTGTTATTTTTTAAAATGTCATGTTACGAGGTTGATTTCATTTGGATTACATTTGTGGAGATTTCAAGATTGTGTTCTAAGACTCTTTACATAAGTGTTGATAATTTTATGGGGTTATATCACAAATATCAACATCACAATGTCAAGTGGCAAACCATATATGGGTTTTTAGTGTTTTGACACCTATGAGACACTATTTGGGTGTGTGTGAGATTGAAAAATCTAATAGAAATCTTCCTTATATTAAATTCCTATTGAAATTATAAATGAATAGTTTAATGTTGATCTACATTTGACCACCTACGGTGTTTTATTAAATAATGATAAATCAAAATTAAATGATACTTAATGTATGTCCTTTATATATGAAATGGATTTCTAAAGAGAAATAAATTTTGGTTCCACGAAATAGTTCCCCTTTCCACTCATGTTAGTATGTACAAGATTGCATTCTTGATGGAATTATATAAACAGTCAAGTATTCTATTCTGAATAAATGATGTTTCTTACCATATCTTTGACACACCACGGATCCCAATCCTCGTCTATTATTTGATGCCCTGTATGACACCATAGGATCCGTATTTTCCTATTACATGAATCCTTGGATACAATCATTGGTTTCATAATGACTTCTTTGAACATGAGGTGGCATGGTTACATCCTTAGGCCCATCCATAGATTATCCCATTTTACTGTGGATTCATTCTTTGGACTTAGTTAGATGAAAAAATGGTGGAATTCATTAGATTATTTTTCATGGATTACACTCTTACCCCTTAAAGAAGTTATAGTTACAAATGAGTTGGCGACCCATGAGTCTCAGTTTACTTGGTCATTAAATTGGGACACATTTATTATTATTATCAATATATGTTTCCATATTAATTTATGGAAACCATAAGAGTACTCTCCTGAGGTGATTTCAGTGATGGATTTTGCTGACAATAATTAAATATATTAATTGTATCTTAATTAATTAATGAACTGGTTAAACCTTCAAAAACCATCCTAGGGTTTAAATAAGTACATGGGAATTTAGGTTAATGAACATATTTACATTTAAAAAGTCATGCTTTAAAACATGTTCTGTACACATTACAGAAGAAGTATTTTATAGACAACATTAGTGGTGACCAACTGAGAATTATCTCACAACCTATATGGATGCCAATTGTACCCAAGAAGATTATTTGTATGCGGGTGTTGAAAAAAAGAATCTTGTTTCATAAAACATATGATTTAATGTTTCTTATGATAAACCTTGTTGAATATGAGTGAACTAGATTTTAGGATGTTGCAGATAGTTATTGGTTCTTTTTTACAATTTTCTATGACAAGGTTTTCATATGCTTTTATCCATGTTTTCCAACATTCTAGTGACATGAAACATAACATTTTCACTTACTATATATCATTACCAATTTTTCCAGTTGATTAATTTATTGATTATGACATCATACTACTTCATATATGGATTTTGTTTACTTATATTTCTTCTACAACTTATATTTTATTCTTTTTTTATACTACTCTGATGTGATTCACTCTTGTAAGGAGGAAATAGTCTATCCAAAATGACACCATAGTCCATCACATCTAGTCAAAATGCTTTAGAATTTAGGGAGTGTAATTGGAGGCTACATTCCCTAATAGTCATGAGGAATGACTAATTGACATCTTGGTCTTGGACGTTATATAACAGAACTACAATATGAATGTTCAATGAAAAATGATAAATTTATCACCCAAATTGAATATTTTAATATATAATTATCATAAAATTGGTCTTGAAATGTTATAAGGGGGTTATATATGATATATTACGTATTTACATGATTATATATCAAAATTATATTATATTTAAATTCATTAAAATTTATAACTAATCACTTCTGAATCATGGTTAACTCGAGGTAATGGATTATTGTTAAAATGTAATTGTTTATCCGGAAAAATTATGATTAATTGTTTATGGTGAAATTTTATGATCCACATATCAATAAAATCATAAATTTTATCATCCTCACACTTTTTTCAGAGACTAGTTTTTTACCTTTCAATTTTAGTCTCGTTAGCTCCTAAAGATTCCACTAAAATATTTTTAGGGAAAATTGATTTTATTGCTCTCTTCGATCGAATATCCATTCCATTATATGTATATGTATTCTAAAAAAATTAAATAAAGTTTTTAATATTATGAAATGATTTGTTAATTTAATTTCTACAAATGTTTTTTAATTTTTAAATAATAGTTTAAATGGAATATTTTTATCATTAAATAAATGATGTACTTTTTAATTTTATTGAATATTTAAAGGGAATATTTCTTTTAATGAATGAGTAATGAACCAAATTTCTCTCCATCATGACCACTAAAGAATTTTAATATTCATATAATATTTTATATTTTTATTTTCAGGGAATCTTTTTCCCAAAATATTTTATAAACATTTAAATTTCAGTATGTTACTTATAAATGAAATGTATATCATCCTGAAGAAATATTCCTATGATATTTTATTGGAATTCATAATCTATGATGAATTTATATTGTGTTAGTTAAGATTTATTATGGATATGATTAAATTATACCATCTGTATTTTTTTTGAATGGTTTCTAGTTTGGTTGATGAAATAATGATGAAACTATTTTTCTTTTCAATGTGTAATGATATAATGATTTTTTGATCACCGGTTATACATGTGAATGGATTTAGGATTACGTTATTGGTGTGATTGAAATTACATACCCCTTTAAGGAATTTGGTATAGTCTACTATTCTATGAGATTAAAGGGTTTATGGTAGGTTACCCCATGCCAAAAAAGAGGGAACACGGGAAGTTATCCTAAGAGAAAAAGAGGGTAATCAGGAGGTATCCCTTTCTAGAAGATTGTACATGGTTTGGTAAAGCAATAATAACATTTTTTAAATATCTGGTATAGTTGAATTGGAATATGATTTCTATTTTTGTAATATCGAAATAGTTAGTAACACTCTTTCATGAAATGATCATAGGTCAATTTTATATTCTCATGGATATTGTTCTCTGATACCTTCATGATTATTATATAATGGAATTCAATGATTTATTTTAAGACTCATTAATATGATCTATGAATTACTGGGGATGATTTTTATAGCTTAATCACTTGTTCACATATCATTTATTCATATGATATGTTTAAATGATTACTAATATCTCTTTTTGAGCAAGAAATTCACTTATTCTAATAGAAATTTAGTGACAAATAAATTTAAATTTTGGTATAAAATGGATAATTCCAACAGATAATATGTTTTATAGAAATAATCACATTTAACAACATATATTTTCACCAACACATTTATCCATTGATAATATATTTTTATTACAAAAACATATTTAACATAAATGGAATATATATGTTGTATCATATTTATAAAAACTTATTTTTACCAATAAATGAATAAATTTATATTAATTATTATTAACAAGGAATTATTTATTTACATAAAAAAATATTGAACATTCAAAATAAATGAATCTTTTATAAAAAAATATATCTTACGAAAAAAATAAATTTATAAATTAATATTAACCTTAATTCTAATAATGTATTAAAATTTTAAAAAGTGATTGAGATAGGAAACAAATAAAGGGTGAGCTCATAAGTTTATTAAGAGTTACATAAAGCTGATATTGTCATTATTCAGTATGGATTAATCAATATGGAAGTATAAATAATATAAAGCTGTATATTTAATTAGAAACCTGAGTATAAAATATGTCCATGGATAATATCAATTTGGTAATCTCGTAAATAATAATAACTGAATTCATATGTAAGGAAATATTTAATATTGGATTTCATGATTTCAGACATCATGATATCTATATCATTAATTCCTTTTTCAAACATAGATTAATTAATGGGTATATATACAATAGAAACTCATTTATTGGTATCTTTCAAATTTTTCACATGATACATGTCAATGCATCAGGAGACTATCTATAATCGATACAAGAGATCACTAAAATTACAATATATTCTTCATATATTGAATGATAAATTAAATTTATAAAAAATATATACTATCAATATATATATAGCATATAACACATATTTTTCATATTTTCCCCAATCAAGGAACTAAAATTAATTATGATCCATCCTTTATAGAAATGATATATAGTTTCAGGAATAATAATCTAAATAATAAATTCAATATATATATTAAATATAAATTTAATTTAAATTAATCATAAGAATGTCGATATTTCAATAGAATGTTAATGAAGGAAAAATAAATCAATAGATGACATACGATCATTATAAAAGTTTATTTTTGTAGTAAAATATTATCATATAAAGGATAAATGAAATTGGAAGAATATATTTTAAAATTATTTTCCCTAAATATTTTGCTTTCCCAAATCAATAAAATATTATATAATAATAAAAATATTTAAAAATGGTTACATAAGTGGGAATTTATATTAACATTATATATTATAAAAAGAAACCATACCTTTTGAGTTTTTTGTAAAAATAGTTGGAAATTGACCTTTTGGGAAAACAATATATCATTTCATTAAAACCATGTAAAAATTCCTGAATATAATTAATTGTAACTAATAAATAATTTCTGTATTAAAATTAATTTTTAAATTTATTTTGAAAATAAGGAGATGGAAGAAACATATAGGTGATCAGAAATGTCAACAATGTCTACTTTTATTAGAAACATTACTCCAAAACTAGTAAAATGAGTTTAATAATTAATTGCCCAGAATTTGTTTTATAATGTTAAATTCCAAAATGTAGACGTATATAATTGACATAAAATTCAATTGGATAATAACACAAAATATTTCCTAATACAGTGGAAATTGGGTTAAAATCCATAATGTTATGTCTTACTCATCATGTATATAACCTATATTCCTAAAAATAAACACATATAAACTATATACAATTAAAAAAAATCAAAACTACTATTTTGTTGATTTAATTTACCATCATTATATATTTAAGTATGTAATAAATTTAGTTCACATTGGGGATTTCCATGATATTTTGTTCATATGTACATGATAACTTCATTATGATTCTATGGTAAATGAGGATATTGTTTCATCATATATAATATAATAATACAAAAAAATTATCATTTTCCTAAATAAATTTTACTAAAATAGTTTTGGTAGATTAACTATGACATAATCATGGTGAGGGTATGTCATATGTGTACATGGGAAACGTTTCAATTAGTCCATTATCATGATAGTAAGATGGTAAGTATTCTATTTATCCCTCCAGAATTATCATTATACTATAAATACCATTTAATTTCATTAAATAAGAAAATATATACCATCAATGTGATAAAACTATGAATGAATAATCACAACTCTTTGGGGCTCATTTAATCACGGTGTTTTGTGTTTTGTATATTGTCCTGTACAATGTCGTTTTAAAATAACACGATATAAAAAATTGGCATAAGAATGACTTAATTTTATTTGAATTCTTTTAGTAATTCCATATAATTATCTCTAATTATTTCAGGTAGACTATAAATAACCCAAATCATAGAAATACATTGGTGGATAAACCTACTAGGTGGAATTTAACACTATCCCTAGTAGCATCACATTTCTCAACATCCATTGGGGGAGAGTCTTGATTCAACAAATAATAATATATAATGATTCTAAAGGATCAGATTCAATGTATTTACTTGGATAGAAATAATAGTGAACTAAACATCTCAAACATAGATATTACATATTTTAGATAATTATACCTCATATTACACAAACACATTCATGAGGATCAGAATGGTATTGTGCCATCAGAATCATGGGAATAAAAAACTACTCTACAAGTGTTCAAAATCATCTCCCACATAGTACGGGACATCAATACCCATTCTTATAAATATAAAAATAAATATCTAACATTATAACCCATGGAAAATAAACATAAGAAAGGGTGAGATCAGAGTGTTGGGAAGGGAATACAAGTGAAATGCATAAAAATAACATGAACATAACGGTTATAATGTTGGCATAACATATGATGACAATACCCTAAAAATCAATGATCACATTATTAAGTCATTGAACAAATAATTTATGTTTGTAAGACAAGAATCATATGTAAAATTAAACATGATGATCCATGAGAGAATAATCATTACATAAGACATGGAATCATGTCATATACATAAGTATATAAAATAATTTTATTAGTAGTCAATAATAATAATATTATTAATAATTTTGGAATTTTTTACCCTCTAAAAAATTTGTATTTGCCAAGGTTCACTCCTAAAATTATAATAGTGGCCAAATACCCTTATTTATATAGGTTTACTTCCCCTGAAAATCCTATTTATCTCATGAAATATCAATCATTACCCAATAAATTCGAGGGATATATAAGGAAAACCCATTTTTTTATAATTTATCTTTTCTCCATGGATATAACATAACCAACAATCTCTTTAATAACATAACCACCATCATAAAATGAAAACCATAGATATGTGTGCCACATGATCATAAAACATTCCTCATATCTGAAAAAATGAAAATATATGGTTTTTAGAACACATTTATCATATCATAACCCATGAAAAGAGATGGTATTTATATGTCAATAATAATATCTAATCCCATTAAATTAAGTGAGTTTCGTAAAAAAATTCATCTTAGGGAAACATATTAAAAATAAATTGATTTCATAAAAATTTCATATTAGTAAACGTAATCCAATTATATAAATAGAAAATGGTTCCCTTGGATCACTTCCCTAGTAAATAATTTGAAACATCAAATGACGTCTTCTAACTTGTAAAATTATTTATGAAATGTATGATTATTAAAAAATTTCCATTAAAACTATCATTTAGAAATTATAAAAAACCTAAAAAATTCTCCAAATTATTTTCATTGAAAATAATATTGGAAGAATATAATGAGTCCATTGTAAATTTGTTAAACAATTCATCAAGAAAATAAAAATTTTAAATTTGAAAAAAACAATTAAAATTAGAAACATTTTTAAAATACATTTATTTGATGATAATGTTGGAACTATATAAAAGAATATTTAGTACAAAAAAATTTCATGAAAATATTAAATCTAATTAATGGTTTACATATTAAATCAATGATTTATTTCACATTCTTAGTAAATACCAAATTGGAATAGTTTGAAAAATAAAATGTTGACTCATTTCAAAAAATTGTTAAATTTAATTCATGTTGAAAACATTCATTAATATATAATATGAAATTTTTTAAAACTAATAGAAATTATTTTTAGAAAACATGATTTTTTATAGAAATCCATTTTTGTTTGAGAATCGAAAAAAATTAGGTTTTCCGTAAAAAAAATTATTTTGAACTCTTGAGTATATAGAGAGATGTAAATGTAAGGAAAAAAGTTTACTCAAATGGAATAAAAATATTATAATAAAATCGTTGTGTTTAAAGGTAAATGGATTATAATATTTCATCATTAGAATAATAATCATAAATATCCAGAAAAAAACAATGAGTTTGTATCATAAAAAACTTACCACAATAGTAATAATGAATTATATTCCCCATGAAATAACAAAATTAAATTAAACATCAAATATCATAAGAATAAAAATATTCATGATATTAAATGTAAAATTTTGTTTATATACACTATAAAAGAAGATAGTTGTATAACATGACATGTATATTAAGAAATGAAAATTGAAAAATAAATATATTACCACATTTGTCACATTCAACGAGTAAAACCCTAAAATAATATCATAAAATTGATATGTAAATACCAAAAAAAATCATCATATTATTCATAAAATAAATTCATGTAATGTACTGACACCACAAGGAATAAACAAGTCGGGAGTAATGAATTTATATCATGAAAATATAACTGAGATGCCAATCTACTATCATACGTCACAAATTACTTCATACATGTTCAAACCTCTTGTATAATAATTTTCTTCATAAATTTACTATAGAAACATTCTAATATGTATCATAAAAAATGTTTTTTAATTAAGAAATTTCATATCTAATTTGTTATCTTTTTCATGATAAAATTGCATTTCATGTAATAATTGCTTCATTTTTCATCCATGTGATTTTTTAGTTTTTTCAATCATTTTATATTGTAAATGGTTCTATAATTTTCATAATTATACCATTTATATAAAAAGGTAATATATATATTTTAAATATGTATATATGTTAATCCATTAAAGTTAGAGATAGAAAATTAAATACATTTTTCAAGGATAATGCTGACAATACGTAGACATGAAATTTGATTCCATTATATCGATTGATGAAATGTGAGAAATTTAAAAAATTAATACCCTTAAAAGGATATTTTTATGTCTTATATATATAATAGATTAGATAAAAATACCATAATTACCTTCCATGAAAAAGTTTTCTGAATAGGAATTATATTACATCATAAAACATTAGTCTATTGTACACACGAACGATATTGTCATATCCTCCATGAAATTGAAACAATGAAGGTATATGTTATATCATAATTTAAAAATACATATTATTTTAAATATAAAATATATATTAATTTAATCTAAGCTTATTCCAATACAAGATAAAAATAAATTAGAAACAAATCACATCGACTCGTGAGACAATATACTACAATACGCATGAGAAATATTATTATTTTCTATTAGGTTGGGAGGTAAGAATATAGGTGTGGTATTATTATTAATTATGTATAATAGTATAATAATTATTATATATAAATATTAAAACTATCATTACATTCATCTATGGGAGATGTTTATAGAAAAATAATAACATCAATTGGTGAGGAGGTAGTCCACCATACAGAAAAATGATCATTCTATAACCTAGTTGATGTAAGTTGATAAGGATATATGTTATGAAACTAAAATAATAACATATCAGTATATTGAAGTTAAAAATTTAATTTCATCAATAGGGTTTAAAAATAATTTAAGGATTTGGATGATGAAATAACATAAAATTCTCAATTATTATTAGGTCTACTAGGTAAAATACCCTAAGAGGGGGGCGAATCAGGGTATGAAAGATTAAAACTCCTTACCCTTTAGATCTATTTCATCAAAAAAACATCTCCCTTCTTCACATAATATCATATAAACTGAAATTAAATCATTCACATGACACAATGTTTTTAACATGGTTCACCCACAAAGGGTTATGTCTAAGGAAAATACATTGGTGATGTGTCTATGTGCCTATGTACCAAATAAATTAATACTCTCATTAAATTACATGTTTCGGTCTAGATCTTCTACAGCCCAATCACTACATTAAAAGTGTTTATGGTCTGCTCATTGCATTCCCAATGTTCACTAACTATTTCTATTCCTCTAGCTCATTGTTGGTGGGAAAGATCACTGTATTCCCCTTTCATTACTCAATGCACCTAGAAGGGATCCACTGACAGTTTTGGAATATATAGGTCCCTTTATTTGCATGAAATCAAGAAACCACAACTATAGGTATATTCTCTATATAATTTCCTTTTCACCTGTAGATGAATTCCACATTTCTATGTACTATTAGGTTAGTGTAAATTCCAACCATGAACTATTTTTGAGAGTTTGAAAGCTTCCTTGAGTCCTCTATGAACCACCATGCCTATCTCACAAACATCATAGTGGGTAAATTATGATGATCATCTACCACAATGAACTATGTCCAATTATGTGTTCCACTTCTCTTTCATGGACCACTTCTCTCATGGAGTGCCTCTACTTGCACTGTCACAAACTACCTTTGTGTATAAACTCCAAAAACTTCCCCCACATATCGATTCTCCGTACCGCCCCACTTCTTCCATAGAGTTATTCCTATTGGTACCACATTTTTATGTTCAAACATAATCCTTTTCATAATACAGTTCAGTGAAAAAATCATTGCGAAATTGTTTTCTACATAAACAACATCACCCTTCATAGAATTCTCTAATGCAAAATTCCTTCAGACTTCACCGAGTTCCCAAAGTGAAGAATTTATGTGATCGAATTATCTCTATTTAATAATAGTATTATGACTCTTTATATTTGCATAGATCCCCAAAATCTTCTAATCGTATATTACCTAAACCATCAATTTTTTATTTCCTTCACTACGTACCTCTTCCTCCCACGAACCCTACTTCCCTATGCCGCCCCTATACTGCCTCTCTTCCTTCACGATGGCCAAAATTATTGTCTCATTTTCATGAAAAATTACCTACCATTATTATCAAATAAAAGCATCATTTCCATGAATTAAAAACCATCCCATGTACCTAAATCGTTCATTGTACCTCTTGAAATCTTCCTACCGTAGGCTCCCCACAAACTATTCACGTAAAAAGTCGTCTCCTTGCACTTCATGGTTCCCTTCCTTCACTGATTCCCTTATAAATTCCAAATAACACCATATGAATTCTCTGAACCTGGATTCATTTTCCTCATAATTTGTTCCCCTATAAGTAAATCATCATTTTCCAGAAACCAAACACCTATTTTTTAATCCAAGAAATTTGTAAACACTAGGAAACTACACCACCTTAAAAAACTGCTTCAGTAAACCCCACTTGTGCTCCTTCACGGTATTCTCAATATTTAAGTAAAAAAAATCGCACCCAAAATATACCTATGGGTCACCATGAGGCATTTTTACCCAACAGTTATGGATGATACCTCTTCTTCAAACAAAATCATTTTTTTTGTAGCAAAAGCATTAATAGGTTGGAATTATAAACAAAATAATGCCTCAAATATCATATGAGTGATTTAATGAAGTTATTTGTGTATATTTTAATAGATACTATCGAATTTCAGCTCGTGGTGTGCATAGTGGATGGGGAGGACTTTTATTATTAAGGTGACTATCACACATCTAATTTTGATGAAGGAAAATGTGTGCCCACATTTTTCACATAAAAAGGGTCCAAAAGTGTAATTATCAAAAAAAATATGTTATAAAGAATAAATATTTACATAATTATGGTTTTGGGTATATTTATAGGTAATTTACCCCCTTTATATTTTTGTTTAACCCCCCCCCCCCCCCCCCGATGAACCCATTTTTACCATAACATCCATAAATAATTTTTACTATTTTTATATACATTATGCTAAAAAAATTAGTTAAATGTATTAAATAATATAAATTATGATAATTATAAATACATAATCCATTATATCTAATCACATTCCCATATGACAAAAACAATCAATTTAATATTAATCTAATCGACATGAAACAAATCAATTTTCCAAATAGAAAATATTTAATTGTTTATAAATATTGTATCAATATTCAATAACAAATTAATTATAATTAACAAAATTATATATATATATATATATATAATTTAATTAATTTTTAATTTAATAAAATATTATAATTTTTATGATGTTTTATAATTCATTAAATGAAATGAAAATTCTTAATAAAACCTGTTATTTTTCATAGTTCATTGAAAACATTATCTATTAATAAAATTTTATAAAATATAATCCAACATAGATTATAAAAATATTTTTCAAGATCGGGATTCATTATTTCAAATACACTATTAAGATAAAAAAAATTAAATTCAATATATTTCTACAAAAGGAGATAGGATATCTTTTATGAATAATAATGTTTCTAACGATAAAATCATGATTTATAATTATCTATTGTGTTGAAATACATATTATTAATTTTAAAGAAATTGATTGAGTATATAATATTCTAATTTCATTAAAATAATTAAAAATTGTATCTTTTTTAATTTATTGTGAAGAATTTCATTTGTTCACATAAATTTATTTTTAGAATATTATTTCCACTACTTTAAAAGATTTTTTATATTCAATTTTAATTAATTGGTCACTAAATAATTCATTATATTTACATGTTTCACCCGTATATTTTAATAATGTTTTTAATCCAATTAATACCCACCATTCCAATGGATATCTGCTAGTAATAAAATTGATGAATAATATTTTAATAGTATGTAAAATTTTGTTGAAATTCGGTATTTCATGTAACCCAATGTAAACTCATTATTGCATGTAACACAAGGTAAAATTAGTGTTTTCTAAATCCCATGATAATATATCTTGTTTTGTTTTTTAAAATTACATAAATTATTAAATTTATTTGAAAAAATAATTTCAAATATTATCAGGGTGTTATATTCTACCACATTAAAATTAATTACATTGTAAAATTTTTCACTACAATAAAAAAAATGTGTACTTATATTCAAATACGTCCTAGGTTTGCATGTAGCTTCTACAGAAAAATGTTTTACCAATGAAAACTAACCATGATAGTGGTATTAGTTTTTATAAACAAATCATCATGATCCAAAATCAAAACTGATTGTTCCATATAATAATGTTTGTGATCCAGTGGTAAAATCTATTCATAATGTACATGTGAATTATCATGTATATACATCCTCAAGAGATATACATGGGCCACATCATGGAATTTAGAGTGGTTTTTTTAAACAGCATTTGATAATCTATTATCCTGATACAATTAGGAATTTCAATATGACCAATATATATAGGGAAAAACATTCCTTTTTATAGTAAATTAAATTTAATACTTTAGATATCAATTGATCAATATCCACTTCAACTCTGACACTATACAATTAACATTCATGTTGATTTTTAATTGCCTAAAACACTAGAATCATCATAAGACCCATGACTCATTCCATCATAATCTAAGAATTTCCTAAAAATTATGGATAATTTATGTAAACAAATAAAATATAATCGTCATCGTTTGGTATTCCATAAATATATTAATATATGGCTCTACCAAAATAATCCTGAATAAAATTGTATCACATATATTAGAATAATTTGATCTCACATCCTTCCTCGATCAAATTAATAATCATTTCAATAACCATTAATGTCTCAAGAAAATATATCATAATCACATCCAATTTTTATAATAAAACCATATGTACTTCAAAAATATAATTCAATATTTATTCATTAAAAATTCTCTTATCATATAAAAATACATTTCGATTAAAAATAATTTTTCATCCTTGCACTAATATATGATCATAAGTTCATCTATAATATCATCATTTATTTTTCGCTGTATAAACTATATAAATAAATTTCTTAACCTCAAATCTCATAAAAGGATACACAAAAATATTTCCTTCTATGTCATTCATACAAAATATAACATGAAATTCCCCACTATTGAGATCTCTAATTAGATTTATTCACTTAAGTTGTGTTTATTACCTTACCATTATCTTTTTATATTGTGTATAGAGTTTTTTATATCTTGTCATTAATATTATCCCTTGGATTATGAAATTTATTTTTATAATTCCCAACTCATTTAATTTAAATCACTATAGTGTGTGTGGTATATTCAGTTGATCTTTCTCTCAATTCATTTCATTGATTGGACTCTTCACGTCACATAAATGTTATTTTTCATTATGGAAAGGTTTACAAAAAATTTAAAACCCACTTCCTACTTTTAGAAACTCCCATGATTGATTATTCATGCATTTGTAGCAAATAGGTTTTTCAAATTTCCTTTGACCATGTGATTTATTCAATTTCTCACGTGGCTGAGTATTCTTTTTTATATGAAAACCATGGGAACTTTGAGAATATCAAATTTAAATTTCAAAGTTTAGTGAAAATGGAATATATTATTCGTATATTCTCAATTATATTATATATAATTCTTTTATATGATTTTTAGGCCATGAAATAAATGATGATATTTTCATTCAGATGATTAAACCAGAAGTGTACCATGGAAGGCTTGTGCAACTAGTTTCATAGGTACCACTAGATTCGTATTACTTATATATAATTAAAATTAATTTCATCTTCCTACATGTAAATATAATGTAAGGTAATTACATACTGAATAATATCCCCTTAATATATTTCCTTTTGATAGATTCAATTTCATTTTGTTCCCTCAAGTTCTTAACTAGAGTCGTCCACTAACCTATATCATGGTCCAAATGAAAACATTCCAAAATGAATTTTTCATGGTCTATAAACTAAATAATAGAAAATTTATTTTCAACTGTACGAATACTATTCTCAACAACTAGAGGATTCACATAACCTCTTAATGAAGGTGAAAGTTTTAACATGTTGGAATAAATAGTACATTAATTCCACCATTGATAATTTGGGAGATTATCATTATTAATTGCTGGAGAAAGTTATGTGACAAAATAAAAATTATTTTCCATTAAATTTCTTATAATGTATTTTCAACCAAAGAAAAACCATTGAATTTTCATCCTCACTCAAAATTATCATGGTAATCTATGTTTGAATTCATATAATAAAAATATACAATTTATTATGATAATCAATAATCCTCATAAAAAATTATATAAAGATAAAAAATATTTTATTGGAATTATATATTATAAAACCAACTTTAAAGTGAATAGATTATTAGGATTAACATATTTTTTTAATGGTTATTATTTAATTCATTCATGATGGTTCACAAAGTGTTTATGAATTTTCAAATTGTACCCATGTAGAATAAAACTAGGTGTGCACTATGTAACAATCAAGTCTAGATCAATGAACCATTTTTTGTGTTATTAAATCTATGTAAATTTGTTCCAGATCTACATCCACTTTTAGTAACTAGATTGGGATGTAATTTCATTGAATCAAATCAAAAAATTCATTACCATAATTCAAGGATGTTTATCTATAAAATGAATCATCCATAAAAATATCCTTATGGACCGTATAAATGTTTTTAAACCAATTTTCCAGAGATTAATTGAACATTTCTATTTAAACCTACAATAGACACCCAAAATTTTAGAAAATAGATATCATATATTAATAGATTAATATTTATTACGTTTCATAAATACATTCCAATGGACGATAATGGTATAGTGAATTTAGAGACTCGGTATAAAATAAAATTTTTTGTGAGAGATCATCAAAGCCCCCCCACAAATATCTACACACATATTAATATTCTTATACACACACTAAAATAAACCATTATTGAATGCCAGGGGAAAGAAAACATAATAATTTTTTAGATTAGATGAATAGTAAATATAATTATGATTAATAAAAAACATAATGTGAGCATAAGAGTTTACGAACAAGAGCATAACATATGAAGTCTATACCTTGGATATTTAAAAAAATATTATGTTGTTTAATAAATATTTGTAATCCATAATACATGAATCATTAATAAATCAAGGAAAATAAGCCATCAGAGCATACCATTAACATAAAATAAGGAATTTAAAAAAATAAAACGGTTTATAATATCATTTTATTATTAGTAAAGGATCATTTTGAAAAATATCATAGTATAATGGGTTCACTCTAAAAAACATCATAGAGGTAAAGGATTAATTTAAAGACTACCATAGTGGAAAATATCCCACACTAAATAGGGTTTAGTTCCTATTGGAGTCCTATTTTTCTCATGAAATATCAATATTTACTCAATATAATGGAGGGAGACATAGGTCCCAGCTATATTTAGTTATAAAGTAACCACATTCTGTGGTTATAAAATAACCAACATCATTTTTTATTATATAACCATCACCACATTATAAAAACAAGATATAAGTCTTCCACAAGATCATATAAATTTTATCATATTATAACCCACGAAAAAAATGAGCTTCATAACACATTTATCATAGTGGAAACCATGAATGTAAATAGCCTTAATAATTCATTAATCATATCATACCCCCTGAAAATAAATTTGTTTCATATAATATTTCATTATATCATGACCCATGTAAAATAAATGGGTTTCATAAAAATTTCCATAACCGTACACAATCCATTTTGAGAAAGAAAAATAATGTCATCCTTAGATCACAACCCCAATAAAGTATATTTAAGATAAATGGATATCATATAATAAGGGAGATTATTTTGAAAAACAAAATTGGTATTTTTTTTGAAACATTCTTTAATTGTTTAAAAAATTTATAATATAAAACAATTTAAAAATTCAGCTCTTTTAAAATATCCTTGGAATCTTATAAAGAGAACTTTAAAACCCATTTTAAAAAATTACTAGGAAATTAATTGATTCACTATAAAAAACATTTTTTGAAACATGATTCATTTTAAAAATCTTTTTCATTGAAATTAATATTTTAAATTTATAAAGAAATACTTAAAATAATGATTGGTAATGATGGTGAAAATATTGTAAATGATGTAGTCATTAATATAGTTTTTTTAATAAAAATATTCTTCTTTACTATTGATTGTATGAAAAATTTGAAGATTAACATTGAAAATTTTTTATCATAAAATACCCATATGTTAATAAATTTCATTTTTTTAGATATGAATCATATTATTTCAACATCAGAAGCATAAAAAATATGATTCCCTATAAATAATGTGATTATATCATAAAACCATCACCATATCTGTAATATTGAATCATAAGTCCCTTGAAAGAATAAAATTAAATGAAACATAAAATTACATTAAAAAAATTCTTGATATTAAATTTCAAACAAGATTTATATGCACCTCATCAAAGAAGATAGGTGCATAACACAATGTTTGCCTCGCTAAAGGAAAAATGATAAAAATAATCCATTATCACATTGATATAATTGAAAACATAAACCCAATTAATGTGATATAAATAAATATATGTATGAATCAAAAAAAATATTAATTCTAAAATACAAATAATAGTTAGATTTTCAATATATACACTATATCAAAGAAGCATGTGTTTAATCTAGAATTTATCTCACAAAGAAAATAATGGTGAGATCGAAATATCACACCTTAAGTATTGTAATACATTGTACAGAATTGAATTTCATGTATAATAAATATTAGTTTTCTGAATATATATTACCTAAATATAAATAGATGTATCATAACATATATTATTTACATATGAATTTTCAATAATTATGTTTCAAAAATTCATTGTAAAAATTATATTTCGAGTACTAATGACTTTGTTTTACACGTTGGTTTTGGTTTCATATTTTCAATATATTTACAATAATCAATTTTTATTCATTTTAATAATTTCAATCCTAATTTTAATATAATATGTGTTTATTTTATATTTATTAATATTATTATATTAATTTTATTGATAGAAAATGAAATACCCCAATCATAGAGACGGTAGGTCGTACCTATGCATGAACATTATTTTAATTTTCACGGAAGATGAAATTAATGATAGGTATATAATATATTAATATTAAGGATTTTTTCATATATTCATTTAATTTCTTCAAATTTATCTGTTGTGCAAATTGTTGGTGGAAAACGAATCACATTGTTTTGTCATATAGTAGTGAGCCAGACACTTGAACAACCTTATTGTATGCCCCATAAAGTGAAAAGTAAGAAGTTATATGTGATATAATAATTAAATAATTATTATTATGTGGCAAGTATTTTATATGTTAATTTAATCTATAATTATTACCATCCAATTAAAACAAACATGAAATACACATCACACTAGTTCACAAGCTTGTAGTTTTCTATACAAATGAGTGACGTTATTATTTATCAATGAGTTTGGATGTATGAATTTATTATTTGTATTATAAATTAATAGATATAATAATATCATAAATATAATATATAAACATTCTATAAATCATTACATCCATCCCTGATTAGTTGCGATAAAAAATGGATAACATTAGTTCACGAGGAGCCAGTATTCCCTATAGACAAATAATGACACAATTTTCTATGTGATGGTATTGGAAAGATAATTAGGTTTTGAAATTTACATAATAACATAAGAGTATATTAAATAAACTTATATTATTATATTAGTATATTTTTAATTATAATAGAATGAGTTGACAATGAAATAATAAAAAAAATATATGGTTAGGGATATTAACTCTTCTTCATCAACTTCTTTTGGATTGCACCAAAAGTATTCTTAGGATTGATTTGTGACAAAAATAATTATTCTAGTATTATATGATGTAATTGAGGAAATTATTTGGTAAGATGTTGGTCATGATACTGGGTTTTGAATGTGTAAGTAGGTGAGGGGTGGGGTGGCCTTTTATAAGTGATGTGAGAGTCATTCTTATAATTTTGGTAAATAAACTAATGCACCCACATTTTTTACATTATAATAATATAGTAAATGTTACATTAATTTATAATAGTGGATATGATGAATTAAGATGAAAAAATGGTTTTTGAAAAATTTTATAGGTCAATTTCCCATATATTTTTATTTTAACCCACCGTAAACCTATTTTATACTTGACTACAACATTTAATTTTTAATATTTTTTATGTTCATTAGGTTAAAAAATTATGTGGATATTTTAATATAATATTAAATTATCTTATTATATATATATATATAATAAATTTTCCCAAATTTCCCACACATAAGTGCAAAAAGTTATTTAATAATTATCGTATAAACTAAATTAAAGGTGGATTTCCAAAGAGAATTGTTGCAAAACATTTAAAAATATTTTATCTAAGAATTAAGTATTAATTTTATTCCAATGAACTAAATAGTCATTATATATATGTATATATATATAACTGAACTAATTTTTCTTTTAAAATCATCTTAAATTAGCTTTTATTTTCTTATTTTCTTTAAGAGGAAAAATAATTCTAAATAAAAACTGGGGTTTCACACTATTCCTTGAAATGATTATATTCTTTGAAAATTAAAAAAAAAATTATTTTCCATGATATTTTTAAAATGTTGATTTAAAAGGTCAATTAATTTTTTCTAAATAACATCTCTTAAATTCAAAATAAGTATTGAAGAAGCAATAAAACATTTTGTTGTCAAACATATAATTTTACATGTAAAAATGGATTTATTCTTATCCCCTATCTACAAAATAGATAATATGGATGATAAATTATTTTATTCAGTATATAATACATTTATGTCATTAATATCATTCACAAAAACAGATTTATTTAATTTATTGTCATAAATCATATTTTTCTCCATAAATATTTCATCTCAGAAAAATATTTCCTTTATTTTCAAATGGTTTTTATTTTGGTATATCTCTGTGTTGGGTGTAACATAAGAGACACTCATTGTTTTATGTAATGAATTCTAAACTTTGTGTTCCATTTATGAAATGAAAAAATTAATTTTTTTTATAACACAAAATATCAAAAATATTACAATGTCATGGGGTGTTACATTTCATGTGCGTGATTTCCATCCATTATAAAATGAAACATTATATCTAATATCTTTACAACACATTGATCCATTTATCTCAACCAAGAAATGCCTAATTATCTTATAAACATCCTCATATAGGAACTCTAGGTACTATTCTTCCTAAAATACCATTCCAAGTGTAATTATGAAGGTATCTAAGGGAGTCCTACTGAAGAAGGTTTAATCATCCCACCCAAACTCTTTCAATAAAATTATTCAACCTTAGATAGATATATTGTATTAATCATGAAATAAATAGTTTATTCCCTAAATATACTGAAATTTTATTATGATTCTTCAACTAACTTTATCCAACCTTTTTTCCATTAAATGGAGATTGAAGATATCATAATTGCATACGTGTGGACTAATGCCTCTACATAGCAATCAAATTCATTTTCCATAACAATTTTTAATGTCTTCTTATTATGATGGTTTTAACATTAATATATGATATTTATGAAATGTATATGATCATTTATTTATAATATCATATCTTACTTGTTTGGTTTTTATTTATTAGAAAATGATTGTGTTGGTCAGGAAAACATGTGGACCACCACCACATCAAAGATATGAGATTCATTTTTTATTTCCAATTCAATAGTATGGTAATAATTATAGATTCATTGAATATATGATATTTATATTATATAATAATTTATATATAATTTTTTTGTATTATTAAACATTCTTTTTTACCATCCATCAAAAGTTGAAAAAAGTGTTCAACCGTACGTATGGCCTACCATCTCCATGAAGAATAAAATTAATTTTTTTGTCAATATATTTTATATATGAATATAAATATATGGACATATATAATGAAAACATATTATATTTATATTAGGATTTACATTTTTCATACGATGGATTAATGATCAATGTACATGTAACAAGTATGAACCTAGAATTCACTCATATATTTATCCATTAAATTTTGGTACAATTTTATTTTATAGAATTAATATGGATGCCTAATAATTTAGTGAAGGTATAGTGGGTGACTAGGGCTGGATTGGATCCCAAAACCAGGTTTTCTGGATAAAATGGCATTTCCACATGGTGAAAATATACCATGTGAGGTATGATGCACTGCTAGATTAAACCAAGTGAGGATAGACATGGGGAAGTTGGAGGGATCATAGTTTCACCTAACCTTAAAAAATATGTTGTACGGTCCTAATAGAATGTCTTCAATTTTGAAAGTGGAGATTCACATGGATAGAGAATTGTTTCCCCAACTGTGGGGCCTAATCATGTAGTCTTCCCCTCTTAACGGCTATCTATGCATGTTTTTTTCATAGTTTTGCTAAACATCATCGACATACCTTGTAAAGGATAATTTTTCAATTAAAAAATAGTTTATCCATAAAAATATCATTAAATTTAACATATCATCCGACATATATATTTCAGGAGAGGTAGCCCCTTATTTCTCCCATTTTAAATAGAAAACTATTTTATTCTATGATTTTAGCTTGATCATCCTTTTGATGTCTTGCATGATTATCGTTCATCTCATTGCATACACACTGGTTAGATTTGTATTTATTTTTAATAATTCATCACTAAATTTTCAATCAATGAATCCATTTATTTGAAGTATCATCTACCTTAATTTCAAGGAACTTATCTATTATTATGATTTCCTCCATTCCAAGAAAAACTAGAGGTTAGTACTAGATCAAAAGAGTTTTATGAATATGATGTAGTTAGTCAATAAAACATCCCTCATTTCCATGATTTTTTAAATTGTTGTTCCATCACATTGATTTCATCAGTCTTGTTATATTGAATTTTTATGACATTATTGTGGTCATTTAGATCGTGTTCTAAGACCCTATATGTAACTATTAATCATTGCTGGTGGTTGCGTCCACTAAATCGAGCACCCCATGTAGGGTGCAGTACCATATTGCGGTTTTCAGTGTTCTGACACCTTTGATTTATCATTCAGGTGTTCTTGAGGTTGACCAATATAATGGTAAGTATTTTCATATTAAATATATATTGATATATTTAATGGATAGCACCAAGTAGAACCACACATGACCTTCCAAAGGGAAGTGCATAAATCGTTATAAATCAATGAGTAATTAGATGGAAAGTTTGTTTTATTTAAATTAATTGGAATTATTTAATGAAATGAATAGTTATTTCATGTTGTATGACCCTTTTCTAGTCACTTGGGAGAGTGGAATATTGATCTAATATTAATTATTATGGATTAAATTAATTAATGAAGTTGTTGCATACACCATGTCCTTGTCATACTAATGAATGGAAAGGGATTAAACATTATGAAATATTAAAATGGATTAATTATTATACTACCTAATTGATTAAATTAATTACATTTATGGTTCCTAATTACATATGGACCTGACATCATTACAGGGGTGGTTTGACTCCGGTATGATTTTGGATTCCAAAAGAATTCATTGACAACTCAGGGACACCATTTCGGTTCAAGGAGTTCAGTTGACTTTATTTAAACCTAACTTGGGACATCATCCTATTATATCAATGGATTCTAAATATGAAATCATAGGATCCCTCCATTTCTATTACCTGTTTCTTGGATACATCATGGATTCTATAGACATGATGTTACTTGGATATATCCTTGGTCCAGGCAAAAGACTATTGAATTTTTTCCTTGGATATATTCCTTCAAATCATTTGGATTAAAGTATTGTAGAATGGCTTGGGTGATGCTTATTGGTTTACACTATTATCCCTTTAGCTAGAATGCATTTACTACTAAGTTGGAGAACCTTGATGCCTTAGTTTCATTGGTTATTACCTTGGCACCCTTTCATAATTAGTATCAATACAGTTCTCCATGATACATATTAGATTCATTATAACTACTACCATGATGTTATGATTTTACTAGTTATTCCTCACATGAAAAATATATACACTATAATATTATTAATTAAGGTATAGTTTATATTTTCAATCACAGTAAAATGGATGAAGTAGGTATTTGGGTATTTACAATACTGTACTACTTTACTTTTATATATTCATGATTGCACACCGGTTCAGTTTATATTACACGACCAAGATTTTATTGACACCATTGGTAGTGACCTATTGAGATTTATATCTCACCCTATCTAGGAACCAATATTACCTGAAAAAATTATATGTATCTAGGTGTTGACAAAGGAAAGCATGTCAATTTAGACACTTGATTTCATGTTGCATAGAATGGAGCAATTAAAATATGATTGAGAGTCAACTCATCATTTTGGGGATTTTTTTTGGATACTCTTTGATAATTTGGTATATCATGGGTTTGTACTACTTCTATCTATGTTTTCCAGTTTTCTAGTGATATTTTATATACCACACCCATTTGATTCTTATTATTATTAGTTATTCAAAATTTTTTGGATATTTTTTATTACTTCATCCTTCTTTTGATAGGGATTCTATTTAGTTATATTGATTCCACTATTTATATCATATTTTTATATTATACTAAAAAATTTAACTCACTAAAGTTATGAGGGAATATTCTCCCCACAAACACACCCTGGGACCACACTTCTTGTCAGAAGACCCTAGTATTTCGGGAGATGCACTTGCGATCATGTGTCCGACTAGTCTGGAATACTACTAAATGGAATATGGGTGAACAATGTCCCCAAGTGGTATCAGAGTAGTTCCATTATTTCATTATGATTTGGAAAAAATATAGTTGAGATTGTGAATTCATGGAACTTGTTATTTAGTTATGATTCACCATCTTGAACCCATGATCTAGGTAATGTCCTAGTTTCTTGAATTACAATTGCTGCTATGTTGTTTATATTACAGTTGATATCATTTCGCCATTGGTTGAAGACCATACTATGTGGTGTTGTTAATTTTTATTCTTATTATTATTTTATTTCATCCTTGTCCTAATGATATGATGGAAAGGGTTTTTGTTTCAAGAAATCTTACAGGCACCTAGAATTGAAATTTCATTCATATTTCCACGAAATAAAGGGGATTTTCACTGATTCATGTTATTTGATGTTCGTTTTAATATTTAGTGATATTGTGGTAGATATATTATTCCATTGATTTTACATTGATGAGGTTGAGTGATTGTTAGTTTCAATTCATGAGGTGTTAGGGGCCCTCATTGGTTGGGATTCCCAATTTATCCTTTTGATCCATAAGATTAATGCCAAATGGGTGTCACATTCAGTGATATGAAGTATGTTCCCTAATTCACTAGGAATGGTTATCTATTAGAAACAAACTATTTTATATGGAAATAAGATAATGAAACCTGATATTGAATCATGTCTTTTCATATTAAATTTTGTCACCTCTTTATCCCACCATGTCATGTTTATGAATGGTATAGGAGGGAACCTGTAAATTGAATTCAAAATAAAAAGAATGTGTTTCTAGTAAATGATGAGGAATGGTATGCTTGGACCATCATATACTATAAATCCAGAGGTTTATATATGATTATATACCAATACCTGGCCTTAAAAATGGGTTGTTAGGTTAGTATACACTGGTTTGTGATCCCTCTTCTTATAATAAAATTCAGTTAGTGTTGCAATATATATTCTCAAATATTCTTATGAGGTATTTTCATCACATTTATAGACAAATTTCACCCCAAATTATTCAATTTGGGTTCCATGAAGGTGTTGAAGACCATGATCTTGATACAGTGGGCCCTAAGCTAAGTCTTACCTCAATGAGTGCCAATTGAGGCACCACATCTTATACCTAGTATGGGAACTAACCCTAATGTTAAAGATATTTTTATAAATATGATATAGTCCATGAATGTTTTCGATAAATGGAACCTATGATGGCTGATCTGACCCATGAGTTTCAGCAACAACATTGTTCTACCATCTTAGGTGATGGTGGTCCATAGGCTATGGAGTCTTCATTAGAGGACACCACTTCTATTTTTTATGATTTTATGATGCCTCTAGAGTTAAAGTTCAATTTAAAAATTACATGACTCATGGTTTGTCCAAGTGACAGTGGGATGTAGTTATCAAAGATGGTCTCCATCGTGTCATGGTATGAGCTGGTTTCCCAGTTATGTACTATGATCAATTCTTCACTTAGACACTAATACCTGTGATATTGATTGAGTTCATTCATCTTGAGTCATGTTCTTTGTTACATAAGGAATTCTTGGTGAATTTCACTATGTTTAGGTCCTTCAAAAAGATTTAATAAAGTGATGATATTTCTCATGCTATATGTTTTGATGATGGGCTTCAATATTCCATCTATTCACAGGTGATTTTGTTCCTCCTACCAATTGTTTATAAAATACTAAATTTTGATCTTATCATTTAGTGTAATATTATATAGGGTGATATTAACTAAAATAGAGTTCAAGTGTCATGTAATGAAAATAGTTCTTCCGATAGTAGAAAGTGATCTCTCGAGGTTTATCATCAGGGTAGTGGAAGCCAGGACAACTATGTTGGTTGCTCGGCAGTGAATCACTAATGTGGATGAAATGGGATATTAAAGCATCAATGTGATATAGAACCACTAAAGTGTCGATCTTTAAATAGTTTGGGGAATATACAGATATTTTCTTTGATAATTCCATCAGCTTATAGAGGAATAGGATCCATAAATACTCCACCAAATGAGGTGGGTTCTTTTACACAGTGTCAAGAGGGGAGTTTGAGTAGCACCTATAGGACATGCTAGGATGGAGGTCATCACTATGGTAGCCATACATCTGGTCACTAGTGGATCTAATAGATCAGTATTCATCATGGTGGCCTAGTTGTGGCATAGGGTCATGGATCTATTTTGTTGTATGATTTACTACTGATACCTAACGACCAGGCTTCTGGAACATCTATATTACAAGGAACTATTCTCGTATCCTCCATTATTTTACATAATTTATTACATATATGTGATTCATATTATTTTTTCTTTTCATCTATCATGGGATATCCCAGTCTAGTACTATAGTTCTATTGTAGTGTTATAAACATAGATAAACCATTTGGATTATGGTTAGAGGGAATACGACAAGGTAAAGATTGTCCCCTTATTCTAAGTAGTTACCGTTTATTATGGGACCTATTTTTCCTCAAAATTATTGTCTTTTATGTTATTATCTGGATATATTGAAGGGTTTTGTATCACACCTTTATAAAATTCTATCAATGAAGGGTATCGTTTACATCACTAAAAGACAACTGTAATATTGAAAATGTTGAGTGGTATATCTTGGACAGTAGTCCTAGACAAGATAATAATTGGATAGGTGGGGGACCTCCCAGATTGGAAATCTATTCATAGTGGGTGAAGTTTGACAACAAGAGGAATTTAATCCAGTATTAGATCATTTCATGGATGTAATTCTTGAGTATTTTTTGGGAATATAACTTTAATGATATGTGGAGTCTACAATTGATTTTTTTCTAGTAGTAGGTCCAGTTTCCATTCCTCCTATAGTATTGAACCCACATAACTCTAGGTGGACAAGAAATAATAGATTATTTGTGGGAAAATTGTTTTATTATTCCCAATACTTCCTCTTGGGAGTTTCTAGTTGTTTTTTCAAGAAAGTGGATGAGAACCTAGATAAATGCATGAGTTGCAGATGGTTGAATGATCTTACAATCCATAACAGGAATACACTACCTCAAATAAATGATATATTTTTCACCTCTTAGGAAAAAGGGTCTTTTAAAAAATAGACTGGATATTCAGCTATCATCATGTGAAAGTCATACTGTCAAAAATGCCTCATAAAATATTCTATTGCAAGTATTTTTTATTTGCGTACATTATTATGTCAATCAGTCACAAGAACGTGCCTTCCTTTTTTATCCATCAAATGAATAGGTTGTCTGACCACTATATAAATTCGTTTGTCATAGTATTGGTGGATGACATCCTAGGTTATTATCTGGATAATATCATTTACTCTAGGAACCTTGGTATCATTTTTAGTACACTAAGAGAGAATCAGCTTTATCCCAGGCTTAATATGTTCCACATCTGGATGGACAAATTTCACATATTCGGATATATTATCTCGACGTTTGGAGTCATTGTTGACCCAGAGAAGGATAGTATAGTGGTTTCTGGGGAGCATACCAATAAAATGTTTGATATACGGAGTCTCCTGGGAGTGGATGTATATTACAGGTGTTTTATAATTAACTTCTCCCTCATTGATTAACCACTTACTCATTTTACAATGAATATTGTTATATTTTTGGGGTCCAAAGCATGTTATAAATCATTTAATTCGATAACACGAAGGCTCATATTGATGCTGATACATGATCTAATATAGATTAGAAAAATATATACTGTCTCTTGTGATTCATCATGAATTTCCTTTGGAGTAGTACTGATGGAGGAGGACATAGTTTTTCTTTACGGATCTCAGCAGTCGATGCCTTGGGATGTAAAGTACATGATGCATGACCCTGAGAAAGCTTTAGTCACCCATTTATTACATTACTGGATACATTACCTATTGGGTGACTAAATTTTGGTGTATAAGGACCACAAGAGACACAAATATTTTTTTAGACAGCATTACGTGAATATTATATATTCAATATTGATTGAATATCTTTGTTCCTTAAATTTTTATCATGCTTATACACATATAAATGGGAAATATAGTCATAAATGTGATGAGTCCGAAAAAATTGGAAAATTTATTTTGAGAATATAGTGAAGAGTGGAAATTGATGGCCCCATTTTCTGAGATGCATGTGGTTTTCCACGATAATCCAGATGATTATTTCTTCTCAGACAGGATAGTTACATCTTCCCTTATTAAGAAGGTAAAGAGTAAATAATGTTATGATCCTAGGGGATTGATTCTTCATGATAGTATTTTATGTGTTTACCCACCTCTGTATTGGTCTATAGATAGAGAAAACATCTTACATATACATGGGCGAGTCTATGATCCTACAAATATGATAGCAGAGTTTTTGCATTATTCCAATGCTTCCTGGTTCTAAGATCTTCTAATAATCTCCAAAATGTATCTAGACATGGGACTCCAATATTTTTTTGAAGGAATAAATTTTTTATTACAATATTCATCGATGGGTGTTCCACCTACTAGTAGTTGAAGGTAGAGCACCAAATTCATATAGGCTTGTTAGATCAACTTTTTTTATCAGAATAGAAATGGAAATATTTTTACATTAACATTGATATCAGTTTACCTCGGTCTCTTAATGATAGAGATGTGGTATGGGTTATCATTGACTGATTAAAGAATGTTTCCCACTTCATTCTTATTAGGGATACATTCATAGTAGATTATTTGGGAATATATAATGTTTGTGAGTTCAAAAGGATAATTCTGGTCCCTTATACCATTTTTAGATGTGGTTGTCTTTTTAGGTCACAATTCTGGAAGGGGTGGTAGAAGGATATGGATATAAATGTGTTTCTAAGAACAACCATTCACCCTCATACTTATGTATATTCAAAATGGATGATAAATGATTTAGAGTATATGTTCTAGTCACAAGTACAAGATTTTGTAAGTTCTTGGGAGAAGTATATCTCTCTCATCGTGTTTTCCTATAATATTCACATATAGATGAATATTCATATTGATTATTTTGTGTCCTTAAAGGGTATCTCATTCTATTAACCCATTTCTAGATAGAGGTATGTGAGGTAGCCATATTTTCTCATCACCTCAACTAGGATCCTTTTTGGAAGTTCCTTGTTATAAAGAAGTATTTGCCTATATTTAGTCTACAAAAAAATCTTATATTGATCACTGCTTAGGACCTTTATAGATTGAGGTCGGGGACTATATTTTATAGTATATATCTCACATAAAAAACAATATATAGATACCATGTAATGTGAAGATATATTTGTGATTTTTGGAAAATTCTATATACTAGGGAGAGTCATGATGGTAGCCTATCGATTTCTACTACCTCAGGGGTATCTTGACAAGCATGAAATCTTCCACATTTTATAGCTTCACTGATATCATGACAAACTATCTCGCACATTTGATCCTAAGGAATTTGATTTATATTTTGATGGTTATTTGAGGAGTATCATATATGAATCATTGACCAATGCACTAAAGATAGTTGAGGCCAGTATGTCCCTCTTGAAATTTTGTTTTTGAAGAATATCCATATACTAGAAGAGACATAGGAGTGGGAGGATAACATATGTTTCTAGTGGAAAAAGTTACTCTAAGAACGTGATTCAACACCCATGGAAGGTGAATCCAAGGATGATTTCCTTTAAAGAGGGAAGACTATAAGAACATGTTTTTCACTCAGGTATGGATACATTAAATTTTGGTATAAATTTATTTTATGAACCTAATATGTATGTATAATTAGTTAGTGAATGTATTATGGGTTTCCATGGATTGTTCAAATCCTGTATCCAAGGTTTGGGGGATAGAATTTCATGTCTCTTTTTTATAATAAACCTTGTGAGATAGGCCGCATGATTAGATTTAACTATGCGAGGTTGGAAAATGTAATGTAGGTGGGAACATAGTTTGACCTAACCATGCATAATGTTCTACATGGCCATGTGATAATTTCTGCAATTTTATAAATGTAGTTTCACATGTTTGTCACAAGGTTTCCATTATCGTGTGGCCTAAACATGTGGTATTCCCCTTCCTATGGCTATTTGTGATGAATTTTCACATGGTTTGGCCAAACCATGTGTCTAAACCATACTATGGATAATTTTTTCATAAAAAGAATTTTTATCTATTAAAATATCATTAATGGTAACAAACCCCCCCCCCCCTCTATTTTCTAGCATATTCATACCCCTATTTGAACAATTTTGATTGAAAAACTGATCTACTAGAGTATTTGATCTCGATCATCCATCCAGAGTCTGATTTGACTATTGTTCATCACATTGGATCCTCACTAATATGTTCTTGATTATTTTTTAATATTTCATTATTATTCTTCCTATAAACCGAACTCACTAGATTTAGGCTTATATAACCTAATTTCAGGTAAATCATTCATTCTTCATATACACACCAATCCAAGAAATAAAATAAAATGATACTGTATGATGAGATTCATATGAGTACGAGGATATTTGTTTAAATATCATCCCACAATTTTTGTTATTTTTTAAAATGTCGTGTCATCATTTTGATTTCATTTGGATTTGTTTCTTATAGTTGCCAGGACCATGTTTTAAGAATATTTCCATATGTGTTGATAATTTTAGGGGGATATGTCCCCAACATCAACAAACCAATGTTGATTGACATATCATATTTTGGTTTTTAGTGTTTTGACACCATTGAGCCACTGTTTGGGTGTGCTTGATATTGACCAATCAAATAGTAATCCTCCTTATATTAAATTCCTATAGAAATTATTAATGAAGAGTTCCATGTTGATCAACACATGACCCACTAAATGTGTTTTCTGAAATCATGATTAATCAATAATAAATGATATGTAATGTATATCTTATATAAATGAAATGACCTTTTTAATAGAAATAAATTTTGGTTCTATGATAAAGTTACCCATTCCAGTCATGGTAGTATGTAATAGATAGGACCATTATATATGTTATGGATTAAATTTATTAATGAGGTGGTTTCTTTCATATTTTCGCAGCCAAGCTAATTAATGGAAACAACATGATCTGTATGAAATTTTGAGATGAAATTTTCATTATATGGCCTAATTGATTAAATGAATTACATGTTAGGTTCCTAATTACATATGGACCTTGACATAATTATCTTGGTGGTTTGACTTAGGTTAGCTATTGTATTCTGGATGGAATTCATTGTACACTCTATGATTCTATTCTGAATAAATGATGAGGCTTACCATGGCTTTGATAAACCATGGAATCCAATCCTCGTCTATTAGTCGATTCCAATTATGACACTATAGGATCCCTCTTTTCCTATTACATGATTTTTTGGATACACACCTTGGTTTCAAAATGAATTTTGTGGAAATGAGGAGTCATGGTTACATCCTTGGGCCCATCCATGACTTATCCCATTTTATCGTGGATTCATTCGTTGGTCTTAGTTAGATGAAATTATTGTAGAATTAATTAGATGATTTTCATTGGATTGCACTCTTATCCCTTTAACCAAGTTATAGATCATACTGACTTGGAGACCCGCGAGTCTCAGTTTACTTGATCATTAAATTGGAACACTTTATTTATTATTATTAATATAGGTTTCCATATTACATCTTGAAAACCTTAATAGAACTCACATGAACTGATTTTTGTGATGGATATGCCACACATTAATTAAATATATAAATTGAATCTTAATTAATTAATTAATTGGTTATAGGTTCAAAAAGTATCAAAGGGTTTAAATGGGTACTTGGGTATTTATGTTTATGAACTTATTTACATTTACAAATTCATTATTGAAAATATTTTCTGCTTACATTACTAATGAATGATTTTATAGACAACATTGGTGGTGGCCAACTGAGATTTTTCTCACAACCTATCTGGGTGCCAATGTTACCCGAGAAGATTATATGTATGTTGGTGTTGACAAATTGAATCATATTTCTTCAAACATGTGATTTCTTGTTTCTTATGATAGACAATTTAGAATATGAGTGAACTAGATTTCAAGATGTTGGGGATAGATTTTGGTTCCTTTTTACACATTTCAATAACATTGTTTTTAGCCCCTTGTATCCATGTTTTCCAATATTCTAGTGACGTGAAACATAACATTATCACTTACTATATATTATTACCAATTTTTCCAGTTGATTAAATTATTGATTATGAAATATTACTAATTCATCTATGGATTTTGTTTACGTATATTTCTTCTGCTACTTAACTTTTATTTTTTATTATACTAATACGATGTGATTCACTCTTGTAATGAGGCCACAATATGTCCACAAAGACACCATAGTCCATCACTTCTAGTCGAAAGCCACAGGAATTTGGGGAGATTCATTTGAAGCAAAATTCCACAATAGGCAAGAGGAACAACTAATTGACATCTAGTTCTGGGAAGTAATAAAACAGAACTACCAATATTAAATTCTAATGAAAAATGAAAAAGTTACCAACAAAATTGACTATTTTAATAATTAATAATCATAAAATTGGAATTGAAATGATATGAAGGGCTTATGTTTGATATTATAAATATTTAAATGATTATATAACATAATTTTATTAAATATATATTCATTGAAATTTATATCTAATAAATTATGAATCAAAATGATCTCGAGGTAATCGATTGTTGTTAAATTTTCATTGTTTATCGGGACTAATTATGATTATGTTTTTCATGAGGAAATTTTATAATCCCCCTATCAATAAAATTATAAATTTTATCATCCTAATATTATTTATAGAGACTACATTCTAACATTTAATTTTAATCTCTTTAGTTCCTAATGATACCATAAAAATATTTTTAAGGAAAATCAATTTAATTTCTCTCTTCAATAAAAAAATCCATTTCATTCCATGTATGTGTATTCTAAAAAAAATTCAAGAATGTTATAAATATTATAAAATGCTTTTTAAAATTTAATTTTTAGACATGTTTTTCATTTTTAAATAATGGTTTAAATGGAAACTTTTTGTAATTAAATTTATAGTGTAATTTTTAATTTTAATGAATATGTAAAGGGAATATTTCTTTTAATGAGTGAGGAATGAACTGAATTTCTATCCATCGTGACCACTAAAGGAATTGAATATTCAATTAAAATTTTAGAGTTTTATTTTCATGTAAATTTTTTCACATAATATATTATGAACATATAAATTTCGGTATGGTACATAGAAATAAAATGTATATCTTCCAAAAGAAATATTCTAGTGATATTTTATTGCAATTATTCCTCTTTGATGAAATAATTTGGTGTTACTTATGATTTATTAGGGATATGATCAAATGATACAGTGTTTATTTTTAGTTGGATGGTTTGTGGTGTTGTTGATGAAATAATGATGAAACTAGTCTTATTTTTATAGAGAAAGGTTATAATGAATTTTTGATCTTCTGTTATACATGTGAATGGATATATGTTTATTTGTTTGGTGTTCTTGAAATTACCTACCCATTTAATTAATTTGGTATAGTTTAATGTTCTATGAGATAAAAGAGTATATTGGAAGTTATCCCATGCCAAAAAAGATGGTACACAAGAGGTTATCCCAGGTAAAAAAGAGGGTACTCAGGAGGTTATCCCATTCTAGAAGAAGGGACATGGGTATCTATCCCAATAATAACAGTTTATGAATATCTGGTAGAGTAGCATTGGAATATGATTTCTATTTTTGTAATATTAAAATAGTTAGTAACACTCATTCATTAAATGATAATATGTCAATTTTATATTCTCATGGATATTGTACTTTGATACATTCATTATTCTTGTATTCTGTAATTCCATGATTTTTTTCAAGACTCAATAATATGATATATGAAATACTGAAGATTATTTTCATATCTCAATCACATGTTTACATATCCTTTATGTACATGTTATGTTTAAATTATTATTTATAACTCTTTTTGACTAAAAAATTTCACTTGTTCCAATCGAAATTTATTGACAAATAAATTATTTTTTGGTATAAAATGTAAAATTCTTATAGATAATAAGTTTTTATGGAAAAATTTATATTCTACTACATATATTTTCACCAACACATATATCCATTGATAATATCATTTTATTACAAAAACTAATTCAACATTAATGGAATACATATTGTGTATCATTTTTATACAAAAACATTATTACCAATAAATGAATCCATTGATATTAATTATTATAAACCATGAATTATTTTTTAACATAAAAATTATTGATTATTCAATATAAATGAATCTTTCAAAAAAAAATTATTATGATAGGAAATAAATTTATAAATTTATATTTACCTTAATTCTAATAATGTAGTAAAAATTATATAATAGACTGAGATATTTATTTATATGTTTTAAAAAATATCATAAAATATAATAATATTAAAAAACGTAGGGGAAAAAATAATTGGTATGGATTTAAAAATCATTACCAAATTTAATAATTTTGGTATAAAATTTGAAACCACTAGAAATTTTTTTAACACAACATATTACTTTTAAAAAAAAATATATATTTTCAAAAAATATATAATCCAAAATAAATACATAAAAATTTATAATTTTTTTAAGATGACTAAAAAATATCTACAAATTTACCATATTGAGTCTTAACTTATACGCCTCCCCTGCCACATGATTCCCCCCATGAATATCATTATTACCCATCCACATATGGGTGTTTCAGTTCTCATACCAACAATCATGGTTCATCGTCATCTCTATTAATACCTAATTGGATTCATTACCATTTTATAATATATATATTTCTATAAATTTCAACTATGATGAGGTGGTATTAATATAAAAATGGAATTACACATGTTTTTCACTAAATAGGCCAATTATTGATCTCATTTAACAGTATGAAGGTGATCGATTGATGATTTATAAACCTATAATCATATTTATCTTGTGTTTCAATTGAAATTTTTTTATGTATTCTTTGAAATTTAGATGATATTATTTTCATTTATTTGGTTTTAGTTTTTTCATTGAATTATTAATAGTCAGTCGATGATTCCTATGAAGATAACATGGTAATCTAATTCGAACCTTTGTACATATTAGTGTACTACTATTTTCATCATTAATAACATTTTTGTGTTATTAATATTATTAAATTAGTATATATATTTGTAATTAATTGATTGAAAAAATAGTTCTATGGCTATAAATAATGTATAGTTGGTTTTTCATCATGGATTTAAAAGTTCATACATTTAATATATGTGTTTTTCAATATTACATTTTTATTGATTTCAATCGAATGAATATTTTATTGCTAATTCATTTTTTTATTTCCCTTACCTCACATGGATAATTAAATTGATAAATTTTTTATTTTCAATTAACATGTACATTTTTTCAACATTTCAATTTTTAAATACATGTGACTTAATTGTTATTTTGGAATAAAGAAAAAATATAATTATTTATTTCAAAAAAAATATATATTTTTAAATTTAATCCAAACATACACATTAACCAAGATACATAAAACACTTATTATTCATATCTATATTTGATCTTAAGATGATATTTTATTTTTCGTCATAGAACCCACTCATCTATGTATTTTTATTCTTTATATTTTTACTATAAAAAATTTACTAAAATATTCAAGAATATAAAAACAAGAACATTTTTTATCATCAAACACCCTATGAAAATCATCCTTCTTGTAAATTTAGTAGTTTAAAATGTGTTACCAATCTATTTATTCATTGATGAGGAAATTATATGTTGATATTTTGACATGATCTACATCAGTATGAGGGGAATGAAAAAATAAGAGATGAAAAGAACACGACATAACTAATCTCCGCAATATAAAATAAATTCATAACCATAATTGGTAAATTACTCTTCAATTTTTAAAATAGAAACACATTTTCTTCTTCAATAGAAAAGAATGTGTCTTACAATGACTAAGTTCCCACTTCTTGGATGGGAGAGAAGGTGCTTTATAGGGTTGAGCTATTCCCACAAATAGCCCCACTCTATCCCCAGAATAGAAGGATGAAACACCATTGTGGAAACTATTAGTAGTAACTATTTAATAGTCTAGTTATGTGTTGTATTTTTCCCTCCGAACTGATGTAGATTTTCTATTACTAGAAGTAATATGCCCATTTTTAATTTAAATTTTTATTTCCTATATGAATATACTACCGAAAATGTTACATGATTTCACCACTGAATAGAGGAGATGAAAAAAACTATAAGAAGTTAAACTGATACCAATCCTATGTGTTTATTGAAATATTTCAACAAAATTTTGAATTAATTTATCAATATGAATTTTAGGCCTATACACATTTAATCGGTTTGGTCTCGGGTAATAATTTTCATCCTATTAATTCAATTTTTAATATGCCATGATTATTTTGTTGTGGAGTGTATTTAATATCGTGTCATCTTAATAAAAAAATTTCAATATAAAGTAAATGTATATCCATGAGTTTTTATTGGTTACTACCTTAGTTATTGTTGGATAGGAGACAAATCCTACTAATGAGGTTTTATGAAATCATTGGGTTGGATTCCCTCAAAAAAATTGTCAAATTTTATAACCTATAACATTGTGTAGTAATATATTTATTTTTATGTTAAATATGAGAGGGACTGATTGTCTGACTTTAATAATATGATTGAAGGTTGTCATCAGGTTTTTTACCACCTTTTATAATACCTAGGAAATTACAACATCTATAATTGTCTCCTTCCATAATTAGAAAACCAATTTATACAGGTTTAATTTTTGTATATATGTGTGTGATAGATCATTTTATTTTATTTTATTTATCATATATTGAGTAATAGGTGAGGGAGACCCTCCTCCTTCCTTTGAAGAGGGGTATGGATGCATTGGTAGGGCCCAATTCCACTCCTCGCATAGAAAAACATCATAAAAATAAAACTCTTACTTAAGGTTCTTAGGGTGTTCCTTGGATATACGTTAGTTCTTATCTCACATATGGAATTTTGTGAACTATATCCTATGATTTATTCTTCATTGATCATATATTTTGGGAATCATAGACCCATGATGAAAGTCTTTGACAAACATGATAGCATCACATAATGGTGGGATTGATTGAATATCAACGTTTTCATATTCATTTCGATGATGAAGAGAACATAGTAGGGGTTCTATTCATATTCTTAATGTCATATTGGATCCTTACATTTACATCTCCATACGGGGACATTTTCCTTCAACATGAAGGAGACTCCCAACAGTAATTTAGTTTTATTTACCCGATTTCCATCACTTCCATTTCAAACCGTAGTGATACTCTAACTCTTAGAAAATTGGTTTGTGTTATTTTTTTAAGCTAATTTTAATACTACCAAGTTAAACCTCAATATATTGTTATAATTTTCGATAAAAAGAGTATTTCATTATTAGATCATATTTTATTGGATCGTAGTCAATGGTGAGTATTGTTACCAACCAATCCACTATTTTTGAATCCTGGACTAATTTTTTTCACTATTTTCATGTTTCTTAGCCATTTCGTTGATAGGTTTAAAAAAATTAGCACAATTTACTCACATGGATTCATTAAAATTTCGTTTTCTTCCTTTTCCATTTTCAACTATAGATCCTATAATGGTAGGTTTTGTGGATAGTACAATTCAAATGGATAGATTAAAATACGATCACATGGTTGTTGATAATATAATAGATAAAATCATAGAAACAAAGAATATATATGTTCTAAGAAACATTTTATCTCATATTCTAAAAGAATAAAACTAAATGGTACCAACTATTAAATGTTACCAGTCTAAGATTACATTTCCATCCATGGAGAATTCAAGTGATCGTATGAATTAATATCTATCTAAGATAGATGTGTATGTTCATGAAGAATGTATTTCTATAACATTAGAATAACCCTTTATCATGGCCATAAATTTGTGATCACCCATAAATTGATATAGGACATGGAATTACATACGGAAAATTATAACAATGATATCCTTATAAAATATTTTTTTTCTTATTTAGTTTTTTTATTCTATTAAATTGATGTTTGTACTCGGTTATCACTCATCATTATGTGTAATTTTAAATTAAAAATATAGTCTTATGTAGAGTTTATGGGAGTGGAGTGAGACATGTTAATTCAATCCGGCCAACCTAAGTTAAGTGGGATCCTCTACACCAAGGATTCTATACTAAAAATTATGAAGCATAAATATTTGATATTACTTCTTATTATGTTAGTCTCTCCCCACATAGATTAAATTGTAATTGTATATTGAATATATGATAAGATAACAAATTAATTTTGGTTTTCATGCTTTCCAGGATTTCGTATCACTTTTTTGTTGTGGATATTTATACCTATATAGTGATGGTAGGAGTTGTTGATTCTATGGAAGGTTATCACATGGTGAGGAATATGGGTTTAGAAGGATATGAATGTATCCTTCTGAAAAAATCATCGGTTTGTTATAAAAAAATGTTAATCTTATTTTTGAATCATATCAGTATGTTTTGTAACTTTTTCAATAGATTTATGATTTTATTTTTAGGTTTTTGTTATTGTTTATTAATTTTTTTTATTATTTTGTGATTTATTTTTGTAATTAATTGTGATTTTGTGGTGGTGCACTAGTACTGAAGATATATTTTCATTTTAGATTTGTTTTTGCGTTTGTTTATACCATGAAGTTGGTTTTTATCTTTATTAATATTATAGTTAAAAGGAGAAACAACTAGAGATAGAGGAAGCCAAAACATATAGATTGATGGAATTATAAAGTGAATTACCAAACTCAGAAATTGGTTCAAATAATTATACAGCTGAATCCAAAATGTAGTAACTAAAATCTAGTATTGTAGTGTTGGATAAGGAAGAATCTACATCATTCAATTATATTGAGGGATATCAATGAAGAATGAAGTTTCATATAATTTTTTCAATGTTATATTGATCTTAAATAAATAAAAAATGATCAAAATATCATGATTTACAACATGATAAGATGGTCATTTTTTATTTTTAAATTGTGTTATTATAGGATAATGGTTAGATTTATTTTCATCAAAGATTAGCTACTCTTATTTATGAGGAAGATGTAGTCTAAAAAAACTACATACTATTTAGCTAAGGTAGAACCTATTATCATATTTATAGGATAGTATTGGGATTATAAATATACTACTAATATGCACCATTTGGTAATTCATTTTGTTTCATTCTTCCGTTCAAAAGTGTTTATTTTTAAAACAAGTCATAATATTTTTTAGAAGGTTGAATGAAATAAGAATGCACAAGTAATAGATATCCATATATTTTCATTTTCAATAAAACATGATGATCTTATTTTTTTCAAAAGGAATATCATTTCAACTTTTTATTTAAATTTTTTTTCAATTTACATTTTCCAATGATTTTTTTAACAATTAAATTAAAAACTATTTTTTCAAAGAAAAAATCAATCTTAAATTTTATAATATTCTCAATTTTCCAATCTCTATTTGAATAACTATAAGAGGTAACTTGTGATTATGTGTAATTACCCCATCTGATTAATTTTCAATTTTTACATTCAATTATATCTTTAGTTTTTAATTTATGCATTATAGTTAGGTCATGATATTTTCAATTATTATTACAATATTTAATTGAATTAATCATGGGGTATATTAATTTAAAAATATATCATCATAATTTTTCCTCCCAAATATTAATTCATATGATTGAAAACAATTTAATTATGAAACAAATTATTTCAATTCATACATGGTATTTGGTGGATGACTATGATATGGTTTTTTGTTAGTAGTTGGTTCATCACATGTTATAAACCAAAAATGAAATTAAATATATTACGAATTTTTTTCATTTAGTATGTTAATGAATGAGTGATTATGGTAGTGTGACCAAACATATAAATAACTACATTCATGTAGCTTTTTCACATTTTTCCTCCACCCATGGTGTTGGAAAACCTCTTTGATTATACACATTAATAATTGTCTTGTATTTCTTTGGAAGAATAAATTTTTTTGATCAGTATTAAATCCATTATAGTATGTTACAAAAATTAAATTGTATGATCCATAAAATCAGTTATCGATTAGTTTCATATAATTTATTTTTTAAATTCATTTAGTAATGATTTATTAATAAAATAGATATCTTTAATAATTAAAGTAGTTATCAAATGATTTTATAAAATTTTTTCCTTGATATAGGCATGATTATATGTAATGTTATAGTCATCCTCCTTGTACCAATGAAATCATTATTTTTTCCGATACACATTTTCTTCTATAAAATGAATTAGAATTAGTCGACAAATCCTTGTTAATAAATATGAATTGAAATTATTATCCAATCTATACTATATGTTTTATTCAAAAACTGAATTTTTCTATGCATATTGAAATTCGAGATAGAATACTCAAATTTAAGGGTTATTTAGGAATTTAAATCACCCCTAAAAGATATAATATTTTATTAGAAAAAATTTTCTAGTGTCTCAGATGATGGACTATTCTCTTTTTCCTACAAAACATGGGTAAAATCCCCCAACATATCCCATAGGATGAAGAATATCTATTTCATTATAATAATTTTTTCTACCCCATGATAAAAAAATCGTATAATGACCCAAATAGTGCCTAGTATTAATCTGAACCCCAAATATTGGTACAGAATTTAAGAAATTGAAAATTTTATTGGCAATGTTCTAACAATACCCCAATGTAACTAAAATATTTCTTGTTGTTATAAAAAAAATTCATATCTGAAAGAAATGATAAATTCATTTATTATTCCACTATAATAAATGATATTAAATCTTCCATTTTTTATGAATAAGATTGTCCTGCAAGTTTTTCTGTATGTGGATGGGTGTATGTGTTTTTAGTTTTCTTATTGAAATTGATGTTATATTAATTATCTGAGTGTTATTTTCTGGAATTTTATGTTATTCCATAATATTTCTTCACCATGAGACTATATATATTTTTTATTTTAAATTGATTTTTATTTAAATACGAATGTTTTTTTTCTTCTCAATTAAATAAAATGTAATCATAAAATGAAATTGATATCTTTGTTGAAAAATATTTTTTTCTATTGAAAACTAGAAGGATAGTGTTTTTATCCAATGTATTAATTCGACATTAATATCTCTTTTTTAGTGACTATTTATAATGTTTTTCATATGGTTCTAAATTCTTAGTTAATAATTATATAGGTCCTTTTTAAAATAATTTACTATGAAAGTATATAAAATATTATAAAATATAATATCCATTTTGATATAATAAGTTGTTTTTGTTTTATAGAATATTACATAAGTTTGAGGCACTACCAACACCAAACTTCCGGGATCCACTTGTATTCACAACAATCTTCCGAATAGAAAACTCATGATTAAGGATATGTAACCCAATAAATTTAGAAATGTTATGAATTATTTGGAAACAATTACTCAATCTTATAGATGAATACAAACACTTAGTTATGTGAAGACAAAAACTCATTAGCATACTCATTACCATGAATCATTACTATACACAATATTATGGATGAATTTTAATGTAGTTTCATCTAATGTATCACAGTATTTGAATATTTTTAATAAATTTATTTATTTTTTGATAATAATTTTTCTAATAGACATTAAACTTGTTTTTACATTTTTTTGAATAGTTGTTTTCAAATAAATTTATATTTACCATGAGTTTTTATATAATAAAATTTCCTAATTATTATATAATAAAAATTTTATATATAATTATATTAATAGATATAACATAAAATTTTATCAATTAATATTGTAATACAAAAATAATATTAAATTTCAAATATATTTTAAAACCAAATAATATTTAATGAAAATGCATATAATAATGGATAAAATAATATTGTTAATAATATTACCGATAGGAAGATAAGGGTTTGTAATTATATTATTATCATATAAATATATCATATAAATATGTTACTACACTTTTATAATGAAAAATATATTTTCTATTGGTATTATCATAATTTCAGTAGAACTATTTTTTCTATCACAATAATATTTTGGAATGATTTTTTTACAAAAAAATAGTTATTGGGAGATATATGTTAGAAAACCACATTACTGATATAAAATTAATCTTAACAAATACATATATCCCTATTGAGGAGTGTTATTTATTTTTATATTTTAGTTACCCCTGCTGAGAACATTATCTCACACTTTTTTATGGTTTCTAATCCCCATAATATAATTTAAATATTTCTATTTTATGTGTCTAGTAAGGGTACTAGTTGTGATGACATAGGTAGAAGATGATGAAGATCTATTTTGGGTCTGTTATTTATGTATCCTTTTTTTCAGGGCCCCTAAACAATTGTATTTATATCCTTGAATGTAATGTTATATAATGAGTATTCATCTAATAAAAATTATTATTTATTTATGAAATTTATAGATCAGTATTGATTATATCTGAATAAGGATTAGTACCATTGGAAAATATAAATGAGAAAAACATTAGCGATAACCCTTATTTTAATCCTATTTATATGATATTACCCTTTTATGGTAAATAAGATAGAATTTTTTTAAACATTCATTTACAGAAGCTATATGTAAATGTGAATCTTTTGTATAAGTGAATATAGGGGTAGTAAAATTGGAAATAATTTTTTGAGTATTTCATGGACATCAATAATTATCAATGATAATGTGTCCCTAGTATGAACCTAATTTAAAAATTCTATGAGATATTATTGGAATTAATGAAAACAAATATAAATTATTATAAATGATTTTAATAGATGAATATTATGATTGACCTAGGTTAAAAAGGTGTCACAAATTGAAAAAATGGATTCATGACATAAACATATTATAAATAATTTTATGATGGTGATTGGATTTCCCACTATGATTATTATTTCTTACATTGTTTTTGTGGATTTTATTCAATGGTTGGGACCTAAAGGAACCGTGTTAAAAAATGAATGTGATGGAAAATATAGTAATTATATAGAACCAAAAACGATGATAATTGGAGTCTAAGTTTTTATGAATATTCCAAATATGTTATCAAGATATATGATTTACAAGATACCCCTTATCCTACTTTTATACTAACCAAATAAGATAATGTTAGTGGTCTTTTAGTGCTTGGGTGGTGAAGACCATAGAGGAATGTAGGCTAAATACACATCATATCAAAAATGTGAAAATGTTAACCTAAGAGAATGTCTCTATGTAATATTAAAATATTTTATGTGTGGAAAATAAGGGAATGAAGTAATCAATTTACAAATAAGAATTAATAGATATATTTATGGGGATAATTTTCAATCGTGGAATAAATTTATAGTCTATTGACTAGAATTTGGTCAAAAAGGGAATTATCCAAGTCAATTTTGTCTTGAAAAGGCTTGATCTTACACTATGGAAGGTCGATTATGATTTCAATTTTTGTAATCATTTTCATTAGGTTAATATTATTATTGAAGGAATTTATATTATATTTTCTATGGAATGAATATATTTACATAAATCTCATATAGATTTCTAATCAGGGATCTCACAAATTTTATTTTGAACCAATCTATGATCTTAAGTTGTTTAAATTATATATTTGAAGTTACAATTGATATTACACCCACTATATTGATCATTATTCATATTCAAAAGTGGTGTTTATCCCAAATAGTTGGGGATAAACTCATCATTGAATATATGAATATTATACAAGAGTTTACTAATGTTTTTAGAAGATTTTCCCATTATTACACCAAATAATGATGTTATGTTTTCAATAAAACACATATAGAGTGCTAAACCATTTTCATGGAATCCATAGAGAATTTACCACATGGATTTGTAGGAATTGAAAAAGAAACACTACGATAATATTGATATGTAGTTCATTTCTCAATGTACATAACATTGTGGTGTAGCTATTATAATTTACATAAGATATATTGATTTAGGTGAATATACATTATTTATTAGTATAAGAATAATTTTTCTATCAATAACAAGTATCTTCTACCTAGTATCAATGAATTTTTCTATCAAATTCATGGACCTCAATATTTTTCTAGATTGACCTCCATTCTTGATATTTCCAATTCAGGGTTAATGAAGAGGATATAACCATAAAAAAATTATATGATTTGTAGAAACTAGGATTTTAAATTTTTGTGATTGCGAATTATTAATTCCTCTTTAAAATTTATGGATTTTATTTATATTGATTTGAGACATTACCTTGATCTGTTTTATATAGTTTTTATAGTTCATATTTTTATATATTCAAAGAACAATTAAGAGTATGAATGTCATAAGAGGTTTGAACTAAGGAATCTAAAGATGGATAATCTATATGGAAAGTTTACCAAGTGTGGCCTTTTTCTACAAAAACATTCATTATTGGGTAATATAATAATAGGAAATGTAATATAAGTGAATCATCAAAGGATATAATTTTTTAATAAATGGTCTAGACTAACAATGTAAAAAAGTCCATAGTTTTCATGATTTTTAGGGATATTATCGATACTTTATAAAAAAATTATCATACCTATAAAATCAACTAAATATTTTTATTGTGATGTGATCCAATTTTCATTGGACTTATGAATTTGAATAAAATTTCAAGGAGCTGAAGATAAGTTCAGTTATCATGTCTATTGTTGCACCCCAAAATCTATAAATATGAAAACATATTCGATAGGGTGTATAGAACATAACACTAAGAAAAAAGTAAATATAATTCCCCAATAAATTTTAAAAATATTTTATATTTCTCTATAAATTAAATATATATATATATATATTAATGGATTTAATAATTAGTTATCTTATGTTACATATAACAAAGACTTTCTTTTTTGGCTTTCATTACACACACGACTGAGTATTAACAATATTACTAATATTATTATATAAAATATAACTTATCTCTGAGCTTCTTTTAAGAATAAGAATAAATAAATTCTTAGAAATAAATATTCTCTTTCATTTGTTATCATCAAATTAAAAATGAATATAACAACTTATTGAAAATAATGGAAATTATTTTAGAAAACAATTTTTATGCACATAAAGGAGTTTTATCCTAATTAATTAAATTTATTACGATTAGTGAATGATTTTAGTGAAATTTATATAATATATATTTCATGAAATATTTTTTTAGTTCTCATATTAGAATTTAAATTCATAATATAAGATCAAACCAAATATTATGAATAAAAGCTAAATTTTAATAAATGAAGTTTTTACACCTTTTATAGTGTACATGTAATAAAATTAAATTTGTTAACATTTATAAATTTTATTTGTCACTATAAATTAAATTTTTGAAATGGGGGTTTAAAAACCATCTTAGGGTTATTCTTTATTTTATCTGAGAAGGTTCATGCATTAGTGAATTGCGAAAATACTGCAATTTTATTGAATATTGACATTTAATATGAATATTTATAATGATAAATGTGGTTTTCTTTTTGATTTATGTCAAAATATTTAAATTATACATCCATTAATCAAATTTATATATTCTAAATAATTTTTATATTTAACTTATCTATTAGAAAACAGAAATTTTTTTTTCATTTTTACATTAAAAACTCATTTTCCCATCTCGTTTTTATGATTAATTTGAGTTTAATTTATATAAATTATTTAATTAGAATTTTGAAAATTGGATTTCATATTATGAAAAAAAAAATTCATTTCTAGTATGGTCAACATTTATGTTTACAAAAAAGAACTATTGAAATGAATTAAAATTTATTTCATTGATTAACATAAAATTATGCTTACCAAGGGACTAATCATTAAACATAAGAAGAAAAAGAGAATAGAAATTTCTCACAAAAAAATTAATGACCATTTTTATACCATATCCCATATTTTATTGAAATTTTTTTATTATTATTTTCATTTGAGGTAGGGAAGTCCTCTCAATAGTGGTTTCTTTTTTTACAAGACTACCCCTCATCCAATATTAAAATGTGTTATCCCCTTCACTTTATATAACCTATAAATCCATTTGAATTAGAAAAACCTTATCAAAATAACTTAAAAACATAAATAACCTCACAATAGAATATATTTTATCATAAAGGTATGCAACAATGGATTTTTGAATAAACCAAATGGAATTACCTGAAAAATAGGTAACATTCATCAAGGAGGACATTAATTTAATTTCATTGTAAGCCAATTGAATTTTTATTATATCTTGATTATATAAAAATATATTTTTACTAGTTATAATTATATTTTTTGTTATGTATTTTACTATCATCTTTACACACTTCCATCAAATTGGATACACAAACATCATTTGTGTGTATGGGGAACAACTGCTTCACGAACTAACGTCATTCATTCTTCCATTAAAAACTATAAATGATGGAAATAATGGTGGAAATACTTTTTATATAATATATATGATATTTATGATGAATTTATTCTACTATAATATTTATATTACACATAATTTCATTGTTTTCATTTTGAGTGTCTAAGATAACAATATTTGTGGCCGTTTAGACTATCGTATCCTCAAATCATTGTGATTCATTCACACTTACATAAAATTATTTAGATACTTCATAAATTAACAAATATTATAAATATGAAATAAATATGATAATTTAATTATAAAATACCTATATATATATTAATTTTTATTCTTTTTATATGATATGCAAAGGGATGCAACATTCAGGCATACGTTTGGCATATCGTCTCTATGAACCTTGCATTTCATCTTCTATCACTAAACCTTATGAATTAATATATAAACATATATAATAAATATAAATGATATTTAAATCCTTTTTTACATTCATTGTATTATTAATACATTTTATAATTATTATGCACAAAAAAATAACAAGTAAAAACATAAATGAATAAATAGAGAAGTTATTACCAAAACAATGGAAATAATGAATTATTTATAATGAATTGGGTATAAATATGTTATTAAAGGGTCATGTATGATATTATAACTATAAATATTATTCTTGTGTATTTTAATATAATTATTAGAATTGTTACAATGGATGATATAGATAATTCAACCAAAAGGAAGTGTAAGGAAATGAATTTTGTCACAATTCCAATTCAATAATGTGCATTATAATGACATTTACCTAGTTTCTTTTTTATATAGTATATAGATCCATTTTGACATTAAATATCATGAATAATTCATTATTCATGGTTTTTGTTTCAATTTTAATTATATCATCTAAGTTAATTTGAACATAATGGTACCAAGTGATAATGAAATTTAATAACACAATTCTTTTTTCATTGGGTAATATTACATATTAATTTTTTTATATTAATTGAATATATATATCATGAAATTAAAAATATATTGATGTATTTCAACTTATATTATGTTAATTTATTGATTACATTAATAATTTATTCATTTTTTAATTATCACTTCTATCTTATGATATTTTTATGGTTTCATACAACAATTTAATTTTAATTGAGATTGTGTATTTGAGAATTTCCATTAAAAAAATATTTATATTTTTTTATAAACCATTAATTTTTCATCCTATAGTTATTAGTCATATTTTTCGTATAGAAATAAAATTTTACAAAAATTTTTATATAGAATATTTCTAATTTTTATTAAAGAAACCCTTATTCAATTCTCTCCTCGTTCAGAAAATTTTCCCTCTCAAAATCATGTTTTATAAAAATTATTATGAAAATATTTTTAACACCTTAATATTGATTTATTAATGTAATTTTTACCCATTTTTTGGGCTTTAAAAATGTTTTGAATGGAATGTAATTATATTTTTCAAAACATGGCACAATCCAGTTATTTTTACAATAAAAAGAATTTTTTTACCTAGTATGGAATTAACCTCAATAATTTCATTAAATCCTACATATCAATTTAACAAAGAAATTTTTAATGAAATTTTTCTAAAAGTTTTGTAAAAATTAAATTATTCTAAAAAAATAAAAATGAACCTAATATTTAAGTCAAGATATTTTCTAAAGATATATTTTATTTTATAAACAAAATAACACCTATTTTTATTCTGTTGGGTATACATTGTTTTGATACCATTATTATTTTTCCTAGATGGATTATTTTAATTTATAAGAAGGAATATAATGAAATTAAATTCTTTGATTCATTCATGTATTCATTAACATCCCCATGAATTGGAAACTATCCTGTGATCATTGATAAAAAAATTACCCCTATATATGCATAACTTTTACCATGGATATGATTAATTCATAAATAATATACAATTTTTACATATAATTGTTACATTGAAAATTAATTTTTTAATTGGAAAATATTGAATAATATGTATCCTAGACCCAATATGGATATATTTTTATAAAACACATCGTTGGTGTATTAAATCGATTAGTAAATATATAAGGAATGCTTTGGACATGAAAGACAGGGGTTGGATATTAGTTAATGTAATCCCATCGATGCATCAGTAGTCTCATGTGATGAATCATTTGGATACCCATGGTTATTGTGTTTTCACCCAATATTTTTAAACATTCAGGAGGAAATATATTGATGGTGAAGGTATCATCAGTGTGGGAAACATGACATCATACAGTTTAATATTACATTCATTTATAATTTAGTTATCATTTTTATCCATTAGAATTCAACTAATAAAAATTGTATGGATGAATTTTAATTTCTGTTTAATGATTAAATAGAACATAAGTTTTTTTATTTATCTTTCCATATTTTTTTAATCCTCATCCAATTATTTAAACGTAATGAGTGTTTAGTTTTTTACCTTTCTATATTTATTATTCTCATTGATTGAATATTTTTTCTGTTGTACATCGCCCTTACTGGGAATTTTATCTCATAATTATTTTTTCCATTCCATACAATTCCATGATGTAGAGTACTATATATTTATATTAAAATATTCTTGATTTAGTAATATTGTACTATAAAAACATTATATTTAAATTTTATATTCAAATGTAGTGGAATACTCTTGTATGTATCATATTTACTACTAATAAACTGAATATACTTTTTGTATATGTTTCCATGTATCTTACTCTAATATAGTGGTAGTGTGACACAAAATATGGGCTTACTAGGGCCACGGTAACTATACATGACATAAAATAAATTTTAATGGAATCCTTGAGAACTAGATAGTGGAAATATACATTAGAAAACATAACCCTAAGGTTGTAATTTATGATGAATATAAAAGAACATCCTAAAATATCACTCAGATGAAGATTATGTGATTTTCCAAGCAACAAGTCCATTTATTGACACAACAAGTGTATGTGGTTATATAAAATATAAAACTAGAATTATAACTCTAAAAATGGTGTGTTGGGCTTGACATGATCAAAATATAGTACACTAAAATGGGCCTTACTATTGGCTATGTTTGACACTCCTTGGGGATAATCATTTTATAGTTCACATTTTGGATACATTACATTATAAAGGATTAGAATATATAATTAAAATGAATGATAAAGGTTAAACATGATGTGTATTTGATTAAAAATATATATCATGATTTATAACTACAAATAATTAATATATGTGGTTTACACTATTAGACTTTTTTATCAAACTAAAATTATTTGTTTTAGTGCATTTTTAGTACCTGAATAAATAATGTTAACATTTAAAATTATGTAAATGATTATGAACCTATGAAACAAAATGGTATTTTGATATTATTGAAAGATATTGTGTTCATGCATGATCAATTTTCCTGAGATACCATTAATGAAATGTAACATAACCAACTCCCAAACTCAATAAAGAGGATAAGTATGGATATTTCTATGAGCTCAAGTCGAAGGGACCATGAAAAAAATATTTATTATCATCATTGTTGGGCAAAAATCCCTCAAGGTAACATTGCAGTATTTTTGGGTTGATTGTGCTTGTTGACAAAGCAGGTTTTCATGGATATTTTTCGAGTTCCCGAGAAGTTGTTGACAATCCATGTTGACAAAGAACGATGACAAAGGAAAGGGCGATCTGGAGGCGGTACAAAAAGAGCAGCATAAGGTGGCGCTGTTTCCCAGTGTTTGCCAAATTTTTGGGGTCCAAAATTTGGAGTTTGGTGAGCATCGCGAAAAGAGGATTTCCATGAAGAGCATAATTTCATATGGAAAAGGCATGAATTTTGCGAAGATAGGATGCATGGTTTGGAAATCGTGAAGACCAGAATAATAGGCGGTGATGCTTCGCGATTACATCAAGCTTCGCGAATGGCAGAGGCTGATGCACATCGCGGCGGAGATGGGCTTTGCGAGAGAGCTTCGCGGCGAAGGCGCGAAAGAATGTTGGGCTTCGCGAGGGAGCTTCGCGGAGAAGGAGCGAGCCGCGAAGGTAAGTTGACGGTGATTATTCGCGACTACGTCAAGCTCCGCGAACGGATAGTTGCCGTGGAGCTTCGCGATTTGGACAGAATTCCGGCGGAAACTTTGGAACATCGCGATCTGAGATGACGTGGCGTTGACTTCGCGCGGAAAGGACGAGGGTTGGTGGAATCGCCTATAAATAGAGGCCGACCTCTTCGAGCGAAGTAGAGAGAATTTTTAGAGAAAATACTTTTCTCTCCATTTGCGAAGGTGGTTCGTGGAGCCAGTGTGCTTCGCGAAAGAGGTGCTTCGCGGCGGCTATTGTAGCTCCGCGAAACCTGCGCGCTCTGCATTGGCTTACATAGCTTCACGAGGGTCTTTGCTTTGCGACGACTTGAGCATCGCGAGAGAGCATCGCGAGAGAGCTTCGCAAGTGAGCTTCGAGAGTGAGCTTCACGAAAAGGCAGGAGCTTCGCGAAGGCTTGTTGAGCTTCGCCAAATTGGGAGCCTCACATTGTATGGTACTCTGCGAAGGTGTTTCCAAAAGGAGTTTCCCAGTGGTCAGAGGCAAAGTGATATTCATCAGTGGATGAAAGTTGGACTTTAAAAGATCATCTATCTACAGTTAAGGATGCATTACTTCATGCAAATGAAGAGACCTATAGGTCTATAAACTGTGAGTGGATTCCCTTCTGGATCAGTGAGCTTAGGAAGAGGAAGAAGGTGATCCTCTCCACCGGCAGTGAGCCAGAGAGAGAGAAATAGGGAGTGACCCTTGGGAAATCAGTGAGCTGACCCTAAACTTTGTATAGGCAGTGAGCCTGGGCATAGAATTGATCTAGCCCGAACATTGTAATCCACAGCTATTGAAGTCTAGTGGAATTTGGTACGAACCGGCAACTTGTCGGTGTATGCTCCTTGGACGTAGCCCTTAGCGGTGAACCAAGTAAAAATATCTGCGTCTGCCTGCTTACTTCCCTGCATTGCGTTCAAAGAATCATTATCAGGTAAAGGAGACAAGTGATCACAGTAACCACACAAGTGAAAACAAAGTGACCCTTGTAACAAAGAGGTCAAGATCCAGTGGGGTAGGAAGAACTTTGAAAAACAATATCCATACCCTGATTCACCCCCCTCTCAGGGTATATAGGCCCCTATTGGCCCTAAAAATTGGTATCATAGGATAGGATGATTTTATTAGATTTGTTTGCTCCGACTTGGGGTAGTCGCTATTTGTGTCTAAAGAATCAGTTTTCTCTTATCTCGGTGACACATGGAAAGGGGAAAAACATCTAAGAAGAAGCAGAAGTCGGGTGGTATTCCTTAGTGTGGAAGTGTGTATGGAAAAAGTGTGATTCAATTAAAAGAATCAAATAGTTTGCTGAAGGAAGGCCTGGATGAATCTTACAGGGAAAAGATTGATTCACTCAATCATGATGTTGGAATGAGTGAAGTACATGAGCATCAGAGCGATAATGAAACAGAAGAAGAAATTGAAGGAAGAATAGATATGCGAGCTGAGTTGGAGGCCGCTCTTGAGGAGATAGATGTTTGGAGAGCAAAAACAAAGAAATCCAACAAAGTTGTTCATGATACCAAACTCTATATGTAACAGCAGGAAGAAGAGAAGTCTGAGTTGATGGACGAAATTGAGAAACTCAGGTTATCAACATGAGAGAACTCAGAATCAGATAGTGAGTATAAAATTAAGATTAAAGAACAGAAAAGGGAGATCGATGGCATGAATAGAAAAGTGAAAGATCAATTCAAAAGCATCGAAGAACCTAATATTCCAAGTGACGTTGGAAACACTGAAGAATCCAAATCTAAAGATATCCAAATCAAGGGATTGGAGATTGAGGTCAACAAGATAAAAGGCTTAAATCAAAGGCTTATTGATATAGTTACTGACCTAAAAGAGAAGAATAATTCACATGCTGAAGAGCTGCAGAAGATGGCTAAAATTAAAGGAAAACAAAAGGCTGGTGATTATGAAGAGAGTCAAAAGCCAGATAAAGCACAGAATCTTAAAGCCAGAAATAATGATCTAGAAGCACAGTTGTCTGCAGAAGTTCATAAAAATCAAAGGCTACAACAAGAGAATGCATGTTTCTCTGACTCTTTCGCTCAAGAAAAATTGAAGGTAAAGGAGAAAAATGACATGGTTGATAAGCTGAAGCATGAACTGGAAGATGAGGTAAGTAGAGGGAATCTTCTCAAGGAAAAACTTGGTGTCCAACTTGAATCAAGGGATATGAAGATTCTAAACTTGGTAGAAGAGCTTGAATCAGTCAAGAAGGAAATAGAGAAGTTTAAATTCAAAGATAATCCCAAGTTGAAGGATGCACTGCACTTGCTATTTGATCATCCTTCGACAAGTGATGATAAAATGAAGAACAGATATGTTGTTTCTGAAGAGAAACAACAGAATATTTTCTCAGCTCAAAGACCAGCCAGTTTCGGAAAAGCTGGTATTGGATTTGATGAATCACCTACCATGCATGTTATGAAGAGAGACGTGAATAGTTCCAGGAGTAGAGAAAACCCTGTAGGTACTGGAGATAGGCCAAAGAGGTCAGTTACAAAAAGAAGTGATGACATGTGCTATTTCTGCGGGATTCATGGTCACACGTCAAGCTTCTGTTCAGAGGATCTGGAATACATTTCAGGCTATGAAAACAGAAACCTTACTAAATCTGAGAATAAGAAGAATCATCTTGATAAATCAGATAGAAAAGTTTCTCAGAGGAAAACATTCATCAGATGCTATTTCTGTGGAAGAAAGGGACTCACAATGGGTATGTGTCAGGAAGCTCAGGAGCCCAATATCAGAAGAGGATCTCAAGTTGCATCACCATCTCAGCAGAGAAGTGACGAAATGAGGTATGTCTTTGATGGAAGTTGTTTTATATGCTCTAATTATGGGCATTTGGCAAGACATTGCAGCAAGAAGAAAGCAGGGAAGAAAAAGGAACGTAAAAGGAGATTCCGCACTCCAGTGGTGTCTAATGAGAAATCGTACACTGGAAGACAAAATGGTAAATTGGAAAATAGGCTTAGAGCCTCAGGGGAATCACAAGGAGATGAGCGAAAGGTGTATCAGTCACCTCCTCTGTCACACTCGCAACATATCTCTCAGAGGAAACATGAACAAATCTTGAAGAAAAAGGGTGGATATGTTACAGTTGTGAGAAAGAAGAATGAACATTCAATGGAAGAATCACCACCGGTGAAAAGGAGTGTGGTGACTCAGACATCTGATAAAAGAAAGATGAACAAAGAATGTGATGAAAAATTAGCAGGACGTATTCCACAGCGAAAACTGAAAGAAGATGAAAGATCCTTGCAATGGTGGAAGAAGCAAGGGAAGATGGAAAGGAAAGATGTTCCTGCTCCGAGAAATAATCAAGGAAAATGGAATTTTGGTAGAACCTCAAAGAAGGAAATGTGTACTAGTGGGTTTATACCCCAAGCAGTGAGAATAGCCGAGCCTACCAAATCTACGTATCAGAAAAAGGCTCAAAATGTGGTCAAAGAATGCCTAGTCATATGGCGAGAACATTTTAAGTTGGCTAGGCAGTTGGAGGAAGAAAGAAAGGAGTGTGATGCCCTCCAAGAAATAATCAAAGGGTTGACCCATCAGGATCAATGACAATCCTCATCTTGAGGATTCCAAAAGAAGATCCCCTCTCCCAATGTATATAAATGCTATTAACTGATAATCCATGTGTTTCAGGTTTTAGGGAGATACAATCCAAGGGGAAGTGGCATCTAAGGATGAAAAGTGGAGAAGTGATGTTCTCCAGAGTTTCAATTGATTCAAATCTGGTATCAAAGTTGATGATAAAAGGCAGTAACAGAGAACAACAGGAAGTGTTTGTGTTATTGACTTTGTCTCTTGTTTCCTACACCGAGTTCCAACTCAGTAGGCTTAGAGATTTTGTTAATGGCTCAACTATTAAGGGAAGATGGGAACAAATGATGCAGGAGGAGAAGAATGACGTTTATGGGTCTAACCCCAGGAAATGTTGTATAACATAGGGGGAGCATTTAACAACAAAATCAGATGCCAGATCCATCAAGGAAATAATTGGATGCCCAGCTCAAGAGTTGTCTATTGAGATAAGACGTACTGTGGGAGAAGCAGCAATGATCAAGCATTTCATGATTATTTATTTTGTTCTAACATTGTGGTATCAGCTGACTGTTTTGAGGATACCAAGAAGCTGTGAGAAGTAGTTGAATGGAATGATTCCACTGAACAATGAAACAGTGAGAAATTTTCTGATAAACGTGTTGAGAAGGAAAGCAATAAAGGGAGAGCATAAGTGACAAATGCTGATTTAGAAAAGAAAAATCCTCATCTGCACAATAGTCAATGAGATGAGCTGAAATTGACATGCAGAATATCATTGGTGATTTTTCAGCTCTAGATAAGACAAGGAGAATGGAATCACTGTAAGAAAACATCTTTTATATCCCAGGTTGAGCTGAAATGCTTTTCTGAGGCAGCTGGAAATAAAAACTGGGTTCGTGCTATGAATGAAGAGCTTGATCAGATTGAGAAGAACCAGATGTGGGAGATTGTTTCGAGGCCAGCAGATAAAAACATCATCAGGACTAAATGGGTCTATTAAGACAAGATGAATGAATATGGCACATTGATTCGGAACAATGCACGACTTATGTGCAAAGGAGACTCCCAGATAGAGGTGTATATTGAGTAGCCAGATGGTTTTCTCATTCATGAGGATGAGAACAAAGTTTGCAGGCTGAAGAAGGCGTTATATGGGATGAAACAAGCACCACGAACATTGTACTGAAGGCTATATATGTATTTGAAGAAGCTTGGTTTTCAGCGTTACACAAGGTAGGAATGACACATTCATTACTCAAACCAAATATGCCAAAGAGGTTCTAAGAATGTTTGGAATGGATAATTCCAAGGAGATGAAGACTCCGGTTGCTACCCGGATGAAATTATCAAAAGATGAGGATGGAAAGGCAGTTAATCTCACTGAAAATAGGTAGCTTATCAGCAGTTTTCTATACATGACCGCACCAAAGCCTGATATTGTTTTCGCCACATGCCAAGAAGAGAGATATAAGAGTAATACCAAGGAAAGTCACATGCTCATAGTGAAAAGAATACTTCGGTATATCAAGGGAACGGTGAACTTCGATTTGACATATAATGACAAATCTCTCATAGAGTTATTGGGATATACTGATGTAGACTGGGCCGGATCAGCAGATGATAGAAAATCAACGTCAGGTGGTGCATTCTATCTTGGTGGATTGTGTATTTCTTGGTTAAGCAAGAAACAAGATTGCATTTCATTGAGCACCGCAGAAGCTGAGTATATTGCGGCCACTCAAGCATGCACACAGTTATTGTGGATGAAGCAGCAGCTTAAAGATATGGGATTTGAAGTGAAGTCTCCTATCGGAATCCAGTGTGATAACTCAAGTGCTATAAATCTCAGCAAAAATCCCGTCCATCACTCAAGGACAAAGCACATTGAGATAAAGTATCATTTTATCAAGGAGAAAGTTGAGCAGGGGATCGTGAGGTTGGAGTATGTGCCTACAGAACTACAGGTTGCAGACATCCTGACAAAGGCATTACCCAAGGAAGCTTTTGAAAGACATCGACTGGCTCTGGGAGTTCAGTCGACTCCCCGCACTTGAAATAGTGTGGATGTGGGACCCTTCCACCCCCCCCCCCTCTCCCCGAGGTATGACATGTTTTCCCTACTGTGATGATATTTGTTCTCTACTATGTTACAGACTACAAAGGCGTAACCTTTGGGTTCGTTGACAAAGGGGGAGAAAATAGTGTTTGTTAAAAGGGGAGAAAATAGTGACTGGGAGACAGTGTGGAGAGTTGATAAATCATAATTGATACGGGGAGAAGCTGATAGGTGGAGCAGCCAGAAAGGGGGAGCTATGAGAAAGGGGGAGTGTATTAAATCTGATGATGCTAGAAGTGATCGATCAAAGAATATAAATCACGACAGCTGAGGATCGTGATAAAAGCAGAATAGTGGTGTTGGAATGGTGTGAGACGGTGTCCAGCTATCAACAATTGGTATCAACTTAAGAATTCACCAATTGGTATCATTGTCGTTCAACAACTGGTTTTATTTTGAGAATTGTTATCAGGGTGGAATCGACAATTGGGGTCTGACATGAAGTGATTCATTGATGAACTTTTCATACTACTCTTGTTTCTCACGCCGAGCGTTGCTCATTTGGGCTTAGAGTACGTGTTAAGTGAATCCTTGAACGCTATCAAAATCGCAAGAGGCGAATGGTGGTAGCGGATGGAAGAAGACTCAGTGAGGTATCAAAGTGCAGAGAATCATCCTGAGCAGAGTTGTGAAGAGTTGTCAACAAACCCAAAGGGGGAGATTGTTGGGCAAAAATACCTCAAGGTAACATTGCAGAATTTTTGTGTTGATTGTGTTTGTTGACAAAGAAGGTTTTCATGGATATTTGTCGAGTTCCCGAGAAGTTGTTGACAATCCATGTTGACAAAGAACGATGACAAAGGAAAGGGCGATCTGGAGGCGGTACAAAAAGAGAAGTACAAGGTGGCGCCGTTTCCCAGTGTTTGCCAAATTTTTGGGGTCCAAAATTTGGAGTTTGGTGAGCATCGCGAAAAAAGGATTTCCATGAAGAGCATAATTTCATATGGAAAAGGCATGAATTTCGCGAAGATAGGATGCATGTTTTGGAAATCGTGAAGACCAGAAGAATAGGCGGTGAAGCTTCGCGAACGACAGAGGCTGAAGCGCATCGCGGTGGAGAAGGGCTTTGCGAGAGAGCTTCGCGGCGAAGGCGCCAAGGAAAGTTGGGCTTCGCGAGGGAGCTTCGCGGCGAAGGCGCGAGCCGCGAAGGTAAGTTGACGGTGATTCTTCACGACTACATCAAGCTCCGCGAACGGATAGTTGCCGTGGAGCTTCGCGATTTGGACAGAATTCTGGCAGAAACTTTGGAGCTTCGCGATCTGAGATGACGTGGCGTTGACTTCGCACGGAAAGGACGAGGGTCGGTGGAATCGCCTATAAATAGAGGCCGACCCCTTCGAGCGAAGTAGAGAGAATTTTCATAGAAAATACTTTGCTCTCCATTTGCGAAGGTGGTTCATGGAGCCAGTGTGCTTCGCGAAAGAGGTGCTTCGCAGCGGATATTGTAGCTCCGCGAAACCTGTGCGCTCCGCATTGGCTTACTTAGCTTCGCGAGGGTCATTGCTTTGCGACAGCTTGAGCATCGCGAGAGATCATCGCGAGAGAGCTTCGCGAGTGAGCTTCGCGAGTGAGCTTCGCGAAAAGGCAGGAGCTTCGAGAAGGCTTGTTGAGCTTCGCGAAATTGGGAGCCTCGCATTGTATGGTACTTTGAGAAGGTGTTTCCAAAAGGAGTTGCCCAGTGGTCAGAGGCAAAGTGATATTCATCAGTGGATGAAAGTTGGACTTTAACAGAGCATCTATCTACAGTTAAGGATGCATTACTTCATGAAAATGAAGAGACCTACAGGTCTATAAACTGTGAGTGGATTCCCTTCTGGAGCAGTGAGCTTAAGAAGAGGAAGAAGGTGATCCTCTCCACCGACAATGATCCAGAGAGAGAGAAATAGGGAGTGACCCTTGGGAAAGTAGTGAGCTAACCCTAAAATTTTTATAGGCAGTGAGCCTTGGCATAGAAGTGATCTAGCCCGAACATTGTAATCCACAGCTAGTGAAGTCTAGTGGAATTTGGTACGAACCGGAAACTTGTTGGCGTATTCTCCTTGGACGTTGCCCTTAGCGGTGAACCAAGTAAAAATATCTGCGTCTGCCTGCTTACTTCCCTGCATTGCATTCAAAGAATCATTATTAGGTAAAGGAGACAAGTGATCACAGTAAGCACACAAGTGCAAACAAAGTGACCCTTGTATCAAAGAGGTCAAGATCCAGTGGGGCAGGAAGAACTTTGAAAAACAATATCCATACCCTGATTCACCCCCCCCCCCCCTCTCAGGATATATAGGCCCCTATTGGCCCTAACAATCATGTATTAAATGTGGAAGGATTAACCTAATAAAGTGATTAAATTGAATGTGGAAATGATTTATGTTTTGAAAATAAGTAAATAGAGGAGAAAATTGTCTATGATAGATGAAGAGTACGATGGAAATAAATTAGTACCATCCTATTGAAGAATTTATATCTTGTTGCCTTGAATATGTCAGACCAAATAATTTACTAAGTCAAATTAATCTTATAATGGTTAAAATTTGACTTAGGAAGCACCTACATTGAAATAAATAGATGAAGTATTTAGTTATTGTGATTTTATTCAAAACCATAACAAAAAAGATATTTGATGATTAAATTTAATGGTTGTACATTATATTAATTTTGGTAATCATATTAATATGGTTTTATAAATATTAACATGTGTATGGTGGATAACAACCCATCATATCATGCAAGGATTTTTCCCATGAATACTTGGTTGAAGGATGATAATGTTTTCATGCCTACCACTAGCCTATGTGATATCCAATTTAATGAAGAATTTACATTAGAAAAATAATTTAAATAACAAATACTAATGATGAACCCGTAGTACAAACATTGAGGTTTATAGATCAAAATTTGAAACATATTTTTTTTGGGAACAATTAAAAGATTAAAAAAATATTCTCACCCTTTCATATACCTTACCATCTATAAAATGATTGTTTAGTTATTTAGGAATATAGAAATTAATTTATTGATATTAATTACATCGATTAAAGGGAATAAATTTGAAATTAATAAACTCAAAACCAATGTATGAAATTGGACTTATGAAATATAAACATATCAAATATGTATATTTCATTATATTCTTATATAGTAAAATGATTCTTCAACTTTAGGAGAACTAACTTCAAAAAAATGTTATCTTATTATTTTAATATCCAAATAATCAGATGGTATTTTAAATCATGATATATTAATGGAATTAATTCCCATAAATTTCTATGTATAATTGAATTTATTTTGATCAATTAAATCAATCACTCTATATAGTTATTTAAATTTTTCATTCATGTACATGTATTTTTTTCCCACCTAAATTCTCTTACCTGGGAACTTATTTGTGTGAGTATCATACTTTTAAATTGCTTATATTAAGAGATTATTTTATTATCCATTTTATTATGTGGTATTTTTAAAATAGTTTTCAAAATATAATACACTAAATTTCTTATATCATGATTAAATTTTTCAGAAACAATTTTTTTAATGTGGGGATAATGTAACACGGCAAAATATTAAAATACTAATATCATATTTGATAGCGTGTATGAGAAAAACACCAAACATAGAAAAAAATATAATAACCCACAACATTAAATATATAATAAAATTATATACATAAATTAGATATATATGTAGTAATTCATGTAATACTAAGTTATCTTTGGTTGCATGGAACAAAAAATTTCTTCGATGGAATGAATTATTTGCAATACAATGTTATACCAAGTATGACAAATATTATTATATATAATGAAAATTTCCTCATATAAACAATTATTAATAGGATTATATATTTTATTAAATTATTTGGTTAAATTCATTACATACCAAGTGATTATAAATCAATAAAAAATTATTGGAATGTAAAGGGAATTTTTTCCAAAAAAAACTATTTTTATGTTCACAAAGATGTTTTTTCTAATGAATTAAATTAATTATTATTTGTGAATAATATTACTAAAATTTATATATTATATATTCAATAATTTTTTTGTACATTCATCCAATAGATTTTGAATCCATAATGTAATAAAAAACATGATATTACGTATAAAAAAATAATTTAATATAGTCAGTTTTTAATCCTTTTAATTGCGCACTTTTTTTGAATCAAAATTTTAATAATTTCAATAATTTTATTTGTTAAAATAAATTTCATTTTTAAAGAGAAATTTAATTATTTTCCTTAGGGGTAATTTTTGGACCTTTTTAAGATGTTTCACTATTTGATTATAGTGAAAAATACTGAATTTTAATTTAAAATTGTCTTTCATATAAATAACATATAAGGATAAATTATATATTAAATTTATTTAGAGTGCATGTAGTTAAATGTTACCTCTATTAAAAAAATTTATTTCATTGGAATAATTTTTATATTAATTTTACATTTAATAACTTTGTAAAGATTTCAACATTTTTACCTTAAAAACTCATTTTCCCATCTCGTCTGTGATATTAATTTTAAATTAAAATTTTCCAATTTAGTTTTTGACATTCAGAAAAATATTTTAAATATAAGTAATCCAACAAATTTAAAATTTATATTAATGTAAGATTATTTTTTTACAAAAAAAATTATTGAGATCAATTAATATTAATTACAATAATTATCTTAAAATAAAACATTCAGAGGACTAAACAATAAAAAAAGAAAAAAAATGGACTATAAACGTGTTAGAAACACCATTCTATGTACATATATTGATCATATACACTCTTATATTGAAAATGGTTCATTATTGTGGGAACATGAGGTTATTTATACCGCCCAATAGAGTTTACATTTTTGTATTGACAGGAATGTCACTCCTCCTCCACTATAAAAAGGCACTCACCTTCAAAAGTTATTCACAACAATGAAGCCATATTGATATAAAAAACAATCCAATAATCATTTCCCAAATTCAATAAACTCTTCATATAGGATTCATTTGTACATAAATGAAATCAACTAGGGCCTTGGGTATAATCCATGATGAGTTATTCGAAGAAGTGGTACCATTTTTAAACGAGACATTTTGTTATAATGATTTATATATCCATTAAATTAATCTTATATATTTATTCTATAATAACCTTAAAATATCCAATATAATGATATTTTTATATTTTAATGGATCTCACTAAAACATTACATACTTCATTCAAATAGGATACACAATCGTCGTTCGTGTGTATGACGAACTACCACCTCGTGAACTGAAGTCATTCTTAATTCCATTACTACCTCTAAAGAATGAAAATAATGATTGAGATAGTATTTTATAGAACATATATACTATTTTTGATATATTTATGATTCTTAAATTTTTATATGATAGTTAACTTCACGGTTTCATTTTTTTAATATGATAACATCGGTTGTGGACATGGGTACTTGCGCATCCTTAATGAAATGTGATTCATTCACAAGTTATATGGAACATATTAAGGATTGTTTTAATTAAAATATCATATAAATATAAAACTAATATGATATTATAATTATAATATTAATATATATATATATATATAATTTATTTTATTTCATATAAGTGGACTAGATAATAGAATATGTGTTCCTGCGTATGTAAGGCCTTCTGAAGAAGTTGTAATCTTCTTATACTACCTCTTTCAATATATATATTATTTTACCTTATATAAATATAATGTATTGAAATTAAAATAATTAATTAAGTATGATAAATATTATAAAATTTTATTATGATTATGTAACTACTCTTATCCAAACTCTTTTCTATCAAATGGGAAGTTAAACTATCACGCTAGTGTACATGTGGACTAACACCTCTAAGAAGCGATAAAATTTATTTTCTGTCACCATATTTCATGTTTGATTATAGTCATTGGATTAATTTTTATATATTATATTTATTAAATAATTAATCTTATGTTACTATAATATCATATCTATTGTCTTAGATTTCAATATATTGGAAAATAATAACTTCTCTTATACATACATGTGGATTAATGCTTCCACCAAGCTATATAATTCATTTTTAATTTTCTATTTAAAAATATGGTAATAATTATATATTTATTTAATATTATATATATAATATAATAATTTTTTAGAATGTTTTAATTATTAGTTACATTTATTTCTATAAAACTTTTAAACAGTGAAAACAATGATCTTGCATGTGTATGACATATCATCTCCATGAATGAAGTAATTAATTTTTTTTACATATATATATTATGGGTGACACAAATTAAAAATTAATTAAATATATATGATATGTATATCATGACTAAAATTTAATAGAATATGTACCCATGATCAATGTACAAGGGCAAGCACTTCTGAAAAGAAATTCCCTTGAAAAAAAAGTAACACTAAAATGATGAATTTAATAATGATTTATTAAAAAATTGGTATCTCTATGTTATATGGTGATAATATTTTATATTATAATTATGAAATATATTTTTTTATATAATTATAATAAATTTAAATTTTATATATAATAGGATAAATTGTTAGTCAAACTCGAGAAATGTGATGTATGTCACAATATCATTGTTTGTTTAAATTTCCTATGATTATGTATATAATGATGAAATTTTGTGATCAAACACTCAGGAAACATATGAATTTTCTTTACCAACATTCATTTTTAAATATTACATGTTTCCATTTCATTTTACTCTCTTTATGTATTAAAAATATTTAATCATTATTTTTAACAAAAATCAACATTATTTCCATCTTCGATCAATTTAAGTTTCCTTCCATATAGGTAAATTTACAAAATAAATTTAATAATTTTTCTAATATTCTCATATGCTTATTTAATGTAATTTTTAACAATGTTTTAATTTTTTAAATATAGTTTAATTGGAATATTATTTTTTCCAAATGAGATACATCAATATTTTTACTAAATATGTGAAAGGAATATTTATTTTAACATAATTGTAAAGATTAAAATTTACCACCATTATAACCACTAAATTATTTGAATCATCCTTTTTCTCTTTCCATAGTTATTTAATAGAATATTGTTCACATAAAATTTGGGAAATTTTATGATTTTAATCTATGATTTGAACCTGAAAATGGTATTTTCCCCAAAAATATTCTATGGAAATTATATAGGGTGTTTTCATTTTAGATAACATCCTTCGATCTTAATTATTGTTTACTAGATATAAGATCCCATGATAAAATATATATTTTTTCTGGGATTCAAATTTTTTTGGTGATGAAATATTAATAAAACCCATATTATATTCCATGGGTTTAGTATTGTTTACTTTTTTACAATATTCTGGAAAGAACATAATAAAAAGTTATATTATATAATGGGTATACCCATAATTATATAGACCTCCAATGAAATGGGTATAAATTAATATTCAATGGCAAATTTTTCATTCATGTGATTTGAAATGTGATGATTTATGCCCTAAATCATTATTATGATATATGAAATGATATTTATTCTTCTCAATGGTTATTCTCATTTTGGATACCCTTGTTATTAATTAATGATTAAATGGCCATTGATATGTCCCTTATATATCATTAATAGGAATCTATGCTCACTATTTATTATTTTTTATTCCATTTAGGATACGAAGAAAATATTTATGTATGATTTTTCTTAGAAGTATTTTTTATATAATGAACTAAGTGGGAGAATTTTTAGATCTATTATGAACCATTATTCATTGTTTTCTTCTTTCCTAAAATCTAAACCATTAATTTTATGGAATATATTGTAATTTAATTAATTGAATATTCATCAAATAAGATCTAATATTTAGGATCGAAAAGTAAGGGTGACTATATATTACCCTTATGTGTGCATTTTTATTTCTAATATGCGGTAGAGAAACTTGGAACACAACCTATAAGATAGTGACATATAGGTGAAATGCTTCATGAATTGGGTGTGATTCCAATTATAGATGTTTTCTATGGTGGACTCAGGGTTTCATATGTGTTTCATGGTGTGCGAAAAGTTTTATTTTGAGTGCAGAAGAGATAATTGGTTTTTCCAATTTGGATATCGACTAACCTGGTTTTTTATCTACCCCATGGGCTTCTAGATATAGTGAAAGGACTTATGAGACTCCATATGGAATATTATAGGTTTTTATGAGGATATTTCCAATACCTATGTTAGATTGGAAAAATAATATCTTTGGATTCTATATGTGGAAATATTGTGGCCATGAAACACATTTCCTTATGATTGATGTTTTATATAATCCTATTGATTATCATAATATCCTAGGGTTTTTCAATCCATTAGTGGTATTTATCTATTGTGATAACTATGAATTCATAGGATGATACTGAAGATTTCATATGTATAATCTGTAAAATAACCCCAATGAGGACTGTGGAGATGAGATTGGGAATATTTTATGTGACGAGATTGTGATTTAAATTGTTTAAGAACCATTTTTTTCATTTTTTATCATGGGATTATGTATTATATGATAATTTTCTCTTGGCCCAAAATAGACTACCAATTATAGCTTTAATTATTATTTGAAGTAATTCATTGATGTTTGGGATATTTTTTTTACTCTTTACTATATTTAATATAATTACCATTATTTATTTTTAAATGTTAGTTTTTTTGTTTTCATGTAGGGAGATAACATATGGGTCATATGGGATTATAATTAGATGGTTTTCATGGATATGGATATACCTTCTTGAGATTCATTTTTAAGGTTATATTGGTAGTGTTGGATTTATCAATAGGTCATGAGGGTATATTAGTAATAAATTATATGATAGTGGTAAATTCTATATGTCGGGAAGTCCATGATGCTTCACAATTGTGTATGGGTCTTTTGAAAATGATGGGACAATAATATGGACCGAAATATGGATGATAGGGTTATGTTTTAAGTTGGTTTTACACTAACATTAGATTTTTTACACATCCACTTGATTTCTAAAAATTTTAATACTATGGTGAGTGTAGAAATGCTACTATTTCATTAAAATCACTCCCTACCTACGTAAGTGGAATGGGTATCAATGTATATGGGTGGACCTTCATATTTTATTTCAAGCATATGTATATTCTTGGAGTTTGGAATTTTTCATGGGTTGAGTGGATTATTAGAGTATAATTGTTAAGTATGATATTTATTTCAATTTAATATATTGCAAATTATATTTATTTCCCATTATTATAAATTATTTCTGTCGGTTGATGGTCTATATTGAAATTTATCTAATTTTTTGCCTATTATGTATTCATTTCTACTACTAGTTTGTTTTTTGCGATACATGTCTTGTATATGTCCTATTGATTTTATATCCTAGATAGTTGTTGGGGTTCTTCATTAATCCCTTATTTTTCTAATAAGCGGTTTTGGAGTGTCCATTATAATGATGAGTTATACTTAAATTAAAAAAGATTTAGGAAGGAACCCTATGGTTTATATATGATTTAATATTCTCCCCATTGCTATTTTAGGACCTCCCTACTACTTGATAAAATTTGGTCAGCATTGAGACATTCTGGAGGATTAACATAGTATTTTGAATTGTTATTGTTTGTGTGGTTTAGTTTTGGGTGTTATAAATATAATTATGGTAATAAATTATTTAGTAAATAATCAGATATATTTTTGAATAGAATGTATAAGATATATAGATAAATAATGATCATTATGAACCATAAATGATTCAATTAAAATATAGGTTACCATGCGATGTCAAGTTGATATTATTAAGTATTCTAGAATTATTAGGTCATTGGTAAAAGAATTGTAATAATAATATTGATGATTCATGTGATAATTCCTTGAGAAAAACTAAGATATAGATGTTTTGTTCTTGTATGAAGATAACATCCTGATTAGAGAAATATACATAAACCAACATGATGTTATTTTAAACATGATACTTCAATGGAATTCATAATTAATAGAAGTAACATAAAATATATCTGATAGTTTATGAATTATATAATAATGGCTGATTATTATAAAATAGATCAGAGGAATTTTTTTATTTTGATGTGGTTGTTTCAGTTTGACTACAAGAATCCATAGGGACAGAGATTTAGGGTATTTTAATTCTTTAATAAAATATTACATTTAAATTAAAAAAACTCATATAGTTCCTTGAGGCACCTATTAAATGAATTTATATGTTAGTTTACATGAAACTTCTCGTAGATCTGGTGATTTTGTAATGGTTTTTCATTTTCTCATTTAGATGAAATTGAGGGAATATTTTATTAAACATGAATTAAAAATGGGTTTTTAAAAATATAAATGGTTTTTTGTTAAAATACAAAGCATGGTGGAGATTTTATAAAATTGGGACTTTGAAAAAAATCCATTGATGTTATGTGGGTTTTTGGTAAAACATCGTTGAGTTAGTCTGTTTAATTTATTTTACTATAGTTCAAAATATTAATTTGTGGTATGTAATCACATTTTATTAATTCTACATATTAGAACAATCAAAATCCTAGAATTTAAATTACATGTTTTTGTTTTTGAATTATAATGTATTATAAAAATTCATGTATTTTAGGAATGATGGTCTGGTGTCTTGTTGAGGTTTATATATATATATATAAAATAATTTTTATAATTTGTAATTTCTAGATAAATTTTTTATAAAATTCCTATAATGGGGAGTACCATGTCAGGGAATTATTTTAATTAGTGATTCCTCATATTGATGAGATCTATAACATGGTGTTTTATTTGGTTATCAGTGTTTTGTAATGATTGTTGTGTTCATGAACTACCAGATCATTTTGATGAATCATAGTATATATTAAAATGATGTAATTGAGGAAATTATTATTGTGATAGGATCTACCGACATTTTTGGGATATGCTAGTGGTATGTTCAATGAATAATAGTCTTGGTGGGTGGGCTCGATAGTGAAAATATACTTTGAATTTTCAGATGTTATGTGGGGAGTGTATGATGAATTGATCACCATGGTGGTTCTATAATTTTTATGACATACTTATTTATGATTTTCAAGGATGGACAAGGTTTTGGAGGGAGTTTTTAATGACCAATTCCTTTCCTTGTTCATGATCCAAAAAAGAGTGGGGCTGGGTTATTTTTATGTTCAGATCAATTTTATTTTTTATTTAATTTAATCAATAGTAGGATAGTTTAGTTAAATTTATTAATTTTAAAGAGATATTTTAGAAGATGATTCTACTGTGTAAAATATCAATTGAAGAAATCATTAATGATAAAGAATACTATATCACAGTGGTGGGTATAGTTACCTGCTAAACTACTTAATGAATACCATATAAAGATCTACGTGATGGTGAGTGGAACTATCCCACATCCCATTGAATCAAAAAGCTTGTGGGATTCAACTATGAATCTTGTGGCCTCACTCGGTGTTTGGTGAGAGAAACAAGAAATTTAGTGGAATATTCCTCCAATATTTTATAAAGAAGATACATTATTCATTTTCTAAAGGGTTTTTAATTTGAATATCTTTGCGATCCTTGGTGTACATCTAGCCAAATAAGGGGTAGATACATACCTTTCCTCCTCTTGAATCACTTTATCCTCCCTTTATTTTTGTAGATTAGGAAATGTTTCTCCATACCAATCTTAAATGTGATACTTTCTATAGTATTTCATATTAATTTATAATTTTATTCATTGATTGGTTTTTTTTTTAAATTTAATATTTTTCCACCAAATTCATAGTGAAATTTCATATTATCTTTGAATATTTTATATTTATATTATAGATAATTCTCAATAATAATGGATTATTAATATAATACAATTTTTTAAATTAGGTAAGTTGATTTGTGGATTAATTTAAGGATTTTCATATATTATAGATAAATTGACTATCAATTAGAGTTTATAAATTATGTATTTTTGTTACCATGGGGCTAGGATATTATTCTATGTAGTATTCCACTCATTCATCAAGTTTATCATAATATAGGGTCTCCCATTCAGTTTTATTTATATTATTATAATAAGATATTTTAATTCAATTTATATAATTTGTTAAAATGTTGTTATTTTATATTAGGTTGGTTCTCATTTTATTCAATGGATCTCAACACAAGATTGATATTATTATACGGATAAAGACCTGAGGTAGGTGGTCTTTTCATATTGAGTATATTGGTCATCAGATTATTTTGATTCTCCTATGATTTTTTTTGTTATCATTATAATTTTACATAAAAGAATATAATTTCACCCCATATGTGGAAGATTCATTTATTAATTCAGTAATGAACATCAATCGTAGATATTATAAAATCATACATTAATTTCACTTTAGTCAAAAACTATTTTTTGGCCCATATTATAGTATTTTTGTCCGCTGAGCTAGTTTTTAAAAAGTTATTGATTTAATAATTTTTAAAATGTAGTTAGTGATGGAAATTTGTTTTTTTATTTTCTATGTGAATATAGTGAATAAATAAAAATATAATTTAATGGATTGTTATATTTAATTCGAACATATCAATGATTTTTTGTTATTTTAATGGATTTTTTTTGAATTAAATATCCTGAAAAGTATATGATTTTTAGGAGATTTTTCTTATAAGTTTTTGGGTAGGCCCTAAAGTTTTTATTTGATGCATTTTTTATTGATTTTAAAAAAATTATTTTTCTTATTGTTTTAATGACTTATAATGTAATCCATTTTTTGTAAATGATTTGATATAAATTTCTAGTGAGGGGGATTCCATGTTTTGTAAGGATATTTTTCTCATTTGAGATTCTTTATTGTGGTTTCAAATTTTATAATATCTTATTTCATGATAGAATGGGACTATTATGAGAATTCATCCCTTTGTTAATGGGTCATAAATATATTATTAAAATACTTATTTGGTTTCTTTTTTACATTTGTTCTTAAGAACCATACGATACCCTTTGGGATAATATTGATTATAAGACATATTTTTACACCAAATATATGGAGTGAATAATATGATTTAGTTATATATTTGATGACTGGTCATTTTTTATGTGTGATTAGGTCATTTCATGGATTTTAGGTGGTATGGAATACCCAGTATTGACCGGGTGATGGGTGATTTTTTCACATCCAGATCTTAGTCAATGTTTGGTATTCTTTAATGTCCTCCTTAGTTCTTTATTGGTGTTCTAATTTGTTTTGTATCATTATTTTAGGCATGATATATACACATTGATATTTTTATAAATGGATAATGTATTATTCATGGGAATTAATCCTATTATTATATTGATCCTTAGTGTGGATCAATATATGGGTTTAAGATATCAGTGGGATTCGACTTATAATTTTCATGAGGAGTAGATTGGTACTCGTTGAGTGACAATAGATTATTCATGTATGAGGTAAATTGCTTTGGTAGGTAGCCTATTTGATAGTGAGACTTGTGTGACATGCCTATTGACTGAAATAAAACTCTTAATGGAGGTTATTTTAGAAAACCAAACACTTTGACATTTCTATTGACGAAAATGACTACATTTATTAAGAGGTCATGTGTGATGATTTACTTTTCTTATTCGGAAAGGGATATATTCTAGTTTTACACTTCCATTTTGATGTCCATATGGGTTAAAATGGGGAATGAGACTCTGCATATGATATTTTAGGATGTATGAGTGGGAGTTAATTAGAACCCTTTAAGGATTTAATAGGAGGTTTTAGAATGGATATAGAACACGCATATTGGATACATATACATGATATAATCTATAGTATTTTCTTATAATCATTTTGTTTTTTAATCTTGTAGTGGTATATATCAAATTTTATGACTTATAAATCATTGAAAATTCCATTAAGTGATCTATATATAGTTTGGGGGATATCTCTAGTTGGGGATAGTTAGATAAAATGAGGCAAAACATTAGTTAGGGGATTATGATTTTTTTATGTTGGTACTTATTATTTTATTTTACCATTTAATTTATTATATTTTTTTGATTCATATTATATGATCCTCTTAGTCTCATTTTGGTTTTCATAGTTATTTGAATATTTACATTGAGGGATGTATAATTTTTATGGATTTTTGTTTTTTATCATAAATTTTATTTTCCATTTTATTTTAGGTTTGTGTTATTAATAGGATCTGTGATGATCAATAGGTATGGTGGGAATCTGATAAGTGATTATGTTTGGAATAGATATGTACTTGTTTTATTTTTATCTATTTATATGATAGTGTCATTACGTGTAAATCATTGGTTCATGATGGTATAGAAGTAATCAATTATAAGTAGGTGGTACTTATCCTGATTTGGGAAATCTTCATTTATTCTTCCAAGTGCATCATACTTATAGATATGAGGAAAAATTTGAATAAATTTTTGTGAGATAGTATGAGTTCTATTTCTAGGTTGGTTGATTTAATCTCACAAGATATATGACTCTCTTCTAGTCGGTAAGTATTCAAGGTCATTGATGAATGTCATTTGTCCATCAAATTTCTTATAAAGATCATTTATCTTCTTAGAGTAGAAATTATGGCTCCAGGAATATAGTGTATTATTGTTTTATTATTTAGAAATGGATTTATGAAAAGTTTGTAAAAATCATTTTTATTTATTTACTTTTATTGTATTAAATATGTATTGGAAAATGGGTTATGTAATATATGCCTCTTGAAACCAGTTTTGTTTCTGTTCGAATAACTTGTATGCTTTTTGTTAATGCATGCCATTTAATATTTTATATATTTTATATGTCATAATATGTAGGGCCTCTTGGATAACTATATTGTTTTCACATGTTTTTTATATGTCTTCTAGCTAAATGAGGGATTATGATATTTTGGTAGATTATGGAATAATCATTATACCTTAAATTTCACGTAATATCCTTAACATGAATATTATATGCCCTTAATTATATTTGAGGCCTCTAGTGTATAGATTGGTGTGTTTGATGTTATATATATTCTCCAGGAATATCACTTTTTGAGTGGTCTAGTTTGTCGTATTACATCGGCCATCATAGGAAATCAATTATGATAACATTAAAACCATTTACCCATATAGTTCATTGCCTAAGATTCCCACAAATAGATAAAAGTGATTTAATATATAATAAATTCACATTCAAAAATTTTCCTATAAATGTTTATTTTGTATTAATTTCAATTGACCAAAAAATAGCATTCATTTTCAACAATCCCATCCATTACATTCCTACTAATGTAACTTATTAAAAAATATACATATTTTATTAACATATAACTTATTTAGGATATAAATTTCAAGCAATGAATCAGTCACTAAATCATATTATAAAAATATTAGTGTTCTGTAATAAATTAAACATTACATGAAATATGAAACTCTCCTTGGGAACCAATCAAAAATAATGACAGAATAATGTAATAATACAGATTTATACAAGGGAACACAAATGTAAAAATATTCAAGAAACACTATTTTTTCCCCAAAATAATCAAATAAATATTTTATAAAATGATAAAATTGAAAATATGAATAAAAGTTTCAATTGAGTAATTAAAATTTTCTATATGGAAATATAATAGTTCATACTAATGATTCAAGACGTTATAAGAATAAATAACTATTATCAATATATATTAAAATAATTTATAAATTTATTTAACTAAAAAAATTTCTTATAAAACTCACTTGTTTACTTATTATTCGTTATATATTATTAAAATTAAAAATTAAATCGAATCAAAATTTTTTTGAAGTTTACAACAAGAACAGCTGAAAAAACCCCAAATTAAACACCATTTTAAATGATACCACCTACATAAACAACAAGATGGTAAAAAATTCTAAATTTGAAAAAAAATTAGGCAAAATCCTATTGAATAAAAATTAAACTCTATGAAATAAAAATCCAAATTAATATTTAATAAAATCATTGAATCATCTTAGGGAAAACACGAAAATATTAAGAGAAAATACAAAAAATTCCATAATTAAAAAAACATTTAGATTTTCCCAAATAAAACGAAATATTAAAAATAATTAAATTGGTAACTAAAATACCTAAAAAATGAACATTGGAGTGGGATCCACATTTTCTAACCTCCACTAGACATTATACATGAAATACAATTTATATTGATATATTTCACTATCATTAAGTTAAATCCAACATAAATTTCTATCACGATCAATCTATGATCTGTGAAGATCCATCGATTAATGAATAAGGGAATATGGTGGATGTAAGATTACTCAATTAGTGAACCAAGATAGTCTAAATCATTCTGGAAAAACTTTTAGAAAGGGAACTAAAAAGTATAGTATATTAAGTAGATCACCATCCATTTTCCTCCAACTAGACACAAAATCAATATAATGGTATCTAAAATTATAAAATCAACTATTGTTAGAAATAACTCATTATAAAAAATTGAATCATAACCCATAGGTAACTTGAGGACCTGGAATAGTCACAATATGGTATATTGGGTATCTTATTGTCTCACAATGCCTACCCCATGACCAAACTTGTAAGAAAACACCACTAGTCCCTTAATCAAATACCTGGTGCTGTCGTAATGGCTACTAGGTGGCTACTCCAACTTCCTCAATAAAAAACTAAAATTTAAACAATATATCATATAGGATTTTACAAGAATATTTTGACATCAAAATATAAAATTTTAACCTCCCATAAAAAACTAACAACACGCACCATTGATTAAAATCTAAAAATTCATTAAAAAGGTCAAATATCACTCAACCAAATTTCTCAAAATAAATCCAAAAAAATATTTTAATATTTTAATAATACAATAATATGTTTCAATAAAGGTTAATTTGAAATGTGTGAGTATAAAACTATATTAGACATCACCATGGGGTATAATATAATTCATTAAATTTGTGTGTTCATGTCTGTTATATGATAAAATTAATACAATATAAGCATCCTAGAAGATATATCATATTCTAGTTATTAAGTAACACTAATCACAATAATTACCCTCTTTGTCCATATTTCTAGAGTTAGAATAGTTTTTCTAATATATAAGGTTATATATCATAAAAACCATTGGTCACTCCACCCAATATAATTTGATCTATGTTATTAATTATTGTTATTATAGTAATTAACTAACAATATACCGATAATGTTCTCTATGTTTTTCACTTTCATGTGTTTTTCTACTCTCAACCCTAATCCTGATAGAGAGTAAACAACATTTATCACCCAAATAAGTACCCAATAAATAATTCTATAAAAATAAGAATGATATCAATAAATAAAATCTATCTATTTGAGTAATCCACTAATAGTAGGTGTAGTATATAATCATGGTAGTAGGTCAAGAGAATACATACTTAAGGGATACCCACATTATAGAATGCTTGGAATACTAGTATTTAACTGGATTTAAAATCATCAGCAATGATCCTGATAGTAATACAATAGCACCCAATACTAAGCATGGTCTTATTTATCAGGGGAGGCATGTACACACACACACATACACACATATCCCTTTGAGAAAATCATATAATATGAGTATTTACATATCTATATTTAACCCTAAATTCTTATCAATGTAACAGTAGATGTAATAGTCATCATAAAATCCTCATTGTATGTTGGAAGGAATTATCATCCCTAAGTGATATTTTAAAAATAAACATTTGGTAAAATCCCACAATCTGTGGAATAGAACTCAGAAACATAAGTGTAATTCCTGTATTAAATTATCTAGTAATTATATGAATATCTAGTCCTATATAGTCATATAAATCCCATAGAGATAAATATGTTTTTCATATCAATAAAAAAAATTATAGTAGTAATAAAAATATTAATCATATAGCCTCATAATACCTAATTACATTTCCCCTGATTAATAAACCTTCTTAAATCATGTATTTCATATATATATTTCTTAATATTCAATCCCAGGACAAAAATTAATTATTATATCCCAAATATTATATGTTTCAATATGAAAAAATATGAGCTTGGACATCCTAGGCGTAGCTCATAACTCTTGGTGACTAACTCATAGATGACATAGGCCCATAGGCTATAAATAAACCTCCACAAGCCTAAGGTCCTTGGAATAAAATTTATCTAGATTTGAAAATGAATACACTATACTTGTTTTGTAAGTTTATGAGTTTAATCAAATAAAACCGTTTTTAAATATATATTGTTTCCCAATTTTTTGTTTTTAAAGTCACATTTAAATTTGTGTCTTATCCAGTAAGGAATATATATATATATATATATATATATAATTCCCTACATGTGTACCAATTGAAGACTAATTGTGAGGTGCATAACCAACTTTTCTACCCTTAGTATAATATATCAAATTATTATATTATGACTTGGAGTCCTTTAGTGATTATACCAATCCAAATAATAGGTTTCCCCTACTAAGGAACCATTTTTAATAAGGTTATTCACGAAATCCTATTACATAGATTAAACATTACACATCCCTCTTAGTTATGATTTATAACCCATCCAACATGAAATAAATAGATTATTCTATTTCTATAATCAACTAAAACAAACTTTTTGGGGGTTTTACTTAATTATATATAGGTATTATTATTTTAAAAATGTCACAAAGAAACCTAATCTCAAGGATCACATAGAATATATATGAAAAATACCATACATAAAACTCATATTCCCCATTTCAATATAATACCAATCCTATAAAATTTGGTTCATTCATACCTACATAACCCTACTAACATATCTAAAAATATATTGAAATTATATATAATATTATAAAAATATTTGGGTCCACCAACCTCTAATGACATCCCATGTTTATCTTCCAACATTCCTCCATCCTAAATTCCTATGAGCTCATATCATATTACAAATAAAATTTTTCAACTTTATAAAAAAAATATTTTTTTAAATCAATAATTTATATAATTTATGAAATCCACATAATGTGATGAATAATTGTTGAAATACCCTGAAGTGACATGCCAAAGTATGAGGTCATATTTTCAACCCACCATTGGCAAAAATTCCTAAAATATCATTCCAATTTTATTCTATGTTACTAAAATTTGATGAAAATCAACAATAAAATTCCCTTGTTATTAAACTATCAAAAAATTTGATAAATAAATAAATTCCCCATTATCATCCCTTCTCTAAACGTCTAATGAAAAATCACCATAATTATACTTTGATTCCAATATGATCAATATAATTCACACTCAAATCAAATTCATGGATAAAAACAAATCAGATTAATAATAATAGGAATAAAAAGTAAAGAATAATAAATTTAATTTTACATCCTTTTGAAATTTAACTCAAACAAAAACCAATATAAATTAATATGAATCTACGATAATAAAGAGAGGTGAAGGGAGAGGGCCTTCTCCTGTATTTATTCTTATAGTGAAAGATAAGTCCATGGAATTCCAAAATCAAAACCTCTTCATATTAAGAAAATATATATCTTTTGAAAATATCATCAGAACATGCCACTGAGTTCATGTAAAAAAATGATTATGACACTAATAATCCCCTATGTTATATGTGGAGAGGTTTGTGATACATATTCACTTCCTTCCTACCAAACACCACGTAGGAATCCACTCAGATCTTAGTACTCCTTATATCACACAATATCCAATCCATTTAAAAAATTACAAACATTATTTTTTTCTACCCACATCACAATAATTTCTGATACCACATTCCATATATTATAATTTAGATTATAAAACTTCTAAAATTATTTTTCAACTGAATCCTTACTTTTTTCAATTTCTACAAACATTTAACAACATAATTTAGTATAAAGGTCAATATGTTATCCATTAATTAATTAATATATAATATCCTGATAGCATAGAAAAATTTAAAAAGCTATTAAAAGTGTATCTCAAATCCTCATATTTGAAAAATACAATAAAGAAACTACACACATCTAAAATGACTATGATATACTTAATGTGGGAATAATAAAACAATACCATTAAAATGGTTATATAAGTCAAAATTTAAAAATAGATAATAAAATAAAAAATAACATAATGATGGATATGTGTAATTTCTATCATTCATAAACATATAGTCTTGGACTTGTATCAAGAGGAAATACATAAAGGGAATGGGTTCTTCAATTACCCAATATTATTTGACATATGTGACATACTAATGCATTGAGAGGGTATGTAATTTTATGCTCCACCCATCACATAAACATTTCAAATATATTCCGTAAAATTTTAATAAATATTATAACTAATAAATTTTTAATGATAAATAAATAAAAAATTATAAATATATTTCTAATTCATCAACAATTATTTTCATACATTTTCTTCCCATAAATAATCTAAGAATATAATATTATATCAATAATTTTATATAATTAATTGATTTTTAGGGATTTTTACTTGAATACCTCATAATAAAATAATATATTATATGTTTCTAATAATAAAAATTTATTTCTAGAAGTAAACCTGGTGATTTAGTTATGTTTTGTTAGTTATTAACGATCCCATAATGAAATGTATTAATATTGAAGTTATCTTTATGAATGTAATATTCTTTACTTACATTGAAATATAGAAATATTAATGATTTTATTGATTAATACCATCCATATTTGCGATTGTGAAACATGTTTTTTTATAAGATATATAAAATTCATCAATAATTAACTCAAAATTCTTAAAACATTTGTATGAAATGTTCAAATGTTCCATAAATAACCAGTATTCCCATTAAATAATATATAATTATAGAAATTCATATATCTTATCCCAAAAACAATTTTGTTTTTATGTTATTATTTTTATATCTAAAATAAAATGAGTAAATGAAATATAGAATAATATTATAGTTAGGTATCACTAAAATGAGAGAAAATTATTTTTATAGTATTATGATTATAGGAATATATTTTAATGAATCATTTTAGAAAAAAAATTAAAAATAGTATTTGTTAATAATTATTCTATAATAAATACAGATAAATAATTGAATATGAAACCTAAATTAAAATATCATATTTACAAATGAGTGAAATACACAGAGTGAGAGGGAGGGAGAGGGAGACGAAGGTGTTAGATTTCATTACGAATTATTAGATTTGATAACAAAAAATTGAAGCCTATTTATATTATTATAAATAAAATTATGTGATCAAATGAGAGTTAAATATTATTATGGTGATTATAAATAAAAATAAATAATTATCCCTTGGATATTTATTAGAGATTAAATTGATGTTTTAGTTTAAGGTAGGTGATGAGTGTTTGGGGACAAAGAATCCCCCCATGAATTTAATTAACAAAAAAGGAGATATAAGTTGATATCAATTGAGGAATAGTCAAAATTATATTTCCATCACAATAAGATTTTGAGTAATCTCCTAAATATTTTTCATCATATTATGTAGTTTTCAACAAACATTCGCATTGTGTTCATGATATGAATGTTTTTTAAATAAATTCATTCATTATATATGGAATTTTGTTATTATTTTATTTAATGAAAAAAATGTACTAGATTATTTAAAGGATCATTATAGGAGAATGGATATATAAAAGATTGAAAGTATTTAATTTTTAAGAACATCGTAACATGAAGGGTCTTATTGTTCCATAATGGGGATATTGAAATATATATTTTTACACTTATATAGACGCCTCAAACTATAGTGATAAAATATTTGTGGGAGATTGTATGAGATAAAAGAAACCTTTACTCTCACGTAGGTCAAAACACCATAGTGAAATAAATTTTTTTCATGATTAAACATTTATGGAGTTATGGGGATCGTATTGCACCGTGATATAGAGGTATTAAATAGTTAGTGTTCCACTGGTATGTAGAAAAATATATTTTGACTACAATATGTTTTTCACTCTGTAAATGAGAAATCCAAAAAGTTTTGATCATGGATACCAAATTTTAGTGTTCTACCAGTTCTATAGTTTTGGATTAATCATTACGTAGTCCTACTACCCCCGACACAACATTGGTTAAAAAGGGATATATGATCTTTTGAATTTATATACATATAATTAGTTTTTTTAAAACTATGCCATAGTGAAGATTGTTACACCACAACATACGATGTTTACATAAGTAAATATATCTATATAATGAAGTTTTTGATGAAAGAGAGATAAATCATTGAGTTAATTGGACACCTATTCTAGGAGTTATTTGCCTTGGGATGAGGATAAGAACAATTGTAAACACATAATCTGAATTTCATTGGAACATGTGGTCATGGGAAGAAGAGATCAACCCAAATTTATGCACTAATCATTACTTATTTTAATTTCACTTCAGTTATATCACCATGATATTTTTTATCATTGATAATAAAAAACTATTGTTAACATCATGATTTAATACATTATTACTCAAGGATTAGGCACTAGATAAATATATTTTTTGAGACTTGTCTCTGATCTTGTGACTTGTGTTATTCCTCACTATATCTCTCATCGACACATCATCAACATCAGAATCCAATAACATTAACCAAAAAGTGAATATTTTATATCAAGAATTAGTGATTTCTATGACCATTGATTCACCCCAACCACTCTTTTATGGGGGAACACTCTTTGTTGGGCCTATCAAATTTTATTAGAGCTAGGTAAAATTGGTTCCTTGTAATATTTATTGTGGATCTTATTTTTATGTTAATATTAATGTCATTTTACTAATTATTTATAGAGTGGATGTGAATAATTCCAAAAATATTATGTTCAATGTTAATGGATTACATTTAATGAAGGAGATAATGGTTTATTATCTTATAACCCTTGGGTTGTACAACCGTGAAATCATTGTGAAAGGATTGGATGTTCCAAAATTTGGGATATAATATACATTTCTTGATAATAATAATTTCAAATACGATGGGTGAGTTCATAGTGCATTATTATTATTACATTGAAATAAGTAATTTAATACAGTTGTGGGTACAAAAATAATGTATTGAATTTGATGAAAACATTAAGATATCGATGATTGATATATAATATTAAATAATTCATGTTAATAGGTATATTATATTTTATTTGATGAAATTATTATGGAATAATATTTATTGATGGATGATTTCTTCATTGTGTTGAAAAACATTAAAATTTATTCCATTCCATAAAAAAAATGTTGATGATTAAAATATTGCGACGAAATTTGAGAAAAACCTCAAAAATAAAATTGTTGAAAATATTTATACAATTGGGGAAAATATTTATATAATTGTTCCATAAATAATATCAAGAATGGTTTCATATAATATTTTATAAATATATGATCATTCCTCTAATAAAATGGATAAAATATATGAAGTATGCAGATTTCAAATCATCAAAAGGTTATACACGTACTAATCCTATAATTTTTTTGTACATGAAACCATAATTAAATTATAGTACGTAGATTCTGATGAAGTCGTATCATTATTCTAAAAATAAATGTGTTAAATTCAGAGGTAATTATAAATGTAACTATCTCTTAAAGTGTTCTACTTGTCAAATCATTGGACACTTTTCAGCTAATTTCCCTTTGATAGAATATGAATATGAGGAAGATAATAAAATTTAAGGACTATTAAGAAGGATTAAATAAATTAGAGGTTTTAATTTTTAGTAAAAATCATCTAACTGTAAAATAGTTTTTTAAATATAGGGTGAAAAAATTCCTCTAAAAAATAGGTCCAGAAAGTAAAATAGAAGATGAGGACTTAGATGATGAATGGGGTCATAATTAAAAATTAAAATTATCCCAAATAACCCATATGATTTGAAGAATAATATATTAGTGGCGATAAATAAATTTATTATGTGGAAACAATATATGATTTCTAACCAAGAATATTTATTCTTGTGTTCTTTATGGATAAGGGAAAATTGAGAGTGAAAAAAATTATAATCATTGTATTATTCAATAAGAAATATTTTAAGAAATAAACATTGTTACTGACATAAAAGGGGAGTTCAATTGAATATTGAGGATTTAACTAAAATTATTTAATCATTTTATAAGATTATTTATATTACCATAAAATTAAAAAATCTAAAAATTAATAAGTAAATTATATTGATGTGAATCTAGTCGATGATGAAAATTCCAAGCAGAGAACTCAACTGTTGTTTCAAAATTATGTAAAAGAAGTTGATATATTACGATATAACATTTTTTATGTCTTAAATGATACCTATAATCACAGAGACATTCAAATTAATCAATATATGTGGGATTGGTGGCACAAAAATAATGTAAATGCTATATTCTTCACCACATAATGTTAAAATACACATTAAAAAATTTAGTGGTGGCGGCAATTTTTTAAAAAAAATTGACTTGTTGAAGTAGAAAAATTAAATAATAAAATATTTATAGAGGATAAGGTAAAGGATATATCTCTTATACATGAGAATATTGTAAAATGTATATATATTCAATTTGAAATACATAAAAATGAGAAGTATTTGTATAATCTTATTATTACCTTAAGAGATTTCTTATTAAATGAACGTGCTCAGGATGTTGAGTGCACATGAAAATAATAATATTTTCAGTGGTGAAATTTTTTAGTACCCCAATCGTTGATAAGAAATGAATCATAAAGGAATAAACCCATATTTCCTAGATTTTATAAGAGAAGATAAATTAAAATATTGTACAATTGAACAGTACATTCAATCATCAATGAATAAACATGTATGATGTTTGATCATCCCACAAACACTACTATAATTTGTCTCAATATAAAATTAGATGTATTAAAATTGAATATTAATTCAAAATCTATTAAGAGAAGTAATAATCATGAAAACTAAATGGTGATTAAGGTCTCAAACAAAGATAACAATGGATGGAGGGTGTGGATACTTGAAAGTGGTCAATCATAAAACCTGATTAGAAAGAAAAAATATCTTTAAATACATTCAATTTTAAGATATTTTCTATGTTACTTTTCAATGTAATGGATTATAAAAAATTAAATGGAGTTTTATTTATAATGATTATTAAGAATAATCTAGTTATGTTCCTTAAAATGATAAGTTTTTGGAAATTATATAATTTATCTCTTAGGTTTTTGAAAAAAGGTAATGTGGTGATATTTTAACAAAATTGATGTTTCATTAAGATTATAAATGATTACAAATTTATAATTATAGTATAGTTAAATAAAATAAATATATTTCCAATTTTTAATGATTAAGATAATTTATACATTATATAAAAGAGGAGAACCCATTGTGGAAAAGAAGACTTCAATATTTGTGGAAAAAGTACATGTTTAAGTTAAATAATAATTTTTTTAAAAAAAATTAATTGGAATCTTGTAAATCTCAACACATAGGAAAAATAGTAACAAAATTATATGGTAATCCTCGAAATATATCTATATTGAATGACTATAAGGTTTTATACATGATGGTGATGGTTCTTGAGTGTGAAACCTATTTGAAGATTTAAATTTATTACAACTGAAACATGAGGACAGTATTCAAAGTCAGAAAATAGCATAATGATTCTTCAATTGAAAAATGAATGGAGGAATGAAATATGTATAGGAGGTGACACATGTATTCTAAGAGTGATTTTTTATTTATATTACATAATTATTTTTTAAAACAATAAAAAATGTCGTGAAGAATTTTCTACCCAAATGTGGAATCACATTTAGATGTCAATGATTAGGGTGATGATATTATTTTCCATATGACAAATTATTAACATTATAGGTTATATATTTTCTTACATATGAAGTGTAATTTTTATCAATTGAATAAGTTTGGAATGGGTGATCCGAGATAGGTCACTACTCTTATAGAACTTAAGAAAAAGTTTTCAATTGATTGAAATTAATTATTAAGTAAAAAATATAGTAATAAAGGCTTATTTGTAGCCTACACTAATTAGTAACATCATGATTAGACATTTTATTTGTCATCAATCTATATTAAAATTTTAAATTCAATCTGATGTGGTCTTATTTTCCTACGGGGAAACTGTTCATAGAAACCCTAAAAGGAACACTATTTTTTAAGGTATAATAAGAACATATAATTTCATATTTATAGATATTTTAAGAATAAATGATAAGGTTAATTCATTTATTAGTATTATAATTATAGAGGAGAATTATATATTGATGAATGGGGTGTTCATAAAAATATACAAATAAAAAATTAATCACATTGAGTGAATCTATTGTTGACAATGTTATAGAATACCCATAAATTACTCAAATAATTTGGATGACATTGTAGATTGAAGACATTTGGGTGAATGACTCATACCCATGATTATTGGGTGTGATAAAGAAAGTGAAATCAACATTTTCAATGATCAAATACAACATTCAAAGTCCATGTATCTTAATATCAAGTACCAAATCATTAGTGATGGAAAAAATATTTATTTCACTACACAATTTTTTGGAAAAATATAATTTCATGGATATATTTATTAATCCCCAAACAATGTATTCCATTATGAAGATGATATTGATATGGGAGTGAATTGTCTCCAAAAATACTATTATGTTTTCTTGATTAATTTAACTATTTAATTCCTTTTCATTTGTTGAATAATGGAGAGAATAAAAATGGTTATATTATTAAAAACGGGAGAGAATCCTTTTTGTTCACCAGAGATGATCAAGGGGGATACATAAGTGACTTTACCCAATGTTAAGTTAATGAGAAGATCTCATGTGTGGATTTTTACATTTCCAATATATATAGAAGATAAAATATATGTACCATTAGAGATTTTTGGTACAGTAAGGATCCATTAAATATTAATGTAATTTATGAGTGTTGTGATTGAAGAATATCATCCAAAAATGAATTAATAAAGGGGGATTTGGGAGTTGATATCAATTGAGTCATGGTAAAAAATAAATTATCTTATAATGATAGTTTTATTACTCTTACAAACACTATTTTATCATAATTTATGATTTATAGTTTAATTATATATTACATTAATCTTTCAATTTTTTCTTGGGTATATTCATTAACAATATATAGATGTCATATAAATATATTGTTATATTTATGGAAAATAAGATCCTCGACGAGTTGGAGGCTCCTCTGTGTTATGTATAGATTTAAAGAAATGATGTTATACTAAATTGATTCACATCACGAGGTTAAGGTTATTGTTCTTATATAAGGGGTATTTCAATAGAATAATTTTAGGCATACAAATTATTATTATTATACAGTTTTTCTCGGTTTATAAAGACCAATGCCTTTTAAAAGTTAATATACAACATTTTAGGTGAATGTTCTATAAATTTTACAATTATAAATTCTTGAGAACTATAGAGGTTCATTGTAATTGGAACCATGGATATATAAATAACTTGTAAATAAAACATCTACATCATTTCTGTTTAATTTCATTACAATTATAACCCTTATTATAAATCTCTTATTTGAATCATTCTTTATAACCCTGGATATGGAAAAACAAGAAAGGGTGAGCTCAGATGATGAATAAGGGTAAACATAAGATATATAAATTATTGATCATAAATGATCATACCATAACAATAATGGAAGGACAACGAGATCAAGACTTATAATAATCGTACCCAATTAATCAAATATCTATAGATAACGAAAATGGTGTATGGTTTACTGAAATAAATTACATAAGAGATAAAAGTGTAAAAATGACAATAATCCATCCTCATAAATGAAAAAATTAAGAATAAGAAATGGTCTTTTTTTATTTCACAAAATAAAATATAATAATTTCCTTAGATAAGGATCACTTCCAAGAATATCATATTGTAGTGGTTTTACTCCCTATTCCGTCATTTTCATAGTCATGTTCCACTCCCAAAAATAACTAATTTGACAATGTCCATTACAAATATGGGTACCCTCCCAATTGAATTCTTTATTATCTCAAGAAATTTCATACTATACTCAATGCATTAAAGGGAAATAAAATTAGGATCCAATAATTCGCATAATGATAATCATAAATTTATATTACACAAGATCATAAACAATTAATCACATCATCATATAAAAATGCATGGATAGTATATAGTTTTCATTAAAATGTCATCATAATAATCAAAAAAAATCCAAATAATTAATACAGAATGTAAAATCGGATCATATCCAACGTAAATCATATGAAACATCAGATCTGTTGTTATAGATAAAAATTACTTTAAAAGATCACAAAAACATTTCCTAAGGAAATTATACCTTTTAATTTAAATAACATATATAGAGTATAAAAATATTAATAATATTAAAGAAAGGTAATTATAAATTAAAAAATGATCTATAAATTGAATTATCATGGAAAAAACTATTCATGATGGCAGAGAATGTCAAGAACGTAGTTTACGTAAAAACAAATAATACATTCACAGTGATCAAAAAAATTTAGAACCACCATGGATAAAAAAATAAAAGAATGCTATTTTTAAAAAATATATAAACATTAAATATGGTAAAACCCAATTAATAAATATTTATATAACAATAAAAACAACACTGGAAACATTTTAAATAAATTATGGACAATAACGAAAGGATTCAAAACAAAAATGAAAATAATGGTCAGTTTTACATAGAAACATTCTATATGTGTCAAGAGTACATAAAGATAGGTAAAACGAAATAAAAATATTATAATAAAATAAATAATATTTTTCATTGATTGATCAAAAAATTAAATCATCAAAAAATTAATGATTAAACAATCATTGTAAAAATGACATTGCAAAGAAAAAGTGATATGACATTACAATTTTTTTTACTGAAAATTCATTTGATAAATAAAAGCATTATTGATGTTTAAATACAATTAATTAAATCAACTATTATTCCAAAATATATTTCTTTTCATTATATACTCTATAGGGATAATTAATTTCTTTATATGAATTAAATGTGTCTCAAGGAAGGTAAATTGTGATGAAAACCCACTACCTCAAGACTACCATTCATCATAAGATCTATTAAATCATATCAAAAAATATAAATTTATTATAATTATATTATATAAACATAATCATTCCTATAATAAAATACATGGTTAACTTTTAACATCTTATCTCATGTTCATTAAAAATCAATCATTATCATCAACATTTCAATTATTAACTACATAAATTTTTAGGTATGTTTTTGTATGGTTGTAATTATCCATTATATGAAATCATGTTTTATTGATATATTTTTTTAATGATGATATTGATATCATATATATATATTACAAAATTTTCATTATTCGTATAAAACCATGTTTAAAAATTCATTTCACCTCAATGTGCAGACTGTAGTACATATGCATGGATGAGTGATGTTTCAATTTTTTTGGATGGATGAAAAAAAAAATTGTAAATATTACTTTTTAATTATAAATTAATGATTAATATATATATATATATTAAATATATCATAATTACAAACCATGATTGATGGTGGTGTAAAGATAATTATTTTATTATGTGGAGTTGGTATTCCACACATATGTATAAGAAATAATAACATCTCAAATTTGATTGATAATTAGTGGTAAATGGTCTAGATATAATCATAAAAAATATAATTATATAAATTATAATGGATTCACCAAGTTTTTATAGATACCAAATGTTTAATGGATGTATACTAATAAATAAATTGAAATATGCTGGTTAAGATCTATAATTCTTTGTTGAGATACCCCCTTTGGAGAAATATTTAATCCATGAAGGATTGGTCATTGGAGAAGATTAAAAGATTTTGGATAAATGGAAGGATTATAGAAATGTTTTACATCAATTATTTTTGATGATATAAGATATATTTCATTGGAAATTGGATCCAAATGTCAATATATCAATATTTTGGGAAATATAAGATTGAAATATCTTCAACTAATAATAATTTAGTATGTTATTGTGTAAAACATAGCCTAATATCTTACTTTAACTGTCTACAATGGTAAATATGTTTCAACATTAACTCTGATAACTAAATTTTAATGTATTTACTATTAAATTTGAAAAATATTTTAGTATAACATACTAAATGAAAATAGTTTTGATTATTATACATATTTAATCCTTTTTAGCTGGTTAGATTTATATAAGTTTTATAATATGATTTTAATTAAGAGTACAATCTAGAATGAAATCCAATTTTTAAAAATCGAATTTTTATGCGTAAAACAATATTTACTTCAATTCATTATCCTAAAAACACATAAAATGAATAATAAAATATTATATTGATTATATAATATATATAAATTTCATTAAAACAATTAATAAATACTTATTAAATAAATATAGTAAGTTAAAATCCTAATGAAAATAAAAATTTCTTTTTAGAAAAATGTGTTTTTATGACAAAAAATTAACTTATACCATTTAAATGTATTATAATGATTTATAAATAACTTATTACATAATTTTAAATTAAATTGTTATTTCATACATTTAATTTCAATTTAATAAAATAATGGAATATTTACGTGAAAATAGTTGACAATTTATACCAAAACCATTAGAATTAACTATTCACTAAATAGATTTTTTTTAGAAATAGAATAAAAAATAACCATATGTTAATTTATACAAGCTAATTTTTATAATGTTTTACATTTAATAAAATAATATTTCTATTAATGGTATAAATTAAATAAAAAAATTCATGCAAAATTATAGTAAACTGATTTTGGATGAAAACATATTTTCAGAGGATAAAATTGATATTCTAAAAATCAAGAGATGATTTATTATGAATTAATAAATAAGATTTCATTAATAAAAACATTTGATCTATTATTCGTATTCATTATATAACTATCCATACCTTCAAATTTAACATCTTGGTTATAACAGTTTACTATATCAAGGTTCATATAGACTCAAGGATGCATGTAAGGCGATACATGAAAAACATCAAGTTTAATATCAAAGAAAGTACATAAAACCTATGGGATGTAAAATTGTAACCACAATAATATTAATTTCTCAGTTGAAATTACATAACTCTTGTGTAAAAAAATATGGATATTTCTGCTTCATCACATCCTGAAGATCCTGTGTAGCTACTAGAAATATTTGATCCCTCTAATGAAATTTAACTGGGTGAGTAGTCTTATTTCATAGAACTTTATCTCATTAGTCCAAGATTTATACTGATTAATATTCTAGTGAATATTCAAGAAGTAGTAGAATAACCATTTAGGTTAGTACATGAAAAATATCAGGTATATATTTCCTTATGAGATATACATGGAACTCAACTTTAATATGAGATAGGTGTGGTGGGAGTTCCATGTGCTATTCTATAGTCTCTACTCAATTATAATTTTGAATGGACCAATATTCTTATGAATAATATTTTTCTTATATGTGAATCTCATGGCCTTATTCCATTTATAAATTCATAGTTAAACCATTAAATGAACATCAAATTACATATCTCACCAATTATTTTTATTTTAACTAATTTACTACCTGTATAATACCTTAATTTCTTGATAAATGGATCTAAACAATATATTTCATATTATTCACTAGATCTGGTAAAAATTAATTATTTGTCAAAATTAATCATAGTATTTCAGAGTTATAAATAAATTTTTATAGATGAATTCATAATGAGAAATTAGAATGCTCATGTAAATGATTTAATTTTTAAAAAAATATTTCATTGGAATGGTGTTGATCCTAATCGCATTTGGAAACTAAATAACATTATATAAACATGTCCTCCATGGTTTGAATGGTCCTCAAAGAATACCCATATTTATAAGAATGAAATTTTGTAATAATGAAATTTTATATCAACATATTTCTTAATAAATCTCCAATGTATAATGTTAATCCTCGGATCCCTATAATATACAATAAAACGAGTTAACCCCTGTAACTATAATATTTTATTGATATATATTATAGAAATATGATCAAGATTGAAATATTATTTGATATAAAATAATTTCACTGTCTTCATAATTTGGATGACCAAAACCCCACTATAATTATGTCCTTTAGACTTTTTGGGTTTCCTAAATCAACATTCATGGAAATTATTTCCCAATTCCATTCATTAATGGGTAATGGTTATAAAAAACCCTTTGAATTATATATTTTATTCATAACTTGTTGAAATATAAAACACAAATATTCATATTTCTCTATATCATTTTTTATATTATCCCACCTTAAGTAACCTTTTAGATATTTATACATCGTCATACATTTCAGATGAATTAAAAATAATGTTCTACCATCATATTGGAATAGTTCTTTCATCAGATCTAGTATTAAATAGACAAAAACATGGTTGATATTCATTATCATTTCATCACAAACCCAGTTTAACTAAAGAAAATTTTTCACCACCTTCTATATCACTAAATAATATTTATAATGTCTCATTAATCATTACATAGATATATGGTTGAACAATCACAATAAAAATATAATATATCTCCCCTTCCTTCATGATTTCAATGTATATCCTTAATAAATACATAAATATTGTACCTTTATCTATCCTCATCATAGATAATATATAATTATCTATTTAAATCAAAGTATTTTCCTCCTTATTCTCATTTATATGATGGAGAACTATAGATTAGTTATTATCATTAATAAAAAATATCATCATCCATGGAAAATTTTAAACAATTATTTGTTAATATATACATCAAAATCTTATGACCAGTATTTATGTACCATATTTCATCAAAAAGAAAAATCCACTACATTTTAACATAAATAGTACTAATGAAACTACAAATAATTAATTGGGTAATTATAATCATGACGGTCAATTGGGGAAAAGAATAATTTATTTCCAAATAATTTTTAATGTGAATGAATCTTATCCATTTAATTATTCAATCATTATAAATCAAAAACCCTTATCCAGTATAGGGTAGTGTTAGAACAGATGCACTAACTAACCTTCTCATCAGTTCCATGAAATTTTCTTCACACCAATCAAGGAAATGTAACAGAAATCTATTATGATTTAACATGGTGACATTGTTATATATACATGATAAATCCCTCACAATACATCGAAAATATTTATAATATCCAAGAAAATAATGTATTTTAGTCATAGTGGTCAATCTCGGCCAACATTTAGTAACATCTATCTTTGAAGGATCCACTGATATAACCTCGATTGAAATTATATATCCCAAAAATAAAAATTTATATATCCAAAAATCACATTTATTAAATATTTCATACAAATTATTCTTACAAATGGTATACAATAAAATCATTATGTGATATTCATGTTTTTTATTACACTTTTCATATATAAAAATATATTCAATAAATTGTACCTCTAACTAATCAAGGAAATCTCCAAATACACTTTTAAATAATTCTATTAATAGAGTGGGAAATTTAGTAAGACCAAAATCAGTAAATATACAATCAAAGTGTTCATTGATAAAATGAATGTTACCTTTATTCTTTCATCACTTTTTTACGCTCAACTGATAGTATCCCGGTCGAAGATAAATATTGGAAAAATATTTATCTCCTCGTAAATGACCAATAAAATCGTCAATATGGAGATGTGGATAATTAATAATAATATTTCTATTATTAATTTTTTTATAATAAATGTTGAGTCATTTTGACCTATCATATTTATTAATAAAATTTATATCAGAACACCACTATGATAGACTTGGCTTAATGATTACCTTATCAATATTCTATTAGAGTTTCTTCTTAAATCCCAACTGTTCAATTCACAAAATTATATAAGGATTCATAGAAATGGGTATATATTTAGGTATGAGTACTATTGAAAACATCAATTTATTATTTAGATAAATGAATATAGAACCTTCAACATGTAGATTAAAAATATCGCATACAATTGGAATAACACACGATTTTGAGTTTCTCCCTACCTATATTATATAAATACCAAATTTTAATAATAATATACACCAATGAAATACATTTAATTTAAACATTATAAGTGGATTTATCCTTCACATAGATAAAAAATAGATTGGTTTGGATTATTTTATGTGATATCTCAAAATTGACAATTGATATTCACATTCTATAAAAAATCAAATACACACAAAAAATCACATCAAATTTTACAAAATAAAGAATAATAAATTTCTCAATGGTGATATTTTTATATATTTTAAAATAAAATCTATGTAAATTAGGGGAATAAGATATTTTCCTTAACCATTATTATCTAATTCAGTGATTGAAATAGCACAAACCATTCCTTAAACTGGGATTTAACCATTTGAGTAGGGAAATGACTCGGTAAATTTCTAGTTCCCCACATATAATACATTGAATTCCATGGAAATTAATTTACCTATGTCCTTACATTTAATACATATTAATTATACTTTGATTCATTATTAGGGGTTATTTATCATACATTCTCAATATCAAACAAAATTGAACATTCTTTCCTCGATGATCATTACCACCTAAACATCAATAAAATTTAATTTCCGCAATTTTTTTTAAATATATTCATCTATTTTTTTTAATCATATATCATGATAGATAATTAGAAATAATCACAAGGATTTCTATTCTATCTTATATAAAAATTTTATTATAAATATGATAATCATTACATTCTCCTTCAATTTTAGCAGGAACATAGCTCTATCAAGTTATATCCATTTAATAATAACAAAAATCATAGTTTTAGAAAAAACCAATCATATGTGGACATCATATATATAAAAATATAATTTATATGATGTCTAAATCATGAAACATTCTTTTAAATATATTAAAAAATAATTCTAATTTATATATTCCACTATCATAATACATTTAAATCCTTTATAATGTCTCCTAAAGAATATTTGAATTAACCAAAATATATTCCATGAGAGAATCATACCTAGAGTGTAGTAGGGACCCAATCACCAAACACCATAATGATGTACAATATATACTCGATGAATTATTTTTTGTGTTATTACCCCTGGATTCATCTAATATAAATACATTTCCAATTGATGTATCCCTAAAAGGACTTATTTCCTTATTGAAACCAACATTATTTATTTACCCAAAAAATGATTCTATATTATAGTATATATTATCCTAAGGATTCACACTAATATTTCCACATCATAGTTTATAAATTTTTTAACTCTTTTCTCTAATAATAACTATAGAAACCCATTCTATTTTTAAATAATGATTATATATTTTTAGATGAATATTTAATAAATTTCACAATAACACAACATTTAAGACCATATAAGTTTACTGCACTTGGAGTCATGGATATATAAACATCTGGTATGTAAAAGATCTATGTCATTTACAATTATGTTCTTCACAAATATCCCTATTTTTAGAGATATCATTCTTAAAGCCTTTATTCATATCATGGAGAAGGGAAAGTTTAGAAAGGATGAGGTAAGATTATTGGTATAGGTAAAAATAAGATATATTTATCACTGATCATAAGTGATAATCATATAAACAAAAGTGTATAAGAACATCATTAAAACAGAAAATAATCTTACTTAATCTGTCGCAGATCTTTAATAATTAAACATGGAAAAAGGTATTTTAATCAAATTAGATATGAATGAATTCTGTGGAATAATAAATAATAAATCATGAGCCTCAAAAAATATCATAAGAATGATACATAAGTTTTTACCATAAATAGTATAAAATAATTTCCAATTACAAGGGTCCCTTCTAAGACTAGAATAGTGGATTTATTTCATTTTTCATTACATAATTTACTTTTTCTAGGATTGCTCACAAGAATATTTTATTGTAATTAATGCATTACTAAATTTGGTTCAATTTCCATTTTATAACATAATATATCATGAATATCCTTTCTTCCACAATTAATTTTAAATAAATACAATGAAGGGCCCACAAGTAACATAATAAAGAATATATATATATATCTCTCTCTTCTACAATATCAAAAAATATTCATCATATCATCAAATAAAAACAAATGGAATGTTTATGAGACTGATAAAAATTTCATCATAATCGTAATAAACTATTCATTGAATCAATAAATAAATAATACATAGATTATATCCCTATAAAATAATAACCAACATAAAATTGTACTTCTATCGATAAAATTACCTTTAAAAGAATACTAGAAAATTTCTAGAGGAGAATAAAATTTTTGTGAAACCACATATTTAAAATTAAGAAATTTGTAAAATATTTAGTAAAATGTTTTATTTGAAAAAAAATTCCAAAACATAAAATATTAATATTAAATAAAATAATATTCATTATAAACCAGAAATTATTTTCATACATTACAAATAAAAAAATTGCAAGCTTTCAATAAAAAATAAAAACTCATTTCGCAAGAAAAACCATCGTTCCATTATAATATTTTATAGAAAGTAAAAATTGATTGAAAGATAAATTAATTAGTAATTTTAAAATATTAAAGAAAATTTCAATAACATTTTACTACAAATATGGACATGGATGAAATATTCCTAATCAAGGATAAAAAGGCCTATTTTACTTTAATAATTATTTTTCCCTATTGGATAATTAAAATGAAGAAACGTAAAATTAAAAATTAAATATGATGAACTATATATAATATAAGATAATAAATAATATTTTGGAGATATACATCACACAATTTAAAAATCAAAAATTTAAATCCCAAAAAATATCGATAACAATTATATTATAACATAAAACCCTTACATATTTAGTGATATTCGAATTAAAAATCATTTGAAGATTACAAAAAATATGGATATTAAAATACTTTGAATTAAAACATTTATTCTTCTTAAATAAATTCTTGGGAAATATATACACCCTAGTGATAATAAATTGATGTATAACATTAAAACATTTCTCGGTGAAGATAAATTTAGATGAAAACCCATACCACAAGACTGTAATGCTTCATAAGTTCTCTATCCTCAATTATAATCAATTAATATTTTTATAATTACATAAAACCCATAAATATATATAGATATATATAACCGTAAATTTTTTTACTTATAACATAATATCACACATTCATTAATAATCATTCGTTTTGAACACCATTTCATGTGTGAACTAATTTGGTTTTCAAGAATGTTTTGGTAGAGTGGTAATGGTGGTTAAATATTTTTAATGGTTCCTTCATCTATATAATTATAATCATGAGAAATATAATTTATAAATTCTTTATATTCATATTTATAAGTATTTATATATTGAGGTGATGATAAATGAATTAAATCACTCTGTAGAGATGGTAGTCCTTATATAAGCATGACTTGTTTTTTCATTTTATGATGGATCAAATGAAATAATGTTAAATATTAATTAAACATTAAATAATAATTATTATCATATAGTTATGATAAATAAACATTAAATTTATCATAAAACAACCCATTAATTATGGTAGTCTAAAATGAGTCATATCACAATGTTGATATAGTAGTCCATATGTATGGACGAGCGATACACTCTTCTCCCATTGGATTGAGATGATGTGGTAAATGATTATTTCACCACCAAAATTAAAAATTATTATATTTATAATAAAATATTCATCATGTTTTTATGGATATGGAAAGATCAATAAGAGTGGAAGAAGAAATAAAATTTAATGATCTTTGTATAGATCTATAACACTTTTTTGAGATACGTCCTTTAGATTACTCCATAATTTTTGTTGTATTTGCACAAATTATTTGAAAAAAATATCCTTTGAATATAAGGATTATTTTAGGGTTCTTTGTATTTATTAAATATGTTAGAAGGATCAAATCATTTGGATACTATATTAGGATTTTACCCATTTATAAGTGAGGGGGAAACCTAGAATTTAATAAAATATTACAATGATTTGATTTAACATTCCTTGGAATGTGCCAAAAAAGGACATATATTAATATTTATCCAAATAAATGTTGAAATAGATTCAAAATAATTTTAATTTCACACTTTTGGGTGAAAATAATAACCTTATTTCATAGTTTAAGTTGCACTGGTAAAAAAAATTTAACTGTAATCATGGTAACAGAATTTTATTGTTTTTAATATTCCATATGAAGTATTATTTTGTTTAAAATATTAAATAATATTATTTATGATAGTTAACAATATTTAATCCCTTTTACCATCATCGATTTCTATAATGGGCCAAATTTAATTTCAATTTATCATTAAAATCACAAGAAAACCCCAGATTCCAAAAATTGCATTTTTATGTATCAGACATAATTTAAAACCATTACATCCCTTGTAAAAACAAAAAATTATCAAATTATTATATTTATAATAAAATTAGTTATTTTTAATTTAAAATATTTTTTTTTTCATTAAATTATTTTATTAAAATTAAATCAAATTTAACGTTTAAATGTTTATAGAAAAATGTGCATTGAACCCATAAAAAACATGTACCCTAATCAAGTATAACGATGATTTATATATAAATAAATCTATTTTTTATAATTAAATTTAATTTATGTTAATTTAGTTCAATTAATAATAATAATAACACATTTACATGAAATAAAATAATATTTTTAACAAAAATCAACATTTTCATCATTTACTAAAAAATAAATCTATTTAAAAAAATACCAAAAATTGACCATATAAAAATATTTTCATTCTAATTTTAAAAAATATATTTTAAAAATTAATAATATTATGAGGTTTCTCTAGGATAATTTTACACCATGATACCGTGGTTTTTAAAATTTATTAATTTAATGTTAAAAGGTACAATATATTCTGGACATAATATAGTTTGAAATTTCACAAAGGATATGCCCATTATTCTAAGAGAAAGGTTATATAAATTTGGATTAGTAGTTGTTCTATGATTTCGGAGTCATCATAACATATTCCACATAACTATAATATAATAATGGTCAAAGGGGGATAGATCTCTTTGGGATTTACATCTCATGTTTTTTAGATAAAGACAACATGTTGTAGAAGTGTAAATTATGACACAATGGATCAGAGGTCTATAAAAAGATTCAATACACCCAAAGTCATGTGTGAAAAAAGTTACTAATCTATATTATAACTAACCACAAGTTATAGAATATATTTTCCTAGGAACTAATATAAGAACAATGATGCATGTATTATTTTAATTCCAGAGGTACCATGGATCATGGTAAGTGAAGATCGGACAATATATTGGTGTTGATTTGTAATTATTTTAATAAATGTTATGAGTTATCTCTATGTTCTATTTTTCCATATTGATGATAAAATAAGAAAATGAAAAGTGAGATCTCAAACCATGTTTACTTAGGATTATCTACTTGGTGAAAAGAGTTGTTGAGCATTATATTCTTCTTTGTCTCAATTTTTCCCATATCCCATTATCACAAGTCATCACATAATCACTATCAAGATCCAACCACACTAACTGTTGATAATAATTACTATTATTGAGAGTGGGTGATTTTTGAAACAAAATATTTACTCCCCCTACAGTGGAAACTATATTATAGGAATATCAATAAATTTATGGAGATTATGTTATTCATAATAAAAATTTTATAATTATTAATAACCTTGAAATAGTATTAATAAAATATTTTTCTTTAAGAATTCACATATGGAATCCTATTCATTTGAATTTTTTACTGAATGAGGATATTTAAATAATAATATTTTTTATATTCTTTAAAACATTCCAAAATTTAGATAGTTATGTAATAATAAAAATTCACAAGAATAGATCAAAAATAGTTTTTTAATGAAATAAAATATGTTTTAGGGTTGAAATTTTTTCATAACTGTTGGGATGATGAGTAAAACAATTGGAAAAATTTTATTTCAAAAATAATACATATTCACATTCATAATATTGATTATTGTTATTTCATAATTTTAACAATATTATACACTCAAACAGTATATCATATATGTATATTGTATTTCAAAATTAAATCCCAAATTTTATTATCATTATAAATTATAGCATTTCACCAATACATGTTTTTTATATATTTATTTCAAATTTTGTATTTATTTTACTAAAATCCTTATCGATTTCTAAATAATTCAATTAAAAATTAAATATTATTAACACATTATAAAATATAATTTTACTGTGAAATATAAATAGTAATTTTATGGATTTTTTATCTTTCAATTGACAACGTTAATGAATAATGGAAATCAATAAAAAATTATATGAAAAATATTTTCATATAAAATTCATTTTTAAGGGTTACATTTCATGGATATGTTAACAAAACTATGATTACATGATAGTTATGCAAATTGAATTAAAAATAATGTATTATTATTCGAATAACCATATTATTTTTATATTGACTCCCTTACTCATTTTATGAAAATAAAAAATTATAAACTCTTTGTGACTTATATCAACTACTTTTGGGGATTACTGTATTTTCTAATCATTAAAATATTTTATTATTTTTTAGAGAATTTTATTATCAATTATTATATTTTATATATAAAAATTTATCCATTGTAGTTTCTAATAAATATTTCAAACAGTTAATAAAGGGATTCCACAACGATTAAATAATATTCATTTAAAATTAATATATATAAAAAGTTATTTATTGAATATAAAAACACTATACCTTTGTATATATTTTATATATTTTATTCTTAATATTTTGTTTCAAATATGATAAATGTAGATGAGAAGGATGGAAAATTGCGAGAGTGGAAGAACATTCCGTTCAACCTACAAATGGCGTACTTTCTTGATGATGGATTTGTATTTGATTCTCATCTTGGATTAGTTAAATCCTTATTGGGATTTTTCTTTTAAAGATGATCGTCTCTCAACTCACGGCCTTGGCTCTTTATCGGATCCAGCGGATTCCTCTATTCCAGGAAAGAAAGGTGATTATTTTACTGAAGCCCTTTTCAGTTCATCTGGTCTGAGAAAAATAAGAATGTCTCGATAAACTAACATTAGTAGACTTGAAAATGGTGGTTTCTTTGTAGTCGTGGATCTAGAGTCTATGAGGAAACATATTAATCATTGTATGTTTTCAATTCATGGTCGCGTTATTTATTTCAAGGGTGATGAACCCTAGTCTTACCATGATCTGAAAAATATAATATCCCATTGTTGGGGTTTTAGTAAGTGGAAATTAATTCTTATTGGTAGGGGTTTCTTTCATTTTATTCTTTAATCAAGGGATTATTTTAATAGAATATTGGTTCTTGGAAATCTAAATCTCAAACCAAGATCATTTTGATTATATGAATAGGATGTTAATTTCAATCCCTTAAACTTATGCAAACCAATTCCCATATGTTGGATCAATCTTAATGTGTTGAATTGTATTTATTGTCATCATAAGATCCTTAATGACCATGCTTCATGAATAGGCACTCCTACTAGAATTTATTAGGAAACATTGGTGGGGGATCATAGATTTTTTTCTAGAATTGTGGTCAATTTTAATTTGGAATCCAAAAGACCGTATAGTGTGACTTTGATTAATAATGGTAATAGGATTGATGTTAAAGAGGAATATTAATATGTTCAGAATTTTTATGATATTTTCAAGATAGTTGATCACTCAATGGTGAATTTTTAGATGCTTAAAAATAAAGTTAATGAGGTTCCTAAAGAGAAGGATTGGAAGAAGGTTAACTCAAATAAGAAAAATAAGGTCTGAATAATAAAGGAGGGACACTAAAAGGGTATATTTTTTCCTTCCAAAGTTACAGTTACCTCTATGAAATCCTTTGAAGATATCTCCGAAGATGTTGAACATGGTATTTTTTATCTGCCCAATCCTTTTACTCAGATTGGTCAAGAAATGGGTAAATATGGTGGATCCAACTGCATGGAGGATCAAATTTTGGGACATAGAATCTATTGGAGTTGGTGGCCTAGAACCAACTAAATTTTACATTATTCATTAAATAAACACCTTATCACATCTTTATTCTTCTTCTTCATGACAATTCACATGATAATTTCCCCAGGATAGTTATTGCATTAAAGGGTCATAGCAGATCCTTGCTATGATGAGAACCCAAAAGTTCCATAACAATGTTCTTGAATATATGTTCTAGGGTCGGATGATATTATTTGAGGGACACAGATAATACATGACATAAAGGGTGAGGACTCATAAAACATTGATTCACCTTCTCATGGTGTGCGCCCTTGGTAATATCCAAGAGGATATTATGAGAACATGACCCGCCAGTAGGATATCCACATTTCATAGTGTCTTGGATGTTATTATCTACGGATGTGTGTATTGGTACTTGGACATTAAGATTAGTATCAATTGGTATTACAACTCACGCAATTAGATTTATTAACTAAAACTGTGATGACACTCTGTTCGCAGTGAGGTAGGAAACGTTGGGTGCCTCATGAGTAATACTGCACTAATAGATAATGCGAGAAAGGATTTTTCTCTTCTATTCCATAGTGGAAGTAGATATATCATGCCCTTTGATGGAATTTATATATCCTAAATATTTCCATATCAATGTTAAGGAATGCGCGAGTTCAATTCGGGGAATTCAACGAAATAATAATCGAGCCCATGGGTTGATGGCACTTTCATGCAACCCACTTGACTCGAGATATTGTGAAAAGGGATTATATTACATGGTAAGTGTTCGTATGAGGTGACATTTCATTGAGGTATTAACATCTTTCTCTATTGGTGCCTTGGCATGTTGCATGATGCTATCCTTGGACTTTAGGCAGGCTCCACCTAATTCCACTGAGAAAGAGGCCTAGAGGGTCACACACTAAGTGTGTCCATGTACCTTAGTTAAATATTATTTTAAAAAGTTAAATGAATATTATTCCTGACTGTGGTTTAATAATTATCTAAGTATTCCTGATCACATTTATTTCGACCATTTTTATTCAAGAGATTATATTGTGGGAGATATAATATATATTTATTAGCGAGTAATATAGTTACATTTACTTAAGAAATAAATAGCCATTACTCATGTTCTAATAAATTTGGTGGAGGAAATAAAGAAAAATGAAAACAAGATAAACATGACATGTACATTGAATGTACAAGGTATGTAGTTTTCATGGAAAATGAGTACAAACCATGTATTAATGATTACACGTTATGTAGTTTTTCCAGTCTGAATTTTAAGGAAATAATATTGTTTTATTAAATTATATTTATTATAATCAGCGTGGTCGCATGTCAAGGAGTTAATCATTTTACATGGGGGTTATCAATAGAGTTAATGAAATAAATAAAACATGTAACATGTTTATTTATTGTCATAACTCTATAACCTCAAACCCTATTATAAATATCCTCACAACCTCAACACTTTTACAGAGAGAATCGTAGTGCACAATAATTCTGGGGAATTCTCTCAAGGCCGAAATCACTCCTTCCTCCAAGAATTCACTCAAGACCGAGAGAGATCCTCCTCCTACGGATCAAGGTGATATAAGGTGGACAATATAAGAAAAGGATTCTCCACACTAGCACCTGAAGATTCTTTTGGTGACATCCAGAGATACATGGTGCACGTGTGGATCACCACTACCGGAAGTCTACACTTGGCTTCTGCGATGCAACGACGAATCACATCGGATCGTGACCAGAGACATCAATGAAGAAATAATTTCATCAAGGTAATTATTCTCAATTAATTAAATTAATTATAACCAACAATTATGATCATGTTGTTATGGTTCCAGGACTCCCTCTTTCTTTTTTCATTCTTCGTTCTATTCAGGAGATCTAGCATTTTATTATCATGACAGATCTTAGAATGATCATTGTTAATGCTAAAATTAATGTTGGGTACACCCACCATTGTGCTTATATTGTTCCTAGAACCTACAAGTGTTATCATAGGGGTCATATTGTTGTATATAATTATTTAGTTTTTTGTTGGTGATTTACAAATTTTATAATTTAGATGTTTCAATTCAAATTAATAATTATTTAAAATCAGAATCTTGTGATCTGTTCATCCCCTCTCATTTCTCATTCACCTTATAGAAATGAGTTTGTCTTTTAATTTAGATTAAAATAAAATAGTGGAACTTATATAGAGGTTCCATACGCTCCAATCCATACCACACTAGAATACATGGCATGTGTTCGGAAGTATATGTCGTGTAGTCTAGGATCAATGCATTGACTAATCTTCCAAATTAGGCCATGTATTAGATCCTATCTAAGACATTTATGTCACCGTGTGTTGACCAGGAATAGGTCGCACATGTATTCCGGATTACACGTTGTGTGGTCCAGCTGAACACGGCGTATAGTCCCACCAGTTTAGGGTTAGACAATGTACCATGTACATGGCATACACAGCTAGAAACCATGTAACGTGGATACTACAGGGCGTGTATCCAATTGAACACGTCGTGTACTCTGAAAATATCTAAAGTACATATACACATCATGTCCCCTGTTGTGTACTTCGTATGGATGGTGAAAAAAAGTACATGTTGTGTAGTTGGAACTACACACCGTGTACCATTCTAAATTACACAGATTTACTACAAATTTATTATTATATTATACAATCCCTTGAGACATGTAGCATAGTATAAGATTAAAGCTGAGGCACAACACCTGATAGTTGTTTTATTTATATGTGTTTAATTTGACATATGTGTAATGAATGGGAATTCATTGGGTTGCCTCCAAGGTAGAAGTTACGTACAAATATAATTTTAAATGAATTCATTTTCTTAAAATTATGATAGATGAGAATCAGAAGAAAATTCAGAAAAATGATTTAAGATAAAATTATTGATTAATTAATTATAATTAATTGATTCAAGAGTGATTTATCTTAAACAAGAATCATTAAAGAATTTAATTACAATTTTATTAATGTGTAATATCATTGCATGCATGGATGATGCTGAGCTAGATCAAGACCTTTGTGTGTGAATGGTTTATTCTAATTTATTTATTTATATTAAATTTCTTGGCCTGTGTGCCTTCTCCTCATTAATATGTTGGGCCAATGCACCCAAGGTTTCTTTTATGTAAAAACCCCTTTTACACCTCACCTGTGTGTGAGATAAATGCATATGTAATTGATGGAGCTCCCAAGATAGTGGAGGTTGCTCAAGTCAGGAGCCAAGGTGAAACCAATCGATGGAGATGCAAAGGTGGATAGGTGGAAAGCTGTAAACACGAACCCAAAAGGATCAAGGTGTTTTCTCCTAGGTATTGGGTTAGTATATCATCCTATAAATAAACTAATCAATAGAAAATTCTCATGATCATACCATTTATTTTATTTCTATCTGTTGCATGGTTTATTTATTGTGGGTGTGTTGGCACTGTCACACAACTAATTAACTAAAGAATCATTCAAGATGGAACTAAAATAAGATCGGCTTATGCATAAAATATTATCTTAGACAAGGTTAATCATGTAAGTATATCCCAATTAATATTAACATGAATGTAATCAAAGATAATAAATTGGAAATGTATGTATAAAATACCTCAATGAGATATTAAATCGGTATATCCTTCCATAATCATGGTTAGAATCGAACCACTATTCAATGTGCTTAACCAACCATAGTTGGGGTGTTTTTAATTATCATTGAATTCTAATTCAAGTTCTTGGGTTGACTTAATATGGTTCAAATGAAGGGTTGAATACCACATCAGAACATGGTGTGACCAAGAGGAAATGGTTTAGGAAATCCAAAATAAAAGGATTTCAGGATTGAGGAGTCCACTCCGCAGATCAAGGAGCTGCAAGTTAATGCAGTTGGAATTTGGAATGGCTACCTAAAACCCTTCAAGTTGTTTGACCAACCATATTTGGGGTAATACTAATGGAAATATGGATCCTTTCCACTTGAATATTTAGGCTAAAAAATATTACAAAGACAATGGTAAGTTCTACTGGATTTCGATAAAATAGTGGGAGACTAATAAGTATTAATTAATTTATTTGTCTCTGTTTTGTAATAAAGTAATAAACCATTGCACATCATAATTTGTAGAAACATAAAAAAAGGACTTCAAACATATCATTGAGAACAATAATTTGAAAGTAAAACCTTCTCACCAGAACCAATTTCCAAGAGTGGCAGAGGCGTTTACGCGCCATCCTTTTCCGTGCAAGGAAATTGTTTATGATGGAAGAGCTTGTTCCAATTTCACCTGGAAAAGTGTCCAATAATGAAGAAATATCTCTCCATTTGAAACATATGTATGATGCCACATATTTCCATGCTTTCATTCTACCAGCCATGTTTAATGATCTCTTGAAGAAATATGAAAACATGGATGTGTATAACATGATGTCTCACCTTAAGGATCTCTACTGAGAGAAGGTGAGACAATAGAGATATGAGATCTCCAATGCTTTGTTTACAAGTAATCTTGGAGATTCGGTGTCATCTGGGCCTCACGTAGTCAAGCTTATTGGATACATCAAATGCCCGGACATCTATAGGATTAAATTACTAGATGAGTTGCGTACAGATCTCATCCTATCATCACTGCCCAATAACTTCTCAAGATTTATTGTTAACTAAAATGAGAACAGTCTATTGTAACTTATGGCCTTGATTCTCCAAGTAGATAAGGGAATGGGGTGTGATAGACCCATAGTCTTTATGGTGAATAAGAAAAGGAAGGACAAGGAAAATGGGACAAAGACTTATAAACGGTCGGAAGCCCCCTAGTGTCATCCTTCCAAGAAGGGGAAGATCTAGAGGCAGGGAAAAAAATGGGAGGTAGTATGTTTTTCATGTGGCATGAAAGGCCACTGGAAGAGGAACTGCACCTAGAAGCATGGGGATGATAAAAGTGAAATCGTTATCAAGTTTATTCATTCCATTTCTACACATATTTTATTAGAAATAGCCTATGGGGATCACATATGTATTCAAATGCAGGAAAAAGTAGATTTAGAAATATTTCCAGAGGAGAGGTGGATATTTGAGCTACCAATGGCACGAGGATGGCTACATTGGCCATTGGTGGTTACCACATCTCATTACTTGTAGGGATGATTTTGTTTTTACATAACTGTTATTATGTGCTTAGTGTTACCAAGAACATAATTTATGTATCTTGTTTGGATATAGATGGATTTGATTTTTGAGTTTGTTAATGAGGGTTGTCTTTTTTATAAGAAAAACATATGTTATGGTATAATGTATTTAAATAAGGGTTTGTATATATTAAATTATGAAAACCAAGTGTTGGAAATCAATAACGAAAGAAACTCACATAACTCAAACATCACCCATTTGTGGCATCACCGTCTTGGTCATGTAAATGAGAAAGGCTTGACAAAGCTCTGCCAATTATGGCTACTTAGACTCTACTAAGCTAAAACCACTTTATAGATGTTATGCTTGTTTACTAGGTAAAATGGATAAGCTGAATTTCAGTGGAAAAGGTGAAAGGGCCATAGAGCATCTAGTATTGGTGCACACGGATGTGTGTGGACCACTTCCAGAAGAAGATAGAGGTGGATATTCTTACTTCATTACTTTTACTGATGATTTGAGTAGATATGGATATGAATAATTAATGAGATATAAGTCATTAACCGTAGAAATATTTATGAAATTCACGAATGAAGTAGAGATTCATCTTGGTAAGAAGATAAAGAAACTTCTATTAGATTGAGGTGAAGAATATCTGATCCAACAGTTCATCGATCTTCTATGGGATTCTGGGATTCTATCTCAGATCACTCCTCCTTAAACACCACAGTGGAATGGTGATAGTTATATGAGGAAACACGCCATTTTGGACATGGTGAGGTCAATGATGAGTCATTCAGATCTTCCATTATCATTTTAGGGATATGCATTACAAACTATTGGATACACATTAAACTGACTACCAACTAAGGTGGAAAATGGAATTCCATCTGAGTTTTTGAATAGAAAGAAACCCATTTTTTCACACACTTGTATGGGGATGCGAGGTATTTTACAATTCCTTATCAGGAAACAAACTAGCACCCAGAGCACGAGGTGTATCTTTATAGGATATCACAAGGAAACGAAAGGATATTACCTATATAACCCTTTAGACAAGAAAGTGATTGTCACTAGACAAGCTGTTTTTTAGAGGCAGAATATCTTTAAAAAGGATAGTGGGATAATGATTGACATCGACGAAGTAGATACTCATGATACACATCAGTTGGTATAGGAACAAGTTCCATACACTACTACCAAACGGCCTATATCAGTGCCAAAAATGGATGTTAACAGCGCTAAAAAATTGTTGTAAATATCAGCGCAAATATAGGGGGGTCCCTTTTATCAGCGCTCTGAAAAGCGCTAATATAGTCCACTTTTATCAGTGCCAAAAAAATCACTGATACAATACCCCTTTATAAACGCTTTTTTTAGTGCTGGTAAAGGTTAAAAAAAATTTTAAAAAATAAGAATAATGTGGGTATTGCTTTTATGAGCGCTTTACACCCCCTTTATCTATGCTAGGAGGTCTCCCGCATGCTGCCCTTCCCGCGCATCCTCATAAGCACGCACCCCCTTCGCATCCACCCGAACATGAACCTGGGATCTCCCACCATTCATGGATGCACCTTTACCACTATGCCATTTTATTTTGTTCACTATTTAATGATATATCGATACCAATATATTAATATTTATTCATATATTGATCTAGATTCATATTAATATAAATATATTTATTCATATATTAGTATATATATATTAATTCGTATATTAATATATTTATATATATATTTTTAGTTATAATTTTTTATACGTATATTTATTTGTATATTAATATATACTTATAGATTTGTTTTAAAAACATTTATGAAAAAATATTTTTTTTATGTGCGTTTATAGATAAATAAATAGATACATACAAACATAGATAGATATATACAACACACAGACACATACAGAGAGACACACACAAGCAAACACATATATATTTACAAATAAATACATATATATGTGTATTTGAAAAGCCATAGAATGTACATATAAAGATTAGTTTTAAATACATTTATGAAAAAATATGATTTTAATGTGTGTTTATAAGTAAGTAAATAAATACATATATACAACACAAAGACAGTAACATAGACACCCACACACACACAGACACATATATATTTATGAATAAATACATATATATGTGTATTTTAAAAGCCATAAAATGTTAAAAAGGCCATAAATTATAATATAGAATTATATTTCAATGCCACAACCAGTAAAATCGAAGAAGATGAAACAATATTCGATATGATATGTGGTACATGACTAACATACTTCCGGATCAGAAGTTATACCAGTTTGAATGTTAAAACATTGGGGTATCCCGACTGAAAACTCGGTTTTGGAGGTATTTTGGGCCATTTTGGCTTGAAAAATTTGACATAGGCTTTGACTTTTTCCCTAGCGCGTAGAGCTCATCATAGGCTTTGATTTGATATAATGTAGTGCTCAAATGGACACCCGGATCCAAAGTTATGGCCATTTGAAGTGTGAGTTACATTTTCTAAATATTTTAGATTTTTTATTAGTTGTTTTTATTTTTTTTCCCTCAAATTGTTTTTAAATTATTTTTAATCAATAATTATTAGAAAATTATTAATTAATAATATTTTATTAAAATATTTTGAAGGCATTTTCACTAAATTTCTTATATAGTAAATGTAATAGTCTATTTATGCGTATCTATAACATATTTAAAAAATACATATTATATTTATATCAATATAAATATACTTAAATAAAATAATATTATTTTTCATGAAAAAATAATTTTTTTTGAAACATAACATTTATCATTGCTCAGGAAAAGCGCTGATACATCCCCCCTTTATCAGCACTACTTAAAGAAGCACTGATAAAGGGGTCCACATTATCAATGCCAAAAAAATCTCTGATATAGGGGGGGGCCATTATCAGTGCTAAAAAACCGCTGATAAAGGGGGCCTTTATCTGCGCTTTTTTTAGTACTGATAAAAGTGACCCTTTTTCAGTGCTTTTTTTAGATCTGATAAAGGCCCCCTATATGAGCGCTTTTTTTAGCGCTAATAAAGGCCCCCTATATGAGCGCTTTTTTTAGCGCTGATAAAGGACCCCTATATCAGCGCTTTTTTAGCACTGTTAAAAGTGAAGCGCATCCCTTGCCAATTTTTGTAGTAGTGATAGGTCCTCGTGGAAGAGGATCCAAAAACACAAGTACTTCGTAAGAGCTCAAGAGAGGTAAGGGAACTAGAGAGATTTGGTTTCCTAATCCCTGAGGATGGGGAATCATTATTTTTGTTCAATGATGAACATATCTCCTATAAGGAAGCAGTAGAATGCTCAGAAGCTATAAGATGGCTGGATGCTTTGAATTCGGAGATGGACTCCATGTATCAGAACTATTTCTGGGTTCTGGTCAATGATCTAGTTGATGTAAAGCCTATTTGATTAAAATGGGTATTCAAGAGAAAATTGTACATGGAAGATCAAGATACCACCTATATAGCAGGGCTAGTAGCTAAAGGATTGAGACAACATCAAAAAATTGACTATGATGAAACATTCTTTCATGTTTCCCTGTTTAAAGCCATAAGAATCAACATTTCCATAAAATCTGACCATGAATATGAAATTTGGTTGATGGATGTCAAAATAGAATTAAATAATGGGAACCTTTAGGAAGATGTCTATATGACCCAACCAAAAGGGTTTTTGACCCCAAGTGAAGCCAATTGGGTTTCCATGTTGGAGAAATCCATTTCTGGATTAAAGGAAGAATCCAAGTCAGGGAACATTCGATTTGATGAATCCATAAAGAAATTTGGTTTCATTAAGAACGAATGTGAGACATGTGTTTATAAGTGGATTTATGGGAATGTGATCATTATCCTAGTACTATATGTCGACGATAGATTTCTTATTGGAAATGATGTACCAGTCTTATAGGAAGATAAGGACTAGTTGAACAAGTGTTTCTCCATGAAGGACTTGGGTGAAGTAGCCTACATTCTAAGGATCAAGATCATTCGTAATAGATCCAAGAGGCTGCTTAGACTAAGTCAGGGTACATACATTGACTACATACTATAGAGATTTAGTATGGAACAATCCAATAGGGGATAGTTCAAGTGTCACATCACCTACATCTTTCTATGAAAATGTGTCCACAGACACAATATGAGAAAGATAGAATGAATAAGATCCCATAAGCTTCAGCTATAGGATCCATCATGTATTCCATGTTATATACCAAGATTGATGATGCCTATGCACTGAGAATAGTAGGCAGATATCAAGAAGATCTAGGAGAACATAATTGGACTACTGATAAGACTATCCTTAATTATCTGAGAAGAACTAATGGTATGTTCCCAGTGCATGGAGGAGTCGGGACCTTGTCATCCGAGGGTATGTTGATGCAGGTTTTCAAACATATCAGAATGATCTGAAGTTGCAATCTAGATATGTTTTTCATCTCAATAGGGGAGTTGTGAGCTGGAAGAGTTCAAAGCAGCCAGTTGTCGCCAATTCCACAGTAGTTTCTGAATATATAGTGACATCTTATGCAGCCAAGGAAGCCATCTGGATTCGGAACATTGTCCAGGAGCTTGATGTTGTTCCTAGAATTAATGATCCTATAATGTTGTATTGTGATAATACTGCAGCGGTGGATATTGCAAAAGAACCATGGTCACATCAACTTACAAAGCTCGTACTTTGAAAGTATCACCTCTTGGGGGATTTCTATATACGGTGTAAGGTTACAGTGAGCAGAGTGTCCATGGAAGAGAACATGGCAGACCCCATGACTAAAGGCCTATCTCAGTAGAAGCATGAATATCATGTGAGAGCTACTGGTTAAAAATTTGTTTTCAGTTGGCTCTGGTCCAAGTTGGAGTATGTTGGAGTTGGTGGCCTAGAACAAACTAAATTTTACTTTATTCATTAAATAATCACCTTATCACATCTTGATTGTTCTTTTACATGACAATTCATGTGATAATGTCCCAAATATAGTTGTTTCATTAATGATTCATAGTGGATCCCTGCTATGATGAGAACCTAGAAGTTCAATAACACTGTTCTTGAATATATGTTCTATGGCCAGATGATGTTATTTTTGGAACACAAATAATACAGGCCATTAGGGGTGAGAACTCGTAATATTTTGAGGAACCATCCTTAGGTGTGCACCCGTGGTAATATCTGAGAGGATATAATGAGAAAAAGACCTGCCAGTAGGAAATCCACATTTATTATGTCATTTGATGTTCCTATTTGCAGACATGTGTATTGGTACTTGTACATTAAGATTATTACTAATGGGTATTACAACTCATGCACAAATATTTATTGAAAAAACTGTGATGACACATTATTCGCAGAGAGGTAGGATATATTGGGTGTGTCATGAGTAATACTGCCTTAATAGATAATGCGAGAATGGATTTTTCTCTTCTGTTCCATAATGGAAGTATATATATGAGGCCCTCCGATCGAATTGATATAGCCTAAATAAATCCATGGACATGGTAAATAATGGGTGAGTTAAATTTCGGAAAGTCAAAGAAAGAACAATCGAACACATTGGTAGATAGCACTTGCATGCAACCCACATGATTCTAGATATCATGGAAAATAGATTATATTACAAGGTAAGAATTCATATGAGGTGACATGTCATTGCAGCGTTAACTTAATTCTCTATGGGTCCCTTGTTGTGTTGGTAGATGAAATCCTTGGGAATTAGGAAGGCTCTGACTAATGCCACTGAGAAAGAGTCCTAGAGGGTCACACACTAAGTGTGTCCATGTATCTTAGTTAAATATTAATTTATCAAGTTAAATAAAGATTATTTCTGAATGTGGTTTAGTAATTATTTAAGGATTCCTGGTCGCATTTATTTCGACACCAGTTATTAAAGAGAATATATTATGGGCGAAATAATATATATCTATTATCATGTAATGAATTTACATTTATTTAAGAAATAAAAATCCATTATTCAAGGTCTAATAAATATGCTGGAGTAAATAAAGAAAAATGAAAACAAGATAAACACGTCGTGTACATTGAATGTACACGCCATGTGGTTTTCATGGAAAACAAGTATACATCGTTTATTAATGATTAAACACCATGTTGTTTTTTTTTGTCATGATTTTGAGTAAATAATATCATTTTATTAAATGATATTTATTATAAACAGCATAGGCACATGTAAAGGAAATAATCATTTGACATGGGGGTTTTCAATAAGGTTTAATGAATTATATAAAACATGTAACACATTTATTTATTCTCTTAACTCTATAACCTCAAACTTGATTATAAATATCCTCACAACCCCAAAACATTTCCAGAGAGAATAGTTCAGCTCAACAATTATAGAGAATTATCTCAAGGCCAAAATAACTCTTTCCTCCAAGAACTCTCTCAATACTGAGAGAGATACTCCCCCATCGGATCAAGGCCATCTAAGGTGGACAATGAAAAAAATGGCTACTCTATGATATCACCTAGAGATTCCATTAGTGATGTCCTCATATACGTGGTGCACATGTGGATCACTGGTAGAGGAAGTCTACACTTGGTTTCTGTGAAAAAAACAACGAATCACTTTGGATCGTGACTAGAGACATTAATGAAGAAATAATTCCATAAAGGTAATTCATTTCCATTAGTTAAATTATTTATAACCAACATATGATGATCATGTCTTTATGGTTCCCAGACTCCCTCTTTACATTTTCATTCTTCATTCTATTCTGAATATCTGACATTTTATTATCAAGATGGATCTAATATTGATCGTGGTTAACTCTAAAATTAATGTTGGGTACAACAACCAATGTGCTTCCGCTGCACCCAGAACCTACTGAATCTCCCCATAGATTTATAATACTATTTTTCTTTTGGAAAATGATATTGATGAAAATTTATTGAGACATGATTAAGAGGAAAACAGTTGTGATCTTATTGATTCATTATATGATTGAGAGAATCATCTACTAGCTGTAATTTCCTAGGATTTTACAGATTCTGATTTTATATTAGTTTCACCTTTTACTTCGCCAGTTCAGGTGGCTGGAGATTCTTCCAGGCATAACATTATTGTAATCGATAGCTTTATTAGGGCTCCAACTTTTTCAAATGTAGATTCTGCTATAGAGGATGTGGGAATTACGGTTCATGCTTCATCCATGGAAGGTTCTGTTGCACAAGAAAGGGTGATTTGGTCTCCTATATCAACTGTTGATACAACTACAGTACATTTTGATGAGACCAAGTCTCATGATTCATTCAGTTGTGATGATACATTACTAGATGTTGGGGTTTTAGATTTATCCATAGGGACATTTGGAACTCTCACTACTGGAGTAAAAAAAGGAAAAAGGAACATCTAGTACTTTGTATATAAGGGAACTTTTACAGGGGGTCTCTAGTCCTAAGAGAACGGTTGGAAGGCCTCCTAAGTCAGGAAATCAAGTAACAGTGGTGGTTAGAAAAAGGGGAATTCATCTTGTTCTTAGATTTAAATTAAGCTTCTATGGAATCTAATAAATATTCAACATATTTTAAAAAAAATTGGGTTTTGGATCATTTTTCATTAGATAATATTTCCATGTTTCATAATAGTGATAACCATGTCAAATTCATGTTCTGGATGATATTATTCATTTTCATAAAATGGAATGTAAAATTTTTACCATGTTTATAATTATGTATGTTGACTCCTATTTTTTAATAAAGGATCCATTATTTTGGTAAAAGTATCACTTTTTCTTTAAAAATGGTTACTGAAGAAATTGGGATATTCTTGTCTCAAACATTCTTAACCTAAACTGGTATGAATTTCTATTTTGAGATGAGTCTTGGGGGATTTTTTTAGTCATCTACTTCCCATTTATTGTCCTTTATAATCTAAATGTAATTGATTTCTGGATAGTTTCTATAGGATGGATATTTTATTCTTTTTTATCCCTCATAATTTCTTGTAGTTTTTATTTTCATAATGTTTTTATGTACCATAGATGATGATTAGAAAAGATATTTCTCATGGATTGCGTCAGATGATTGGTTTCAATCTTTCTGATGGCTCAACATCATCTTGGAAGGGATGTGGTAGCTTGGTTCTGGCGAAGATGATACTTGGAGTAACAATAGAGGAATGGTTTGGTTTATCTCTGGTCGTGTTCTGTGGCCCTAGGGAGTCTTTGAGCAGGTGTAGGGGCCAACAAGAATTGAGGTCGGGAGACAGAGGACTCCATCCACCATCGTGCATTTCCCCATTATAGTGAGGTTTTACTCCTACATTTTTTCTATTAGGGAATGATCAACATGAACTTGTGTGCTTCCTTAGGTATTGGATCAGCTATTCACTACTTTACTATGTGCCTGTGCACTTTTGATGGATTTTGTGGTGTGGTTTTCTTCCTAATAAATGATTTTTATTGGTTCTGGGACATTGAGGTTCTGGGTTTTTGATTTTAAGACATTTTGTGCCTTCGGTATGTTGTTTTTTCCTAGGTTCCCCCCTTTCCAATAAAAGGATTTTGTGTGTTTTTTCTACTTAATAATGTGTTTTTCCTCGATCAATCCAAAAAAAATATAATATATATATTTCTTATCTAATAGTTCTTTGCTTCTATAGAAATTATCATTGTTGTGAGGATTATAGGTAACTACAATCCATGCTATTTTCATATCATCGTGAGGAAATTTTATTGTATTAATTTTCCATTTTTATTGGTAATTGGTTATCTGGAGTATATGTATTTTAATTATTTTCCCTTTAATTAAATAAAAAAATTATATTTATATTATTCAGTTTATTTATTTATAAAATTAATTATTTTATACATGGGTTCACAAATTAAAAATAAAATAAAATAAAATAAAATTTAATAATTAATCACATAGAAATTAAAGGAGAAAATTGATAAGAATGTATACTCTATGAAATTCATAGTTATTACACCACCTAAAGAAATATTTTCTTTTCTATTTTTATGAATTGATAGAAAAAAATTAATGTTTTTCAATGTTTTTTCTATTAAAAATGTTAACTCTATATGTTTTATGGGAAAATAAACAAAATTATGTATTATTTATCCGAAGTATGACTTTTAATTTATATAGTGTAATTTTTAAACATGATTTTTCCTTAGAGTTACACTAGAACTAGTTCACAATAAAAAAGGTTTGTCTTCCAATAATTGCACTATATATAGCATTATTAAAATAAAAGAAGGTGTTTCTCTAAATAGAACATAATATCATTGATATTTATACAACATATGGGATAAAATTATTTTACTATTAGGGTGTTGATTAAAATAATATCCCAGCTATCCACAATTAAATAATTAAATTTTATTTACTTAAAAACACACTACACACTCATAAAAATGGTTTCTATGTTCTATATCTATTAAGAACACTGAAAATCCATTTATACATTCCCTAGGTGAATCACTCAAAAATATTTTCATGTTGGAAATTCAACACTCCCTTTATACTATTATTTACGGATAAAGCAACATTATGATTTTTCATTTACATTTTTTTTCTAAATTTCGATTTTTAATTAATTTTTCTTAAATTAATTTTTTATATTGTTATAACATTTAAACATCATCTAATATATATATATGGGTAAATTATAACACTATGTAAACATGGATTTAACCAATGAATATATCTATTAATATTACTCTTTTATGTTGTGTATATAGTTTGGTGAGTGTCTTTAAAATCATGGAAAGATAGATTTATACTAAATAGGCATCTAATTTTATTTCTCATATAATCTAAAAAAAATTAAATGATGAATTCTCATAATTGTTTAAGGAAATAATTCTTCAAAATCGTTATATTGAATTTATTGTATTCCATGATTTCAACCTATTCAAGAATCTCAATATTAAAAATTAATTACCATAATTAATCAAAACCTCCCCCTTCTATATAAACCACTATAAAAATAAATTCTATTATTAATTACTCTAATTCTGTGAAAATAATTTTCAGATACTTGTTCTGTTGTTCAATATTCAATGGATTTGTAGACCCACTAAATGATGGAGGTTTTTGCCTCATTAAATGATAAGTGGTTGTTGAAAATGGGTTCAGTATAACTAATTGATACATGTATATAATACTATTTTTCATTAACTTGATTATTTTTATTTAAAATCGCATTATGATTATCAACTCTAAAAAAATTCATTACATTGGTATTTTGGACAATCATTATATCATCCATGAGTTTTAACATGGTTTTTGTTACTTTTTTCTATAACCATTGACTAATAACTAGAATAAAAAAAAAAATTAACATAATATAATACTAAGTATCAATAAGTTAAAAATAATATAATACATGATATTACCATTACACTTATTTCAAATTTGAATGCTATAAAATAATAATTCTTCATTTTTTCCGTAAATATTTTATGGATTTACTATAAATTCTATGTTCGTATTAATATGGTTCTAATGGAAATTCTAAACTGAATTTGATATCAAATGTAATTCACCATTATATATTCAAATGGATTTGGTGGTCACATATTTCATTGATAATATTTCACATAAGAAATTTCATAATATAAAAACTTTAGTAGTTTTAGTAGTCAAGGTTGTACAAATTAAAATTGAAATGGTGTTTTTGAAACATATAGGATATTACATTATATAATAAGGACTTCAAGTTATCTATAAATTCATTCAAATTATTCCTATTGATATGCTTAGAAAATAGAGAAATATAATAAATGTGTTAGCAGAAATTCATATTAATGGGTAACATATTTAGTAATGTATATATATCAATACATGTCATGAAATTATTAATTTTTTAATAAAATTAAAATGTCATGGAAATGGTAATATGAATCATAAAATAAAACACAATAACATATTGGTTAATAAAATAATTATAGTGATACATAATTATTAAATTTTATAACTATAGATTCAAGGTATTGTGCTAAGATAACATATAAAATGTGTAAAGATGCTATTATTATCCTAATGTATAAAACATGTGAGATATACTAGCGCATTAAGAGGTAATATAACCCTTGGTTCAAACCAAAACATATACTAGTATAATTTACTCAATCAATTTATAAAATTGGATAAAAATATATGTAATAATATTAAATAATGAGTAAACTATCAATAATTTAATTAATTATTAATAATGGATTTGTTACACTATTTTCATGTTTAGAATTGTTGGATATACAGTCACAAAAATAGTTTTTCACTAATCATTAAAATGGTTTTGATATATAGGTGAATATAGTTAAATAAAATAATGGACTATTGGGTGTTCATATTAAGGAGTTATCGATAAAAGTAAACCCTAGGACATTGTTAAGAATTAATGGATATTAACGATTTCTTAAGGAATGGTATTGGTAGAGAATTTTTCATTATAATTGTATAATAATTTGAAAGGATTAAAATAATTGAAGAAAATTTAAATTATTGATAAATACAATCTAAAATTTGTATTACATAACCCATATATTTGGTACTTCTTTAATATTATGGAAACGCATAGGAAAACATTCTTTCAAAGAACCCATTAAATTTATGATATAATACCTTTTCACATAATTGTCAGTACCCATGAAATTAAAAAATGTTCCAATGATTTCATTCGTAAGTATCATAATTCTGCATATTCTTCTTACTTTTGATATATTTATATTATCTTCAATAGATCATTGGGATTAGATCTAAAAAAGTGTGTTTTTATGGATTCATTACGGTTTTATATCATGTTTCATTAAGCTAATTTTTTCCCTTCAATTAAAATATTTTTAGTTGACATATATTAGGTCCAATGTTTTGTTGAACCTGAGATATTCATATTGTTGATTCCCTAAATATTATTTGATTCATATGCTTCCATCATCCTAAAATTTTATGATCTAACAGGTAATGTATTCTTTTAATAAACTATATTAATCCAATATTCCAACACTCTTTCACTACTAATTCAAATGGTTTATTAGTTCTCATTTTTTATTTCATTGGATTATTCATTCATATCTCTTTGTTTTCGAAGACTTGATTCATGTGGATAGATCACATGTGCATGGATTCATTTCAATAATATGTGCTTTTTATTTTTACCATTATCAAAATATGATTTACTGAATAAAAATATAATTTAACTGTGGATATAGCATTATTCCAGGGAAACACATTAATCTATTGTTATATATGCATATGGATCACGTGGTTCAGTATAATCATCATTCTCATTCATATCCCATTGAATTATAAACCAAAAATATCTTCTCTTCATATAGAAAGATTCATCATTGTAAAATTTCCATGTCCGTAATACAAAAAATAAATACATGATTGGGATATATATAATAGTTCATTAAAATAACAAGAGACTCATACTATAATAGAACTATGATTTCAATAATATTAATTCAAAAAATGGTTTAGTTAAACATTTCAACACCATTGGCCAAACACCACTCACTAGTATCTCGCATGTAGTCATCGTGTGACATCAGGCCACCTACTATTATACGAGAGGTTTTTAACTATAAAATAAATTCCATGTTGACATTATGGGTTGACAATACACTAATATAAAAATGAAACAATAACATAAATAACCAGAATCCTTAATAATAATATAAAAAATGGGGAATCAATAAAAAACATCGATTTTTTATCGGATTTAATCTATATGCATACAATCATATATCATAACTTATATCCCACTGGGTTGATAACATAAAAAATGAAAAATTATAAGAAAATACATGGATTAACTAATACCATCCCTAATACTCGGTATATTCTAGTCTCTAAATTCACATCAAGCTAATACTACCATATTATGGCACACTATACCTATACCCTACCTGAAATTTTGATCATGAGGTATGGCCGGGTGACAATGTTCTAGGTCCCCTAAGGAGTCTATGAATTAAACATAGTAAGAAACCACCAATGGGTTCCTTAACATAACTAGTAAAACAATTTGTTTAAATACTATATTTTTAAAAATGTAAATAAAAAATAGAAGTGAAATGAAAACCAATATCAACCCAAAACTTCTAATGTGACATATAGGATCAAACCTACCTACATTATCTACTATCAATAAGTCACCAAGAATGTCACACAGTCATCATGCAGGTGTGGGTATACATGATCCCCACTGAGGAAGAATATATCAATTGATCATGAATAAGGGAAGCACCCAATCCCTACTGAGGATATAGATATCACATCATCTTGAGACAAAAATGCATCCTCACTCCCCACATGGGAACACATATCTCATATCATACCAAAACTAGTTGATTTACCTTTTATCAAATGGGAAACACATATAGTATCGTCTTCTATTTTTGGGGCATATAATCACCTTGATGGAAAATATATAAATCATCATGTAAAAACTCTTGGGAACACATTCTACCATAGGTGATATCATATATCAAATTATATGATAAATTGAGGTATAACCAATCCAATTGGGAAATATATGTCACATCAACTGGAAACTCAGGGTTTACCGATTCACATAATGAAGCATGTATTGTACCATCACAAAACTATAGGTATAACTAAACCCTTCAATAAACATATATAAAATCATCCAGATTCTTGCGGTCTACATTATCTTGTTAGAAAACAAATATCACATTACTACATACATGAGTAATACTTTCTCTTTATAGAATAATTTCATATTCAAGTGGCTGGTCACTCACCTAAACCTAGAATCCATTCCCAAGGATATCCTTTAAATCAAAAAATGAAGAAATATCACTCATGGAATAACCTGTAAATGAATTCATGACTCTTCGTCCAAAAAACCACATATTATTATTCTATTATCATCATATTAATATTATAAACTCATCACACTAAACCCATAAACATCCCCACCTCCCATTGTGTGTCATCCACTAGGTCTATACAACCCATATTAAACTCAACACACTATAACCAAGACACATATGACACCCCATAGTTTTTTAATAACCCATATTCTAAACCTAACACAAAATTCATGTGGTTAGTTAAAAACATCATCAAATTTTAGCTTCCCAACCAAGCACCAATAAATAAGGATCTTTCGGATATATCTCACACCATGCCTCCAGAAACAATAATTCAAATTCTTAAAAAAATTATCACATTTTATAATCTAGTCCCACTACACACCTCCCTTAAGATATCTCTTACGAATATTATCTAGGGAAAACCCTACATGTCACTGTTAACAATTCAAAAATACATAACCCTCTCATGAAACTATTTGTGATTTAAATCCACCCTCAAGATGGTATATCATATTATGCATAATATTTATAGAAATCTAAGCCTTTACCATAAGAATTTAACCTATAAGACCAATTTCTATCTGTGATGAAAATTACATAATGAAATTGTACTTTTTTTAGGTCAAGGTACTAGTTTTTTAATCAGGTTATGGAATACAATTCACAAATTTGAGAACCTCAAATATTTTTTATGAATATGGAATTGAATTCAGAAGGTGGTAATGAGAAGTTGGTGAGTATTTTTTATGTCTTGGGTGGTTGGGTTATATATTTATATCATCTTATATCCACGGGATAGTCGTCATCTAGCCACTAACTAGCTAGATTCCTTGTGCCACTATTGGGCTCATCAACCAATATGTAGACCCATAGAGACTAACTTTAGGGTAATTTTAAGGGCGGAAATAGTCAATTTTCCCAAAAAATATTTTCATAGAGGGATTCACTCATACTTTTTATTTTTTTTTATCATGCTTAGTCTCCATTAACCTATTTATCCTCCTTCAAATTGAATGATTTTAAGGTTCATTTTCATGATTTCAGGAAATTCAAGGTATGTACCAATATCTAATGGCATACATTTTTTATTACAACATATTATTCTAGGTTAGATAAAAATTAAGACATTCCATAGTGTGACCAAGACTTGTACTAACATCCCTACTACATTTTTGTAGGATTTCAAAGTGTTACACATAAGGTGTCATACTAAGAAACTTTCCCATGTGTACCACATCATGAATTATAGTTTGATTAGAATTAAAATAAGTTCGTTTTAGCCTCCTCCCCATAAATAAGTCAATTTCCATAAAGGTTACTATATAATTGGACTACCCTTGGAATAAATATATGAGGGATATCACCTTGAGTGGAAAATATTTTTGGTGAGAGGTACAACATCCATGGCCCTAAAATGTGGCATCAATGTATTTGTTCCCTCTAATGATCAAAGAAAGTATTTATAAAGTTAAAATTTTGGGAAATTATTTATTTAACTAAAATTGAGAAAATGGGTGGGACTCTTAAGGTTATTAATCCTAGTTTTTCTACATAGACTCATAAAAAACAAAATAAATGTTGTGAAAGAAATCTAAAGAAGAATCTTATTCACTAGTAGAGATACTCATTAGTCAATGTGTAATATTTGTAAATAATTATCATTATTTTGATTTATATGGGTAAGACTACTCATTCTATGATGATCATTAATCATGTTTTGATAATTATTTTTAATTCAAAGAAAATCTAACTAAACTTCATAAAGAAGTTTTAAATTGTATTATTAGCAGATTTATTTATCATCAAAATAAAAATTAAATTTCAAAGAATGGGATAATGTCATGGAAGAGGAATTAATAAAGTGTACCACATATCCAACACTCTCACAGAATATATTAATGAAAATGATGAAATAATTTCTTATTTAAATCAAATATATATTGAATATTTCCCTGAACAAAGAAATGTTTTTATGAAATATTTCAATAAGATTTTCTGAATAGAATATTTCAATGAATATAGTATTTTTCATACATTATCTATGGATATCAAATATAACCTGGTAAAATAGCATGAAAAATAATTTTTTGAATCATGAATAATATATTAACATTAATTAATGATGTTTAAAGATGATTGTAAAGATAAGATGAGATTAGTTGCGGATGAGAAGAACTCCCTCAATATAATGTGTTTGGATATTGAGTTTATATTCTTGAATCCTTAATAACAACAAGCTATAACATACAAAATAACTAAAATAATATATTTTTCCACTAATTGTTTCATTGAGGATCATGATTCCAAAATAAGTGTCAGATTATCCTTTAATCAAAGGGAATCATCCTCTAAGAATAAGGTATCTGATAAACTATAAAATATATTATGTACTAATGTTCTTTTAGGTGATGGGGTATATTATAAACAATACTCTTTGGAATTATTTTTGATGAAAAATGATGATTAACCCACAACATAAATGGTGTATGTGTAAAAATAGTATAAATATCATTTTCTTAAGAGGTGTCTCAAATAGTGGTGGTTCAACTCAAAAGAATCAATGTTCAGTAAACAATATTTATATTTTTTTTAAAAAAAAGAGACTATCAGACATACGTATTCAATGAAGAATAATGTAATATCATTTTATAAATGAAATATAGGGATAACTGTTTCAATAATATCACATCTACTATAAAAAATAAGGATCAATTTGATGATTTTAAAAAAAGATATTGGTTTCTCGATTGAATATTTATCAAGGTAAATGATTATAGTTTACAGGTTTTTTAGTGTTTTGATATGTATGGGAACAAATACAACAATTTCTAGTAGAATATTTTATTTTCAGGAAAGATGCAGGATTCAAGGGGGAGTTATTGTGAATATATTAGGTCTTTTTCATAGAGAGAGAATGTTATGATCATAAAGTCATCCAACCTACTAAGAAAAATAAAATATTATGGATTAAATGATATTTTTGGATTGTTCAGTCATAAGTGTCATAATGTTAAGAAATGCATAAAAAGATTTCCATGAGATATTCAATATGATGAGAATGTGAAGAAGCATCGATGGAAAAATAATGGAAAGTCATGTGAAGAATATAAGATTATAGATAATTCCAAGAACAAATTCCTTATAGTTAGGACAAACCAACAGAAATTCGATATGTAATTGGATGAATATGAAAAATATTCTAATGATAATGTAAGGAATATAATTATAGAGACTGATAAGGGAAATTAAATTCCAAACAAGTATTTTAAGAATTTTAATAAAATTTGGAGGAATGAATGGATCAGTTTTAGAGGAATTTTTCAACAAGATTTTTATTCCTATTAAAAAATAAGAAACCCCCTAATAAAACAATAAATATATATTCTTTTATATGAGAATATAGGGAATAAAAGGAAACTAATTCATCCCTTTTGGGGGTAATTGTTGAGAGGAATATATTAATTCTTCAATATATAGTTAATGTGTAAAATCTAAATAGATTAATAAAATTGGAAGATGAGTTATTACAATTACACTTTATTACCAAATGTTTAATTATATTAATCTTATCAATTATGGGTGTTTGGTTGATGATAATATTGGACAATGGGGGCGTTATTTATTTTTTCCCAAAACAATTTCATGTGTGAATTGAAGTGTGTGTTGGATTTAGAATTTTATTGATAAATTAGATTACTCCCAACCCCTAAAATAAAAATTGATACTTTATGAGAATTATTTCACCTACAATAAAATTTATGGATAACATAGAATTCTTTTGATGCATTTGTATTGTTCTATACACTAGGTTATTCCACATTGACTTATAGTTGACTAAATAAAGACCCATTTTTATGATAAGAATGTTAGTCATACCTTTCTTTGTAGTGGATAAGAAACATTCATTCATTGAATAATATCATGTTTTTAAAATAATGATGACACAATAAAACCCCACTCACCCTTTTTCATTTTATTTCTAACAAGAGGAATAAATTTTGACCCCATATATTATCTTTTTAAAATGTGATGATATAATGAAAAAAAATATGTTGTTATAGATTGTTGGTCAAATTATTTCATTTTTGGTCAATACGCTAGTTAATTTTTGTTGATGAATTAGTAATTCGTGGAGAATTGCATAGGATTCACTTTATGGAATTGTAAGTCACTATTGGAATATTATCTTTTGAAATTTTATGATTTTTGAAATGATATGTAACTCTAAAATTCATGTACTTATATGAAATGTAAAAAATTTAAAATAATGGAATACCATGTAAATAGTTATCTTCAAGAAGAGAAGAAGAATAATTTATATTGGGAATGAAAAAATATATTCCAATATTTTTCATATAGAGTATTTCATTATAAATGCTAAGATAAACATTCTTATATAGTTCGATGAATAATAATTCATTTAATAATGGTTTTAACTCTATTTTATACATTTAAATTTTACATATTACATGAATGGTCCATATATGAAAAAAAAGTAGGACAATTATGAATACACACATGGACTATCACACCTACCTCATTATGAAGAGAAATCTCAACCCATGAGTGAGATCTAATCTAAGTAATAGCCATGGCGGCAAGAGAGATAGAGATATTGTCATGTACAGGCCTAGAGGAGAGTATATGGGGGTATTCCATGAAGTTGGGGTCTAGTGCTGGTGTGGTACATCCTATCTAGAGTGTTGTTACAATTTATGTGTCTTCTTATTCCCAACTCCCATTTCAACCAAAAAATGGAGAATATTGATTAATAAAGTAGCAGTTAGTCAAATAAAATTTTGTTGTGGGATAGGGAAGTTGAGGTAATATTCACAAACCGATAAAATTATATAGAAAAAAGTATAGTTTCTTGATAAATATTATCTTATCCATATGATAGACATTTCACATCACCTTCTTCCTCATACATAATTAATGATTAATACTAGGGTTATTTATGTCGAGATAATCCATGAATGAACTGAGCTCGATTAAACTGACCATTTGAAAAAATGATTCCATGAATAACCATGCATTCATGATACGCTTTTAATAAATATTTTTCATGAATAACATTAAATAACTTATTATAAGTGAATTTATAGAGTTGTATTTTAATTTCAAGAAATAAGAATGCATTTTTGTAAGAAAAGGTATTAAGAATGTGATCACATCACATGTAAATGACAAGAAACAAGAAATCTCATAAAAAGAAGACTATGTTTCTTAGAAAATATTTGAGATTAATAAAACCTTCAATAATGCTATTATCCCCTATGTAATAATGCTTTAATCATGTATCTTTGAAAAGGAATTATTTTTTATGTTGATTTATTGTATAATAGTGGATTAATAAAGTAATATTCTTATAATTACCAATGATTCTATCCATCAAGAAGTTCTTCCATTTGAGAATAACTCATTTTTTCAATATAAACAGTGAATATTACAAGATATAATTTCATGAGGAGTTTCTATATAGATCTTACCTTGAGTTAAGGATAATAAGTTACAGCCTCTTGACAAGTGAACCCCGTACTCAAGAGACTCACAAATACATCAATACCATGTGTATATACTTTATTATGTGATAATTTTGAGGTTTGGAAAATATATTTGGGACATTGAGAAACTATCAAGATATAAAGCTATAAAAAGTATCTTAGACATCACATATACATTATTTGAGTGAAACTTTTTTGATCTGGGAAGTCCATTTAATCATTATACAGATATTGAGTTTTGAAGAGATGTGGGCAGTGTGTTTATACTATTTTATTATGGAAATTTCATTCACATTTTGAGATAAAAATTGAAAACCCATTATGTGTTTTGATACGGAATACTTAATGTTTCATAAAAATAATTATGTTGTTTCATGTACTGATGGATGAATAAGTCATTTATATACCAAAAAAACCTTAAATATTTATGAGAAATATATAATATAATATATGGATTTCAAAGTTTCATGAACTTGAATTCAATGTCACCTATTTAATTATTTATTAAAATATATTCATGTTCCAATGAAATTATTTCATGAAGTTTTATTGAGAAACTGTGTTCTTTAATATTACACACCTAAGTGAGGTTAGGTCTCTTATAGTAGAAGAAATATGTACATCATGGTCATTTGGTGCACTAATGAAATTAACTAAATACATGTGATCGAAATATTAGAGAAATCTCGAAAAACCATTCCATTGAATTTTGAAGGTATATTAATTGTAAATGAGAATGAAAAATCATATAAAGGCACAGGTGAAGATCATAGAGATCATCATGTAGTGGATCGATACATGAATAATGGTGAAATATAATAGTTTGTTCCAAGGGAAGGTAACATATTATGGTTTTTCCTAGATAAAATTATAGAATCTACGCTAGAAATGGATCTAGAATTCATTTGGCTGGATATGGTAGTCAGAGGACTCTCTAAAATGGAGACAGAGTAGAATAAGTCTTCCAGCCTAAGATGATATCAGTTGAAGTATTTTGGTCGAATAAGAATATAAATGGATTCTATTTGTTGGAAGTGAAACATTGTAATCAATTTTTTTATAGTGAATAATCCATAACTGGGGTAGTAACTAGTCGTATAATGAGTATGCCTTCCAGATAAACCTTGTAAACATTGTCCACTGATTTATCTAATATAACTACTACTGATGAGGAAATATTACGATATTTTATTTAGTATATAAAGAACCCAAAAATGAATAATTTCCTAAATTTGAATGAAATTTAATTCATTTAATGAAACCATTGATTCAACCCAGCTATATTAGTGACCATTCTATCCTAAGGTACTATAATATTTTTGATGAATCCATGTGAAATAGTATTCTATCAATTATAGTTGGATAAATAAGTCTTTCGATTATATCTATAAGTAGAATGATTCTCTCCATTTGATTCAATGTAGAATGATTATTTCAGTCATACATAAAATTAGTGGAAATATGTTTGTTAGATCTATAAGTGAATTTATTCTCTCATTTGTGTTCGCTCATTATAATCAAATTCTTGTTAGGTAAGAATCTGTAATCAGGTGGAATAAATATTTGTTTCAATGTGTAGTACTTTCAGCTGAACCTTTTAAATATCACATTATTCTTTATCAAATATAACTAAGGAACTTTAGGTGGAATATTTACTTGAATGGATTTAGAACCTTAACATGTTTAGGAAATTCAATTAAGAAAAATGAATTCATAAAAAAGAAACCATTAATTAAAACCTCCCTACTTAGTGGTGAATTAGAACATGGGAATATTAGGTCCCTGGGTAATGTCTTGAGGGTGGGATTTTTGATCCCACAAAAGTAGTACATGCCTTATGGTACCCATAATATGTTACCAACTTCCATAGCACATGGAATTAGGGATTCATAGTGTGACATATATAGTTTCATTAATGTTCACTTTCCCTTGATTCCCACATTAGGAATCAGAGGGTATTCGATAATAAGAACATTATATCCCCCTCACTATCAATAGGGCCTTTTATATAAAGGGTGTTCTCTAACAAGATTACTCTAGTAAAAATAAACTTGTGAGGGTAAAATCAATATAGGACAATACCTTTTTGGGTTTGTATTGATGCTTTGGTCCTAATAATTAAATAAAACTTTTAGATATCACAAGGTTAGGGTTATTAGATGATTCCTCTAGTGCATGGTGAAATTATCCCATAGTGATGGGGATTTCATGAAGTCTAGCTTGAGGGTATCCTGAGAAAACATATTCTTATCATCAGACACTATTTTTATCATATATGACTTCATTGTGAATTTTTTGAAATTTTCACTAAAATTTAAATTAAATTGTTTGTTGTGTCAATAGTGTTTGTCAGGTATTCATCTAGAGATGATATTTTACGTGAGTTGAAGACCTCACATAGGTTTCTTTTTGTGGTTCTAGTGCATTGAAAGAACCCAAAGTTTTTTATCCATAATTCCAATTATAAATATAGTATTTCTGTTAATAATAAATGTTACTATTATTTAATTGTTGATGCTTTGCGTAATCTAGGAGCACAGTCATGATTCCACACTTCTTGTAAAATTATAGTCCTTATATAAGTCTCATTGAGATATTTTGGATAAATAAAATGAATTTTAGGGATTCATAAAATAGTAATGTGTTCCTTGTTTTCCATCCTATTGATTAATTCATGTTAGATATGATTCATGTGATGCACACATTCACCACTAAGAGTTTTAACCAATTTTTTAATTAATTAAAATTCTTAAGATATATTTTATGGTAAATTTAAAATTTGTTTTTTAATTAACCAAATGATATTTCCAGGCCACATATTCTATTCTTCACTTGTGTGTTGGCTCCATCCACTGACGAATTATGTCATGTTTTTAATGGTACACCTGGACACTTGTACCCTTAATGGGTGTTGATTCAATTGAAATTAAATATATGAGACTTATATTCCTTTTTATGGGTACCTATGTTTTGATATTTCCATTTAGGTTGTATAAGGACCCATATAACTCTTTGTATCTAATATGAGTGATGATCTTGGATTGGGAAGATTGATCCTCAAACTTGAAATATGTTTGGCCTTGTCGTTCATAACATGGTATATATATACTTGGGTTTGGTGAGTAGTTAATCCTAGAATGGAATGATACATCGAGATCGTATATAAACCATATCCCTAGACTATTTAAATTTTTTCTTACCCTGTGGGGATTTTGAGTTCGGTTTATGTATTGTAATACATGGGTATTTTATCCCCACATATAACAGATGATTTCATAAGGCTTGAAAAATAGAAAAGACCACTTGTAAGGTGAATCAACTTTTTTTATTGACTAAAGGACCAAATTAGGGGGAATTTAAATTTCTTCCAAGGAAATACAACTAGTAATATCTTGAGGGTTCGTCTTGAGTAGGTGAGATAGGTTGCGAATTGTGATGACATGTTTAGGTGTTTATCCTACCCATGTTTTTTAAATATTTTTGTTATATGAAATATTCCTTTGTGGAAATAGTGATATGTATTGAAAACACCCTCTTGATATTCTTTTATAATTAAGATAAAACACCACATGTATGGTGTTCAGTGATACTAAAGAAATATCTATTATGTGTGTCTGTGAAACATGCCTTTTAGGAGGACATAAAACATCCTTTTGGGGAGGTCATGATACAATAGAAAACATTACATTTCAACAGATCTTTCATACAATTATTAGTATTACCATATATCTATAGATAGGACTATAATGTTTATAAGATGATCATAGGTCATGTCACATGACATGTATCATGGTTTTGAGTTCTTTTGTGAGTATTTTCTATTCTCACACACTATTTGGAATCATATTTTAAGAACCATTGTATAATATTTTGGATCATTCAATGAGTTAGGATGTTAGGATCGAATTCTTATTTGAGGTATGGATCATTTACCTTCCCTAAAATTACAATTAAAATGTTAATTTATGGCCTACTTTTAATTCCCTTTGAGGTTATTAGTGTATCGGGGTTGTCTGAGGCTTTTTCAAAGCCTATAACCCAACTCTTGTGGTGAATAAGGTCAATTGCATGGTTAGCTGAAATAGTGTGGGGAAATCCACATTTCCTGACTAACCATGTGATAAATAGAAATATGGAAGGATGTGCTCATAGATTTTGACAAAAATTTTGTGACATCGGGTGCATGATCATTTGAAAATGTCATCCATTTTGACAGAAGAGTTTCCAACGGTTTGTGCATAGTTAGTGAGACTTTTCACACAAAAAATGCAGGGTTCCCCTCTATTTTCTAAAGAATTCACATTTGGGAAATGTTTTGGCCAACCATGAAGCCAAATGGGTCACCCCATATTTTTTGAGTGAATTTTAAATTCAACGCCTTATTTAATATATTTCTAAAAAAATTTATTATTTCATATTTTGGATAACATATTATACATTTGGGATCCCTCCTTGATTCCTATTCATAGAATAGAGTTATCATCTCCATCTAGAATTTGATTCAAGAATAGTTTTCTCATTGTATCCAAAATGGTAATATATCAATTACTTTTTATCCATTCATCATTAATCTTGTTAACATCTTCCCTATTTAGTTGATATAATTTTTTCCATATAATTAGGTTTATTAGTCGTTCTTAAATTTTCCCTCGATATGGGACGAATTAGGAAATGATATTGCACAAGATATAAACTATGAACCTATAGTAGGTTTCCCTAATATTTAACATTAATGATGAAGTGTTACATATATGTTATTGTACCATGAACCCAGTTCTAGGAAAGCCATACTTGAAATGAATTTTAATCCATGAATAAAGTTGATAAGTATAGTCTATCAAATTAAAGATTCTCATTGAAGAATTGTACGATTTAAGGAACCTTGAATTGGAAAAACACTTTTCTGGGATATGTTTTGTGGATTAGAAAACCAAGGGATTATTTTGAAGTGGTATTCCTTAGAGTGTAGCATCCCAAATGTTTTTTTAAAGGAAACACTTTTCCACCTCATCCTAAAATGTAAAACTATAATACTATTATTGGCCTTTATAACATAGCAATTAAATTGATCGGAAAAATATAAAAAAAATTATTTGTGAAATAAAAATTGATACTACTCAATAAGGATTTTTGGATTGATATTTGAAAACAATAACATATTTTTAAAAACGAAATTTTTATCTTCATAAATATGTCTTCTTCAAAAAATGTTTTTTATTTCTTTGTTATGTACAAATAATATAATTAATTTGTCGAGTTTTTAAAATTATATATTTTAAAAATATCATCATAATTGAACTATGAATATCAAAATGATCCTGTGGTGAATTTTTTATAATTTTCTAAAAAAGATAAATATTTTTTGTATATGATAAAATATGTTTTTTATATATAATAAAGTATTTTTATTACATATTGAAGTCATTATTTTGATATAAAATTTATTAAATTTATTTAATAACAAAAAATTCAATATATAAGATTAATTTTGTAATAAAATAATTCTGAACATTTATTTTATAATTTAATTCATGATAGGTATTATAATTATTACCAGTGTCGATGCAGTGCATTCGCAACATTAGAAATGTCATAATTGGTTCCTTATAAATAATAATTGATTGCTAAAAATTATTTTCATGAATTTTTATTAATTATTATGTAGTATTGTCTCTTTATCTATTAAATTAATATTTAATAGTTATATAAGATTAATCATGTCTAAATTCATGTTCAATACAACCGCTGGTCAAGAAAAGAAAAAATAAAAATTTAGGATTTTTTTTTGACATGTATATGATTGAATATAAATAATGAATGATTATACAATTTAATTTTGAACATAATTAATTTTTTTATAGTAATTTATTTATATGATTTACATATTAAATAATTAAAATTACTAATTATGCTATACTAATTCAAATCTTATGTATACAGAAGTAAAAAATTTAATCATTAGTTTTAATTAGATTTATAATAATAGATAATTGACCCAAAACTATATAATTATACTTGGAATTGTCTTTTTTTCAAATATCAATTTTTTATTCGAATTGGGAGCATTTTCAACCCATATGGATCACATTAGTCTATTTATGTTATTTTATTAAAAAGAAATAAAAATTTTCCACACTATATCATACCATTAGTATAATATATTAATAAGAGTTTTTTCAGAAGTTTTCATCAGACAGGAATAGTATTTAAAATGCTAATAAAATTAAAATTTCATCAAATTTTACATTATATTTTTTGGAAGTAAATAAATACATTAATGGTTTCAAATATAGTGATGAAGTAAATATTTAATTAATGAATAAATCAAAATAATGATTTTAAAAATAGTAAAATATATATAATATTAATGTTTTAAGTCTATTCATTATATCTATAGGTAATTATAACATATATAAGATATAATAAATGTTTTAATATTATTGGGAAAAAATTTTCTTATTTTTTTAAAGTTATGATTTTGAAAAGTTTATAATATAAAAAATTATTTTTCCACGAATAAATAATTTTTTAAAATTATCTAAAAAAAATGTAAATAAATAACAAGGAAAAAATGATTATATTCATTCTAAAATGGTATATACGATGATTTTGATGCTTTTTTTAAATCCTAAACCCTATAATAAATTTATTATATTTTAATAATTTGATTAATCCATATATTACCCTTCACCTAACATACAAAATGACGCTCCGTCCTTCTCAAATTTTCATCAACTAAAGAATTATTTCTTAGATAATCTTTAAAAAATCATCCCATGATAATCCCTTTCCCTATTATTGATCTATTTTTCTCACAAAATTACAAATTCAATGATCCTTGGACAGGTTATCAAGGAGGAATTTTTAAGATACAAGAATCCATTTTTATTCTCTTAACTTCTTTTTTACATATAACTTATCACCATCACTTATATAATGTTTCTTGTATACTACAATATCACATATATACTGGTGTGTTTTTTTAATTTTATATTCATAATATGATCTCTAATTTTCTTCTTTTATTCTTAAATAATGAAATCATCATCCGTGGTGTGATAAATCAACGCCTTATTGAATGATGTCTTTTCATTTGCCTTTTACGAATTAATTGAAAGATTAAATTCAGAAGTGATTGAATAAAATTAACTAAATATATATATATTTCATAAATTATTATCTATTATATCATTTTTAAAAGGATGAAAATAAATAATCTGACCATAGAAACAATGAAAAAAATACACCCGATACAACAAATATAATAAAATATTGTTAACAAATGGGTGGAAAATCTTATAATAAAACAAATTAAGGTATTATAAACCTGTGTTTAGTTATTAAATATATTAATAACCGAATTAAAACCTTTATAAAATTGTTTTGAACACATTTTATGGTAGTCAAACCCGAGGTATGGGAAATCAAAACCCAATTTCCATTCTTTCGGTTAACATTCAACTTCATTGATTTTTACATACTATAATTTATTTCAAAATGGTTTTAGAATATATTATGTAATATTATGTATATATACAATTAATATACATAATTATTTGATTTTCATAATTATTTCATCAATGATATAGTGTTTTTAAGGGACTTTCCTTACAAAATCATTTCAAATGTCTATTTTACAAATATAAAAAAATATTATTTTTCATTATATTGAATGAGTGGTTTCTCCAGATATAATGATACTTTATTACAATAATGTATCAATCATATATTTTAATAGTTATTTTTTAATACTATTACTACATTACTATTTCAACGAGTTTTATATTTTAAACGTTATTTATTTTACAGAAAAATAGAATTTTGGAAATCAGAATGTTTTTTCTCAATTGTTTAATTAAATTATCAAGTTCTTTATTCATGATATATTACATCAAAAAAATAATTTTTAGTTCACCCAAATATATATCAATATATGATGGGTTGGGACACATTATATTTCATTATATGTTGTTTTTATCCCCTTATAGCTCAATATATGACGGGTGACCCCCATATAGTGGTCTAATGCATTGGGTACTCTAGAGAAATGAAGTTGACCAAATGTATATTGCATGTGTAAGGGTGAATGTTAGAGTGATATTTTGATTATTCCCCACGAAAACTTCATTCTATTTCCATGAATGTTAATATGTTTTTTTGAAATGGGTTTTATTGGTTTTTATGTAATCACTTGACAAACAATTTCATTCTTTATATCCCTTACTGATATTGTTTTCATCATCCCATGTTTTGAAAAAAAAAATCATATGTTATAAGGATTATTAAGAGAAATTAGTAAGTAAATATGAAGGTTTTGATGATTTTTATCAAGAAAAAAATTATTCTTTATTTTATATTTATTTATTTTTTGAAAAAACTATATACTGAGTAAAAGTATCTACTTTGTAATATTTGAAATGTTATGTAATAGTTATGGAAACATTATCTAAAACTATAAACCCTAAAATATCCTAAATGTAAGTAAATGTAATTTCATGACTAAATTTCAAGATTTTTTTTAAAGGTTTGGTCCTTATATTGGTGTGTCTATTCCCCTTAACATGGGATGCCTAATTATGAAATTAATTTAAATAGAAATGAAAAATTAATTTCATTTCAAATTTTAATATATTTTATTAAATGGATGGGATGTATGAAGTTTAATTCAAACATGGTTATGTAATGTATTTTTGAATCTTGATTTTCCCTTATGGTGATTTTCCCACAGGATTATTTGAGAGGGAATACTTTTATGATTAGCTGAATAGTTGAGTCACCATGTGAGGTGATTTTAATTTAAATGTTATTAGGGATTTCCTTGACATGTTTAAATGAAATTGAGAAAATGGTATTATGTTCTTATATGCCATGGGTGAAACATGGATTCAATTGATGAATTATATTTATGGACGCATTCAGATTCTACCTTATTTAGGACGAGTGGCACAAGGACTCATTGTATGGAATTCTAAGGAAGGGCTCATGGGGGATGAATATTATATGTCAATCAATACATGTAATCTATGTGAATTTTAAATTATTAAATTAGAAGTAAATTGATCATATATTTAATGGGTGATACTCGAGATCCCTTAGCTGACTTCCAAGGAAGGACTCAAGTGGTAGTGATGAAATACCAAGCCTAGATCGATACCTAGGTTCTTTTTAGGATCTCCATGAATGAGATTATATGGTGTTATTTTGTATTATACATGTTGTGATACCTAAATTCCAAATCAGGAATTCCCAATATGGACCTAGTATCCATAATGAATAGCGAATGGAATGATTTACATGATGTGACTCCCATGAAAAAGCACAATATTTGATTCGGTATTTATGTTACACTTTATGGATGTGCTATTTTTGTATTTTATTGTGCATATCACTATGGGGGATGATTGGATATGTGATAGATCTTGACACATAATAATTAAATGAGATTAAATGATTAAATTAATTTGATTATCAAATATAACCTGGCATTTATTGGATGTTTACCTTTACTACTTCCTTTCATAGAACATTACAACAACGGCACTACTATTTTCGCGTGTGTGTGTGTGTGTATATATATATATGTATTCACTGACTAGATGAAACATTAGTACTGGTTGTTTTCCACTTTGATTTACTATCATGTCATGTTCATTCCACCTATTATACCTATATAGACTATATGATTGGATGTATGGATATGGGAAAGCTCCCAGATACAGGTTCTTGATTTATTTTAGGAGGATGGGAGACGAATATAGGGTTGGGGATCATGATGATGGACTTCATATATTTGGACCTTTTTTACTTTTGTGACATATATTTTACACCATACATGTTTACCTGATTTGTATGATTTATTAGATGTATGACATGTATCATCATCTTATTTATAAGATATTCCTTCTGGTATGATTTATATATTCCTAAATTTCTCATTTAACATCTATCTGATTGATTTAATTCATAAACTACCTCTCCTTGATTGTATTTTGGTTATGTTACACATTAGTAAAGATGGTATAGTCTCATCACTAACAAACCAAGGCCCTAGTTTATAATTATCAACCCATGGTGTTTAGTGAGATGCACTTCATACCCTATGGCCAACAGGGCTTGAGGCACCTCCAGCAGTATCTAGGTCTAGGACGTTAAAAAGTGCTATCAAAGGGGTATTTTAGGATTTTAATTACTATTTTGAGAAAATATAAAGCGTTATAAAGGAAATATATTTTGGTAATGAGTTTTCCCTAGGTGTAGCGAACACACATAAAGAAAAATTCCAAATTCCCTCAAATATAACTGTAGATTTTAAGATTTTGACTATTTAAATAGATTTTATTCCAACATTGGGAGATACACTTGAATTTTGATATAATTATTGGTATGATTGTGAGTTCTATTGTGTTATAAACTACGGAGATGAGGTATTCTATATCATTCAACATTTTTGGAATATTTGAAGGACCACATTCCGTGCATTATTCCTTTCCATTTTGGATGAATTGTGTATTTCATGTTATTGTGATAAGTGTTGTGATAGTTATACCTATTGTTTTGATATATATTCTAGAACATGTTATGATGTGAATTGGGTTGAAACAATATTTTGGGTCATATGGAGTATAGTACCTATTGGATCATAACTAGGTCCACCATTTTGGTTCAACTATATAAGATGAATTGTGATATAAATTCGAAATTAAAGGAAATTAAATGGGAAAAATAAATCGTAAAGAAGGTAACTTGGCTCAGACGTGACCTTTATTGTGGGAATTCAGAAGTATATCTAGGTTTCTTATAATCTGTATGATTCATAATATTGAAAATTGTAGTGGGTATATGTCTGTATTTATTATATAGGATGGATAATACCTCTATGAATTCAAAATCTATGCTTTTGAGTTATGGAATTTCACGATGATCATAATCTGAGGAATTATATTAACATTTAAAGGGTTATAGTAGCACAACATCCTCCAATAATATTCCAAGAGGGTGGAGATGGTAACACTAATTAGTTGGTGGGTAATGGGATACTTATGCATCCTCTATTAGTTCCAGTTACAAAACCATTGAGCGTACCCAACATAGGTGATATACATAGTTTAATTATGGGTCCATGTAGTTTATGTAGACTATTCATAGAGCACAATGACCTACTCGACTATGGAAGAGTTGACACGTGAGTTCTAAAAACTGCATCCAACCCTGTTTTCGGGGGATGGTGGACCAAAAGCTATAGATTCATAGAAAGAGGTGATTCTATCTATCTTTGGGAATCTTGAGATCCCTCCAGACAGGAGGTTCGATCTGTCTATGTGTATGATGTATGAATACTCAAAGAGATAGTAGTATGTTATTACTCAAATGTATATTTATCAAGAAATGTTTTGGTACGATTTTCATAATACCCTCTATGATTACTTCTATCCCGATATGTTGTGGCCAATGGATCATGGGAGTTTATGTACCTAGATAAAGGCATGTTATTTGTTATGGACTATTCAGGAAGTTTTACTATACTCCAGTGCTACACACCTATTTTATGGGTAAAAATTTGTCAAAATCAAGGATATTTTATGATTTTATTAGGTACAACATTGAATTTCAGGTGAATTACATTTGGAATACTATTGTTTCTAGAATAGTGAATCATGCAGTTATCACAAATTATAACATGAAAGATGTTGGGGTTCTTACCAGGGTGGTTTGGAATCGATATTTAGTATGGAATTGATCTGTAGAAGGAATAATTGTTCCGATATTCAATGTGGTGAAATTAATAGCTAGATCATGCACTCATGTTGTTAGGTGATGTTCCACCAATGTAGTAGACTGACACACACAAAGAATTAGTGTACGGGGGACCAAGTAAACTTCCAATACTAAAAAATTATGGTTCTTCCAAAATTCTTCTACATAACATTTGTTTGAACTTTTGTGATTGTGAGTTTGTACTAACTCCACGTTTAGGATCGGGGTCAACTACTCCTAATCCGGAAGAAGGCCAGAGTACAGCTGGTCAAACAGGCTGATCTAGTGGTCATGGACATAGGTAGTCAGACCATAATGATGCAGTTATAGTAGAGAGGATATACTTAGGGGATCTAGGTAGTATTAAATCCCACATATCATTCTAGACATATGCAGTTCAATAAAAAACTAAGGAGTAGGATCCATTAACATCAACAATGATACGTACAATTCAAAAAACCTCTACTTTAGCATCTAGTAATTTTAACATAGGGGATTCACATTTCCCAACATATGCACGTATTTTAGAGATATTGGGGCTCTATGTTTTGTGTTTTGATGCACTCATGACACATGAAACAGTGTTGTGCATGATAACGGTTGACGTATGTCACTCGATGGAGTTCCCCTTGATATTGGTGGGTGCCACAATGTATGGGACCATTTTCTGCTTGAGATGATAGGGTTTTGTATCATTATTGAGATAGATTGGTTTGTTCCCATTCAAGATTTCATTGATTTCTACTACCACATGGTGACCTTATAGAATGAATATTTATCAAGGTAAAGGATTAGGGTTTATAGGGTTTTCCAGTGTTTTGATATGTATGGGAATAGATACAAAAATTTCCAGTATAATATTTCATTTTCAGGAAAGCTATGGGATTCAAGGGGAAGTTATTGTGAATACATTAGATCTCGTTCTTAGAGAAATAATGTTATGATCATAGTGTCATCCAACCTACTAAGAACAATAAAATATTACGGATTAAATGATATCTGTGGATTATGGAATCATAACAATCTTAATACTAAGAAATGCATAATAATATTTCCATGAGATATTCACTATGATGAAAATGCGAATAATCATTGATAGAAAAACAATGGAAAGTCATGTGATGATTCTAAGATGATAGATAATTCCAAGAACAAATTCCTTATTGTTTGGCCAAACCAACTGAAATTTGATAAGTTATTAAATGAATATGAAAAAGTTTCTAATGATAATGGAAGGAACATAATTACAAAAAACTGATATGGGAAAAGATATTCCAAACAAGTATTTTGAGAATTTTACAAAAATTTGGAGGAAAGAATGGATCAGGTTTAGAGGAATTTTTCAACATGAATGTTATTCCGAGAAAAAAATAAGGAACCCCCTATTCAAACAATAAATATATATTATTTTGTACAATCATTGAGGGAATAAAAGGATACTAATTCATCCTTTTGGGGGGTAATTGTTTAGATAAATATTTTAAATCTTCACTATATAGTGAATCTGGAGAATCTAAATAGCTTAATAAAATATGAATATGATTTATTACAATCACACATTAGTCCCAATGGTTTAATTATATTAATGTTATCAATTATTGGGTGTTTGGTTGATGATAATATTAGACAAAGATCGAATTATGTCTTTTTTCTTAAACAGTTTCATGTGTGTATTGAACTGTGTGTTGGTTTTAGAATTTTATTGATAAATAAGATTACTCACAACCCCTAAAATGAAAATTTATACTTTATGATAACTATTTCACCTGAATTGTAATTTATGGATAACATATAATTCCTTGGTTGCATTTATAATTTTCTATAAACCAGGTTATTTCAAATGGAATTACAGTTTACTAACCAAAGACCCATTCTTATGATAATAATGTGATTCATATGTTTCATCGTAGTGGTTATAAAACATTCATTCACATAATAATATCATGTTTTTTAAATAAAGATGATTCAATAAAACCCCACTCACCTTTTTCATTTTATTTCCTATAAGGGAAAGAAATTTTGACCCAACTTATTATCTTTTAAAAATGTGATGATATATTGAAAAAAATGTGTTTTTCTAGATTGTTGGTCCCATTGTTTCATTTGTTGTAAATAATCTATCTAATTGGTGTTGATGAATTTGTAATTCTTGGAGAATTGTGTTCGATTCCCTTTATATAATTTTAGGTCACTATTGGAAAATTCTCTTTAAAAATTTGTTGATTTTTGAAATGATATATAGCTGTAAAATTTATGTACTTCTATGAAATGTGAAAATATTAAAACAATGGAATACCATGAAAATAGTTTTTTCTAGAAGAGAAGAATAATAATTTATACAGGGAATGAAAAAATATATTCTATTATTTTTTATATGGAGTATTACATTATAAATTCCATGAAAATTATTATTATATAATTAGATGAAGAATAATTCATTTAATAATGGTTTTAATTCTATTTTATACAATTAAATTTTAAATATTACATGAATGGGCCTTATATGAAAAAAAAATTAGGCCAATTATACACACAAGGACTATCACACCAGCCTCATTATGAGGAGAAATCTTAACCCCTGAGTGAGATCTAATCTAAGGAATAACCCTGGAAGTAAGAGATATAGAGAGATGGTCATTTCAACCTACTAATGGAGCATATTGATTAATAAAGTTGAAGTCAGTCGAATAGGAGTTCATTATGGTATAGGGAAGTTTAGGTATTATTCACAATCCAATTAAAGGTTATATAAAAAATAGTAGTTTCATGATCAAGATGATCGGATCTATCTGATATCCATTCCACATAACCTTATTCCACATTCTTCATTAATGATTTAAACTAGGGTTATTTATGTCGAGATAATGCACGAATAAAATGAGCTCAATTAAACTGACCATTTGAAAAAATGAGTCCATGAATCCCCATGAATTCATGATATTCATTGAATGCATATTTTTACATAAATAACATTAAACTACTTATTATAAGTGAATTTATAGAGGTTTATTTTACTTTCAATAAATAAAAGTAAATTAGTGCAAATAATAAAGATTAATAAAACGATCACATCACATGTACATGAGAAGAAACAAGAAATCTCATAAAAAAGAACACTACGATTTTTAGAATATATTTGAGATTATTAAAACCTTCAGTAATAATATTCTCCCCTATGTAATAGGGATTAAATCATGTATATTTTAAAAGGCATTATTTATTTAGGTTGATTTATTGTATAATAGTTGATTAAGAATGTGGGATGCCTATAATTACCAAAGATCCAATCCATCAAGAAGTTCATCCATTTGATAATTACTCATGTTTTAAATATAAATAGTGAATATCTCAAGATTTTATTTCATGAGGAGTTTCTATATAGATCATACCTTTCATGAAGGATAATAATTTGCATCCTTTATACATGTGAACCCCATACTCAAGAGACTCACAAATACATCAATACCGTGTGTATAGCTCTATTATGTGATGATTTTGTGGTTTTTCAAATCTATTTGGGACATTGAGAAACTATCATGATATAAATCTATAAAAAGTATCATAGATATCAAATATACATTATTTGAGTGGAAATTATTTTATTTGAGAATTCCATTTAATAATTATTTACATATTGAGTTTTAAATAGATGGGGGCAGTATGTTCATACTATTTTATTATCGAAATTTCATTCACATGTGGAGATAAAAAAAATTGAAAACCCATTATTTGATTTGATAAGGAATAATTAAGGTTTTAGAAAAAAAAATATTTTTATTGCATTCACTCATGGATGAATAAGTCATTTATATACCATGAAAACCATAAATCATTATGAAAAATATAATATATGTTTTATGGATTTCAAATGTTGATGAAGATAAATTAAATGTCACCTATTTAATTATTTAGAAAAATATATTCTTGTTTCCATGAAATTCTTGCATGAAGTGTTATTGAGAAATTGTGTTCTTTAATTGTACACACCAATGTGAGTGTTGGTCTCTTATAGAAGAAGAAATATGTACAACATGTGCATATGGTGCACTAAAGAAATGAACTAACTACTTGTGAACAAAATATTAGAGCAATCCCAAAAAACATTCCATTGAATTTTGAAGGTATATGAATTGTAAATGAGAAAACAAAATCCTAAAAACACATTGGGGAAGATCATCAGGATCATGATGTAGTGGATCATGACATGAATAATGGTGAAATATAATTGATATTTTAAAGGGTATGAAACATCTTATGGTTGGTTCTAGGTACAAATAGAGTATCTTGGCTAAAGATGTAGCTATAATTAATTTGGATGGATCTGGTAGTAGAAGGAATCTTTAAAATGGAAACGAAGTAGAATAAGTCTTTCATCCTAAGATAATATTAGTTAAATTATTTCCATCAGAGAAGAAAGTAAATGGAATCTATTTGTTGGAAGTGAAACATTGTAATCTATTTTTCTATAGTTAATACTCCATATCTATGGGAGTAAATAGTCGTATAAATGAGTATGCTGTCAAGATAAACCTTGAAAACATTTTCCACTGATTTATCTATTATAACTACTTCATATGAGGTGATATTGAGAGCTTTTATTTATTATATCAGGAACCCAAAAATATATAATTAGCTAAATTTGAATGAAAATGAATTCATGAAATAAAACCATTGATTCAACCCACCCATATTAGTAACCATTCTATTCGAAGGTACTATAATATTTTGTATGATTCCATGTGAAATAGGATTCTATCAATTATATTGTGATAAAGATTTCTTTTGGTTATATCCATAAGTAGAATGATTCTCTTTGTTTGATTCAAAGTAGAATTATTATTTCAGCCATACATAAAATTAGTGGAAATATTTGGTTAGATCTACAAGCGAATTGAGTCTCTCATTTAGTGTTAGTGCATTGTAATTAAACTCTTATTAGATAATAATCTATAATCAGATGAAATAAATATTTGTTTCTATGCGTAGTACATTCAACTGAACATTATAAATATCACATTATTCGTTATCTAATATAACTAATGAACATTAGTTGGGATATTTAATTGAATTGAATTAAAACCTTAACATGATTAAGATATTGAATTAAAAAAATGTAATTCATACAAACAATTAACTAAAACATACCTAATTAGTGGTGATTTAGATCTTGGGACATCTCAGGTCCCTAGGGAATGTCTTGAGGGTGAGATTTTGGATCCCACAAAATTAGTAAATGTCTTATGGTACCCATGATATGGGACTAACTTCCATAACACTTGGAATTTTGGATTCATAGTGTGAAATATATAGCGTCATTCATTTACACTTTCCCTTGTGTCCCACATTGGGAATCAGAGGGCATTCGATAATAATTCCTTTATAGCCTCCTCACTATCAATAGGGCCTTTTCTAGAAAGGTTATTCTCTAAAAATATAACTATAGGAAAAATAATCTTATGAGGGAAAAATATATATAGGAAAATACTTCATTTGGTTGGGATTCATGCTTTGGTCCTAATAATTAAATCAAATTTTTAGATATCTCTAGGTTAGGGTTCATGGTTGATTCCACTAGTGCATGATGAAATTATCCCATATTGATGGGTATTTCATGTAATCTGGCTTGAGGAAATCATGAGAAAACATATTCTTGCCATCACACACTATTTTTATTATATATGACTTCATGGTGAATTTTTTGAAATTCTCACTAAAAATTAAATTAAAATGTTTATTGTATCAATAGAGTAAGTCCGGGATTTGTCCAGAGAATATATATTATGTGTGTTGAAGACCTTACATAGGTTTCTATTTGTGGTTCTAGTGTAGTGAAAGAACCCAACGAGTTTGATCCATAATTCCTCTTATTAATATAATATTTTTTTTAATTATAAATGTTACTATTATTCAATTGATGATGCTTTTCATAATCTAGGTTCACATTAATGATTACACACTTTTTGGTAAAATTGTATAGTCCATAGATAAGTCTAAGTGAGAGATTTTGGATAAATAAAATGAATTTTAGGGATTTATAAAAGAGTTATGTGTTCTTTATTTTCCATCCTATAGATTAATTCAAGATAGTTATGATTCATGTGATGAAAACTTTCACCACTAAGAGTTTTAAACAATTTTCGAATTAATTAAAATTCATAAGATATATTTTATGGTAAATTTAAATTTCGTTTCTTAATTAACCAAATTATTTTTTAGGGCCAAAAATTCTATTCTTCACTCGTGTGTTGGCTTCATCCACCAATGGCAGATGTCATGTTTTTAATGGTACACCATGACACTTGTACCCTTAATGGGTGTTGATTCAAATGAAATAAAATATATGAGACTTATTTTCCTTTTTATGGGTTCCAATGTTTTGATAATCCCATTTAGGTTGTATAACAACCCATATAACTCTTTGTATCCATTATGATTGATGATCTTGGATTGGGAAGATTTATCCCCCAACTTGAAATATGATTGGCCTAGTTTTCCATAACATGGGATATATATACTTGGGTTTGGTGAGTAGTTAATCCTAGAATGATCTGATACATCGAGATTGTATATATAACATATCCCTAGACTATTAAAATTTTGTCTTACCCTATGAGGATTATGTGTTAGGTTTATGGACTGTACTACTGGGGGATTTTATCCCTGCTTGTAACAGATGATGTCCTAAGGCTTGAAAAATAAAAAATACCCCTTGTAAGGTGAATCAACTTTTTTATTGACTAATGGACTGAATTAGGGTCAATTGATAATTTTTCCAAGGAAATACCACTAGTTATATCTTGAGGGTCCGTCTTGAGTAGGTGAGATAGGTTGCGGATAGTGATGACATGATTAGGTGTTAACCCTACCATTGATTTTTAAATATTTTTGTTTTATGAAATATTCTTTTGTGGAAATAGTGATACGTGTTGAAAACACCATCATGATGGCCTTTTATAATTAAGTGAAAATACCACTTGTATGGTGGTTAGTGATACTAAAGAAAACTCCATTATGTGTGTCTGTGAAACATCCATTTTAGGAGGTCATAAAACATCCTTTTAGGGAGGTCGTGATACTATAGAAAACATTACATGCTGGGAGATATTTCATACAATTATTAGTTCTCCCATATATTTAGAGGTAGGACTATAATGTTTATTCAAAAATCATAGGTCATGTCACATGCCATGTATCAGGGTTTTGGGTTCTTTTGTGAGTTTGTTTCTAGTCTCACACACTATTGGGAATCATATTTTAGGAACCATTGTATAAATATTTTGGATCATTCAATGAGTTAGGATGTTAGTAACCTATTCTTATTTGAGGTATGGATCATTTACCATCCATAAAATTACAATTAAAATGTTAATATATTTCCTAATTTGATTGCCCTTTGAGGTTATTAAGGGTATTGGGTTGTCTGAGGATTGTTCAGAGCCTAGAACCCAACTCTTGTGGTGATTATGACTAGGTGTGTGGTTAGTTGAAATCATGTGTGGAAATCCACATGTCTTAACTAACCATGTGATAAATAGAAATATTGAACAATGTGATCATAGATTTTGACAAAAATTTGTGACTTGGGGTGCACAATAATTTGAAAATATCTTCAATTTTTACAGAAGAGTTTTGAACGGTTTGTGCATGGTTAGTGGGACTTTTCACACAAACCATGCAGGGTTCCACTCCATACATGAAAGAATTTACATTTGGGAAATAGTTTGGCCAACCATGAGGCCAAATGTGTGGCCCCATATTTTTTTAGTGATTTTTAACTACAACACCTTATTTAATATATTTCTAAACAAAATTCTTATTTAATCATGGGGACAACATCTAAAACATTTGGGATCCCTCCATGATTCCTATTCTTAGAATAGAGCTATCATCTCCATCTGGTGTTTGATTCAAGAATAGTTTTTCTCGTTGTATCCAAATTGGTAATATATCAATTACCTTTTATCCATTCATCATTAATCTTGGTATCATCTTCCCTATATAGTTGAAAGAGAGTTTTCCATATAATTTTTGTTATTAGTTTTTCTTCAATTTTCCCTCTATATAAGATGAATTAACAGCTGATATTGGACAAGATATCAACTATGAACCTATAGTAGTTTCCCCTATGATTTAACTTTAAAGATGAAGTGTTACATATATTTCATTGTACCATGCACCCAATTCTGAAGGATCTATGCATGAAGTGAATTTTAATCCTTGAATAGAGTTCATAACTATAGTCTATTAAATTAACTATTCATGTTGAAGAGTTTTAAGATTTTATGAACTTTTAACTAGAAACACACATTTCGGGGATATATTTTGTTGATTAAAACACAAAGGGATTATTTTGGAGTAGCTTTCCTTAGGTTGTAACATCCCAAATTTGTTTTAAAGGAAACACTATACCTCCTCATCCATAAATAAATAAATACAATAATATTATATACCATTATAAAATATCCATTTAATTGATTTGAAATATATAAAAATTATTTATGAAATAAAAATTAATACTACTCAATAAGGATTTCTGGTTCGAAATTTGAAAACAGTAACATTTTTTTATTAAATAAATTTTAATCTTCAGAAATACTATTTCTTCAAAAAATTGTTTTTTATTTCTTTTTTATGTAAAATAATATAATTAATTCCTGGAATTTTTAAAATATATAAATTTTAAAAATATCACCATTATTAAGCTATGAATATCAAAATGATCCTATAGTGATTTTTGGAGAATTTTCTGAAAAAGAAAAAAATTTGGTTTATATGAAAAATATGGTTATTATATAATAATGTATTTTTTATTACATCTTGAAGACATTATTTTTATATAAAACTTATTAAATTTATTTAATAACAAAAAATTAATATATAATATTAATTTTGTAATAAAATAATTCCTAAAATTTATGTTATCATTTAATTGATGATAGGTATTATAATTATTACCAGTGTCGATGTAGTGCCTTGGAAATATTGGAAATGTCAAAATTGGTTCCTTATAAATAATAATTGATTTCTAAAAATTATTTTCAATAATTTTTTTAAATTATTATTTATTATTGGATTTTTATCAATTAAATTCATATTTTATAGTTATATAACATTAATCTTGTCTAAATTCATGTGCAATACTTATGTAGGTCAAGAAAAAAAAATTATGATGTTATTTTGACATGTATATGAGTGAATATAAATAATGAATGATTATATAATTTTATTTGGAACTTAATTAAATTTTTTATGATAGTAATTTATTTTTATGATTTATTTTTTAAATAATTAAAATTTCTGGTTATGTGATGCTGATTCAAATCTTATGTAAGCGGAAGTAAAAAATTTTAATCATTTGTTTTTATTAGATTTATAAGAATGCTTTATTGACCCAAAAATCTTATAAATATACTTGAATTTTATGTTTTTTCAAATATCTATTTTTTCGAATTGGGGACATTTTCAACCCAAATAGATCACATTAGTCTATTTATGGTATTATATTAACAAAACATAACTTTTTCACAGTATATATTTCAATTAGTGTAATATATTAATAAGGGTTCTTCTAGAAGTTTTCTTCATACAAGAATATTATTTATAATGATAATAAAATTATATTTTCATCTAATTTGACTTTTAATTTTTAGGAAATGAATAAATACATTAATGGTTTCAACTATAGTGATGTAGTAAATATTTAATTAATGAATAAATCAAATTAAAGCTTTTCAAATAGTAAAATATATATAATATTAATGTTTACTATCAATTCAAGGTATTTATAGGTTATTATAACATGTATAAGATATAATAATGATTTTAATATTATTGGGAATCTTTTTTCTTATTTTCATAAAGTTTTTATTTTGAATAGTTCATAATTTAAAAAAATTATTTTTCAACGAGTAAATAATTTTTTTAAATTATCTAAAAATCAATTAAATAAATAAGGAGGAAAAATGATTTTATTTTTTCTAAAATGGTATATACGATGATTTTGATGATTTTTTTAAATCTTAAACCCTATAATAAATTTATTATATTTAATAATTTGAATAATTCATATATTACCCTTTACTTTACTTCCAAAAGGAGGCTCTATCCTTCACAAAATTTCATCAACTTAAGACTTATTTCATAGATATCATCTAAAAAATCACCCCATGCTAATCCATTTCCATATTATTTATATATTGGTCTCACAAAAGCTCAAATTCTATGATCCTTGGATAGGATCTCAAGGAGGAATTTTTAAGATACAAGAATCCATTTTTATTCTCTTAACTACTTTTTTACTTATACATTATCCCCACTACTTATCCAAGGTTTCATATATACTCCAATATCACATATATACTGGTGTGTTCTGGTTTTAATGTTATATTCTTAATAAGATCTCTAATTTTCACATTTTATTCTTAAATAATGAAATAATCGTCTCTGGTGTGATAAATCAACGGCTTCGTGAATGATGATATGTTGTTTCCCTTTTTTCGAATTCATTGAAATTTTAAATTCATAAGTGATTGTTTGAAATAAATTAAATATATATATTTCATAATTTATTATCAATTATTTCATTTTTAAAAGGATGAAGATAAATAAACCGACCATGGAAACAATGAAAAAACACACCCAAAATAACAAAAATAAAAAAATTATTATTAACAAATGGGTGGAAAATCTTATAATAAAATAATTTAAGGTATTATAAACATTTGTTTAGTTATTTAATATATTAATAACCCAATTAAAACCATTATAAATGTGTTTTGAACAAATTTAATTGTAGTCAATCTCAAGGTATGAGAAACCATAACCTAATTTAAATTCTTTCGGTTAACCTACTATTTCATGGACATTGACATGCTATAATTAATTTCAAAATAGTTTTAGAATATATTATGTTATATTAAGTTTATATAAAAATAATATACATATTTATTTAATTTTATTAATTATTTCATCAATGATATGGTGTTGTTAAGGGACATTCCTTATAAAATCATTTCTAATGTCTATTTAAAAAAAATAAAAAATATTACTTTTCGTTATATTAAATGAGTGGATTCTCCAGATAACATGATACATTATTACAATAATATTTATATCATATTTTATAATAGTTATTTTGGAATAATATTACTGCATTACTATTTTAGTGAGTTTAATATTTTATAAGTTATTTATTTTACAGAAAATGAGTATTTTGGACATCAGAATGTTTTTTTCTCAGTGGTTTAAATGAGTTATCAAGTTTTTTAATCATTATATATTACATCAAAAAAATTATGTTTGGTTGACCCAAATATGTCTCAATATATGATGGGTTGAGACACATTATATCTCTTTAAATGTTTGTATGATTCCTTTATAGCACAAGATATGACGGGTGACCCCCATTATAGCTCTCTAATGCATTCGGTACTCCCGAGATGGAAGTGGACCAAATTGTTATTTCATGTGTAAGGGTGAATGTAAGAGTGGTATTTTAATTATGTCCCAAGGAAACTTCATGTTGTTTCCATGAATGTTAAAAATATTTTTTTGAAAAGGGTTTTATTGGTTATTATGTTATCACTTCACTAAAAATTTCATTATTTTTATCCCTTACTGATATTTTTTTTCTCATCCCAAGATTAAAAAATATTTTCATATGTTATAAGCATTGGTAAGAGAAATGAGGAAGTAAATATGAATGTTTTGAAGATTTTTATCATGAAAAAGAAATCATGTTTTATTTTATAGATATTAATTTCATGAATAAAACTATATATTGAGTAAAACTATCTATTTTGTAATATTTTAGATTCTATATAATAGTTATGTCCAAATTATCTAAAACTATATACCTCAAAATACCCTAAATGTAAATAAATGTTACTTCATGACTACATTCTATATTATGAAAAAAAATTTAAGGCTAGGTCCTTCTATTGGGGTTCCTTTTCCCCTTGACCTAGGATGCCTAATTATGAATTGAATTATAAATAGAAATGAAAAATTAATTTCAATTAAACTTTGAATAAATTTTATTAAATTGATGGGATGTATGAACATTAATTTGAACATGGTTATGTAATAAATTTTTGAATCTTTAGATTCCCTTGTGATTATTTTCCCACATCATTAATTGAGAGTCAACACTTATATGCATAGCTGAAGACTTGAGTCGCCATTTGAGGTGATTTTAAATTTAAATGGTATTGGGGATTTCTTTGACATGTTTAAATGAAATTGATATAATTTTATTATGTTCTTATATTCCATGGGTGAAACATGGATTCAAATGATGAATTATATGTATTGATCCTTTAAATTTTACCTTGTTTAGGACGAGTGACACATGGACTCCTTATATGGTATTCCCAGGAAGTGCTCATGGGGGATGAATATTATATGTCAAGGAATAAATGGAATCTATGTGGATTTAAAAAGATTCAATTAGAGGTATATTGATCATATATTTCATGTATGATAATTGGGATCCCTTAGTCGACTGCCAAGGATGGATTCATGTGGTAGTGATGACATACCACACTAAGATCGATTCATAGGTTCTTTTGAGGATGTCCATAAATGAGATTACAGGGTGCTAGTTTATATTATAAATGTGTTAATACATATATTCCAAATTAGGAATTACCAATATGGGCCTAGTTTCCTTAATGAATAGCGAATGGAATGATTTACATGACGTGTCTCCAAGAAAAAGCACAAGATTGGATTTGATATATATTTTACACTTTATGGATCTACTGTTTTAGTATTTTTGAGACAATATCTATGTGGGATGATGGGATATGTGATAGATCTCGACACATAATAATTAAATTATATTAAATGATTAAATTAATTTGATTATAATTTATAACCTGGACTTCATTGGATGTTTACCTTTAGTATTTTCTTTCATAGTACATTACATCATTGACACTACTATTGTCGTTTGTGTGTGTGTGTATATATATATATATATATATTCACTGACTAGAAGCAACATTACCACAGGTTGTCTCCAACTTTGATTTACTATCATTCCATGTTCATTCCACCTATTGTACCCAAATAGACTATATGATTGTAGGAATGGATATGGGAATGCTCCAACATACGGGTTCTTGACTTCTTTTAGGAGGATGGGAGCACAAGATCGGGTTGAGGCCTAGTATGCTAGCCTACATACATTAGGACATTTTATAAATTTCATACATTTATTTTACACCTCACATGTTTACATGATTTGGATGATTTATTATATGTATGAAATGTATCATCATCTTATTTATATGATATTCGTTTAGTAAGATTTATATGTTCTGAAATTTTTCATTTAACATATATGTGACTGATTTAATTCATAGACTACCTATCATTGATTTTATTTCTTTTATGTTACAAATTAGTAAAGAGGGTATAGTCTCATCACTGACAAACCAAGGCCCTAGTATCTATTTATCAACCCATGGTGTTAGGTGAGATGCACTTTATACCATGTCGCCAATCGGGCTTGACGCACCTTCAGTGTCATCCAGGTCTATGACGTTAAAAAGTTGTATCAAAGGGGACTTTTAGGATTTTAATTAATATTTTGAGAAAATATAATGGTTTAAAAAGGAAATATATTTTGGTAATGAGTTTTCCTTGGGTTTAGCTAACACACATAAAGAAAAAAATCCAAATTCACTCAATTATAACTGTTGATTTCTAGATTTTGACTATTTAAATGGATTTTATTCAAACATTGGGTGATACATTTGAATATTGATAAATTTATTATTATGATTGTGAGTTATATTGTGTTATAACCTACTGAGATGATGGTATTCTATATCATGCATCTTATTAAGAACATTACAAGGATCAAATTCCATGCATTATTCCTTGACATTTTGGGTGAATTACTTATTTCATGTTGTTGTGATAATTGTTGTGATAGTTATACCTACTATTATGATAGATATTAGTGATCATGTTATGACTTTAATTGGGTTGATACCATATATTGGGACATATGGAGTATGGTCCCTATTGGATCAGAACTATGTGCACCGTTTTGGTTAAACTATATAAAATGAATTGTGATATAAATTCCAAATTAATGGAAAATAAATTGGAAAAATAAATCTTGAAGAAGGTTACATGGCTCAGACATGACCTTTATAGTGGTAATTAAGAAGTATATCTTGGTTTTTTATGATATTTATGATTTCTAATCATGACAATTGTAGTGGTTATATGTGTGTAGTTATTATATAGGGAGTCTAGTACCTTTATTAATTCACAATCTCTGATTTGGAGCTATGGAATTTGAGGATGAACTTCATCTGAGGCGTTTTATTGAAATTTAGTGTGTTATACCAGCACAAAATCCTCTATCCATACGCTAAGAGGGTGGAGATGGCAAAACTCTTTATTTGGTGGGTAGTGGGATACTTTTTCATTTACCATTTGTTCCAACTACAAAACTAGTGACCATACCCAACATTGGTGACTGGCATAGTTTAATTATGGGTCCATGTAGTTTATGCAGACTGTTCATGGAGAAAAATGACCTACCCCGACTATGGAAGATCTGAAACGTACGTTCTAGAAACCTCATCCACCCATTTTTTCGGGGGATGGTGGACCAAAAGCGATGGAGTCATGGAAAGTGTCCATTCTATCTATCTTTGGGAATCTTGAGATCCCTCCAGAGAAGAGGATCAGTCTTTCTAAGTATATGATGTATGATTACTCAAAGAGATAGTAGTATGGTATTACTCATATGGATATTTATTGAGAAATGGATTGGTATGATTTTCATACTACCCTCTATGATTACTTATATCCCGATATGTTGAGGGCCAGTGGATCTTGGGAATTTATGCACCTAGAGAGAGACATGTTATTTATTATGGACTATTCAGGCCGTTTTACTATACTCCAGTGCTACACACCGATTATGAGGAGTAAAATGTATTAAATATCAAGGATATTTTATTATTTTATTAGGTAAAAAATTGAACTACAGGTTAATTACATTTTTAATATTATTATTTCTAGAATAGTGAATCACGCACTTATCAAAAATTGTAACATGAAAGATGTTGGGGTTTTAACCAGGGTGGTTCGGAACCAAGATTTAGTATGACATTTATTGGTAGAAGAATGAATTGTCTCAATATTTAAGGTGGTGAAATTAATAGCCAGATCATGTACTCATGTTGCTAGCTGATGTTCCTCTAGTGAAATAGAACAACACACAAAAGGAGTTAGTGTAAATGGGACCAAGTAAACTTCCAATACTACATAAATATGGGTCATCCAAAATAATTCTAAATAACATTTCATTGAATTCGAGTGATAGTGGGTCTGTACTGACTCCACATCTAGGATCGGGGTCCACTACTCCTCATCAGGAAGGAGGCCAGAGTACAGCTGGTCGAACAGGATGATCTAGTGGTCATGGTCGTAGGTAGTCAGACCACAATGTTGTAGTGATAGTATATAGGATATATTCAGGGGATATAGGTATTATTAAATTCCCACATATCATTCTACACATATTAAGTGAATCAATCAACTAAGGGGTAGGATCCCATAACATCTACAATGAGATGTACAATTCGAACAACCTCTACTTTAGCATCTAGTAATTTTAACATAAGGGATTCACATTTCCAAACATATGAATCTATTGTGGAGATATTGGTGATCTATATTCAGTGTTTTGATGGATTCATGACACATGACACACTGTTGGGCATGATAATGGTTGAGTTACGTCACTCCATGGAGTTCCCCTTGAGATTGGTGGGTGTCACATCGTATGGGACCCTTTTCTACTTGAGATGATAGGTTCTTGTATCATTCTTGAGATTGATTGGTTGGTTCCCTTTAATGATTTCATTGATTTATACTACAATAGGGTGGCCTTGAAATCACCATAGTGTGGATATTTTATTCACAAAAGATAATGGGATGTCCATGTTAATCGAACTAAACCCGAGCATCATGGGTTTTATGGGACGTTAGCCAAGATTTTGAGATTCTATTAGAATGATCAGAGAACATATCTAGATGATATCCCTCTAATCATTGATAATTTCAAGGGAATCATATCAGATTAAATTTTAGCATTATGTCTAGTGAGAGAGGTAGCGTTATTTATCAATCTAGTTCCAGTAGCTACACCATTTTACAATCCTTCTTGTAGTGTGGATACTACTAATATGTAAGAGTTGAAGAGGAAATACGAATATTTTGAGGTAAATGGTTTTATTTTACTTAGTACTTAATCTTGGGGACTTCAAGTCCAATTTCTAGAAAAGGGAGTCAAACCCATCTGGTCGGGTGAGGATTGATAAATATTTAACCAATTAAATGTTACGAACAGATGACCTCTATCATGGAAAGATGATATCATAATATAGCTACAAGGATCTTGGGATATCTAATTTTTGTGAGATCCAATTATCATAATGTGTGTGTTATACCTTCATACCTGAATCTCAAATCATTTCATTTCAAGTATTATCATTATGAATATTTGTTTATGCAGTTTGGTCTCATGAAAGCATCTGCAGTCTTCGTGGAACTGATAAACTGAGTCTTCCATCATTATCTGTATTTGTTTATGGTGGTTATGATGGATCATATCATCGTGTATTATATAAATTTAAGTTTCCATCCAAAACATAATGATATATAATTTAATACACTCAGAGAGCATCAGTTATATGTTATGCTCACAAAGTTCCCCTTCTAGATGTATCCGATCAGTTCTTGGGAAAAATTTTCCCCAAGATTAGACTATAAGTTTCACTAAAGAGTTTGAGAGATGTAGTTTACTAGTATTAGACTAAATAACGTCTTTGAGTTATAGATTTTCTGGCGGCTATATAGATATTACATATGTTTTGTACATGAATTATCACATTTAGTAAATCAATTGATGGGCTTTATTGGGCATCGTGTGAAGTTTTTATGGTAATATTTCTATGAGATGACCACTCAGAAGCTAAAAGGGAGATTTAATTCATCATTGATATAATGTTTTTTAGTTCCTAGAAGGATTTACATAATGGACTATTTTTTATCAGTTATCAGGATATGAGATGTCATTGTTTCGGGGGATTAAGTCATAGCATACATGTTTCGGTTGTTGATGCCAATAAAAATTAATTACCAAACCCATGATATTTTTTTAGATACATTTTTTCATAAATTACATTGATGGAGACGTTACATACATTGATAGAGTTTTATAGTGTAGAGAGACCAAAGAGGACTAATGTATATATTTACACAGAGTGATCTGAATCAGAGGCTGTGAAGGATGGTGGATTACCTATAGTCATTAGAATTTTAGCATGACCACATGCATGGTCATGGATATAATGCCCTATAATTTATGTAGTTTTTTTAATAACATGGAATTATTTCATGACCGCAAAATCTGACAACACACGATTCTGAGTCCCGGAGTGCCCGGAATGATCTGATGTAGTTTTTTTATTCTTTAATTATTGTGTGTAAGAAGTTTTCCAGAAAAGTGTAATAACTCATAAATGGTTTCCCAGATCAGAAATCTGAGGGCACTATTGCATTCTTGATGGTAGGTTTACCCTTGGAGCGACATAATTTTAGTCTATTCTGGCCACTAATGAGAAAAACCGAAAATGGATTAACTGTAAATAAAACAATTAAATAAAGTTATTTTATTTTTCAAATTCTTATAACTCACGAATCGTAACTCAGATTAAAAATATGAGAACACTTGTGAACTCTGGAGGGTATTATTTCTTTGTGAAGATACTAACATTGGTTGGCACGGACCACCAGTGATAGTTAGTTTTTAGTCGTAAATAATATAATTAAGTGAAAATTATTTTATTGTAAAATTCATAGCTTCTAAACGTAACTTGGATTTGAAATCTGAGCGTACCGTTGGGTTCATTGGGGAGTGTTTCACTTAGGAAGAGCATGCCCTTGACCAGTGTGGGTCGAGGGTGATTGTTAGAAATTTTCTAAACTTTTTTTCTGGTATGTTCAGTAAACGCGCAAGTGGAATTTTCTATCATTTGAACCAGTGCTCGGATTAAAAATATGAAGGCACCATTTAATCTGTAGCATCGGTATTTTCTTATGGAATTCTTTACTTTGACTATAGTAGGTTGGGTGAAAAAGTTATATTTTGAGTACTTTTTAAAGATTAATAAAATAACATGTTTTTTTATATTATATTCTTTCTTTCCTCCAACAGAAAAACGACATTGGTGGGACCAGCGATGTGTCAAGCCAATAAGTGGATTGACTCTTCTTTTCCCTTAACCACAACGTTGGAAATTTTGAAGGTTCATCAATTAAATGATCCTAATTAATTCCTGAGCATTTCACAATCCTTCTCCTCTCCTATTTAAATGGAGCTCGAGTAGGGGTGTTGGCACGGTTTCACCAAGAGACGAAGCCCTGTAAAAGAACCACAATTCGAACCACCTAGAGGATGAGACTGGTTCCAGCAATCATTGATGAGTGCAACTGAGTCACAAACTGACAACAACGACAAAGGAGGTTCCATCGACTGTCGTCAGCGAACGTCTTTTCATGGTAGGGGGTTATTTTTTTGGGAATTTTTCTAATTATCTCTTACATATTTTTAAAATTATACGAAGAACGCAGGTCAACCAACTAACAGGTTGGTCCACGATTTATTCGTCTTTACGGGAGTTTGTTACGGGGAATCTTGTGGGGGTTTACCTTGTTGTTTAACTCAATTGTTATTAAACCTTCAACCCACCTTGTGTTATGAGCTAACGTGGAGGGCTTGGGCCTAACAAACATGACCCGAATTCTCAGAAATTTATGTTAAATTTTTGTGCTGCTATGGAAGACCGACCGCATGATGAAACCGAGTAGCTACGTAGTGGATAGCATGTTGACGCAAACTGCAAGAGGAGGCTAAGGAATGAAGCTGCGGCGAACATCGGAGCTGCCGGTGCCAGCCAGCTTTGGAGGAGGCACAGTGCACCATCGCGTTCCTCCAATGAACATGGAGGGTCACTGATCATCATCTGTGGTGAACGGAAGTGACGACCGGCATGAAGGCCGGCCATTGGAAGGGAGGCTGCGTGACTTCTACTACGTTGGCGAATGGAAGTCATGGTGGCAACCGAGCTGCACCCACGTGGTGTCGCCTCCTCGCAAACCAAATGGACTCCTAGCCATTCAGTAATCCAGGAGTCCATGGGGTTACACTCCCCACGTCGTACTGAACTGGGCCACTGCCCTCAGACCGGACCACCGCCGAGAAGGCCGCTGCCCCAGTGGGCTGCTGCCCCAGCGGGCCACCGCCCTAGTGGGACGTCGTCCCCGGATTGGTCTGCCACCCCAGTGGGCCACTGACCTAGCAGACTGCCACCCCACAATGGTTGGGCCACCCCACTTGCTGGCAGGACCATACATTGGCCTATTGGACCGATTCCACCTCCGCCCAGCCCAGACTGGGTCGGGTCGGGTTTATCCGACCGGGGTGCACATGACTCGGGTCTAGAATCACTTAAAGAGAATATCTTGAGAACCATACATTCATTTTATGAATGGTATGTGGCATAGGGATCCTTGGATAGAGACCGTCCTTTTGGCATAATGCACATGAGTTTTGGACATAGTTGGTGTACATCCGGGTTGGATCTAACCGGAATCCAACCGGCCCCCCAGAGCTAAAATGATTATAACTCACAGATCGGGCATCTGATTGATGCACTGTCTATCGCGTTGGAACCCTTATCTCATGGAAGTCATTTGGGTTACTCATTTGTGGAACATAGTGGTGGTAGAGGTATGACCAATTTCTCAAGGGAAGATTCTATGGAACTTGAGTGCACCGGGTTCGAGGAATCTAGTTGTTGGTAGTGAGGCAGAGGTTGGAGATAGATCATACCGATTTCAGTGTTCAGTTATCATGTATGGGTAAGTGCATAGAAATCATCTATGGGTCATATTTTTTGTGGGTCAGCGCACATTGATCTTGTGTAGGTCAGTGCATACCGATCTTTGGTGGGTTAGATCTTGTGTGGGTCATTGTGGGGGTTAGTACCTATCAACATTGGTTGGTTCAGATCCTGTGTGGATCATGTCGGGGGTTAGTTACCTATCGATCCTGTGTGGTTCAAACTCCGTATGGTCACCATCATTGCCTCTGGACAGAATAAGATGATCTTTATTCGTGACTAGTCATTTTTAGTTCTATACTTCCTTGAAAACATGGTTTGAGCTGAGACACTAATTAAAATAATTCTTTTACCTGTGTGGTACTATTACCTTCGTGGTACTATCTTCATGGTGATACCTTGGTGTTACTTTTAGCTTCATGGTCTTATCTTTGTGGTGATTCCTGTAAGGTACTTTTACCTTTGTGGTACTATCATCTTGGTTATTCCTGTGTGGTACTTTTACCATCGTGTTATTATATTTGTGGTGATACCAGTGGCGTAATTTTAACTTCGTGGAACTATATTTGTGGTGATGGCTATGTGGTACTTTTACCTTCCTGGTACTATCTTCGTGGTGATACTTGTTTAGTACTTTTACCTTCATAGTACTATCTTCATGGTGATACCTGTGTGGAACTTTTACCTCTGTGGAACTTTTACCTCTATTGAAAATCTAGAGTGGACTTAGATGATGGGGTGACATTTACATAGATTCTAGTAGAAATTGAGGATCTACATGAGTGGTTCCTTCTTGGGTGGTTGATACCTCTGTTGCACGTTTGCTGGCATCATGTGAACCTCTTGGAGGGAACATGGGAGTTGGAGGCTCGGTTTCATGATCATTACCCCCCATTTGATTCCTCAGTCTATGTTGTGGCATTCAGGGACTTAAAGCCCTAAAGTGGGGAAAATGTAGTTTCCTGGAATTTTCATATAATTTTTTTAAATTATATGGAATTATTTTGTTACCGCGACATCTGACGGCACGTGATTCCAAGGCCCGAAGTGCCTAGAATGATCTTACATTGTATTGTTAAGATTTAATTTGCTTGTGGAATCAAGTTTCCTTAAAAAATAGAATAACTATTAAACGGTTCCCCTGATCAGAAATTTGAGGGCAGAATTGCATTTAGGATGGCGGGTTTACCCTAGGAGCGTCATAAGTTTAGTCAGCGCATGCCTCATGTGAGAAAACTAGAAAATGGTATAACTGTTAATAAAATAATAAAATAATGTTATTTTATTTTTCAAATGCATATAACTCACAAATTGTAACTCGGATTAAAAATCCAAGACAACTGGTTAACTTATAATCGTATTATTTCTTTAGGAATATACTAACATTGGCCCGTGAAAGCCCCCAGTGAAAGATAGTTTTTGGTTGTAAATAAAATAATTAAGTTAAAATTATTTTATTGTAAAATCGATAACATCTAAAGGGTAACTCAAAATTGAAATCCAAGATTACTGTTGGGTTCGCTGGGGCTTGTTTCACTTAGGTAAAACCTAACCATGACCAGCACGGGCTGAGGGTGACTGTTAATAATTTTATGAATCTTTTTTCAGGTACATTCAATAAGCACGCGAGCGGAATTTTCTAACTTTTGACCCGGTCCATCGATTAAAAATATGAAGGCACCATTGAATCTACCGTGCCAGGATTCCCTTAAGGGAGGATTTACATTGACCCCAGTAGGTCAGTTGAAAAATATATTTTTCTGGACTTTTTAAAGATTAATCAAATAACACGTTTTGTTATTATAAATTCTTTCTTTCCTCCAACAGACGATTGGTGTGGGCAGGACTGACGACATGTCCAGCCAATAAGTGGGTTGACTCTTCTTTACCTGTAACCGCACCATTGGGAATTTGGGTGGTTCATCAATTAAATGATCCTCATTAATTCCCTGAGCATTCCACACTCTTTCTCCTCTCATATTTATATGGAACTCGGGGACGGGTGTCACCACGGCTTCACCAAGCGACGAAGCCTTCGGAAAGTACCACGACACCAACCACCATGAGGGAGAGACTGGTTCTAGCATGTAGTGAAGAGCACCACTGAGTCACGAACCAACGATAATGATGAAGGAGGTTCCGCTGACCTTCGTCAGAGAATGTCTCATCCAAGTTGGGGTTTATTTAGTTTGTGCATTTTTGTCCTCTCCCTAATCATAAAATTATACAAAGTACACGGGTCAAATGACTAACAAGTAGGTCCACATTACATTCATCTTTGCGGGAGGTTGTTACGGGGTATCTTGTGGGGTTTTAACTTGTTCTTTAACTTAGTTTTTATTAAACCCATAACCCCCTCATGTTATGAGCTAACGTAGAGGGGTTGGGCCTAACGAATCTAACCCAAACCCTCCGCAATATTTGTTACATCTTTGTGCCTCCATGGATGAATAACAGCGCGACGACGTCGGCCAGCTACATGGTGGATAGCGCGTCGACGCATACTGCAAGAGGAGGCCATGACATGACGTTATGGCAGATGACAGAGCGACAGACACCAGCTGGCCGCTGAGGAGGCATGGTGTGCCATCACACGCCGCCGATGAATAGGGTAAGATGCGGCTCTTCAGCCATGTCGAACCGAGGAAGCAGCCGACACGATGACTAAGAGTGATGATATAATAAATCCATGTTAGTTAAATTTATTTATGTTTTAAGATTCTATATTTTTGATTTATTTTGTTTTTCACATGTGTTGACCTACCAAGAATGATGATATAATGAAGCCACGTTTGTTCAAGATATCTCACTATATTGAAATTTCAATTATGTCCCATATTTACTGTAACACCACTCGTTTTGGGGTATGTAGCATTTTTTCTTCCTTATGGGTTTAAAGTGCATGGGATGATTTGAGAAGTGGTTGGGGGAGTTTGGAATGGTTTTGAATAAGTTTGGAGGATTTTCTAAGGGATCACGGTTTGAGAACGATTAGAGGAAACCGTGTAATTTCTCCAGGATACCGTGTAGGGGGAGGCAGTAGGCGTCACACAGCCTACGCATGGTTTTTTAAACCATGTGAGGCAGCCATATGAACCCCTCCTCTCGAGGCAGTATTGTGTGCACGGTTAGAGCATGGTTTGCCAAAATATGCGGGCTAACTGTGTGACAACATTAAAATAGGGTTTTAATACCCAGGTTCACTTGGGCTTGCCTCATTCCTCTACAAATCCTCTCCCACTCATGCATCACTTAGGATTTTGGGTTCTCATTGGATTAAGGAGATCTCCCAACTGATTTTGGAAAAAAGTGAATGGTTTTCATGGTTGTTTGAAGGTGGTATCTCCCGGGTAAGTCTCTCCTCTCGGTTTCATTGTGTTTTCCCCTTGATCTAAATCTCTATATCTGTCAGTTTTCTAGATCTACACTCATTTATTGTAGATCTGGGGTTTTATTTTCCTTGGATGTTTATCTTAAGGCTTATGGATGTTAGGGGAGGGGATCTAGAGAGGTTTTGGTGGTGCGTTTACTAGTTTTGAAGAGTGGTTGCTTGTGGGTTGATTTCCCCGGAACCCTAATGGTATGTGGATTCTCTCTTGACTCCACTTGGTTAGAAAATAGTGGTTTGGATACAATTAATTTTTTTTCTTAATATTTATTGTGTTGTTGATGTGAGAAATAGGATAGAAATCTCTTTAGTAATGGTTTGGGAATTTTTGGGGAAAATGGCTTCTAGAAAAATGCGCTTGTTGTGATTTTAAAATGGTATTTTTAAATGAGTTGTTTTGTTTGATTGATTTAGATTAAATGAGAAAAAGTTTTTTAATAAAAAGGGTTGTTTTATTGAATTGGGGTTTGTCATGGAAATAGTTAAAGGGTGTTTTCAATAAATTTTTGATTTATTGAATTGGAATGGCATGTAATGGAAATGGTTGATTGCAGGTTTTTGAGGCCTTGATGGGTTATATTCTCGGTTATGTAGGGTTGTTTGAATGTTGTGAAAGTGGGAGGGAAGTACCACTACAAAAAGGGGATGGATAGTGGAAAGATGGGCCACCACCAATAACAAGTGGGTGATAAGTACCACTTGAGTGGATTGGTAATTAATGGGTTGTATGGGAAGTTCCACCATGATATGCTGTGTGCTTGGTTTTTTATGTTTTTATATGGGTCTTGTGAGTGAAATATGAAAAAGGTAATCGGCTTGTGGAATTATTGATTTGGCCTCCTTGTGTGGAATGTTTGGTTTAAGGCATGATTTTTTGGGTTTCCCTGGGTTTACTTATTTTGGGAAAGATTTATTGGTAAGGGTGTGTGTGGTTAATGGTAATGGATTCACTTCTGATTATTTTATATAAACTGCTTTGTATAACTATTCTAATGGTTTTATCCTAGTGGCGTGTGTTGGGAATTCATTTGGGGATAACTTACTGAGTAGTTGTACTCACCCCCAGCTTTGGAACATTGGTGTCTATGCAGATGTCGTGTATTGGGATATAGGTAAAGGTAAGGCATCTCATTTATAATGGTTCGTGGTGATGCTTGTAATGTGTTGGTGGAACATTGAGTTTGGAGCTTGGTGTGGTGTTGTGGTGGTGTCATGGCTTGTGGTGTTTTTCTGTTTAGTTTATACTTTTTACTCTAATGTTTTTTTACATGCCTAGTTGAATGGTTTTTGGGTATTTGATGGAATGGTTAGTATCATATGATTGGGATTGATAGTGCATGAAGCTTTCAAATTTTTTCGGTTGAGTTGCGTGATCTCCTTAAGGGAAAATCATTCCCCATTGTTCCTTGAAACCCTCAGTATTTATTGTTAGCCATTGGCACCTTGGGAATGTCTCTTAAGTACAAGTAACCCTCGCCACCTCTTCAAGACAATGAGTTTGGGTCAGGGTGTTAAAAGTGGTATCAACCTGTTTGGTCCTTTGGAGTTGATTCTCAGATTAGGAGTTGACATTCATTGTGGTATATTCCTTAAGTCGGGATGGTAACAAGGCATAGGAATGTTAGAACATGGAATATATAGCGTAAAAGGACGTAGATAACCCTTTTTTTAAACTTCAATTTACCAGGGAGTTGGGTACATAAGTGTTTTGGAGTCACTTATAGGCATTAGCTATCTCATTGGAGTGGGTGTAGCCAATGAGATGTCCATGGCATATATGGTAGATTTGGATTCCCTTTAGGATGCATATTTCATTGGGAATTATGATTTATAAGCTAAATTGAGAAATGGTTTTACAAATATGTGAAATTTTAATGTGAATAAATTCGGTATTTTGAACATGGTATGATTTTCAAAAATGGTGAAACATGGTAAAGGTGGAAAGGTGGAAGTCCACGTTGTGATAATTTTGTGTAATTAGATGTGAAAAGAGAATTCTTGATGCCTACAGAAGTGAGACTCATGGTTGTTTGTTTTCTATTTACAGAAATGGGACTTGGTAGGTGTCATAGAGACCAACTGGAAGTGTCCAATTATAATGTGGTTTCACCTGAGCCCCAGGTGAACTAGTAGTTAGTCCAGAGCATAGTGCATGATTCCAAGTGGTGGGAAGTGTGAATAGAGCAGAAGATCCAATGCATGTTGATAATGCGGCTCAGTTTCAAAGGCAGGATCCACCCATCATTATAGGTGATTTGGACCCGGAAAGGGCAGAGGCGTGGCTTCCTAGAATGAATAGAATTCTCGAATACATAGGGATGCCAGTAGAGCTGAATGTAAGGACAACAATGTATAATCTGGAGGATCATTCTCTTCAGTGGTGGGAGTTGGTTGTCCAACTATATACGGACTAGGGTATGATGTGGGAAAGCTTTGAGGAAATTTTTAATAAACAAATCTACCCATATATGTTTATAACTCAGAGCACAACTAATTTCTTTAGTCTGTTGCATGAGCATAAGTCTGTAATGGAATATACAACAATGTTTATGAGATTAGTGTGGTTTCCACCCAAGGTGTAGGCAACACGTCATTAAAGTCAAGGATCTTCGAAGTGGGGTTAAGGCTAGATATCCGTTCAAAAATTGAAGTGTTATGTTTTAGTGATTACATAGAGATGGTGAATTGAGAATCGGTGGCTGAGCGGGATGTGTTGGGACCTCCGGGCGGAGGAAGCATGGTGGTACCCATGGGGAATAGTGGGAACTCTAACGCTGGGTTCAGGTGGAGGAGGGACACTTTTTCTGAGGGTGGGGGTATGGAACATAATCTGATGATAGGATCAGTGAATCTTCCTCTGAAGCCCATGAGAAAACCAGGATGTTTTCAGTGTGGCTCTACGGCACACATCAAGTGGGATTGTACAGAACAACCTCAAGCATTTAACAATTTCAAGAAGATGGGGAATATTCAGCACTATTGTTGGAATGCTCCAAGGTCGGGTGTGCGTGACACTCCTTATGTATTGCAGACATCGTATGCTTCGACGGGACAAGGACAACATCATACCCCTCATCAGCAGAGCAAAGTCAGTTATGGTTATTCTCGAAACACCACAACTCCTTAGTAGGGCAATAAAGAGAAGAGTGTGGCAACCAATGCATTTTTCGAAGCCAAGAAGGTTGTGGTTGATGATTAGTCGGGACCATCCACGGTGCGAGGTACTATTATTTTAAATTCTACATTGATTCAAGTGTTGTCTGATATGGGTTCCTTACACTCTTTTATTGAGGCAAGTGTTTTTTGATATGGGTGTCTCAACAGGTAACTCACTGCCCAGCCTTGTTGGACGGTAAACCCTAAGGTCAAAGGGTAACCCACTACCCTACCTTTCTAGAGGGTAAAACCTAAGGTCAACGGGTAACCCATTGCCCAGCCTCGCTAGAGGGTAAACCCTAAGTTCGATGGACAACCAACTACAAAGCCTCACTGGAGGGTAAACCCAGAACTAGCCTAATAAATCTGCACTGCTTGTTCCATCACTAGGTGTCACTAACACTAGTACCGTGCATAGGTTCGGAGTGCGTCAAATGATCCTCTGACCACTTCCCTTTCATGTTTCCACATTTAATGAGATCTCGAAAGAGGAACTGCTTTCCCAAATAGATAACACCACTGTAATCCACGTGAAAAAACACGGGAGATAAAATATTTACACATTGGAAATGGGCTCCCGATGAAAATGTTATTCAACACTACTATATTCCATATGGAATCTAGTGGGAACCACACTGCAGCCTTGAAAGAGGTTGGGCGAACTGCGCCATCTCAATTCTCTCGGAAATACATGCCAAATAGACTCTTCATATGCCCCTAATGGATGTCTGATGGAAAAGTCGCAGTATGGTGCACACAGCTTAAAAGACGGCTCATGGGGCCCACACCTCAACTCCAGCTTCAACATATGAAACCACCCTGGTCAACTTCATCACGATTACAGGGTCACAACACCACTGACAGTGCGTAAAAAGGACTCTGGATGCAAAGTTGTAACTCCCCACGTTATGCAAACGAGGCCCTATGGGGTCCACACCTCGACCCTGAAACATGCCACGCAGATCATACCATTGCATTCCTTGTAGATAACCAAGAGGCGTAGGCTATTCATTTGCCCAGAATGGGCTTATGAAGCATAAGTTGTAAAAATGCAGTACACGTCCGAATGTCGCCTCGTGGGGACCACGCCTCTGGCCTGAATTTGGGCGGGCGGATAGCAATGTTGCAATCCCCTTGTAAGAACATTCAGAATCGAGTACTCAAACTCCCCAAATGAATGAAGGGTCAAAAAATTGGTGTTTCGCTATAAAATGTGTGAACCCATACCAGTGGAGCCCACACCTTCTTTCTAACCCAGACACTTCGAAAAACATCTCAAAAAGTCCCAATGAGGACTGGGATCACGTTGCCACTGAGGGTGCGTCAAATGGACATCCCAAACAAGAGTTAGGTCTCACGCACGATTAATTAATTAATTAATTAATTAATTATTCGCATTAAGCATTTCATTCCACCGAGCAACAAAACCAAACTGCAGTGGTTCCGAACCAACATTGGAAGGGCTGTGTCAACTCCAGGGCCACAACACCTCTGATGGCACGTCAAACGGACATCCAGCTCACGAAGCATGTCCGTCGTGACTTTAATAACCATTTAATATTATTAAATTAATGTGTTTCGAGGTACCAGCATGACCCGCGAGATGTGGGTCCTTCTTCGCTGCCCCCCCCCAAGGTGCTGACCTCAGGGTCATCCCCTGACCACGACGGGTCTGACACCGTCACCTCCATCCTTCGGAGTGCACCGCCACGACACCTCCACCCGACGTCGCCACCGCCTCAACTCCCTGCTCTGCCATGTTAGCTGTCTCCTCGGCTCAGCTCCTCCCAGAGTTACCACGTCCGTGCCGACCACACCTGACATCACCACCTCTTCTGAACCCTCGTCCACACACACTTCCTGGCCCCCAACCTCTGGCCACTACCATTACCAAAGTCGGGGCTTCGGATAGCCACTTCCACCGCTCCGGTGGCCCGTTTTCAAATCCAATAGAAGATTCATAATCACTGGGCGAGACCTCCACAGCGCCTACCCCTGATCAACGATCCAACAAAGATTTGCACGTCTGAAAATTGGGACGAAGAATTCCCAACAATGAGAATTAAAAATAGGTCTCAGGCATTAGCCATGTTCGTTTGGCCATCACCCCAAGTCTAAAATTGTATCATTCAAACAACAAAATTGAAAAAAACTCAATAAATCAATGAAGGTGTAAAAATTAACCAAAAACCCTACCTCGAATCGGTCATGCGTCGTTGGCGGCATGTCCACGATGCTCCTACTTCGATCTTCCAAGGTTACAGTGGAGTTTTCTCCTTGATTCGGCAAAGAACGTTGAAGAAAATGAGAGCGAGAGGGAGGGAGAGAGAGAGTGGAAAGAAGGAGGGAGAAGGGAGAACCCTAACTCCAAACTCTTATTCTTCTATTTATAGAAGAATCCGCTTAGCGAAGAATCTGAAGCTGCTGCGCCCTCTCATTTTATATCACACCTAGGAAAAACGCCCCATTTAGAACTCAACGAAAGTCTCGGATTTCCATTCTGAGACTTCGTTCAAAAAGAACGTGTGTGATAAAAATCACTAAGTCATTATTTTAAAATTACAATTTTTCTCCTAGATGACATCTCTCATAGTAGGCCCATGCCTACAACGTTTACACCCCTCTTAGGGTAAAAGGCACGCTCTGGATGCCACCGTGTTCTAGGATTTCCAATATGAGCTACCGTTTAGGAGAAAACACAACCCCTCCACGTGCATAGTATAAAAACACATAATATTTTTATAAAAGTTTTTTCGGGAACACCGGGCCACAGAATAGCACGCCGTCTTAGGTCCTAGCTCAGGAAATATATGTAGAAATATACCAATGTCTTAATGGGAAAAAACAGGGTCTCTACATCATTCTATCCTTCAAGATTTTCATCCCCAAAAAGCAAAACTTGGAAAAACAACTCAGGACACAAATCTTACTCCTAGATATCCCACTCCAAAGAAAATGTGAACAACACCATGCTGGCACAACACGCGAACCAAAGGGATGGTTCATAATCATAAGGTCTGCTACTTTTGATGAAATTCATAGGAACACACATGCACTTCATTAGTACTGACATGTGGAAGACATTTTTCACCCACTCCTACTATTGGGAATGTAGTGCAAGATGGTAGGCAACCCCACCAACTCTTGCACGATACCTGAACGCACCAAAGAATCTCAACGGACTTCCCCAACCGAACCTCTACATTCCATGTTGCGACTGAAATCACGGTTTGTTCCTCGAACATGGTCTTGTGATTCCCTCCGACAAAATACCCATCTGGTGAAACACCCAAGGATATCCAGTCACACAAGTTTTCACAGTCGGTGCATCACAACTGAGACTCTATTTAACGCTCAAAAAGTGGACGAGCCAACACCATTGACTCCAGAGAAGTCATACCCTCCTTCTCCACAAAGGTCAGTTGTAGGGAATCTGACTACTACGAAACTTCTCGCACTTGACGAGTCTGGGACTTTCTGCTAAGGGAACCTGCTACAACCTTTCCATATTTCCACAACATAGACTACCTTGAAAACATAGTCCTATAGACATTTCAACCCGCACTGTCGCCCAAGGATCAAGTCTCTCTGGGTGAGGACGCACCTGAGAAACTGGTGGTCTGAGAAAACCACAAAGCGCTCTCCCAGAAGATAGCGTCTCCACATTCTCAGGGAAAAGAATACCATTACCGGCACCACATAGTGAAACACATTGCTCTATTTATGGGGTTTCCATCACCTTGACATGTACTTGATAATGGTATCAAGATTGACGTTGAGCATGAAAGGTAGCAAAGAACAGGGCAGGTGAGCAAACTCATCCAACCTCCAGAGGATAGACATGAAAATAACATGGCATACCCCATGTGTCTTTTCCCCTCTTGGAAGGAGTGTAATCCCCAAAACTGGCAGTCTTTCAAGCCTATTAGTGGCACCTCAAGAAAAGGGATTTCAAGGAGAAAAGCCCCACTATCAAATCCAGAACCATCTCTATCACTCCACCGCACAACCCTTCCATGAATGCACATGTCAGAGGGACTCATCCACCACACCTCAATACTATCTGTGTTGGGTGGTAATGACTCTCCCTCATGGTTTTGATCAAATCACAGAAACGTGTCTCAATGGGGGGAAGAACTCCTCTTTCCTGTGCATTCAAAGCTACATCGAACAATACCAACACAGGGTTACACCAATTCCCTGCATCACCTTCGGTATCCCCTCGAACAAGAATTTTGACAAAAAGAGTACCTCACACAGTTTGTAACAAGTTCTACAATGAAAAGTATAAAAAGACACAAATCGTACCTCTTATCATCTCATGGGATGCAAGATTGTTGACATCCATAGCACACAGCCATCCACGGCCCTGTCTGTTAGCTCCCTGAGCCTGACATGTACCACATAATGGTGGTAGAAGGACCTTGAAACATCATCCACAAACCACAGTTCTTTTTTCTCTTCTACCGACACCGCCTCCCTAGGGACCACCTGTCTTCAGTTGGGAGTTCTCTAATCATGACATAGCCTCTGTCGTGGTGGTTCATTTACCGACTATCTGAAGAAATCAGCACATTTTTTCATGTATTATCATGCCACGTGACCTCACACATCATAATCATAGCACTAGTCCTCACTGGGTTGTTTTGGTTCTCTATGATATCCCCAACTATGTCCCTGAGTCTCATAAAGGGGAGACCTCCGGTGCTGAGGCCCTTCCAATTGACATCCCTCTGACAGAAATTTCTCAGTCACTAGTGCCTGCTCCAGCACCCTGAGATGGGTGAGGATGCACAAGGGCACTACACTGGCATGAATCTCATCTACAGATACCTCTCTCAAACTTCTGTGCTCGGAAGCTGTCATTATGGACCACGTCCAAAGAGTACCGAGTATGGTCTGTGAACCCAGTCGTGTACTGAGCCACTGCCATCACTCCCCAATGAAGCCCCATAAGCCCCTAAAATCGTATAATGCATAAGTAGGAGGGGTAGTACTCCTCATGAAACTGCTGCTAGAAGTCATCCCACAAGAGTACCGACTCATCGTGCATCTTAGTAACCCTGGCTCTACTAATGACAAACTTCTTGGTGGAAAAAGATTGTCTATCGAAGAAACCATCTAACCTGTCATTGTCCGAATAAGCCTGATGAGGTGAACCACCGACTCTAGACAACCCTTCACTATCTTAGGGTATGACTCTCTATGGAACCTCAGTGGTCTCTGATATTGGAACTCACATAGCTCTCCCAGCATGCACTCACCATCAGCCTTCACTACCGGTACTATCTGCTACTCCACAGGTGGAGGTGCTACTGCATGTCCTCCTGGAGAAAGGGTAATAGTATGATGGATCTTGAAATGAGACCTCATCAGTCAAGGAATCGTCATCAAGAACCAGAGCTTGTATCTTGGCTGTCTATCATCGCAGAGACATCCTGAATCCGATCAAAAAGTATTGTGGTCAAATGAGCATATATATACTAACAACGATGGGGAGATGGCTCAAGAAGGATAGTCAAATAATTAATCATATATGATTCACGAACCAAATTTCCTGAAACAAGTGTCTCATTGTGTCGGGTCAACAGGTGAGTTATTTGGGTCCTGGTGAATGGATACGTCAGCTGCTGCACCATCACTGGACTCCCCGGCTTGAGATCCTCTCTCAAGACACGTTTAAACTATTTCCCCAAAACTCAACCAATTCCTTTTTAGGGACGTCCGAACAACACCCCAAGGAATGAACCACTTATGATACTACTTTTTCACGACCCGACCCTACCGTTCTCAAGCCGCCACTACCCCAGGCCCGCCTCCATGGTCCAGGGGCTGGTGACAAGTGTCGAAGGCGTAATGATCTCATGGAGTCCTTCACCTAAATACATACACACACACACACACACACACATCCCACTCGATGTAGAAGTGCAGAATAAAAAAGAAAACCAAAAGTGAAAAACAACTATAACCCTACCACAGTCATGCATCAACTTCTAAATAGGACAAGTAAAGTGCTGAAATGTACTGACAGGATAGCTAAATAGAAAAAGGGGTGAAACATGCACCCAACTAGAAGGGTGCCACAACCTGGGAACAGGTAAATGAAAGTAAGCAACTTTTGAGTCTCACACCTAAAAATCCTACTATGACCACTGAATGCAGCACAAGCTCCTGTGTCCTCTACACTCTTCTGTTGTTTTGATCAACATGTCTGTCATATGAAAGGGAACACCAAGTGCAGGCAAAGCCAGATATGGGGTGAGTATAAGGATACTCAGTAGGATGCCCTGAATGCTAAGGGAGATATAAAGGAGATACTAAAACGGTGAGTAGCATACATAACAAGAATAGTGCATGAGTATAATAGAGAGAGTGCAGCTCAACCCAACAAAAGAAAGAAAGTAGACTCATCCAATCCAAGAGGAGCTAGGCATGGAAAGCACCTGGCATACCCCGTGAGTCTTCACCCATGTTAGATGAAGATTAACTAGACCCAAAGGGTGGGAACAAAATTAGGGTGTATATATATATGCACAACAAAAACCTAAAACGAGTGTGTATGGGGACCTATATCTCTAAGATCATCCCAGGAAAAATCACCAATAGTTCTAAGGGTAGCCATCACTGATGCCTAACAATCCTGCACGTCAAGAGGCCTCATTGCTAAAACATAAAACCAAGGGACTTTTTCTAGTAATCATGGAGAAGTCACTAACTATCCTCATAGAAAGGGTTGAGTCTTAAATAAGTAATCGGGTAACCCAATGCCGAGCCTAGCTGGAGGGTAAACTCTAAGGTTAACGGGTAACACACTGCCCAGCCCCGTTGGAGTGTAAACCCTAAGGCGAATAGGTAACCCACTTCCCAGCCTCACTAGAGGGTGAACCCTATGAGGTCAACTAGAAACCCACTACCCAGCCCCACTAGAGGGTAAACCCTATTAGGTCAACGGGTAACCCACTTCTCATCATCGTTGGAGGGTAAACTGTGAGGTCAATGAGTAACCCACTACCCAGCCTTGATGGAGGGTAAACCCTAAGGTCAACGGGTGACCCACTGCCCAGCCTCACTGGAGGATAAACCCAGAACTGGTCTGATAACCCAACATTGCTTGTGCCATCACTAGGCGTCACAAACACTGCTACCATGTGTAGGTTCGGAGTGCGTCAAAAGAACCTCGGACCAATTCCCTTTTATGTTTCCACATTTAATGAGATCTCGAAAGAGGCTCCTCATGCCCAAAAAGATTACACTGTTGTAATCCTCATGGAAAAACACGCGAGTTAGACTATTTACTTGCTAGAAATGGGCTCCCGATGAAAATGTTATTCATCACTGATTTATTCCATATAGTGTCTCGTGGGACCCACACCACGGCCCTAAAAGAGGTCGGGTGAACTGCGCCATCATGATGCTCTCGTAAAAACAAGCCAAATAGACTTTTCATATGCCCCTAATAGACATCCGATGGAAAAGTCGCAATACACTGCACACAGCTTAAAAGACGGCCCGTGGGGCCCACGCCACAACTCCGACTTCAATTCATGAAACCACCCTGTTCAACATCGTCTGAAATCCAGGGTCACAACGCCACTAATGGTACCTAAAACGGACTCTGCATGCAGAAGGTGCAACTCCCTGTATTTTGCAAATGGGGCCCTGTGGGGCCCACACCTCGACCCCGAAACATGCCATGCAGATCGTACCATTGAGTTCCTTGCAGATAACCAAAAGGTGTAGGCAATTCATTTGCCCAGAATGTACTTATGAAGTATAAGTCGAAAAAAATGCAACATACGTCTAAAAGATGCCTCGTGGGGGCCATGCCTCTGGCCCGAATTTGGATGGGCGAATTACGTCATCGTAATCCACTCAGAAAAACACTCAGAAAAGAGTACTCAAACACCCCAAATGGATGTCGGGGGTGAAAAAAGTGGCATTTCACCATAAAACGTGTGAACCCAGCCCTATGGGGCCTGCACCTTTTTTCTAACCCAAACACTTCAAAAAGAGTCTCAAAAAGTCTTCACGAGGACTGGGGTCATGATGCCGCTGATAGAGTGTCAATCGGACATCCCAAATAAGAGTTTGGTCCAACGCAAGATTAATTAATTAATTAATTAATTAATTACTTAATCATATTATGTGTTTCAAGCCACCGAGCAATAAAACCAAACCACAAAGGTTCCGAACCAACTTTGGAAGGACCATCTCAACTCCATGGCCAAAGCGCCTATGACGACATGTCAAACGGATGTCCGGCTCGCGAAGCACGTCCATGACAACTTTAATAACAATTTAATATTATTAAATTAAGGCGTTCCAAGGAACCCGCCTTCAGGCGCAGAACTCAAAAACCACCAAAGCTACTTCAAAAGTGTCATGTTGCTAACACGAACCCGCAACTACTGATGGAGCGTCAAATGAGCACGTCGTTTAGGATATATTCCCCCTTGAACAAAAGGGCCCCAAAATGGGCATGTCCAGACCGGTAGGCCTGTTCCAGATAGCTGGCCTGCAGCTTAGCCGCGGGTCCTCCCCAGCACACAACGGCCAGCTAGTTGCGGCCCACCCGAAACCACAAGACCACTTGGGTCTGTCTCTTCCACCAACTGACCGACCGGCCAGTCCCTTCTCCTCGCGCTGCACCAGCAGTACCCGCGAGATGCAAGTCCTTGTTCACTGCTCACTACCAGAAAAATAGGTAGTTGTGATGGGTCATTTGCAACGGGATCCCGTCACAAATGGCTTTTTTCGACGGGGGCCTGTCGCAAATGGCCCGTTGCTGAAAACGGCGTCGCAACAACACTTATTTGCGACGGGCCCGTCGCTAAAGCCTTTTTTGCGACGGGTATTCTCCCCGTCGCAAATAGTACTCCGTATATTTGTAAAAAACTTTTAAATGAGTTTTTGCGACGGGACCCGTCGCAAAAACTGTTTCAAAAAAAAATAAAAAACTATTAATAAATTATTTTAATGCATATAATAATAATACTATTTGCGACGGGCATAGTATCCCGTCGCAAATACTATAAAAAAAATAAAAACATAAATTATTAATAAATTATTTTAATTAATATAATAATAATCCAATTATAATTCAAAAATAAAAAATAATAAAATATTAATAAATGATTTTAATTAATATAATAATAGAATTATAATTCACAAATAAAAATAATAAATTATTTTAATTAATATAATAATAATAGATTTATAATTCAAAATTAAAAAATAATAGAATATTAATAAATGATTTAATTAATATAATAATATTAGAATTATAATTCATAAATAAAAAAAATATTAATAAGTTATTTTAATTAATATAAAAAAAATAGAATTATTTTACATTCAAATATTAAAATAATTCAAGTATTACAAAAAAATATAATTAAATTATAATATTATAAAATTTTAATATATATATATATAATTTAATATTATAAAATATAAATAATATTATTATTCATATTAAAATTTTTATTTAAAAATATAATATTATTAATATTTTATAATGAGACAGAAACTACGAATAGAAAAAAAAATCATATTTTGATTTCACAAATTTTATAACATAAATACAAACTCTAATCTGAAGGAGGGGGGGAGGGGGGATCTATAGATAGTGGTGGAGGAAACTTTATCCATAAAGCATGAGTGAGTCGGCGCATGTACTCCATCTTCTCCTGATGCTGCTGCTGCCACCAACTCGTCTGCTCCTCGTACAGCTGCTGCTGGCGTCGACGCTCCTCCTCATGCTGCTGACACATCTGCTCCTGCTCCTGTCGGAGACTCTCTATCAGTACAGTCTGAGATCGGAACTGATCCTCATACTATATAGCATAAGAAGATGCACGAGCTCCTCTCGAGCTGGACGCCGACATCGCAGCACTACCATAATAATCTCCGGGAGTCATTCGAGAGCTGATACCAACTACCTGGACCTTCTAGAAGGCATACTGGGTGGCCTGCATCCATGACGCCTCATCAAAATGACGGCAAGTGGTCTGATCTGATGACTCGGCCTGACTCTCAGGCCGGGCCTGTGACGCTGCGGCCTCATATGTCTCCTGTAGTTGCAATTTAAAATTAAAATTGTGAATATATTATATGTAGTTAATTTTTAAACTTGAAAACAAATAATACTGACCACGATGTGATGCTGACGATCACCTATGAGCTCTCCAGTAGCAGGATCACTATACATCCTCTGATATACATCATACTCCGTAATATCGGGGTGCTCGATAGCCTATAAGAATAAAAAATAAACTGTTAATATTTATAGTTTTATAAAATATTTTTAAATAATGTACGCACTAGATGCTGTCTATGAGTACTGAAAGAACAACTCCCAGCTCGATGAGTCACCTCCTGTCTCCCCCGATTCTGCCTCCCCACTGATTATCTCCTCTGAAAGGCACCACTCAACCAGTGCGCACATAATCCATCCCATACATGGGATGAAATGTACTCTGGTTGGTGTGCTCTACATGATTCGTCAAAATCTAACACTCCTGCTTTCTTCATCGCAGCTTTTCTTAAATTGTGAAAAAACTGACGAAGGCGATCACGTATGGCCTCCTCCCATGCCTCGTGGATGGCGTCACGCATGGTATCCTCGATCGGATACCATAAACCCTACAAATAAATCAAAATATCAAGTTAGAAATTAAATAATTTTCAAAATAAAAATTATTTTTTTACGTACGTACCAACCAATGGTCGAACATGGCCTGCTGCACATCAATGGGAATCTGCTCCCATGTGGTCCACGGCTGAGAGAAATAGTTGCGCAAAATAACGCTTCCCTGTCCGACTGCTATATGCGGAAAACTGTAAAAATAATAAACATTTATTATGTGAATAGATTAATGAAATCTTAGTCAAATCCACAGGTTATCACACAGGTTATCACACCTCCATGTGCGTGGATCAAACCCAAGACGTGGACGTCGCTCGGGGACGGGGTCAGGAATCATCAATCGTGCAAAACCGCGCCCCCTCAGCGTACTCCCTGGAGCGCCTGCAGGCTGAGGGTCATCTGTCAGCATCTCATCCGCATCGAAAGTCAGGTCAGCATCCGCCAACTCACAAAATTTGGCATCGTCCATCTGAAACAGAAAATGTTAATGTTAGAAAATAATATATAATTACTATTATATATGCATATATACATATTATGATTGTATATAAATACCATGGAATTCTATCAGTGTTCATCTTCATCATCATCTTCATATATGTCAATGTCATCTTTATATTCCTCATCAACATCATCGATATCCATTCGAGTTACAGTTGCTTCATCTCTTACCATTTCAAATTCATATGTGACATCATTAACATCATCGTCATCACCAACTCTTAAATGTGGGGTGTCGTCATCGATACTCATGTCTCTTTGTAAAAAATATTGATTTTGTGTACGCTCTTGAAAAACTTCAATTCATTTCACATCATTGAAAGCACATTCACTTTGACTAAACTGATTGTCTCAACTTTTGATTTTTATTACACTCCACCAATCAGTCAAGTCTCTTAATGTAGCACAGTACTTTGCGTAATAAACTTGATATTCCTTTTGAGCCAATAAGAATGGTTCATTTACTGCGAGAACACATTTACATTTAATATCGATGATTCCATGAGTCGGATGAACGCGTACGCCTCTCTCTGTATCCAACCACCGACATTTGAACATGGTTATGTAATGTTGTCTAAGATAATAGAGTTCAATGATTTCATCATGTATGCCATAAAAGTCAACTTCATTTTCTCGATGATGAGATCCTCTCAAGATAACTCCACTGTTCATTGTTTTTTTCGATTCCCCATATGCATGTTTGTGGAATCGAAATCCATTCACCACATATACATTATATGTTTTAACAAGTTTGGAAGGTGTGTTACTCAATATACACAGCCGTTTGTCAATTTTATCAGCATGTCGAGACACCTAAAAATTTGTGAAATAATTATCAATATAGTAAACTATACATTGAATGAGTTTCTAAAAGATAAAGAATTTATGTTACCAGTTTTTGAAACCACTGAGAGAAATTTTTCAGTCGACGTTCTTTGAGAGAAGCTGTTGTAATTTGTGGAATTTGTTTCTTGATATGATTATCATAAAAGCTATAAAAACCAAAGTTATTTACTGTAACATAAATGATAGAATAAGTGATATAAACACTTATAGTACAACTGATGTCATCTCTTCACAGTTGAGCAGAACATACGTATGATCTCTATGATGTTCATCATCTGAAAGCCAGCGTTCATAAACACCACCAAAACCAAGCTCTGACTGGTTGAAAACAGATAATTGATTGTCGATTTCATCAATATTCCTCTCGTTCCATCCCATTCTTTTGTGTTTTGAAGGATACTCAGATTCAAAATAGTGGGAGCAGAAAAAAGATATTTCCTCTTGCAAATAATCTTTTGAAATAGATCCTTCAACAGATGCTTTGTTACGTACTTTTCTTTTCAATTTTTGTATGCATATTTCAAATGGGTACATCCATCGAAACTGTACTGGACCTCTACATTTGGCTTCATATGGAAAATGTAACATCAAATGTTATATTGAGTTAAAGAAAGACGGTGGAAATATTTTTTCCAGTTTACATATAATTACAACAACATCTTTTTCAAGTTTTCCTAGAGCATCATAATCTTCTGTAGCCGCACAAATTTCCCGAAAAAAATGAGACATGTCTGTTATGGAATCCCAAATCACATAATTCAACAGACCTCTTAATCCAATGGGTAGAAGTCTTTCCATTATAACATGACAATCATGACTTTTTAATCCAGTAATATGACCATTCTTTACACATCTACCCAAATTGGAAGCACAGCCATCTGGAAGTCTCAAATCTGCAATCCACTGACAAAATAATAAACGGTTTTCTTTAGATAGTGAATAAGCTGCTTTTGGTTTCAGTAACCTTTCTGTTCTGACATTCTCAAATAGTTCTAATTCTGGACGCCTGCAAATTTGGGAAAGATCTAAACGTGCATTTACATTGTCTTTGCTCTTTCCTGGGGTATCCAAAACTGTATGAAACAAATTATCAAAATAGTTCTTCTCAATATGCATGACATCTAACATGTGTCGGACCAACAAATCAGACCAATATGGAAAATCCCAAAATATTCTACGTTTAATCCAATTGTGTTCTTTCCCAAAACCAGAAATTTTCTGTTGGTTTATTGTGGGACCAAAAGTGATGGGAGGTAATGAAAATACAACTGATCTTAACTCCGAACCTGATAGCATTTTCAGAGGTCCATCCCTTTCAATTGTTCCTTTTCTGAAATGAGATTTGTTTCTACGAAAAGGATGATCTGATGGAAGAAATCTGCGATGACAGTCAAAATAATAAGGTTTCTTTCCATGAATGAGCATAAATGCTTTGTTCTCTCCCATACAGTAAGGACATGATTTCTGACCATGTGTACTCTATCCAGATAACATCCCATATGTCGGGAAGTCACTTATTGTCCACATCAATGCTGCTCTCAGTATGAAATTCTATTTTGTTGCAACATCATATGTACTGACACCAGTACTTCACAATAAATTTAATTCATCAATCAATGGTTTCAAATAAACATCAATATTTTTCTTCGGATGTCCTGGAATTAGAATAGTAAAAAAGATATATGGCTCCTTCATCAACATCCATGGAGGTAAATTGTACGGAGTTAAAAAAACAGGCCAACATGAATATTGACTACCATAAGATCCAAACGGACAGAAACCATCAGTGGAAAGGCCCAGTCAAACATTTCTAGCTTATAAAGAAAAGGATGGATGCACTCTATCAAAATGTTTCCATGAATAACCATCGGCTGGATGATTCAAGCTTTTATCGGTTGAAATATTCTCTTTATGCAATGACATCATTGTCGATGTATTCTTAGACATGAATAAAACCTGAAGTCTGGATGTAAGTGGAAAATATCTCAACTGTTTTACAGGAATCAAACTAGACTTCCCGTGTTGTCCTTCTTTATATCTCAGTTGCCCACATGTGGGGAAACTATCCAACGACTCATTTTACCCAGAATATAAAATGCAATCATTTGAACATGCATGAATCTTCTGACAAGTAAGTCCCAAATTTTGAACCATCCTCTTACTCTCATAGTAATTTGCAGGTAAAACATTTCCTTCGGGTAACAGTGTTTTAAGCAAAGAAAATATCTGGTCAAAAAAGATGTTTGACATTCTGTTATCTGATTTGATAGCCATAAATTTTGCAACTGCTTCTAATTTTCTCATCTTGCAGCCAGGATATAATGCATCCTCAGCAGACTTAAAAAACTCATAAAATTCAGACGGTGCCAACTCAGGATTTGAAGCTATATCAGCAGGAGTTTCTGTATGTTGATCAAATGAACCTGCAACATCATGTACTAAATCTTGAAACCGGGATGGATCTGGAATCAAGTTGGTATCACTTGCTCTGGAACTGCGTTCACCGTGTTGATACCAAAAAACATAATCTGGTTGAAAACCAAAATACAAGAGATGTTCTCCCACTTTGTCAAACGTGTCAAACGTTCTCAATGCACATTTTATACAAGGGCATTTTATTTTTCCATCTGAAACAAATTCTGGATTTGATGCCGCAAATGATAAAAAAGTCTCCACACCCTCTACATATACTGGATTTAAACCAGAACAGTTTGGATTTCTACGTTGATTTATCCATATGCGGTCACCTAATAATGATTGTTGACGACCTCGTTGTTCCATATTTCTCTATATAATATAAAAGCATTACTGGTTTTGAATAATTTGTTAGAAAAAACACTCAAGCTAGGATAATTATAGAGTTTAGATCATACACGACTGATGCAAACTTTTTATTGAGATTGACCTAAAAATTGACCCTTTAAGAATTAAATATGTTGAGAATAAAGCAAAACATGTTACAAATATTGATAATTTTAATATTATATAAATTTTTTTATTATTTTCATAGTACTAATATTATTGGAAATTAATACTAATTATTGGTAATTATTACTAATTATTGGTAAATATTGGTAATTATTGGTAATTGTTGGTAATTATTACTAATTATTGGTATTTATTACTAATTACTGGTAATTATTACTAACTATTGTTAATTATTACTAATTATTGTTAATTATTACTAATTATTGGTAATAATTACTAATTATTACTAATTATTACTAATTATTGGTAATTATTGGTAATTATTGGTAATTATTGGTAATTATTACTAATTAAAACTAATTATTGGTAATTATTGGTAATTATTACTAATTATTGACAATTATTACTAATTATTGGTAATTATTATTAATTATTACTAATTATTACTAATTATTACTAATTATTGTTAATTATTACAAATTATTACTAATTATAACTAATTAATACTAATTATTGGTAATTATTACTAATTATTACCAATTATTGGTAATTATTGGTAATTAATACTAATTAATGGTAATTATTACTAATTATTGGTAATTATTGGTAATTATTGGTAATTATTGGTAATTATTACTAAGTATTGGAAATTATTACTAATTATTGTTAATTATTACTAATTATTGTTAATTATTACGAATTATTGGTAATTATTACTAATTATTACTAATTATTACTAATTATTACTAATTATTACTAATTATTGGTAATTATTACTAATTATTGGTAATTATTATTAATTATTAGTAATTATTCCTAATTATTGTTAATTATTACTAATTATTGGTAATTAGTACTAATTATTACTAATTATTACTAATTATTGGTAATTATTACTAATTATTTCTAATTATTACTAATTATTGGTAATTATTGGTAATTATTACTAATTATTACTAATTAATACTAATTATTGGTAATTATTGGTAATTATTACTAATTATTGATAATTATTACTAATTATTGGTAATTATTACTAATTATTACTAATTATTACTAATTATTAGTAATTATTACTAATTATTGGAAATTATTACTAATTATTGGTAATTATTACTAATTATTACTAATTATTACTAATTATTAGTAATTATTACTAATTATTACCAATTATTGGTAATTATTGGTAATTTATACTAATTATTGGTAATTATTACTAATTATTAGTAATTATTGGTTTATTATTGGTAATTATTGGTTATTATTACTAATTGTTGGTAATTATTGGTAATTATTACTAATTATTGGTAATTATTACTAATTATTTGTAATTATTACTAATTATTGTTAATTATTACTAATTATTGTTAATTATTACTAATTATTGGTAATTATTACTAATTATTACTAATTATTACTAATTATTGCTAATTATTGGTAATTATTGGTAATTATTACTAATTATTGGTAATTATTACTAATTATTGGTAATTATTACTAATTATTACTAATTATTGGTAATTATTGGTAATATTGGTAATTATTACTAATTATTGGTAATTATTACTAATTATTGGTAATTATTACTATTTATTACTAGTTATTACTAATTATTACCAATTATTGGTAATTATTTGTAATTAATACTAATTATTGGTAATTATTACTAATTATTGGTAATTATTACTAATTATTGGTAATTATTACTAATTATTACTAATTATTGGTAATTATTACTAATTATTACTAATTATTGGTAATTATTACTAATTATTACCAATTATTGTTAATTATAGGTAATTAATACTAATTAATGGTAATTATTACTAATTATTGGCAATTATTGGTAATTATTGGTAATTATTGGTAATATTTACTAAGTATTGGTAATTATTACTAATTATAGTTAATTATTACTAATTATTGTTAATTATTACTAATTATTGGTAATTATTACTAATTATTACTAATTATTACTAATTATTACTAATTATTAATAATTATTGGAAATTATTACTAATTATTGGTAATTATTATTAATTATTACTAATTATTCCTAATTATTGTTAATTATTACTAATTATTGGTAATTAGTACTAATTATTACTAATTATTACTAATTATTACTAATTATTGATAATTATTACTAATTATTACTAATTATTACTAATTATTGGTAATTATTGGTAATTATTACTAATTATTACTAATTAATACTAATTATTGGTAATTATTGGTAATTATTACTAATTATTTATAATTATTACTAATTATTGGTAATTATTACTAATTATTACTAATTATTACTAATTATTACTAATTATTGGTAATTATTACTAATTATTGGTAATTATTACTAATTATTACTAATTATTACTAATTATTGGTAATTATTACTAATTATTACTAATTATTACTAATTATTACTAATTATTACTAATTATTACTAATTATTACCAATTATTGTTAATTATTGGTAATTAATACTAATTATTGGTAATTATTACTAATTATTGGTAATTATTGGTAATTATTTGTAATTATTGGTAATTATTACTAATTATTGGTAATTATTACTAATTATTGGTAATTATTACGAATTATTGTTAATTATTACTTATTATTGTTAATTATTACTAATTATTGGTAATTATTACTAATTATTACTATTTATTACTAATTATTACTAATTATTACTAATTATTGGTAATTATTGGTAATTATTACTAATTATTGGTAATTATTACTAATTATTAAGAATTATTGGTAATTATTGGTATTTATTGGTAATTATTACTAATTATTGGTAATTATTACTAATTATTGGTAATTATTACTAATTATTACTAATTATTACTAATTATTACCAATTATTGGTAATTATTGGTAATTAATACTAATTATTGGTAATTATTAATAATTATTGGTAATTATTACTAATTATTGGTAATTATTACTAATTATTACTAATTATTACTAATTATTACCAATTATTGGTAATTATTGGTAATTAATACTAATTATTGGTAATTATTACTAATTATTGGTAATTATTGGTAATTATTGGTAATTATTGGTAATTATTACTAATTATTGGTAATTATTACTAATTATTGGTAATTATTACTAATTATTGTTAATTATTACTAATTATTGTTAATTATTACTAATTATTACTAATTATTACTAACTATTACTAATTATTACTAATTATTACGAATTATTGGTAATTATTATTAATTACTACTAATTATTCCTAATTATTTTTAATTATTAATAATTATTGGTAATTAGTACTAATTATTACTAATTATTACTAATTATTACTAATTATTGGTAATTATTACTAATTATTACTAATTATTACTAATTATTGGTAATTATTACTAATTATAACTAATTAATACTAATTATTGGTAATTATTGGTAATTATTACTAATTATTCCTAATTATTCCATATTATTACTAATTATTACTAATTATTACCAATTATTACTAATTATTACTAATTATTACTAATTATTGGTAATTATTGGTAATTATTGGTAATTATTGGTAATTATTCCTAATTATTACTAATTAGTGGTAATTATTAGTAATTATTACTAATTATTACTAATTATTGATAATTATTAATAATTATTACTAATTATTGGTAATTATTACTAATTATTGGTAAGTATTACTAATTATTGGAAAGTATTACTAATTATTGGTAATTATTACTAATTATTGGTAATTATTACGAATTATTGGTAATTATTACTAATTATTGGTAATTATTACTAATTATTACTAATTATTCCTAATTATTGATAATTATTGGTAATTGTTACTAATTATTAGTAATTAAATTAATAATTACCAATAATTAGGAATAATTACCAATAATTACGAATAATAACATTATTAGTATATTTTATTATTAATATTAAAATAATATAATTTTCTGATTTATATACAATTCTGCTTTCATCTGTGTGTTTTCTGTCTCCACATACAAATAATACATGTGGAGACAACAAACACACTGATGAAAAGAGAATTGTATATATATAAAAAATTATATTATTTTAATATTAATAATAAAATATACTAATAATGTAATAATGTTATTATTCCTAATTATTGGTATTTATTACTAATTATTAATATTTATTCTTAATTATTAAAAATTATTACTAATTATTCCTAATTACCATTAACTATGAACAATACTAATAATTTAAATTTATTAAGTAACAAAACAATGTAAACATAATTAAATTTCAACTAATTAAGAATAATTGAAACTAATAAAAAACTAAAAATAAATATTAAATTAAAATGGACATAAATACCTTGAAAACTGATCTGTTCTGATCGTTCTTCAAAACTTTAATATCAACTCCGGAAAAAAAATTAAACTTGAGAAAAACTGAACTTTAGAAATAAAATTTTGAGAGAAGAAGAAGATGGAGTTTGAGAATGATTTGAAAAAACGGATGGGGGTATTTATAGGTTAGATTTTTTGCGACGGGTCCATTTGCGACGGGATTCCCGTCGCAAATAGTATTATTTGCGATGGTACCCGTCGCAAATACCTTAGCCATCATTTATTACGGTCAACAGTTAAATAGTTATTTGCGACGGGTCCCGTCGCAAATAACCACCTGCCGACATACTATTTGCGACGGGGAAATATTCCCATCGCAAATACCTTTTACCGCCACTGGTTATTTGCGACGGGAATATTCCCCCGTCGCAAATATGTTTCCCGCGATTTGGCGCGCAACGCGCGCCAGTTCTTTTGCGACAGGGAAAGAAATCCCGTCGCAAAAGGCTACTTATTTGCGACGGGAAAATACCCCTCGTCGCAAATAAGTTTTTAACGGGGCTATTTGCGACGAGATTTATTCCCGTCGCAAATACCCATTTTTCCCGTAGTGGCTCCCCCCCAGGCACTGACCTCGGGGCTCGCCCCCTGGCATTAACGGGTCTGACGTCGTTGTCGTCATCCTGCAGTGCGCACCGCTGCAGCTTCTCCACCCGACACTGCCGCCACCTCGGCTCCCTGCTCCGCCACGCCGACCGCCGCCTCAAATCCCCGCTCTGTCACGCTGGCCACCGCCTCGGTTCGGCTCCTTACGTTGCTACCCCATCCATGATGACCACACCAGACACCTCCACCTCGTCTGAACCCCTAGACGCACTCGTTGCCTGATGCCCGACCTCCAGCCACCACCCTTGTTGAAGCAAAGGCTTCCGACGGCCGCTGACATCGCTCTGATGGCCCGATTTCAAAACCGAAGGAAGATTCATAATCCTTGGCATGAGGCCTTTGCAGTGCTTACCCCCGATCAATGATCCAACAAAGATTTACACGATTGAAATTTGGGATGAACAACTCCCAAGACCGGGAATTAACAACTGCGCTCGGGCGTTAGCTGAGTTCGTTCAACCATAGCCCATGTCTAAAAATGTAGAATTCAAACAACGAAATTGAAGAAAACTCAAGAAATCGATGCATGTTTGAAAATGATCCAAAAACTCTATCTTGAATCGGTTGTGCGTCGTTGGCGGCATGTCCACGATGCTCTTACATCGATCTTCCAAGGTTTTGATGGAGGTTTCTCTTTGATTCGATGATGAATGGTGAAAAACACCAAAGAACAGGAGGGAGAGAGAGAGAGAGGAAGGAAGGAGGGATAAGGTAGAACCCTAACTCCAAACTCCTATTCTTCTATTTATAGAAGAATCCGCATAGCATGGAATCTGAAACTATCGTGCCCTCTCATTTTATATCACACCTAGGAAAAACGCCCCATTTCAAACTCAACGAAAGTCCCCGATTTCAATTCTGAGAATTTTTTTGAATGTTATTTGAAAAGAATTCCATTGATAAAAATCAATAAGTCATTATTTTAAAATGACGATTTTTCCCTTGGGAGAAATCTCTTACAGCAGGACTGCAGTCGCAACTTTTACTCCCTATCTAGGGTAAACAGTTTCTCCGGACGCAACTGTGCCCCCATATTTCTGATCTGAGCTACCATTTAGGAGAAAACATAGCCCCTCCATGTGAATAGTATAAATACAATTAATATTTTTATAAAATTTATTCCAGACACATCAGGACATGGAATCGCCCGACATCTCAGCTCCTAGCTCTGCAAATATATGTATAAATATTCCAAAGCCTTACAGGGAAAAAATAGGGTCTCTATAGTGATTTCCTTATATATGTATGTGGATTGGTTGTGTGAGGTGTAACATCCCAAAGAGAGAAGACAACATGGTTGTAACATGTTTTGGCCAACTGTATGATGAACCGATGTTCCACATTAAAAGGGTGATTTAATGATTTTTCTCTTCTCATTATTAACCTAAAAAAATTCTCCTCCCTCATTCACATAGTAAGTAGCCATATGAGATCAACCCTGCTCCTCCTATAAAGAAGGAAATATATAGTTTATCTATAATCTAAATATAATTTTATTGTTCATGTTGTCTCACCCTCAATTATTCTCTTAATCCTCTTACTTCCTTTTATACTTTCTCTCACAATTGTTTATGTTATATTCATGTGAAATCTTATTCCTCATTTTCATGTAATTTAACAAGTTTTATTATTTGTCCCACTCTATCTTGAATAGGAACTAGATATCATATGAGGATATCTCAAATGGCCATTGTCAGGTGATATAGTATATTTCCATAAATTTATAGTCAATTATAACATCCATCCTTATGTCGTTTATCGTGTGTTCCGTCCAACACGACATAAATTTTAAAATATATAAGTATAATTTCAATACAATTAATTGCATTATCCATTTAGAAAAAATAGTGTATTTGGAGGTTTTATAGATACATTTTTACCACCCATTGTAGTTTTTTATTATAATCACTTGAACTTGATACCTTACTATTTAACATAAAACCACTGTGGTGTGTTGGGATTATCTCTTATAGTTGAATGGGTTAAATTAACTAAATGAAAACATGAATGGTAAGACCATGTGCCTTTGTACTTGATCAACTATTATAATATCAGTTGGTAGATACATGGGTTCTGATATGAAATCCATTGGAATAAACCCTAGGTAGAGTAGAATTATTATATTCCTTGGGAGATACATGTGTTCTTATTCTGAATACCTTGGGGAGTCCATATGTTAGATTTAATTATTTTATGCATGATTGTTATTTAAACATGGATCCAATTAAAGGCATGGATAAACTTGAGAAATATATTTATTCCTTAAATTGAAATACATGGATGGTGTTAAGATTCTAATTGACTAATTGATGTGTTTTCGAAGTGGAAGACCACAATTAGATTCGACTAATGTCTTAGATTGTGGATTCCATAGCTTGGTACCAATGATTCCCCAAAAAATCCAAAAAAACTGAATGTCTGGGATTATCTATTTGGTTTCATAATGATGTTACATACTACATTGTACTATCCTCTTTTCCTCCAATCAATTTTTCCCCAGGGATAACTAGGACATGTTTAATGGGCTTGGGTTTTATGATGTTGGGTGAAATGTCATGGTTACACACCATAGGGATTACCATGTATTTTTAAATAATAAATTCCATGAAACATGGAGAAATCATGATGACTGTTATTATATTTGGTTTTATGGGTTATATTCTTTGGTTTGGGGGTATTTTTATAAATTGAAAAATGCTCAAACACATTTATTCTTAGTCTAAAGCAGGTATGATTGGCCTGATGTCCCATAAGGAACCTGTTATTATCATGTTTTATATTTAAATATTTATTAATAATTATTATCCCATGAAAATTTTATGTTTATATTAATTGTGTGGATTATACTAGTCACTATTTTTTTATCCTGCTAAGAATTACTCACAGAATACTCAGGCTAGTGATTGATACACTTAAAAACGTCATTAATGCAGGTAGGGATAGGGGAAGATCCTTGGTATAGAACCTCTATTTTATTTAATGAGATGAAGTGTTGGAGCATAGTACTGAGCTAGTCCTCTAGATTCAATTAATGTTTATAATTGGTTCCTTATTAATAAAATAGAGAATTTATGGTATGTGTGACTTCTTACATGTGTGCCTAGTAATTTTTTATATCATATGGTTTATATGATTCTATCTGGTTTCTATTATTTAGTTGATTTATGTTTTTCTACTTTACTATTATTTATTTATTTTAAATTTTTTATTATTATAACTAATGTTGTCTACTTTGACATTGATTGTATAGTGTCCCAACTATACCTTTATAGACCCTCACTTATAGTCAATAGACTCTAGTGTATAGGGAGGAACACTTAAGGACATTTTGATAAATGAGTTTGATTACATTTGAATAAACAGGTTCTAGGGCATTACATGGTTCACCAGTGATTTTTATATTATATAATGGATTCCTGATCATATGTATTGTGTTTAAATTCATAGAACATGAGTTGAAACTGGGTATATAGAATAGTCATGGTGATGCCTTATGGGATCTTTAACATGAAATAACCATGATTTTTATTGTTTGGTATCTATGTGTGAATTGATTATTGGACAAATTGAGTGACTAAACATTTTAACTGTGGAATCACATTCTAGTATTATAGTGATGAATAATGGATTGATGATAATATTTTTAATGATGACACCCGATAGAGGGCAATCAGGATTTTTTCCTCATCATTAGAGGAATATCAGGGTTATAGGAAAATATAATAAGGGTTCTTCCAGTTCAATGTGATTAATATGTCACAGAGCATACTTAATTGTTTGGGAAAGTGAGCAAAGATATAATTAAATGTGAGTTAATATGCATGACTATGGTTTAGTGACTATGAGTTATGGTACCAAATAGAATTTTTTTGTGAATGATAGAGGCATTTTGCACAGTTAATCATGATGCATGTGGATTTGTAAATAAACAGGCTGTAAGAACCCAGATCTTTGTTTCAGGTATGTCCTTCCTTTTTCTGGAGTTTTTAAGAAAAATGGAGTTTCTGAAAATTTTTGAAGTACACGCCGTGTACTTTCTGAGTACACGCTGTGTACTCTTTTCCCGCTTGAAGCCATGGGATGGCCATGTCCGTGCCACACACACGGTGTGTAGGGGTGACGTGGAGGCCAATTTTGGCGGAGTATGGAAAAACCCACTACATGTCGTGTACTATAAAAGTACACACCATGTACTTTCTTTCTTTTTTTTCATTAAATGGACCGAGGTCGCACTTGACGAATAGAATAGTCTTCTTCAAGGTTTCGTTCATCCGAGAACATAGAGTATCCACTAATCTTTGATGAGCCCCCACCTCTCCGTCCATTCTCAAATTCGAGCACTGTTGATTGTGTTGGAATCGTAGCAGTGATTTCTCCCTTCTGCTTGAGCTTTGATTTCAAATTCCACCTCTTTCTGATGTTATCGTGGTTTACGTGGTTTGAATGTTTTCTCATATCTACGATGTTCTAAGGAGAATTTTTCATCATGGTTCATTTATATCGATCTCCTAGGATCGAGGTATGTGTTTTGTGCCTTTTTGTATAATGTCTTTGAATATTTTGTGCAATTTCACCAATTACCTTGAACATGAAGTTTGCGTTTTTCTATTTTTCCCTTGATTGATTGCCTACTTGCTTGATTGCTATAGTAGAGGTTTAACTTTGTGAATAGAGTTGTTTTTGTAGTACTCTGAATGTTTTTTGTACATGCTTTTCCTCCTAGGAATTTTTCCAGTTTCCATGCCTAGTTTTAGGATAGTTGAACTGTTGTGATGTTTTATGCTGAGCCTTAGAATGATAGCCACGTAGTTCTTGAGGTTTACTTGGGAGATACACGCGTGCTATGCATGTTTATATTACACAGGGTTGAGAGAACCTAGTGTATGGACCAAAGAGAGACTGGACGTAAGGGTTTCTCCAGAGTGTATTTAATTTACGGTGTGAGACCACAGAGGGAATTTACCTTGAGTGCTTCCTCAAAAAGTATGTAGTTCCTCGAAGTGGTCCACAGGGGGAATTGATGTTTATTGCTTCCCTAGAGATCCTTTAGTACGATATTAGACTATAGGGGAAATTGACGGTGAGTGCTTCCCCAGAGAGTCCATTCCTTAGCTGAACCAGAGGGGTGAGACTATGTGTGCCTCCTAGGGGGTTGATAGTACTTATAGGTTGAACCATAAGGGTTAGGTTGTGAGAACTACTAAGGGGGTTACCTTTGTTTTACTTGTTGATTGTTTTATACATGTGTAGTTTATATTCTAGACTGTAAATTGTAGCTACTGTGTATTTCCTGTTTACTGTTCCTGTACTTTGCTTGCCATGTATTCATTGAATGTTAGGCATAGATCTTTGGGTGGTTGCCTACTCGGACATTGTCTCACACCCTGTTTGGGAATTCCATTTGGGCCCAAGCATACTATGTTATTACAGGTATAGATAAGGTCAAGCGCCCTTCAACTTCAGGTGTATGACTTGCTACTGAGTTGGAGAGCATCGGACCAAGCTACGGCTTGCGATGCTGCTGGAGTTATTGTTGCTTTAGTACTTCGTGTTCAGTTGTATTTCTGCACGTTGTTGTGTTTGCTGCTTTCTTTAGATACATGTACCTACTGCATCGTTATCGTCATTTATATATATTTATTCATACGACATTTGGTTATAGTTATGTATTTTGTATCTTCTTCTGCAATTGATTGTTGTTTTCCTTACCTTTTATACCTTACCAAATGAGGGCATTGTTTCCCCAATAACATACCAAGGCCCACGCTGCTAGTCGGCAACCTCTGGCGTGTGGTAAAATGCGCTTGAGGTCATGTGGGGAACCAGGTAAGGGGCACCATTAGAGGGGCTCTGAATTTGGATCATTACAAAGTGGTATCAGAGGGTTTCTTTTCACTTGAATTACTGTTTGGGGCCTTTATCTAGGGATAGGATGGATTCGGTACATGTTATTAAGCTGTGCTCGGGAGTAGCTAACCCATGTATAGGGAAAAGCCATACTACCTTGTTAATTGCATTTTTCTGGTTTTGAGATTTTACATTTGATATGATTTAACCTAGAGTGATTCACATGCTTTGTGTTGTTATTTTCTTGACTATTGCGGTTTCATTTCTGTCGCAACCCGATGAGATGAGGGTATGCCATCTCATGCTTTATATTAGCACTTGTAGAAATCACATGCCATGCACTCTTCCCATGCCATCTAGGGTGTATTAGCGATTTCGTGATGGTGTGATAGAATATGTGTAGATTATGCATGTTGTTGTGATAGATGCTTGATAGATCCTTTGCTGCCATGTTAGAGGAATTTTTTTATTCTACCTTGCTTAAATGAATGCCAAGTTTTGATTCGTGGGGATTATGGGCCCTCACGAATCAGACTTTGGCACCTCTTTGACTTATTTTCAGTGTTTTCTGGGCTTTTGAGAAGTTTTAGAGCTACTACCTAGAAAAACCAAGAATACATGGCATGGAATTTTTTACTAATCTCTGTGTAGTTTTTAGACCATGTCACTGACCGTGTAAGAAGGGACACGCTATTGTAGAAATATCTTCAGGAACACGTTGTGTACGATTGTTACATGCCACGTAGTTCGGAGCTGTGTACCCAACAGTTTCACTAACAACACAGGTCGGGGAAGCTCGAGTAGAACACGCCGTGTTGTAAAGGAACATGTTGTGTAGTTATGTTCAGGTACCCAAAAATTTCATGAAAAACACGGTTCTGTATTAGCTTCTCTTAGACACGTTGTGTTGTTTTCAGAAAACACAGTGTAGTCTTGTTAAGGTACCCGGACGTGTCACGAACAACAAGGGACGATGTCACCATTCACCAATACACACCGTGTTTGTTCGGAACACGTCGTGTAAGGTTCATCCGTGTATACATTCATGTATTTAACAACACGAGCCACCGAAGCGTTGCCTAGTACTTGTCGTGTTTGTTCAGAACACACCGTGTTGTCTTGGGTTAAGTCGGACCGTGTGGGTTAGCCATGTAAGGAGACTCGGGCATGGGAATAGTTTTCAAGTACACACCTTGTGTGGGGTAAACATGCTGTGTAGTTTGAGGTGTTACACGACCTGTAGGGTAGGGGTACATGCCCATATCAGTGGCTTAAGAAGACACGCTGTGTAGTTATTATACACTCTCTGTAGTCGTGTTTTGTAAACCTATGTGTTTTCATTCCCCTGTTATTGTTTTGTACTCTTGTGTTCTCTGTCCTTGTAAATTCTGATCAAATGTGTTGTTTTGATCTTTTAGAGCTATGCCTCCTAGACATCCTCCGGTTTTACGTTAGTCGTCAGGCAGTGATCAAAAGCCCAATATGGCTGATCAAGGACTTCCTGCCGATCGTCTAGTCAGGCAAGCCTTGGCACCGACTGTAATACTAGTTGCAGGTGCTGATGTGCAGTTCCGGGAAGGTTTTATGAGGATGATGAAAACCTTTAGGGAGCACTGCCTCCTTCCACGACTATGGCAGACTTGATGAGGGTTATTTCAATAGCAGCATCCTCTTACTTTCTCTGGGGAATGATGACCACAGTCTACAAAGTCAGGGATGGAAGCCATGCTGACTATCTTCAATCATCTGAAGACACCTCCAGAGAGGCAGGTCAAGCTCACTAACTACATGCTTCGAGACTTCACCAAGAGGTGGTGGGACGTGATCTCACAGGAGGGCCATCAGCAGGTTATGGCTTGGGAGGAGTTCCAGTGCGTGTTCTACGACTACTTCTACCCGAAGACCCTAAGGGCCGATCGAGCCTGGGAGTTCATGAGTCTAGAGTAGGGTAGTCTATATGTTATGGATTATTCCTCTCATTTTACCAAGCTGCATCATTTCACACCCCTTCAGGTTGGAGATGGGATGTTCTTGGCACAGAAGTTAAAGGATGGTCTCATGTGGGAGATCCGCTCGCAGGGGAATCTCTTCCTGTTGAGATCCATCTCGTCCATCGTCAACCAGGCACAGATTGTGGAGCACAATCTGAGAGACTCTGAAGATGAGAGCCATGGAAGTTCTGCATCCAGAGCTGGTGTTCCTCTAGTTGATAGAAGGAAACACTGTAGGGAGTCTTCATGCGGTGACCCGAGGAGGAGAGATACATCTTCTGGCAGCCAGGTCGTATTCTACTAGTGAGGTAGGAGTGGGCATACGAGGCCGTAGTGCCATAGGGACCTAGTGGAGTGCCGATCATGCGGAAAGATGGGTCAAATTCAGCATTTCTACCATGTTTTCTCACCAGTTTCTGGTGACAGATGTTCTTCCATAACTCCTCGTTCAGAAGAAGCACCTCCAGTTGCACACGTGTCGAGGAACTTGAGTTCTTCTAGCTATTCGGGATGAGATTGAGGTTGAGGCTATGGAAATCAGTCATCGGTACTTCAGTGCCAACAGGGAGGTTTAGCTCAGAGTGGTCACGTAGGGTCACAGGGCCGCGGGGCAGGCCAGACCATTGCGGTCGAGCAGACCTATCAGGAGAAGGATCCCAGACCTTCTACAATTTGAGGTACGATTTTAGTAGCATTAGTTTTATCTTCAACACTTTTCAATACTGGTGCTACACATAGATTTATCATTGTTGCTGTTGTGGAGAGCCTTGGGCTCTGTGTCTTTTCTTCTGCCGACTCATTGACACTAGACACACCTTTGGGGACAAGGACATCTAGTGTATGATAGTGTAGAGAGTTCCCTCTCGAGGTTGCAGGGTATCATTTCTTATGGGTTCTCTATGTCCTAGAGATGATGGGATTTGATGTAATCCTCATGATGGACTGGTTGGTTCCCTTCCAGGAAGTCGTCGACTATCATCACCACATAGTGAGTTTCATTTCACCAAAGGTGAATCTTTTCTCTATAGTGGCGAATGGGATGTTCAGGCGAGTGGAGTAGGACTCGAGCATCATGGGCAAGGAAGGGTGACAGCCCAAATTTCTAGTCATTATCTAGACGATCATGGTACTTCATAGTTGGACTTTCCTCTAGTAGTGGATCGTTTTAGGGACGTCTTTCTAGAGGAATTTTCAGGTTTTCCTCCGAAAAGTGATGTATACTTTTCAATTGAGCTTGTGCCAGGAGAAGCACCGGTGTCCATTCCTCCTTATAGGATGGCTACACCTGAGTTGCAGGAGCTCAAGAAGCAGTTGGAGGAGTAGCTGCAAAGGGTTTCATCCAACCCAGTACTTCTCCTTGGGGTTCACCTGTCCTGTTTGCGAAGAAGGCAGACATTACCCTTCAGCTTTGTGTGGATTATTGGAAGCTGAACCAAATGACGGTCAAGAATTGATATCCCTTGACGAGGATCGATGACCTCTTTGATCAGCTTCAAGGATCCCGGGTGTTCTTGAAGATCGACTTGAGGTCCAGTTATCATCAGTTGCACGTTAGACCATCAAATATACCTCTGGAAGCCTTCAGGAGGAGGTATGGTCTATATGAGTATACACTCATGTCGTTTGGTCGCATGAATGAGCCTGTAGTTTTCATGGAAATAATGAACCAAGTGTTCTATCCTTACTTGGACTCCTTCATTGTGGTCTTTGTGGACGATTTCTTGGTGTACTCTCACACTCGACACGACCATACCACACATCTTGAGATCGTTCTGATTACACTGAGAGAGCATCGGCTCTATACTAAACTCTCGAAGTGCTACTTTTGGATGGAACAGATTCACTTCTTGGGTCACGTCATCTTAGAGGCAGGATTATCTGTGGACCTAGAGAATGTAAGAGCTGTAGTTTCCTCAGAGTAGTCGAAGAACATTTTTGAGGTACAGAGTTTCCTAGGGATGGATGGATACTACAGACACATCATTTAGGACTTATCATGCCTTGAAACACCATTGACAGGTCTGACCAAGAAGGGGGTGAAGTTCTTATGGTCAGATTCTTGTAAGACATCCTTTTAGGAGCTGAAGGGAAGACTGACGTCAACACCAATACTAGTCTTTCCAGAGCCAGGGAAGATCTATACTGTCTATTATGATGCTTCAGTTATCGGACTAGGCGTTGTGGTTATGCTGGGAGATGGAGTCGTTGCATATGGGTCTCTGCAGTTGTGGCCACTTTAGAGGAACTACCCTACGCATGATCTGGAGTACGTAGCTATTGTTAATGCCTTACACTGTTGGAGACACTATCTTTAAGGAAAGCAATTTGTGGACTTCACCTACCATAGGAGTCTCAATTATATCTTTACTTAGTATGATCTGAATCTGAGGCAGTGCAGGTGGGTTGAGTATCTTCAGTCTTTTCATTTCGATCTTGCCTATACGCTGGGAAAGGGAAACGCAGTGGCAGATGCATTGATCAGGAGAACTCAGATTCAGGCGGTTCAAGAGGCCAGTAGTGAGTGGAAGCTTATGGCTATGTTCTCTGAGATTCTTCTGCAGGTGCACGATAGAGAGGGACAAACCTTATTATGTTCTGTTGTTGTTACCTCTACACTACTTGATCAAGTACAGATGAGGCAGCTATCAGACTCAGAAGGTTTAGTCCTGCGAGAGATTGTGTTAGGAGAGGACCCTCTTCCTAGATGGACAGTGGATGGGGATGATATCTTGCTTTTCCAGGGACGCGTATGGGTGACAGCAGACATACGCAAGGAGCTGATGCATGATTTTCATTCCTCAGTTTGGGTATTTCATCCTAGCATCACCAAGATGCGTCGAGATAATCCTCACTAATACTAGTGGCTAGGTATGAAGAGGGATCTTACTGGTTTTGTCATGAGATGCTCTACTTGTCAGTATGTGGAGGTAGAGTATCATCGACCAACAAGAATTTTACAATAGTTACCCATTCCGGAGTGAATGTGGAACGATATTGTGGTTGACTTCGTGACCGGATTGCCGAGGTCACCTCGAGGGAACGATGTTGTTTGGGTTGTCATCGATAGGCTCACGAAGGTTTCTCACCTCATTCCGATCAAGGAGACCTTTAGTGTCGATGATCTGGGACGACTTTACATATGGGATATTGTGCATCTGCATGGAGTTCTACACTTCATTGTTTTAGACAGGGATCCACGCATTACTTCTCGATTCATGCATGGACTTTAGAAGGCTTTGGGTACCCAGGTACTTCTGAGTACGACATATCATCCCTAGAAAGATGTCTAGTCCAAGCGTACAATCCAGGTTCTTAATGATATGCTCCGAGCTTGCATCCTAGACTTTGGTGGTTCTTGGGAGAAGCATATCCCTCTTGTAGAGTTTGCCTACAAAAATAGTATTTAGGCGACTATTCAGATGGCCCTTACAAGGATTTGTATGGTAGGCCATGCCGATCACCCTTATGCTGGTTGGAGGCAGGAGAGGCAGCTTTGTTGGGGCCTCGTCTTGTTCAGGAGACTTCAGAGCAGATGGATCTGATTCGGAAGAGGATGGATACAACACAGACTCAGCATAAGTCTTATGCTAATCAGCAGAGACGACCTCTGGAGTTCGAGGTCGGGAATCAATATTTTTTTGTTTTTCACACCGATATTGGGACACAAGAGGATTCAGAGACATAGTATGCTTTCACCGTGGTTCATCGGGTCGTTTGAGGTTTTGGAAAGAGTTGGTCTGGTCACCTATCAGTTGCAGCTACCCCAGAGGTACCTGGCCATGCACGACGTCTTCCACACCTCTCAGCTCCGACGTTACTTTTTAGAACCATCTCATGTCATTCAGTATGAGGAAGTTAAGCTCGAAGCGGATGAATCATTTTAGGAACATCCCATCCGGATTGTCGATCGCATTACAAAGGTTCTCCGTGGGCAATCTTTCCCTCTGGTATGGGTGCTATGGCAGCACAGGCGAGTACAGGATGAGACCTGGGAGAGGGAGGCCGATGTATGATTGCACTGGGCGGAGTTGTTCGCGGGTTCTCCTTCTCCTCCATGTTAGGGAAATTCGGGGATGAATTTATTTAAGGGGGGAAGTTTTTAAGAACCCGGATCTTCGTTTTAGGTATGTCTTTCCTTTTTCTGGAGTTTTTAAGAAAAATGGAGTTTCTGAAATTTTTTAAGTACACGCCGTGTACTTTCTGAGTACATTTCATGTACCCTTTTCCCGCACGAAGCTGTTTGTTGGTCGTGTCGGGGCCACACACACGGTGTGTAGGGTTGACGTGGTGGCCGATTTTTGCGGAGTATGGAAAAACCCACTACATGCCGTGTGCTTTTTTTTTCATTAAATGTACCGGGGTCGCATCTGATGCACAAAAAGTTCTTTTTCTTGGTTCTATTCGTCAGAGAGCATCGAGGATCGGCTAATCTTCGACGAGGCCCTGCCTCTCCATCCGTTCTCCGATTCGAGCACTTTTGATTGAGTTGGAATTGCAGTAGTGAGTTTTCCTTTCTCCTTGAGCTTTGTTTTCAAATTCCTCATCTTTCTCACGTTATCGTGGTTTATTTGTTTCAGTCATTTTCTTAGATCTACGACATTTTAAAGAGAATCTGTCGTCATAGTTCACGTATATTGATATCCTAGGATCGAGGTAGGTGGTTTGTGCCTTTATGTAGAATGTCTTTGAATATTTTGTGCAATTTCGCCAATTCCCTTGAACGAGAATTGTCTGTTTTCCAATTTTTCCCCTGGTTGATTGCCTTCTTGCTTGATTGCTATAGTAGAGGTTTACCTTTGTGAATAGAGTAGTTTTTGCTGTACTCTGGATGTTTTTCATACTTTCTTTTCCTATTAGGCATTTTTCTAGTTTCCATGCCTAGTTGTAGGATAATGGAACTATTGTGTTGTTTTACTACTGAGCCTTAGAATCATATCTAAGTAGTTCTTTATGTTTACTTGGGTGATACACACGCGCTATGCATGTTTATATTACACTAGGCTGAGAGTACCTAGTGTATGGACCAAAGGGAGAAAGGATGAAAGGGATTTTCCAGTGTGTCTTTAATTTACGTTGCGAGACCACAGGGGGAATTGACATTGAGTGCTTCTTCAGAGAGTCTTTAGTTCCTCGACGCGGGCCACATGGGGAATTATCATTGAGTGCTTCCCCAGAGAGCCTTTAGTACAATACGAGACTATAAGGGGGATTGATGGTTAGTGCTTCCCCAGAGAGTCTATTAATTAGCTGAACAAAGGGGGTGAGATTATGTGTTCCTCCCAGGGGGTTGCTAGTACTTATAGGTTGAACCATAAGGGTTAGGTTGTGAGAACTACCCTGGAGGTTACCTTTGTTTTACTTGTTGATTGTTTTATACTTGTGTAGTTTATATGCTAGACTGTAAATTGTATCTACTGTGTATTACCTGTTTACTATTCCTTTACTTTACTTTCCATGTATTCATTGACTGTTAGGCATAAATCTTTGGGTGGTTGCCTATTGGGACTTTGTCTCACCCCCTGTTTGGGCCATGCTTTTGGGGCTAAGCAGACTATGATGTTGCAGGTATAGATAAGGGTAAGTTCCCTTCTACTTCAGGTTTTTGACTTGCTGTGGAGCTGGAGAGCTTGGGACCAAGCTACGACTTGCGATGCTGCTGGAGTTGCTGTTTCTTTAGTACTTGGTGTTCCATTGTATTTCATCGCTTTGTTGTGTTTAATGCTTTCCTTATATACTTGTACCTACTGCATCATTATCATCATTTCTATATATTTATTCATCCACTGTTTGGTTACAGTTATGTATTTTGTTCCCTCTGGCATGATTTGGGAAACCAATTCATGTCACTTTAAAAAAAAGCAGTTATGTATTTCGTTACTACTTCCACTATTGACTGTTGTTTTCCTTACCTTGTACACCTTACCAAATGAGGGCATAGTTTCCCCAATAACTTACCAAGGCCCTCGCTACTAGTTGGTAGCCTATAGAATATGGGGAAATGCGCTTGAGGTCATGTGGAGAACTGGGTATGGGGCACCAGTGGAGGGGCTCCGGATTCGGGTTGTTACACAGGCATTCATGTATGATCCAATGATCTAGGGGTTTTTTAATCCATAGGGGAATAGACGCCCAAGGTTTTCTGATGAGTATTATGAATATCCCATTTTGGTAGGAGAGAAAATGTAATTCGATTAGGGTGTGTTGACATGTAATATCTATAAAATTGATCTTAGATTGGTATGGACAAGGTGATGAGGGTTTCTCTAGAGGAGGGACTCCCATTTGATGTTAGGGATGCATAAGGCAATGCACTTTAGGATCAGTATAAGGAATAAAAATATATTAGGGAGACTACATTAAACTATTAGTTTGAATAACCCTTGATTTTGATAAATTTCATTGAGTATCAATGGTGTAATTCCTATTAGTAGGTAATAGTCGGCTAGTGGTGTTCTGTGTTGGTTCTTAGGTGGCAGTTTTTTCATTAATGTCGTAATAAAACATTTTTTTTCAGACAACAAATATGATTTGGTATTTGAATTTTTTTATTTTAGATTCATATAAGGGTTAAAATGATCATTTTCCCCAAGAATATGACCTTGGAAAATTTTTATAACCACTCCATTGGTCTAGAAATAAGGGGTTTACCATAGGAAATGAGTTTTGAAGAATTCAAACCCATATAAAGTTTCATGGAATAACTAATATTTAATATGTCAATATATATATAATTAAATATAATTTTAATCACATGTTCTTTTAGATATATCATTTAAAATGAGCATCGTAATTACATTCTATATTATAATTTCTATCTATAATGGGCGGTCTTGTCTAGGAAAGGGATAAAGTTTTGTTAGGTGTCATGGCTGGACCTTGAACACTTTTTCTTTTTCGTTTTTCATCATCAAATTTTACATTTATATTTTTATCATTATCCCATTGGTTATAACATAAAACCCATGAGGTATTATATATTAAGGCAAAGAGAGGATATGGATATTGAGAGAGAGATAGTGGAAAAGGGAAATGGATGTGTCTCTATAGAGCTCATGATGAGCTAGATTTTCATGTGGTAATTTCAAATCATTGAAAAGGGAGAATTTTTGCCAAAATGACCCCAAGGGTGGTCATTTTTCTTATTTTTAATAGATCCTCATATATCTATAATGTTCTAGATTTATGTCCCTATTGTAACCATTTATGATCTTACTAAGGATTTATCTATAACATTTGGGGGAAAACTAGTGTTTTATGATGATTTGAGGTGTGTCTGATTCCAAAATCCTGATCACACATGTATTTCATGACCACATGTTGTGTGTTCTTACCATTTTAGGAATATGATATTTTTTGATGTACAGTTCATGTATAGGGTATACACATCGTTTACTAGTACCCAACCATGAAGCTGATTTCTTGTTTAGACAACACGTGTAGGGGTACATGATCATGTAAAGTACATGACCAGGACCCAATTAGGATATACTCCATGTAGAAGTACATAACTAGGGAGTAAAAATTTACAAGACATGTGAGGTAGAAAATAAGGTACCCCAGGTAGGGTACTTGACATGTACATTGTATATACGCTATATGCATTGGCTTTACATTCCATATCTTATTATAGTACATTTCCATGTTAGGATTTGATAGTTCATGTTGTGTACTCAGGTATACACATTCTATACTCCTAAATTGATATCTTTTTTAGGTTTCATGTTATTTTATTCCCTATAGTTACAATTGGACACATGGGTAGTCCATTTTGATTATCATTGCATTTTGATTACAATTGTGAAACCCTTGAGGTGATTTGAGGACTCTTGTGAGGCGTTTTCTGGTTTTTTAATTCTATGGATGGTTTTTTTCCTATGTAATTGAATACATATGTCTACTTGCAGTGATACCCATAATATGATTACGACCAAGAGTTTTCTATATATACTAGTATTGAAATACTATTTCATTTTTTTCCAAGAGGACACCATATCGTTTGTTCTAGAGGATTTAATATAGGATGCCTCTAACTGAGTATAATTTATGAGGTTATATTATGGGATTAACTTTCTTACAAACAAACCCAGAGAACCACATGAAGGATGCCTATGGGTGTTTAATTTTTCTAAGGATCCCATATAGGAGACCTCTACAAAATTATACCATTTAGTAGATCCGTCATAGGATGCCTCACTTTATGTTTTAACCTGGAAGATACTTTATATATTTCCATTTTTTTCTTATACCTTATAGAGATACTATATCAGATGCATTTAGTACCTTTCTAATTATACGGTTCCCCAGAAGGTTTACATTATTTAATCATGAAATTTGATGATCCCATGTAGGATACATCTCTATTATTTTTACCTGAGGGGTCTATTGGGTTCCCCTATGTTGGATCGACCCTAAGAAAATATGTTGGGTTTGGGTATATGTGGTAGTGGGTGTCACCTTAGAACTTATTCCAAACTTGTAATCTATGTGGATGTGGTAGTAGTGGGGGTCAATGCATTTGGACACCCAAAACTGTTTATTTATTCATTCACATGAATACTATTTAGGAACATATGATTTCCATAGGTGCTTACTGGTTTATGACAATGTTCCTAGTGTGATGTGATACTTGATCAGGAATTCCTATATATAAATAATTGGATCATTCATCCAATCCTTTTATTTATATTAATATTTTATTGGGATGCATATACATACCTCATGGGATGTAATTAACCTTAATTATTATATTATTAGGATTCCCATATGTACTTCCTGGGTTATGTCTTATATGCCTATGTGATTATATGTTTGGGATTCCCCAAAAAACATAATGGGGAACTATTTTTATTATGGAATGAGTAACAAATGGATTTCTTTATAGGAACTCCATAGGTGGACTCATAGGTTTGATGAGAATATATTATTCCTTGAGCGACACATGGATTCGAATGTAGGAATTTATTCAAAATACTTATTGGTTGGATGAGATTACATACTCCTACAGTGATACATTGATTACAATGTTCGAATTTATTGAATTAACTCATATGTTGGATCAATTTATATAATTATTTTAGTGGTACTTGGGTTCCATACATAGAATTGCATAGATAGTCCAAGAGGAAGATTGAGATTATAGGTACCACGAGTAACACTCAGGTTCCTTATATAGAATACCTAGGATGTTATTAGAAGTTACATGAAATAAATTAAGTTGTCAGTGGTACTTGGATTCCCAAATAAAAATTTTGTGGATGGACCCATAGGATAGAATGGTTTTTATATTTCATGAGTGATATATATATTTACAAATTGGAATACATTGGAATGACTCATATGGAATGTGGAATTATTTTATGCTTGATTATATTTATTTATAGGAACCATTGATATATGTACCTTGAGTCCTATTTATATCAATATTATGTAAAGTTACCTATTTACTAGATGTACTTACATTACCTATAATACTTCATTATATTGATTATAGGAGAGTATGTATGATCCCATGATTAGTAAATGTTTATCCTTGTGGTGGCATATCTTTCTCATAGAATCTTCCAATTATAGATGTAAAATGAATTTGTTTGATTGGATTATGAACTCATGGATAAAATTAAATATATATTGCATGAGTGGAATTAAATCCATCTAAAAAACTTCTTTCTAGGATGTCATGTCAATTGGGATTATGGTCCCAAGGAACAATTTTGTTTGGTTTATGTTATTTTTATCTTTTATCATATTTATATATTTTAATAAATATATATTCTCATATAAATAGATATATAATTATATATATATACACATATGGGAACCTTTTTTAGATAAATTAATTCAAGGGCAGAAATAAGCATGGTTGATTTGGATCGCAGACCCAAGGATAGGGTATGGATTATATTAATTCATAATATCTATAATCATTATAATTTCCATTTGTATCTTGTTTAGGATAATTATATTACATGATCATTCACATAGGATAATATTTTTATAGGTTTATCATTGGGGTGGCCTACTAAAATTATTTCTCTCCCTTTTACAAAATCCTCAGTCTAAATTATACTTTATGTCTTCTTTTCTAATTGAGAACAAACTACATGATGGATTGCAATGAAGACCTAGGTTTCTTGATCATCTTCTTCCACACATGTGGACTCTTATGATTGGGCTGGAGTAACTCAGTAGCCTCATAAGGACCACATATGTAGTCTGGATCAATGATAATAGTATATCCTGGTACTTTTATTTCAATTTATTTTATGTACACATATATATATGGTCATCCTATTTGGTTATCATTGTTGAATATATGACATGGACAATCATTAATTTATATCATTTAATTTATTATTACAACATACTTCCATTTTTTTAGTTATTTCTTCCTCGCTCAATTTATTTACTTTATTGAATAACATCATGTTTTTTCTATTGTTGTTTACTCTGATATGAGGACATAGTCTCTATACAGACACACAATAAGACCTTTCTTTTCATTGACATCCTCTGTCTTATATTATAGTGCATTTTAGGGCTTACTGTGAATCATCTTAGAGAACCAATTTAGTGGTATCATGGTCGAGACATTAAAAATTGGTATCATAATTGTTCCTTTCATATTGTATTACTATTTGGGATATGGTAGACAAGAGTATTATGATAGTTTTATAACTATTTATGGGTGTCAAAATTTTGTGTCAAGAACACTCATTTTAGTAATATGACCTAGTATCCTAGGATATGGGATTGATGCTAAATATTGGTCGGCAAAGTCAAGAAGAATATCATGCATCATATTTGCTAGATATGGCTCGAATTTTATATGAATTATGGTTGTTTATTTTTCTAATGTAAAAACCAAGTTTATAAAGGGTCAAAAATAACCTAAATAGTTTTTCCTTGAATAGTTTCCTGGTGTAATTTGACTCAATTTCACCAACATGAATATATATATATGTGTGTATTTCCTTTCGATGTTAGGTCATGTGGATCTACAATGTGACGTTTAATGGTGAGATTGATGGCTTAGTCCTCATGCACATGAGGTGATATGACTTTAGTAGTTTTTATATGCATATTATGACCATGATTTAAATGCCTATAGGGTTTTATTTATTGGGATCAGTTATATAATATGTATTTGACTACCTATATATTGTTTTCCTACATTTATTTGAATGACCTTATACTTAATTGAATAATGTTCTTATGATATTATGTGGATCCTTTAGATGATTCTTTATACATATAGTGGAACCTCATATTTCAATTTAGGAATTTGATACCATTTTTATGTGATGTAGTCAATTTTCTTTTTATGGTACTAAAAAACACCTAAACATTTATAAAAACAGTAGTCTCAAGGGGTTATTACGTTATTCTGATTCCTAAAGAGTGTAAGTTCATCATTCTACCAATTTTACGTCACGACCCTTCAGGAAGTGGCCCATTATTAGGAATCTCATAAAGGATCTAGTCCCTAATAGGCCGATTCGTAATAGTTTTTACCATCATAGGTTAGCTTTACCATCATTTTCCTTAGAATGGTTTCCATTTTCTTCTAAGACATCACACCTACATACTCTATTATGGGACCTGATAAGATTATTTTGGTGGGATACCTAGAGACCCTTAATTGTTACATGGATCCTTATAGGTATACATATTTTTTGATCAAGGAAAACCTATTACTAGGGTAGGACAAGGTTTTTGGATTCCCTTTTGGGTATTTATCTATGTTATATTCTTGTTTGATATTGATGATTATATAGTTATTAGGTTTTGCAATAATAGAATGTGGTTCCTTTAGATTTTGCGGAAGAACCTATGGTGCTCATGTTTCAGGATTGAATTCAAATGGTAGGAATATTTGGGGGCCTATCCAATTCAACTAGTAGTTGCACATTTGATTCCTTACTTATAGAAAATGAAAACATGTGAGGGATGGTATCAAAAATAAATTGTGAAAAAATAGGGTTGATCATTTTTTAAGAGGAGTTACAAGAGAGATTTTGACTACTCATAATTACATTCCATGTATAAAAGTCTTATTTTTCATTGTGTTGGATGACTTTTGGGGGAATGATTTGGAAGACAAAGGTATGTGTTGGTTTCATGTGTTTCCATTTAAATCATAAATCAGTGATAAAATTTGGGAAGGATGGGGACCAATTGTTTTAATGAATTTATGTATACATGTATACCTAGGTTTTATATTAAATGGATAAATTTCCCTCTATGGTGTATAAAACAATGAAAATAAATTAGGTTTAATGAGGTATTTAACCCATGGTTGGACCTAGATTATCATTATTGGGAGATGTGGTGTCAGGTGATGGTTAAAGGCATGAGTTGCGTGTATATATGTGGGTGTGGATCATATATAGCTAATCACTCCTATCAATGTAATTTTATCATACATTTATTTTAGATACGATCATTGTATAAATAATGACACCATCTTGAGTATGTTGCGAGAGTGTCGATTTTACAATTTGAATTTTTATTATCTTGACCAGTTTGATGGTGGAACCCACTAAGGATTTACTCAAAGTGTAGTATAGGATAATAAATATTGTGGTGAGTTCACCATCAATTTTTTATATAGGGGACTAGTGTTTTTAATTGAAATTATTTTTCCCCATTCAATCCTTTCTTACAAAGTGTGGACATGTGATAATCTGATACTTTCATGTCCCTTCTCTCTTATGGTTAATATTAGCTATTCCAGTCATTATTTCTATTGATTTATATAGTGTGGTACTTTGATATTGACTTTAATTATGAGGAATTTATAAGGATATTCCTATAGTGGTGAGTACTAGATCAACTGCGCATAAATATATTCAATGATGGAAGATTTATTAACATTGTGATATTATTCATTAGACTATCGAGATATCATAGTTGTGAAGATTCTCTTAATGATATCATGTCATTTATTTTACCACCATGCCTTCTTAATGATGATAGGTTTAATGGGGGGTGGTTGTAATGACCCAATTTTTTAGGATACAAATTTTAGTAGAAATTTCAATTTTTAATTTTTGATTCTTATAAGGGGTAAAATGTTTTTACCATATAATATGACCTTTGATATTTTATCAAAAAAACATAGTTATTCTTAGAATAATGTGTTTAACCTGGTACATGAATTTTCAAGAATTATAAAATTGTTCAAATTTTTTTGAATAATTAATATTTCATATATAAATCAATAAAAAATAATTTATTTGAACTCATTTGGTAATATATATATATATATATATATATATATTCAACATAGGTTTATATTGACATTAATTCCTTACCATTAAGTATAGAATGGTGTTTTTTTCATATGATAGTCATAAACTCATGTTAGCATTGAGGCCAAGCATGGTCTCCTTTTTATTTTTATATTCTTTTTTTCCTTTTCTTTTTTTACTTTTTCTGTTCTTTGTTCTATCATGGATTACCACATACGTCTCCTTTGAGATTCCTTCACCTGGAATGATCGATCAGAGGGAGGGGGTTTAGAGAGTGAGATATGGATATGGGAAGTTATGTTCTTCTAATGATCTAAAGAGGAGTCGAATCCTCATGTGGTTGTTGTTGATCGAAAAAATGAGTTAAGCATCAATGGATTCTACACCAAGATTGACTGGTTTTTAGGTTTGTTTTAAATAAATACTCATATATTTACTAATCTCTAGTTTTAGGGACCAATTATGACTTTTGAGGGACCCATGACGGTCTATTTGTAGTTATAGGTAGAAGAACAACATTTTGGGCCAACTTAAGGGGTTTACCATTCATAAATCCCAATCATGTAGTGTCTAATTCTGGAACAAATGATATGTATTCCTCCCATTATAATAGTATTATCTTTTTAATAGTTATCTATGTGTATAATTTATACATTCATTGTACTAGTACATATAATTTTAGCCATGTTTCTGGCTAGAAAGTCTATCATGGGTACTTTGTCATGTAATGTACATGGCCAGACCCTAGGCATGCTTCATTACATGTAAAGGTGCACATATAGATATAATTAAAGGATGGGCCGTGCGAGGTATAGGAAAACTTAACTAATGAGGGGTAAAATCTATGTACATGGTATACACAACAAGCACATTGGTATTTACACACCATGTTTGGTTAAGGAGCTTTCCCAATAAAGGCTTTGATGGTATACACTGTGTACTCGGGTATATGTGTCATGTACTCCTCCCTTTCTACACTTTTAGTTTTTTTCTTATTTAACACCCTAGAGTCAAAATTGGAAACATGATTAGTCATTTTTAATATATTTCATCATTTATCAAAATAGTGAAACCTGTGAAATGATTTGAGTAATCCTTGGAGGTGTTATAAGATTTTTATGAAATGGAGAGCTTCTCCAAATGGTAATTGAATCCTGATATCTCATGAGTGTTAGTGAATTTATATGTGGTGATCCATGAGTCATCTCTATGAACTAGTATTCGAAGACTATTATATTTAGTTCCTGGCATATTATTATATTTTGACCTATAAGATCCCATGTAGGATTCCCCTACCACACTATAGCTTCAGAGGGTCCCTTGTAGGATGAGTTTACTTACATGATAATTTAGGAATCCCTTCTAGGGTCCCTATTCCTATTTACATATTTTTATGGTTCATTGTATTATTCATATACATGTTTATATCATTCTATAGATACCATTTAAGATGCCTCCAATTATTTTTCTACCTAGATGATCACATGAAGGAATCCTTTTTTTACTTATTCCTTTTGAGGATCACATTTTGGTTTCCTAAGGTAGAATACAATTTACAAAGATCCCAAGAGGGGTTTCCTTTCATCTGAATGGACTATAAGGATCCCATCTAGGATTCCACTCTAGTGTTTTGACATAAATAACCCAATGAGTGCCTCTCTATTTTACCGTCCTGAATCTAGTAAGTTGAGTTTGGATATATATAGTATTGGGTGTCTCCCTAGGACCCAAACTAAGCATGAATGTCCTGAGGCTATGTAAATAGTGGTGGGTCTTGGAATTTTGTCACCCGCACACTTTTTTATGAATTACCATGAATTATATTGATGTAGCTACCATTTATATAGGTGATTCTAGTTTTTGGACCTCTTTAAATGGAGCGATGTGATACTTGATCATGAATGTACAAATGTACTTACTATGATATAGATATTGAGCCTTTTATTTTGTTTTTTATTTAATTCAGATGCATAGATGTACTCCTCGGGTTCTGCATGTTTAGGAAACTTATTATATGATTGGGATTCCCAAATGTAATTCTTGGGTTCTTTCTTTAGTGCATATTTGATTATATGTATTGGATTCCTAGACATGATACCTAGGGTTCATTTCATATTACACATTGATTTATACTTATATTATTTTATAGGAAGTCATTATAAGGACTCTTATGATTGATGAATTTATATTATCCCTTAATGGATACCTATATTTCCATGTATGAATTCCTTTGATGGAATCATAGGTTGGATGTTAAACATATTCCTTGATGGATACTTAGATACCCATGTAGAAATTACTTGGATGGATGAATTTATATTATGCCCTGAGTTATACTCATATTATATGAAAATAATCCCTTATAAACTATTAGATGACGATTGAGGTTATATGTTCCATGTGTGACATGCAACTTGTTTAGGTGGATCACCATGGATGATCACTGATGTTATGTGAACTACAATAATTCATCAGTGATACTTGAATTTTCATATGGGAATAAATTTTAAAAATTAATAGGGAAAGTAGAATTATTTTATGCTTGATTTCCTTTACACACGGACATCATGATTAATTACCACGTGTCTTGGTTTTATCTATTTGAGGTATTGTGAATTATTTATAGGATGTCTATATATTACTTATAATCCTTCATTATAGTGTCCAGAAGAGAGTATTCCTGACCCTATGGGTGTGATAAGTATTGATGTATGATGAAATAGCTTTCTTATAGAAATTTCTAGTTTCTGATGAAGTGTTATCTATCAATCAGGATTATGGAGCCAAGGATCGACTTAAATATAAATAGAATGAGAGGTGAGACATATAACTCAATACCTTCTTTGAATTATATTTATTGGATCGATATTACACACCAAAGGATCATCTGTGTTTGGTTTATGTTATTTTTAAACTTCTCATATATATATATATAAACACACTCATATATATATATACATGGGGGAAAATTTTATAAGAAATTCTAGATTAGGATGAAGTGGGTATGGTCAATCTATATTACAGACCTGGGGAGAAACTATGGATAATTTTAACTCACACTATCTGTTATATTTATATATACTAGTAGGGTATCATCTAGGATGATCATAATTCATGTGAATTACCTTATGTCGGTTTATTTATAGGTTCTTCATTGGTGTGGAATATTGAGATTATTGGTCAAACTTTTATGTGCACCTTGGTGTGCATGCAAAATTTATGACTTCTTTTTTAAGACGATCATTGATTTGATTATGGATATGGATGGGTACATGGATTTCATGATCTAGAAGAGTCACTCAGGTGGAATATTATAGTCAAGATGGATAAGCTTGGACACTCCAGGGTTATTGAGCTTGAGGTCTGCCTCAATGTTAGTATTAGAGCACCGTACTTTTATTTCATATTTTTTATGTAATGTTGTACCTATGATTGGACTAATAGGGAATCCGTTTTGTATATATGACATGGATGTTTGGGATTTTATGGAGTTTCATTTATTATTACAGCATGCTTCTATTTTCATTTATTTATTTCACCCATACATTATTTATTTGTTTATTTGGATGATGCCTAGTTATTTCCACGAATCATTACACTAATATGAGGTCATAGTATCTCCACTAACAAACTTTAGGCTCTTGTTACTATTCCAAATCCTCTAGAAAACTAAAAGCCCTACTTGATTCCTTATGGAGAATTTTCTCAGAGCACATGTTTACTATAATCCAAGTTGGTATGTTATAAATTTCTTTTCATCATGTGTGGGGTTGCATAAAGGATGAGTTATAGTGTAATAGTTTTGATCTAATGGTAGGAGGAAAATAAAACTCCTATGGTGTAGAGATTAACAAATGTCAAGGACATTTGATCCATGTATTGGATGGGTTGTGGATTTTAGATACCTTTTAGTGAATATTTTTAATGAAACAGATTCCTAGTGTGTGTGTCTGTGTGTGTGTGTTTGTGTGTGTGTGTGTTAGATCGATTTAATCTAGATTTGTTTTTTAATTTCATATGTGGGTTTTAATGTGTTGCAAGATTGATTAAAGGTGTTGGTATAGTTATTTATTTGAGTATAATATGATTCTAGTTTGCCTTGAGCCAGTGGTGCATGCTTTCCCATGGTACAACTATTTGATATACACAGTTTTATAAGGATCTGGCTACTAAATTTCACAAATGATCAATTCTAGAATATGTTGCATTGAGTTAGGAATATAAAATATTCATTTAGTAGTAATTTTATCATGATTGGGTATTTCTTGTACCACATGTATGATGGAAACTAATCATTTTTTATTAAATTCATCTTGAGGTGGTTGAACATCGTTTCCACATATAATTGTATTTGATGAGTTTACAATCACATATAGTATGTCTATTTGTATATAATGGGTATGTTATAGTTGTTATTCATGATATCTAAGAAACATGAGCCTCATACAAAATTGGTTATGGTTTATGGTCATTCATACATATTGGTTTGGTTATTGGAAATGAGTGGATTTCTGGAGTTTGACTACTGTTTCATTCTTAATGCAGTAAAACGACTTAGAAATCTCTCTAACCACATAAGGGTATTTTTTGAATATATTTTAAATGGGAAATTCCATTATTAGAATTAATTATAGTTCATAATTGGGTTTTTTGATATGAGACATTTTTTGGTAGAACTATTTGCAAGATGAGGAATTGGATGAAGATTCTAAGGGTCTTCCAGGATTAACAAGAAATACATGTACCATTTTAAGAACACCTACCTCATACAATAATTTATCATCCCCAATATTATCCAATAATCAATATCCAATACATAATAAACTCAAACTATATCCATAGATCCTATTTCAAGCCATTACATTTAAAATAATTGATTATAATTAATTAAAATCAATTAGTAAATTTATCATAGTAAGTTATAATCACCAAAAAACACATTCGGTGGAATACACTCATTGAAACCATGAGAACTGAAATGATATTGTTTCATTTAATTCTCCAAATACATATCTTAACAATATACCCATGAACTAACACTTTTTTGATCACAAATATCATTTCATTTAATTAAAACCCTTTGAAAAAAAGAAGGCAATATACCTCAAACCAAATGATGATAAAATACATGTGTTCATACATTCAGGAAAAATTCTTACCATGTTATGAAAAATCCATTATCCCAACTTGATTCCTCCATAGAATTGATCCCAAATATGAATCATCCTAAATTGATAGGGGAAAAGGGGATAAAAATGAAGTATAATATTGGGAAGATCTCCCCTAGAATCTCTATGGGAAGCAATTTATAATCACCCCTTTTAAGGGGGATTGACAAAGATAGAACGAGAGTTGGTTTTGATGAAAATGGCTCCCCACGAGCCCCTTTCTTGACCTAAATCCAAATGGAGATTAAATGGAAATTACATGTTTAATATTCTTAACAATTAAAAAATATTCAAATCCATGGAAGGACACTCCTGTTTTGTGGAGACACCACCCCTAGACATAGGGATTGACAGCCCTTACTGTCACTCCCACGGTGACACCCCTAGGATCCATGTTGGGACATCCCTGGGAAGTGGGCTTCAACATAAGAAAAATACCATCATAATGTGGTCCCTCTAGGTCATGGGGTGACCTGAAATTATATGAAAATAAAAATTCCAAATTTTTATGTGTCCTTGACCCATTTCATAATGTATACCATTGTGTCATCACACCCCAATTCATAGCATGAATAATTTCAAAAGTGTGCTTCCCATATCCAAAATCCACGCAAAACCTACCATATGATTAATTCATCAGCTATGGTTTGACTTTTTTCCACTAAATTGTATTTTTTGTATGATCGTCATCTTTTATGGAATGATGATCCACCTATTTCCAACATCAATAAGGGGGGATATCGATCATACGCTAACATTAAACTAATAACACAAAACACCTCTTATACCTCAATCTATATCTAGAACAATATCCTCAAGATGTTCCATATATTTTAATTTTTATCTAATTCTCATTTTTAAAAATTTATGTGATTCTAAAACAAAAAATTCCCATTAATATAAATTTCATTTTTCATAAAGAAACTAGTCTATATAAACTCCCCACAATATAAATTCACACCCCCTTGAACGCGTAGTGGTCTCTCAAACATCAATACCAAAATAACTCTATTTTTAATTCGTCACCATCCCACCCCTATTCTCTAACATATAATGATCATCCATTGCCCCACTCTCAAAATAAATGTTCTCTATTCCAAAAAAGCTATGTGGCCTGATCATCACTATCTCCAACACTCATATTGTCCATAGAGACACTTTTAAATTTGAAAACCCAAAGCATCATTTGAAAATTCATCTTTAGGGATTTCATTCTCTCCACCATAAGTCTCTGCTGATAAAGGATGACTAGGATCAATGTTTTCACTATCATAATAATTACCAACTTAATATAAACATACTGTAGTTAGATGAAACTAGATGTAGATTACACATCACCACACCCAATCAATTTTAAATACATTGTATTGTCCACTATTGGGTGACTATTCCTAAAAACTCTCTGAAAAAGCCAATAACACCCCATCACATTAGCCAATCATGACGCCTTATTTCTCAGAGGCATCATGATATAGTTAAAAAATCTATTCGAAATACCATACATAATACTCAGGGTAATTTGCGTTTAATCCCCATAAAATATCACCTTCTATTAAACTCTCTCAAAAATAATGAAAGATACTCTTATCAGACTCCTTCTTAGATCATGGATAATCCATCTTGACATTTATAACAACATATGGACATGTTTTCCTTTTGAATCCCAAATCTACCACTCACTATGAAATTAGATTAAATCATATAAAACTAATCATCATCATATCTATTCAATATTGTTGATCCACCAACATGTATCACCTCATCAATATACCTACCAAAATTAAGGTCATACCTATATTACTAATTACATATTGCCCACCAAAATAGTATCATCATAATTAATTATTACAATAAAACGCTCATTCTTTACAACCCATGATACTTCCATTAAGAAACATAACATCTTGAGATGAGAATCCCAATCATACCCAAGTGATCATATATGAACACTGATCACTTGCCATTAACAAATCACCTAGAATGTTACCCTCAATGATTGATAAACTTTTATCTATAACAATGATCACACCCTCTAAAATCTGATAGTGTGTTTCCCACCATATGAGTTTTCTTAATCCATTCCTTAAACTGAACCTTAATCGGATCCATAAAAATATTCTTTTCACTCATCCTAATCAAGGATCATGACTCCATAAAACCCCATGTAATTAGACAATCTCAAATAAATCATATCATATTACCAAAATAAATTTATGATTTAACCATCATTATAGAGGCAACCAAACATGTCCTCGCTAAAACAATATGTTCCCATTCCATTTAACTCCCCATCCTAATTAATTTTCATGAGAAGGTTTATAGTGATACAATATTTATGTGAAATTCCACAGACACCAATTTTGGGAAATAAGTGAAAGGGATTTAGTAACATCACGTGGAATGGACTACCATTCTATATATACAAACCTTATACCAGAAACCTCCAATATAAGATATAAATATAATAATAGGACAACGAAATGGAGAAACATCAATACATAATATATCATTGAATAATGAAAATATAGTAAATAAAATATTATAACCATACTATAATACTAAAGGACCCAAAAAGATACCAGGAATCATAGTTGTCAAGATCCATAGATCAACAAAACAAATCCCACCAAGCTCCCAGCACTATAATTTTCCACAATAGAAAAATAATGACTATAGAATATAAAAGGTAAAACACTTATATATATCATACTATACAAACAATGGGATTCATATTCATGGGGTGAGTGTGTGGACTCCATAACAAATCCCCAAGGATTATAACAGACACCATAAGGATAAGAACAAGTTACCTAACAATTAATATATATAGTTGTATCAAATATAAAATAGGAGTAACATATATATATTTTTTTAAGAATCAATGATAACTGGACCAATTAAGGTATCCCATTTCATGAATTCTCATCCATAAAACTAACACACATAATGTATTCTCTATCAATGTAGGCCCATAGAATAGCTTATACTCATTAGTGATACTTTCCATCCAAAGCAAGTAATACATTAGAGGTAAAACCCCTTGAGTCTAAATTGAACTTGCAACAAAATATAATCTAATTTGACCATTTATATATTCTTCATGAACACATGTTAATAATTTGATCATAATATCTCACACAAATATTGTTCTGGTAAAATAACACATCATTTCAAAAAATTATCAAACACATTATGGGAGATTCCGAAAAACATTTATTTACAAATAATTGAAAAAAATGAGTTTTCTGAACCAATTTTTCTAAAAATATAATTCTCAAAAATATATTTTGTTTTTCAAACATCTAATCCTACTAGTCTGTTAAATATTAGAGTGAGAAATAATATAGTAACCCGAAACCAAGTCATTAAGATAAAATCATACCATGCCTTTACAGATCTCTGATCTTACCCCCCCATGATGATCTATAAAAAATACGCACTAAAGAATGTCTAAAACCATATATATTAGTATGAAAGACACATTATATTACTCATCTCAATAGATAATGAGATTATCACAATGAAGAATAATAATAAATGGGATAACTACTTCAACTTCATAGGATCAATCCTAAAATATCTATTTAAATAAGATTTCTGAAGGGAAGAAATTACCCAAATTTACTTAAGGAGGAATATGAATCCATATCCTATAATAATGGATGAAAAATAAGGTTTTGAGGGAAATTTCGAGTTAAAAAACAATTTTTAAAATAAATTAATTACATTCATGGTTCTGTACCACAGTTTATGAAACCATATACAAAATGTGTGAATTGAAACCATTTAAAACTATACAAGTATGAATGATTATCACATGGATAGTTCACACCATGCAACAATCATGTGTCTATCTAGAAACATGTACATGTTTACCTAGGAGAACTGCACAGTTTCCCCTTACCATGCACCAACCATGTTCCCACTTCAAATCCTATAAAACATCTAAAAACACATTAAAAATTCCTTAATATAACAAAAAAACATTAATAATATAAAAAAACTATAAAAAACCTATCCCCAAACAATATGTGATATATTCTCCACACCATTGAGTTTTCCAACCTTGTAATGATGAATGTTGACATTATTAAGATATAATGTCCAACCATTTTTCATCTCATTAATGTATGCTACCTATATAATTACACATAGATTTAATGATTCTACCACAATATAAAAAATAGAGTTATACATTGGATTACCATTTTGTTATCATTACCATCCCATGATGAAAAAGACAGTGGGAACCGATTAGAATAATCCACTCAGGAAATAAATGATCCCAACCAATATGTAATCAGTGTTTTACTCACACTCGGACCAAAAATCATATTAGAATTTGGAATACAAAGCATTGAATCCAACATGTAAATCTATCAAACAAATAACCCCACTAATTTATTAAGGATAAATAAATTTTCCCACCAAATGAAGAAACAAATTCCATTAATTACACATGTGACTATTATTTAACCCTGAGAATAAGAAAAGAACAGAACATCCTTCATTGATGAAACCATATCACAATAGAAAACCAATTTTGAATAATGATAATTGACACAGATGATGGTATAATGCTCCAAATTGGTTCATATAAAGCATTTATGGATGATTAAACCCTATTAAAGATCTATGAATTTAAATAAATACAATCATTATCATCCTATGTTCATTAGTACTTCCTCCAAGACTAAATAATATTTTAGCATTCCCTTTTGATAGAATGCGGTATCTTGTACTCCTAGATAAAATAGATTCCAAAGGTAAATTCATTTACCAATGACCTATAACGGATGACACAATTTTAGTAAAAAATGGTGAAATCCCATACACAGTAGATCTCAACACCACCTGAACATACCCTGTTACTTGATCTTGATAGACATTATCCCATGGATTGGAATGAAAAGAACAAACAGAAATAGTTATCCAACTACCACATTAAAAAATCGTGGTTAGTAATACAACTGCTTCCAAAAATTATGATGATTTACTACACATTTTATAAAGTTTTTGTTAGTAGTCTATTCATGCCCACAAGCCAGGGGCCTTCATTTTCATTCTTATATTTTATCCCCAATATATGAATGGAAAATTACATTGAGACTATCCTTATATAAGGAGGAACAAGAATTGATTCTTTGGACATGAAATAGAATTTTCCTCTTCTTCACACCCATTGATAGATCTCCAACATTACAGTTTAAATTAATTATGAGACTATCAAATTTTGACCTCTGAACATACATGGGCATGTTCGCCGAAATCTAGAATAATAGACATATGATAGAAATTTTTTCCATTATCATGGTTTATACGACCCAAGTGAATATCAATAATATATAACATGAATCATTCCAAATCAAATATTTCTCTAACCTAATCCCAAGATAATTTCATGTTAAAAAATACACGACCCCATAAATCATTTAGGTAGAGCTATAATTGGTAATATTGAGCATGAGAATTCATGATCAAAGAACTATACATAAAAAAATAATCATATTGGGTATGGTAACTCAAGGTATCAATGAAAAAATTGTCCTTTACTAAATCCAGGTACAATAACATGCATGTTCCCCTACCCCATAAATCAAAAAAAGATGATGCCCATATAGAAATACTCTAAAGGACATAAAAATATCCCATAAATAGATTATATATCAGTTGGAAATAGACAATATATTTTTGCCAAGCTATCTTATTTATAGATTCCAAAAACACATTTCAACAAAATTGAAAAGATAAAAATATCTTTTAGGGGTTGTTAGAGGGTCTTTACTATAATAGTATCCAATATGAAATTTATTTTTAGGGTTAATTATATTCCCTATATTATAAAATTCATACATCTATTGCAACATTCTTTACCCAAACTTGACCATGTATATTGTAATTAAGCATGGGACTAATCCTGGTCCTATAATATCCTACTATCTATGAGGTGTCTCGATTCTCATACTATGAGAAATCATTTTCAATCCCATGTATTACATCTATCAATAAGAGATAGCCACCAAAATGAACAATAAAATATTGAAAAATAAAACCCAAGCCCAATCATGAAAATATGTATAGCAATTATACTATCATGAAAATAAAATCAATATAATAAGAAAAAAGGAATTATTAGAAAAATAAACATACTTAATACCAAAAAAAATCATTGGAGTATCTAGAATTATATTTTCTGTGAACCATAACGCTTTACTACCCATTATTGAAGGTGATCGTAAGGATACAATACATCCATTAAACATTATATATTTTTCCCAAAAAATACATGAAAAATTTTCAAGTTCCCAAGAATCATTTTTCTTTCATAATAATGAATTCAATATCTTTAAATCCATCATAGTGTTTGAGTTCAATTATAAATAATTTTGAAATATCATTATGATGATACATACAAAATAATCATGAAAAATGATAAATTTATAAAAAATGTTGGAACTATAAATTTATATTTGGTAATATATAATTGATTTTATTTTTATTGATTATTTTATTCAATGTTCCATTTATAGAATGTATTTTAGTTAATGTTCGGTAAAATATCTGTAATACCCAAAATATCTATAAATTTACAAGAAACATTCTATAAAACAATTATGTAAATAATTTAATATATTAATCATTTACAAAACAAAACCTTCCAATGGAAATTATTATTTTCAAAACATATTTTCCATCAGATCATTTATCCTCAAAATACATATCTAAAAGACCAGTTTCCAAATCATTCATCCACCATGAAGAAATAGTTGACCAATATGCACTTTTTATTTCATATGCATGAATAGTTTATTAGATATTATATTAGCTCATGATAAGTAAACAGGTTTTGTAGAATGACTAGTTACTTAATGAGCCCGAAAAATCGTAGGCATGTGAAATTATTTCCAACCAAGAAGAAAAAAAGACAATATGAAACTTATTATATTACCACATTTCATTCCATTATATAAAATGTTTAATCATTTTCATGTGAATATTTTGTTACTAAAATATCATGATATATTAATTTGTAATTTAAATAATTAAAATTTATATATAAAAAATTCATGTAATATTTCATGAATAACATCCTAAAAATCATAATAATCACAAACTGATTAAATATCACAATAGGGTACCCAATTTAAACATATTAATAATTTCACATGTTATTCAACTTATTATACAAATCTTGCTTCACTATATTTATATATAAAGTGAAATAACATGTTATATTCATTCTTAAATTTAATGAAATAAAATAGATAAATAATAAATAAATGTTTTATCATGATCTATAGATAATCATAGGTGATATGCACCAAAATCATAAATCATTAAATTAACATAAACACAAATCATTTAATGAACATAATAAAATACAAGGATGAAATGATTATATGAAATCATGTGTAAATTGTCTTTATAGTATATACATGTATTCAATCATTTAGTGTGAAGTGCATTAAACAAGTAATAATTCTTCTGTTTACTCATTGTAAAAATTTTAACATTCTTATAATATAACATAGATGTAATTGAAATTTAATTAATAATTTATACCCAAAACCATTTCGAATACTTTTTTGAGTTACACCAAAATTTAATGTTCTATTAGATTATAATATCAAAAGGGATATGTAAATAGAAATATATACCAGCAATAATCAATTAATAAATACAAGGACTATGTAATAAAAAACACTAATGCAATAAATATTTGACTATATTTTGAAATCCATATCATAAAAACAATCCCAATCATCCCTAATAATAATAAACCTATTTTAGAAACTACTATAATCGTGATTATATTTACCCAATAATAACCAAAATAATATAAAATCAATGATTTAATCTTCGTGGGAAGTCTATTTACTAATATGTAATACCAAATTCTTATTCTCCAAACCCGTAAAGATAAGGTCACACCAAAACTAGATGTTTTGAACAATGTTTTTACCAAGACCACCCTGGTAACTTGAATTTTTGTATAAATAGGTTGGTTATGTCTTTTTATTGTCTATATTTAATGTTCTAAAATATCATATCTCCATGCCTACCATCTCAACTAAAAGACCATCACAAGTAGAGACCATTCTTAATATCCAAACCCTATCCATTGTCTTGGGATGTGATATAATGTCACTTCCCTTATGTTACATTCCCTATAAAAAAATGGCCAAAAATAAATTCATAGTGTTTAGTAACATAAAGGAGAATTATTAACTCTTTATAAATATTAAACAACAACAAAAAGACACCACCAAAAGAGGACAAAAAAATAATGCATGAATAACCAAAAAATCAAAAAGTAAAAAATAATTTATCAATATATAATAAGAAATTTGTATAATGGAATATTTATACTAGATAAAAATATAAATTAACAAAAAGTAAGGAAATGTTCCCAAATGGAATGATTTCGTGCTCCACACATTAACTACTACAGAGCTACCAACTCCATCATAGTCCACAACAATAAAACAACCCTACTAGAATGTAAGAGGTACTCCCCTTACCTGTATCATAATGAATAATATATGTGTGTTGACCATGATACATATGAAATGGATGAGTATATTGTTTTGGTAGGTAATCTTTAAGGCTTACAATATACACCAAATATAATATAAAAAATAGGAAACTTTTATATAAAATGTGATGTGAAATATAAACATTGAGTAAGTAGTATAAATTTATATGCAGTGATGATAACTCACTCAATTATGGTATATAATTTCATGTATGTGTTTTTATTCAACATAAAAACACAATACATATCAGTTTAGTATAGTACCACTCAACATCATTCACTCACAATTGATAATATTCCCTCTAAACCCATACCATCACTTAGTAGTAAAATCGAAAGATTCCAAATTAACCACAAGAAATAGTATATTGTGAAGGGACCCTATAAATATATATAATCAAACACTCTAACAAAACTATGTTCCCATACAAAAAAAATTATTTTAATGAAATTAATCAATTAAATAATTTATCAAAAATAATGCTTGATATTCCTAAAATGTTTGTTTTTAAAACTAATAAAGAAGGTGTTATCCAAAAAAAATTCCCAAGAATCCAACTCAAAAAAATAAAATTAAATGATAATTTGGTTGGTTCATCAATGTGTAGAGTGGGAGATAATCCAATTACCTCGAATTAGGTCACCAAGATGAAATCCGGATGTGCCTTCAGAGATTCAGTCTTTTAAAACCCTCCTATGATGATCTATAAAAAAATCCAAAAAAATTAATTTCCTAAACCATATATATGGATATAAATATCGAGATATAGGGTTTCTCTCAAATAAAAATGAGAATATGAAAATGGTGAAGATGAAATAATGTCCTTAACTTCAATTTCCACGCATCATCACATGACGATATCTAGAAATTTGAATTCAAAAAAATATGGAATCTATAAAATTTAAAATAAAATGTCTAATGTATGATATACTAAGATAATATAGGATGAATTAGGGTCTAAAATGAACATATATGTTAAAAATAATTTTTTTTAAAACATTAAAAACACAGACATATTGGATTAACTATTAGGTAAATTGTTTGACAACAATGAAAATCAGAAATATATGGAACTAGATGAGGCCGCATAGGTATTACAAATCATGAACCAGTCATGTTCCTACCATGTTGTCCCTAATCAAACCAACATGGTAATATAGTAGAAAAGTATGGTTTTCCTAATCGTGCTTCCCCCAAAAGCCTCCAAAACATCCAGAAAATATATCGAACTTTTTAAAACTAATAGAAACCCTTTAATAACATATAATGAAACCATAAAACTAGCATATACTAATACTTAGAGTGATACATAGAAATGGGAATCTCACCCCATCCATCAGTACTTTACCTACACATGGACACTCAATAATTTTTAAACCCAAATGGTATGACACATTGCCATCTCCCACTTTCCCTCACACATTATGGATTTCCCTAAAATTGAATTTCTACCCCAATATCCTAAATAGAGGTAGATTGAAAATATATAGAGAAATATCATTGGTTTTTTTCCCAATATCAAATAAGATCACATTCTAAACCAATGGGTGGACACTCTTATACCACCTGATCCAACAACCAAACTCACCGTCCAATGAGTAAAACCCCATCAAAACGAGGCGGACATGCCAAAATCCATTACCATCACCCTATCAAATGATGATAACATCTATCCAAAAGAATCAATGTTGATTTAAATAAAATAATCTTAAAATTTCACTCATTCCAATACATACTACATGATAACTCACCAGTTGGACATTTTTCAAAACCTTAACACATATACCCATGAACTTTTATCATAGTCACTATCTTCCAGAATAATTACTCATAATTTATAATTCATATTCATTCCTCCACCTCATATTGTTAACTAAAAACGCATCTTTTTAACTTATATCTCATTTTTTAAAATTGATATGCTCTTACATAACTATTTAATTTATAATTCCTTCTTGTACATATTTTTCTAACAATATTTCTTTAAAAAATTTATTTTACAATACCTAATTTAAGTATCATGAATTAAGAAAATAATGTTATATATAATCACTAATATTTTCATAATGAGTATGCAAACAAAAAAGTCATACTCGGGAAATTTATACTAATGACAACCCTTCATGATTATCATACTGAGTTTGGGTACGATTTATATTATACACATCATATGATAATCGATTACCAATCAATCACTCTAGTCTATCGTACTAACAATATTTTTGTAATCAAATTAAATTTATATCAATTTAAATCATACAGAAACTTATAAAAATTATAATAAGTCTCGTTTCAATATATTTTTTATTTCCAAAAAATGTGATCATAATATAGGAAATATTTTAAATCAGAACCATGTCATTCATTTTGTGTTAATAAAAATGATGTCATGATTTTTTTATAATATGACCATTGGAGTTCTAGTTGTCTAAGTCATACAAAAAGTCTCTATGAAAATCCAACTATTGGAGGGAAATATGACCTTTATAAGGAGCTCCTATAAATGCCATAGCATTTTATCATTTAAATGTAGTGTGGAAAACGACATGGTATGAGAGATATGCTTAATTTTATATTGTTTTTTAGAACATTGATGTTTACACTGGTGAACTACTTGATCCATGTCCTTGTAATATTCGAGTTCATACATGATTGGGGTGGCAGTGATTGTTGTGATTAGGAACGAGGGATTCTGTGGCAAGGAATACATAGGATTCAATCACCTTATTAATTGATGTCTTGCAGGTATGGAAATAAAGAAGGTGATCATTTTATCATGGGATTACCTTGGTGTGGGTAAGACAGAGATTTTTAATATTCTAAATCAAGGGACCCTTTTCCTCGGTTATTTTATACCCTTATATTCGAGTTAAAAGTATTCAATATTCACTCAATTTTTTCATTTCCACTAAAATTTAAATACAATGTGAATTCCTTTATATATTAATTTTCCAATTTTTATTATATTTATTAAAAAAATTGATTAAAATTCTTTAGTATTACACCATTATTAAGTCTTTTGTGTTTAAATTTACATCATTTACCCAAATTATGATTCTATGTACTTTAAGGCATCATGATCAGTACGGTGACCTGTGAGATTATAATAATATCAGAGTCAACCAGATTATGATATCTTCATAACTGAACCCTAGGGTCTATGATAATTTTTTAAAATATAGGAGGTTTCGTGAATTCCATTAGTTCAATTTATTTTAAACTAAAATCAATTAAGGTTTAAAAATGTTTTTAAAACTACCATACAAACCTCTCATTTTTTACATCTACATGTACATTTCAATCCATCACATATCTAAATACAACTTCATTTTTATTAATGTCACCCCAAAATATTCCTTACATGATTCCCATCACTAAAGGAACTCACTAGTCTTGGATAATCACACTCTTAGGTTACCTTGAAATATCACACTTCAAGAGGCAATAACTTTTCCAATGTCTCAAATATCACATGGAAATTCATGTTCCAGGACACCCACTCTTGGGTTATCACCTATACATTACATGAATTATATGATGAATACACTATCCCCTCTCATAAAATCATCCATATCAAGAATCTATATAACATACTACCTCTTTGAGGGTTAAGACTCATCAATGAACATATAATGACATCATCATATAATGATATTTGTTTGAGTAAAAAAAAATTTATAGCATATAGTTCGGTATAATCCAATAGAGAAGTTCGGTTAGAAAACCCCATATTGGGTTTTTAATACATTATGTTAACAATCTGGCACCAACATCATTAATAACGATCCAATCACTAATGCATCCAATACATATATCGACCTTTTAAGGGTAATAATATATCCCATATATGTAGGTACTGTATCGAAATTACCCGAGAATATACCATAATGGGATACACCTGACCCATAATCATAAAGAAATAGAGTGGTATAGTATATTGTAATTACATAAGTAATATGTATATGACAAATACATATATTTTATTCTTCACACCATAAATATTTTAACACTATATAATCAGCGTAACTAATAACACACAAGAAAATTATTTTCATGTAAATTATATATACAAAAAATTATTCAACTACCTAGTATTACCAATTTTTCAATAATCCAAAATAATATTAAAAACATAAAATATACACATCATATAAGAATAAATATCCCAATAATAATATTTAAAACCAATAATATAAATCCAATACACCTAGAAATTTATAATTCCCACCAAAAAAGGTGTTCATGGTACACTCTCTAGGGGACCATCCCAATATCTAACACATCCTTAATCCCTATCTACCATACCCCAAACAGAAATTCTATGAAATGACACCATGATACCACATTCTAATGTCCCATAATCTGATACCACTAACTATAATCTCATCCTATAATACATCATAAGTGAAACGTCCCCAAATTACATTATTTACTATAAGGGTTTCACATTCTTACATTTCAAGTGTCATTTTTTATAGTTGCAAAGAATTAGTAAAAAGTCGAACATAAAAGAGTGTAAACATCAACTAAATATCCATTTTTTAATAAAAAAGTATTCTTAACTTGATAGTCCCATATAATTCATGAAACCCTTAAATCATACAACTAAAACATCTTCAATTTCAATATAGACATTATAATAGATGATACTCAATCATAGGCCTTGTAATTTTCTTGGAAATTTTGGATGATGATATAAATATCCTTGTAGGATATAAAATTATTGGAAACATATAAATCCATTTGAAATTCAGGAAATCCCATAACTTATTTTACATTTTTTCATAATACTATATTGATATGGAAATAATTATTTAATAACTCATGAAAAAAATTAATTCCTAATGCCTTCATTGAAATTTTATAAGAAATCAAAGAGGATTATGTCATAATTAATTAAATATAAGCCCTAAAAAACATTAATCTATAGAAGAACCTAAAAAAATCTAAATACAAAAAAAATATCTTGTTAAATAAAAATATTTCCATGAAAACCCATTTTCCATAATACATAAAATTGTTAGGAAGCATTGGGAATTATATATTCATCCTGGAATCACCTAAAATTGTAATTAAAATTTTATTTCCAGAGTATCTTATATCAACTAACTCTGTTGTATCATTTAATTAATTGACACCGTACTTATTATGTTAGTAATACCTTATATCATTTAATTTTTCTTCTTTATATAATGCATTTTAGGGATTTAACAGACCCACCTATAAAATAATGGGCATATTCCCATAAGTTTTTTGGTTTGTTCTGAATTCCCACATTCATTTACATTTCCATATTCTCGTATTTTAAATTAAATAAATTTAAAGTCTATAAAATTCCACCATACAGTAAAATAATTTTATTATAACATTCAGTTTTCATCATAATATCCAGACAATGTTCATTTCTACTGATAAGAAAAAAACATTCAGTTATCTCTTTATAATGGGATGAAATATCATTTTCTTTCGAAAACATTTAAAAAATAAAAATTCCAAAAACAAAGGGAAAAGTATATTATTTTAAAAAAGTAATATTGTATAATAATATTGACAATGAGGAATTAAAATGATGGTGTGAAAACTAATTTATTTTTTCATATTAATAAACACATTCTTTTATCACTTTGGTATAAAGAGCCGAAGTGACCCATTCTAACAAATTTTAAAAGTCTAATTCTTTAAAACATTATATTTTTTCATGCATAGATAAAAATTATTTGGAAATATTTTCATGATATTATAGAAATTTTGTAAACATAAATACATTTAATATAATATTTTTGAAAATATAGTTTTCAAATAAGGATTTAAGGAAAAACTATTCCAGCTATTGTAACTTATGAATTAAAGGCATATTAAAGTTTAAAATTTCAAAAAGGACTTGTAATACACGTAAATTTATGTAAATCAATGATAAAATACATCCATAACATTGTATATAAAAAACAATAAATAAAACATAAAGGGAAAATAACATAAGACTCAAAATAATTAAATTTATATGATAAATATCGTACATCATGTACTACTCACCATGTGCATTATTTAACTCCTTAATAATAATATTATATTAATTATGAACTTGAATATGAATTTTTTTTAGGATTATTACATCATAATATCAATTTTATTTCATTTTACTATGTATTAAATGTTTACAAAATAGAGTTATTAAATCTTATACTTGTTGAGGAAATTTATTTCATAATCCCAAATCAACAACTATAGGTTTACCAAGGTCAAAATGGATCATTATTCCATCATATAAAGAATATTTTTCATGAAATAATTATATTTTTTAAAAGTATAATACAATTTTATAATAATATAAGAATGGAATACATAAAAAAAAATCACATCTCTTTATAGAGGTGGTACCCCATACACACGCTTTAATGTTGTTATAATTTTCCAATTGATGAATGGGTATGAAGGTGTGTAATATATTTCCCTTAAATAATAATTTTAATATAATTAATATCATATATATTCATTAAATCTATCTTAATAACCATCCATATAAGGTGGGAATGAAAAAATTAACACGTCACTCGGTAGAGGTGGTGGTCCACACGTATGCACAAGCAATGATTTCATTTTATATAGGAAGCAAATTGAGAGAGAGAAGAAATTATAAATAAACCAAAAATAATTAAAGTACATGGAAGATCCAGATTTTATCATATCATTATGGTTATCACATAATTGAATGATATAGATGGGGAAATAAAATGAATGAATATTTTAAGAGTTATTGCACTTCATTAGAAAGAATCTTTTAGATTAAACCTTAAGCCTTATTTGTATGGAATTAAGAGAAGAATAAAATCCCAAGGAAGTGGATAATTAGTATTGGAATGAATTATTTTATTTATTTTTTCAATCTAAATGGCGCCTCTTGTGTGAGGAAGAGTGGAGAGGTGGTTCTGTTTTATGAGTGACCTGTGTAGAAATCATGTAAATACATAACATGTTAATATATAATTTCTATCTTACTCATTTTAAATGGATCATAACTATGTTATATTAAAATATAAAAAAAACTTTACATCAATATAAAATTGGAAAATAATTTCTTTGGAATTTTTATGTTTCATTTAAAAACAAATACATTATATTAGCCCCATGTTAACCCACTTTCCCCATAATCGTTGTAAACAACATTTCACACATTAAGAGACATGAGAGTAACAATATTAATTTAAAGTGTAAAATAAATATTTCAATCATTTTATCCTTGAAACAACCAATCCAATTGAATCAATATAGGATTTTTTTAATTTTATAATTAATTTAAAATGATTTTTAGGCATTGAATACCATTTAAGGACACCTATAGGACACTTCACATATATTGAATTGAAAGGAATAAGGATGCAAGTGGAATGATGATATAAAATCTTTATCCATCACATATAAACTATAATTATCCAATAAATTCATTAGTAAACATAATTAAAAAAAAATTCATTTTATTATTTTTAAAATCATTTATTTTATATTTCTACTACTTTCAAAAATGTTGTGTAGATGTTGCACAAGCGTTCAAGGAAATTATACTATATATAATAATTAAATATAAATTAATATCATAACATAATTATTCAAACTATAAATTTATAATCATTCATATATTATTGTTTACTTTTAAAATCAATTTAGGAATATTTAAATAGATATAGAGTCACATTATTTTTTTATAATGTAAAATAATAAAGTCTTCATAATCAATTCCATATGGAACAAAAATTTCATAATTTCAATTAAAAGATAATTTTTGTAATATTACACTGATCTGATTAAATAAGTTCAAGTGTTATGTTTATTTCGAGACCTTATACTCTAGTTATATCCTTAATTAACAATTTTTACTCGTTTTTGTGGTGATAAACATTTACCATGTTTATTATTAATTATGTCTAAAAAATTATCCTATTTAAAAAAAATTTACCTCCTAATTCAAAATATTAAATTAATTCTTTATTTTCAATTTTTATAAGTGTATGAAATTAATTATAATATCAGTGTTGAAAGTGAAAGAAAAAATATTTTTTTAGTAATGAATTTTAATAGATAAAAATATTTTTATCCCAAGTCGAGGATAATATTTATTAATATGTATTTTTTAGATTATTTTTACTAAATAGTTTATTATTATAATTTAAAAAATCAACAATAGTATGATACTTTTAAATTACTTGATTTGATAATAAAAAGATAGTTTTTGAAAAAATGGAATGTTTCAATATTCACTCGAAAATCAATTTATTAAGAAAAAATCCGAAAATTCAAAATAACACAATTATGACATGAATTTTTAAAAAATGATTTACATTTTCTCAAATGTAATTTTTTATTGTTTTGGAAAGTATTTATAATATTTTTCATAAAATGAAATAAAAACCATTTTGAAATATAATGTTCTCTCAGGCATAAAATGACTATTTTCATTACAAGCGTAAAAAATAATTTTGTTAATGTAAATTATTTAAATTGGATATGTAAACTCATTATTTCATTATAATCATTTATGAATAGAGATAAATTTAGTATATTAAGATATAAATACATTTCAAAAATGAAAACAGTTTTATGAAAATTTATCTTTTACCTTTAACATATATTACATTCATGTCCAACCACTAATAATCATTTTAGGATTTTTTATTTATATTTATTATATAAAATATATCTAAATAAATTTCATTAAATACTTATTGAAATTAAATATTTATTTATTAATTTCTAGGTCATAATAATTATATAATAATATATATTGGTACATTTAGGATCAATGTTGTGTATACCACATGCTATAAAAATATTATTTAAGAAAAATAAATTCTAAAATAATTTGGTGTTACATTCAATACACTTATATAAATTTAATAATTATAATTTAATCTCCCTTCCATCAAAAAATGGTTTAGAACATTTCCAAGGTGTTGAAGATAAATCATTCAATCGTGAAATGAAAACATAACTTAATAATTAAAATGCCTTTATTAAAAACCCAAATCATAAAAAAGAATAGAATAATATACACATTTTAAAAGTGGGAAAGAGAAATAGGTAGGCTACATCGAATAATGTATAATAAGGTATCAAAATAAAGAGAACATCAGATGGTTGTGAAAACATGGACATGGAAGACCAAATATTTAAGGGATAATGATATAATTTTATGAGAAGATAATAGACCATAAATTCATCCAAAACCATCATAAAATGATAAAATTTTCTTTTTAAAGATTATTTTCTATCATTAATTGATTATTTTACCATCAGGATACAGACCCTGACAAAATATACTTACATGATTTTTGTCCACTCCATAAGCATAATTTGAACCATTTTTTTCTTAGAGAAAATTTCTAAATTCTGACCAATATATATTACTCCATGATAGAAAAATTAAAAATTAAATTCTCATGAATAAATCCCTAAAATAAACATATTAGAGATCAAATTATAAAAAATGGATAAAAAAATTATTCTATGTATATTTAGAAATCATCCAAATCCAAAATGGATAGAAAATTTAAGATAATATCCAATATGAGGATATACTACATTAATATTCAATGCCTCTTAAATAACACCCAATGTTAAAATTCAATAATTTAATAAATAACTAACCTTAAGGATCCTTTAGATAATCCTTACAAAATTTTATAGCCAAAAAATCCTAAATATTGTTTCTCATATTCCTTCCGGATTAAATTATCATATATCTCCAAACAATATTTCAAACCCATAAATTCATAATAATGTCATATATTATTGAAAAAGATAACAATAACATTATTATAGATATGAAATAACAACTTAGAAAAAATATTTCCATTTCACATAATCTTATAATATTCCCAATATAGAGAACCTCAAAAATAGATTTATTCACTTAGTTTCCATATTACTTTTTATTCTTATAACTATTTATATGATAAAACATATTTTCCAAGAATATAAAATCTATTTTTCCATATCAACCATAATTGTGTCATCATAAAAGATCATATTTACTCAATATGTTATCAATATCATTAATAATATCTGTAAAAAATAATTAATCATACTTCCTCAAATTATCTTTTTACTCGAAACAAATACAAAACCCAATATTCTTATTAAAAATTTCTTCCTCAAAATATCATTATTTGTCTTCAAAACCAATCAAATAAAACCTAAAAAAGGAATATCTATTCCATTAAAATGATGATCAACCTTATACTATTTACCCTATAAAGGTATCTAAATTTCTAAAAATATCATCATCTATAACATCTAATCCTTTAATTTTATATAATCTTTTCCTTTGATACATACTATAATTCGACAAAAATATAATCAAAAAATTATTACATGGTTTTAAAAAACTATTTCTATTTATTACATTTTGTATATCATTTTCATTAAGAGTTTTATTTATTTAGGAAGAAGCCTTACAAAATAAAGTTTAAAATTCAACTCAATGTGTGTTATTTTGGAAAAAAAATGATTATAAAGTCTAGAGTTATATTTCATTCATAAAACACAGTAATAATTCATGTATAACATCTTTTATTCCAGTCATGGATTAAAAATAGTTCATAATCATTCTTTGGCCACATGAAAAAGATTATAAAATTTTATAATGGGAACAATTATCATTAAATAACCATTTTAATAGTCTGGAAATAAAATTCAATGACTAATATTTTTTAAAAGTTATAATAATAAATAATGGAGAAATAATAGTTGATGAAATAAATACTATTGAATCAAACCACTCACCTTTAGAAGACAATAAAAAAATATTTTAATTTTAAAATCATTTTTAAATTGTAAGCTGAATTTTTTTCATGAATACTGATTTGTAAGAATATATTAATCATATAAAAACATATGGAATAATACATTCATTGTGTTGTAGCCTAACATGATAATCTCATAATTCTCTTCAGAAGAACTAATATCAGTCAACTCCATCACATCATAGGCATAATTAACTCCATCCACATTAAATTAGTATTATATTACATTATTTATCTCTATCTCATTTCCTACTAAATTTGATGTATTTGACCAAACTACATTTCCTTTAATCCATATAGTCTCATATGTGTTTGGGTTCATTCCCAGTCCTAAATTTCATTAATAATCCTCGATCATCATGTTTTAAAATCAATATGTTAGAAAAATTCAATTTTCACCATACCTTAAAAAAATTGAAACATGAATGTTTCATTATAAAATCCATAAAATTTAAATTTCATCTCGTTAGAAAAACTGATTTCTTATGTGTAATTAAATGATAATAAATTTCATTTTCAATTGAAGACATTACAAAACTAAAAATTCCAAAAAACTAAAAGAAAAGTAAATTATTTTAAAACCCATGGAACATCTACATGAATAATTACAATCAATAATGGAAATGGAAATGATAAAATTTGTTCATGTTATTTTCATTAAAACATTCTTTCTGACATTGGTAAATAGAGTGAAATGTAACTCGTTATGAAAAAAATTAAATATATACGTTATTGACAGTTTTTATATAGTTAAGGATAGTAAAATATTACAATATAATGTCCATATAGAAAAATATTGAATTATTTAAATGAATAATTAAATTAAAGAAAATGATTTTGATCTGATATTTTAAAAACATGGTTTAAATGAAATCTTCCAGGGACTTTGGAACCTTTTGAATCAAAATGACATAAGGTAAGATAACTTCAAAAGGATATTTAATGCAAGTTAATTTTATAAAATTAATGTAAAAATGTCTTCCTATAAATGTATATATATATAATACAATGGAAAAAAGTGGTGAAATTAGAACAAGTCTTAATGAAATGAAATTAACATGAGAAATATCATACAAATCTAATAAACCTGTATAAATTATTTAATTTTCTAGTAAAAAATATCATTCTTATTCTTTATGATAAAATATTTTATTTTATATATTAACATGTATTATATATCAACTAAATGGATTTTCTTTATGTTTGATGTTCAAAGGATGTTCTGTTCATAATCGAAAAAGAACTGTGATTGGATGACCAAGATCAAAAGGTTCCATTTTTACATAATATAAAAATATTAATAATGAAATAATTATCATTTTCATACGTTAATTAAATTTATTGAATCTTTTTTCAATTTCATACACTGAAAATGAGTCCCACCTTTTCATGAATGTAGTAGTCCTCATGTACACGTGAACAATGCTATCATTTTCCAACGAGTAGGAAGATAAGATTGCATGTAATATATTATATTTATATATTCATAACTATTTAATTATTAATATATGTATTAATTAAATCCATCATAATAACTATCCTTGTGGGTCTATTTGTAAAAATGAAGAACATCGCTTTATAGAGGTTGTAGTCCACACATACAAAGAAATGATGATTTCATTTCAAATAGGTTGGAAAAGTGGATGGAAAAGGGTTGTGAAATCAATATGATAACATTTTATTATATTTAATATACCGATTTTTTAATATCCATATGGTTAGTATGTAATTGAATGAGATATAGTAATAAATAAACTGTATAACCTTACTAAGTGTTATACCTATTTTTTAGAAATCCACATATGGATTATACAATGAATATTAATAGGGTGGTTTTAAGAGAATAAAAGATTCCCTATGAATTGGAAAATTTATCTATTAAGGTATTGAGATAGATATTTACAATAATAAATGTCTCAGTAATTGTGAGTAATATTGGAGAGGTGGTCCTCATTTATAAGTGACAAGGGTGGTAAACATGAAAATATATGAAATATTAATATATAATATGATTCTAAATAATGTAAAATTGATATAAACAAAATTGTATTATAATATAATCGGTAGTAAAAATTATAATAAATAAATCATCTTTTGAAAATTTAGGTGTCATTTTAAAAAATATGTTTTGGTTTAAACCACTTGTTCACCATATTTTATTATAACCATTGTACTAAAAGTTTCCCACTTTAAGAGTCATTAATGTAATTTTAAAAATAAAAATTGGCACATACATAGAAAATTAATGATACCCAAGAATATTTACAATATTCTTGATTAAATATTTATTTTTTTATAAAATTTTAGGGATTACAAAATAATTTTTAAACATAACATACTATCTATGGTCATATTTGGGAATAATAACATATCCTGACTTTATAAGAATCAATATTATTATTTAATATGAATACAAAGTATTTCAAAAACAGATATAAGATATAATAATCTGATAAATTATATTATAACAATAATTATTGGATAATTTATTACATTTAATTTTTTCTGAAATGATTTATTTTATTTTTCAACTACTTGCATAAGCAACGAATCAATGTAGCATAAGCGTTCAAATAAATTATACTATCTCTAAAAATTAAAAAAATTTATAAATATTATTTATTAATAATCAAAATAAACATTTACAATAATATTTATCTAATTTTAATCTCTTTGAATCCATATTATATATATTAAGAGATATATATATATATATTGTATTTTTTAAAACTTAAAATAATATAAATGTCATATTCAATGTAAAACGACAAAAATATGAATTTTTTTATAAGAAAGGATGTTTAAAATCTATTTAAAGACATAAAATTAAATAAAGGTTCTTCTTGGTTTGATTTGGATACCTTATACCATAGATTTTACCTTAATTAACATGTTTTACTCATTACAATGTTGGTAATCATTTATCATGGCTAATATTCATTATGACTAAAAAAATTCAACTACTGGAAAATTTTATCAATATAACTTTTAATATAGTGTATGATTATTTTACATATTTCTTTTCTGTTTTTCCCCTTTTGATGGGCCTTGTATCAGGGTGTTTTGGGTGTAATTTGGGAAATTTTGGGAACTTTTTGGGTCGTATGGTTGGTGCATGGTTTTCCCAAACCATGTTTCTCTTTGAGAAAACATAATACCCAAAATAGTATGGGGGTTAATAATTATTTCATGGTTTTTCAAAACTATGAATCCACCCATGAGTAACATTTCACTCCATGTACTTAGTGTTCATGGTTATTTTTAAAATGTACCAAACTCCTATAAATCATTCTTTCATGAATTCGATTACATGGATATTTTTTTAAAATCACAATACCCACTACACCTCCATGATTCACCCTATTTTATCCCTAATATGTTTCATTTCTCCATTATGATTCTAAATAGTTAAAATATAATCCTAAAACATATTTTTTTAGATCCAAACCCTAGAGATAATGTTCAATATTGACAATTTATATGGATTTTCTCTCTTTTGGTTTCTTGAATATTATTTTTCTTCCTCCTTATTGAGTAATAGATCGTCATGTTATTGGTGGATATAATATAGAATTTGATGGATCATTATTTTCGGTTTCATTTTGTGATATCATTCACCTTCATTCATCATCCCCTTCAAAGTTGTGGTTACGGTTTTTATCCCTTAATTTAATGTTTGGTGGCTTCATAATTTATTTCCCTATAATAGAAATATTATATTCTTTGAAATATTTGATATTTTTTTCTCATTATTTAAAAACATGTATTTTAAATGATTTGATGTAATTTTTGAAAAGGGAATGGAGTTTTGGAAGAACTATAATTTCAATTGAATTAAATATGTTTGGTGGATTTAAAAAAAATGATGTCTTTATTTGAAAGTGGAATTGATGAAATGATTTCATGTGATTATTGAGAAAATTTCCTACTAATTAATGATGATATTAAATATATTAATTAATGATAACATATTTTATATATTTTCAATTTAAAAGACTTGTTAAAAACTAATTTTTTGCATGTGAACTAGGATTGATGAACTACATTGTAAAGATTTTTCCCCCTTGATTGATTTATTGTTTGATTTAAAGAAAAACATGTTATGCTAGGTATTTATGGATTATTTTGAAAATCATTCTAGGATTATGGATCCCTATAAATTGATTGACAATATCATCAATTACTAAACCATTTTCAGCATTATTTCCAATAATGGGATCCCCTATTGGGATGTGGATATATTTCCTATCATGTTAAACAATTATGGGGTGTTTATTCATGTTTGTACACATATATTATTTCTTACTGATTATTAAGATGTGTTGGGATCCTTTTTTTAAAAGGTTACATACTATAGGTCTTGTTACATGATTCAATGTTAAGTTTGTGTTTTGTTGATTTCATTCCATTTTATATTGAAAAATTTTATTCATGATGACTAACATATATATATATATATATATGTTATATATAAAATTTTAATTTAGGAATTATAATATAAATATTATAATGTTTTCATTTCAATTTTTTTTTGAAAATATGTAAGTAAAATTCCATTCATTGTTTTATTAAAATTAAATGTAGATTTTGATTAATTAGTATGGAAATGATTATAGAACATTTGGAGAGACCCTACAAATTTATTTCTCTCAAAAACTAAATTTTTCTTTAGGTTTCCATAGATTATGTTATTTCGAGTCTATGGAATGGGAATGTTCCACTTGGGAGGGTATGATGGGATTTATTTCTGGGAATTAAGAGTGATGATGCAGACTAGTTAAGCATTGGTCTACATGATACAGAGGGTTTATAATATTGTTTTTGATATGATTTTTCCTTTATTATGTGATGTAAATTTCTCATGTTTTATTTGGTGTAATGTATCCTTGAGGAGTGTTGTAATAATAAATTATATCATTTATCTAACAATTTTCTTTGGAAAAAATAATTCCCTCAATAAATTAGTATGAAGTAAAATTCTATTCCCCAAACCCTAGGGATTAAGAATTATCTTTGTATAGTTTAATATTTGGTTTAGGTATCAATATACTATGGTATCTATTTTGTTTTATAAAAAAGATTTATCAAATGTGTAGGTTGTGCATCATTCCAAAATTTTGATCTATAGTTTGGATTTTCTGGTATAAATGAAGTAGGATTATTTTGAATTGGGAGGTCATTATGAGTGGTTTCATATCTAAATATCATCATAATGATCATGAAGTAATCATTCATGTTTAAGAAAAGAATATTTGGGGAAACCTCTGATCTAATTTTTATTACCCCATCCTTTTATTAAAGTATATTGAAAATCCCAATGATGATAAATTTTAAGGGAATTGATGTAATTGTGACTCTTTTTTTGAGTTTTTTCTCAATGTATCCTTGTTGATGTTTCAATTTAATATTGGATTTTTTAGCATTATACCTCTATGATGACATCTAGATTGGCCATAGAAGGATGCTTCTTGTGAACCCAACAATGAAAAGCCTAAAATGGATTACAATATTGTTGAGATATTGGAGAATTATATCCATTATTTGTGACAAGTACATACACCCATTCCCATTCATGTTTCAATAGTGGAACCATGATGGTATGAATCATGGATTCATGCTCAAGAAACTCATCATAAAAACAAACCATATTAATAAGGATATAATTATCCCCAAGAGTTTTAGGATTGGTAAATAAAGGTATAAGTTATTTTTGAGTTCTTGAAAATTCCTAATTATATTAAAGTTAAATTTACTACATTCATTCTTGAGGTACCTAGCATGTGATGCTGGGATTTGATATAGGATTGTGAAGAAGCATGACGTCTTAGAGTGGAATAATATTAAATAATTTTTCACTAATAATTTTTATCTATATTATATGGTATTTGGTGAAATATATAGAGCTTCTTAGTCTTCAGTAAGGCGACAAGACCGTGCCACAGTATATGAATTGTTTTATTGAGATTTTCATTTTTATCCTATAGTTTTGAATAATGAGAAACTAGTTGATTGATGGTTTGTTATTGATCTTTTTAATGACATCTGATCTATTTTTTTCATGATGAATCTCACTTATTTTTTTAATGTAGAAGATGGAGTATGGATGGCTTCACTTGACCGAGCTAGTATGTCAGGATTTGGGGGAGCTCATTTTTCTCCAAGAAGATGTTTTGTTGGTTCCTTTATATAAATAGAAATATTTGTGATTATCATGGTATTCCTAAAAAATTGGAATATTTTATACCACCTGAACTTCATGGATCATTCCCTTTGAATTTCTTTTAGTGTGGAAATGATAGTCATTAAAAATGGTTGGCACTAAGTAACCAAAAACCCATACATTGTGCTGATGCTTGTGTAACTAATAAAAAATCTTTTATGTAATTTATACTCAAGACAGTGGAATGATATCATCAGAACCTAAATGTTATATTATCTAGTTAAATGCTTCAATAACTAATGGGTCCTATCAATAGGAATTCATAATTGACATTCATTTCATATTTGGGGACTCTTCAAAGTAATATTAATATATTCTAGAGATACTGATATGTAACATTAATAAATATTCATCTTAAGTGAATTATTAATTATATATTAGTTCATAAAAAACCATTATATCTACACATATATTGAATCTACCAAATCATCTGGCATAAATGTTTTCTAAGGTGATGGAAATTCTTATTTTCCTATGAATGATGAGGGAGAAGGGTCTTTAGTGACCTACTTATATTTTCTCATTATCATATATTAAGAGCACCTAAAATTTTCTAGTTCTCAACATGAATCAACTTGTGAGAAATTTTGACAGGATTAACAAATTTCACATAAGACATAAATTGGAAGTTACCTATAGTGAATTTCGTATACTATTATAGATGGGGTGTGACTTGATTTATAGGATGAATTAGACTAGAGGTCGAGTATATTTGGACACCCTTTTTGGAGTTGTGCTTGTTAATATCCTTATTTCCTTTATACATGGGTAGATTATCCTTTAGTGATAATATTCCTCCAATTTTAATTGATAATATATATTTTTTCACTTGATTTATCTATATTTTCATTGGTAATATTGGTTGAGTTTTATATTTATTTAGTACATATTACTCTCATAGTGTATACTCTTTTTTAACATATAGAACTAGTGTATTTATAAAAGTCAAAATATCATTTTGAAGGTATTATTGGTTAATATTGCATATTCATGAGATGTTCACATTTGGAGTAAACTATTCTCTTTGAAAAAAATTGATAGAACACTTCTATTATATGTTAATTACTCGAATACCAATCGAGTTATGTTAATGAAATAATACTCAATTCCACGAAGTGATGATATGTATGACTAGTTGAATAGAGAAAAGTGTTTCTTGAATATTTATCATTTATCTAGTTATTTTCAGTTCAGAATATATGAGTAGTACATTAATAATATTTCCATTTAGGATTTTTATGAGCATTATGAGTATCTTGTTATGCCTTTTGGTACGACCAATGCTTCTGAAATTTTTATGGCTATGATGAGAAATATATTAACAAGTACCTTTGTATGATAATTGTAAGGACCCAACCTCAAACCATTACTTAATCAATAATTAAATGAATAACTCACATTGAGGATCTTTTCATGTTTAGTGTATTAGAGAGTTAAGATATAACTATTACATTATATCTCAAAAATTACAAAGTAGACAATTCTAATGAGTTTCCATTTTTTCATAAAATAAAAACTCGTAAAAAATACCTATCAAGTTCCATGTTCTAGAAAACATGACTTTTCCTTGATCCCATCCTTGACATTATTCCACATTATATCCTGTGAAAATACATTCAAATATATGGGATGAGCATAAAAATATCAGTAAGGGATACACAATGAAGGAAAACTGTTATTTATTCATAATAAGAAGTAAACCATGAATAATTTAGCATAAGTAATAATTTTCACCATTATGATGTTGTAAATACTCTTCACTTAATAAAATATCATTTTGTTCCCTTTTGTATCCAAAGGATTACCATAAACGCATATAAAGAACACATAACATATAAAGGTAACTTGGGATATAAACATACTTAAATGGAATAACCATACTATCAACTTCCACACATATCACTAAATGGAAAATCAATAAGGACAACTTCCATACCCAATGCATTGAAGGTTACAATGTAACCACCCATCCTAGTTTATCACGACACCACCCGTCTTTTGGTTTATCACGTAACCACCCGTCAAATGTCCAAGCACCATTATAAAATCATAACAAATAAAATATTGAAAATATAAAAAGTTCACTATTAATATTTAATTTGAAATAAAAATTAATAATTTCAAGATATTGAAATAATAAATCTATTACAAAAACCTTTTTCAATACCAAAACACCCAAAAACTGAATAAGGTATTTCTTTTTCATTTTAGAATACATTATGACTTATATAGGAAGCCAAATAATAGTTACAGCGGTGAAGAGGCCATTATCGCCCCAAACGTTAAAAATATTCCTTTTATAGTTTAATAAAATGCTTCATAGAAAAAATATTCCATTTAAATTAAAGAAAAAGTCAAAGGGATTTATTATACACCATATAAAAGAAGGTTGTGTATAAAACAAAATATTCCTCAAAGAAAGGAGATTGAGACGAAGTCCCTTAAAAGATCATTTTGTAAATAAAATAGATTGATTTTGTGTATTCAATATAATAATAGATAAAAAAAGTATAAATACATGAAAAAATATTAAAATTGATTTCACACATAATCAAAGAACGACATAACTAAGAAAGATAAGGTCAACCCAAAGAATGGGGATTGGGTTAAGAAGTTCCCTTACCCCGTGTCCGACTTGACCCGTTCATTCATTAACATACTAAATAATAATCTTAATTTAATTTCTAATTTCTTACAAACCATTTTCATGTATATTATTCCTTTTATATCACTTATTAAAATTTTATAAAAATTATATAATCATTTAAGTTAATAATGGTTTTTTTGTTGATATATTGTACTTGAGTCAAAAATGAACACCTTATAATTACAAGTTGTCCATGTGGTCGAGAGTCCATTGTCTATAGAATTTTATTAATGAATTAGATACCATATATAGCTTATATATATTATATATATATATGTGTGTGTGTATTTATAACTGTATATTACTATTTGAGGTAAGAAATGAAATGCACCATTCATGGAGATGATAAGCCGTACGTATGCATGAATGCTACTTTCATTTCTATTTCATTTTTAATAGATTAAAAACATAATGATAAATAGGTATATTATAATTCCAGTATAATATCATATATAATATCATTAACTCCATCCTTCATACGTCCCACATATGGCATGAATGAGTCATATCACATTGTGAGGGCGGTAGTCTGCACTGCCATAAGTGAAATTATTGTGTTTACCCATAATGGAAATCAAAAAGGTATGCTATAAATGAAAAATACAGAAGAATAAACAAATTAAACATAATATATATCATATATAAAAATAGTTCCATCATAATGACCCCCATAAGAGTAGGTAAGCGATAATTGAACAATCATCATTTCGTGAGGCGTTATTTTACCATCAACAAAAACATTATGTTATTTACCCATTAAATAGAGGTGTGTGTAAATATGGTTTTATGACTTATCATAAAGAAATCCTAATTTATTGAGGAAATTGGTTTTCATTGAAAATAATGGAATAAAAATCATTTTGGGGTTGGATAAGTAAAATAAACGAAAAGAATTTAAGATAAATTGTTACCTTTAATTAAGGTAACTCCCTTTGGATTGAACCAAAAGGACTTCTTGAAGTGTCTTATGCCTAAGGTAAGGCTTCTACGAAAAAGATAGGGATGTAGAACAATTTATTGCGTAGATTTTGGATAAGAAAAGGGGCTTTATAAATGTTAGGAATGGGATAGAAGTGAGGGGTTTTTATAAGAGAGAGGAGGAGCTCTTTAGGAATGTTTGAAAATGTAATTTTATTATAAATTTATCTTCAGTTTGAGAAGGTCCAAAACTGATTAAAGTATAAGATATGATGAATTATAGTCTAAATAAAATAATCCAATAATAATTGAACATTTTTTGGATATTATTTTAATCATTATAATATTATTTATTTAAATCATTTATTAATGAGGTAAACAATGCATCATTATTGTGTCAAAAATAATTTTTTTTGATGTCTAAAAATTATAAAAAAACCATAATGTAGTAAATAATTTTAGATTTACAAAGAATTATTATATTATAAAATATAACATATATAACCCCATTGAAAAAATGATTTACTAAAAGATATTATTTTTTGTCATTTTTCCTTTACTTTATGTAAATTAATATAAAGTTCCATTATCACTCATAAGTGGCTCCATGGGGTCCCAAAATCGTCCCAAGGATGATAATGATCAGACATGACTCATATAATAAGTTTAGGACAAGTGTTATGGTAATTTTGTATTATTTTAATTTTTTTCACAATGAATTACCCAATTTAACTTTAACCGCGGTAAATAAAATTCAAATGTTAGTATTCACCAAAAATTATTTTTATCTTATTGAAAAAAATTTTACTTACTAATAACAACCATGTATGTTTTATTTTCTAAATTAAAATAATTGAAGCCGTCAAATATTATTTAGAAGAAAAATTCAGTTTTTTATCTACTACTTAGTGCTTTAACTATTCATCAACAATTGATGTTTTTTCAGAAAAATACCAAAAAATCAGCCTAAGCTATATTTGATATTCAAAATTAAAATATGATGTATAATTTAACAAATTCCAAACATAAAATTTGGATTAATTATTTTAAAATTGATTCTCATTGTCAAAACAAAAAAGTATGTATTTAAGAAATAATAACTATCAAAATATTGACACATGTTTATGTCCAATTTCAAAGTGAAATTAATTCCAATAACCAACATTGCATTAAATTGTAAAAAAATCTAATTGAACTTTAAAACTAATTAAAAATATAATATAACCATATAAATAAATTTAATTAAAAGGCGGTTTTGAATTAAAATAAGTATTTTTCATAATTCATCAAAAAAATAATTTTATCAGAAAAATACCAAAATTTTACCCAAAGTAAATTTTGATGTCCTGATTCTAAATAAGAACATTATTTGTTCAAATAGAACATATGAAAGTGACCAAAACTATATTTAATTAGTGTTTTCCATCAAAAGGTGGTAAATCAATCTTTTAAAGTAAATTATGCTTAAAATTATATTCAGTCATATTTTAAGTCTCTAAAATTTTCTATGGATAAATGTAAAACCTTTTAACAAACATGTATAATCATATTTTAGTTAGTTATATTTATTACCTTCGTTAAAATAGCATGTTTTTAACTACCATTTAAAATAATAATACTATATTATTATTTTCAGTACGACCCAATGTTGAGTGCAACATCAGATTTCAAAGAAAGCCGTTGTTGTGTATCAGGTTTGCCGTCGAACATAGCATCGCCTTTAAGGTAAAATTAATATCTAATTAATTAATATTAATAAATATGAAAATGTTATATTAGATTTTAACTTGGATGTTACATCCTTCCCCCCTTTTGGAAATTTCATCCACGCAATTTTAAAATTGGGATTTGAAACTTCATTAAATGTTCCAAATCAGAAAAAGGGTAAACAAAACTTTAACATTAAAAGAAAAAATTAGAAATAAAAAGGTCACACTACTAGAAAAACAACCTATACCCACGGTTCAAAACCGTGGGTATAGCCCCCAAAACCGTGGGTATAGGTTATACCCACGGTTTTGGGAACCGTGGGATGGAAAGGTGTCAGTATAGGTCCCTAGCCTATAACCACGATTTTCCAAAACAGTGAGTATAGGTGTTCTGCCACCGTGTCAACGAAACATACTCAATTTCCATGGTGTCAAAGGTTTTTCCCCACGGTTTCAAAACCGTGGGTATAGGTCCTAAAATAATGCGGCCTGCGGGTTTCGAACCACAACCTCTCTGCTGCAGAAGAAGCACCTAACCACTACCCCAAAACCATTTTTATGTAAATATTTATTTATTTAGTTAAATATAGTTATATAAACCATGGGTATAGAGGGAAGAACCGTGGGTATAGGACTCTCGCAAAAAAAAATTCCTTCGCGCAGAATTTTTTTTTTCCCGCGCACACATCGGGAACCTATACCCACGGTTTTTCATAACCATGGGTATAGGTATTTTAACCCTAACCTATCCCCACAGTTTTCCCCAAAACCGTGGGGATAGGTACCCCTATATCCACGTTTTTTGAAAACTGTGGGGAGAGGTGATTTTTCAGGACCTATCGCCATGGTTTTGGAAAACCGTGGGGATAGACCCCCATATACCCACAGTTCATAAAAACCGCGGGTACAGGTCTTGAGAATTGACCTATGCCCATGGTTTTCAAAAACCGTGGGTATAGGGGTATATATACCCACAGTTTTGGGGAAAACTGTGGGGATATGTCCATTTTCCACGAGTGTCACTCAAGATAACACATACAAATATTCCTTGAAAACATGTATATGGAGGAGAAAATAATTGTCATGTTCTGATGGAGAGTGATAAAAAACATAATTAAAAGAATGTTAACTACCATAAAATCACAAACTAGTGATGGGTTAAAGAGTCTTTAATTACCCAGTAGGAAATGTTAATAGAAAACATTTTTGTTTCAAGTTAATTTTCATAAATTTTAGTAATTTATTAATGTTATTAACTTAAAACATGAGGAAACATACTTACTTTTCATTTATACTTTCATCCTTTACTAAATTCCTACCACAAACTCATTTTTCCTCCAAACGACGAGTATTTATGACGACATGGTCACACCTGAAGCGCTAGAATCAACTTCTTGAGAATCACAAAATCCATGAAATAATAACTCTATATTTCCCATCTCTTTATATATTAAACAAAACCAAAACGGTTAGTAAAAGATAATATAATCCCAAAAAAATCCTTTATAAAAACAAATTCTTCTCTAAATCTCTAAAATTCGACAAATAGTACCCAATGTTCTACAAAGACAATTCAATAAGCAATTGTCCTTAAAATCCTTCAATATAATCCAAACTAATTTTGAAATCCAAAATAGAGAATAATTTAATCACATAGTCTTCCATAGTAAATCATAACATTTATCTCCACATAACATCCACTACTCTTAAGGTCTCATACTAATGAGTAATTAACCTATTCAATTATTCTTTATAAAAGGATAATCATTTCCATAAATAACCTAAAAATCTTATAAATCCACAATAAAAACATATATTTTTCCAAAATAAAATTCCACCATTACTCCTCAATTGATTTCCCTAAGTATTCTATATTCCATAGGCATTTAGTGTTTCCCCAATATAGAGAACATCTTCTAAAATAACCTTTATCACTAAATCACCAAATAATTTTCTTATACTAATTATATCCATTTAATAAAACATACGTATCCAAATTCAACATATTATTTATCCGAAAAATTATTTATCTAAAAATAATAGGTCATACAATCCAAGGACATAATATAGTCCTGTGGTAGGAAATAAATCTCAATCACACATTGGTTGTGGGTTTGATTTTGGCGGCTTTGTCTGATGCAATAGGTCGTCACATAGTCTATGTGTTGTCTCTTTTTTCAAAAATTTTATAATATTATAGCATTCCCAAAAATGAGATAAATACCTCAAAAATAACCATAACATATTTTTACCAAAAATTTTATCTCATTCCTAGCAATTTCATCTCAAAAGTAATAACATGTAACTACATCAAATTCAAGGATCATATAAACCCAAATTATTCTTTATAACTATATCCACAAAATAAAAGATAGTTATTCCTTTATTAAAATTCCCATATATCAAACATCAGGGTCACACATACTGGAAAATGTCTTCCAATGTAATCCTATCATCAAAAGAGCCTTTATAATTTTTAGAATTTCATCATCCTAAAACCTACCATTAATATTGAATCCCTTATATGTTGACTCATTACTCATTCAAGATTCTTCATGATAAGTTAACCATTCTTTTCCATATAATTCTGAAATAATTCTTTCCTACAAAGACAATCATGAATCATATTCTATGATTCAATAATGTCAAAACATCAGTTAATAAATAATATATACCTTTCATTAGTAATTGTTAGTTTCCTCATAGACAATTAGAATGGGAAAATTTATTGGTAGACATGTACTTGTACGGTCCAAGTTATCCCATTCCTGAACCTTCTTCGTAGGATATCTGTTTGTATAATGACCATGCACACCACATTTTAATCATTAAATTGATCCCTTAGAAAAAACATATTTCTCTTTCCTAGAGTCTAATGGGTTCTTCCTTTTACATGGATGGTTGTTTCTTTATGACCTTCATTTCCAAATCTATAGCATCTTCCCATCCCTTTGAAGCCTTTTCCGAGGTGTTTCGTTCCACATTGTTGACAATTTTTTTTTGAATATACATACCTTAATGATTATTACCTGAACTTTAGTATGGACTTTTTATTCTCTTATATGATGCCTTATAAAAATTACCAAGGTTCGGCTGCTCAATTAGGTTTATAGATAGTTGGATGAGAGTGAACAAAAGATTTATCAATGCATCTCTCATTTCATTCGGTTGTTCATTCATAAAATCATCACAGTTTTCATCACATCCACTGTTACTTTGGAGCCTGATAGATCCATCCATTTTCTAAAACCAAAATGGTCAGTGTATGTATATTAGTAAAATCATCATATAATATCTTATGAGGAGGGTAAATACTAAGATAGATTTATTCATGTTATCTTAAACTCATTCTATTAATCTAAAATAACTATGACTCTTTCGAATTTTCTTACCATTATGGTTATGCCACTGATACTTAAATAAAACCCTAACCTCTTAAGTTATCTAAAATGACCTCAGATTCAAACACTAACGACCCGTACCTAAAACATAACTTAATATTAAAATAAATGAAAAATTTACATTGAGGATATTTTTAGGTTTATATTTTTAGAGATTTAGACCATAACTATTAAATTATATCTCAAAAATTACAAAGTAAAAAATTCTACTTAGTTCCCATTTTTTTCATAAAATAGTGACTCTTAAAAAAACCATGTTTACTTCTCTATTTTAGACAACATGACTTTTCCTTGATCCTATCTTTGACCCTATTCCACTTTATATCCTGTGAAAATACTTTAAAAAATTTGATATGAGCATAAAAAGCTCAGTAAGGGATACACAAGGAAACAAAACTGTTAGTTTCTCTAAACTACAAGTTAACCATGAATACTTTATCAAGAGTATTACATGTCACCTTTATGAAGTAGTAAATACTCTTAACTGAATAAAAGATCATTACATACCCTTATATAACCAAAATATTACCATAAACCCATATAAAGAACACATAACATATAAAGGTAACTTGGGACATAAACATACTAAAATGGAATAATCATACAGTCGACTTCCACACATATCACTAAATAGAATAGCCATACGGCTGACTCCCATACCCAATGCATTGGAGGTTATAACATAACCACCCCACTTGTTTTATCATGACAACACTCATCATTTAGTTTATCACGTAACCACCTGTAAAATGTACAACTACCATTATAAAATCCTAACACATAAAATATTTCAAATATTAATATTTCACTAATAACATTAAATTTTCAATCACAAGAAATAATTTCAAGATAGTGAAATAATATATCCATTTCAAAAACCATTTTCAATATAAAAACACCCAAAAACAGAATAAGGGATTTCTTTTTCATTTTAGAAAACATTATTACTTATAGAGGAAGCCAAATAACGATTACAACGGCTGAGATGTCATTGTCATGGAAAATGTTAAAAACATTACTTTTGTCATTTAGTAAAATGCTTCGTAGAAAATATATTCCCTTTGAATGAAAGTAAAACTCAAATGGTTTTGTTATACACCATATAAAAGAAAGTCATGTGTAAAACAACATTTTCCTCAATGAAAGGAGTTTGAGACGAAGTACCTTTCAAAGATCATTTTGTAAATAAAATAGATTGATTATGTGTATTCAAAACAAGAAAACATAACAAAATTATAAATACATCATAAGATATAAAAATTCATTTCACCCATAATTAAAGAACGACATAAATAAGACATGTAAGATCACCCCAAAGAATGAGAATTGGGTTAAGAAGTTCCCTTATCTCATGTCTAACATGACTCGTTCGTTCTTTAATTTCATAAAAAATAAGAATAAGATAATTTCTACTTGCTTAAGAACATTTTTTAAGTTTATCCTTCCTTTTATATCACTTATTACCAAGTAATAAACAATATGTAATAATTTAATTTAATAATGGTCTTTTTGTTGATATTTGGTACTTGAGTCAAAAATGAACACCTTATAATTACAAGTTGTCCATGTGGTAGAGAGTCCATTATCTCCAGAATTTTATTAATGATTTAGATTCCATATATATCTTATATATCTAGTATATATATATTTTTTTATTTATAGGTGTACATAACTTTTGGAGGTATGAAATAAAATGCACCGTTCATGGAGATGGTAATTCGTACGTACGCATGAACGCTACTTTCATTCCAATTTCGTATTTAATAGAATGAAAACATAATTATACACAGGTATATTATAATTAATGTGTAATTTCATTTATAATATCATTAACTACATCCTTTATAAGTCCCATGTATTGCATGAACAATTCATATAACATTGTGGGGCCGGTAGTCCGCACTTTCTCATATGAAATTATGGCGTTTACCCATAATGGAAACCAAAAAGGTATGATATAAAGGAAAAATATAGAATCATAAAGAGAACATAAACATAATATATATCATATATAAATATATTTCCATCATAATGGCCCCCCAAAGAGGCGGTATAAGATAATTGATCAATCGTCGCTTCTTGAGGCATTATTTTTTCATCCACAGAAACAATATGTTCTTTACCCATAATATGAATGTGTGTGTAAGTTTAGTTTGAATAATTCTCATAAGAAATCCTAGTATATTTATGATACTGGTGATTAAATAAAATAAAATGATAAAAAGTGTTTATGGGTTGGAGAAGTAAAATAAAATAAATGAATTTAAGAGAAACAGTTACCTTTAATTCAAGTTACTCCATATGGTTTGGAACAAAAGGGCTTATTTAAGTGCCTTTTCACTAAGGTAAGGCTTCTAAGATGAGGAAAGGGATGTATGGTGATTAATTGGGTAGCTTTTGGACGTTACAAGGGTCTTGATAAGTGTTTGGAATGGGTAAGAAGTGATGTATTTTTATAAGGGGTGGAGGGACTCTTTAGGAATGTTTGAAATGTAATTTTATTATAAACATATATTCACTTTCAAAAATTACAAAACTCATTAAATTCTAATTTAATATGAATCATGGTCGAAATAAAATCATCCAATAAGAATTGGACATGTTTTGGATGTTATATTAATCATTATAATCTTATTTATTTAAATCATTTTTTTGAGGTAAACACTGCCTCATTATTGTGTTATAAATAATTTAATTTATTTGATTTCAGAAAATAAAAAAACTATAATGTAGTTAATATTTTTATATTTCCAAATAATATTTATTTTCAAAAAGATAACTTATAAAACCTCATGTAAAAATTTATTTACTAAAAGATATTTGTTTATGTCATATTTGCCTTTAATTTAAGTAAATTAAAATAAAGTGTCATTATCACTCATAAGTGGCTCCATGGGGTACCAAAATAGACCCAAGGATGCTCATTGTCAGCCATGACCTATACAATAAAGTTAGGACTAGTGTTATTGTAATTGTTTATTATTATAATATTCTTTTTACATTGAATTTCCCTATTTACCATTAACCATGGTAAATAAAAGTCAAAAGTTACTATTCACCAAAAATTATTTTCATCTTATTGAACCATAAATTACTTACTAATAACAACCATGTATGTCAGATTTTATAAATTCAATTCCCAGAAGTAGTAAAATTTCATTTAAATGAATAAGTCAGTTTTCTAACTATTACTTAGTGGATCAACGTTTCATCAAAAATTGAAGTTTTTCAGAAAAATACCAAAAATTCATCCTAACCTATATTTGATATTCCAAATTCAAAAATGATGTCTATTTTACCACATTGAAAACATAGAAGTTGGATTAATTAATTTAAAATTAATTCTCGTTCTCAAAAAAGCGTGTTTTAAAGAAATAATAACCATTAAAATATTGGCACATGTTTATGTCCAATTTCAATGTGAAATTAATTCCAATGACCAACATTGGATTAAATGGTAAAATATAATCTAATTAAAATTTAAAACCAATTAAAAAGATAATCTAACCATATAAATAAATTAGGATAAAAGGCAGTTTTGAATTAAAATACAGTATTTTTCACAATTCACCAAAAAAATGAATTTTATCAGAAAAATACCAAAAAATTTACCCAAAGTAATATTTTATGTCCTGATTCTAAAGAAGAAATTTATTTGGTTGAACAGAACATATAAAAGTGGCCAAAACTAGATTTCAAGAGGTTTCTCCATTAAAAGGTGTTAAATCAACCTTTTAAAGTAAATTATGTTTAAAATTAGATTTAGTCACATTTTAAGCCTCTATATTTTGTTAGATTAATGTAAAAAATTTTAACAAAAATGTATAATAATATTGTAGTTAGTTCTATTTATTCGAGCCATTACAACATATAGTAATTAACTACCATTTAAAAATAGTAATTTTATATTATTATTTTTCAGTATGACCCAACGTTGTGTGCAACGTAAGATATCAATGAAACCTGATGTTCTGTATTGGGTACGCCATTGAACATTGCATCCCATTTAAGGTAAAATTAATATTTAATTCATAAATATTAATAAATATGAAAATATTATATTATTTATTTAAATAGGATGTTACAATAATAGAAATATTTTTGAACTACATTGGGGTTTTATTTATATTTTTGAGGACCATGTGTGTTATCTAAGAGGTGTTCTATAAATCTTGATGGATAAAAAATATTACACAATGCATTTGAAATTTAATTTCTATATTCAGGAAGTTATGTTCATGGGAAATTTCACCTTGAAACGTGCAATTTAATAGGATCCTAGGATGGTTAATGTTGTTATGGAATGGGAGAAACCATGAAATTTCATCGAGAATCAACGATTATTTGGTTTCATGGGGTATTACCCTAGATTCATTATTGACATTTTAATGTTGGCTTCTCCGATGACCACTCTCACTCGAAAGTTAATGAAGTTATTATGGGTTGAAAAAATTTCATGTTATTTTTATGAGGTTAATAATATTATTAATATTATTCTAATTTTGAATATTATAGTGTATTGGATAGAATATGTTGTCATTTCTGATGCATCAAGGTTGGGTTTGGGTATCATTATTATATTAGTTAAATAGGTGGTAACCTATAGCTCTAGAAAATTTAGGATATATGAAAATTATTATCATATATCATCCTAATTTTTTAAAAAATAATGATAATTTTTGATATCTTACATGATACACTACATTGAGTTTAAACTAATTAGAGAATCTTATTATTTAAATGTATCCATTATAACCTATCCATTAATTTTATGGGAATGAATTGTATTAATGATATTATGAAAAATATAATTTTCTTAATAATTGGTATTTTTTTAACATATCCATATTAAATATGTACTGGTTGTTTATAAAATGGATTCTATTTGATTTATAGTAAATCCATTTTATTCATCTAAAACATATTTTCTTCAAAAAAATAACATTCATTCATTTTTATTTATATATAAAATAAATAATTTTAGGCACATTTAGAATTTTTTTGATAAAATAAACTTGATTTTTTAAATCAACACATACAAAATAACTCCATGGTGAAATATTTGAAATTCTTGAGAAATGTTAATTTTTTGGTTACTAGAAAAAAATACATTTGTTTATAAAATGCATTTTCTATTGTGATATATTCAACAGATAATTTATGATATAAAATTCATTAATCATATACAATGACTAAATTATGGTATTATAATTTAAATATTGTACAAAATTAATTCAGAAATTGTAAATCATAATTTATTTCATGATAAATATATAAATAATTTTCAGTGTGGACGCCGTTCTTGTACAACATTGGAAAATTAAAATTTGTTTTCATATTGAAAATATTTTTGTGATAAAAATTACATTCATTACATTTTTATTAATTATATTTTATACAGGATTATTTTTACTGATATTTTATTATTATAAATTTATATAATATGCATATTATCCAAATGAATGTGAATTTCTTAGGAAAGGCATGAAAAGTCATATTAATAAATTAAAGAAGTAGTCTTGACATGGATATGAGAAAATATATATATTTAATGAATCTAAAATATGATATGGAACATAATTAATTTATTTCTATTATAATAATTTATTTATATCTCTTTTGTATGAAATAATAACCTTTATTTCTTATAAAACATTGATTCAGTTCTTGTAAGATGAAAAGATATATCAAAAAAGGATTTTAATTAAAATTATAAAAAATCCCTAAATGAGCTCAATATTTGGATAAATATTATTTTAGGATTAGTTTCCGGCTATAATCATATTTACATTGAATTTGTAACCTTTTGGATCCACTTGTATTCCTTAAATCCTTTTATAATATTTTTATTTAAAATAATTTCAACAAGGTTACACTCTCATATTAATTAGTATAACTTTTCAATATATGGTTTTCTAAAAGATTTTTTTGACTAAAATTAATTTTTAAAAATATAAAATATTTATATTATTCATTGTGATTTATTTTTTATTTTTTGTGTACAAATAATTACCATACTGGATTTCAGAAAACTGATACAGTAATTATTCAATTAATAGAAAACTAAAACAAATGATAAATAAAATATTCAAATGAATATAATTTGAAACCCATAATCTTGTCCATAATATATATATATATAACTATAAAATCTATAATATATAATACATTATTTTAAAATTTGAATCTTTTTGTTTTTGTTTTTAAAATTATTCTAATAAATAGTGTTAGTTTTTATAATAATTATATTTCATAAGTATTATATTTTAGTAAATTATTTATAAATTATAAAAATAATTAATTATACTAAATGGTATATTTATTTCTCAAATATGTAATACCATGTAGTGTTTTTTCATTTTGGATGTCTTTAACTATATAATCATCTTATTATATTATAATATTTTAAGAAAATCCAAAAGTGGCCCTCCCTCCAATTATTAAAAGGAACTACTTCCTTCAAATAATTTAATCACCATTCGACATTAATATTCCAAAGTATATTATTCTCATCCCTAACCACATTATAGTGTTTCTTATTCATAAAATTTCTCACTCCATGTTCTTTATGGATGTTTTCTGGCAGATGATATTAAAGGGTTAAAATCCTTTATCTTTCTCAATTAAATTATTTATCTCTTATAACCTTTTCTATAAGCCCTATCCAAAAATGAATGATGGCTCCTGTTTCATATATATATATATACTATAATTTTATTTTTTTAATGATATTTCCATCATCAAATCTCTTATCATTTTTTCTTAAAAAATGAAATCTTCATCCGTAGTATATCAATGCACCAACTTCTTAGACGTTGAGTCTTCAATTATCTTTACCATAATCATGGAATTTTTAAATTTAATAATAATTTTTTAAAACAACCTATATAAATATATTTTATTTGGTATCACATTATATTGTTATTATATACATTTATAATATTAAACACAATGAAACTAGTTCGTGAGGGTCGGAAAACCCAGCTTAATAAACTAAATAATTATTATTACTGTTATATTAAATTATTCACTTTAATGTTAGAATGAAATTGTTATTTGGGAGAATTTAATCCTATGGAGGTGTATGAACCCCAAAAATTTCACTTCTTGAGTACTATTTCCATTTGAAAATAACAACCATAAATATAAGCATGTTAACCAACCATGAAATGAAACCACCCAGAATGAAGAAATTGATCATTATAACAGATCATAATGGACATAAAATAACATAGAAAATTTAAAAAGTATCTTATATGTGGTAGATGTTTTGAATTATTCAATTAATTAATCTAATTTTTTTTATCGAGGATGGAAATTACATGTGGAGAAATCATTCAGATATAAGGTAAATGACCCTTTAACAAAAAACCCATGATTTTAATATTTCAATTTTTTTCCCTAAATCATTATCTATCAAATATATATTTGTAAAATTTATTTATAAATTTATTTTTGGAATAATATATTTTTTGAATGTTAATTTTATAATTTTTGTCAAATGTTTTCAAACATTTATTTTTTAATGTTTTATTTAAGGGACTTTTCTTTTAAAATCTTATTTAATATCTCTTTTTATGATATTAAAATTGATTTTTTAAGTTATATGAAATTTGTTGAATTTTCCCTCTATCATGACTCCTTAATGTTTTGAGGCCGTTATTACAAGATTAAACAGTTATTTTCAATGAATTATTTTTCTTTTTATTTGTACATTATTATTTTAAAATAATTGATTTTCCTTAAGGAATGTTTTTATGATGAAGTTGTTCATGCTTTATAATTGTTTTCTAATTCATGGGAATTTTTATGATTATAGGTGGTTATATTATAAAACAAATTGGGATGAGTCCAAAATATCCTACAAATGTGTTTTGTTTGTGGGAATATGAATGTAATGTTTTTTCTAAGCGTAACTGTGATAGTTACATCATAAAATAGATTTGAGGGTTACATTGTAAGTTAATCGTGAGGGTTAAAAATATTTTTTTAAGTGAGTACTAAAATCATATGTAGGTATGGTATGAACATGTTTTCCCATGATACAATTTCTTATATGTTTTCTTTGTTTTATAGAAACCTCATTTTTCCACAAAGTATGTATTTGTTACTTTTAAGGGTATGAAGTATATCTTTGTGAAAATTAATTCATGTGTTTATATGTATTCATGGAGTAATTGCTTCTTTTTTTATGATCCTTATAGTGATTTTTGTTCTGATCCGATGTTTTAAAATTATTTTCAAAGGGTTTAATGATGGGTAAATGAAAATTAGAATCTACAATGAATGTTAAAAATATTTTTCATGGAACATAAATCATTTTTTTATTAAAGAGTTTTTTTGGAAAACCTTTTCTCTGAATAAGTTTCTAATTCTAATGTATAGAATAATTATTTCATTTTTTTCTTAAGTTTCTAAAACTATAAACCTGAAATGTATCTTTAATGAAAGAGAATTATTTCTTATCTTCAAAAAATAGAATTGTGTAATGTTTCTATCTGTTTCCTTTCTGTTGGTATTGAAGGATGGTTTAGGTAACTCTATAGGTTATAATGTTATTTAAGAATTGGTTAATAATAAATTATAACCAAAATGGTGATTATTACATATAAAATGCTGACATTTATGGTATTTTAGATAGATTTGACAAAAAAATCTACGCAGATATAAGGGGGATGATGGAATAGTGGATTATAAAAATTTTATGGATTTATCATTAACCCGTGTAGTTTTTTTTAAAATCCATTTCCTTTTTAAGTTACTTTCATTTCAACGGATAAGGGATCATTTTTCCAGAAGTAAGAAATTATATATTTCACAAAATTCTTCTCCCACCCTAATGATTTGATCATTACTATTATTTCAAAAAAATTATTAAATAATAATTAAAACATATTTAGTATTCAAATAACATTAATGAAATTTTTTCAGTTTTCCAAAACCTATAAATTTCTATAAAAAAATATTTTTCATGGTATTTTTCCATTTTATTTAATTATATCAACTCATCTAACTCTTGAAAAAAGTGTTATATTAGTTACGAAGTGAACATTTAATTTTTTAAAGTAGAAGAACTTACCAAAAGATAAGGGGTGCATCAATAGGATTCTATAATCTAGATTTAAGGTATCAGATATTTTCTTATCCATAATGTATGATACATTATTGGATTGATATTTAAGAATCATTAGGATATATTTCATATAATTCATTTGTAGGAATAAATTTTTATGAAATAATATGGCAACAAATAGTTAATGGATTTTAAAGAATGTTAAATTATTATGATGTCTAAATATAATGGATCTAAGAGTTATTGTATACATAAGGATTATTAAATGTTTAATGGTAATAGTACTATTTTGATTATGTGGGTACTTTGGAATAATTATATTGATATTATGTTGTTTGTAATATTTAATTATTCATTTGGATTAAATATCATTTGATAAGAAAATATCATTTGATTTTTTGGGCATAATTTTAAAGGTATGATTGCTTTAGGGTTCATATGATCTTTTATTATGTGGTAATTATGGGTTATTATAATTTAGTGGCATATTTTTTACCAAAATTTGATTTAGTGAGCAATGATATCTTAGAATAAGAAAACTAAAATCTTGTTATGCATTTCATGAATAAGGTAAACAGAATTACTTGCGATCTAATTTGAAGAAGAAAGGTTGAATTATTTTGTTTTTCTTTAAGATTATTAAATGCTACATTTTTTGAATGATTTATTAAGAGTTATTTTTCAAATTTTAAGTTAAATATGAAAAATATTTTATGATCATGTGGTCAAATTATTTTCATTTGTGGGTTTCAATTTTTTGACTAGATTATTTTTTATTAATTTTATGGACAATTGTCTATGTTGAACATTGGGAATCACTATTCAATTTTGGAGATTGAAGAAGTTTTTTTATCAAATATTGGTTTATTATTTAAGATAATTGTTTTATATTATCTTAAACATTTATTTTTTGGTTACTATATAACGATAAGAGGAATAAATATTCATACTATTGTTGATTTACTAGTCCGTATATATTGATTTTAATGCATAGGGTATGATAATTCATCTTAAATACTCTTCGTTTGGAGAAAAATAGGATTTTATCATGAAAATAGATTAATGGATGAAAGCCTTAATTTTATGAATGTATCTATCTATGTGTTCTTATAATATATGGTAATGTAATTCCAAAATAATAGTAAAATAATCATTAAGAGAAAATGTAAAATAAAAATGTTCATCATGTACTTTTATCAATGGAATTTTAACCCATCAAATATTTATGATTTTTTATGGTTAAATATCCCGTCATCATTTTCTATATCAATATTTCTTATTCTATAATATTTTTTAAAATTTACTATGATGGTTTATTCTATATGGGAATCTAGTATGTGTTATTTTAGGTTAACATTGTACTTTCTTTTCATTATTTTTTAGTGTAAATTTTATTAATAATTTTATGATGTGGGTTATCATAAAAGGTACTTTGGAAACAAAAACCACTATATTTCAACACCATGATCAGATTTCAATGAAAAAATATATTAAACTGGGGATATTGTAACATCCTATATTTTAAAAATTTAAACACTATTTTTGATAAGGTATAAGACATTCCACATTGAGGTTAAATGAAAAAAAGAGTCTTATTATTAAGATGTGACCATTATATCTAATCCATTAAATTGGATAGAATGAAAAGTATTAAAGAAATTAGGAAATAAATAATCATCATATTCATTTATTATTTATTATTTAATCCAATATAAATATGTAGTATATTTTTATTAAACTCATTCAATTTTGTTTTTAGTAAAGCCATTTTATTTAGAAAAACGAAATTTTCTACAAAAAATAACATTAATTTCATTTTATGTTCAAATAAGATGATTAATTTCTAGAAAATTTAGAAAAAATTTATGAAAAAACTAACATCATTTTCTAATCCATCATTCCAAAATTTTTCTATGGTGATATTTTGATAATTTTCCAAACAATGTTAAATTTTATATAAATTCGAAAAAATAATTTTTTTATAAAATACAATATCACTTTGTAAAATATTCAAGACATAAAATATGATATAAATTTTATTAAACCTATATATTGAATTAATCATGATACTATATTATAAATATTTTAAAAAATAATAATTCATAAAATATTATTTATAATTTATATCATGATAAATATAAAAAACATTTTCACTGCTAAAAGAGTTCCTAAACATTGTTGGTAAAGTCTAATTTAGCCCAATATAGATATGAATTGAGTCATAAAAATATTCTCAATACTATTATATTAACTATTATTATCATCAATTGATTATTTTTGCTTACTTTTTCATATTTTTGAGTGATATAACATGAATCTTGTCCAAATTTTTATGCAATGCTGGTGCAAGGCATGAAAAGTAAAATTAAAAAAAATTAACGAATTTTTTATAACATGGATATGAGTAAATATATATAATTAACGAAAAAAAATATTCTATATAACATAATTTATTTATTTATTTTTAATTTGTTTTTTATTTTTTGTACTAAATAATCACCTTAAATGCTTATATAATTATAATACAGTGCTTGTGCAAGTAGAAGAATAGTAAATTAAATGATATTAATTAAAATTATATGAATCAATATTTGAAACAAAACTATGGATAAATATTATTTTATAAATAATTATCTACCTTAATAATATTTGAATCAAAATTGGGATATATTAGGTCCAATTTGATAACATCAACCCCCATAAAGTATTATTATTTAAAATAAATTCATGTTGTTCACACTATGGTTTTAAATTATTAAATTTTTTATATATCTTGTTTACAAGAATAAACTTTCAACAAAAAATTTAGTTTATAATGGTAAAATATTTCTTCCTTTATTTTTAATTTATTTCTAATTTTTAAGGAGAAATACTGGCATTAAATTATTTCAAAATAATGATGTTGTAATTATTAAATTAATGGAAAAATCAATTAAATAATACCAATAACGTTGATGTAAATTTAATTTGAGAAAATTATGCTGCTGTATGAATTATCTAGGTAAATATGAAATTTTTACAAAATAATAAAAAATATTTTCTGAATTATAATCTTTTTTATGTTTTTATATATATAGTAATGAAAAGCCTTAATTTTTTTGTTAATGTTATTTCATGAGTATAATATTTTATTAAATTAGATTAAAATAATAAAAACCTATAATATAAATAATTAGAAAAAAAATTTCTACTTAAATGTAATACCCTAGGGTTTTTAGTATTTTTGAAGTCTTTACCCCTAAAATAGTTTTATTATATTTATATATTTGATAAACTTTCTAAAGTTCCCCTCACCATAATTATAAAATGTTACCCATTCCTTCACATAATATCATCACTATTAACCTTATATCATTACCATCCTAGGTAAAAAAAGTTATTCACATCCCTATCCTCATTATACTATTTTTGGTCTCATAAAAATACCAACTAAAAGTTCCCTAAAGAGTTTCTCAATGACACGATTTTCAAGAGGTAAAATCCATCTTCATTCTCTTTTTAATTATTTAACTCTTGTAACTTATCCACAAAACCAAAAAAAAATTCATGAAATCTCTAGTATCAAAAATAAAATTTTATTTTATTTTATTAATGGTATATTAATGATAAAATATCTTAGCTACTTGTTTCTTTAAGAAAATTTAAATCACCATCCATTATATGTCGATTCACCACCATTGTGGACAATGATTTTATTTCTGATTAACAAATTAAAGAAATATTTAAATCCACATATAATTTTATAACATGAAATAAATTTATATATTATATATGGTATAAAATTATATTTTTATTATATATGTCCATAATATTTAACACATTGAAACTAGTTCGTGATGGTCAGCAAAACCACCATAATAAACAAAACAAATATAATAAATGTTTTTTAAGATGAATAATACTCATAATAGAATGAAAAATGATTTATAAGACCATTTAATCATATAGAGTTATATAAATACTTAATAATTTCATTTCTGTATCACTATTACTATTTCAAGAACACCCATAAATATACACAATTTGATGCACCATGAAACGAACACTCCCAAAAGGACGAAATTGATGTTTTTACCTCATTGAAATGTGCATAAAAGGAAATATAAATTATAAAAAATGGAAAATATGTTTAATAGGTTATTTATTATGTAGTTAATGAATCTAATTTTATTTTTTAGGAAAATTATGTATATGTAAAGAACTCTTTCATACATAAGGTAATGGACTCTTCAGCAAAAAAACTCTGTTTTAAATGTTTTAATGATTTATCACTTAAATAATTCTAATTCACGTTAGTGTTTCCACATTAATTTATTATGAAAAATAATTTTATAAAAATTAAATTTATTAATTTCTCTCAAATTTTTCAATGATGTATTTTTTATAAGGTTTATTACAAGGGACATTGCTTTTTAAATCCTTTTTAATATCTATTTTTACAGGATTAAAAATAATGTTTTTAAATTATACCAAATGGTAATATTATCTGTCTTTTATAATGTAATAACTTTATAATGTACATATTATAATAATTTATAAAAATTTTTAAACCAAGTTTTTTCATTTTTATGTGCATATTATTATTTTAAAATAAGATATTTTCCTCACGGAATGGTTTTATAATGTAGGTATTCATATTACAAGATTAGGTTTTGGTTTTGGGAATTTTTTATGATGATAAGTTTTCACATTACAAACCAAATATGGGTGGGTTAAAGATAGCCATCCAACTATATGGGTATGTTATAAGTTGATCGTAATGGTTATTTCAAGTGTACCTATGATAGTTACTTCATAAGGGAGTTGTGAGGATAACATTATAATGTAATAGTTCGAGTTAAAAATACGATGTTTTCCACAAGGTATGAAATCATAAGAATGTATGATAAGTAAATGATACCACATGTTACCTAAATTGTTTGTTTATGATTTCTATATTTTTTAGAAACCTCATGTTTCCACATAGTATGTATATGTTACCTTTAAGGGTGATCCGTGTATCTTTTTGAAAATTATTTCATGTGTTTATCAGTATACCTGATATAATGGATAATTACTTCTTTTTTGGACCCTTATTGATATTTTTTGGTCATCCAATGTTTAAAATAATTTTTATATAGTGTATGTATGGGTAAGAGAAAAGAGGAATCAGTGGTAATATTTTGAATATTTTTCATAAAAAATATATTTTCATCTATATTAATGAAATTTGTTTTTTTGGGAAAAATGATATTTGATATAATTTTCCACTTGTAATGAATTGATTAACTATTTAAGAGTATTCCCTAATTTTCTAAAACTCTAAACCTAAAAATTTCTTAAATTATATTAAAATGATTTATTGACTTATAAAACTCAAGATTATGTAATGTCTAAGGCCATTACTATAAACATCTTAATCAAGATATTGAACTCAATGCTATGATTCTTGATCATAATAGTTTCTAGAATTAAAATTTTGAATAAAAGTATTCAAGAGTTATACCTCTTCTGAAATATATTTAATCTTTTAGACGAGTTTTTGGATGGAGTGTAGACATACATTGGATTTTGACATTGATTTCAACCCATGTAAGTGTAATATCATTTTTTATTTATTGGTATTTAAACATCAAAATAAATATACTATAGAATCATCAATAGAGTGGAACTTGGTGGCTCTATTTGTTTATTTTTACTTGGGATTCTTATTGAATATGATAGAGATTTTTTAACCAATATATAGGTAGAATCTTTCCATCATGAGGATATTGTTTATGGGCAGTAGATTGATTTTGAAATATATGTAATAAAGACCTATATTGATATTAGGGAGAACATTGGAGATTGGTCATTAAAATCTAATGGTGTCCTATGTTTTTGAAATTTGTATGTTGTTCCTTAACTATTAAGAAATCACATGATACTAGATTTCAACAATTTCAGGTGGGTGGTGCACCCTAAAACCATGTAGACATTCAATGATATGTGGTGATGGTTGCAGTTCCCATGTATGGGATGAGACATCACTATCTTTATTTATTAATATTATACATGTTATTCGGTCAAATATAATACCTAGGAACCTTTAGGTTTTCATTAGATGCTTCTACTTCCAATATAGAAGTATGAAGATACATCATTGAATTTCGTGGTTGGGTTACAATGAACTCTGTAATGAAATAATATGATATGTTTTTTTGGTCAATAAGCTTAAAAAATCATATCACCTTATACCCATTCGAGATACATCCATCATTAAGGATTTGGGACTTCTCAATTCAAAAGATTATATACATTTTCATGGATTGTATTATGTTATAGTAAATGATAAGGATCACAATTTTACTTCCCGCTTTTGGAGAGGCTTCTATGAATAAATGGGATCCCAGGTAAACCCTATCATAAAATATCATCCAAAAAATGGATAGGAAAAGAGAACAGGATATAAATACTCATCAGTTCAGGCTTATTGCTATTATCTATGACTTTGGTTGGTCTTAGGATGGGGACATGGGACTATATTAATATCAATGGAACAATATTTACTAGTCTAATATTAGAATTGATCCTTTTGAGGCCTTGTATGGAAGACCTTATAGATCACGAATTTTTTGGTTGGATATTAGTGAATAATCCTTAATTTTAATGAGTTACATTAAAGAGTTGATGGAAATGATTTAGATTATTCATTAGATAAATTTAACATCCCAGAGAAGAAATAAATTGTATGTTGATCATCATCTTGTACCATATGATTTTCCAATAAATGACATAGTGTTTTTTGATATTTAAACTGCAGTTGGGTCATTGATTATGTGGGAAATCAGAAATACTTATGGTAATGTCTATGGGTCCTTTTCAAATTTTTTAGAGGGTGGTAAAATGGCCTACATTATGGCACTTACACTATAGTTGATTTCAATCTAGAATGTATTTTATATATTGAAACATAAGAAGTATCTTTCAAACCCTAAAAAATCCCAATCTATTAACATATTAATATTGAACCGGATTTATCTATTACATATCATACAATCGATATTGTAGATTATGATATGAATATTGTTATTTTGATGATAATACCCTTTTCTAAGAAATATTGAAAAACTGTTGTTATTCTCATGAGGCTTCAGATCGTGAGCTAGTGGTGAGATATTAGTGGCCACATCACTTTAACAAAAATCATTCTTGACAAAAATTTTGGGATATATTTTTTTAATGTAAGAGATATTGTAACATCATGTTACCATTTTTTGGTCAATTTTGACCCTTTTTTGATTCCCCTTTGGTTAGGTCTTTTCTTGAGGTGTTTTTGGTGAAATATGGAAACGTTAGGGTACTTTTTGGCTAGTTCATTGTTGGTGTAGGGATTTTAAAAACAATGAAACCCCATGTTGAAACCATGAACACCAAATTTAAGGGTTTATGGGATAGCACATGGTTTTCCCAAACTATTGTCCCTACTTGGGGAAACTATTTCCCCCCATCCATTAAACCATGCATGTGGGAATTAAATCCCCGATAAATTATTTTGAAATCCTAAGACCCCACATCATTACAAATAATCACTCTATTTTGACCCTAATTTGTTTCCTTTCTATATGAAGGTTCACAAGAGGTGAGTTTGGTTCCTCCAACCACATTTCATTACATATCGATGCTTCAGTGATCGAATATGATCTCCCCTGGGTAAGTGGATCACCTTTATCTGTTTTTATTTTAATATTAAATTATATCTTCCTTAAAGAGTAATATATTATCATTTTATTGATTGGTATAATCTGTATATTGTTTCATCATGACACTAGGTTTCATTTATTTTTCTCCTTCACCATCACTCTTTGTCATTGTTCCAGTTGCGGGTGTCCTTTTGATCCTTTTATATTATGTTAGGTGGTTATATAATGCCTTATACTACTATTGAAACCCTAATTTTTTAAATTTTCTTCAGATGAGTTTTTATTTAATTTAAAAACTCCCTATTTTAAATGAAATTATATATGTTTTAAAAATAGAATATAGTTCATGAGAAACACATTATTTCAAAAGAATTTAAATTGAAGAGTATATTTGAGAAAAATATGTCTCAAATAGAAATTGTATTTAATGAAATTATTTGGTTTTATTTTTTATAAAATATTTTTAGAGTGATTTTTTTTAGAATTCATGAATTTATGAAAATTAGTTATTTGGTATTAAAATTGAAAAGGCATGTTGAAAACTAGTAATCGGAATTTAAACTATGATTGGTAAACTGTATTAAAATAATTTATTTTACCATAAATGAATGATTTATTAATTGATTGAATAAAATATTAACTTGGGTAGTTTGTGGTGACTAAGAAAAAATTTCTAGGACCTTGACAACCTACCAATTGATTGATAGTGATAATACAAACTAAAACATGTTCAACATGATTTCCCATAATGGGATCTTCTAGATTGATTCCCTATATTGGGATCACCTTTTGGGATTTTAATTAATGTGTTCAAACATATATTGATGGATGATGATGATTGATATGTTTGAGGATCCTATTTCTTGAAAAGAATATACTTTAGAAATTATTGCCTGGTTCTATGTAATGTTTTGAATTGTAGATTATATACCATTGTTTACTAAACTGTTTAATTCATGCCAACTTCTTTATAAAAATTTATAATATAAAATTATCATTTGATATTATTTTGATATATCTTATATGAATTTTATTTGAAATCATGATTTGTAGAAAGTATGAAAATTTCATTCGATTCCACGTTTTACTTAAATTGAAAGAATTTTTTTGTTTAATTTCTTTATAATTGATTTCAGAACAAATTGTGATACCCTATTAGTATATTTACCTCACACCCTACCTTTTTGAAAGGGGAATTTATAGATTATTTTATTCTAGTTATATGGAAGGTTAATGTACCACTTTAAAATGATTTATGATCTTGATTTGTGAGACTCTAAAGTGATGATGGTTACTAGTTGCCCATTAGTCCACATTTTACATAGGGTTTATGAGAAATGTCTTATAGATGATGTGACCTTTATTAACTTATTTACTATTTTTTAGGTTTTTTTTAACTATTTCATAATTGTAATTTCCTCTTTAGAAGTGTATGAATACTAAATTTTATCTTTATTACCCATTATTTTGAGGAAAATTGTTCCTAGTTTTTTCTTTTATGATGTAAGGTTTTATTCATCAACCAATGGGGATGAAGAATGAACATAGGTATATAACATATTTTTCTCAAGTATCAGTATATTAGGGTATATAGGTTGCTTCATGGATTAATTAAAAATATAAAATTAATATTCTATGATTCCATATGAATAATTTGTAGAAATAAATTTTAATATAAGTGCACACAATACAACAAAAATTAGTTTTTAGATTAATTTTTTTATGCACAAAAATAATTTTTTGTCAAATAATTTATAATAAAAAATGAAATATAATTATTTAGATAATGATTAATGAATGGTTTATTATGTTATAAGAAAATAATTAAAATATAGAATTAGACTTTCAAATTTCTTGATTTAAGTAAATAATGATAATTTTTCAAAAAATTTCATTTTGATTTTTCAGTCAAAAATAATTCATTCTCAAAAAAATTATAATCCTAATCAAGTTTTGACATTAGGATTTAAAAAATTAAATACATTTTTATATGAAATTTATATAAGTTGGTGAAATTAATTATAAAATCTATGAAAATAAATTCAATAAAAACCATTATTTATAAAAAAATTATTTTTGAGGAATAAAACGAAATTATTCTCATTCCTTACCAAATAAAAAATTAAATGAATGTAAAATAATTAAATTATATATATTATATTATTCATTCACTATAATCATTTATCAACAATTAATAATTTAATTTATCAATAAAAAAATACACTGGACAGATAATCTTACTTTTCTAGAAAAATATTGATTTTATCTTCTCTTCTATATAATTAATAATCAATTCTGATTGATTATTCATTTTTAAGGGAAAAAATACATATATAATCCATCACATGGTTATTCATATTTATACCTTCCAAAACAATGGTTATATCTTAAAAGTCATAAAATAATTTATTGTGGTTCGTTTATGTTTGACATTGTGTATAACATTTGAAATCTAAATAATTTTTTTAAGAGAAAAATTCTAAAATATTTGGGTGTTACATAGCTATAGTTTCCACTTTACCTCCGGAATGCCTCCCCATGTTCCGAATCTTTCCAAATACAGTGATGGTATATAGTGATAATAATAAGAGTTTATACTGTCACATCAGATTGGAATAATAGTGAAAATAACAAAATATATTCCAAAATGATAATAAAAATGGATAAATAATAAAACACATCACTATAATATAAATTGCATTGGGTAATAATATATTCACACATCACACCTCATAAATCATGGGTCTAGTACCATGTATAAATTAAATAACTTATGAAAATTTGAGGAGGATATATTACTATCCCCATGCCTCATTGCATCCATGATTCCAAATCCTTGTTGAGCTACTCCATACTAATCCTACAACATTAGTCCACTTTTTTACCTGGACCAGTGATAATGAGGTCTGGTCGGCTACCAATGATCCATGGACAGACGATCATGCAATGAGTAAAACTCAATAGGAACCCAACAATTATGTCCATAATATATCTCATAACATAGTGTGTGCACATTGTGATATGCTCAACATAATAAATAAAATACATAGGTTTAATAAACACCACTTTCAATCAATTAGTTATAAGGTAACACCCAATATTAGACAAACCTAGATTGGATAGCTCTATAATGTCTTTGGTAATATCACCCTATCAGGAGTCACCCAAGAAAATACTCACTTACCTCACTAGAAACAGATGTTGTATCATCAGAAACTTGAGTGAATACTCTATCCCTCCATGTAAACATCTTTCATATCATTAAGAGACTTAAGAATGACCATTCATCCTATTTGGATACTTGTATATAATTTAATTTTGAAACATAGGGGAATTTTGTGAATTAATTTCTTCCCTCACAAATGATACATGGGCTATTACCTACTCTATACCGGGAAACATGTATCAAATCATCTAAAAACTCATCGTCATACCTTCTCTATCGAGAAAATAACTAGTACATAATCAGTAAAATCATAGAATACCCACTCTATATAGGAAACATATGTCATATCATCTAAAAAATCAGGGTATACTCACTCCTAACATGAAAAATCATTCACATAAAATGGAAGACAACATCTCTTATTGGGAATGATATATCATATCAATATATACAATAGATATATTATCTCGCTAGAGACTTCAGTCATATAACAATATTTAACTAATTTCCCTATAATAGACATAATCCAACCCGACCTGATCTAGTGTTGAAAACATAAGTATTACATTTTATTTATGATACCTTTGAAGCTGACTGAATTTTATCTATCGAAAACATATAATATCAGAATAAAATATTGGTTCACTTTTATTCTCAAGGACCTCTTAGGTTTATAGTTTTAGAAACATAAAATAAACTCTTAAATAAAAAATACACAAGATTTCAAGATATAATATTTACCACTATATATATCCTTTCATAATATATATTAGTTCATCAACATCATTTATATGAAACCCTTATAGAATTAATTAATTTTGGTTAATACAACAATAAATAGGGAAAATAATCTTAGGAAGGGAGTGCTAAATCTCTCATTTAGTGTTTCTATAAGTGATTTTATTTATATTTTCATGACTTATTATATACACCTTTATTGATTTTATATGAAATGTGAATTATTTGTGTGAAATATTAATGTTTTAATACTAAGTATAATTTTTGTGCATTTTTAGAAGTAGTCCAATTTAGTCAGTTTACTATTTTATAAATAACTCTCACCTGACTGATTCAAATTGTAACACCCCAAGCTTCTACGGTACGTTTCCCTTCGAATAATGCGATAGCGTGTGTTGTACGCAACCTCGAGTTCTAACACACACCACAACTAATTAAACTAGCCATTGTGAATAGTAATACCTACTTTTTGAAATCATATATATTTTATATTTCAAAATGGACTTCATTTTTGGATTTGGAATATTGATATTAGCCTAGGGTGAAATTTTGGTACATTTCGGATAACTTTCATATTTTGATGAATAGTGAAAATTACTAAATTTTAATTAAAAACAACTTTTTTAACCAAAATAATTAATAGTGATAAATTATGAATTTGAGTGGTTTTAAATTATATTTAGAATATATTTTTACCATTTAATATAATTTTGGTCATTGGACATAATTTTACAATTAAACCGAACATAAACAAGTGTCAATCTTTTGATAGTTATTATCTCTTAAAAACACGCTTTTTGTTTTGACAGCGGGAATTAATTTTAAATTAATTTCTGCCACTTCTGTGTTTTGAATTTAGAAAAATGGATTCCATATTTGGAATCAGGATGTCCAAATTATGTAAATAGGTAACTTTTATTTTTAGACATTTTGAATAATTACTGCGGTAAATATTTTATTTACCATGGTTAAGGGTAAATCCGGAAAATAAGGGTTAAAAAATAATATTATAATAATACTAAATTACCCTAAAACGTGTCTTGACCCTATTGGTTGATACATGGCCGACCATGGGAATCTTTGGGTCTATTTTGGGACCCCATGGATCCACTTGTAAGTGATAATGACACTTTATATTAATAAAGCTAAAATAAAAATAAAAATGGCATAAGCTTACATCTTTTAGAAGAACAATTTTTACATAGGGTTATACATGTTGGATTTTCGATTATAAATATTCATTAGAAATCTAAAAAGATTTCCTACATAATGATATTTTATTTATAATTTTTAGACATCAAATAATTTAAATTATTAATGACACAATAATGATGCAATGTTTACCTCATTAATAAATCATTTAAATAAATAAGATTATAATGATTAAAATATTATCTAAAACCTGTCCAATTATTATTGGTTGATGTTATTTAGAATATTAGTCATCTTATCTTCGACCTAAATGATTTTTGGACCATTATAAACCGAATATAATTATATTATAAAGTAATATTTTCACTCTTTCCTAAAGAGCCCCTCTTCTCCCTTATAAAAGGAGACCACTTCTACTCATTACTCACACCTCTCAAGCCACTTGGCTCGTCCAAACTCTGCCCCACTAAGCTCCCCACATCCCTCTCCTCCTCCTTGAAACTTCCCCTTAGGCAGAAATCATTTCAAGAAGTCCTTTGGTTCCAACCAAAGTGAGTTACCTAAATTAAAGGTAACGATTTCTCTTAAATTATTTTCCTTTATTTTGCTTCTCCAACCCCCAAACTCTTTTTATTTCCTTTCTTTTGTAACAACACCAGTATCCTCAATATACTAGGATGTTGTTATAAGAAGTATTCAAACTACACATACACACAACTCCATCTAATGGATGATGAACATAATGTTTCTGTGGATGGCAAACTAACGCCTCACGAAACGATGATTGTTCAAATACATCTTACCGCCTCTCATGGTGGCCATTATGATGGCACTATAATTAAATATGATATTAATGATATATATTTTATATATAAGCTTCTGTAATTCCATTTTATTTCATACCATTATTCATTTCATGTTGTATATACATACGATAATTTCATTTGAGGAAGTGCAGACTACCGCCCCCTTAAAATGATATGACTCGTTCATACCACACATGGAACGTATAAAGGATGGTGTTAATGAAATTAAGTAACATATATAAAATATTATATTATACTGGAATAGTAATATACCTATGTATCATTTGGATTCAATTCTTTTAAAATAAAAATTAAATGGAAGTAGCGTTCGTGCGTACGTACGGACTACCGTCTCCACGAACGCGGTGAGATCCATCCTCCATCGTATCCATTCAAGTCTTATTCTCATTTTAGGGTTAAAAATAATGTTAATATCATTCTGATTATGAATAAGATTTAATCTATCCATTACAAACATGTCTTACGTAACCAAACATTTAAGAAGAACGAATCGATTATCACCTGAAACGACGATAATACTAAGATATTATTAATAAAGCAATGTTAAAAGATCATATATGATATCATATTAATGTATATGATTCTTGTATAATTTAATAACAATTATTTCACCATGATACAGGAGGTTAACCGACCCCAACAAAGGAAAAGTACAAGGTAAGGGTTATTTCACAATCTCTTCATTATCCGAGGTTGTTTATACGTAATAATCTACTGGGATATCTTTATCATCCACATCCATGTTTCTTAAAAATGTATTTCAAAACATTTTTACTATTTAAAAGAATATGGGTTAAAGTCATTTATACCCTTGTTTGACTTTTTATAAGAGGTTTATAAAGGAATATTTCCGTCGTTTTCAAAACAAGGTCCTTTTTAACCTTTTCGACAAAATTGAGGTAAGAATGTTTTTTTTAACTTATACGGCGGGTGCGGTTATTTTACGCCGTTATAAAATCTTCAAAGATTTCCTTACAAGCTTATAAGAATATTTTCAAAGAAAATGTTTTATTTTATATGGATCTTAAATGATTTCAAAATAAAAGGAGATATTTCTTTAAAAAGAATTTTGATTTCATCTATGTCAACATCCTTTGATGGATTTTAAGATTATTTGAAGTTGACTTATTATGATACAAAACTTCTATATTGTATTGAAGGTTTTGTGATATGTTTGACTGTGGATGTGCTATTTTTATACCATTCATAGTTTATGGTGAAAGTATTTTCATTTCGTATGCTAGTTTTAATACGAATGTTTATGTTATATTTAAACCTTTTTATATGGGAATGCATTGGACTTAATATGTGACGGGTGGAGCCCGCTATAGCTCCTCGATGCATCGGTAGGTCTCATGAGACAAACTAGTGTCTTGGCACAAGGCCTTGACAAAATCTTATTTTTAGTCTTGGCACGAGGCCTTGGCTATGTGGTTATGATAGTCTGGCATTATGCATTCCAACATTATGAAAGTGGTTATTGATTTTTTTCATGTGATTATTCGATTAGTAGAATATCCATGTGAATAATTAAATGGAATTATTTCATTTTATTTATGCCATACCATGTTTAAAGTTCATGTTTAAAAGGCTTTTTTTTAGTTATACATTGCCTTAAATGTTTATTCTTATTGATGAAAGTTTCCGCTATATTGTTATCCTTATAGGGCATTTGAGCTCACCCCTTTTCTATGTTTTATTTTTCCCAGGAAGTGAAGATGTAAGTTATGAATGACCTGTAGGGATATTATGAGGGGATTATAGTGTGGACTGTGGAAACATTATGTTGTTGTAGTAGTTTTTCATTTTATGATGTAATGTAAAACTTATGAATATATCTAGTGTTTCCAAGGCTACTAAACCAATCGGTCTTTCGAGATTTGATCTTTCTTGTGATCATGCCAATGTTATGTAATAATGCACCGACTCTGGGCAACTGGGGTCGGGGCGTTACAGTTGGTATCAGAGGAAGTTTAGTACAAACCTTGGAAGCTAGATTTAGATAAACTCTGATTAGAGCACGTAGACCTAAGATGAACTTTGAGGGTTAGTATAGAAAAACTTCCTAGAATTTTGGTATTGTAGAGATTTTGTGAGTTTTCCGAGCAATACATCCCTGTCTGGATACGAGCAGGTAGAGGCGGCTCTTGCACAGATGTACCTAGGGGTAAAACCCAAAAACACCGCTTTGAGCTAGACTCGAACGGGAACTGGTGCACGACAACGGGCCTTGCTGCACTCTTGGTTACGACACTCCCGGGGGATATGCTTAGGATAACTCTCACTATCTTTACAAATCATTATGAAGGGTTTATGAGTATATACTTCCTCAAAGAAAACATTTTTATGATTATGGATTATATCCATAAATAGTTCAATTTATGTTAAGTGTTTTATAAGTATGGGATTATGTATTTTGATTCATAAACTGATCTAGTTTTGCCATTGTTTAGAAATGGAGCCTAGTGGAAGAAATGGAAACCGTATCAATGCACGCACTCCATGTAGGGATTTCCCTCCTGCTCAAGATAATTATAGTGGGGTTGGTGATGCAACTGGTGCCGATCAGCTAATCACCATACTGGGACAACTTACTCAGGTTATGAATAATAACCTTACCCGTATGGAGCACCCTGATCCGCAGTGTGGAGGATCAATGTTAGATCGATTCATGAGGCAACAACCACCAACGTTCAATCGGAGTACAAATCCCTTAGTAGCTGAGCAATGGATAAATTCCCTAGAGAAAATATTTCAGGCTTTGGGGAGCAGTGAAAGGGAAAAAGTTATCATGGCAGTTTATCGCCTCACTGGAGATGCTGATCAATGGTGGTCATTGATTCAAAACATGAAGGAAGATGATGAAGTATCAAATATGGATTGGAGGGAGTTCAAAGATCTGTTTTTAGAAAAATACTTCCCTCGCGACCATCGAGCAGATATGGAAAGGCAATTTCTCAGTCTGAGACAAAAGGAGGATAAGAATGTCACAAAGTATGAGGCTAACATTACAAGGTTAGCGAGGTACGCTGGTGATTATATTCGCAACCCAAGAAGTAAGATTGATCGTTTCTTTGATGGGTTAAAACCATTTCTCCGTCGAGCATTAGTCTCACATTCCTTTTCATCGTACGAAGACATTGTCTCATGTGCTATCAAGACCGAAAAGGAATTCTCTAAGTCTTATGACTTTAAAGAAAAGAAAGAGAAGAAGAGACCTGCTGATCAATCTGGGAATGGAAATAAGGGGAAGAAGGGAAAGGTTGAATATCCATCTTGTGGTAAATGCGGGAAGAAACATCCTGGTACTTGCTTGAAGGGAATGGGAGTCTGTTACAAGTGTGGTGAAAAGGGCCACCAAGCTCATGATTGCAAGGGGAAGAAGGAAGCTACCAACATTCAGTGCTATAATTGCAGGGAGATGGGGCATTATGCAAATTCATGTCCTAAGCGTCAGGAGAACTTACCTCAGAAAAGGCAAAGGGATTAAGGCCATGCTTATGCTATCACTACTGCAGAGGTAGAAGCTCCAAAAGACGTGGTGGCAGGTAATTTAATGGTTTCCTCAAGTTTAGAAAATGCATTATTTGATTCTGGATCATCGCATTGTTTCATATCTTCCCAGTTTTCTAAGAAAATTAGATATTTCCAATTTGATTTAATAAGGGAGTTGTCAGTTAAAACTCCTAAGGGAAGTATCGTTGCAACAATGTTTTGTGAATCAGTCCCCATTAGAGCACATAAATTTTCTTTATCTGCTGATCTCATCGTCATACCTATGGTTGAGTTTGATATAATCCTCGGTATGGACTGGATTTCAGACTATGATGCGAAGATTTATTGTAAGAAGAAAGAGGTTACGATTCTTGATGATAATGATAAGGAACACCTTATTTTTAGAGCAGAATCGTCACCACCTAATTCTTATTTAGATCCACCCCCAGTAGCTCAACTTAATTCAATTATTGGGGAGGAAGAGAATTAAATAGCAATCGGAGAGGAAAGGAATGTTCAAATAGAGGATGTACCTGTTGTGAAATAATTTGTAGATGTATTTCCGGAAGATTTACCTGGACATCCTCCAGAACGAGAAGTTGAGTTTTACATTGATTTGATTCCTGGATCAAGGCCTATATCGAAGAACCCTTATAGAATGGCCACTGTAGAGTTAGTCGAACTAAAGAAACAACTAGAGGAATTGAGTAATAATGGATTTATTCACCCTAGTGTTTCTCCATGGGGATCCCCTGTTCTTTTTGTTAAAAAGAAAGATGGATCTATGAGGTTATGTATCGACTACAGGGAGATCAATGCTATAACGATAAAGAACAAGTATCCCCTACCTCGTATTGATGATTTATTTGACCAACTGCATGGAGCTCAATACTTTTCAAAGATTGACCTTCGATCTGGATACCATCAGTTGTGTGTGAAGAAGGAAGACATTCTGAAGACAGCATTTCGAACCGGGTATGAGCATTACGAGTTTACTGTAATGCCGTTTGGATTGACTAATGCACCGTCTGTATTCATGGATCTGATGAATAGAGTTTTCAAGGAGTATCTCGATGAATTTGTGGTGGTATTTATTGATGATATCTTGGTATACTCCAAAACCTACGAAGATCATGAAAATCACTTGCGCATTATCTTGAAGACTCTGAGGAGGCATGAATTATATGGGAAGTTTAGCAAGTGTGAATTCTGGCTTCAGGAGATTTCTTTTCTTGGCCATATTGTCTCTAAAGATGGAATCTATGTTGATCCTTCTAAGACCAAGGCAATCCAAGAATGGCCAGCACCTACGAGTATAACTGAGGTACGCAGTTTTATTGGTTTGGCAGGTTATTATCAACGTTTCGTCCAGAATTTTGCCCGATTGGCTAACCCATTAACGAAGCTCACATGTAAAGGGGTTAAATTTGTTTGGACAAAAGAGTGTGAAGAATGTTTCGAAGAACTGAATAGAAGATTATTCAATGCTCCTATATTGACTCTACCATCGGGGAATGATGGGTTTGTTATTTATAGTGATGCATCGAAGAAAGGACTTGGTTGTGTCCTTATGCCGAATGATAGAGTTATTGCCTATGCATCACGACAGTTGAAAATTCATGAACAAAACTATCCTACTCATGATCTCGAGTTAGCAGCAGTGATCTTTGCTTTGAAGATATGGAGGCACTACCTCTATGGTGAAAAAATGTGAGATTTATACTGATCACAAGAGTTTGAAGTATATTTTCTCACAAAAAGAACTTAACATGAGGCAAAGGAGATGGCTTGAATTACTCAAGGAATATGATTGTACGATACACTACCACCCAGGGAAGGCAAACAAGGTGGCAGATGCTTTGAGTAGAAAAGACCATGGAGTTTTGAACAATATGAGAATTGAAAGGGATCCAATTTTTATGGATCTAGTGAAGATGGACATGGGAATAACCAGGGAAGGTGAAACATCAATGCTTTTTCAAATGGTTGCCAAACCATATTTACTAGAAAGGATTAAGAGTTCTCAGACCGATGATGAAGAATTCCAAAAGAAGATTAAAGCTGTGAATGATGGGAGATTGAGAGACTTTGTGTATGAAGATGGAATTTTGAAATTCGGGAAGAGACTTTGTGTTCCCAATATACCTGATCTAAAAAGGGAATTGCTGGATGATGCTCATAGTTCCAATTTCTCTATACACCCTGGGAGCACCAAAATGTATAGAGATTTGAAGTAACATTTTTGGTGGGACAACATGAAGAGGGAGATTGCTGATTTTGTGTCAAGATGTATGGTTTGTCAACAAGTGAAAGCTGGAAGGCAACAGCCTGGAGGAGTCATGCAACCTCTTCCCATACCGGAGTGGAAATGGGGCAATGTTACGATGGACTTTGTCATGGGGCTACCAAAGACTCCTAGAAGGAACGATGCAATATGGGTTATTGTTGATCGTCTTACCAAGTCAATACATTTTCTTGCTATAAGAGAAGATCTACCCCTGGAACGTCTAGCAAGACTATATATTAATGAAGTTGTGAGACTTCATGGAGTACCCATATCGATTGTTTCTGATCGTGATCCCCGTTTTACTTCAAGATTCTGGAAAAGTCTTCAGAAATCCCTGGATACTGAACTTCATTTGAGCACTGCTTACCACCCTCAGACAGACGGACAATCAGAACGGACTATTCAAACCTTAGAAGACATGTTGAGATCTTTCTCACTTGACTTTCAGGGTATGTGGGATCAATATTTACCTTTGGTAGAATTTTCCTATAACAATAGCTTCCATTCAAGTATTCAGATGGAACCATATGAAGCGTTATACGGAAAGAGATGTCGTACACCAACCTGTTGGGATGACGTTGGTGAAAGAAAACTTGTAGGCCCAGAACTGGTGGAGGAAACGGTGGAAAAGGTGAAGGTAATCCAAAATCACATCAAAGCTGCTCAAAGTAGGCAGAAGAGCTATGCCGATAATCGAAGGAAGGATTTGGAATTTCAAGTCAGTGATCATGATTTTCTGAAGGTATCTCCGTGGAAGGGAGTCATACGTTTTGGTAAGAAAGGTAAATTGAGTCCCAGGTACATCGGACCTTTCGAAATTCTAGAACGAATTGGGGCTGTAGCTTACCGATTGGCAATGCCGCCAAGTCTCTCCAAAGTTCACGATGTGTTCCACGTATCTCTATTGAGGAAATACATGCCTGACCCAACGCATGTACTCAACTATGAGGAATTAGAACTGGAACCCGATCTGTCTTATTGTGAAGAGCCCGTCAAGATTCTTGATACAAGAGAACAAGTACTGAGAAACCGGACGACACGTCTGGTAAAAGTTTTGTGGAGAAACCATAAGATGGAAGAGGAAATTTGGGAACCTGAGGAACTTATGATGAAGAACCACCCGAGTCTTTTTATGCAGTAATACCCTAGAAATTGCGAGGACGCAATTATTTGAAGGAGGGGAGAATGTAACACCCCAAGATTCTACGGTACGTTTCCCTTCGAATAATGCGATAGCGTGTGTTGTACGCAACCTCGAGTTCTAACACACACCACAACTAATTAAACTAGCTGTTGTGAATAGTAATACCTACTTTTTGAAATCATATATATTTTATATTTCAAAATGGACTTCATTTTTGGATTCGGAATATTGAAATTATCCTAGGGTGAAATTTTGGTACATTTCGGATAACTTTCATATTTTGATGAATACTGAAAATTACTAAATTTTAATTAAAAACAACTTTTTTAACCAAAATAATTAATAGTGATAAATTATGAATTTGAGTGGTTTTAAAGTATATTTAGAATATATTTTTACCATTTAATATAATGTTGGTCATTGGACATAATTTTACAATTAAACCGAACATAAACAAGTGTCAATCTTTTGATAGTTATTATCTCTTAAAAACACGCTTTTTGTTTTGACAGCGGGAATTAATTTTAAATTAATTTCTGCCACTTCTGTGTTTTGAATTTAGAAAAATGGATTCCATATTTGGAATCAGGATGTCCAAATTATTTAAATAGTTAACTTTTATTTTTAGACATTTTGAATAATTACTGCGGTAAATATTTTATTTACCATGGTTAAGGGTAAATCCGGTAAATAAGGGTTATCAAATAAAATTATAATAATACTAAATTACCCTAAAACGTGTCTTAACACTATTGGTTGATACATGGTCGACCATGGGAATCTTTGGGTCTATTTTGGGACCCCATGGATCCACTTGTAAGTGATAATGACACTTTATATTAATAAAGCTAAAATAAAAATAAAAATGGCATAAGCTTACATCTTTTAGAAGAACAATTTTTACATAGGGTTATACATGTTGGATTTTCGATTATAAATATTCATTAGAAATCTAAAAAGATTTCCTACATAATGATATTTTATTTATAATTTTTAGACATCAAATAATTTAAATTATTAATGACACAATAATGATGCAATGTTTACCTCATTAATAAATCATTTAAATAAATAAGATTATAATGATTAAAATATTATCTAAAACCTGTCCAATTCTTATTGGTTGATGTTATTTAGAATATTAGTCATCTTATCTTCGACCTCAAGGATTTTTGGACCATTATAAACCGAATATAATTATATTATAAAGTAATACTTTCACTCTTTCCTAAAGAGCCCCTCTTCTCCCTTATAAAAGGAGACCACTTCTACTCATTCCTCACACCTCTCAAGCCACTTGGCTCGTCCAAACTCTGCCCAACTAAGCTCCCCACATCCCTCTCCTCCTCCTTGAAGCTTCCCCTTAGGCGTAAATCATTTCAAGAAGTCCTTTGGTTCCAACCAAAGTGAGTTACCTAAATTAAAGGTAACCATTTCTCTTAAATTATTTTCCTTTATTTTGCTTCTCCAACCCCCAAAATCTTTTTATTTCCTTTCTTTTGTAACAACAACAGTATCCTAAATATACTAGGATGTTGTTATAAGAAGGATTAAAACTACACATACACACAACTACATCTAATGGATGATGAACATAATGTTTCTGTGGATGGCAAACTAACGCCTCACGAAACGATGATTGTTCAAATACATCTTACCGCCTCTCATGGTGGCCATTATGATGGCACTATAATTAAATATGATATTAATGATATATATTTTATATATAAGCTTCTGTAATTCCATTTTATTTCATACCATTATTCGTTTCAAGTTGTATATACATACGATAATTTCATTTGAGGAAGTGCGGACTACCGCCCCCTTAAAATGATATGACTCGTTCATACCACACATGGAACGTATAAAGGATGGTGTTAATGAAATTAAGTAACATATATAAAATATTTTATTATACTGGAATAGTAATATACCTATGTATCATTTGGATTCAATTCTTTTAAAATAAAAATTAAATGGAAGTAGCGTTCGTGCGTACGTACGGACTACCGTCTCCACGAACGCGGTGAGATCCATCCTCCATCGTATCCATTCAAGTCTTATTCTCATTTTAGGGTTAAAAATAATGTTAATATCATTCTGATTATGAATAAGATTTAATCTATCCATTACAAACATGTCTTACGTAACCAAACATTTAAGAAGAACGAATCGATTATCACCTGAAACGACGATAATACTAAGATATTATTAATAAAGCAATGTTAAAAGATCATATATGATATCATATTAATGTATATGATTCTTGTATAATTTAATAACAATTATTTCACCATTATACAGGAGGTTAACCGACCCCAACAAAGGAAAAGTACAAGGTAAGGGTTATTTCACAATCTCTTCATTATCCGAGGTTGTTTATACGTAATAATCTACTGGGATATCTTTATCATCCACATCCATGTTTCTTAAAAATGTATTTCAAAACATTTTTACAATTTAAAAGAATATGGGTTAAAGTAATTTATACCCTTGTTTGACTTTTTATAAGAGGTTTATAAAGGAATCTTTCCGTCGTTTTCAAAACAAGGTCCTTTTTAACCTTTTCGACAGAATTGAGGTAAGAATGTTTTTTTTCACTTATACGGCGGGTGCGGTTATTTTACGCCGTTATAAAATCTTCAAAGCTTTCCTTACAAGCTTATAAGAATATTTTCAAAGAAAATGTTTTATTTTATATGGATCTTAAATGATTTCAAAATAAAAGGAGATATTTCTTTAAAAAGAATTTTGATTTCATCTATGTCGACATCCTTTGATGGATTTTAAGATTATTTGAAGTTGACTTATTATGATACAAAACTTCTATATTGTATTGAAGGTTTTGTGATATGTTTGACTGTGGATGTGCTATTTTTATACCATTCATAGTTTATGGTGAAAGTATTGACATTTCGTATGCTAGTTTTAATACGAATGATTATGTTATATTTAAACCTTTTCATATGGGAATGCATTGGACTTAATATGTGACGGGTGGAGCCCGCTATAGCTCCTCGATGCATCGGTAGGTCTCATGAGACAAACTAGTGTCTTGGCACAAGGCCTTGACAAAATCTTATTTGTAGTCTTGGCACGAGGCCTTGGCTATGTGGTTATGATAGTCTGGCATTATGCATTCCAACATTATGAAAGTGGTTATTGATTTTTTTCATGTGATTATTCGATTAGTAGAATATCCATGTGAATAATTAAATGGCATTATTTCATTTTATTTATGCCATACCATGTTGAAAGTTCATCTTTAAAAGGCTTTTGTTTTAGTTATACATTGCCTTAAATGTTTATTCTTATTGATGAAATTTTCCGCTATATTGTTATCCTTACTGGGCATTTGAGCTCACCCCTTTTCTATGTTTTATTTTTCCTAGGAAGTGAAGATGTAAGTTATGAATGACCTGCAGGGATATTATGAGGGGATTATAGTGTGGACTGTGGAAACATTATGTTGTTGTAGTAGTTTTTCATTTTATGATGTAATGTAAAACTTATTAATATATCTAGTGTTTCCAAGGCTACTAAACCAATCGGTCTTTCGAGATTTGATCTTTCTTGTGATCATGCCAATGTTATGTAATAATGCACAGACTCTGGGCAACTGGGGTCGGGGCGTTACACAAATTGTTTGGTTCCTATTTTTTAGGATTAATTATTCAATTTCTCTTATATCATTAGAAAGAATCATGGGCCAATTATGCCATTTTATGGCTCATATTATACAAACAAGAAGACCTAAGGAATTTGTGATTAAACTGGACCAAAAATGATGATTGATTTACTAATCTAAATCCTAAAGCCCAAATTTTATGAATCTCCACCATATGTTTGAGATTATAAAAATTAATCATGGATAAAACTTTTGAGTTAAAATACATGAACAATGGGCTCAACTAATGCCTTGAAGTCCAGCCAACCATTCGGGCCAAAAATTAAAATCTGGACACTATTAATGACATATCTCATGATGTAATTTTCAACATGAGATGATATTTTTCATTGTGAAAGAGGATATATAGGCGGCTGACTTTGTTGTAGAAATTATACGTCTTTGAAGGCATAGTCCTATTCAAAAACCCTTACAAATTTTGGAATTCAAAAAGGATGGATTGAAATGGATAGATTAACATTGTTTAATCAACCCACCATAACATTAGGTCCATAGATCCAAATGACTCAATATTTGGAGAGTTGTCGTTAAACATTATTATATAAAACTTTTAATATGGGGATATCTCGAGAATCAGCTTTCCGGATGTCCAAATCGTTGATCCAAGTGGAGGGACAGATTGGGAATGAAAAATGTCCACTTCCTTGGGCTATAAATGTATCCCCCACCTCTCCATCAAAGGGGATGGAATTTAAGAAGAAATGAGCACATATTGACACAACCAAAGCCTTGCCAAAGGCTTGGTAGGACCTTCCATATTCATGTTTTTACTTGAGATACCCTTCCTGCTCTCTTTGTTTCCTTTCACTTTTGTGTTGTTTTTCTATTGTAATATTGTATGTTTGTGGTTATTAATTATGTTTTAATGGAAGTTTCTTCTTCAATATATCTTATTCTCATCCAAATTTTATGGTTTAATATTAATGTTCTTCAAATAGTCTAAATACAGTTGAATCCCCTTCCCTTCTTTTTCTTCCTCATTCAATCGAAAATCAGTTTTTAATTATCATCATTGTTTGTGTGTGTGTGTTCGACACACCACTCTTTTCTTATCCATTTCCTTTTCTTCTCTTCTAAAATTATAATCATAATCATTATAAACAAATTATTAAAAACCCAAATGTCTTAGTAATTCTCTCATTGGGATGATTTATAATTCATTTATTTTAAGTGATTGAGAGATTTTTTTCAATGAATATTCTTTGAATTATCATTGTTTATGTTGGACTTAACAGTTCAAGGATTAATGACTTGTTTTGTTTAACATGTGGTTTCCATGGATTATTGGTACCATAAATAAACCACCATCAATAATCTCTTATTGATATTAGAACCATAAGTTATGTTAAGGCTTGGATTAAAGCCTTAACACTTAGGAATTCTAATCAATGTCTTCTTGTGACATGGGTGTTAATTTAATGCAATATAAAGAAATGCTCAAGGATATCACAATCTTAAATACCTAATTATGAAATCACACCAATCATTATCAATTTGTTAAATCCAACATCGTCCATAAATTATTTCATAAACTCTACAAAAAAACCCGCCAATCAAAATATAATTAACTAAAAACAACAAACTATTAAAAAGTATCATCATTGAGGATTCAACCCGAGTGGTGCTATACACATTAGCAGAGCATCAGAACTTTGATCGGTTGATTGACGACAATCGACGATGCATTTCAAAAGGCCCCATTTCTGGGGATGGTTCTTTAATTATTCATTAGTTTTTGGTTATTGTAAAAAACAATTGGAAACGAAATTTTAAAAAAATAATTGAAAAAAACACAAATAAAACTTGCCTTCTCATAAAAATCATAAACTAAAAAACACACACACAACTGTCTTCATCTTTCTTATAAATCATTCTGAATGCCCCGTAGCCTCCCAAAAAATCCCTTGGATTTTTTTGGCTCTGAAATTGGGGGAACACTTCGGCAACATAGGAGGAACATAAGCGATAATAAACTAATTCAAAAACTTGTCTTTGTCCAACCAATTGAATTAGATATGGCCAATCCTAATGAACAAACACTTATAAAACTCACTACCCCTGATTTTAATTACCTACCTCTTTGTATTCTATATCCAAACATAGAAGTTGAATTCAAACTCAAATCGGGTTTGATTCATCATCATCCTCATTTACATGGGCTAGCCGGTGAGGATCCACAACTATACCATAAAGAGTTCCATGTAGTGTGCTATACCATGAAGCATCAAGTGGTTTCTGAGGAACAAATAAAAATCAAAAATTACCTTTCTCCCTCACTGACACTACTAATTCATGGCTATACTACCTTCCTTTTGGTTCCATAACCACATGGAATGACATGAAGTGACTTTTCTTAGAGAAATTCTTTCGTTCTTATCATACTACCTATATCTGAAAGGAAAATATGTGGTATCCATCAGTTCCTAAGTGAATAACTCCATGAGTACTGGGAGAGGTTCAAAAATCTTGTTGCAACCTGCCCACATCTCCAAATTCCTGACCTTCTCTTGATCCAATACTTCTATGAGGGGTTAATGGCTATGGATAGAACACTCATTGACACCGCAAGTGGTGGTTCTCTTGTTGATAAAACTCTTGCAGCTGCAAGAGATCTCATAAGTAACATGGCTGGAAGCACACAACAATTCCATACTCAAGTACATGCTCAAGTCAAACAAGCCCAATATAATAAATAAATTTATCCAAACAAGATGACAGATTGGATGGGTGAACATACAGGTCTTGTGTGAAAACTAGTTGTGGCTAACAAATCCACAACCTCATCTTCTCTGCAATCAATGTTTCCTATACCTATCAAAAACTGTGGAATCTGAAACTCTTCATCACATCCAATAGACAGATGTCCACAACTTTAAGAGGATCAATCTAATTCATCTAGACCAATAGAGCTCAATGCAGCATATTCTCAGAGGAACACCAACCCTCAACTATCAGGTCAGTTTGTTAGAAACATAAACCAACCTCACTCTGGGACTTTCTCTTCTTCCTATAACCGAGGCCTTAGGTATGGTAATCCCATATCTAATCCCCCTCAATTACCTCCTCAAAACCAAAACCAGTTTCAATATGGTCAAGGTGTTGGTAATGTCCAACAACCTTATCCTTTTATTCTTCAACCTCAAAGGAATAATCCTCATCCTGGATTCCATTATCCTTGTGATCCTTCCGAATTACAAAACCAATACAATCACTTTCCCAAGAAGCAAAATCTAGGTAATCCCAATCCGGGACAAGCCTCTTCTTCCATGAAACCATGGGAAAGTGCAGCGGAAGATCATGCCTCCGTCACCCATTCCAGCCTCAAGAATATTGAAACACAAATTGGTCAAATTGCATCGAACCTTTGTCAGCCGCAACCATCCAATTCTTCCCAACTCCCAGCTGAACCATTACACATCCCCAAGGGTATTGTTAGTGCAATTTCACTTAGATCAGGAAATAAAATTTCTATACCTCAATATATATCATTTACACCACCTTTAAATGTTGACCTAAAAAATGAAAAGAAAAAAAAACTTGAAAAGGAACACGAAACCATTCCCTCACCTCCTTTTATTCCACATAAGAACCCAATTTCTTTTCCTCAATCCGTTTCTAAGCCAAAGAAGTCCTTTGAACCTGATCCTGAAATACTCAACATGTTTAGACGTGTTGAAGTCTACATTCCCCTCTTAAATGCCATAAAACAAATTCATATGTATGCCATTTTCTCAAGGAGTTGTGTACCCACAAGAGGCAACATAGGACCATAGAAAATGTTTCAACTCAAGATTCCATATTCATTAAGTGAAATTATCCAGGGACCTTTACGGTTCCATGCCAAATTGGAAGTTCCAACTTTGATAATGCACTTATAGACCTAGGAGCCTCAATTAATGTCATGTCTAAATCCATATTCTCCAACCTTGGTCTAGGTACCTTACATCCAATGGGTGTTGTCATTCAATTGGAAAATCGAAGTACAACATGTCCTGATGGAATAATTGGGGATGTCCTTGTCCGATTCAATGATCTTATCTTCCCTACTGATTTCTATGTCCTTGACATGGATGGTGAGAGGAACTCTTATCGATATCCCCTAATTCTTGGAAGTCCATTCTTTATGATTGTGAGAAGCAAGATTGATGTCCATTCAGGCATCTTATCCATGGAATTCGGTGACCAGCTAGTCAAGTTCAGCATTTTCCATGCCATGTGATACCCATCTGAGGATCACACTGCATTCTCAATCCATGCTTCCGAGGACACTTCTAAGAGTCAATTGACCTTAAATCCGCCATGTTTTTCATGTTATAATCTCAAAGGATCTTGTGAAATCTTCACCATGATTAACAAAGTCATATATGGTGAAGTTTATGTGGACCATTCATTCATATAATCTATCAATATAGAAGATCTTGAAAACTCTCTTGAATCCTACATCAATGATGATCTCTACTGCTCCACCTTGGATAGTATTAAGGAAAATGAATCTGAAGCAACTGAAGTCCCTTCTTCCATTCCGGAGTTGTCTAACCCAAAAATGAAAGATGATATTGATCTAACACCTCTTCCTGAACACCTAAAATATGTATTCCTTTCCATGATCACTCATATCATGTCATTATCTCTACTTTACATACTGAAACCAAAGAGTCCAAACTTTTTTAGGTGTTAGAGGAAAAAAGGCCATAGGTTGGACCCTAGATTACATACCATGAATCAACCCTACCCTTTTCATGCATCACAACCATCTTGAGGAGTCATCCAAACCAATTAGAAAACCACAAAGAAGACTGAATCCACTCATACATGAGGAAGTCAGGGAAGAGATCACCATGCTTCTTCAATCTAGTATTATCTACCCAATTTCTGATAGTGAATAGGTTAGCCCAATTCAAGTTGTACCTAATAAAGGTGGGATAAATGTTTCCACAAATGAACATGGAGAGGTAGTCACAACTTGAGTGAAGAAAAAATGGCATGTGTGCATTGAATATATGAAATTGAATGTTGAAACAAGAAAAGATCACTACCCTCTTCCATTACTTGATCAAATGCTGGATCAATTTGATGGAAAGTCACACTATTTCTTTCTTAATAGATACACCAGCTACTTCCAAATCCCAATACTACCTCAGGACCATGAAAAGACTAATTTCACATGCCCCTTTGGAACATTTGCATATATAAGAATGAATTTTGGCCTTTTCAATGCTCTTGTAACATTCCAGTGGTGTATGATGAGTATCATTTCCGAATTTAGTGAACAGTACATGGAATTATTCATGGATGACATCAAAATTTATGGTGAGTCATTTGAATCTTGTTTGAATTCAATTTCTCTAGTCCTCCAAAAGTATGTCATGTGTAACCTTGTGTTGAATTTGGAAAAATGTCACTTCATGGTTGCAAATGGGATTTTTCTAGGGCACATAGTTTCAAAATATGGTATTGAATTCGATCCAGCCAAAATTGAAGTGATCTAATCACTTCCTAACCCCACTTCTGTTCGAGAAATCCATTCATTTCTAGGTCATTCCAGTTTCTATTGGAGATTGATCCATAACATCAGTATGATTTAACTCCCACTCACTCAGTTGCTCTAAAATGATGTCACTTACAATTTCGATGAGGTTTTTAAGAGATCCTTTATTGAACTCAAAATTGCTCTGACATCCTCCCCAGTAATCCAACCCCTAGATTGGTTCTTACCCATTGAGTGGATGTGTGATGCTTCTGATAGATCAGTTGGGGATGTTCTTGGTCAAAGAAGAGAAATTATTCATCATGTCATCTATTATGCCTCAAAAGCATTGGATGAAACTCAATCTCACTACACTTTCACTGAAAAGAAACTTTTAGTAGTGGTTTTTTCCTGGATAAATTCCAACCCGATCTCTTAGGTGCCAAAATCTTCATCTTCACAGACCATTTTTCTATAATGTTTTTACTCAAGACAAGTGTTTCTTAACCGAGGAAGATAAGGTGGATCCTATTGCTCCAAGAGTTTGACCTTGAAATAAAAGATAGTGCAGGAAAAGAAAACCCTATGGCTGATCACAATAGTAGAATTTCTAAGTCTTATCATTCATAAAACATTGATCCTGAATTCCCCACTGAGCACATTTTTTCTATCACTCCAAAGTTACCATGGTATTCCCCAATTGTAATTTACTTGGTTTCAGGTGGTTTTCCTGAAATATTTTCAAAAGATAAAAAAGTAGTTGAAATGTAATTCAAAATACTATTTTTGGGAAGAAAATAAACATTGGAAAACTGGGGCAGACATGGTAATTAAGAGATGTGTTGATGAAGATGATCATTCCTCCATCTTAGAATTTTTCCACTCATTTCTCGGAGGTGGACACTTTAGACCAAAAAGGACCTCCTGAAAGGTCATAGACTCTGGATTCTTCTAGACTTCACTCTTTAAGGACTCACATGAGTTCTTTAAATCATGTCCCACTTGCCAAAAGTTTGGATCAATTTCAATGAAAAATTTAATGCCCTAAAAACCATTAATTTTCTGGGAGATCTTTGATGGTTGGGGAATCAATTTCATGGGACCATTTCCCCTTCCAATGGATTATCATATATCCTTCTTGTGGTTGATTATGTTTCTATGTGGGTTAAGTCCAAACCCACTAGAAAGGATGACTCACATACTATTAGCGTGTTCCTAAGGACACACATCATCCACCGATTTGGCACACCAGGTTCCTTGATAAGTGACTTAAGAACCCATTTATATAATAGAACCATGGAATCTCTTTGAAAAAAGAATGGGTTTTTACATAAAACATAAACTACATATCACCCCAAAAAAATGGAATGGATGAACTTTCTAATAGAGAAGTGAAAAGAGTTCTTGAGAGAACTGTAAAACCCACCAGAAAAGACTAGCCTAAAAGACGTGGTGATGCACTTTGGGATTATCAAGCTGCCTATAAAACACCCATTGGGATGTTTCCTTTTAGGCTAGTTTTTGTTAAAGCATGTCATCTACCAGTTAAAATGCAACATAAGTCTTTTTGGGCAGTGAAAACTTGTAATTTTGATCTTGAAAAATACAATGAAGAAAGATTGTTGTAATTGGCTGAACTGGAGGAGCTTCAACTTGATTATTATGAGAATTATAATCTCTTCAAAGAAAAATCCAAGGCACTCAATGATAAACACATACTGATAAAGGTATTTCATAAAGTTGAAATGGTAATGCTCTTCAATTCCCGATTTCGGCTTCACTCAGGTAAGCTTAATTCTCGTTGGGAAGGTCCTTTTATTGTTTCTCATGTTTACCCATTTGGTGTAGTGCAAGTCGAAGACCCCTCTTCAAAATGAACATTCACAGTTAATAGAAATCAGTTAAAGAATCGCCATGAGAGGATACACAATCCTGGATCATCATTGACTTCCACTGGATCCCCAACATCAACAGTCAACCCACCACTAGATGGAGATGGAAACCTGCCAAATCCAATCTAGGGTGCACGTCTTTCCCTTTAACTCTCTCTATCTCTTCCTCTCTCTACCACTTTTTTATTCTTCCTCTCACTTTCATTTTTTACCACTTTCTTTATCAAACCCTTTCTTTTTCACTTTCTCTTTTGTGTGGGTGTATCTTTATAAAAAACTAAAAAAACAAAAACCTAACAAAACAATCATAAAAACAAATGAAATATATAAAACAATCAAGATTAATGAATGCTCACCTTCCAATTTTCTAATTTTTTCCAACCATTTTGGGGAGTTAACAGACATGTTTTCATCTCAAAAATTTTGTATTTTCATCATGACTTCGGATAAATAATTTTGTGTCAAAATTTACAAATTCTGATTTGGAAAATTATTTTCCCAAATCATGAGGAACAACATTTGCCTTCTTGCCAAGTCCACCTATGGACATCTTTTCAAATTTTCTGTTTTCACCCCCATTTGTGAGTCTTGAGTTTATGGACCTTCGAGCCGAATTTCCTACCTTAGTGTTCATTAATATTATTGAGGCATTTTATGAACCACATGAGAATCAAAATAGGCAAATAGCCTCTTATTTTCCTTAAATTAATCCTCCTTTTGAAAGCAACTTCAATCCTATGAAAACCTTATCTTTGATAGCCACATTACAAGCCCAATACCTTTTCCCACCCAATATCAACATGGATTTTTCATTGCATTTTTTTTGAAATTTAAGTGTGCGGGGAACGGATTTCATTATGGGTACCCTTTGTTGATGTCACCATGTTATCATATTCTTGAGGGAAAGAATCCACTTCAATGTGGGGGAGAGGTTGTAGTTAAGTGTTTTTTGAGGAATGTAATGTACTTCCATTTATGTAATTTTGTAAATTTTATTAACATGTGTTCAAAAAATCAAACAAATATTCCAAAAAAAATTAAAAAAAATTGGGTTTTTTCTTGAGTAGGTCAAAAATCACAATTCCTCAAACATTGATCTTGTTATAAATCTTAAAATTAGTATCATTATGAGATCAATCAAGGGTTGGGATATGAGTGTCAGATATTTTCCAATTTCAACTTTCAAAAAAAAACACTAGCATTATATACTTATTTCATTAGGAGAAGTTATGTGGTTTTTACATATTTCATCTTCTCATCCCCATCAAATTTTCAACCACTATTGTGTCTTTCTTCAAATAGTAATTCCCTTGTAAAATATATGTTTTCATTTCCTTCCATGTTTTATTTAAAAAAAATGTTCATTGCTTTCTCTATGTTGGAGTTGTAACCCTCTTCTTCTCTCTCTTGGAAATTATATTCCTACCATCCCATATCCATAAAAAATCCCTTAAAAAGACATCTTGATTCTTGTGCACTTTTTATAGGGATTGGAAGTTGAGATCTCTTTCAAACTCTAAGATTTTCACTTTTGGTTGGTGAATGAGTGAACCTCCACAAATGAATTTTATCATCTTGAGAGGTGTGAGTTTTCAGTGTCCACATTTTTCATTTCTAAATTTGAGCATGAAAAAATGAATTAGTATTGGAAAATTTTTTCTGTTAGAACTTGTGGTGGAATTCAAAATGGATGAGTGAAATATTCCAAACTACCCCTAATTGGAGAAAACAAAATTTTAATATTTGTTGGTGAGTGAAAATGATTTTTTTATGTTTTTATATTTATTTCACATGAGGACATGACCAAGAATAATTTCGAGGGAGTTGATATTATTAATATTTTCAGGACATATTATATACCCCCTTTACAGATTTTATATGAAATGTGCATAATTTGTGTAAAATATTAACGTTTTAATACTAAGTTTAATTTTTTAGCATTTTTAAAAGTATTCCATTCGATTCAGTTTACTATTTTATTAATAACACTCACCCTACTAAGTAAAATTGTGTGGTTATTGATTTTTAGGTTTCCTTGTACAATTTCTCAGATATCATTATAAGGAATCAGGGGCCAATTCTTCCATTTGAAGGCTCATATTTTCTACACAAGAAGACCCAATGAATTTGTGAGGAAACTGGACCAACAATTATGATTGAATTACTGGTATAAATCCTGAAGCCCAAATTTTATGAGTCTCCACCATATGTTGGAGTTTATCTAAAGTAATCATGAATAAAAAATTTAAGGTCCAACTACAAGAAAAATGATCCAAACTAATGCCTTGAAGTCCAGCCCACGATTTTGGTCGAGAATTAAAATCTGGACAATATTCATGACATATATCATTATGTAATCATAAAATCGAGCTGATATTTTGCAGTGTGAAATAGGAGATATAGTTGGTCGACTTTTTTGAAAATATAATTCTACTTTGAAGTAAAATTCATATTAAAAAACCATTTCATATTTTGGACTTCAAAACGATTGTATTGAAATGGACAGATTAGAATTGTCTAATCAACAGGATGCAAAATTCGATCCATATGTCCAAATGACTCCAAATTTTGAGAGTGGTCGTCCAACAGTATTATCTACAACTTTGAAGAAGGGGATATCTTGAGATTCGGCTTTCTGAATGTCCAAATATTCTATCCAATTGGAAGGAAAAATTGAGAATGCAAACTGTCAACTTCCTTGGGCTATAATTGCATCCCCCTCCTCTCCATCAAAGGGGTTGGAATTTCAGAAGAGAGGAGCACATATTGGAATGAAAAAATAATTTAAAAGGTATTGGGATGACCTATCATATTCATGATTTCACTTGAGATACACTTCCTACTCTCTTTGTTTCCTTTCACTTTTGTGTTGTTTTTTGTTTATAATCTTGTAAGATTGTGTTTTGTAAATATATTTTCATGGAAGTTTCTTCTTCAATATATCTTATTCTAATCCACCTTTTGAAGTTTAATATTAATTTTATTCAAATATCTTAAATACAGTTTAATCACCATCCCTTATTTTGCTTCCACATTTAATCGAAAATCCGTTTTTAATTATCATCGTTGTTCATGTGTGTGTGTTCGATGCACCAATCTATTCATATCCCTTTATTTTTATTCTTTTATTAATATTATAATCATAATAATTATAACCAGATTATTAAACACCCAAAATTTCTGAGTAATTCTATCATTGGGGTGAGTTATAATTTAGGTGCGTTAAATGATTTTGAGCTTTTTCTCGATGAACATTCTTTGAATTAACATTGTGTATGTTGGACATAACATGTCATGGATTAATGACTTGTTTGGTTTAACATGTTGTTTCCATGGTTTATTAGAACCATAAATACACCACCATCAATAATCTTTGGTTGATATTAGAATCTTTAGTTAGGATAAGGCTTGGATTAAAGCCTTAACACTTTGGAATTCTAATCAACGTCATCTTGTGACATGGGTGTTAATTTAACACAATATAAATCAAAGATCAAGGATATCACAGCCTTAACTACCAAATGATTAACTAACCCCAATAATTATACATTTGTTAAAGAAAACATCATCCAAAATTTATTTCGTAAGCCCTTTAGAAAAAAACCCCCAATCATAATACTATTAACTAAAAACAACCGACTATTAAAAAGCATCATCGTCGAGGATTTGTCTTGAGTGCTGCTATACACATTAGCAGAGCATCAGAACATTGACCGGTCGATAGGTGACAATCCATTTCATGTTTCAATAAGCATTAACAATTGACTATATCCAATTATCACAAGAATAGAATAAGTTTATGATGGCATAATAGACGTAGTTTAGTATAACATAAGAATATTAATACACCTCAATTCTTGTATACTAAAAAATGGAATAAGGATTTCACAAGTATATTGTTATCAAGAATAAATAATCATGATCCACCTGATATAAATTTTTATCAAAGAGAACATTTATAAACCATATAAATCACAATTAAATTGTGATTTTATCTTGTGGAAATATCTTTTTAGATCCCTTACAGAATCCTTAAAAAATGGATAAGTATACGGTTGAATTCCATGCCCAATACATTGGAGCACTATCAGGTGAACCCATCATATATTATATAATAGGATCACTATGTATAGTTAGGGTGAACTCATTGCAAAATAAATATCAATGAACCAAAAACATAATGAAGTGAAAATTTCATTCATTTCATAATAAAACATCATTAAAACAATCAATACTTTGTTCATAACATGATTTCATGATGAAAAAGGAATGAGATGCATAATGATATCATGGAAACATTATTAAATAAAGGAAAGGAAATGTGTTCTAAAACATCATATTTGAATCATGATTAACTAGTGTAAAATAAATTGGTTGCATAACAATCTCTTTGCAATATGATTGGCATGTTGAAAAGAAATGGGTTACAAAACAATCTATTTGTAAAAATATTAACTTGTGGAAATGAAATGGGTTCAATGAAAATATAATTGAAACAATATTGATCAATCCAAAGAAAGAATATGGATGGTATCAATTCAAAATTTCATCATTGGATCATAGTTATCAATGACATTTATTGACATTTATGAATGAAAATACCAATAAAATATCATTTAATACATGTTTGAGGAAAATAACATATCCATATTGAAAATCAATTTTAAAAACTAATAATAAATAAAATATTGTTTAATTAATTTTCATTAAAAACAAATTTTGAAAAAATATTATGTAATAATCTAGGAAAAATAATAGACATGGTATGGAAATTAGTTAAATTCATTTATTCTAAAATTTAACAATATTTTCAAGACACTTTTGAAAAGGGCTTCAAAAGATTCCCATTTAGAATATGATATGAAATTTCTATTTAAAAAATTTTTAGAAGAAGTTAAAAGATCCTAGAAAATGGATTTAGAAATCATTTTAAAAAAACAAATATTTTGTATAATATACTATAAAACGTAGACATGTGTCATGACCCATCCCCCGGGGCCCGTGTCGTGAGTAACCCCAGGACCGCCTTCCATAGGCCAGGGGCTGATGACTAGCACCAAAGTTATATTCCTTAAAACTGTGAAGGCATTGTCTTTATAACCTATAAACACACGCAACCAAGCACATATGAAGATACAAATGGAAGTCACCCGTATAGAAAAAAGTGTGATGAAAGTAAAAAAGGTGTTGAAAAAAAATCCCAACATTAATAGTAAAAGTACAATTGAAATACAATACAACTGAAGAAAAAGAAAAGAAGCTACCGGGTTGTCCTCAGGGTTCAGATCTAAAGGGTAGGTATAGATCTCCTCCACAACACTCGGTGTCCACCCGTCTCCTCTACATACCGACACGCCATATGGTCCACCTCCATGCACCGTCAAGTCCTGGTACTCTCAACCTCTATCAGCATTGTCTATCATCTACATCCAACACAACGATGTGCGGGCATAGTCCATGTAGGGGTGAGTATAACGATACTCAGTAGGGACCCCGAGACCCTCAAGGTCTCACAAAAATTCTCAAGGGATAAACAAAAAGGCATGAAAACAATAGATAACCCTACTTAGGTATATGCCGATACAAATATGTAAGTAATCAAGTAATCCACCTCAATAATGAAGGAACATAGAGGTTCTGACTTAGATCACACTAGGTATAATGTAGGCACGATAGTAGAAATTATTAGTTATAACTACTGAAGCATCTTACATCGTTAAGAGGCTCTGCTGTTAACCTGTATAGGATTGCTAGGAGCTGAACCACACAGGATTGATAGGAGTTGACCCACAGAGGATCTCTAGGAGATGACCCCCATAGGATCCCTAGGAGATGACCCATATAGGATCTCTAAGAGCTGACCCACACAAGATTTCTAGGAGCTGACCCACACAGGATCGCAAGGAGAAGACCCACAAAGGATTTCTAGGACTAGACCAACACAAGACACTAGTAGCTAACCCACACATGATCACTAGGTGCAGAACCACACAGGATTGCTAGGAGATGACCCGCACAGGATTACTAAGAGATGACCCACACATGATCTCTAGTAACAGACCCTAAAATGACCGTTAAGAGCACTCTTCTCGTCACAGCTAGCTAATGGGTTTCTACACTAGACATTCTTGTCTCTTGGAGGGTCCGCTCCCCAAGCCACTGGTTGATTCTCCAACTGTCACGATGTCCCATGAATAAGTATCCCAAAGGACCGCCACGTAATAGGGGTCTCAACACAATAGACAGTGCATCAATCGGACGGACGGTCTATATGTTTTTAGCCTTTTAGTCCCAAGGGCCTGGTTGGATTCATGCTCGATCCAACCCGACCGTTTCCCAACGTTATCCAAAACTCTGTTGGCATCTCTCTGACGACACGAAGGGTTTCCCCTTCTTTTTTAATGCTTAAAATTGTGACACAACTCTAGAGAAATCTGGAACAAATCTCCAGTAGTAACCAACCAAACCTAGGAAACATCGTAGCTCCGTCACACTCCTGGGTGTATCCCAAGCAAGTACCGCCTCAATCATTATAGGATCCACTGAAACTCCAGCATCCGTTATGAAATGTCCTATAACATGAACATCTCGGATCTAGAACTGGCACATCGAGAGCTTACCATAAAGTTGGTGCTCTCAGAGTCTGTCCAGTACTACCAAAAAATGGTAGGCATGCTCCTCCTCAGCAGCTGTAATGAACCAGAATTTCCTTGATTTTTTTAAATATATGGGAATTTTACAAGTCCATGAAAATTGACGTCACATTATTCCGAGGCCCGGTGTACCCGGAATCGATTTATAATGTTTTGTTTGGGTATGTTCATTAATTTTACAGGTAGGTTTTTCTACTGTTTGAACCGGTGCTTAGAATTGAAATATGAGGGCACCGTTGAACTCGCAACACTGGTATTTTCATAAGAAGACTTTCACCTCGATGGCAGTTGGTCAAGGGTGAATGTTGGTTTTTTGGTTTTTCATGGAAATAATAAAATTAAATAAATGTAAGTTTTGCTTATTTTGTCTATTATAACCACCCATGTGGATGTTGGAGGTGGGGACCACCACACCATAACCTCCCATGAGAGGATATGGTGGTGGGGCCCACACGGACCTTACCTCCCATGAGAGGTTACAGTGTGGGGAACACCCGGGACTAAACCCCCCCCCCCATTTAATTGAGGATAACCTCTCCATTACCTCATAAATGAGGGAGAGTATCTTGACCTCCTCTATCATTAATGGCACCACCACCTCCCTTAATTTAATAATTCCAATCCAACCTAATTAATCTTGACAACATAGGTGTTTAATTTGGCTAATTTGAAATTGGTTAAAATGAAATAATAAGATATTTTTATCTATTATCTTTGGCTTCCATTTCATTTGGTTGGAAAAGGAGGATTGGGGAGAGGAGAGAATTGGAGAGATAAATTTCTACAATGAAGAACTTCATCACCCAACGATGAATGCTCTCCCGAAGAAGAACGCTCTACCGATGAAGAAAGACATTGACTTCGACTTTCTTCCTCAAAACATCCTTCGATGTAGGATGTGTTCGTCTACAACAAATCGATGTCCAACTTCTCCCACCAATGTCGACGAACAACGGACAATGTAGGGGGTTATTAACAAATTCTTGAATAATTTGATTATTATCCTCGTTATTTGGTTCGTGATTAATGTTGACCCACTTTTTACCACTATAGATGCAGAGGGTGCGGGGCAAACTAACATGGCCCGGCCCCTACACAGATCTCCTTTGGTGTTCTTTGCGATGGAGAAGGACGAAAACCTACATGGAGGAGCACAAGAATGGAGACCGTCACCACCGCAGGCCGTGACAAAGGAAACATCGCATGGCCCCGCTCCGCAGCACCACCGCCCCGCCACACCCTCAGGGCAGTCCTCGCTGAGCTACAGGCACCCTCTAGGAAGCCCGTGGCTCCGCCATCCGCGCGGTCGGTGTGCCCTGTACACCCCGCAGCTTCGTCGTCTGTGTGCCCCACACACCTCGTGCTACCATCGGCTGAACTAACCTGACGGCTTTCCGAGCCCCCCCCCCCCCCCGGCTGCGCCAGTCCGCCATCTCCCGGCCTTCCGTACCCCCCTCTCGTGGCGCCCTGGCCGAGCCACCCTTGCCGCACCATCTACCGGCAAAACCTACCCCATTCGCGCTGCACCCCAGCCATGCCACCCCAGCCTGCCAGCTTCCCAAGACGCCCTCAGGGCTGAACAATCCTCACCCCAACCCATGGCTGGTCTGCGCCCTCATGGCCGGTCGGCGCCCAAACTGCCCCCCGCGGCCCCTCGCGGCCTGCTAGGTGAGGCCCAGCGGGCCTGGCCGAACATAATGTGTTGGCTCGCCAAACGGTTTGGTTAGACCCAACGGATCAGGCTAGGTCGACCCATACCTAGTCGACCAACATTGGGTCGGGCCGGGTGGGCTGACCTGGTCGGACCAAACCCAGGCCCACTACGACCCTTTACTTTCTTTTGCCCATATCTTTCGCACTGGGTGTCCATTTTAGAAACCTTCGCGGCATTGGTAATCATGTATTAAGACGGTAAATTTGAGTATAGACCACTAGATTTTGGGGTATAGTTGGGATATGGGTAGGTTGGATCGTGCACGAATCCAACCGGGCCCCGAGACTGAAAGGCTAATAACTCAAAGACCGGGCGTCAGATTGATGTGTTGCCTATTTTGTTGAGACCCCTATGACATGGAAGACCATTGAGATACTTATTTGTTGCGATTCATGACATTTGAATAATTGAATAGTATCTTATGGGGCAGATCTTCTGGAGACGAGCGAGCATTTGTGTGGGAAACTAGTAGCTGGATGAGACTTGACCATTGCCGACTGTTTGACTCGGAGTGACCTAACTAGCCCAGTGGGGAGAGCCTAGTGGTGGAGGTAGACCCATGGTGGAGGATTTCATGGTTGTTGTGGTAGACCCATGGTACTCGACAGGAGGATTACCTCTGTAGGCTATGAGTGGGAGCACTGGGTTGTGGCGGCAGACCCACGGTGGGGAGTGCCTCTGGGTGATGCAGCAGAGCCATGGTACTCGACATGAGGAGTACCTCAAGAGTCCAAGTTTAGTGGCAAGAGCCTCTATGTGACGTAACAGGACCACAATAGTCGATAGAGGAGGTGTTCTCTAGTGGCCAAGGTTACAGAATGTTTTTACCATATAATAAATCTTTGTTTGACTTGAGTCAGTAACTTTTGTGTTTTCCTCATGATTGAGATGGATTACTTGATAACATAGGTATATGTTTGTGCATATATTTAAGTGGGGTTATCTATTTATTTTATACTTTGTGGTTTGTACTTTTTAAATTTTGGGAGACCTTGAGGGTCTTGGGGTCCCTACTGAGTATCGTTATACTAACCCCTGCACGGGCTAGGCCCGCACATTGTTGTGTCGGATTCAGATGACAGATAGTATTGATTGAGGCTGAGAGTACTAGTACTGGACAGTACCTGGAGGTGGACCATATGGCATGTTGGTACACGGAGGATATGGACCGACATAGAGTGATGAGGAGGAAATCTGTACCTACTCTCTAGGTAGAAACCTCGGAGGATGACCTAGTAACTGTTTCTTTTTTACTCAGTTGAACTTGTACTTTCAATTTCTTGTATATTCCAGTTGAGCTTGTATTCTGGTCCCTTTTTACTTTCTGTACTCACTTGTTGGTTATACAGTTTACTCGTGTTCATATCTTTTGTGTGTGTTTATAGGTTATAAAGGAAATTCCTTCCTAGTTTTAGGGTATTACACCTTTGTTTCTAGTCTCCAGCCACTGGCCTATGGATGGGGGGCTTGGGGTAGTCATGACACGAGCACAAGGGGATGAGTCTTGACAAATTGGTATCAGAGCATTCAGTTCTACCGCAAAACTTATGAATCTAATATTTTCTGTGAATAAATAGTGTTATGTGTAGTGAGTGTGGTTTTCAATTCAGAGAGTCCAGTGTTGGTGCAGTGGCTGACGTATCCATACACCAGGACCCTGACATCGGATTTCTGACTCAGTGCACGAAAACACTGATTGATTGTGTGTTTTCAAAAGTTTTCTTTAAGTAAGATCAACCATGTCAACTCACCAGGTATACATTTTTAACCATAGTGCACCTGTTTCATTTCAGGATGACTCCACTCAAACAGTTGACTAGAGTTCTGAGATTCGTACACACTGATAGCCCACCGAGTGATGAGGCTTCAGTGCAAGGCCCTCTTCTAGTAGAGTCACCAGCAAGGGCACTAGCAGTACCATTACACGTTGGGCCACCGATGCCACCATCCCCAATAGCAGACGTTGCATGCTGATTGAGCGCATTTCACAAGTACCAGCACAAGATACCACCCAGGTTCAGGGGATAGATGGACCAAAAGGCAGATGAGGACTGGCTGGAGGCTGTGGTGAGAGTTTTCTGACTGGTATGGACACCAGCACATGTCATGGTGATTCATGCTGCTAGCCTTCTATAGGAAGAAGTGGGATGATGATGGAGCTTGATGAACTAGGTCCATGACGAGATGATGCCTCTCTGGGTAGACATTGAGAGTCTGTTTCGAGTAGAGTTTGTCCCAGTGACTCTTCACGCAGTGCACATACAAGAGCTACTTCATATATAGTAGGGAAGTATGATTGTAGCTCAGTACTTAGTGAGGTTCACAGACCTCAAACGCTACTCCACTGATATGGTGTGGGACCCATTATTCCGGGCCCGAACCGTCGAGCAGGGGCTATAGTGGGAGATCAGGGCACCAGTGATCTCACTCAGTATCCTGACGCAGGCGGGGGTGTTAAAGAGAGCCCTCCTAGTGGAGAGTTTCCTTGCTAAGAAGTCTATAGCAGCAAGATCCACCACCAGTTGACACGTAGTAGAGTCTTCTACAGTTGGTAGTAGACATATGTCGCCAAGGACCAAGAGGACCAGACCTACAGGTAGATGACCACATAACTCAGGATCAGTTGTCCAGGGCACCAGATGTGAAGACATATATTCAAATAGAGGGCAGCGTTACTCATGTGCTGGGAAGGTTTACATGGATATTGACTATCCGACCCACCATTCAGATAATTATCAGATGGTCGAAGGACCTCCCTAGTAGAGATATATGTTCTATCGAGGTGGTCCACAAAGAGAAGGCATATGTGGCAAAGGAGCTGGTCATACAGCTATAGGTGGACGACGATTCGAGGTGTTACCATCACCACCACTAGTAGGTATGCTCTGATTGAAGGGAGCTGGTGGAAAGGGGAGTGCTCTGCTCCAGGATGCTGAGGCCTACGATCACATCACTCCAAAGACGACACAAGGTATGATCTATGTCTACTCCACCTTAGTTTCAATACTTATAGACACAGGTTCTAGTAACTCATTAATTTCCACTACCCTTGTTCGGATCTCAAGGATTCTAATGGATCCGTTGGATTGATCCATATGTCTAGAGACTCTAATAGGAGCATCTTCGACGATTACACACTGGTTCTAGTAGTGGGAGATTACTCTAGGAGGCGAGAGCTTTGGCTGGAATCTCCTAGTAATGGCATCGAGGCCTTATGACATCATCTTGGGTATGGGATGGTAATCTATAATAAATTCTTATATAGACTGTATTAGGAACAAATTATGGTGTGTCTGCACGGATGGGACTAGGTTTACCATCACCGGTGAGAAGAGAGCCCTTACAACACAGGATGGACTTTCTCGAAGGAGAGTGCAGTAGATCACTCATCAGTTGTCTAGCCTTACCCTCAGAGTTGTTTATGTGGAGATTCTGAGTTATCCTGTAGTTGTGGACTAGTACACGGATGTTTTTCATAATGATGTCCCTGGTCTTCACCCTCATAGATATGTTGAATTTTACATTGAATTGAATCATGAGAAGCACCAATATCCACAGCAGCATATCAGATGGCTCCCGTAGAGCTTCGTGAGATGCGGGTAGAGCTGGAGGACTTGCACAGGAAAGGATTCATCTGGCCCAGTGTTTCTCCCTGGGCAGCCCCAATTCTATTCTCCAAGAAGTCGGATGGGAGCTTGGGGCTTTGTGTTGACTATCGAAGCCTAAACTAGTTTACCGTGAAGAAAAAGTACCCACTCCCGAGGATTTATGACCTTTTTGATCAGTTGAGGGGATCAGGATGGTCATCGAAGATAGATCTTAGATCTGGTTAACACCAGATCAGAGTTTGAGATGAGGATGTGAAAAAGACAGCCTTCAGATGTCGGTACAGCCACTACGAGTTCTTGGTTGTGCTATTTGTCATAACCAATGCTCCAATATTGTTCATGGGAACCATTAATAGGATCATTCATCCATACCTCGATCGCATTGTCAAATTCTTCATCAATGACATTCTGATCTACTCAACTACTAAGGAGGATCATGCCTATCACTTGCGGGCTGTGCTAGACACACTCCAAGAGCACCAGCTTAATAGTAAGCTCTCAAAGTGTCTGTTTTGGATCCGAGAGGTACACTTCCTGGGACATGTCATATCAGAGGCTGATTTGTAGTAGATCCATCGATGATTTAGGCAGTACTTTCTTGGGAGCCACCCAGGAGTGTGACAAAGGTATGGAGTTTCCTGGGATTGGTTGTATATTATCAGAGTTTTTTTCTAGACATCTCTATAATTGCAGAACCATTATCAGCCTTGACGAAGAAGGGGAAGCCCCTCGTGAGGTCAGAGAGATGCCAACAGAGCTTTCAGGAGCTGAGTCAGAGGCTGACTAGGGCCCCCATCATGAGGATTCTAGAGGAAGGTGTAGGGTACGTAGTATATTGTGATGCATCATGGACCGAACTCCGATGTGTAATGATGTTGGAGCGAGCAGTGATCACTTATGTATCTCGACAGCTGAGACAACATGAGAAGAACTACATTACCCATGACCTGGAGTTAGCAGTAGTGGTCTTCGCCTAGAAGATGTGGCGACACTATCTGATGGGTGAGTATTTTACCATGTACTCTGATCATAAGAGTCTCAGTTATATCTTCTCCCAGAAGACCTGAACCTGAGACAATGATCGTGGATTTTGTTCCTCCAAGACTATGACCTCAATATAATCTACACTCCTGGGAAGGGGAATGATGTTGAAGATGCACTCTGAAGGAGATTTGGTATACAACTACTGGGTGAGGCAACAGAGAAGCTGGCTGCTTTATAGATATCCTTTGTGGAAATAGATGGAGCAACCTTCCTTCAGTCTCTTACAGTCTCTCCCCCACTTCTTCAGTGAGTCAAGGAGGCGTATCATTGGGACACTGACTGTGAGACCTGACGTGCTCATATATCCATAGGACAGACACCTGATGGATTTTCTGAAGGTGGGGAGCATGACATCCTCTTTAGAGGACGTATCATGGTACCCGTGTCATTTCCCGAGGAAGTGTTGAGGGGGTTCCACACCTCCCCTCTAGCAGTACATCCAGGAGTGGAGACAATGTACAAGGACCTCCGACAATAGCACTGGTGGCCGAGAATGAAGAAGGCAATAATAGAGTTTGCCTCTTGATACCTCACTTGTCAGAAAGTGAACGCAGAGCATCAGGTACCACTAGGCTTGGTTCAGCCTTTAGAGGTCCCATAGTGGAAGTGGGATGGGGTATCCATGGATTTTGTAACAGGAATTCCATGTACATCCAGAGGTCATCACTCAATCTAGGTGATCGTCGACCGACTCACCAAGTCGGCCCACTTCCTACTGAACGTAGAGCTAGGTTCAGTAGAGAGCTTGGGATGCCTCTATGTGCAGGATATTGTGCGATTACATGTAGTACTAGTGATGATTGTCTCTGGTCGTGACACACATTTTACTTCCATGATATGGAAGGGGTTTTAGGAAGATTTTGGAATGCAGCATCGTTTGAGCACCGCCTTCCATCCTTAGACAGATGGTCAGACCGAGTGGACCATTCAGACCCTAGAGAACATTTTGTGTGATTGTGTCCTCTACTTCAGTCACAGCTGGGAGGATCGCTCAACCTTGGTGGATTTTGAATACAACAACAGCTATCACTCCACCATAGGGATGGAACCTTTCGAGGCAATGTACGTGCGGCCTTGCAAATCACCTTTGTGCTAGACTGACCTGGGAGAGTTAGCACTAGTTGGACCAGAGATGGTATGGGCTACCAGAGAGAAGGTTTAGATAATCCAATAGTGGATGAAGACTCCGCATAGCAGGAATATGTTGTATGCTAATGGGAGATGGAAACATCTGGCATTCAAGGATGGAGCCCACCTCTTTCTATAGGTCTCACCCTAATGAGGTCTACGTAGATTTGGATGAGGCGGCAAGTTATCTCTGAGATTCATCGGACCTTTTCAGGTCCTCAGTAGAGTAGGCAGAGTGGAATACCTCTTAGCTCTTCCACCTCAGTATCACCAAGTGAACAACGTCTTCAATGAATCCCAGCTGAGGAGATGCATGCATGACCCTTCTAACATCATCGACCATGGCGAGCTGGACATCGACGATGGGAGACATTTAAGGAGGTTCTAGTGTAGATTGAGGATTGAAAGGAGCGGGTGCTTTGTGGACGATCGATACCTCTGGTGTGCATTTGATGGCAGCATGGGAACCTCCAGGAGAGCACAAGGGAGTGGGAGAATCAGATGCTTGCTCAGTACCCCCACTTGTTTTCTTAGTTCCATTTGTAGCTTACGGGGAATAAAACCCTGAGATTGGGAGACTATAAAGACACGGAATTTCCATGCAATTTTTTTAAATATATGAAAATTTTATGAGTCCAAGAAAATTGAAGGCGCGTGATTCCGAGGCCCGGTGTGCCTAGAATCAATTTCAGAAATTTTTTTCAGGTACGTTTAGTAAACGTACAAGTGGGTTTTTCTAACTTTTGAACCAGTGCTCAGAATTGAAATATGAGGGCACCGTTGAACTCACAGTGCCGATATTTGATTAAGAAAAATTTCACCTCGACAACAGTTGGTCGAGGGTGAGAGTTAGTTTTTGGGTTTTTCATTGAAATAATAAAATAAAATAAACATATGTTTTATTTTAATTAATCTATTATAACCACCCTTGTGGAAGTTGGAGGTGGGGACAACCACACCTTAACCTCCCATGAGAGGTTATAGTGGTGGGGTCCACCCGAACCTAACCTCCCACGAGAGTTTACGGTGTGGGGACCACCTAGGACTAAACCCCTCATTTAATTGACGAAAACCTCTAGAATCCCTCATTAATGTGGGAGAGTATTTTGACCTCCTCAATCATTAATGGTTCCACCACCTCCCTTAAGTTAATTCTACCAATCCACCATAATTAATCTTGCCAACCTAGGTGTTTAATTTGTAAATTTTGAAATTGGTTCTAATGACATAATAAGATTTTTTTAGCTATTATCTTTGGCTACCATTTCATTTGGTTGGAAAATGAGGATTGGGGAGAGGAGAGCTTGGGTGAAATAATGTTCTACAGTGAAGAAATTCATCACCCAACTACGAACGCACTCCTGACGAATAACACTCCATGGATGAAAAACATCCTCAACTTCGACTTTCTTCCTCGGAACCTATTTAGATGTAGGATGTGTTTGTCTACAACGAATCAATGTTCGCCTTCTCACGCCAACGTCGACGAACAACAAACAAGGTAGGGGTTTATTATTGAATTCTTGAATCTTTCGATTATTACCCTTGTTATTTGGTTCGTGATTATTATTGAGCCACTTTCTACCACTCTAAACGCTGAGGGTGCGGGCCACACTAACAAGGTCCGACCCCTCCTATGATCTCCTTTGGTGTTCATCACGATGGAGAAGGACAACAACCTACGTGGAGGAGAACGAGAATAGAGAATGGATGTACCACCGACCGTGACAAAGTCAATGAAGCACGACATCGTTTTGCGGCCCCTCCGCCCCACCATGCCCTCGTGGCAGCCCCGGCCGAGCCGCTCGCACCTTCGCGGAAGCCCGTGGCTCCACCGTCCGTGTTCCCCACAGACCCCATGGCTTTGTCATCCGCATGCCCCGCGCACCGCGAAGCTCCTCCGCCCGCGCACCCCGTGGGTCCCATGCCGCCACTGGCCGAACCGGCCCACTGGCTTCCCATTTCGCCCTAACCGTGCCCGCCAAATATCTCCCAGCCTCCTGCTCCCCCCTCTCGTGGCGCCCCAGCTGAGCCGCCATGGTCATGTTGTCTGCCGGCCAAACCGGCCGCCCCGTGCCCCGACCATGCCACCCCGGCCCGCCGGTATCCTGATTTTCCCTAGCGGCACCTTCTAGGCCGAACCGCCCTCATGCCAACCTGTGGCTGGTTCACGCCCTCGTGGCTGGTCCGTGCCCACACAATACTCTACCGCCACCCGTGGCCGGCTGGGCTGAACCTAACGGGACGGCCTGCCTAACGGGTCAGGCTGGGTTGACCCAGACCGGGTCAGGCAGGTTCGACCCAGAACGGGTCAGGCTGGGGAGACCCCGACTGGGTCGTCCCAGACTGCGTTGGGCTGGGTCTATCCGACCAAGTCGGATCGGACCAGGGCCCACTACAACCATTTTCTTTCTTTTGGCCATATCTTTGGAATTGGACATCTGTTTGACGAACCGTCTTCGGCCCAGGTAATCTTGGAGTAAGATGGTCCCTTTGAGTATACCCCACTATAGTTTTGGGTATAGTTGGGATATGGTCAGGTTGGATCATGCAAAAATCTAACCAGCCCCCCAAGACTAAATGGCTAATAACTCACAGACCGGGCGTCCGATTGACACGTCGTCTGTTGCGTTGAGATCCCTATGATGTGGCAGAATTTTGGGAGACTTCTTCGTGTGCCTTCGTGGTAGTTGGATCATCGACCAGTAGCTTGTGGAGTGGATCTTCTAGATATGAGCGAGAATTTGGCTGGGAACCTAGTAACTGGATAAGACTTGACAACTACCGACCATTTGACTCGGAGTGAATCGACTAGCCCAGCGGGGAGCACCTGGTTGTGGCAGAAGACCCACAGTCAAGGAGCGCCTGGTTGTGGTGGAAGACCCACGATACTCTAAAAGAGGATTACCTCTGGAGTCTATGAGGGGGAGCACCTGGTTGTGGTGGTAGACCCATGTTGGGGAGTGCCTTTGTGTGACACAGCAGTCTCACAATACTCGACAGGAGGAGTAGCTTAGAAGTCCAAGGTTAGAGGGAAGCACCTCTGTGTGACACAGCATTCCCACTATACTCAATAGAGGAGTAGTTCTCTAGTAGCAGAGGGTTCTAAATATTTTTACACTAGAATAAATCCTGGTTTGAGCGGAGTTAGTAACTTTTGTGTTTTCGTCATGATTGAGATGGATTACTTGATAACTTAGGTATATGTATAGAAATATACCTAAGTGGGGTTATCTGTTGTTTTCATACTTTGTGGTATGTCCTAGTTTGATTTTGTGAGACCTTGAGGGTCTCGGGATCCCTACTGAGTATCGTTATACTCACCCCTACACGGGCTATTCCCGCACCTTATTTTGTTGGAAGCAGACACCGAACAATGATTACTGAGGCTGAGAGTACCAGGACTGGATGGTACACAGAGGTGGACCATATGACATGTTGGTACATGGAGGAGAAGAACGGACATAGAGAATTGTGAAGGTGATCTGTACCTACCCTTCAAGTAGGAACCTCAGAGGACGACCCAGTAGTTGTTTCCTTTTTTCACTATTGTACATGCACTTTTAGTTTCTTGTACTTTTTAGTTAGGCTTGTATTCTGGCCTGTTTTAACTTACTGTACTCACTTGTTGGTTATAAAATTTACTCATGTTAATATCTGATGTGTGTGTTTACAGGTTATAAAGGAAACTCTTTCCCAGTTTTATGGAATTACGTCTTCAGTGATAGTTGCCATCCACTAGCCTATGGAAGGCGGGCTTGGGATAGTCACGATGCGGGCCTCGGGGGACGGTTCTTGATTGTAATAGAGTAGATCAGAATTTCATCGATGAAGAATACTAAAAAGTGATCAAGTTATGGCTGAAATACCCTATTCATGAGTCCAATGAACAATGCTGGAGTGTTGGTCATGCCAAATGGTATAACCAAGAAATTTTAGTGGTTGTACCTACATCTGAAGGTCGTCTTCTGCATATCTTTGTCTCACACTCTGAGCTGGTGATAGCCTAATCTATGGTCTATCTTCGAGAGCCACTATCCTCCCTTCAGATGATCAAAGATGTCGTCAATCCTCAAGAGTGAGTTCTTGTTCATCACGGTCACCTGGTTCAGGCACCGATAATCAACACAAAGCCTGAAACTCCCATTCGCCTTCTTGGAGAACAAAATCGAGGCTGCCCAGGGAGAAACACTAGTCTGGATTAATCCCTTCTCCTGCAAGTCCTCTAGTTGTACCTACAACTAGTGAAGCTCTGTGGGAGGCATACAATACAATGGTGTAGATATCGATGTCGCCTCGGGGTATGAGTCTATGTAAAAGTCCACCTCTCTACGAGGTGGTAGACCCAGAACATCATCAGGGAAAAGATCCACATACTGGTCCACCATTATAGGATAAATTGGATTATTCACATCAACCACCTCAATGGTAAGGTTGGCCAACAGATGTGTAATCATATGCACCCTTATCCGTGTAAGTCCATCCTGCACTACAAAGGCTCTCTTCTCACGGGTGAAGGTAAACCTGGTCCCATCCGTGAGGACACACCACAATTTGAACCTAATACATTCAATATTTGCATGGACTTTAGATAACCAGTCCATACCCAAGATGACATCATAAGGACTCAACGCTACTACTATGAGATCCCTACCGATGCTCTCTACACCTAGAGTAATCTCGTACTGCCGGCACCAGTGCGTAATCATCTAATCTGCTCCCGTAGGAGTCTCTAGCCATAAGGATCGAACCAATGGCTTCGTCTGAATCTCTGAGCTCTGAACAAGGGTAGTCGTAATAAAAGAATGACTATAACATGTGTCTTTTATTACTACAAGTAAAGTAGAGCAGACATATATCAAACCTCGTATCATCTCCATAGTGCCAAGAACGTATGCCTAAACTGCATGGAGTTGAGCTCTCCCCGGTCCACCTACTCCCTATGGTCGGGGTGGATCTCCTAGTGGTGGTGGTGGTAAAATCTCGAATCATCGCCCACTTCCAACTACACGACCGACTCCTCTTCTACATCTGCATGCTCCCTGCAGACTTCCTTAGCCGAATCTATGTCTCTGATTGGGAGGTCCTTCAACCATCTACTGATCATATGTACAGCGAGTCAGACAGTCATGAGCCATGTGACCCTACTTGCTACATGTGTAACACATACCACTTCTGGCATGTCTATCTCTGCCTTGGGTTCCCCGCACAACCGACCGTGTGTCATACGGTCGTCCACCTATAGGTCTGGCCCTCTTGGTCCTCTGTGACATTTTTCTGCTACCAGCTGAAGAAAACACTACTACATGATGATTGGTAGTGGGTCTCGTTTCTGGTGACTTCTCACTAAAGAAACACTACATTAAGTGGGCTCTCTCTAACACTCCTGCCTGTGTCGGGATGATGAGTGAGATCATTAAAACCCTAATCTCTCCCCTGATCCCCGAATCAAGGGTCTGATAACTGAATAATGGGTCCCGTGCCATATTTGTGGGGTATCATGTGAGGTCAATGAACCTCGCCAAATACTAAGCTATGGTTATGTTTCCTAGAAGTAGATGAAGCAACTCTTGTTTGCGCACTATGTGAAGTGTTGTTGGGACAAACTTTGCCCGAAATAGGCTCCTGAGATCTACCCAGAGAATCGTCACATCATTGTGAACTTGAACCATCAAACTCCACCATCTTCCTAATATTGCCTGTAGAATGCTGGTTGTAAGGATCACCATGAGATCGGTTGGTGTCCCTACATGTCAGAAGTCTCTCACCACATCCTCCAACCAATCCTCCTCCGCTTGTGTTTCCATCTCTCCCCTGAACCTTGGTGGCCTCTGGCGCTGGAACTCCTGCAATGCGCTCAAGCGGCGTGTATCTTATGTTGTTGGGGCTGGTGGCATCGGCAGCCCAACAGGGAAAGGTACCACTAGTGCCTCCACTAGTGCCTCTACTAGAAAAGGGTCATGCACCGAGGCCTCATCGCTCAGTGGGATATCAGTGCATACAACTCTCGGAACTCTAGCTGGTTGTCTTCATTGAGGAATCTAGAAAAGAAACATATGTTCTATGGTCAAAAAGTTATAACTGGTGAGATGACTCAATAGATCACAACGAAAACTCTTGAAAACAGACATGCAATCAGTTTTTTCATGCACTGAGTCTTTAATCAAATTTCTGGGTCCTGGTGTATGGATACGTCAGCCACCACACCAAAAATGGATTCCCTAAACTAATAACCACACTCACTACACTTAACACAATTTTTGTCAAAATAATGATCAGAGTCCTAAGTTCTATGGTGGAACCAACTCCTCTGATACCAATTTGTCATGACCCATCCCCTGGGGCCCGTGTCGTGACTAACCCCAAGCCCGCCATCCATAGGACAGGGGTAGGTGACTAGCACCAAAGGCGTATTCCCTAAAACTGGGAAGGAATTTATTTTATAACTTATAAACACACACAAAAAGAGGTGCGGTCATAGCTCATGTAGGGGTGAGTATAACTATACTCAGTAGGGACCCTGGTACCTTTATGTTCTCACAAAAATCCACAAAGGATAATCCACAAAGCCTGATCAAAACAAATAAACCTCCATAGGTATATTCCCATACATATACCTAAGTCATCAAGTAATCTATCTCAATCATGAATGAACATAGAGGTTCTGACTTATCTCACACTTGATATAACATAGGTACGGTAGTAGAGATAATTAGATTTAACTACTGAATCATCTAACTTCGTTAAGAGGATCTACTGCTGACCTGCACAGGATCACTAAGAGCTGACCCGTATAGGATCTCTAGGATATTACCCGCATAGGATCGCTAGGAGCTAACCCCCATATGATCACTAGGAGCTGACCCACACAGGATTGCTTGGAGCTGACCCACATAGGATTATAAGAAGATGACCCCCATAGGATCACTAGGAGCTAACCCATGAAGGATCGCTCGGAGCTGACCCACACATGATCTCTAGGAGCTGACCCACGCGGGATCATTAAGAGATGACCCACAAAGGATCTCTAGGAGATTACCAACACAGGATCTCTAGGATCTGACCCACACAAGATCACTATAATTTGACCCGCACAGGATTGCTAGGAGCACTCTTCTCATCAGAGACAACTATTGGGTTTCCGCATTAGGCTTTCTTGTCTTCGAGAGGGTCTGCTCCCCAAGCCACAAGTCAATTCTCCAAATTCCACAATTTTCTACTATTAATTATCCCAAAGGACCTCCACGTCATAGGGGTCTCAACGCAATAGATGGTGCATCAATCAGATTCTCAGTCTGTAAGTTATTATCCTTTTAGTCCCGAGGCCCCGGTTGGATTCATCCTCGATTCAACTGGACCATTTCCCAATGTTATCCAAATCTCTAGTGGGGTATACTCAAAGGGACTGCCTCACTCCATGATCTCCAACGATGATGAAGGTTCTACAAATGGATGTCTGGTTCCAATGTTATTGCCCAAGTAAAGTATAGGTTCGTATCAGGTCCGGGTCCGGCCCGACCCGGTCGGACCGACCCAACCCGACCTAGCCCGGGTAGACCCGGTTCGGTCGGCCCTGTCCGACCCGCTGGGTCATGCCCAACCTGTGGTGTTGCCTGGCCGCGAGGGGTTGTGGAGGCCATAGGAGGCCATGAGGGTGTGGGGCAGCTAGGCTCGACCCGGAGCAGCTCGGGCAGGAGGGCGAAATCCACAGGGCGGCTTGGCTGGGGGTACCACGAGGGCACACGGTGGCTCAGCCCTACCCAAGAAGGCTCAGTCAAGGCGGTTTGGTCGAAAGGGCAGTGTCCGCTTGGGCGATGGCTTGGGTCAGACAGCTGGGGCGGCTCGGCCTGTACATCTGTGGCGATTCGGCTCGTACAACGGTGGCAGATTGGGCAGTGGCTAGGAAAGCAGTGGTTCAGGTGGTCGATCGGGGGAGGCACAGCCCGACCGGTGGCAGCGGCTTGGCTCAGACGGTGTGGCGGCTTGGCCCAAACGGCAGTGGAGGCTCAGCCGGGATGTTAGCGGCGGTTTGGCCAGATGGTGGGGTCGTGGGATGGTGAGGCCACAACGGTGGTGGTCATTGCGCTGTCACCTTCATCGCGGTCGGCGGTGGTTCCTCCACCGATCTCTTGCTCCATGTGTTGGTAGTCATTCCTCCATCGTGATCTACAATTAATCACAAGGTTTGTGGAGAGGGCATGCTATGTTTGTTTGGCCCGCACTCTATGCATTAGTGTGGTAGCAAGCAGCTATAATTCAATCTTGAATTAAAACAAAATATCAATAACGAAAAAGGAGAAGATTTCCAAACAACCACCCTACTAATTCCCATAAAAAAATATCATAAACAAATAAACTCCTACCATGGATTGTTCATTTACATTGGTGTGAGAAGAAGTTGAAGTTGTCGATGTTCGTCTCATCCGCCACACACCTCCAATCCTAGGATCGTGCATCGGTTTGTAGTATTCAAAGATGTTCCTCATTGGAGGGTGTCCTGAGGAAGAAGATGAAGTTAGTGTTCTTCGTTGGAGGATCATTCTTCATGAAAGAAGTGTAATCCTTCAAGGGTTCTCCTCTCATAATTCCACCCAATAATGAAAGTAGTCCCAATATAATTAACCTATGAATAAATAATATTGGCACACTCACACAAGTTGAGAAATATAATGTGGTGCATTGGAATAATTAATGTGGAATAAGATCAAGAGGATCCTCCACATTAAAGAGGGAGTTGAGAGGTTTCTCCTCCATTAAGAGGGGTCGGGTGGTCCCTTCCTCTTGGAATTCAAAATTGAGGGTTTATGCTCGGGTGGTCCCCACCACCAAAACCCCTACATGGGAGGTTTCAAGACTAAAAATAAAATGATAAAAAAATTTATTTTTATTTTCCCATGAAAGGCACAAAATATATCTTTCACCCTTGACCTACTGCGATCGAGGTGAATGTCTCCTTACGATAAAAATGGCACTTTGAGTTCAACGGTTCCCTCTGAATTCAATTCTGCGCACCGGATCAATAGTTAAAAAACATGTTCGCATGTTTACTGATATTACCCGAAATAAAGTTCAGAAGTTCATTTCGGGCACTCCGAGCCTCAGAATCATGGGCCATCAATTTTCACGGACTCATAAAATTACCATATATTAAAAAAAATTACATGTAAATTATGGGTCATTACACCAAGGAAGAGAATTATTCCCTTTATAAAAGAATGTACATGATAGATATTTCTTACAAGTGACTTTCACAATGTTTTATAATAAATAAGGAAACTGAAATTAAACATGTAAAACATATTTTTTACTAGAGGAAAGGAAAATAAATTTCGTCTGAAAAAATAATATAACATTGTTTCATCCAAATAAAACTATATCATGAACAATCTAAAAAGAAAGGATATTGTAAAATTAATCCTTTTCCACTTTGGTAACTCTTTATTCATAAGTCTCGTTAAATAATAACATAAAATGATACATTAAACATTGTAAACATGACTATTTTAATGATAGAACATGTCAAATGTTAGTATATATACTACACAAATTAATATATGTTAATATCATAAACATAGGTCTCAATGTAATATAATTTCATGTGAATAACCTATAGAAAAACCATTCCTTTGAATTTAAGAATTAAAAGTGAATAGATTATGTTTATCAAATTTTAATCCATATCAAATAAGTGGTAACAAAACATAAGATAACAATAATTCTGTTCGTAAAAAATCTTATAATATCAATGAAAATCAATAAGTTATATAACCCAATGAAAAGAAATTTTTTTATGATATACTTTACCACTTTCTACCATTATAATAAAATTCCCTTGGATAAAATAATTCGCATTGGAACCTAAAATATTATTATATATTATGGATTCATTATATTTAATTTAAAATAGGTTGTATATAATTAAAAAATAATAATAAAAATGGGCGAATATTTCATCTACATCATAGAAATAATTTGTTAGATGAAAAAACCCTAAAAAAATCACACCATTAAGTTTATGAATTAATATATTAATTTTCTGTGTGAATAAAATTTCAATCCAAATGAATAATTTTTAAAGAAAACATAAATAAAATAATAATTCATTACACACATAATCCTAGAATATAAAATACTTGTATTATATAATATAACCTAATGAAAATAACATCAGATAATTAATCACTTACCACTTGGTAACTTTCCTGTCAAATCCCCCATGGATGAAATAATTCACATTGAAACATAAAATACCAACATGTAAAAATGATTCATGATATTACTTGTAATTTTGGAAATACATACAAAAAAATATAAATATGTGGTGAATATTGAAAATGTGGAAATGAAATTTATTATGGGATGAGAAAAACCCTTACATCGAGCACAAAATTTCATTTAAGGTCATTTGTCCTCTGTATAATAATCATAAATAAATAATTTTATTTGATAGATGTTTCCATGTGTAATACCTCATTCTTAAATCATTAATTTTTTTTTAATTACACATTCAAATTCATAGTTATTTAAGTCTGCATTGGGTGTTCTAAGGACATTCATTTCATTGTTTCAAACAGGCTTGAGTGTGTGTATCATTGGGAATGTGGCCACTTTTAAAAATATAGATAATTATAATAAAGAAAAAATTATCATATTTATTCACCTATTATATTTTTAAAACCAATCGTTATCTTTTTTTATGAAAAATAATCAATGTTATGGCTGTGGAGATATAGGCCGTACATACACATTACTGACATTTTCATTTTTCAGTGATCGTTATGGAATGAAGGTATATATTATGTAAACATTAAATAATTATAATAATATCATAAATACAAAATGATGTCATGAAATAAACTTATATATCTAATTATTATTATGTAGTGATGAAAAAATAATCACATTCCTTCATAAAGGAGGTAGTCCACAAGTATATAAAAGCCATTATCATTTTTCAGTGTAATAATTAAAATGAAATATTATATTTTTATAATAGTATATATATAAATAATATCTTTTTTATTTCAATTATATCACATATATTATTAAAATTTTATTTATTACCTTCCATGTAATGTTTCATTGAAAAATTAATTGCATCGCTCTGTGGGGTGATAATTTACAGTACACCAGAGTGATGTTATTGTATCCCCTATAAAATGGATGGAAAAAAAGATATATGTTAGATAATTACTCGAAAAGTATAAATATGTTACAATTAAAATATATATACATTAAAAATATCATTAGAACAAATCCATGATAATAGAATATGGAAAATAAGTGAAATCCTTTTGTGAGGATGTATTATTCAATATGCACGAATAACGATTTAGTATCCCATTATATAGAAATATAGATGTATTATGGTTATTAAATTAATATTATTTAATTCTATAATAATTTTCTAAAAAAACCAAGGCTACTTGGATTATGGTATGGATGTTGGGAAGTAATTTTGATAGGGATTTAAAAAACTGAAAGAGTTAGAATGAGTGAATAAGAGACGAGTGGGGTGGAATTTTATAAGTGAGGTGAGTGGGAAACATATAATTTTTTAAAAGAAAAATGTTTACCTTCTTTTTTCACATGCCAATGGGGTCAAAATTGTTGTATTCTCATAACTTATATAATATATGGTCAAATATTTCAAACCAAATGTTTTAAAAATGTTTTCAGTTCATTTTAAATCATATATTTTTATTTTAACCCTCATTAATACCATTTTAAACATAATTTTTGTAATTAATTTTTACTATGTTCAATATTCAATAAAAATAAATATTTTTTGAGAACTATATATTTTCCAAAAAAGCTAAATATTTCATCTAAAGTTAATTTTGATATGCTGATTTCAAAAATGTAGTTTATTTCACAAAATACATTTTCTAAATTTTTGAATATATAATTGCAATATTTTTTCATAAAAATCAATAAAAAAAATTTATGAGGGAAACACATTTTTGAATTAAATAATTAATTTACTAAAAATGGTTGATAAATTGATATAAATTTATCATAATTTATATTTACTATGAAATATATAGTTATATCAGATTGTGGTTAATATTTTTCATAACTTCCAATTTAATGTCATGTATATAATGGTAATATATTTCAAATGGTGTTTAATATTATTCTTTACTGTCAAATATGCTATTGAAAGTTTTTCTCGTTCCTAAAATATTGAGGTGCTACATCCTAAACCTTAATAATTTTTTTCCTTACAATATAATGTATGTTCCAGTAATAAATGATTAGACATTTAAAAATAAATCTTTTTGGATATGCATGGGGAAAAAGTGTTACAAAAATTTCATATCGATAAAAGGGAAAAGGAAATATAGTGATCAACTTGAATAAAACATAATTGATTACTAAATAAGAGAAATGTTGTGTTTTTTTATAATTGGAAATAGAAGAAAATCTTAAATAATTATAGAGAGTGATAGAGATCATTTATCATATAAAAGGGGATTATTAATATAACATTAAGTACTAAAATTGATAAATAATTAATTAGTGAAAATATTATCAGTTCATCATAAATGATGGTAATATGATGAAATTTTTATTTTAAGATACTTTTCCCATAGTTCATGAATTATTTAACCATATAGATAGAAAACATAGTGATATATACATACTTAAAATGTATAATTTCATCCTTTATCAAATTTCCACCACAATATTACCTTTTTTCCCCTAACGAATAGTATTCAAGATTAATTTTCCATTCTTGATGCACTAAAATAAACTTTTAAAAACCAAATAAGCATTTTAAGGATACAAAACTATTTCTCATGTCCTTATACATTAATAAAAACCAAAATGGTTATCACATTCCAAGATGCTTACTGAAATGAGAAAACCATCCTATGATGAAAAAATATGTTAATATACAAAACTAAATAGTATTACCAATTGTTCAAACAAAATACTTCATAAATGACTTTTACATTAAATAGTGATTTTCCTCAATAGTTATCCCATAGATTTTATATTACAAGTTGAAAATTGCGGTGTTCTTCTTTTAAAATTACATTATTCACTTAGTCAAGAATTCACTTTTTAATATTATGGTTAACTATATGATAAAAATTATTCTCATATAATTACCTCAATATCCATGATCATATAAATCCTAAAATTTATAAATACGTTAATTCTTATATCCTAAAAACTTAATTTAATAATTCTCCTTAAATTAGTGTTTTATATATACATAAACCTAATAAAACATCTCTTAAAGAGTAATTAATTTATTTAAGATATCAACACATAAAACCTCAGGAGTGTAGTCTAAAATATTGAAATTAGGATCAGGCTTAATCTTATATACCTATGATGGTATCCATAAATATTAAGACAAAATTTCTTAAAGACATAATAATTTCCAATAATATCAAATCCTTTCCACTGATACAAACTATAATAACCATTAAACTACCCGCCAGGAACTAGTTCTTAAATCATAATAATTACATTTCATGATTTTATACCAAAGAAGGTGGCCCAATTTTCACCATACAAATCATATAATATCATGAGTAAATATTTTATCACTTATATTCGAAATGAACTTTTAGGTTTACTATTTTATAGAATTGAAACAAACTCATACATTGAAAATAACCAAGAATAAAATGGATTATATTTCCCAACACAACCAATATTTCATAATCAATATTAGATCATTTTCGAAATCCATATAAAATCATTATAGACATATTTATTTCAATATAATTATTGATTATATGTGTAAAAGGAATAATGTGATCGGTGAGATAAAATCATTAGTTAGGGTAAACATAATCATTAATAATTGGATGTTATTTGGGGATAATAAGATGAGAATAAGGGTATGATAAAATAATCAATGTCCATGATTATAATGTAAAAATATTCATAACCATCAATACACAAATCACAAAATCTTGGAGTAAACCTTTCACAAAGTCAACAGTTATTAGAATCAGTAATCATGATCCATGTGATGTTAATATTCATCAAAGTAAATATGTATAACCAATAGAAGACATAATGAACACATGTCTGTATCTTTGGGAATTATCATCATGTAATCCTTAAAAACCACATAAAATGGAACATCCATACGGTCTACTTCTATACCCAATGCATTGGAGTGCTATTTGGTTAACCCCTCATGTAGGCTATAACGCGGTAAGTTGATGTAATTTGGGTGCACCCATAATATAACAATGTCCATGAACCAGGACTTGAATAATGTCCATAGAGATTTAATTTCATCATAAAAGTCATTAAAATAATATTTAATCCTTTCAAAAATTGATTAACCCCTAGAAAGAAATGAGATTCTGTAACGACCTCTTATGAACATGACTAACCTGTTAAAAACAAACTGGTTCTATAATAATATCATTGAAATATTTTTAATCCATGAAAATTAAATGGGTTCCATAACAATATATTTGAAACCATATTTACACATTTAACAGAAATTAAATCATTTAAAATATCTTTGAAACATGATTAATCCATAAAAAATAAATCCGTTCAATTTCAATCACTTTAATAGAATCTTAATCAATCCAAAGAGAAAATTAGTATGGTTTCATTACAAAATTTCAACATTGAAGAATATGTAACAACAAATGTTATTTACTTAGATGAATCCAAATACTAATAGAAGATCATTTAATATATTTTTTAGGAAAATACTATTTTAATTTTTATAATACATTATGAAAATAATAATTAAAAAATAGTTTGACAAAATATTTTTATTTAAGAAAACATGGAAACATATAATGTAAACCTCATGAAAAATAATTTAAATGATAGTGATAAAATCTATTCATTTCATATATAATAAAAATAATCATTTCATTCAGGACATTTTGAAAATTTTATAAAATGTGAACCATTTGGAAAATGAAAAGATATTTTCTGTTAGAATAATTTTGAAAAAGTTAAAATATCATTTAAAATTTTTATAAGTATTTTTTTTATAAATGAAATATTTAGGATGAATATTTGAAAACATGGACAAGGGAGAGAACAATACCTGGTCTAAAAGAAAATTAATGAATAGTATCACTTAGAAATGAAATTATTAATGTTTCTTAATCAATAAGGAATGAAATAGAAATTTAACATGTTAACCACATTCATAACCGGAGGATAATAAAAAAATGAGTAAAATGAAATCTGATTATTTCCACCAAAATAAACTTGAACATAAAAAATACCAAATGAATTCAGATTATAACATAAATCTTTTTCAACATTGGTAACTCCTCAATTGTAGGCCCCATGAAATAATAACAAAAAATGATAATTTAAATATTATTAAAATAACGAGATTCATGTTATAAAATTTTAATGGGACGTATATACACCTCATGAATGAATATAGGTGCAAGCCATAAACACATATCTCAAGTAAATAGACTTTGTGAATAATATCCCTTCCAAAAATCATACCATTGAGTTTAATAAATAATATTTTTTAAAATTATGTGTATAAAATATAAATCTATTCAAAATAAGAGGAAATAAGACATATGATAATCAAAATTTACTATACACAGAAACTTACAATATCAATGAAAATTATGATGTAATATAAGCTAATCAAAGAAAATTAATTTGTCAAATTCTTTACCACTTGGTAGCATTCAAATAAAATCTCATTTATTAAATTAAATAAAATTGAAACATAAAATATAATTATATATGAATTATTATAAATATTATATGAAAAATGATATGTATATAAACCTCACAATAAAACAAGTGGAGAATATTACATATTTGTTGTTGAAATAAAAACTGATACGATAAAAAACAATTTCAAAAATCACACAATTGAGAATTCAAATTAATAATTGAATAGATTATGTGTATAAAATTTCTATCCAAAAAAAATATGTATCAAATTAAAAATATTAAAAATCTGTAGACAAATAATCATACAATATTAAATACAAGGAAGATGTGATATAACCTAAGGAAAACAATTTGAGTTATTAAATTCTTTACCTCTTGGTAACATTCAAGAAAAATCCCCTTATTTTAAATAATTCAAATTGAAGCATAGATACTCTGATTTATGAAGGATTCATGATATTACATGTAAAATATTCAGTATATTCTCTATGTAGTGTAAATAAGTGGTGAATATAGCATGTGTCTCACAAAAAAATAGTGAATTGAGATAACCCCTTCCTCGAGAATGCAGATTCATTTTATGTCAACAAACTCTTGTATAATAAGCATAGATCAATTATTTTATTTATTAAGTAAATATTATTTTCTTAATAACTTATAATTATTTCATTGAATTTTCTTATTTTTAATAGCATTTTCATATTCCAATTTATTTATTTCTAGATCAAGGTTTTAAGGAAGTTTGGTTCATTATTTTAAAATGACATTAGTATGTTGATCATGGTCAAAGTGGTAATTTTTTCAACAAAAAATGAATAATTATCATGGAATATTTAAAAAATTTACAACTAAATTATTCTTTTTAATCTTATGATGAAAAATGGTTATGAAAAATGAATAGCTTTATGACCGTGGAGACAGTTGGTCGTATATATGCACATGTAACATTTCCATATTTCAATGACCATTATAGAATGTTGTTTTGTATTGATTTATAATTAATGAATAATAGTTTTATAATATAAAAAATATTGTTTCATTACATATACTTATATATATATTAATTTGATTTGGTGATTAAAAAAGGGCCACATCACTTCATGGAGGGGGTAGTCAACATGTACAGGAATGACGTTATCATTTTTTAGTGTAAGGAAAAAATGATATATTAACATCATAGAATGATATATAGATAAGTAGTTTTTCACTTATATCCCATATATTAGTAACATTATCCTTTTTACCTTATATATATATCATTAATGAAAAATGAACCACATCTCATTATAAGGAATTAGTTCGTTGCACACACGAGTGAGATGTCATATCCCATATCGTCATTAATATATTCATCCTAAATATGATTTGGGGAAAAAATTATTATCACCCGCATCAAGTATTTGAATACTTTTCCAAGTCATGACACCCACTAATATTCCAATCCTCCCATGATATGGTTTCCTTTATCAATAATGAGATATATCCCCCTTTACACCATCACTAATATTTATAATCCTATCATGCATGACACACTAACCTTATGAAACAAAATAAAATGATATTATTGTCTCATCCCAAGCCCTATGGACGTATCCCAGTCCTCTCCCAAATCAACCTAACATACTCTACCCTTGGGGACATTGTCACTATTTTATTTCATTCTATACAAACATCATATGATCTCCTACATCAAACCTACAGGAACAATTCAACATATCCTCTGGTCTATGGTATTTCCTAACCACCTTTATAAATAAGTCCTTGTCTATAAATATTTTATGAAAAAATATAGTGTTCAAGGGTCCATTCTGACCCTTGGTGATTTATTCATTCCATGAGAGACTCATTACACAGTTAATCTACATTAATGGTATATCTTTAATTAGTGATGAGAAAATATATCACATGAATATAAAAAATCATCCAATTTAGGGATATATTCAATATCCACTTAACTCATACATGGAGTAATCTACCTCACTGAGCTACTCTTGCTCTCATCTATTCTCGTAAATTCTCATAACATCCCCTAAGCTTATAATCAAATCTATTATAGTAAAAATAATGATATATAATAATTTATAATTAATAATGCAATTTTGTACAAAATGTAAAAATTTCATGAAAACTCATCTTGTTTCTTACCATCACTGAAGAATTAAACAATTGAATGCCAACATATTCTTCCTTGTTCATGATATATATATATATATGAAAAAAATCTTCATTGAACATAACCTAGTCAATAACCAATTTCATCCAATATTATTAAAACCCCAGAAAAACATCATTTTGGCACATACCTCTAACAGAACCGAGAGAAAGAAATTTCATTTTACATTATGGGGCATCTTCTATTAATTCATAGAAAACTACCCTTTTCTCTAACCTTATTCTATCATTCATTATTAGAATCATCCTCAAACCCTAATTTGATTCATCACCATATAATATATGATATGTGAAAATAAAATAAAGGAATATGGATGAAGTAACTCACCTAAAATCATCACCTAAAATGTTCAAATATTATCCATATTTAGGAGGAATTGAGATTGAGATGAATTAGAGAGGGCCTGATTGAACAAGGTACCCCACACACACATTCCATTTCCAAAAACTAATGGGGGATGGATGGAAATTTTTAGGTCAGCCTTCTTAAAAAATTAGGGATGTGTTCGGATCATGAATCGACCTTCCTAGGTCATGGTGAGACCACCACCAAGTAGATGGATTGATACCCTTACCTATCTCAATTGTTTCTCTACCCTAATTGGTCATGGATCAACCCCTTTTTTTTATATAGGGATGTTCCATTATGTGAAAAAACCAATGAAAAAACTGTAAGGTTCCTTGACCCATTTCATAATGGTCTCCATCATAGTTAAACACCCCATCATGTTGTAACCCATTTTTTAATTTACTTTCCACTGTCTAAAATCCATAAAAAACCAATCATGTTGAAAAGTGCTTGGTTTTGATACATACATAATATAATTAATGCTCTACATGACCTAACATTCACCTAAAATGGAATGATGGCCCACATATAGTAAAAAACCTCAATGTCACACCCTGACCCCACTCCTACATTCACCTAAGAATGTAAAATCCCGTTCGAGCCTCAATTAATTCCCAAAAAACATTAATATTTTACAACCTTTAAAATATTGATTTGAATCCAAATTAAAAAAAATTCATGGTCTGAAACTAAAAATAAAAATTCCTTCTGGATTTCACCCCCCATAATTTTAATGGTCTTTAAAAAAATTTGGAATTTTATTTACAAATAATAATAATATACAAGATATTATGTCATATTTATAAAATGAAATGAAATTTAATGATATTATTAAAAATGGAAATTAACAGAGATACTAAAAAATTTCCTTTCATAGAATTCCCATTAAATTTGATAGAGGGCTAATGATTCCAAATTATCATATTCAATTAATCATTATGATATTAAAGTAAATTAAATCAGTGATTAAAGGTTTTTGTGTAATGATAGTAGAGTGGATATTTTTTGATTCATAGTGAATCATGGATAAGATGTTAAAAATTATTTATTGGAACCTTAGAATCCTAGTTCAAAAATATTATTATTTTAACAAAATAAAAATTAATTACCAACCTTATATTTTTTCTTTCCTATCATGATATTTAATTAAAAATTATTTTTTATTATTTTAAACATTTAAAAAAAATATGTGTTGTAAATAATAAAAAATAAACATAAAAGAATAAAAAAATTGATGGAAAAATATATATATATTTTTTAAATTTTAATTTTAGTTTCACATTTAAGTAAAATATTTTAAAATAAATAATTTAAACAATAATACATTTGTTAAGTAAATTGACTGATAATTCCATGTTATATTATAATTTTTAGATCATAAAAAACTCATGTATTACATTGCATATGAATTTCATATTATAATATTCAGTCTATAATTAGATTTTCCCAAAGAATTATCAAATAATCACAAATAACTAAATACAATCGGTTGATTCCAAATTTGATATTTAGATTAATTAAATCGACTATACATTTGAATATTTTAATTTAAAATATATAAAATAAATACATTACAAAACACAATTATTGTCAAATATATTTCCTAATCATTATATTGAATTTATTTAATAAAATATCAAAAAATAGAGTAATATATTACATTAAGATATATATAATAACATATTAACACATAAAATATACTATATTTAATGAAAACATATTATAGTAAAATTACTAATACAAGGAATCTAATATTGTTCTGATGATCAAATTATAATGATTCCATTACTATTCTAAATAAAAAATTGTTTTTATAATTACTAACATTTTAATTTTATTATTATAACTAAAAACATAAAATCTTATAGAATCCCATAATTATATTTTTGATTTTACATGTTATTTCTAACCATGAAAAAATAACTATTATTTTATATAATTTCATTATTATTTATTTTTATTTATGAATAATTTTTATTATCTAGAGTGTTTGATAAATATTTTCAACATAAATAATGGTCTCACCTAAAGATTAAAAAATAATCATTTCAAATTACTATTTACCCAATAATCAAGTAAATAGTATAAAACCATATACATATTTTCCATATATTATTAATTTTAATCATAAAATCAAGCTTTGTATAAAACATTTTTATTTAATTTATATTATTTTTATTTAATTATATATAAATAAGCATAAGAGTTATGTTTATAAAATTATATAAGATAATATTTTTATATAACATAGTCATTATTTTAAATTTTATCAATTCCCCATTTTTATTCTAAAATAGATATATTGAGAATATATATTTTATTCATGTTATTCATTAATAATATAATGAAATAATGATGATGTTATCATATTTATTTATTTATTTAATTCATTATTTTATACATTAATTGGTATCTTCAAAAGAATAATAAAAATAAATTTTAAAGGAGAATCATATTTTTATTTTGGGAGAAAACTGATAAAAATTAATTCACAAAAAACATGGTTATTACATCTCCATCCCTGAAAATAAATTTAGACCTTATCATATTCATTAATCGATAAATTTTTTTTATTTTTCCACCATTTTCAATACCAAATATAATAACCCCTAAATTGATCATGGAAATTAAAAAAATTAAGTTATAGAATGATATAATAGGAATAATCAAAAATAGAATGTAAATTCTAACCCTATATATACATTTTATTTGTACTAAAATAGTTTCACTAGAAATATGGGTTATCATCCTATCATTATACATACTATCAAATTATTTGAGGCTTTGAATTCTATTTTTAAAGCTATAATGTATTCTCCATAAGACATATGTATCTTTTGAGGTGGATTTACATGATGTCTATGACATTAACTAGAATAATTTCTTATAGACCTGTAGTTAAAAAATTTAATATTTGTTAAAATTTTACAATCTATATCTTCTAAAACCCATTATGTTATAGTTTAAAAGTATATTTGGTCTATGGTTCCTCTTAAAAAAATTTTAAGACCACTTTTTTATTTATATGATGTCATAATACAGACATTATATCTATACTATATTTAATTTTTACCCAAAATATTTTTTTAAAAAAATTCTGAAAATTATACCATTGGATAATTTTGATGTTTTAATTTCAAAAATTAATATTTAATTTATCAAAATAATTTTGTATATAATATAATATTCACTTTTATAAAAACCTTATTTTCTAAAAAATACTAATGTTTCCCCAATGAACCAATTGATGGGCTTTACAAAAATTACATTGGACATCAATAAATTATTTTTTCATCTTCATCTTAATTTTTATTACCTGAAGGGAATATTTTATTAAAATATCATTTATTCAACAAATAATTCAATATATCTGAAGAATGTATTAATTGAAATAGTATATTTCCAAATATTTAATTTTTGATTAAATCATATCATAATCTATTTTTTACAAAAATCATTATATATTTATTGATAATTTATTAAAAATGTTAAAAATAATATCCCTATTTTAAGAAAATGATAATATAAAAATCCATAGTAATTTGGTCTAGATAAATTACCCCATTTTACATATGTATATTACCTAAGGGTATATTTTCAGATGGTGGAGCTTTATTGGCATGGTTTAGTAACCATGGTTGTGTTTATGATATTAGTATGCTCTAAATTATCCAAAAATAGTTTAATACATGCTTACTTTTTTTACTCATGGTTTGGGCATGGTCATGGGATAATCATAGTGATGACATCTTCCTTGGATGCTCTGAAAAATGGGCATCGTAGAATATGATATTTCTTTTTGAGGACATCAATTCTTATGTTTATTTAAATTATAATTTATCATAACCGTTATTATATAATACTATTAATAATAACTATACAATGTTAATATTATTAATTGTTTTTAGCATTACTGATCATTTAAACTCATAAGGAAATATCTTATGGCAATCCGAATTTTCCAAAGTTGTTCATGTGTTCTCTAAAACTATAGTTCATAACAAGGACTTTATTTATTCAAAAATGAAATACCATTTATTAAATTTTGTCTCATTACATTCTTCACACCTTTAAAAAGTTACACCAGAAATATAATCTCATACACTAAAATTAATGAGTGTACTTCTATTTCACCACCTCTTCAAATTGCCTTCATTTTTCCTCAAAATTTTGGTTCCTCCCCAACATTATGACCTGGTGAGTTGTCTTGATTCATAGAAATTTATCTATATAATTGATGATATAAATGGTTTATTCTCATATAATAGAATATTTTTCTAAGGTATCACCTCTCGATTCAATATATGTGACGGCTCTCATATGTGATTCCTAAATATGGATACATGGAACAAATCATGTACTCATTATAGGTTAAGTTGGAGTGTTAATAAATAGGTCAAAAAACTAACATGAATAATTATATAAAAGGTTCCATGGTAACATGGATTATGATTTCCCTTCTTCCCAATCATCTTGACTTTATTCAATAATTATATATAAATTAACACGATATTACTAACATAAAACTCTCATCCTCATTGAGTATTGAAGAAATATCTTTTATGAAAACTTTTAGTGGATTTGATATGAATTAGTATGGGTTCATCCTTCTGTGTAATATCTTGGATATGATCAGATATCATAAACATCCACTTTCTAACATCATCACAACTTGTTGGAGTCTAAAACCTCTTCCTATACAGAACCTTGTAAGGTTCCATTAGAAATAAATAATAGAAACAATTGGATCTCAATTATATAAAACTCTTATACTATCTATTATTAAAATATTCTATATAACATAGTGGTAGATCATAGATGTAACATAGATAAAATTTAGAGTGTCAACCCTTACAATCATTACACATATCTTAGTTATATCATATTGAGTTATTTGAGAGAGAAATATTCGTTGATAGAAATTAAATGAAATAAAATTATATGGAAATTAACTACCACACATTCATGTTAATGCATTTTGATTTCATAGGGACTCCTATGAAAAATTTATAGGGGTTTGTTTTCCAATTTCCATTTTTTGGGAAATTATTGCATCATACCCTTAAACTTATATCATTCAAACTTGAAGTTTTTAAATTCTAGGAATGAAGTAAAAACAGATGAAATAACCATCATCATGTAATACCACCTGATTTTTTCATCCAATATCAATATATATTATTACATCCTTCAACAATAGATAATTATGGGTTATTTGCATCATAAAAACATTCCCTCTTTGATTCTAGTTTTGATTGGACACGTATATGGTATATAGATCCTATAAATTTATCATATCAAAACTTGAACACAAGAATATTAAATATATTTTTATATAACACCACATCATCCTTTTGGAGTCCTTGATCCTCTCAATAATTAATGGTTGGTAGGTTAATTGATCAAGGTTGGATGAAGTTCCTTTAACAATTACCTTCTTCATCCTATTTATGTCCAAGATGATTGTATCCCATTTAGTCTTCCTCATGGATAGTTTTTTAGGATCATTTCTACTTAGAGAATATTCCACTTTATTCACCATACCAATATGGTATTGGATTGAAAAATCACAATCCTTGATCAAATCTAACCACCAACAATGGTACATACTAGTTTCATTTTCTGTGAATATATATTTTAGTCTTTTATTATCCATATATATGTCATACATCTCCTTGTAAATATAATTTATCTCAGTCCTTAATGTGAATATCACTATAGACCATTCCAATTCATGTGTTGGGTAATTCTATTCATGGATATTTAATTGGTAAGAGGAATATAAAATTACATTTTTTATAAATGAGTAAAAATTCCAATTGATTTTTGGATGCATTAATTTAGATCACAAATAATTCCCTATAAATGGGTAAAATAAACCTCGGTATCGTGAAATCCCTCTTCTTTAGACCTTTAAAACTATCCTCACATTCTATAGTGCGAGAAAATTTCACTCCCTTTCATATTTACATTGTTAGTGGGATTTAGAATCATTATAATTTTCCCACAAATCGATGATAGTTCCCAAAAAATTGAAAGAAACTATGTATTTATTTAATAGATATTATTTTGTTCTATTATTTAATTAACACTATTTTTGAAGGTTCCATTTCTATCAAATTTTTTTGTGATAAAATTACACAATAATGTTACATTCTCCATCCAAATTCACATTTAATATAATTTTCAAAAATCTTTTCCTTTCAAAAAATATTTACTACAACATTCAAATACTCCTCTTTCTACTCCATACATATTGATTTGCCAAGAATATATTTTATAAAGACTACAATTTTTTAAGGTAATTTCTAATTACTATATTCATTGAGTTCATGAAGATAGTTAGATCCTTATTGAGTCTAAATGGAACCACTATGAACTATTTATGATCATACCTTGTAAGAAAATTAGTATTGTGAATATCCACTTTATTCAATTATACATGAAATATCCTTACTAAAGATCAACCTTAGAGAATAACTGAGCTCCATATATGTGATCAAATAAGTCATCAAATATATGGAAAAAGAACATTTTCCTGATATTTTTATAAACCTGGTATTTAACATGTGTATGAATACATTAAATGTTGGTCTAATCATTTATTTTATACTTAATGTGGATGCTTACTGAGTTAGAGAAGGTTTTGGGGTTGAGGAATCATTTTAGAATATCAAAACCCAAGAATGATAGAGGAAATGGCCTATTTCATTGTTAAAGGAAACTATTAAGGGCTGGTTTCATTGTTTTAGTTAACCATGATGGTATGGATAGTAAAAATCAAGAGGGTGCACATTTATCCCAAACCATGTGAGGTGGGATACATGACTATGCGTGATTGTCTAAAATATTGATAGTGGAATTTCTCATCTTTGTCACATCATTTCCCTTACAGTGTAGCATAACCATGTGGGTTCCCCTTTCCTACAACAATCCATGCATGGTCGGTACAGTGTTTTGGAAACCATGTGGCCAAATCATGCATAGGAAAATTTGGGGGAAAATTACTATTTTTACCTCAAGTGATACGTTAAATGAATTCATACTCCATTTTTGTTTCCAAGTGGGTGTAATACCCAAATACCCTCTTTTTTAACACTAAATCTTTCTATTCTAGGATTTTATATCTACATACTTTATGTTTTTCAAATCAATCGATGTTTGTCTCAATGGATCAACACTAGCGCATTCTCGTTTCTTTTTTAATCATTCATTTTCCTTCTTCTTATCAATGATGCTATTTAGATGAAGAATCAGATGCCCAAATTTCTAGGAACTAATCCATTCATTAGTTCTACTCCAATATAGGATGAACTAAATCCTAACACTGAACGAGGAGAGTTATACAATTCAAGGGTTTATAGTCACTAAGTCATCCTTTTGCTTTCATCATTTTGAAACATTTCATGGGAACGTGTGTTTTCATTGGGAATCATTGGTTAAATTTATATTTCATTCCTATAGTCATTATTAATTTTTTCTAATACCCTTAATATATATGTAAATCATTTTTTGTGGTTATATATAAAGCTTCGACCACCCTGTGTAGTGTGAATTCCAAAATTAGACATTATGATATTTTTGTGGTTTGATGTGTGTCTGTGCCACCATTTTAGTGTTTATAACCCTGACCAAGATGGTTTTATACCTTCTCATGTTAAATGTTTTTTTAATTGTAAAATTGAAAGTACCATGTATGATAAACACTTCACCCACCTATGGTATGTTATTCAACATGATAAATAAATTGTAAATGTAATTGGAAAGTATATTGTACATATATGTCTTGTCCTAATTGTATTGAAATGAATTTTTGTTTCATGTCATAGAACACCTCTCCAATTATAGTGGAGGGTACAAAAATGAACAAAGTAAAATATTTAAGATTTAAATGGATTTGTTAAATTGTAGAAAGTTTAATTGGCCTTTTATGACTAATAACAAGAAATGGCTTGAACAATGTGATATATTGAATGGATTGAGTATCAATTGTTCACAGTAATTAATTTAATTTAATATATGTTCCCTAATTACATATTGACCATTAAATAATTATAGGGGTGGTTTGACTCGAGATCACTGTGGATTACTGTGTAAATTCCTTAATCACTCAGGGACCCCATTTGGATTCAAGTATTTTGGTTGGATTGGCATAGACCCACCTTAGAACTTGATACTTTTCTATTAGTGGATCCCTAGTATAACACTATAGGGTACCTATTACGTGATGCCTTGGAAACACTCCTTAGATCCAATGTAGCTTCTTGAGACATGAGGTGCCTTGGTTACATCCTTTCCCTTTCCATAGCTTATCCCATTTTACCTTTGATTTATTTCATGGACTCAGTTAGATAATGTTGGTGTGGAATTAATTGGATGAATCCCCATGCATAACACACTTACCCCTTTTAAAGGGTGATGTTTATACATAGTTGGAAACCCTTTTGATCTAGGATCCCTTGGTTATTACGTTACATCCCTTCATTATTAAATAATATTTCAGGTTACCTTCTTACATCTTGGAGACATTACTATTTCTATCACGAGGTGCTTCCATCACCGGCTATACCTCACATGACATAAATATATATTCTGATAAAAAATTAAATAATAAAGTGTTTATATGTTCATATAGCAACCAAGTGATGAACTAGGTACATGGGGTATTTATATTACCATACTTCTTTAATTTATATATATGCCATCTTGCACACTCTTTAAGTTTATATTAGACAGGTATGATGTTATAAACTCCATTGTTTTTTGACTACTAGTATTTATCTATCACCCTATCTGGGAATCTATATTGTACTCGAATAGACTAAACGTTTGAAGGTTTTAATAAAGGGAAGCATAAGTATTCATAAAATTGGTTTCTTGACTGGTTAGGATGAACCTAGTAGTGGATGACCAAGCTAGAGCTCTGGATGATGGGGATAGTTTTGTGTTCCATTTTTTAATTTTTTATAGAATTATTTTCTAATTATTTTATACCTACCTTCTAGAATTATAGATACATGACAAATTAAATTATCATCTATTTAATAGTTAGAGTAGTTATATTATGTTTTCTAAGTTATTTTTATTCTTTTATATTTCGGTTTTTCCATTTATATACATATATTTACAACACTATTAACCTTATGTTATAATATTTATCAATTTTTCTACACTCCTGTAATGTGGGTTTAGTCTCCCATGGACACATCCTAGGACCTCTCCTCTAGTTGACATGCTCTATCATTTAGGGAGATGTTCTTGAGGCCATGTTGCCTACCAAGCTCAGAGCACCTTTAGTAGAAACAGGGTCCACGATATCATATAGTAGTATAAGATTATTATCATTCTTGATTTAATATGTAGGGATTGTATTTACGATATTAGGAATTCTTGGAACGAGGTCATGATCCGTTCTTGGTTTTCACAAACCCGTGTTTGGGGTAAGGGCTGAGTTTCTAGATATTTATTTGTTGTTTTGTTTTTTTTATTATAGTTGATATCATTTCAATGTTGGGTGACTAAACTGGTATGTGTTGTTGTTGGTTACTATTCTCATAGAGAATTTAATATCATCCTTATAATGTTGATATGATGGATAGGGGGAATTTTTATATGCATCATTATAGGAACCTATAATTCTCATCTCATGCATAAAATAATGGAATATAGGGTCATTTCACCAATTTCATTTCATGATATTCCTGTTATTGTTGAGTGATGTTGTGGTATTTAAATTATGACTATGATTTCCCATAGCTATGATTCAGTGATTTTTGTTTTCAATTCATGAGGTTTTGTGGGCCCTCATGGGTTGTAATTTGTAATTTACTAGTTTCATTCATTACATTAAAAATATAATGGATTTTTCTCACAAATAAAGTGTATATTTCTTATTCGTGGGTAATGGAAATACATTATATACGAAACCTGGTATGTAGAAATAAGAAAAAGATGCTTTATAGTGATAATTATATTTTAAAATAGAAAGGTTGAACATCCTTATCCTACCTTTTCATTTTTATGAAAGGTTAAGGAATGGACCTAGAGAATGAAATATGAATGGAGTGAAATGGTTTCGAGTAAATGATGTGTAAAGGTGACATTGAACCATCATCTATTTTGACTGAGGTAAATTATACTCGATCACTTACCAATTCATGGCCATACTAGTGTGTAGTTGGTGTATAATATCATGAGTATTGTGCATTTCTTATATTGAACATTATCTAGTGTTCTTATCTATCTATATAAATCTTGTTTTATGCGTTTTCTTATTTATTGTAGACCAATGACACCAATTCTTCCTCATGTCATACACAAGGAGGGTGGAAACGACCATGCTCCAGACATGGTGGGACCTATGCTCCTAGTCATACCGCCATTAGTGACACTTTAGGAACCACCAATTATACCTGATATGGGCACTAACAATTATGGATGTGAGAGTATTATTCATCTAATACATTCCATGCATGGTGATCTATGATTTTCACCCATGATGGCTGATCTGACACACAAGTTCTAGCATCATCATCATCATACTTTCTAAGGGGATGGTAGTCCGATAAAGCTAATTCTCTACTAGATTCTACCTTTTCTATCATGGATCATATTCAGATTCCCAAGAGTAAAGTTTCATGCATGTTGCATACTCGCTGCATGATTCGACTAAGAAGTGGTGGGATTTGATTACCCATGCATGTCTCTATCAAAGTATTGTATGTGATGTCTTCTATAATTATTTCAATGTTCAAATTTTTTACTTAGTTACTGAGAGTAGAAATATCTATAGATTTCATGCATCTTGACAAGGGTTCAATAATATTTATGTAGTATTCAGAATGTTTCACTGTGTTATAATGCATTTCCTCACTTCTAGATGGTTATGAGATTTTGTCTTCCAAACGCATCAAGATTGGAACATGTATGACAACCAGAATCTGGTGAATGTCATTATTTTTCCTATATTTTTTAAAATACTCAATTATAATCTTATCACTAAATAAAACATAAGGGATGATGATAGTACAATGATTAGAGGATCAGTACCATAGTACGCTAATAGTTCTTTCGATAGCATGAAATGATCCCTTGAGGTTTCTCTTTAGGTGTGGGGAATCAAAAGTACCTGTACCGGTAGCTCAATGGTGTGTCAATAGTGTGGATTACAAGGGAACCTGAATCCTTAGAGTGATAAAGACCCTATGGAGTGTCGGGCTTATGTTCGTATGGGGATCTTTTAGAAATTATGTCAAACTTTTCTATTAGCTTCTTGTGGAAGAGATTCAACACCTGCTCCTCCTTCAAGTGAAGGTTCTTATATGGAACATCTGATGGGGAGTCGAAGTAGCATTGGTATTACTATATGAGGGGGAGGTCATGGAAATGGTATCTATACTCTTGATCACTATCAACACCAATAAGATAGTTTTGATCATGGTAGTATAGATATTGCATAGGGCCATGGATCAGTTCAATTTCATGCATCACAACTGGTAGGTAAGGATCATATAGTAGGACAGTCTACTATTCTAGTATCCTCCACTATATTTTCTGCATTATTTGATATATTTTTTTCACTCACATTTATCTATTTCTATATTTTGGAATTCATTGGGCTGGAAATATAATATTACAGAGGTGTAATTTTCATAGACACACAATTTGGAGTATGGTGAGAGGTGAATCACTAATGTAGGATCTATCCCCTTGAAGAATGAAGTTACCCTTTCTTATGGGACCTATTTTTTTCTCGACATGACTGGCTTGGATTTCATTATCATGATGGATTGGTTGGTTCTATGTCATTCCTTTGTAGACTACTATCACAACAGGTTGTCATTTTCATCACCAATGGGTAGGATATATATAAACAATGGTGAGTATGATGTCCAAGATAGAAGAGTTGAAGAAAAGCATAATGGGATAGGTGGAGTGGCCACCCTAATTGCCAATCTCTTCATGGAGGATCACGATTTATATTAGTATGAATTCCCTCCAATAGTATATAATTTCATGGATATCTTTCTAGATGAATTTTATAATTTCCCTCATTAGAGAGAGGTATATTTAAGGATCAAACTTGTTCTATGAGTATCCCCAATGTCCATTCTCTAATATATAATGGAGCCTACTGAGATCTATGCGATCTAGTGGAAGTTGTTGCGTCTATATGTAAAATGTTTTATATGGATTAGCACTTATTTTTGGGTTTTCCCCATTATTTTTATCAAGAAGGCTGATGGGACTTCATCAATGCATGGATTACAGATGGTTAAACCATATTATGGTCTAGGACCAGTAACTACTACTTCTTATATATGATCAAATTGACTAACTCTATGTAAGGAGTATCATATCTAAAATCAACCAAATATCGGGCTATCATTTTGTGCAAATTATGTCATCAAACATTCATCACAAATCCTTCTATAAAAACTATGGTTTGTATGAGTACATTTTTATGTTTTTTGTCTTATGAATTCACATTCCATTTTCATGGATCTAATGAATAGAGTGTTCCACCCTTTTTTAGATTCATTTATCATAGTATTTGTGGATGATATCCTATTTTACTCTTACACTCGTAACAACCATAATAAGAACCTTCATATTGTTTTGAGTACACTAAGACAACATTATATTTATTCCAAGCTCAATAAGGGGCAATTATAGATCAAAAAAATCACTTCTTGGGTCATATTATTTAAGAATTAGGACTCTTTTTTGACTAAGAGAAGGTTAGTTTTCTGGTTTCCCAGGAGTATCCCATGAAATTTCTTTCTATATAAGTATTCTTAGGACTTACTAGTTATTAAATTTGTTTTATATAGGAACTATCATTCCTTCATTTACCACTTATTGATCTTATAAAGAATGATTCTAACTTTTTGGGGTTAGAAGAATGTGAGAAACCCTTTCAGAATCTAAAATGGTTGATTTTCTTGGAATCTATTCTAATTCTTTTAGAGAAAGGAAGAGGCTATTTAATGTAATTTAATGCATTAGTAATATTCTTAGGAGAAGTTTTGATGTAGGAGGATAGATTCACTATATAAGGATCTCGATAGTTAAGGCCTCGTGAGAGAAATGACTCGACACATGACCTTGATCTAATATGAGTTGTAAATGCCTTATGTTACTATAGACACTTTCTGTTAGGTGAGCATTTTTTATGTACATGGAGCATGAGATCCTCAAATATATCTTCCAACATTGTGACATGAATATCATATAAAAAGGATGGTTCAAATATCTTGATTAATATGATTCTTGGATTTGTTATATTACTATAAGGGGAAATGTAGTTGAAAATGCGCTGAATTGGAAAACATAGGAAAAAGATATGTGGGAATACAATGAATAATTAAAATCAATGAACATTTTCTTGTATATCCATATAGAGTTCCATGATAGTCATTAATAGTTATATCTCTCATCCATGATAATTTTATTTTCCCTCCTTAAGAAGGTATAGATTATGCAATTTTTAGATCCAGAGGTCTTGGTACTCCATGAGAGTATTTCAGGAGATGACATGCCTCCAAGTTAGTCTATGGATAGAGAAGACATCCTACATATTCATGGAAGAGTCTAGCTTCATATATATATTAGAGAGGATTTTAATTGTGAGTCCCACGCTTCTCGTTGTAATATTCATCTGTTAATATCTAACAAGTATTGAGACATGCGACACTAGTGTTGGTGGTCGTTGATGAAATGGTAGATAACAGGATTTATCCCTAGTTGTTCCACCTCCCATCATGTGAAGGTGGTGACCTAGAGACATGAAGTCTTTTATAGAAACATCTAGTATCAGAAAAGAAATGGGAAGATGTTCATATGGATTTAGTAGTCATGTTACCTATGTATCATAGTTGTAGCGACATTTCATGGGTAGATATAGACTAGCAGATGAAGGTATCCCACTTTTAAAATATCTGGGTGACTTTCTCAAATGATGAGTTGGGAAGACTGTTTTTTCATGAGAACATTTCACTACATAGGGTCCCACGTACTATCATTCCATATTCGGACTCTCATTCCACATCAATGTTCTTGAATTGGTTACCGAAATCTATGGGTACACAGGGGATTCTGAGCATATCCTTTCAACCTCTTACCAATGATTTTTCAGTAAAGATGATATAGGTTCTATAGGTCATGATCTGGGCATGAATCCTCCATTTTTGTGGTTCATGGGAGATGAATATCCTTCTCATTGAGTTCACCTACAATAAAATTTTCGAGGGGAAAATTCATATGGAACCTTTTGAGGCCTTGTACTATAGGCCATGTAAATCAACATTATTCTATCTAGAGGTTTTTGAGGAAACACAATTAAGCTTTCATCCCATGCTTGAGAATTTTTGGTTGGTTTATCTGATCACGAATTGTATGTCTACTTCTCAGTCTAAAAAGATCTATTATGTTGATCATCATAGATGAGCTATGGAGTTCGAGCTTGGGGGTAATTTTTTTCTACATGCATCTCCCAGGATGGGTAATATATAGATATAGATGAAATGAATGTTATCACTATGCTTCATCGGCCCTTTTTATATTCTGAAGAGAGTCAGGGTGGTATCTTATCAGTTGTTACTACCTTAGAGGAATCATTCCACGCATGATATATTTCATGTTTCACAACTTCTCTGGTATCAGGCCAACCTATCCCATACTTCTTATCACAAGGAAGTTGTGCTAGATACTGAATATTATATTGAGAATTACCCTATATGAATCATTGATCGGAGCGTGATGGATCTCCATGTATGTCTTGTCTATCTAGTATATGTGGAGTGGAAGAGCGGTCATGTACATGAAGACACGGGGGAGTGGGAGGCCGATGTATGTGGACAATGGCTATTGTTATTCTCAGAAAGTTTCTTGTCACATATAGAAGGTGAACTCGAGGATGAGATCCTCTAATGTGGGAATAGGTTAAAACCCCAACATTCCACTCTAGTGTGGATCCTATAAATTTTTGCCTAATTATTTATTTTGGACTTAATGTGTATGCCTAATGAGATAGAAAATTTGTCATGAGTGTCCAAATATTGTACAAATATTGCATCCCCGACCAGTGGGAGGAAATAAAATGTTTCACAATTAGAGTAAACAATTCTTGTGAGAACACATGATTATATTTAACCATGCAGGGATTTATAGTAAGCATGAGGAGGGAACATGTTTAGCCCAAATTGTGCATAAGGTCAACATGACCATGCAATAATGTCTAAAATTTGACAGTTCCATTTTTTTATTGGTGTATAATTTCCCCAACATTGAAGCATAAATGTGTGGGTGCCCATTTCCTATAGACAATTGTGCATTGTTGGTGCATAGATTAGAAAACTATGTGGCCAAACCATGTGAACAAATATTTTAAGAAAATATTCCATTTTTACATAAAATGAAATGTTAAATTAATCCATCCTCCCTTTTGGTTTTATAGTGGAAAGAACACCAAAATCACCTCTTTTTGAATTCTGAAGTGAACTATTCTAGGATTTGAGATTGATCATCCTCCTAATGATTGAATCCACCAAGGTTAATCATGTTTGATCTGCACCGATACATTCTTTATTCCCTTTTAATATTGCATCTCTCATCTTCATATCAATGAAACTATTTAGATTCATGATGATATACCCTAATATCACATCAGTGATCCATTCTATAGATCGACTCCAATCCTTACAAACTAATGTATGACACTAGATGAGGAGAGTTGAATGATCCTAACATGGTGGTATCTAACTCATCTTTGATTTTCTTAATTTTGAAAAATGTTGTGATCATGCGCTGATTTCATCGAGTATCGGTTAAACATATATTCATTACCTATATATGTTATGACTATGTTTTATGACCATTTATATATATTTAAATAATTGTTAGTGGTTACATCCCTAACATCAACCACCCAATATAAGGTGAATTCCATAATTTCCCTTTTTGATCTTTTGGAAGTTTCAGTTGTCTTTGCCACCATTCATGTGTGCTTGAGATAAACCATGATATTGGTAAGACATCTCATATTAAATGGTTATTGAATTGGAAAGTAGATAGTATAATGTATTCTAGACACTTAACCGACATGTTGTAAGTGATTGAACTTGAATAATAAATTCTTAATGGAATTGGAAAGGGTATTTAAGATATATTTCATAGCCTAATTGTACAGAAATGAATGTTATGTGAATTTCATAGAACACCTTACCACTTATGATGGAAGGTGGTGGAATGAAGAAATTAAAATTATAATGATTGAAATTGATGAGTTAAAAGGTTTCATGCTCAATTGGATTTTTCATATTAATGAAAGGAAATGGCGTGAACCCTATGAAATGTTGAATGTATTGAGTAATAATTTTCATAATTGATTAAATGAAGTAAATGTAAGGGAATAATTACATATAGACCTTAATATCATTATAGGTGTGGTGGGACTTGAGATCACCCTAGATTTTTGAGGAAATTCCTTGATCTCTCAAGGACTCCATTCTGATTCAAGGATTTTTGTTACCTTGGTTGAGACCCACCTTGAAACCAGATCCTCATCTATCATTGGATTCCTAATATGGAATTATAGGATCCCTTATTATCTATTATATTATTTCATGGACACACTCTTTTGATCCAGATTGGCCTCGACTAGCATCAGGTTCATTGGTTAAATCCTTTTACATAGTCATATCTTATCCCGTTTTACCTTAGATGTATTCCTTGGACTCGATTAAATCATGATATTATGGAATTACTTATATAAATCTCCTTGGATTACACACTAAAACCATATCCAGGTTGTAGTTACTAATGAGTTGGTGACCCTTGAATTCTAGTTTTCTTAACTTATTACCTTGGAACCCTTAATTATTGAATCATATTTTAGGTTTACTTGTTACATCATGGAAGAATTAGAATTATTATCATGATGTGAAGTCGGTGATGGGTATGCCTAATGTGACTTAAATATATTATCTATAATTTAATTAATTAAAAACTAGTTACATGTTAAGACATCATCCAAGGGATAATGTAGGTACATGGATATGTATATTTAAGAACTTCTTTACTTTATATATGAATTCCTGCACAATGTTTCAGTTTAAATTACAGACACATGATTTTAAAGACAATGTTGGTGGTGGACTACTGAGATTTATAACACATATTTTTCAGGTCGTCATCCTATACACGATAAGACTACGTGTAATGAGGTGTTGATAATAGGAAGCATAAGGCTGTAAAAACATTATTTCTGGACAATGTAGGATGAAGGTAATATCAGGTGACTGAGCTCGATCTTGGGATACAATGGTTAGTTTTTTATTCCTTTTTTATACTTCTTTATTCCATGAATGGATTCTTCTTGAATTACTATCTTCCATATTTCTAGAAATATGAATTATTACCTTTTCAGATACTATAAATTTATATTAGTTATGTTCATTTGTTTTAGTTATTGTTATTCATGCTTCATTCCATTGTTCCTTCTATTTACTTATATTTCATTAACTACTTATTATTTGTGTTCAGATATGTTATAAACTATGATACACTTTATAAATGTTGAAATATCCTCCCTATGGACACACCTTGGGAACTCACTGCTAGTCGACAACCTCTTGTGTTTAGGGAGATGAACTTGAGGTTGTCTGGGAAATCGGGATTGGGTCACCTTTAGTGGAATCTAGATCTATGAAATCACATTATTGATCATGTTGAATTATTATTATCAATAAAGAGGTTTATTGAATAATCATTCTATGTTGACTAAGAGGTCTATCTCACCCTATGGTGAAGAATTTGGGTGTATAATCTCTTTATTGAGATTATTTTTTATTTTTTACGTCATCTTATCATGTTCAATAGTGTTTATTCTATATAGATCCATAGATAATGTAAAATATTTTGGTACAAGATCTATTGTGGACTACCATATTAATTTAGGATTTCTCTTTATAAGGAAATCCAATCCATACCCAGAATAAAATTTATTTTTTCAAAATGGACTAACATAAGTTTTTTTTGGAATATCCATGAAAAATATATAGATAGGGTATATGTTATATAATTGGGATGTAATAATTTCAACATTTAATGGTTTCTTTGATTTCTCTACTTCCAATTTTTTATGTAGTTTTAATATTTTAACCAATCTTTTGTGATAAGAAATAATACATAGAACCATGGAAGATAATCCTTCCTTTCACTATATTATTCAGGTTATTATAAGTTACATTATCCAAAATAGGCTTAGGGATTATAATTTTAAAACCATTAATCATATAAAAGTTAAAATATGAGTATTGAAAGTATAACTCATAAATAACAAGAATTTACTATTGTTTCATAGTTCCTTGAAACGTGTGTTCTATATTTAAGAATCACTATTTCCAGAAGGTTTCCATTTAATTTATTCATGGAACCAGAAACTTCCAATAGTTTATTATCCAAAGATGACCTAACTTTCAAAGGCAGGAATTCTTTATGTTTTGATCTTTACGATACTTATGAACATGCATTGGTCAAGAGGATTGGAAGTCAGACTCATCACACCCTTTTTGGAGGAATTATTGTCTACTCCAGGACTCTCTTTTTAAAATAAAAATATTTTAATGAATCCTTATTAACTCACAAAGTATATCATAAGAATCCCTTGAAATATATAATCACTTATTAACATGTGTAAAATTTTAGAATCATCAATATGCATTCTAGGTTCTTAATTAATGGAAATATCTGTATGTATTCGAGGTTTTTCATCTATGGTATACTCTAACATACTGCTTAGAGATTTTTTTAATCATAGTTTTGATGATACTGGTTTTTAATCCACTGAGTGGGGAACTGTAGAATTTTATTGTCATCCAGGGAGACGAAGGTTTGATTTGATTTTGGGATCATGATGTTAATATAGGGTACATACATATCCTTGTGAAAGGAATCGAAACCATCATAGTTCAGTGCCACTAAATGGTAGATATCATTCCTTTTAAGGTCATGTAATAAGGACCTCTAAGAAGAAGGTGCATTAGTCAAAACATAGTGTGGGACTTATGTAGAAATTTCCCAAGGAAGTTGAAAAGGATATGGGTTTCCATGTAGGATCAGACCTTGTTGGGAATATGGCCCAAGGAGAACAGGGTTTATTTGAAGGGTTGGGTTTGAACCTCAAAGAGGCTTCTTAATTATCCCATATGTATGGGAATAAAATCCCATATTGTTCGATAAGTCTCATAGGAGAGTATGGTCTTTTGAGGGAAATCAGTTTGGGAATACTTCTTGAAAAGGATTCCTTGATGATCTGGGGTTTATTTTGGGGATTATTCCTAAAGAAAATTCCCAAATTATGGGAATTAGGATTGGATCCTAGAGGAGGATATCAAGTGAGCTCTGGCGCTGAAAGGGATTCCTATATATCCTGTTTTGAACAGGAATTAGAATTATCATAGTTCCTTCATATGAGTGTTTTTGAACATGTTGTAACCATCACATATCTCTAATCCCATGTGAGTTATGATCGGTGTGACAAACAAGAGGATGTGAAAGATTCAATTTTGACACTTCACACTTTTCCTTCTCAGTGAATGGAAGAGGACGCCTCGACCGTGGAAGAGGGCAAGGTGACAAACCTTCCCTCTATTCTCGTCACATTGGAAAAGGGTATGATGGAAGGAATATTGGGTGAAGGTGAGGGGCTTATACCATAATAGATTCCCTTCAATAGATATTGGTAGGAGAGGGAGACATTTTATATGATTTTGTCGAAATGTAAGTGTGAACTGTACCTTCCCCTACCAGAATTTGAGGTTTTCGCTCTTTGAGAATGGTGAGGATGATGCCCAAACCCTTATTCTCATAACCGGGAATTTCCCAACACTATTTTTGGGAGAAATTTCCATGTGACTATGGATATAAAAACCCAAAAACATCCCTTGAATCCTAACCCTATTGTGAAACAAATGTGGGAAACCTCTGACTGTGGAAATTCAAACCCAAAGATAAGTCATGCTGATATTCCATTCCTAAAGGTTTGATAATTCATGAGATTTTGGTCGAGGTCTCAATAGAATCCCTTTTAGACAAGGGAACCAATGAAGAAGAGCCTTTATATGAATAGATTTTAAGAAGAGTTGATGGCTTGTAGACTGAAGAGAGTGAAGAGAGTAAGTGAATCAAAGAGGGGAACCCAAGTAAAGAAGGGTGCACAAGTTTGGGCATGCGTGTGCACTTGGGTAACCTGATGTTCACTTAAGTGACAAATAACCTATGTGGTTATCCTTGGTTGAGAACTCATCCAAGCCTTCATGAGTATTCAGAGGTGATCCAAAAGGTAGGTTTCTCAAGTTCCTGTGAGAGGAATGGGCTACACACAATTTTTTCTTACATGGGGAGGTTTGTAACTTTAGGCGTGCAAGTGTTTTGGTTTGAGAACTACCTTGGATGTTTTAGAATACTTGGGAAAAGTACTAGAGTGACGAGAGTAGATATTAGGATTCAAGGAAATTTTATCGTACACATGAGGGCCCCAAGGGTCTATTTATAAGATAATAAGTGACCTTCGGCGAGACGATTTTTGGGGCGTATGTGACTTGTGTGCCAAATTGTGGCGTGCAAGTACCATGCACATAGAAAGTGTTTTTTCTAGACAAGGTTGACACCTTCAGGACTTAGCCAAAATTATTACATCAATCCTTTCCAGTAAGGTGGCGCCCAGGTATTTGTGTGTAGGTACCTTAGACAACTCATTAGGGACTTAGCCAAATAATTGATCCATACCGTGGGGGCTGCACCCTCATACATCTGATTCCGCTCAGTGTCGGGCTGCGGTCCCAGCCCTTCGGCCCACTACATTCGCTACCGTTAGTGACCCCCATGAAAAATTCAGCGTCGCACCACAAACATTTCGAGCTCTGTTCAAGACACATTATGGACAACTATAGGAACACATTTCATGCTATCCAAAAATCCCACCATTATAATTTTATTCCTTTGGAATAAAAATAATCTTCTTCTAAGGTAAAAGTAGGGAACTTTGACACCTTCCAACATTATTTGATTATATTTAGAGCTAATTTATGTTGATAAGGATGCTTTAATTTTTTCCCAACCCATGGGGCCTAGAGAGAATAGTTTGATATTTTCTAGGGTTATATGGACAACCCTATAAACATTAAATCTTTTGAATTTTTTATTGCTCAATATTACCTAAACCATACAAAAAATGAATATTTATTGAGCTGGGATTCAACATTTGTTCAGAGTGCCCATCGTAGGTTCTTAATCAGGTGAGTACCTAGTCTTTTGTTGTTTTTCAGTTCAGATTCATGCATGTTTGACTTTAAAGGTCCAGTATTTAAGGTCGAATATCATTGACCAAAAATTTATAATTTAGATCTCAAACAAGACATTTTGTCTAAGAATTGCTTTGATATTCTTCAAATATTTCCATGGGGAATCATGAGTCATGATTTTTTATCATCACTTAATTTAAAAAACCTATATCAAAATAATAGGTGTCCTTTCCAGGAACAAAGTTACCATTATTTGAAAAAACCAATTATGGGGGCTATATTATGCAGGGCCAACTAGGGCATATGATGTATATAAAAATAGTGGCATCTTTTGACTAAAAGGCCTGTTATGTAGGCAACTTATACAATTACACCTAAGGGCATGTGCAACATAGTCAAGAAGAAGAGATATTTTAAGTTTAACATTATTCTATTGATTGATAGGGGAAAAATATTCGGGTGTCTCAAGAACACAGTAGGTGGTTTTCCAAGGAAAATAATTTTTGAATGAAAATGGGGTTGTTTTAGACTGCCATAAATCATAATTAGGAAGAAAATTTCTATACAAATTTGATGTATGAGTAATGGTTAAAAATTATCAGAAAGGGTAATTTCTGAGATCATATTTTTTAGTTTTAAGTCATGTAGTGAGGGAATTAGTATTATGCAGTTTTAAGGTATTCTAGTGAGGACATTGGTAATGTGCTGTTTTAAGTCACGCAGTGAGGACATTGATTGGATTTAATTTAAGGTCTTTAGTTCTTACCAAAGGTATGATAAAACTCTCCTAATTTCTTGATAATTTGTTTGGAAACATACTATCATATTCAAGTATGGAAGGGAAAATAGTAAAATGTGATTTTGGAATTTCTAGAACTGAGGAATGATACTGGAAAAGGGATAAAATCATTATAGCAAGTCTTTTCAAAGAACAAAGTTACCATTACATGACAATCCCGTTATGGAGGTTGTATTATGATGTTCCAATAGAAACATATGTAGCATAGCCAAATAGTGGCATATTTTGACTAACATGCCTGTTATGTAGGAAACTTATACAAGGACGCCTAAGGTCACATGCTTCATAGTTAGGCAAAAGAGCTCTCAGAATATTGACGTTCTATTGATAAAATTCAAATAAAGTTTACGAAGATTCAGATTTTCCAAAGCATAGAGTTTGATTTATGGAGAAATTTACCTGAATAAGGAAAGTGTATTTCAAACAAAGAGTGGCCAATGAATATAAGGAATAAGACACTTATGAAAGTATGACCTAAATGTAATAGATATGGTGTTTGTAGTTTTTGGTCATACAACTATGACCAGAATTGGAAATAATATATAATATGTGGCTAAGTGATTTCAAGGTTATTTTATATTTTATTGAACACATGGTTAGGGAAATGTGTAAACCATGGTCTTGAAGACTTTCAGATTATGAGAAAGATAATGGGAAAAGTATACTTGAATGACTATTTTAAAATACAGATTCTTGTATATTGTCATCAAATATTAAAGGGGACAAAGATAATATAACCAAGAATGAAGTTACCATTATTTGAAAAACAGGTTAATTGGTCTGTATTATGCAGATCCTACTAAGGAATATACTACATATCCAAATAGTGGCATCTTTTGACTAAAATTCATGTTATGAAGTCAAATTATGATCGACCGCCTAAGGGCATGTGCAGCACAGTCAGGAAAAAGAGTGCTCAAATATTTGAAACCCAGTTACCAAAAACCATAAGGATTATTATTAAGATCTAAAAATATTCAAGATTAAGAGTATTAAATAATGAATTTTTTTATGTTCATTTTATATGATAAATATTTAAATCAATATTGACCATGAGTTTGACTTCTTTTATATAGATCTGACTCATATGTAAAATGGAGACTTTCTTTGTTTCCTTTGAATGAATATGGTAACGTTGAGTTTTATTTCATGCAATGAGGACATTATACTAGGAATTTTTAAGTCAACAAGTGAGGACATTAATATCCCCATAAGAAATTAAAACACCTTATTTATATAGAGAATCCATTTACACAATTCCTAAGATCAGGTGAGCTACGCTCGGTATGAGAAACAAGGAGTAGTAAGGGTTACTTTTACAATACAAAGGTGATGAAAAAGAAGAATAATGGTATTAGATTTCCATGCAGTTTAACATCATGTAGTAAGGAAGAAAATTAACCGATGTGTAAGGAGAGACACAATATAACTTGATTAAGGGACAAAACCCAAGTGTCACTACTTGTATGGTTGGGGAAAGAATAAAGTGAAACATAGTTCTTAAAAACAATTCCTATACAGATTTCATTATTATACAAGAAATAATGGTTTTATTGTCATTGTATGGACCATGATTAGAGATCTATAAATATCTACATATCTGATAATATATGATAATGAATCCATACATTGTTCGTTAAATAGTCATTGCACACACTAATAGAATTTGACATAAAAAATGGGCTTTTGATATGTTCTGAAAGAACGGTAAGTATTAAGGCATAAAATTGTATAAAGACCAAATAATATATCCTACGATAACATTATGTATTGATTTTATTCATATATAGGAGGGGTAATGAATATAAGAAAATTATTTCACTGAGGTTCGGACCAATAATGGAGATTTAGGCGTCTCTACGTATCTCATTGAAAATGGGAATCAAGCCATATGTAGTTCTTGAAACATGGTCTTTTATGCATATCTGACTCAACCATAAAGAATATAGGGACTCACATACTATTAATTTGTTGTGATGAAGGAAATGATGTTTGTTTATGGAAACTTCTACTGTCAAATAGATATAACTTTAGTTGTAAAATTGATGTAAAGCAGTTTAACATCATGCGACAAGGACGAAGAGGCTACACAATTTAACGTGATGCAGCATGGACAGCTATGGTTGCTATGAATGTTAATGTCTTACAAACAGGGATTGGGGGATACGTAGTTTAAAGTATTGCAGCAAGGATGTTGTACTATGAAATTTAATGTCTTGTAGTGAGGACATTGTACTCTGTAGTTTAAAGTCATGAAGTGAAGAAATTGTATTGTACACTTTAACGTCTTGTAGTGAGGACGTTGTACAATGGAGTTTAAAGTCCTGGAGTGGGGATGTTGTAGTATGTAGTATAATGTATTGTAGTGAGGAAGTTTTACTGTGTAGTTTTAGGACTTGCAGTGATGAAGATAATGTATAATTACACAAATACTTCATTAAGAATCTGGTATTGGTTGGAGTGGTAATGAGCTCTCCATCTATTGAAATTAAGGCATATGCTCCATTTGAATAGAAATTATGTATAGAATAAGTTCCTTACCACTTTGGTTTATGTTTTTGAGGTTTCTTTGCTGGTATCATTGGATTCCTAAGGACCAATACCAATTCTCCTTGAATGAAGTTGAACATTCTTATTAATGGCTCACGATATTCTGTTCTGAAAGAATTATAGAGGATGGAAGGTATGCAATCTTTTCTCATCTAATCATTCCAGCCCATTGAACCATTTCTGAGACCACTCATCTATAGACAACTTATCACAGATTGCAACTCTAATTGATGGCAATTGTATTTGAATTGGTAAAACTACTTCGGTTCCATATAACAATTAATAAGGAGTTGATGGGGTAGTAGTAATGGATGTTGTCTGATAATCACATAGAGAATTCAAAAGTTTATCAGGCCGTTATATATTATCTTTATCCACCATATTCTAGATTATATTTGATAGTGTTTTGTTTAAGGCCTCTATCTGTCCATTGGCCACCCCATGATAGAGAGATAAATAGTTGGACTTGATATTATGTTCCTGATATAACTTTTTAACTTCAGAAGAACACAAATTGCTTCCATTGTCCCTCAAAATATTATGAGGGGCACTAAATATGGTGATGATATTAGGTTTGAAAAAACTGAAAATGGTTTAGGTTCCAACTTCCTTGAGAGGTATTGACTCATCCCATTTGGAGAAGAAATTAGTAGCAGTGAGAATATACTAGAACTGCTTAGTCATGGCTAGGGGATAAGGTGCTACTACATCCATTCCCCATATGGAAAATGGCTAGGAGTATTTGGCTATATGTAGAATCTATGGGGTATAATAAATGAAATTAGCTTGTACATGGAAGGGATGAATTTTTTTAGTGAAATATGTACAATCCTGCGTCATTGAAGGCCAAAAGTATCAAAGCCTTCAGATCTGATTAGAGAGTCCGTGTCTGGATTGGTGGGCACCACAAGCTCTTGAATGTACTTCCTTTATGATAGTTGCAGTCTCTTCTCAATCAATACATCTGAAGAGGATTCCATCAAAGCCATGATTTTAGAGGATATTTTAGTGGTCTGGACTATCGTAAAAAGTAAAATTGGACCTCATTGCTGGATCTATTATTTGTCAGCCCTATCAGGTAGAAATACCCCATTTTGAAGATATTCCATGATGGATGTTCTCCATCTTGTCGTATGACCATATGGTTCATAAATATGACAAATTTTATTAATTTCCTCCATTTTGGTTTGAACAATAGGTGAGACCACACAGAAATCGGTTATGCTGATAACTTTCTCATCCCAATTTGGATTTGCTAGGGTTGTAGCTACATTAGCCAGTGCATCTGCTTAGGCATTTTGTGATCGCGGGATATAAGATAGTGTCAGCACTGAGGGAAATTTACCCATTAACCCTCTAACATAATCACAGAAATGGAATTAATTCTTCTTTTCTAATAGAATATTCCCCATTGATTGGTTTTATTACCAATCCTGAATCACCTTTTACCTTTAAATGACTCATTTTCACGTGAAGGTCCAATTCCAAACATATGATGATAGCTTTATATTGTACTTCATTTTTGGTACCACCTTCTGATAATTGGAAAGCATATTTCAATACTGCATTTTCTAGGTAAATAAGCACAATTCCTAATCCAACCTTGTTGAGTTTATGGTTTTCCAGTCTCTTCCCAGTTTGACTTCTAAAAGAACCATCAAAAAACATTTCCCATGATTGGGAATTATCATGAATAGAGGAGACATCTTCATCCAGATGTTCAGTATTAAATCATGTATCTTCCACATATGGATGCTCAGCAAGGAAATCATCAAGATCATGGCCCTTTACTTCTTTTAGAGACACGAAATAGATATAAAACTGTTTCAAAATAACCACCCAGCGTGCTAGACGGCCTGTAAGCATAGGACGACTGCGGATAAATTTGAGTGGGTTATTACGAGATACCAAGTGAGCCTCATGATGTTTCAGGTAGTGTATCAATTTTTAAACTGCCAATATTAATGCCAGGTAGCACTGATCAATTTTTGAAAATTTAGTTTCCGCATCAAGAATAGTTTGACTAAGATAATAAAGGTTGTTTTCATTCATAGTATCATTCCTTTTGGAGAGAAAGGCACCTAGTGATAACTCTAAAGCTTTGACGTAGAGAATAAGTGGTCTTCCTTTAACAGGAGGCATCAATACCGGTGGGCTCAAGAGATATTTCTATATGGAATCAAGTTTTTCATGAAAATATTCAATCTATTGGTAGGTAAGTCGCTTCTTCATTAATATGGTGAAGGGAAAACACTTGCCTTCCAAATTGGCGACGATGAGCCGAATATAGGCCAAATGTCCTCAGATTCCTCTTAATTCATTCAACTTTTGAGGAGTTGACAAACCAAGGATTGATTTTGTTTTCTCATGATCAACTTTGATACCATTATGGCATACAAAGAAGCCAAGGAATTTTCACGAGGTTACTCCGAAATCACATTTCATGGGGTTCGTCTTCAAACTGTGTTGCCGATGTTTATTGAATATGGTTTCCAAATCAGCCATGTGATTGGAACATTGTCTAGATTTGACCACCAAATCTTCCACATCACATCCAGCATATTTCCATAACAATGGTTTGAAGATATTATGCATGGCACATTGTTATGTTGCTCCTTCATTCTTTAAGCCAAAGGGCATTACCTGACAACAACAAAAACTGTGAGGGGCTCTGAAGGCTATAGATTCTTCATCTTATGGGGCCATAAGGATTTGATTATACTCATATTATCCATCCATGATGGAAAAATCTTCATAGCCAGTCGTTTCATCCATTATAAGTTCAATAGTCAGAACTGGAAAATACTATTTAAGACAATCCCAGTTAAGATATCTGAAATCAATTCAGATACTAAATTTCCTATTATTCATTTTAACATAGATAATATTGGACCACCATTTAGGATAGTGAACATTCCCGACAAAGTTAACCTTTATAATCTTATCCACCTCATATTCAGTTTTAGAGGCATGAGTTGGATGTGTTCTTCATTCTACATTCTTGAATCCACGATGTTCTTCTCAAAAACCCAAATAATGGGTGGCTACATCAGGATTAAGAACTGTAATTTCTGCATAATTCCAAAAAAATATATCTTGATGTTTCTTTGGAAAGGAAGTATACACATCATGCTCTTCACTGGTCATGGTCACACTAATTAGAGTGGGGTGTGGATCTTATTTTGTGCCCATATTATTTCTCTGAGTTCATCCTCAGTGTTAGAGACACCTTCTTCAAATGCTGGAGGAGTATCCCTAAGATCTTTCTCTTCTTCTTCATTTTGTGTTTATTCTTCATCTTCCATTTTAATATTAGATGACGAGGAAAAACACCCAGAGTTAGAGGGAAAATCATTATTTGAACATCCCAAAGAAAAGGCTACCATATCTAACCCTAATGATGATTAAGGGTCATCCTGTGGTAATAAAGAGGGATTGATGGATTGAGAATCAACATAATTGTCTTCCACTAGAATTGCTACAATTTCTTCTACTCTGACCGTCAAAGAAGAGGCTTGTTTTAGTTCAATGGATGAATTGAAAACATCACCATTCACGATTCCATCATTACTTGGTGTATCAATAATTTCTCCCATGTTGTCAGGCTTAGTTGCGGTAATTGAAATTATGGAAATTACTATAAAAGTAATTGGATTTTCTTTTACCCATTCAATTTGATTGATGGGTAACACATAATCTGTATTCAAATGTATGAATGGATTTGCTGGGATCATTTTTTTTGTTTTTGAAGTATTAATTATAGTTATCTACTTTGTCATGGGATTAATTCCATTTGTATGATAAAATGCTTCCTCAATGTATTGAGATTCATATGTTTTGAAAGGATCCATGTCACCATATAATGTCCCAATTTGACCATTGAAACAATATTTTAAGCATTGGTGGTATGACGTTGTTATGGTTGTATACTGATTCAACCAAGGCCTTCAAAGAAGCATATTGAAGGTTGTGTCCTGAAGAAAAATAATGAAATGTGATATAGACACAAGATCACCAAACAGAGTTCTGAGTGTATTCTCACTAAGGGGATCTTGTTCATTATTTTTATATCATTGAAACATTAATGTGGATGGAGATAAGTCAAATTCAGTCAAACCTAGTCGACAAAGTGTACTAATGGGAATAAGTTTGACTCCCAAGACATTATAAATGAAGGCTCATAGGATGTCTATGTCATTTACCTTTCCATACAAATAAAAAGGTCTGATATGCCCATTCACTACATTCTCATCATCATCATCTGTAAAAGATATGACTTCAAGACATTGTACAGGATCATTCTTTATAAGGTAAACCTCAGTAGCAGAAACTTCGGTTTCAAACCCTTGAGGACTTGAAAAAACCACAATGAGTGCTTCTTGAAGATCTTTTGATAGATTCAAACATATATAATTTATAACATTGCCGCTACATGGGCCAATTGTTTCATGAAATCATGATTTTGATCTAAAGGTCTACATTTCCCAGCATGAAGATGTGGTTTTGTAGGTGTTTCGGAAGTTGATGATTCTATTGTAGATGTTCTCAATGTTGGATTAGAAGATGTTAATACTGCTAGATTTGTTAAATTAGACTGACTAGGTATATTCATTTTCTGAGAGGAAGAAGGTGTGGCTTCTAATCGGTCATCCAAAATAATAGTATCCGAACCAAGCTTGTCTTTTATGGAAGAAACTCCTTGTTCATGTTGAGCCTGCTGAAGGTCCCTTCCATGAGTTTCGGCCTCATATATGGTTTGAGTAGTGGTATATTTAAAATTGTGTTTTCTAGAATTCTCACGTCTTCCCCTGTATCCTCAACCTTGGCCTCTTCCTCTTGCTCCCCAGTGAGGTTAATGGAATTCTTTCTCAATATAATCAGAATCATCGTTGGCATAGGGATCCTTTAATTGGATAACTTTAACAGAACCAAAGATCAATTCTTCATCTGGCGAAGATTCATCCTGATAGGTTAATCTTGGTTGTGCCATTGGGAAGGGTGGTGCTCGTGGTTTTGAAAAAGATTTCATTAAATCTGCCAAGGTAAAGGACTACTTTGACCTTGATATGAGCTTGTCTTCTTCTAAATAATCATTTTATTTATCATCACTTTTCTTCTTTGACGAATGGACTTTTGATTAAGATTATTTTGTTGTAGCAAGAGTGGTAGAAGACACAATCGGTTGTTTCAACTGTGTTCATAAAATAGCATGAGTTCGGTTGATATTTTTACTTATCATCCAATCATCATATTTTTTCACACTAGGACTTTTGACCTCTTTCCATTCTCCCTCTTCCTCTAGATTGATAGCAGTAAGACATGATACTTGAGATGATGAACTTTTCAATTTCTCTTGTCTAGAGTCTACCATCTTTTTCAGAAGGTCTTCGAAAACAAATCACTCTTGGATGGGGTGTCCCAAAATCTTGTGAAAGGGACATTAATTTGGAATATCTTCATCTCTGTCATTATTTGGCTTCTTCGGCCACATAAATTTAACAAATTTTTTTTTAAAGCCGAGATGAAGTAATAATGAACATGTTCATTCATGAAAGAATAAACTATATTCTTTAATTCCTAAAACTATTTCCACATTGGATCTCTTTTATCATCATGGTGAGATGATCGTTGCTTCTGATGCTCGGGAGGCAAAGACCTTCGGTATGATGAGGGTCTTGTAGTTTAAGCAGGTAGGGATGTTTGTTTAAGTGTCACTGTAGTAGCTTCTGCTTTTCCTCTCCTCCTTCTCATAGCTTATGTAATTAAACAAGTTTTAGCCTTAGTTTCTATAATAGAGTCTTCTATTTGTTGTGTGATTGATGTAGGGTCTCAACACCCTTCTATTTATTTCTCATAGATCAATGGTGTGTGTAACTGATCATGTAGATTTTCCACACATATTGGAAGTGACTATTCTAGGGGGTGTTCTAGACTTACGGAATATGTTTATCCTTCCCATCATGCAATGAAATATGAAACTCTTTCATTCTCCTTTTTTTCAATTGGTAAGATCAAAAAATATCGTCTTTGGTAATGTTGAGCTAAATTGATGAAGGAATTTCTAGCGGAGATCTTCCAATCCAGTAATTTATCTATATTTCAAACTAGAATACCAGACAAAATCTTGTCCTTTTAATGAATATAGATAACACCTAATATTAATGGCTTCATGTTGTTGTGAAGTTCACATCATGGGATTCGAATGTGAAAAAAAAATGTTTGAAGTGTTGCTCCAGATCTCCAGAACCATTAAATATCGGGAATGTGGTATTTACAAAATTTGGTGGGGGAGGAATTGCTTCCACCCATTCAGGGTAACCTCTATTTTACGACTGAACTGGTGCACATCGTTCCTCCATAGCTTCCAATCGAGTCGTTAACGCCTCAATTGTGTTAATATAAATTTAGTAAACATCCGAATGAGTTTGAAACTATACAGGTATAGGAACTGGAGTTTGAGATGGTTTTACATCTGGTAAAACTGAAAATTATGGTGCTGATATCTGCATTGGATAACCCATGGAAACAGGCCTATCAGTATGTATATGGTCTTTCCTTGATTGTGTACCCAATCGAGGGAATTCATTATTTGTATCTATAGTTACTAAAAATAATCTTTTCCGAGGAGTTCCTATAGTATTTTCAAGTTGAGTACTTTCGAGGGGAGTAAGTCTGATAGAAATTCTATTTTGAAGTAACTCTATGTTGAGTCTTTTCTACTCCTTCATTTTGTCTTTTATTGTGTAAATCTCTCTTCTATAGAAAGAGATTGACCTTATTCAGTGGAAGGTGAGATGAAATCTGACTTTTTTTCCATTCCCCTTGTTAGATGCCTTTCGGAGAGGGGGGGTTTGTTTTTTGAAAGCATACCTAGATTCTGGGTAAGACACTGATTTCAGGTGTGCACACATTCTTCATTTTCCTCATTGTGTACTGTATTATAAAAAAGAACTTCTTCTTTCTGATTCCCTTGACCAGGAGTTATTTTCGGGAAAATCTTCTACAATGGTGTTAATGAAATATACTGATGCATAATGCATCTATAACATTATATCAGTGTTTCTGCTAGATTGTCTTCCTTTGTATCTCTCATAAGACTCTATTCTCTTATATAAATAATTCACTGGGATAATTTTTTTAGATATTAACCTAAATGGAATCATTGGATAGTTCAGTTGTAATCATTCCTTGTGGATTCTTCCATAATTGGTAGAAAACTAACTTCCGTTGAGGAGGGGATTGCAGATATGAAAACTCCCCCACCCCTACATGTTGGGGGTATTCCTATTATTCATATTCAAATCTTTGAACATTGTTTAATTAATTTTAAGGTTGAATTAAATTAGCCCCCAGTGTGGAAAGCTGGTGAGATTCTTGATCTTCTACGACTAAAATTTGTGCAACATCTCTTTTGATCTTTTGGATTTTGGATCAAACATTAGCTGAGTGAATTATCCGAGAATCACATAAATCACCTATCTTAGAAGTTTTTCATGCTATTTCATACATTTTCATCCTCTGATGCCTGAAATACTCTAAACGGGATGTCTGCTCAAGATTTAGAGAAGCTTGATGTAAAAGTAACTCAACAACTACTTTTCTTTGGGCCTAATTCTGAGGAGAACTAGTTGAGGCATTCTCATGAGCATACATTAGATTACATACAAAAACTATTGATTTTGGACGACCATGGGAAAAAACTTTTCATGAGACCAATTTTGGTGGACATTGCTGATTAAGGGGTGTAGTGAAATGCAAATCTCCATATGCACCCCAACCTCTGATAGGAACTCTAGATGGGGAATTGGAAATAAATTGATGTAGCCTCTTTAGAGCATTGAGACATGTGTGTTGAAGGGTTCTCCGCTATTTTTAATCCTTTGGATGTTGGGAAACTGAGAGAGATGCCAAGTCAATTTTTTCATTTCAACCCTTCTATTACCTTTATATGATTTTTATATTCATCATATGGTAAGAATTTGGTTTTCAAATGGTGATGTTTTTTCCATAAGTTGAGACGAATTCCATGAATGCAATCTTCTGTTATCAATTCTAGAATATCTAACTGATAATTTTCCAAATTCCAGAACAAGACCGGAATTTCTCTTTTATCTAATTGTTTCCCCATGTTTAACACATCTTAGTTATCTTTAACTAGTGGTTTCTCCACTTGATCTGGCCAAAGTGGATGCTCTGTATTGGAAAAAAATGACCCAAGTGAGTTTCGGAGAATTACCATTCCCTTAAGATAACATGTAGCTGAGAAAGTGTTTCGACTGTAAATGTAACACCCCAAGCTTCTACGGTACGTTTCCCTTCGAATAATGTGATAGCGTGTGTTGTACGCAACCTCGAGTTCTAACACACACCACAACTAATTAAACTAGCCGTTGTAAATAGTGATACCTACTTTTTGAAATCATATATATTTTATATTTCAAAATGGACTTCATTTTTGGATTCGGAATATCGAAATTATCCTAGGGTGAAATTTTGGTACTTTTCGGATAACTTTTATATTTTGATGAATAGTGAAAATTACTAAATTTTAATTAAAAACAACTTTTTTAATCAAAATAAGTAATAGTGATAAATTATGAATTTGAGTGGTTTTAAAGTATATTTAGAATATATTTTTACCATTTAATATAATGTTGGTCATTGGACATAATTTTACAATTAAACCGAACATAAACAAGTGTCAATCTTTTGATAGTTATTATCTCTTAAAAACACGCTTTTTGTTTTGACAGCGGGAATTAATTTTAAATTAATTTCTGCCACTTCTGTGTTTTGAATTTAGGAAAATGGATTCCATATTTGGAATCAGGATGTTCAAATTGTGTAAATAGGTAACTTTTATTTTTAGACATTTTGAATAATTACTGCAGTAAATATTTTATTTACCATGGTTAAGGGTAAATCCGGTAAATAAGGGTTAAAAAAAATAATATTATAATAATACTAAATTACCCTAAAAACGTGTCTTAACCCTATTGGTTGATAGATGGTCGACCATGGGCATCGTTGTGTCTATTTTGAGACCCCATGGATCCACTTGTAAGTGATAATGACACTTTATTTTAATTTAGTTAAAATGAATACAAAAATGACACAAACATATATCTTTTAGAACAACAATTTTTACATAGGGTTATATATGTTGTATTTTAGATTATAAATATTCCTTAGAAAGCTAAAAAGATTTTCTACATAATGATATTTTATTTATAATTTTTAGACATTAAATAATTTATTTTATTTATGACACAATGATGATGCAGTAATTACTATAATAGTGAAAAATTAAAATAATTGATATTATAAATACCCAAATAATTATAATATGAAACTTTTAATGAATTAAACTAATTTTCTATGATAATATGATATATTAGGATTGATTTAATTGACTTTGTTCGAAGTAATCAATCTGTTAGGAGTTTCACAAAAATCAACTATTGAATAGTGTCAAAATTGACATAAAAGAGTTCTTAAAACAAATATTATATTATTAATTGATATTAAATTCCTAAAAATCTAAGGTTCGGCCAAGAGACTTATATTATGATAGGTTCCTCATTAATGGACCACTTGGGGGTCTCTTGGATGTATATAGTAAGTTTATTAACCATATTATATAAAAATACAAAGAGACATTGTAAAAGTGAAACTAATTAACTTAGAGTTAATACTTAAAGATAAGGTTAATATAAGTACCCAAACCTGTCTAAATTCTATTGGATGAGTTGTTTTCGACCTATCCCCACCTCATCCTTTGAATAGTCAACTTTGGAGCCTTTAGAAACCGAATATGAATTTATTATAAATTAATATTTCTAGCTTTTCCAAAGGTGCCCCTCACCCCTCTTATAAAAGGGCACTCCTCCTTCTCATTTCTTCACACCTCTCAAGCCTTTTGGTTCGGCCAAACTCTGCCCAAATACTATCCCAACATCCCTCACTACAACCTAGAGGCCTTAGTTTGATCAGAAAGCCAACCTAAGGAGCCCTTTTGATCAAATCAAAAGGAAGAACCCGAAGAAGAGGTAATGATTTCACCACCCTTTTCTAAGTTCATTTCTTCTTCCACTTCTTCTTCCTTTGTTCTTACCATTCTGAAATAATAACTCCAGTATCTCACATATACTGTGATGTTATTATAAATATGGTACAATCATATTCAGTATTCTATCCACCCTTTGAATAACATGTCACCATACGTGCGTACGTACGGCTTACCGTCTCCACGTCGTGGTATAATTGTTATTCAATATAATATTATTTGGATGGGTATAATAATGATGTGTAACTCATGTAAATAATAAATATAACATGTTAATGATTCTGTATATATGATATACCATCCATTTATATATTATTTTAATATCAAAAGAATGATATTGTCGCTCGTGCGTACGTACGGACTACCGTCTCCACGAACGCGATGAGATTCATTCTCCACCGTATCCATTCAAGTATAATTATCATTTGATGATTTAAAAATGATGTTTGAGGACTTTATATCATTCTGGATATGAATAAGATACAACAACCATGGCTTATGTAACAAAACATATAAAAGAAAATGAGTAAGTTAACTCCCGAAACGACGATAATTCTAAGATATTATTAACAAATCAATGTTAAAAGATCATATATGATATCATATTAATATATATGATTATTGTATAATTTAATAACAACTATTTCACCATTATACAGGAGGTTAACCTACCCCAACCAAGGAAAAGTACAAGGTAAGGGTTATTTCACAATCTCTTCATTATCCGAGGTTGTTTATATGTAATAATCTACTGGGATCTCTTTATCATCCACATCCATGTTTCTTAAAAATGTATTTCAAAACATTTTTACTATTTACAAGAATATGGGTTAAAGTCATTTATACCTTTTTTTGACTTTTTATAAGAGGTTTATAAAGGAATCTTTCCGTCGTTTTCAAAACAAGGTCCTTTTTAACCTTTTCGACAGAATTGAGGTAAGAATGTTTTTTTTAACTTATACGGCGGGTGCTGTTATTTTACGCCGTTATAAAATCTTCAAATCTTTCCTTACAAGCTTATAAGAATATTTTCAAAGAAAATGTTTTATTTTATATGGATCTTAAATGATTTCAAAATTAAAGGAGATATTTCTTTAAAAAGAATTTTGATTTCATCTATGTCAACATCCTTTGATGGATTTTAAGATTATTTGAAGTTGATTTATTATGATACAAAACTTCTATATTGTATTGAAGGTTTTGTGATATGTTTGACTATGGATGTGCTATTTTTATACCATTCATAGTTTATGGTGAAATTATTGACATTTCGTATGCTAGTTTTAATACGAATGTTTATGTTATGTTTAAACCTTTTCATATGGGAATGCATTGGACTTAATAAGTGACGGGTGGAGCCCGCTATAGCTCCTCGATGCATCGGTAGGTCTCATGAGACAAACTAGTGTCTTGGCACAAGGCCTTGACAAAATCTTATTTGTAGTCTTGGCACGAGGCCTTGGCTATGTGGTTATGATAGTCTGGCATTATGCATTCCAACATTATGAAAGTGGTTATTGATTTTTGCATGTGATTATTCGATTAGTAGAATATCCATGTGAATAAGTAAATGGCATTATTTAATTTTATTTATGCCATACCATGTTGAAAGTTCATGTTTGAAAGGCTTTTGTTTTAGTTATACATTGCCTTAAAAGTTTATTCTTATTTATGAAAGTTTCCGCTATATTGTTATCCTTACTGGGCATTTAAGCTCACCCCTTTTCTATGTTTTATTTTTCCCAGGAAGTGAAGAAGTAAGTTATGAATGACCTGCAGGGATATTATGTGGGGATATGAGTGTGGATTATGGAGACAATATGTTGTTGTAGTAGTTTTTCGTTTAATGATGTAATGTAAAACTTATGAATATATCTAGTGTTTCCAAGGCTACTAAACCAATCGGTCATTCGAGATTTGATCTTTCTTGTGATCATGCCAATGTTATGTAATTAATGCACCGACTCTGGGTAGCTGGGGTCGGGGCGTTACAGTTGGTATCAGAGGAAGTTTAGTACAAACCTTGGAAACTAGATTTAGATAAACTCTGATTATAGCACGTAGACCTAAGATGAACTTTGAGGATTAGTATAGAAGAACTTCCTAGAATTTTGGTATTGTAGAGATTTTGTGAGTTTTCCGAGCAATACATCCCTGTCTGGATACGAGCAGGTAGAGGCGGCTCTGGCACAGATGTACCTAGGGGTAAAACCCGAAAACACCGCTTTGAGCTAGACTCGAACGGGAACTGGTGCACGACAACGGGCCTTGCTGCACTCTTGGTTACGACACTCCGAGGGGATATGCTTAGGATAACTCTCACTATCTTTACAAATCATTATGATTGGTTTATGAGTATATACTTCCTCAAAGAAAACATTTTTATGATTATGGATTATATCCATAAATAGTTCAATTTATGTTAAGTGTTTTATAAGTATGGGATTATGTATTTTGATTCATAAACTGATCTAGTTTATGCCATTGTTTAGAAATGGCGCCTAGTGGAAGAAATGGAAACCGTATCAATGCACGCACTCCATGTAGGTATTGCCCTCCTGCTCAAGATAATTATAGTGGGGCTGGTGATGCAACTGGTGCTGATCAACTAATCACCATACTGGGACAACTTACTCAGGTTATGAATAATAACCTTACCCGTATGGAGCACCCTGATCCGCAGCGTGGAGGATCAATGTTAGATCAATTCATGAGACAGCAACCACCAACGTTCAATGGGAATACAAATCCCTTAGTAGCTGAGCAATGGATATTTTCCCTAGAGAAAATATTTCAGGCTTTGGGGAGCAGTGAAAGGGAAAAAGTTATCATGGCAGTTTACCGCCTCACTGGAGATGCTGATCAATGGTGGTCATTGATTCAAAATACGAAGGATGATGATGAAGTATCAAATATGGAATGGAGGGAGTTCAAAGATCTGTTTTTAGAAAAATACTTTCCTCGCGACCATCGAGCAGATATGGAAAGACAATTTCTGAGTCTGAGACAAAAGGAGGATGAGAATGTCACAAAGTATGAGGCTAACTTTACAAGGTTAGCGAGGTACGCTGGTGATTATATTCGCAACCTAAGAAGTAAGATTGATCGTTTCTTTGATGGGTTAAAACCATTTCTCCGTCGAGCATTAGTCTCACAATTCTTTTCATCGTACAAAGACATTGTCTCATGTGCTATCAAGACCGAAAAGGAATTCTCTAAGTCTTATGACTTTAAAGCAAAGCAAGAGAAGAAGAGACCTGCTGATCAATCTGGGAATGGAAATAAGGGGAAGAAAGGAAAGGTTGAATATCCATCTTGTGGTAAATGCGGGAAGAAACATCCTGGTACTTGCTTAAAGGGAATGGGAGTCTGTTACAAGTGTGGTGAAAAAGGCCACCAAGCTCATGATTGCAAGGGGAAGAAGGAAGCTACCAACGTTCAGTGCTACAATTACAGGGAGATGGGGCATTATGCAAATGCATGTCCTATGCGTCAGGATAACTTACCTCAGAAAAGGCCAAGGGATCAAGGCCAGGCTTATGCTATCACTACTGCTGAGGTAGAAGCTCCGAAAGATGTGGTGGCAGGTAATTTAATGGTTTCCTCAAGTTTAGCAAATGCATTATTTGATTCTGGATCATCGCATTGTTTCATATCTTCCCAGTTTGCTAAGAAAATTAGATATTTCCAATTTGATTTAATAAGGGAGTTGTCAGTTAAAACTCCTAAGGGAAGTATCGTTGCAACAAAGTTTTGTGAATCAGTCCCCATTAGAGCACATAAATTTTCTTTATCTGCTGACCACATCGTCATACCTATGATTGAGTTTGATATAATCCTCGGTATGGACTGGCTTTCGGACTATGATGCGAACATTTATTGTAAGAAGAAAGAGGTTACGATTCTTGATGATAATGATAAGGAGCACCTTATTTTTAGAGCAGAATCGTCACCACCTAATTCTTATTTAGATCCACCCCCAGTAGCTCAACTTAATTCAATTATTGGGGAGGAAGAGAATGAAATAACTGCGGGTGAGGAAAGGAATGTTCAAATAGAGGATGTACCTGTTGTGAAAGAATTTGTAGATGTATTTCCAGAAGATTTACCTGGACATCCTCCAGAACGAGAAGTTGAGTTTTCTATTGATTTGATTCCTGGATCAAGGCCTATATCGAAGACCCCTTATAGAATGGCCACTGTAGAGTTAGTCGAACTAAAGAAACAACTAGAGGAATTGAGTAATAAGGGATTTATTCGCCCTAGTGTTTCTCCATGGGGAGCCCCTGTTCTTTTTGTTAAAAAGAAAGATGGATCTATGAGGTTATGTATCGACTACAGGGAGATCAATGCTATAACGATAAAGAACAAGTATCCCCTACCTCGTATTGATGATTTATTTGACCAACTGCATGGAGCTCAATACTTTTCAAAGATTGACCTTCGATCTGGATACCATCAGTTGTGTAGACATTCCGAAAACAGCATTTCGAACCAGGTACGGGCATTACGAGTTTACTGTAATGCCGTTTGGATTGACTAATGCACCCTCTGTATTCATGGATCTGATGAATAGAGTCTTCAAGGAGTATCTCTATGAATTTGTGGTGGTATTTATTGATGATATCTTGGTATACTCCAAAACCTACAAAGATCATGAAAATCACTTGCGCATTATCTTGAAGACTCTGAGGAGGCATGAATTATATGGGAAGTTTAGCAAGTGTGAATTCTGGCTTCAGGAGATTTCTTTTCTTGGCCATATTGTCTCAAAAGATGGAATCTCTGTTGATCCTTCTAAGACCAAGGCAATCCATGAATGGCCAGCACCTACGAGTATAACTGAGGTACGTAGTTTTATTGGCTTGGCAGGTTATTATCGACGTTTCGTCCAGAATTTTGCCCGATTGGCTAACCCATTAACGAAGCTCACACGTAAAGGGGTTAAATTTGTTTGGACAGAAGAGTGTGAAGAATGTTTCGAAGAACTGAAGAGAAGATTAGTCAATGCTCCTATATTGACTCTACCATCGGGGAATGATGGGTTCGTTATTTATAGTGATGCATCAAAGAAAGGACTTGGTTGTGTCCTTATGCAGAATGATAGAGTTATTGCCTATGCATCACGACAGTTGAAAATTCATGAACAAAACTATCCTACTCATGATCTTGAGTTAGCAGCTGTGATCTTTGCTTTGAAGATATGGAGGCACTACCTCTATGGTGAAAAATGTGAGATTTATACTGATCACAAGAGTTTGAAGTATATTTTCTCACAAAAAGAACTCAACATGAGGCAAAGGAGATGGCTTGAATTACTCAAGGATTATGATTGTACGATACACTACCACCCAGGGAAGGCAAACAAGGTGGCAGATGCTTTGAGTAGAAAAGACCATGGAGTTTTGAACAATATGAGAATTGAAAGGGATCCAATTTTCATGGAGCTAGTGAAGATGGACATGGGAATAACCAGGGAAGGTGAAACATCAATGCTTTTTCAAATGGTTGCCAAACCATCTTTACTAGAAAGGATTAAGAGTTCTCAGACTAATGATGAAGAATTCCAAAAGAAGATTAAAGCTGTGAATGATGGGAGATTGAGAGACTTTGCGTATGAAGGTGGAATTTTGAAATTCGGGAAGAGACTTTGTGTTCCCAATATACCTGATCTAAAAAGGGAATTTCTGGATGATGCTCATAGTTCCAATTTCTCTATACACCCTGGGAGCACCAAAATGTAAAGAGATTTGAAGGAACATTTTTTGTGGGACAACATGAAGAGGGAGATTGCTGATTTTGTGTCAAGATGTATGGTTTGTCAACAAGTGAAAGCTGGAAGGCAACAGCCTGGAGGAGTCATGCAACCTCTTCCCATACCAGAGTGGAAATGGGACAATATTACGATGGACTTTGTCATGGGGCTACCAAAGACTCCAAGAAGGAACGATGCAATATGGGTTATTGTTGATCGTCTTACCAAGTCAGCACATTTTCTTGCTATAAGAGAAGATCTACCCCTGGAACGTCTAGCAAGACTATATATTAATGAAGTTGTGAGACTTCATGGAGTACCCCTATCAATTGTTTCTGATCGTGATCCCCGTTTTACTTCAAGATTCTGGAAAAGTCTTCAGAAATCCCTGGATACAGAACTTCATTTGAGCACTGCTTACCACCCTCAGACAGACGGACAATCAGAACGGACTATTCAAACCTTAGAAGACATGTTGAGATCTTGCTCACTTGACTTTCAGGGTATGTGGGATCAATATTTACCACTAGTAGAATTTTCCTATAACAATAGCTTCCATTCGAGTATTCAGATGGCACCATATGAAGCGTTATACGGAAAGAGATGTCGTACACCAACCTGTTGGGATGACATTGGTGAAAGAAAACTTGTAGGCCCAGAACTGGTGGAGGAAACGGTGGAAAAGGTGAAGGTAATCCAAAATCACATCAAAGCAGCTCAAAGTAGGCAGAAGAGCTATGCCGATAATCGAAGGAAGGATTTGGAATATCAAGTCGGTGATCATGTTTTCCTGAAGGTATCTCCGTGGAAGGGAGTCATACGTTTTGGTAAGAAAGGTAAATTGAGTCCCAGGTACATCGGACCTTTCGAAATTATAGAACGAATTGGGGTTGTAGCTTACCGATTGGCAATGCCGCCAAGTTTCTCCAAAGTTCACGATGTGTTCCACGTATCTCTGTTGAGGAAATACATGCCTGACCCAACGCGTGTACTCACCTATGAGGAATTAGAACTGGAACCCGATCTGTCTTATTGCGAAGAGCCCGTCAAGATTCTTGATATGAGAGAACAAGTGCTGAGAAACCGGACGACGCGTCTGGTAAAAGTTTTGTGGAGAAACCATAAGATGGAAGAGGCAACGTGGGAACCCGAGGAACTTGTGATGAAGAACCACCCGAGTCTTTTTATGCAGTAATACCCTAGAAATTGCGAGGACGCAATTATTTGAAGGAGGGGAGAATGTAACACCCCAAGCTTCTACGGTACGTTTCCCTTCGAATAATGCGATAGCGTGTGTTGTACGCAACCTCGAGTTCTAACACACACCACAACTAATTAAACTAGCCGTTGTAAATAGTGATACCTACTTTTTGAAATCATATATATTTTATATTTCAAAATGGACTTCATTTTTGGATTCGGAATATCGAAATTATCCTAGGGTGAAATTTTGGTACTTTTCGGATAACTTTTATATTTTGATGAATAGTGAAAATTACTAAATTTTAATTAAAAACAACTTTTTTAATCAAAATAAGTAATAGTGATAAATTATGAATTTGAGTGGTTTTAAAGTATATTTAGAATATATTTTTACCATTTAATATAATGTTGGTCATTGGACATAATTTTACAATTAAACCGAACATAAACAAGTGTCAATCTTTTGATAGTTATTATCTCTTAAAAACACGCTTTTTGTTTTGACAGCGGGAATTAATTTTAAATTAATTTCTGCCACTTCTGTGTTTTGAATTTAGGAAAATGGATTCCATATTTGGAATCAGGATGTTCAAATTGTGTAAATAGGTAACTTTTATTTTTAGACATTTTGAATAATTACTGCGGTAAATATTTTATTTACCATGGTTAAGGGTAAATCCGGTAAATAAGGGTTAAAAAAAATAATATTATAATAATACTAAATTACCCTAAAAACGTGTCTTAACCCTATTGGTTGATAGATGGTCGACCATGGGCATCTTTGTGTCTATTTTGGGACCCCATGGATCCACTTGTAAGTGATAATGACACTTTATTTTAATTTAGTTAAAATGAATACAAAAATGACACAAGCATATATCTTTTAGAACAACAATTTTTACATAGGGTTATATATGTTGGATTTTATATTATAAATATTCATTAGAAAGCTAAAAAGATTTTATACATAATGATATTTTATTTATAATTTTTAGACATTAAATAATTTATTTTATTTATGACACAATGATGATGCAGTAATTACTATAATAGTGAAAAATTAAAATAATTGATATTATAAATACCCAAATAATTATAATATGAAACTTTTAATGAATTAAAATAATTTTCTATGATAATATGATATATTAGGATTGATTTAATTGACTTTGTTCGAAGTAATCAATCTGTTAGGAGTTTCACAAAAATCAACTATTGAATAGTGTCAAAATTGACATAAAAGAGTTCTTAAAACAAATATTATATTATTAATTGATATTAAATTCCTAAAAATCTAAGGTTCGGCCAAGAGACTTATATTATGATAGGTTCCTCATTAATGGACCACTTGGGGGTCGCTTGGATGTATATAGTAAGTTTATTAACTATATTATATAAAAATACAAAGAGACATTGTAAAAGTGAAACTAATTAACTTAGAGTTAATACTTAAAGATAAGGTTAATATAAGTACCCAAACCTGTCTAAATTCTATTGTATGAGTTTTTTTCGACCTATCCCCACCTCATCCTTTTAATAGTCAACTTTGGAGCCTTTAGAAACCGAATATGAATTTATTATAAATTAATATTTCTAGCTTTTCCAAAGGTGCCCCTCACCCCTCTTATAAAAGGGCACTCCTCCTTCTCATTTCTTCACACCTCTCAAGCCTTTTGGTTCGGCCAAAATCTGCCCAAATACTCTCCCAAAATCCCTCACTACAACCTAGAGGCCTTAGTTTGATCAGAAAGCCAACCTAAGGAGCCCTTTTGATCAAATCAAAAGGAAGAACCCGAAGAAGAGGTAATGATTTCACCACCCTTTTCTAATTTCATTTCTTCTTCCACTTCTTCTTCCTTTGTTCTTACCATTCTGAAATAATAACTCCAGTATCTCACATATACTGTGATGTTATTATAAATATGGTACAATCATATTCAGTATTCTATCCACCCTTTGAATAACATGTCACCATACGTGCGTACGTACGGCTTACCGTCTCCACGTCGTGGTGTAATTGTTATTCAATATAATATTATTTGGATGGGTATAATAATGATGTGTAACTCATGTAAATAATAAATATAACATGTTAATGATTCTGTATATATGATATACCATCCATTTATATATTATTTTAATATCAAAAGAATGATATTGTCGCTCGTGCGTACGTACGGACTACCGTCTCCACGAACGCGATGAGATTCATTCTCCATCGTATCCATTCAAGTATAATTATCATTTGATGATTTAAAAATGATGTTTAAGGACTTTATATCATTCTGGATATGAATAAGATACAACAACCATGGCTTATGTAACAAAACATATAAAAGAAAATGAGTAAGTTAACTCCCGAAACGACGATAATTCTAAGATATTATTAACAAATCAATGATAAAAGATCATATATGATATCATATTAATATATATGATTCTTGTATAATTTAATAACAACTATTTCACCATTATACAGGAGGTTAACCTACCCCAACCAAGGAAAAGTACAAGGTAAGGGTTATTTCACAATCTCTTCATTATCCGAGGTTGTTTATATGTAATAATCTACTGGGATCTCTTTATCATCCACATCCATGTTTCTTAAAAATGTATTTCAAAACATTTTTACTATTTACAAGAATATGGGTTAAAGTCATTTATACCTTTTTTTTGACTTTTTATAAGAGGTTTATAAAGGAATCTTTCCGTCGTTTTCAAAACAAGGTCCTTTTTAACCTTTTCGACAAAATTGAGGTAAGAATGTTTTTTTTAACTTATACGGCGGGTGCGGTTATTTTACGCCGTTATAAAATCTTCAAAGCTTTCCTTACAAGCTTATAAGAATATTTTCAAAGAAAATGTTTTATTTTATATGGATCTTAAATTATTTCAAAATAAAAGGAGATATTTCTTTAAAAAGAATTTTGATTTCATCTATGTCAACATCCTTTGATGGATTTTAAGATTATTTGAAGTTGATTTATTATGATACAAAACTTCTATATTGTATTGAATGTTTTGTGATATGTTTGACTATGGATGTGCTATTTTTATACCATTCATAGTTTATGGTGAAATTATTGACATTTCGTATGCTAGTTTTAATACGAATGTTTATGTTATGTTTAAACCTTTTCATATGGGAATGCATTGGACTTAATAAGTGACGGGTGGAGCCCGCTATAGCTCCTCGATGCATCGGTAGGTCTCATGAGACAAACTAGTGTCTTGGCACAAGGCCTTGACAAAATATTATTTGTAGTCTTGGCACGAGGCCTTGGCTATGTGGTTATGATAGTCTGGCATTATGCATTCCAACATTATGAAAGTGGTTATTGATTTTTGCATGTGATTATTCGATTAGTAGAATATCCATGTGAATAAGTAAATGGAATTATTTAATTTTATTTATGCCATACCTTGTTGAAAGTTCATGTTTGAAAGGCTTTTGTTTTAGTTATACATTGCCTTAAAAGTTTATTCTTATTTATGAAAGTTTCCGCTATATTGTTATCCTTACTGGGCATTTGAGCTCACCCCTTTTCTATGTTTTATTTTTCCCAGGAAGTGAAGAAGTAAGTTATGAATGACCTGCAGGGATATTATGTGGGGATATGAGTGTGGATTATGGAGACAATATGTTGTTGTAGTAGTTTTTCGTTTAATGATGTAATGTAAAACTTATGAATATATCTAGTGTTTCCAAGGCTACTAAACCAATCGGTCTTTCGAGATTTGATCTTTCTTGTGATCATGCCAATGTTATGTAATTAATGCACCGACTCTGGGTAGCTGGGGTTGGGGCGTTACAGTAAATGAAAAGGCATTAGACATGACTAGCCTTGTGTTTTCATGTTGCTCAAGATAGGAGTCCTTTCTCATCCATACATTGTCAATTATGGAATAGTCAAGGAAATGTTAAATACTAGTGCGGAGAGGACTTTCGCAGAGAACACCATCATGGGGAGGATCACCACGATGGAATACATCAAGGGATAAATCTTCTAGCTCAATTGTCTTATGTCCACATGGAGGGTTTTCAGGGCTCTCATCCAGAGATAGGTACTCTAGGTTGACCTAATTTTCATGATGCAACCCTTCAAGATGAAGTGTCCGATGGGGATCATCAGAAATACCACCACCACTCCCATAATTTGGTAATGAGAGGATATAATCTTGAGCAGAAATAGATAAATTTTTTAGGGCTTTATGAACTCTAGCAACAAGAGGAGTCACATCATGTCTTAACTCCTTATTTTCCAATAATTCTTGGTGAGACATCTTCTTGGATGTTCACTTATACATAGTTAGGGCCACATGATGGGAAAAGTGGTTATCATGGGAATGCATATGTGACTTCCTTGGATTGGTTACTAGAACAAACTGATTACCTCCAATTTGAATGGGTTTATGTTCCCAATATTATTGTCCATTGATATGGGGGAGTATGCTTCATGACCTTCCAGGATGGGAACCGGGCTGTGTACCTGCTCCGGGATGGCATGCCGATGTGTCATCCCCTTTGTGGGGACATATTTCTATGTCTGATCCCCGGATGCTGCTAAATTAGTTAAAATATCCAAGCACACTTCCAGAATATGTTTAGAAATATGCATTTTCCCTTTCACCATTAATAGAATATTTTTGGTTACATCAGTGGCTGAAATGGGAATATGCGTCCATTCCATTTCATGATTAGGTGTATGTGCATGCTCCTATCCTCCTTTTCCTGTCAATGGAAATTAAAAGTACTCATGCATGGGGGTAGAGAGTTGTGTCAGCCCCAAATTTGTCATTGGAGATTTCTGAATAACTTCATTAGGTGCTACCAAATGAGACTGTTGGTAGGCTTGATGAACATTAGCAAGTGTATGTGCTTACTAGCTGTTTCTATTCAAGTATGGTTGACGAACTTACTACAATACTGACAGGTGAGACTACTGATATATTTGGTGATTGTAAATAGGTGTATGTTCTTGTTTACCAGTAGCCATCTCATTAGATTGGAGGGCTTCTTTAAATGTAGTCATACGAGCCTGCTGGATGGATGATAACTTATAAGGAGGTCTATGTTCCTATTCATGGTAATCCACCAAGTTTATCTGGTGGGATTGGTGGGTTGCTGTCAAATGAGCCTGCTGATTAGCAAAATTAGGATGGACAGGTGTATGTGCCTGCCCATTATTTTCCATCATGTTAAATTGATGGGATTTTCTGGTGGAGGCTGAGATGAGAACCTGCTTCCTATTAACTGGACATTGTCCCTAGTGATTCATCTTGCATACCCTGGTATGAGATACCTGATCCAAACGTCCAAAGGCAACACCCCCATCATGTTGGGGGTATACTACCACGTGATTCTAGTGGTGATTGTTGGTGAGAGTCCCTAGGAATGACTCATGCATACTTAAATTGACGCCTTTAATGAACTCCTAATCCATCTCCATGTAGTATGGGAGGGATTGATTATTGATTTTCAGGGATAAATACCCGAGATGGTTGGAGACAGTGGTTGGAATCATTTTCTTCTTGATCATTGGTCATTGTTTTCCAAATGATTGAGATGCTTTGTTGACCTATAGGACCTGTCAAGCAGCCTCCAAAGTCGGTATTTTACAGTTCTGGTGATATTACTCTACTATCACATTTGAAACCCAACATTGAAGAAGTTTGGTTGGTGATAAAATCCTTCTCGTGGATGGAGATCCAGCTTTATCAGTGGTTGGGAAGTTCAAAGATGTTGTCTTGGAGAAATCCAATCATTGGATTGAAGTGAATTCTGTGGAAAACATGGAAACAACAACAAACACCATTAAAGAAACATCATTTTAGGTGTATAAATGAGTGTTTGATTCCTCTTTCTAGCCTTCCTTTATCTATTGTAAGGGGCCTAACAAGTGGGTAACATTATTAACTTGGTTTAGGATTTACGTCTGGTTCACCATTTTTGTTTCGTAGTACCTTGAAATGTGTGTCCTAGATTTAAAAATCACTATTTACAAGAGGTGTCCATTGGATTTATTCATGGAATTGGAATCATTAAACAATACATTATCCAAAGAGGATCAAATTTCCAAAGGCATTCATTCGCTATGTTTTTATCTTCACGATACTTAAGAGTGTGCATTGGTCGAGTGGATGGGAGGTCGGACTCATCAGACCATTCATTGGGTAATTATTATCCACTATGGGACTATCTTTGTAAAATTAAAATATTTTCATGAACCATATTAATTTACCAAGTATATCATAAGTATCCCTTGGAATTTATAATCACTTATTAACATGTGGAAAATTTTATAATTATCAGTATGCATTCAAGGTTCTTCGTCAATGAAAATATCGATATGTATTTGAGGATTTCCATCAATGGTATCCTCTAATATACTACATAGATATTCTTTTCATCATCGTTGTGATGATACTGGTTTTTAATCCACTCAGTGGGGCACTCTATAATTTTACTATCATCGAGTGAGACTGAGGTTTTATTTGATTTTGGGATCATGCCCAAATGATATGCTACCTATGTGTTCTTATAAAAGGAATCACAACCCTCAATGTTCAGTGCCACTGGATGGGACATATCATTCCTTTTAATTTCATGTGATAAGGGCCTCTATTCCTAAGGTGCTTTAGTCAAAACATTGTGTGGGACTTATGCTAAAATAGCCCATGGAACTTGAAAAAATTGTCAGTTTCTATGTAGGATCAGACCCTGTTGAGAATATGGCTCAAAGAGAATAGGGTTGGTTTGAAGTGTTGGATTTGAACCTTAGAGAGGTATCTAACTTATCCCATATGTATGGGAATCAAAGACCACATAGTTCGATAAGTCTCATAAAAGAGTGTGTTATCTTGAGGGAAATTAGTTTGAATTTACTTCTTGAAAATGATGCATTGATAATCTAGGGTTTAATGTGGGGATTATTCCAAAATAAAATTCAAAATTAAAGAAATTATTATTAGATTCTTGAGGAGGATGTCCAGTGACCTCGGGCCTTGAAAGTTATTCCTATGTATCGTTGTTTGAACAGAAATCAAAGTTCTTGTAATTCTATCAAATGAGTGTTTGTGGACATGTTGTAACAATCTCATTTCACTAAGACCACATGAGTCATGCTAGGTTTTAGAAACAAGAGTATGTGAAAGATTAAACAATGAAACTTCAAACTTTTCCTCCTCCATAGTTGGAAGATGGCACATCGACCGTGGAAGAGCGTTAGGTGATGAACCTTCCCTGTTTTTTCTTCACATTGGACAAGGATCCAATGGAAGGAAGAAGGGGGGAAGGTGAGGGGTTATACTAGAATGGATTCCCTTTAATTGATATTGGTAGGGGAGGGATATTATCCTATGATTATGTAGAAAATTAATTTTCAACTACACCTTACCCTACCAGAGTTTGAGGTTTATAGATCTTCGAGAAGGGAGAGGCTGAAACCCAAACCCTTATTCTCAGAATTGGGAACATACCAACAATGTTTCTGGGAGAAAGGTCCATGTGACTATGCATATACAGACCCACAAACTTCCCATGAATCTAAACCCCATTTTGAAACAAATTTGGTAAACCACTGACTGAAGAAATACAAACCCAAAGAGGAGACATGATGATATACCTTTCCCAAAGGTTTGAAAAGCCATGAGATTTTGGTGGTGGTATCAAGAGAACCCCTTTCATACATGGGAAACAATGAAGAAGATTCCTTTCCATGGATGGCTTTGAATAAGGCTTGATGTCTTGTAGACTTAAGAGAGTGAAGAGAGTAAGTGAATCAGAGAGGGGTGACCATGTAAAGAAGGGTGTGCACGTATGGGTGAGAAAGTGCACTTGGTGAACTTATGTTCACTTAAGAGATGAACAACCTATTTGGTAATACTTGGGAAAGACCCTGCTCAAGCCTTGAAGAGTATTCATAGGTGATCCAAAAATGAGGGCGCTCAAGCTCCTGTGAGAGGAATGTGCAGTGCACAGTTATTTCTGACATGGGAAGGTTGGTAACTTTTGGCGTGCAACTATTTTGGTTCTAAAACACTAAAAGACTTACGTCCAATGATCCTCCCTTCAATCCTCCACTCAAGTTGTCAAAGAACTACCTTGGAAGTTTTAGAAAACTAGGGAAAAGTACTAGAGTGATGAAAGTAAAAATCGGGCTTCACGGAAATTCGTCTATAAAAACGAGGGCCCCAAGCGTCTATTTATTAGAAAATAAGTGACCTTGGGAAAATGAAATTCGGCGCGCAAGTGACTTGCATGCCGAATAGTGGAACGCAAGTACCTTGCGTGCCGGTAGTGTTTTGTCTAGACAAGGGAGACACCTTGAGGACGTAGCCAAAATTAATACTTCAATCCACTCCAGCATGGAGGCGCACATTTATTTGTGTGTAGGTACCTTATGTGCCTCTTTAGGGACTTAACCAAATAATTGATCCATTCCGTGGGGACTTCACCCCCACACCCCTACTTCCACTTAGTGCCAAACTGTGGTCCCAGCCCTTCGGGTCGGTGCCTTCTCTACTGTCAGGGACATCCATGAAAAATTTAGAGTCGCGCCACGAACTTTTCAAGCTTGGTTCATGAAATTTTGTGGAGAACTATATGAAACACATTTCATGGTGTCTACAACTATCCTACAAATTTTTTATGTTTAAATATTTATTATTTTTTATATATTTCTTTACATAATTTTTAGAAATTATTTTCCATTAATGATCATTCGTAATTAGATTTGTAATTTACCAAATCAAATCCATGGGCAATGTAAAAGCATGTGTGTAGAAAGGACACTTTATTTTGCACCAGTTTACGAATGAGTTACTACTAAATATTCCCATTTATGTTAATTACCCTCATGTACATCTGTTATAGAACCCTATCCACTTGTAGTATCCAGAACGATATTTCTTCTTCGTAAAAACTAGTAAATCTACACTTTACCCAAATTCATGGATGTAATCAAATATTTTTTTATTATTACTATGTTTTTTAAAATGATCATTTATCATATTCAATAAAAATAACTAAACCATTCTCTAATACCAACTTTGAAAACTCTTATTCTGATATTCCTTTATTTTTTATTTATAAAATAATGACACACATAATCCAACATAAAAATATTAAAAGGAATACTATATTTATGTAATTAGAAAAAAATGAAATTACATGAAACATATTTACCAAAAAATTATTTAAAACACCTTATCATGATATTAAAATTTCATTTCACTTCATAAAATACATGAGATATTCTAGGGGTGTACGTAAGATATTATTGAGAAATAAAGCCCGGTAAAAAAACATAAAATAATGAATATAGTATAGTTTATTCAATGGGAATGAAATGGTGACATAAAAGATATTAAAATCATAAATATAAAAATAAAATAATTGTAAATATGATAATATCAGGGAAACATAAGAATGTGGAAACAACATAAACCATGAAGTCAAATAAAATCTTAGATAACCACTAATACATTATACAATATTATTATTATGATAATATAATAGTGTTATAAATATAATATCTTTAGATAATATTTTTGATCAATGCATTTCAGGTCTATATAATTACGGTCCCACCCAACACATTCATATCATTTCTATTTATTAGTGTGGCACATTGATCATATAAAAAAATAGTGTATTTAATCAATTTTAATCCCATTATAAAGGAGTGTGGTTAATATACATGTAGTTACCAAATAAATGATGGATAAGTACGTATAGTTGAATACCATTAGGTGGAAATTGGGAAGGGTATTCACAACACAAATTTCTGACATTGAAAATCACTGGATAATTTTTGAAGCATAATGGATGCACAAAAAGATTCATTGAAAGCTAAAATGAGAGTGATATGTGATCTCTAATTAATTGGAAATCATATGGGAAGTGAAATTTATGTCTAAAAATACATTCCATCATCATAAATTATATATGAATTTGAATAATATAAATAAACATTTTGAATACCGATGAAGAGGAGATAATTTCTTACTTCAGTATTGTAACACCTTAGGTAAATGTAATAATGAGTGTGGATAAATTAAATCCCATACATATTACATAAATTGGTTAGAAAATTTATGTCTATAAACACATGAAATCATAATTAATTGACAGTAAGAAGAATAAATACAAAAATGTTCTTGAATGGAATAAAAGAGGGAGATTCCATACCATTAGTGGGTGCTTTTTAAATCCTAGGTTAGCTTTATAAAATTTTGGGAACACCAGGGGAGGAATTTATAGAAGGAGAGGGAGACAAAATTAGAACTTAGTTGGTTTTTAGTTAAGAATATGTGGAGGTTGGGTTGGTATTTATATAAAATGATTATATATTTACCTATTAATTATTAAACATAGGTTTGAGACTCTATATGATGAAATAGTTAAAAACCCATTACTTAATAGGGGTTATCCCATGGTTTCTTCCAATTTTGCGTGTCATTAACTAATATATATGTCCAATAAAGGAATATATTATAATAACACCCTTATTTATGTGGATTTGGGTCATGTTTGTAAACAATTTATTTTAAAACCTGAAAATATAATATAGGTTTTAGAGGATTCAATAAAAGATTATAAAAGTAAACTAATATAAAAAACACATTAATATAAAAGGTAAAATTTTATTCAGTCTCATATTACTTTAATATCATTTATTACGTGACTTTATTCTAATTATGATTCCATAACAGAAACATTATATATATATATATATATATATATATATATATTATTTACCTTTCACCATGAAATTTGACTGTCAATTAAAATTATGAAAAATTCACCATTTGGAAAATTTTGAAGTGATGATTTAAAAATTTATATTTATTTTATCAAAATAATTTTAAAATTATGATACATTTCCCTAATAAATAAAAATATCTATTTACTATAATATATTAGTATTTATGAAACTAAAAACTTTATGACCCTTATGAAAATTACATTGGACTTCATTAAAATATATTATAATTTATATTTAAATATCTATTATCAAATAATATTATTTTTTAAAATATCATTTATTTCAAAAAATCATTATTTTATCAAAATAGTTTCAAAATTGACATTATATATTTTCCAGTAATAAAAATTTTATTTATTTTATCTATATCTAATTTTCATGAAACTCATTATATAAAAATTGATAAAGTATTAATAAAAAGGTATAAATATAATCAATTTTTTATGAAAAATAAAACATAAAAAAATATATTATAAGGGCTTAGATATATAACCTATTACTGATCTAGTGTATTTCCTAACGGTAAGGTGTACGATGGTAGTGTTTTCTTAGTGTGGTTCAACAACCATGGTTTGCATTATAATATTTGAATGAATTAAAATATCATGTAAATAGTTCCTCTGAATATTTATTTTTTGAATATTTATTGTTATTTTATAGGAGGAAACACTAGTGATTACATCTCCCTTGTAATCTTAGATAATTGGAATTTTGTGGGGTATAACTCTACTAGGTGAGGTCATTAATTATTCTGTTTTTTTAATTGGAATTTATAAAAAAACTTTATATATAATAAAATAAATTGTCACAATATAACTAATATATTATAATAGTTTATTATAATTAATTTAAATTAAAATATGAAGTTATATATTTTATAATTTCCTTAAATAATCTGAGTTGCGCATGTTTTTCCTATAACTACATTACTTATATGTAATATATTCATTAATAAAGGAATTTCATTTATAAATTTTTCAGTCATTAAAGAAACCATCATCTATTTACACTCATGATATTGGTTCCCCCATTATTAAAATTTAAATATAATCACATAATATTTATGTATACTGAGGGTGCATCTTTCAACAATTTCTATAAATAAGAAAATTTAAAACCGTTTTCTACTTTTTTTAATACGGATATTTCTATATAGAATTTTAATATCCTTATAGTTTATATTTTTTATTAGGAATGAATAATTTTTAAATTTATTTTTCTACCATATTTTAAATATTTATGATCTCATCACATGTGTAAAAAAATTTTAAACCAATCCCCTTCATAAACTTTTATTTTACCCAACAAAAATTTAATAAATCTTAATTTAATGTGTGTGGTCATACTCTAAAACAATTCCTTTTAATCATTTAAATTTATCTCTCTACTCAACAACTTATCTGTTACATATTAGAGTACTATAAATTGAACTATCCAAACGTACATCCAATAATCCATGGACTAGAATTTTGAACTATTATATCTACTAAAATAATGAGTGGTGTAACCAATAAATAAAACAAGACCCTTGCCAATATGAATTATCATTTAAGGAAATGTAAATAAAATATCCACCAAGAATTATATATCATGAATATATATCAACATCTCACTAATCAATTTTTTTTATCTAACAAATCACTAGATATAACAACATATCTCAATGATAATTAATCATGGACAATGACTGTATGAGTATGACTAATATAATGAAAACTTTATACTATAAGAAACCATATCTACCATCAATATCTATCTATTGAGATCATCCTTCTTGTGAATCCGAATATATATATTTATATAAGATAAAATATCACACAAGTTCACATATAGTGGTTAGAAATAATACCCCAAAGTTTTATCCTGGGTAACTTATTGACCACATGAATAAATAATTCCCATTCCCATAATCAAGAAATTTTTTATAAAACCTCCATCACTATATGGAATCATAAATCATAATGATATGCAAGAAAAATATTTATCAATATAACCTACGATTACCCTAATAATCCATAAAAAATAAGAAAAAATTACATAAAAGAATATATGATGTTTATGATTAGAAGAATAAGAAAATAATAAGGCACGTGTCCAACTATTCCCTATAATAGTTTTATGGATACCGAGTCTCTCAGTTAAACTATTCTATAACCCAAATCTCAAGATCATGTGGAGGAGTAATAATACCCAAGTTTTGACCCCTAGTATAAAATAATTCCACCCTATAGATATGATTAACTACTATAAATCTATACCATATAAAAAATCATTACATGTTACTCATAATATGTTGGGGTTCAGAAACACTATATGTTATAATTCATCATAACTTTAACAAACAGAAATTTCATGACTTATAATTGCATTTGCACTTTCCAAAATTTTGGTCACCCTATCAACTTATTGTTTTAGAGAACTGAAAATACACATAGAAATAAAACTTGTACAAAACAATGTGGAAACTTCCACATCATATCCATTTTTTATATAAAAACAACATACATAAATTCATTCTCTCATTTAATTTAAAATTAATGATTAATTAAAGATGAATCTACATAGAATAATGATAGAATATTCTATAGTTTCTACACATATTTATACACATTTTAATATAGTTTAAGACCTGATATTTTCACCAAAAACATAGTATGTTATGTAAAAATAAATATACATGTTAGTTCATTTTGAAAATCATTTAATACAATAATAAATATTTACCTTTCAAATAATAAACCTAAATATCAAAACCCCATTTTTTTACTCATGAAATAACATTAAAAATATGTACCTAGAAATATTAAATGAAAAATCATAATCCAGATGGTTTTATATGAAATGCGGTTGTCCTTGAAAACATTTTACTGAAAAACTATATTTTTCTTCTTTATAAGGGGTAGAAAAATTCTCGTAAAGATAAGCTCATTAGCATTTATTATAAAATAAATAGGCTTCCATGAAATATAATTTTCAATTATTAAAATTTCCTGCATTTTCCTTGAGATATAGCATTTATATCACTCTTAAATTCACTCTTATAACAAATCTTACAATTTTAATAGCCTCATGATTAATTGCAACATAATTTCACGAATAAAATAATTGTTACCCAATAATTTTTTGAGAGATATATATGGTCCACCAATCATCATAGAAAATTTAAAAGGAATATAACATACATTAATAACATATAATATTAAATACATAATAAAAAGTATAAATTATTCTTATAAATCTAAATAAAAGTCCATTTTTATTCTTCACAAGAAATTAACAATTTTAATTTCATTTAGATAATATTTAAAACCAATTTTCATAATATCAGGAAAGATATTTTCATTGAAATAAATCCTGGAATATTATTTATTAAACTACATAAATAACAATTTACATGATTTTGGGATAATCCATTCATGATGTATACATTAAAAAATATTTTTTAACACCTTCGGTAAAAAGTATATCATTATAAAAATAATAAGAATATTCTTTTTCTATCCATTTTAAAGTAAATAAAAGGAAATATAAAAATAATTCTATAAACCATTATTATTAAATAATATCATTCATAAAAAGTTTTAAGGAAAAAATAGATATAATTGAAAATATGTAAGTTATAATTATAAAAAATGTTTAAAATGGTTTTTAAGGAAAATCCCTTTCCTCGAGTATGACTTTATATATACATACTTTAACTCCTATATAATAAAATAATTTTAATTCTATGTTGGACTTGTAAAAAAATAATAGTGTACTAACTTATTATTATCTCTTTTATTTCATTTTAAAAAATTCATTTTACAGTAATTAAATAATATAAGTTCATGTTTGATGTTTTGAGGATGTTCAGTTCATAATTGGAAACCATTTTATTTGGTTGACTATGGTCAAAAGTTTCATTGTTATAATATCTTAAAATTATTAATTGTGAAAAAATTATCATTTAAATTCATTAAATTCAATTTTATAATCATCTATGATAGGTGGACATAAAAAATGAATATCATCTCTGGATACAAGTGGTATTCCACGCGTACGCATGACCTATGTTATCATTTTTTAACAAATGGAAGGGTATGAAAATATCTGATATATTATCATTAAAATATGGTAATTATTATATAAATTTCAAATATATAAATTAAATTTATTATCATAAATATCCATCGATAGTAGTGAATAAAAACGAAACACAATGCTTTGTAGACGTGGTAGTCCACATGGTCACCCAAATGATTTTATGTTCCCTATAAGAAATAAATTGATAGGAATAAGGGTTTTACCATATATATAATAAAATTTTATTGTATTTTTAATATTGATGTTATTATATAATCACGTTTTTAGAATATTTTTAGAAAGCAGAATAATAAATAAAATAAAAATGCTCGGTTAGATGTTGTACCTCTTCTTTGGAAGAAATCCTTTCGTTAAGAACTTAATAATTATAGGTTGTTACATTCAAGGGGTAAAATACTAAAATTTCATAAAATATTTATATTTTAAGGGGTTTTCTTCCTTATCTCTTATTTTTAAACCCTACTAGACCTTTTATAATTACACAATATCAAGGATTTTTTACTCAATAAGAGTCATGAAATTTGCTATAAAATGAAAAGTTAACCATTAGTGGATAATGTTTTATATTTCTAAACATATCCCATTTACATGGTTAGATATTTGGTATTTGTCAATTTTTTAGTCCTTAGAATAAATATTATTTTTTATAATATGCCATTAATTTCATTTTTGTATATTAATATATGTCAACATTAATGAAATTGAGATATTAATGGAAATCCAATATAATCCTTAAAAGAATCAACATTATGGCATATTTATCTTTAGAATTCATGGAACAAAATAATTAATCCAAATTTAATTATTTTGAATATTTTAAAAACAATATTCTTGATTTTTTACATTACTTTAACATGCACTATATTGGCATTTCATAAGAAATTAAAGTAATTTTTTCCATCACTGAAAATTAAAAAAAATAACCATGATTAAAAATAATTCATCTTTAAAATAAATATTTAGAAATAAACATAACATCGTTTTATCCTTATGATATAATATTAGATAAAGTCTAAAAATAGATTGATATTTTTTTATTCTTTATATAAACATATTTTAGTGAATATGAATTAATAAAATATAATCATCATTATTATTATGAAATAAATTTGATTTATTATTAATAACACCCTGGTTTTAAAATTAATCCCCTATTAATGAAATTTTATCCCATAAATTATATTATTTATTTAAATAGGTAGGTAAATTTTTTCCACTTATCCTCTTTGGGTTCCAATGTTTCTTCTTTAATCATCTTTTTTCTTGTTCAAAACATTAACCATGTGGGTTTAAAAAATCTCTCAACACCTATTTCTTGTGATTTGGAATCTATATTATATTTTATTTATAATAAACGATAAAAAATAAGATTCATTTGGTAAATATTTCCTTAACAACAAAAAAATGAAACGTATCTTGTACCAAAGAGATATGAAAGGAAAAGCAACTCGATAAGTTAATAATATCACCTTTTCATAAAAATTTATATTATCTAAGAAATCATATGAATAAATTTTATTTATTTATCATATGTATGATACCATTACAAGGTTTCATTTTAAGTAATACATGAACACCTACCTCATATGGAAGGTATTTCCTCATGTAATCTTTGTAACACTTCTTCCATATTTATGCAACACCCAAGTGTTACTAAATCGTCTTTAACTTATCAAACATTTCATCCTCCAATTAAATAACTAATAATTTTATTTCATTGATTTCATCCCATCATTATAGGGTTTGAAATCATCATCTATATAATTCTAAAAAATGTTCCATCTTTATGTTGGAATGAAAGCATTTATTATAAAAATTCACACTAAATGATGATGTTGGTCAAGACATACATTGCAATTTAGTGAGAAATCCTAAAAATTATCTTCCAAATTCTAAATATTTACATATGAATTTATATAAGATTGAGGATAAAATAAAATAGTTAAATTTAATTCCGGACCCAATGACTTTTTAATATCTCCTTAGGATAATGTCTTCTAAGTTGATCCTAATGCAAAATATCTCAAATATTGAAAAGGGTTTAGCTTTATTCAAATAATCATTAATAATATAAATTTAATTATTACCTCAATATTTATTTGGTAATCCATCCATGAAATCCATGTATATTTTATATCAATTCTATTAAGGCACCAGAAAGTACTAAAGCAACATCTTATGTATTTATCACTGAAGATTAACCAATTAAAAATTCAATCATCTTATGTTAAATCCAATATCATGATTCTTCTTTTCTTCCAACTAATAATTTACTATAATTTATATTTATATCATAGTACTACCCAAAATAATAGATAATAGAGTTTTATAAGCTTCACTTAAAAATTACTTCTTTTAGTTGAGGGCACTTAGAACAGAAATAATCTTTTTAAATCATAGAAAACCTTATTTATAAAAATTAATTTTAATAGACATACCCATTTTCACCAACTCTACTCTTTTTTGTAAACCATGATCATCCATATATCCATGCATAATTCTATCTCATAACGATGATTGTGCTAAAACGTAAATAAAAATACTAGGAGTTCCTATATGCCCAATTTCAAATCAAATATACATTATATCAATGAATAAAAGATCTTGTTCCAAATGTATTATAACTAATCATGATTTATCTATTTTGTAAAATAAGTTAACTACCTTGTTTTTATTAATTAGATGATATTGTACTTTAAAATCATGATCCTTTATTAGTTCCAACCATTTTTTCTGCCTCCTGATCAATTTTTTTGGGTGAATATATAATTTAATATTATATGGTGTGTTATATATTTCACATTTTATCCTTATAAAATATTCGTCCAATTTTTAAATCATTAACTTTATTAGCCAATTCAAGACCATGTGTGGCGTAATTCTATTCATGGATTTTCAATTGGTGTGATTCCTATGATATTACCTGATTATCTTTCATTGGGACAGAATCTTGTCCCTTTAAAGAAGCACCACTATAGATAATAAAAATTTATTTTCTAAATGGAAATTTTAATTCATAAAAACATTCATCAAATTCCTTTTTCTAGATGATTTTAAACACGTTAATTTTAATATAGTTAATGGGAAATATAATCCAGAAATGTTTCAAAATCCATTATGTGGAATACAATTATTCAAAAAAACTTCAAATATCAATGAAATTTATAGTCCTTTTCCACTCTTAAACCACAATTTTTTCATCAGGGTAAATAGTTATTCCATATTTAATGATTATATATCCAAGTAAATAAATATGTTTAAAAAAATTCATATTTACTAAATTCTTTATTTTTTTTATTTTTATTTTTAGTCTACAAAAAAATCCTTTTATTACTTTCATATTCCTCCTAATTTTTTGAACTAATAATAATATCATAATAAAAAAACAAAAAATTATCCAACTACTCAAAGAAAATTATATTCATTAGATATATGAATACAAAAGGTGCATTAGTTATCCCAAATTAAATAACCCAAAACATCTCATGCCCTTTCGTTGTATGAAAAATCATCTTTATAACATATTCTTCTTTCATTTATAGCTGTTGATATCTTTAATTGAGATGAATATTTGTAAAATATGGGACTCCCATAAGCTAATAAAAAATATATATATAAGAGGAAATAAAAATTTTGTCTTAATATTAATTTAATTGAGTTCCCTATAATCAATTTGAATCCTCATTAAATTTTACATGTCTTAAAAAACAAAATAAATGAACCCTAAGGATAAGTGGTCTGAAAAATAAGACCCATTCAATGAAAAACTTGTATTTTCTTCTTCATTCAAATAACTATAATAGTTCCATTTGGTAAGGGGGTTTTAAAATTATATTAGAACTAGGAACTAAGTCTACAGTCAATTAAAACTCTCAAACATGAATAATACTTGGAAAATCATCTAGAAAATAAAACCAAATATTCATATACTACATTGCCAATAATAATCTGAACTGATTCCATTTTTCAACAAAATATGAAAATTAACATTCACATCCATCTTGAATTAGGTTCTCAAATTCATGATATGATTCGTAGGTCTAAAAAAATTATTAAATATAAATTCCAACTTGCTCTAGAAAATTTGTATAAAATTATTATCTATATAATCTATCTTATCTTGATAAAATAAAATACAATCCCTATTTGGAATAACATAAAAACCAATTATGGGTAGTATAATAATATTTTTAGTAAAAATCATTCACAAATAATGATATGATATTTTTAAAAATATATGTTTACATAGTACTTCAATAATGAGTTTTTACACAAAGTGGTTTCTATATATAATGAAGTAATATTTAATTTTAGCTATAAATTCCTCAAAAATGAATGAATATATATACACCAACTAAAACATGACTATGAAAAAAATTCATAAACATGTAATGTACCGAGAACCACATTATTTTATGGTCCTATATTTTTTAAGGTATTTGAGAATGACTTTTCTACACCATCTCTCTTATGGAATTTATTATTCTCATCTATCTTGTTTTAATCCATACATGAATCATTATGCTAGACCATATCATTTCATTTAAAACATATCATTGTCTTCTTATCATATTTGGTTTGACCATTACCCTAATTCATATCTTTGAAATCATGATCAAAATGTCATACCATGTTAATTGATCTTTCCATATTTCATGAGCCACTCTCTATGATGTTTCTTAACACACTATTCACACTAGGGAAATTTAAACCTCACTCTTTATGATTTATTTGATGATTAATTTTCCTTTGCTATCCACTTAGAATATTTCATCAATTTTATTTCATAGAATTCAACAAACTCCATATCAATAGTCTTAGTACTTTTTACAATATTTGTAAATATTTTAAATTGATAGGAGATGCAATCCCTTCATAAAACAGGTTTCAACCGTATATAAAACATCATATTTTACTATCAAATTCTATAATTATATTTTACACAAACATTCCCAATGTAGTAAAATTATCCTCTAAGGGATGAATAAAGTCCTCATTTTTCTTCTATTATAATTAATTTCATTAAATATTAAATATCCTAGGTACTTAAAGAATATTAAATATTAATATTTATTATTATTTATGTAATAGATGTTAATTTTTCCTTAAATGGGAAGGTGTTTCTGATATTGTAACAGACATGTGACAGTGGGTTCCTTTGAAATCTTACGTTGCACAAAGACTGAGTTATATCAAAAAATAATATATAGTTGATATCATTATTTTATGTTGTATTTATCATCTATCTGTTGTATTGAAGGGAGTTAATAAAACTAACTATATTATTTTTATACATGTGTATTCATTTTTTTTATATTAATCCAATAAATTTTATAGGATTGAAACATAAATAAAATCGGATTTTGTGCATACAAAGCTCTAATGTTTTTAAAAGACTTTTTAAAACCATTTGATGGAATTCCAATTTTAAATCTAGTTTTTGTCACTTTAATAAATTATATTTGAAAAAATACACTACTAATTTGTATATGTAGTATCAAATTTTACTTTGGGTGAATTTTTGGTATTTTTTGAACAATTTCATTTTTAGATTAATAGGGAATAAACTATACTGTAGTTAAAAACTGATTTTTCATTTAAATAGATTTTATTATTTAAACAGATTATCAATATCAAAACCGATCAATAATTCATGTACTAATACCATTTATTTTATTTGAATAATTTTTATATTTGACATATATAGAAAAACTTTTTGAAATTCTTAATGTCTCTTTTCTGAGCATTATCACCACATCTGTGGGATTAGTGTTAAACATAATATAACCACATCCTTGAATTTAATTTTTAAAAATTTAAATACATGGTTATAATAAGTATCAAAATATTTATCTAATATAAAACATTTAATTTTTTGGAATTGTAACTTCAGTATTTTATTTACCACGTTTAAGGGTATATTTTATTATTTAAAGGTAAAAAAAATATTATAATATTATGAAAGTACCATAATACTTGACCTAATTTCATTGAATGAGTGGATTCCAACCAAAATCTGGATTAGAAATAAATTATAATATTATTAATCCTATTTTGAAGGAATAGGGCATTTAATATATTATATTTAAAGATAAGTTGGAAATGTCATACTTATATTTTTAATAAGTAAATAATTTTTAACATATGGTTATATAGAATATAAATTCAACAATAAATATTTGTTTGAAATATAAAATTCTTATCTTTGTAATGATAATTAATTTAAATTTTTTATATATTAAATAATTATATTTAATTGTGAAATAATGATGATGTACAAATTGATTTGTTAAATAAATAATCAAATAAATAATATTAATAATATTAAAATAAAAATAATTTTAAATATTTTATTCCATCTAAGAATACTCTAGATGGCTCTTCCATCATTTAGATTAGGTAATATAATTTTTTTGAAGTATTAATCTTCTATGATTTTTTTAAAAAGTACTGTAATGAATACATTCAAAATTGACATAATTCATATCTTAAGATATAAAATATCTAATTAAATGATCTAAAATTGATAAAAATATAATATTCATTGAAAAAATTTATATATGTATATAAATTTAATTACTGACTAATTCATTTGTCTTTTGGAAAGTAATTGAAGTTATATTAACCCTAAAACTGTAAATTACATGATAAAATGGTAAGAGTTAAAAGGGTAAAAAAGTTAAGGATTAAAAAATATATACAACTTGTCTAATATTAATTTGAATGATTTTATATCAACCCAAAATATGTTGGGTCGGAACAAATGGGAAGGAATGATGGCAAGAGGGGGGGGTGAATTGCCTTTTAAAAAATGATTAACAAATTAAAAATCAAAGTGAAAGTGCAGCAGAAATAAAGAGGCAATCACACAAGAAATTGATAACGGAGTTCGGCCAAAACCCGGCCTACGTCTCCGCTCCCAACTCAACCGTTGAGAGATTCCTACCGCTTGCTTTTCAATGGTTTTAGCAAGAAACCCACTAGGCTTTGAGGTAGCACTAGGACCTATTACAGCTTGCTTTTTGTGGTTTAGCAAGAACCCACTTGCTTTTGATGGTTTAGCAAGAACCCACTAGCCTTTTTAACGGGTGAAGGCTAGCTCACCGAAACACAAGCCTTTTAAAAGTAAAGGCTTGAATAAACCTCTTCACACCTTAATGGTGGTGTGAGAACCCAAATAAAGGGGGATGAGAAAAGGTGTTGGGGTTTGTAGGCACAAACCCAAATTTAAAGCTCAAAATAAATATACAATAAAAACTGTATTTTGAGAAGCCTTGGGCGCCTTTGATTGGATGGAGATGTTGAAGGCCGCTTCCAAGCTTCTTTTAAGGAGCTCCTTGGATGTGGAAGTTGTTGGAGCAATTGGGGTTCCTTTGAAGGAAGTCGCCGGAGGTTGGCCAAATGATGGAAAATGAGTTCGTTGGCTTCACAATGCTTAATTATGGTCCGGCAATGGTTCCGGGGCTTCAAGGTCCTTTATTTATAGAGGGGGAACCCTCATATGGCCGTTGGAGGTCTTCGGAGCCGTTGTAAAGGCTTTCGGAGCCGTTGGGAGGCAAGTAGAGCAGCCTGGTCAAAGCCCCAACGGCTAGTTTGACTGGCTCCACCGGCTGGCCGGTACAGTCCCACCGGCTGGCCGGTGTGTGAAAAAAGGCATAGGATTCTTGTCCAGGGGCCACCGGCTGACCGGTGCCAGAGCCACCGGCTGGCCGGTGGCAAGACAGTAGCTTTCACTATTCATCAGGGTGCCACCGACTGGCCGGTGCTGAGGCCACCGGTTTGCCGGTGGGGAGGCAGTAGCTACCCCTTGAGTCTGGGTGCCACCGGCTGGCCGGTGGTCAAGCCACCGGCTGACCGGTGGAGCCTGGCAGTGGGCAATGCCTCTGCCAGGTCCACCGGCTGGCCGGTGCTGTCACACCGGTTGGCCGGTGGACTGAATTTCAGTCCACTTGATGTCCATTCTTGGGCCAACTTCTTGGCAACCTTGTGCCTATCATCCACAACACTTAAAAACAATGTTAGACAAAAATGAAAGGTGATTGTGATCATGAAAATCAAACAACGAGGGGAACGAGATGTACAACAATCTCCCCCTATTTTGATGATCACAATCACCAAAACAATTAATGTAAAATACTGAAATTGAAAGGAAATGCTAAGCACGATGAAAAGGATTCTCCCCCAATCAATCAAGAAATTTCTCCCCCTTTGTGATTATCAAAATAGAATGGGGCATAAAACTTCATTGAGGGAAACTTTGAAAAACAAAAAGAGATTTTAAATCAATTGAAATTTTTGAAATTGAAATGAGAATTTGAATAACAGTTTGAATTGAAAGTTTTGAATCAAAAAATGAATAACAGTTTGAATTGAAAGTTTTGAATCAAGAACCAATTGAATTTTGAAATTTGAAACCAAGAGTTGAAATTGAAAGTTTGAATCGAAAAATTTTGAAATTAAAAAGGGCTTAAACGATCCTAACTCCCCCTAAATAAAAACAACAAATCACCGGGGAAAGGAAACTATTTTTGGCCCGGAGAGACTCGCAAGAAGGGATTTTTCAATCCAAACTTGTCTCATAGCGGGTCTTCTCCTATAGAATTCGTCCGAAAAGTAAAAAGATTTGGGTTGACCGTACCGGGCGTTTTTACAATTACATTCATAAATAAGGTGCCCGGGTTTTTTACAATAGTTACAAAATTTATAACTAGAGCTCCCCCTTACAAAAACAGTGGGTGCATGGGAGGAGGAGGCTATATTGGTGTATCCAAGACCTTGGGTGGTTCTAGATATTCATTGGGAACCTAGGAGATTGTTCAAATTTTGTTCCCCTTGGGTGAACTTAGCTAGGGTCTCCCTTAGGTCTTTGATGGTTGATTCCATGGAATCAACATTTGGAAAATTTTGGATTTTAAGGGACAACTCTTCCTTCACTTTGAGAAGTTGTTCTTTTTCGGAGGAGAGTTTTTTGAAAGACTTTTTCAAAGAAATAAATTTTGAAGAAAGCTCATGAAAACCATTTTCTAATTGATCTCTAGCGAATTGGAGATCCTCATAAGACAAATGATTTAAGGAATTTGAATTTGAAGAACACGAGGAAGAGGAATCGGAAGAAGTTACCTCATGGAATGCCATTAGGCATTTTGTACCTTGGTTGCTCGAGGAGGAGGAGGAGGAGGATGATGAGGTGTCACTCCATGTCGCCTTGAGGACCTTTTTCTTTCCTTTCTCCTTAGCCCGTTTCTTGTTGAGTGGGCAATCGGGCTTGTAATGGCCCTTCTCGCCGCACCCGTAGCATTTCACCTTGGGCTCGGATCTTGCGGTGGGTTCTTGCTTTCGATGCTTGCGGGATTTCTTCTTCTTCTTGTGCATCTTTAAAAATTTGTGCATTTGGCGGGCGAGATTCTCCATTTCCGAGTCGCCGCTTGAAGAGGAAGATGATGAAGAGGAAGAGGATGAGGAGGAGCTTACTTCTTTTTGTACCTTGAGGGCAATGTTCTTTGGTGTCTTGATTGGTGTGCCCTCCTTTTGAGCTTGCCTCCTCATCGTGATCTCATAAGTCATTAGGGATCCGATGAGCTCCTCGACCGGCATGTTTTTGACATCCTTAGCTTCTTGGATCGCCGTCACCTTTGGTTCCCATGAGCTCGGAAGGACCCATAAGATCTTCTTGACCATTGTCTCGGCTGAAACATCATCACCAAGAGATTTCCTTCCATTGCAAATGTCAGTGAAGCGTGTAAACATATCGGTAATAGATTCATGTGGATGCATTGAAAAACTTTCAAAATCTTGTCTATACATGTCTAACCGAGTATCCTTAACTTTGTTAGTGCCCTCATGGGTAACCTCCAAAAGTTTCCAGATTTCGTGTGCGGAGGTGCATGTGGAAACTCGATTGAACTCATTTCGGTCAAGGCCGCAATGAAGAGCATTCATGGCTTTGCCATCAAGCTCAAAATTTCTAATGTCGGCTTGGGTCCATTTGGATTCATCGGGGGAAGACAAAGAATAACCTTGCATGACAATTTTGTAAATAGGATATCCTATGCTTCTTAAAAAAGTGGTCATGCGGGTTTTCCAATAATTATAGTCGGTCCCATCAAAAAATGGAGCCCGACCCAATGAGAGGCCCTCGGGGGCGAAAGAGGTTGATTCCATCTTAATGGATCTTTAATTTGAAACCGGGTTAGGGTATTACTCAAATTTCCCTCTGATACCAATTGTTGGGTCGGAACAAACGGGAAGGAATGATGGCAAGAGGGGGGGGTGAATTGCCTTTTAAAAAATGATTAACAAATTAAAAATCAAAGTGAAAGTGCAGGGGAAATAAAGAGGCAATCACACAAGAAATTGATAACGGAGTTCGGCCAAAACCCGGCCTACGTCTCCGCTCCCAACTCAACCGTTGAGAGATTCCTACCGCTTGCTTTTCAATGGTTTTAGCAAGAAACCCACTAGGCTTTGAGGTAGCACTAGGACCTATTACAGCTTGCTTTTTGTGGTTTATCAAGAACCCACTTGCTTTTGATGGTTTAGCAAGAACCCACTAGCCTTTTTAACGGGTGAAGGCTAGCTCACCGAAACACAAGCCTTTTAAAAGGAAAGGCTTGAAGAAACCTCTTCACACCTTAATGGTGGTGTGAGAACCCAAAGAAAGGGGGATGAGAAAAGGTGTTGGGGTTTGTAGGCACAAACCCAAATTTAAAGCTCAAAATAAATATACAATAAAAACCGTATTTTGAGAAGCCTTGGGCGCCTTTGATTGGATGGAGATGTTGAAGGCCGCTTCCAAGCTTCTTTGAAGGAGCTCCTTGGATGTGGAAGTTGTTGGAGCAATTGGGGTTCCTTTGAAGGAAGTCGCCGGAGGTTGGCCAAATGATGGAAAATGAGTTCGTTGGCTTCACAATGCTTAATTATGGTCCGGCAATGGTTCCGGGGCTTCAAGGTCCTTTATTTATAGAGGGGGAACCCTCATATGGCCGTTGGAGGTCTTCGAAGCCGTTGTAAAGGCTTTCGGAGCCGTTGGGAGGCAAGTGGAGCAGCCTGGTCAAAGCCCCAACGGCTAGTTTGACTGGCTCCACCTGCTGGCCGGTACAGTCCCACCGGCTGGCCGGTGTGTGCAAAAAGGCATAGGATTCTTGTCCAGGGGCCACCGGCTGACCGGTGCCAGAGCCACCGGCTGGCCAGTGGCAAGACAGTAGCTTGCACTATTCATCAGGGTGCCACCGGCTGGCCGGTGCTGAGGCCACCGGTTGGCCGGTGGGGAGGCAGTAGCTACCCCTTGAGTCTGGGTGCCACCGGCTGGCCGGTGGTCAAGGCACCGGCTGACCGGTGGAGCCTGGCAGTGGGCAATGCCTCTGCCAGGTCCACCGGCTGGCCGGTGCTGTCACACCGGTTGGCCGGTGGACTGAATTTCAGTCCACTTGATGTCCATTCTTGGGCCAACTTCTTGGCAACCTTGTGCCTATCATCCACAACACTTAAAAACAATGTTAGACAAAAATAAAAGGTGATTGTGATCATTAAAATCAAACAACGAGGGGAACGAGATGTACAACAAAATATACTATATTAGAAATACATAAACTTATATCCATTTTTAATGTGCAATGAATGTATATTAATTTAATATTCTTAATAATTCAAAGAGTGTTCCTCACATATCTTATAAAAGGGCTCCATTTTATCTCTATTCATTGAACTTCAAAAAAAAAATTCTGTAACATCCGAGGTGAATAAAGAAAATTTAATTTTCATTTTTATTTATAATTCCGAACTAAATATTAATTTTACTTTAAATGGAATGATATGTCTGATAATTTACTCAACTTATAACAATGGGTTTCTTTAAAATCTTATGTTACACACAACATTGAGTTATACGAAAAAATAATTTAATAATACAACTATTTTAAATTATTGCTAACACCTAACTGTTGTATTGGCATGAATAAAAATAACTAATTAAAATATGATTATACATATTTTTTAAATGACTTTTCATTCATCCAGTAAATTTTTGAGACGTAAAATTGGAATGAATCATATTTTAAGAATGAAATACTCTAATATTCTTCAAAAGATTTTTTTAAAACTTTTTGATGGTGAACCCTTTCTAAATATAGTTTTTTTCACTTAAATATGTTATATTTTAAAAAAATTAAATTATTCTTTAGAATCGGTAAATCATTAGTTACTTTGAATGAAATTATGTTTTTTTCTGAAAAAGTTAATTTTTAATGAATAGTTAAAAATAATGTATTTTAATTCAAAATATTCTTTTAATATAATTTATTTATGTGGATATATTATCTTTTTAATTGTTCTTAAAGTGTATTTAGATTAATGTTTTACCATTTTATCCAATTTTGTTCATTTTAATTAATTTCAATTTTAAATTGGATATAAACAAGTGTCAATATTTTGATAATTATTATTTCTTAAAAACACGCTTATTGTTTTGACTACGGGAATTAATTTTAAATTAATTTCATCCACATTTTTATTTTTAATTTGTAAAAATGGATTCCAAATTTAGAATAAGGATGCCCAAATTGGGTAAATATTTATCTTTTATTTTTAGACAGTATGAATATTTACTTTAGTAAATATTTTACTTACAATGGCACAAGGGTAAATCTGGTAAACAAGAGTAGAAAAATATAATAATAACATTAAATTATTGTCACATGTATCCTTATCCAATTGGTTGATACGTTTCCGACCATGGGCATCCTTGGGTCGATTTTGGGATCTCATGGAGCCACTTAAGAGTGATAATGACACATTATATTAATTAATTTAAAGTAAAGACAAAATTTACAAAAACATATATATTTTAGTAAATCGACTTTTACATGGTGTTATATAAGTTATATATTTGACTATAAATATTCATTTTTAGTATAAAAATATTTCTGAAACGATGTTATTTAATTTATAATTTTTATACTTCAAATAAATTAAATTATTTATGACATAATGATGAAGCAGTGATTTCCTAATTAATAAATGATTTAAATAAATGAGATTATAAAATTTAAAAAACTATCCAAATCCTATACTATTATTATTTTATGATTTTCTTTAGAACAAGTGTCATCTTATCTTTGAATTTAATGTGGTTTGGACCTTTTTAAATATAAAAAAAAAGTTTATAGTAAAATAATGCTTTCGAACATTCTTAAAGAGACCCTCCACCCCCTTACAAAAAGTCATCACCTCTAAGACATTTCTCACACCTATCAAGCCCCTTGTAACATCCAAACTCTACCAAATTAATCTCAAAAGATCCATCTATTACTCCTAGATTCCTTACCTTAGGCATAAGACACTTCAAGGAAGCCTTTTTGTTCAAACCAAGCGGAATTATGCAATTTATAGGTAACATATTCTCTTAAGTTCTTTAATTTTATTTTAATTCTCCACCCCATAAACTCTTTTTATTCCTTTATTTTATAACTAAAATTGTATCCTCAATATTAGAGGAAGTTTTTATGTGATTTATTCTAACTACACATATACACACCTCCATCTAATGGGTAAATACCATATTATTTCTGTGGACAGTGAACTATGCCTCATGAAATGATGATTGTTCAATCTTCTCCTACCACCACATATGGTGGCCAATATGACAAAACTTTATTTATATGTAATGTGTATTATATTTATATTATCTCTATACTTCTGTATTTTTCATTTATATCCTACCATTATGCTTCAATAATGGGTAAATGTGAAATTTTCATTTGAGGAAGTGCGGACTACCGCCCCATTAATGTTATATGACACATTCATACCATACATAGAAAGTATAAATGATTTTGTTAGTTAACATATGTAACATATATAAAATTTGATATTATACATTAATTATAATATACCAATGTATCATTATGTGTTCATTTCATTAAAAATGAAAAAAGAAATCAGAGTACCATTCATGAGTATGTACGACAGACTGTCTCCAGGAATGGTGCATTTCATTTCTTATGTTCAAATGTTATGAAATATTATAAATACATATATACTAGATATTTATGATATATAAATCATGAATTTAATTCTAGAGATAATGTAATTTTCACCACATGGACAAATTGTAATTATAACAAGTTCATTTTTAACTCAAATTCCGAACATCGAAAAAATGTCTGATATGAACTCAAATAATTAATAATTGTTATAGAAGGAAAATTAGTGATATAAAATGAATAATAAACCTTAAAAATTTTCTAAAGCAAGTATAAATTGGCATAATTTTATTATTCAGGAATAATAAGGAATATACAAGACAAGTCATACTTGAGGGAAGGGGTTTTCATCAAATTTTTTATTCCTGTGAGATTCATTCTATATTTAAAACTATTTCCTTTGGTGTGGTGTATGCACTTCCCGTTATTGTATTTTTTATTTAATATACATTAATTTATGGGTATTTACTTCTTAAATGTATGATCCTTCTTTCATGTGGTTTATATTTCGTAAGTTACCAAATTGGTAAGGGAACCTTTCACAGTACTCTTTTAGTTAAAGACTTATTTTATGTCTTTTAAATTTACAATTTATTCTGCTGGGATTTGTTCTTATATATCTTTATTTCTGTCCATTTTATCTCAAAGTGATGATATACCCTTTTCACTCTCATCAACTTATTTTCTGAATTTTAATGTGACGTTGTTAAGCTGTCGAATTTCTTTAAGGGAACTTCTTCACCCAATTTCTATTCTTTGGGTTGAACTTCTACTTCTTGATTATGTCATGCTATAAATATGTGTGAATGACATCTGATTTTTTACACTTAATACCCACATATATTTGGTCTATTTATATTTTTTAGGAATAATTATTTCATTTATTTACATTAATTAAATGATATGATCATTAAAAGGGAACTTTTCACCCTCTTCTTTTAGTCAACGACTTTTTTTATATGTATTCTAACTTGCCTTTTCCTATATTGGGATATATTATTATATATACTCATTTATATAAATTTTATTTCCATTTTATGAGTGATACTTTTTTATCTCATCAACTCATTTTTTGAATTTTAATGTGACGTCGTTAGGATACCAAAGTTTCATAAGGGACTATGTCTCAATCTCCTTTCATTTGAGGCATATGTTGATCTTGTGATCCATTAGTATCCTATAAAGTGTATATAGTAACCTTTGAAATATTATATCATGAATCTATTTATTCTCATGATATTAAAATATTTGTTTGAGGTAATTTAGTAAGTATTTTTATTCATGCGTTTCTCATGTTTTATGAGACTCTTTCACTAAAAAATTGTTTTAAATGTTTTAGAGATTTATTTTTCTAAATCATTCTAATTAATGTCCATGTTTATAAAATATTTTTATGGATTTATCTATATTGACATTAAATTTTTAAAATTTTATTTCCTTGAAGATATTTAAAGTGGTATGGTACACTTTTATTAAAAATTATCTTTATTAAATGTTTCAAATGGTATTGAAAATGGTTTTGAGAAAGCATTGATTATTTAAATATAGTTAAATAATATATTGTGATTTAAATGTGGAAATTATATATTTCCATTATGCTTGTGTTATGTTTTATGAATATGTTATGGTTCTTTGGAAATGTTTATGTATATGGGTTGTTCTATGATAAACCTAGGGCGGGTGATCCAAAGATAGCTCTCCAATGCAATGGTAAATGTGACGGAGGTAAATGTTAGTTTTTCTCCTAAGAGATTTAGGTAATATACATTGATGGGTATTCCAAATGTAACTACCTATGTATCTTTGAAATATACTACATAAGTATTTTATTTATACTATAAGATACCTTTATGATTTTTTTGTGTTATTAATAAATATTATCATTTCATGAGGTATGTTATGATTTAAATGTATGGTTTCATTGACTTGTATTTATTGATGGGTTAATTTTTCCATTCCTTATTTTATAACACTTAAATAGATATTTATTCTCATCCCAAGTTTCGAATTGTTTTTCATTGTATTCAAAGATGGATAAGGTCAAGGATGGGATGAAGGAAAAGTCTTGTTGTCTTAAACATGAAACCAAAAATGTTTCTTTTTATGAATTTTTTGGTATGAAATAATGGAAACTGGTTTGAAGTGTCTACATTGAATTTTTTTAAATGTAATTTATTACATATGGCCTAATTATCTAAATCTCTAAACCAGAATATATCCTCAATGTGAATTCTTTACTTAAATCAAGATTATAAAATGTTTATGAAAGGGTCATTATAGTTGGTATCAATGGTCAGTTTAGAAATCTTTTGGGATTGTCAGTTTTTTTAGACACATGGTTGGTCTATAGGTCTATTATTTAAGTTAAATCCTTATTTTGTAACTTTTTCAGATCAAGGAATGTTTGTTACAAATGGGAGGAGGAGGATCTCAATAAACATTCATATCTCTTCTAGATGACTTGATTGAATAAATAATTGAAAATTCACATCCAAATCACTCTGAAACATTTTCTAACATAAAACTCATTTAAAAGAAATTTTTTGAGATATCAAACACCTCTACTATACCTCAATAACATTGTGGATCATGGGTTGTATTTAATCCAATATTATTTTCTCAATATTCTCATAATTTCAAGAAAGGTAAATATTATCAATGCATTTCCAAATATTTTACCTTATCACAATATTTTGAAGCATATTATGATTCTGAAAATAGTGCAAAAGAAGTAGACCGTTGCGGAACCTATTTATAATTTATGTTACAATATAGTCCCTCATCATATACTTATAGTTTTTTAAAAGGACTATTGATTGAATTTTTCAACTCAAATTTGGTCCCACTATTTTATAAAAATATTTTTTTATTAGATGTTTTGATATTATATTTCATACATGATTGTTTTCTGAATCTATTTTTTTGCGAACACTGGTATGACTTAATTTGTACAAGCTGTATTTGTAGGAAGTAAAAAATGATTTTTAAGGATCTCTAAATCATTGTCGCAGTGCATAGACATTATACCTACGTGAAAAATATGATGATGAAAAAAAATGGACACCATGATTAAGGTGTGTTGTTCTTTCAATTAGGAATAGTTTTATTTTATCATATAAGGTGAAATAGGAAAAAAGGAAAATATATATAAGGATTCATGAATTAAGATGTTGAGATCTTAATGTGTTGGGATGAAAATGAATTGTTTAATAAAACCATTGAGGTTAAAACATGTTAGGTTTATTTTTATGTTTTATAAAAAGGAAATTCCATAATATGGGTGAAAACCCATCACGTCATACAATCACATCAGAATAAAACCCACAACTGTATAGAGACAAGGGTATATCACTTTCCACTGGCATACATGAAGTCCCCTATTATTATTACCTATTCTTTTTAGTTAAATGATTTTATAGATCAAGAATAAGTTGATTTTGGGAAATTATGTTTTATCAATGGGATATCCTTAGTATAGGAAAATTATTTGGTGAATAAGTGATAAAATTACTTTTGGAAGGAAATATGTCTTTTGGAAACACTATATTCTTAAGGAAAATATAATTCTATGTGATCTCATTTGTTGAGTAATGGTTGAAATATTTATTTTGAAGAATCTATGTATTTATTGTGGTCATATGGTGATTTGGGTTGTTTATGAAAATGATTAACCTATAGTAGAAAATATGGGAGTAGGTTAATTAAAATTTAGTATGATACATTAAGAGTAGTCAATGTTATTTGGAGATAAATGATAAGATTTATCGTGGAAGAATATATGATCAAATTCTACTTAGTTTGGGGTTTCAATCTTAGTTTAGATAATATTGAATAATTATATGGACAATTGTTTGTTGGATTGGATTTCCTGAAAATTGGATATTGATTGTTTAATTTTGGAGAATAAGAGTATTATTTCCTTTTATAAAGGATTATCCTTTTTGGGGATTATCTGATCCTGTACAAACCATTTTGGTTTTTGTTAATGTCTAATGACAATGGAAATATATAGTTCATCTTTTGTGGATTATGTGATTATCTAAAATATTATTCTACTGCTTTAGGTGTGACCAAGTTATCTTGAATACTCATCGTTTGTAGAAATGATGATTTTTTGGTAGAAATGTATTAAAGGATGAAACTCAACTTGAAAAGTAAGTATTTTTCCATATGTACTTTGTCAATCTCATAAATAAATTCAACAAATTTATTAAATGAAACGTTACACTAAAGTATTTTCTATTTACTTTTCCTAATGGAAAACTAAATACCGTTTAACCCATCATAGGTTTGTGATTTTCTGGTGGTTAACATTCATCTAATAATGTTGTATAGCACTCTCTATCAGAAGATGACACTTATTTTCCCCTATATATCCATGTTTTCCTTCATCGAATCCTAGTATGGGTTATCTAGGGTAACCTTTTCACTTTTCATTCTTTGATTTAAAGTTATTTTTTTATTGACTATTTTCCAATGTGGGACTTTTAATGAAGTTCTTGAACCTAATTTTGAAATTGCGAGGACCTAATTCCCAAATGGGGGGAAGTTTGTCACATCCTAGGTGTATAATGAATAAGACATTTTCATATTTATTAATATTTTTGAATTAAATATTAATCTAACATTATAGGGTATTCTATGAATGATATCTTACTCAACTTGAAGGAATGTGTTTCTTTGAAATATTATGTTTCACACAACGTTGAGTTATACTGAAAAATAATAAAATAATTTAATTATTTCAAATGGCAGTTAACGTCTAACTGTTATATTGGAGGGAATGAAGAAAAATAACTAAAATATGATTATAAATGTTTGTTAAATTCCTTTACATTTATCCAATAAATTTTAGAGACTTAAAATAATAATTAATCCTATTTTAAGCATGAAATAATCTAATATTCAATAAATGGTCGTTTTACTACCTTTTGATGGTGGACCCTTTTTAAATATTTTTTTGTCGCTTTTATATGTTCTATTTTAAAAAAGAAAATTATTATTTAGAATCGAGACAGAAAATTTTTATTTGGAAGAATTTTTTGTATTTTTCTAATAAAGCACAGTTTTTATGAATAGTGAAAAATACTATATTTCAATTCAAAACTTCCTTTTAATATAATTAATTTATAAGGTTATATTATCTTTTTAATTGGTATTAAGGTGTAATAAGATTATTTTTTTACCATTTAATCCAATTTTGGTCATTGTATTTAATTTCACTTTGAAATTGGGCATAAACAACTTTCAATCTTTTGATTGTTATTATTTCTTAAACACACGGTATTTGTTTTGACAATGGGTATTAATATTAAATTAATTTTTTCCACTTATGTATTTTGAATTTGGAAAAATTGATTCCATATTTGGAATCAGGAGCTACAAATTTTCTAAATAGGAAACTTTTATTTTTAGACATTATGAATATTTACTTCAGTAAATATTTTATTTACCATGGTAAAGGGGTAAATCTGGTAAATAAGGTTAAAAATAATATTATAATAATAATAAATTAACATAACATGTGTCATAATCCTATTGGTTTATACATGTCCGACTATGGTCATACTTGGGTGGATTTTGAGACCCCATTGAGCCACTTATGATTGATAATGAAACTTTATATTAATTAATTTATGTAAAGACAAAAATTAACTAAACATATATCTTTTAGTAAATAAGTTTTTAAATTGGGTTATATATGTTATCTCTTCGACTATAAATATTAATTTTAAATCTATAAATATTTACTACATCTCGGTATTTTATTTAAAATTTTTATAAATCAAATAAATAAAATTATATATGACACAATGATGATGCATTGATTACCTTATTAATAAATGATTTAATTAAATGAGATTATAAAGTTTAAAAAGTGGTAAAAAACCTATACAATACTTATTGGATGATTTTATTTCAAACAATAGTCATCTTAGAATCAAATTTAATGATTTTTGGACCTTTTGAAACTAAAAATCCGTTTATAATAAAATAATGTTTTCAAACATTCCAAAAGTGCCCCTCCTCCCCCTTATAAAGAAACATCACCTCTAACCCATTAATCACACCTCTAAATCACATTTTATCATCCCAAATGTCCCTAAATAGTCTCCCTACATTCTTATATTCCTTATATAACTCTTACCTTAAGCATAATTCACATTAAGGAAGCCTTTTGGTTCAAATAAAAGGGAGTTACCCGATTTGAAGGTAACAACTTCTCTTAAGTTATTTTATTTTATTTTATATCTACAACCCCCTTACCTTTTATTGATCCAATATTTTGAAACAAAAATATTATCCTAAATATACTAGGTTTTTATTATGATATGTATTATATCTACACTTACACAAACCTCCATCCAATGGGTAAAGAACATACAGTTTCTATGGATGATGAACTACTGCCTCACAAAACGATGATTGTTAAATCTTCCTTTACCACCTCTTATGGTGGCCATTATGATAGAAATATATTTATATGTGATATATATTATATTTATATTATCTCTATACTTCTGAATTTTTTACTTATATCTTACCTTTATGGTTTCCATGATTTCTAAATGCGATAATTTCATTTGAGGAAATACAGTCTACTGTCCCTCAAAAGGATATGACTCGTTCATACCATACATGGAATGTATAAATGGTGGTGTTAGTTAAATAATTTAATTTATATTAAATATTATATTATACTATAATTATAATATACATATGTGTCATTATTTTTTCATTTCTGTAAAAATGAAAAAATAAATGAATGTAGCGTTCAAGCGTACGTACGACTTACCGTATCAATGAACGGTGCATTTTATTTCATATATTGAAATGTTATGGACTATTATAAATACATATATACTATATATATATATGATATCTAAATCATTAATATTATTATTGGCATAATGTACTTTTGACCACATGGAGAAATTGTAATTATAACAAGTTCATTTATAACTCAAATTCTGAATATCGACAAAATGTCTGATATGATCTCAAAAATTTTATAATTGTTACAGAAGAGTAATGAGTGATATAAAAGGAATAATAAGATTTAAAAAAAATTAATCAAGTATAAATTGACATAATTTTATTATTTAGGATTAACAAAGGAACATACAATACAAGTTGAACATTAGGTAAGCGGTTTTCATCTCACTTTTTATTCCCTTGAAATTCACACTATATTTGAAATCGTTTCCTTTGTTGTGGTGTATTTAATTCCATTTATTGTATTCTTTATGTAATATACTTTAATTTATTGGTATTTACATCTTCATTTTATGACCCTTCTTTCATGTGGTTTATGTTTTGTATGTTACCAAATCGATAATTGAACCTTCCCCCATACTCTTTTAGTTAAAAAATTATTTTATGTCTTTCAAATTTTTTATTTTATTTTGTTGGAATATATAATTATATATCCTTATTTCTGTACATTTTATGTCCAAGGGATTAGATACCCTTTTCTCTCTCATAAACTCATTTTATGAATTTTAATGTGATGCTATTTGGCTATTAAATTTCTGTAAGGGAACTTCTTCGCTAAATTTAGATTCTTTGGGTTGAACTTATACTTCTACATTATGTCATGATATAAATATTTGTGAATGAACTATGACTATTTGACACTTAATTTTCACATATATAGGGTGTATTTATTTTATTTACGCATAATTATGTCATTTATTTATCCTAAATTTAATGACATGATCTTTGTAAGGGATCCTTTCACCCTCCTCTTTTAGTCAAAGACATATTTTTTTATATGTCTTTTAACCTCATTTTACTTATGTTGGGATATATTCTTATATATCCTTATTTCTATACATTTTATTTCCATGTGATGAGTGATCCTTTTCTATCTCATCAACTCACTTTTTGAATTTTAATGTGATGCTATAAGGCTGCCGAATTTTCGTAAGGGACTATGTCTCAATCACCTTTCATTTGAGGCATATCTTGATCTTGTGCACATTTATTATCCTATAAGTTGTATATAATACATTTTGAAATATTATATAATGAATATCCTTATTACCATGATATTATAATATATTTTTTATGTCATTCAGTTAGTATTTTTATTCAAAAGATTCTCATGTTTTACAAGACTCTTTCACTAGAACATCATTTTAAATATTTTGAAGATTTATTTTTATAAAGAATTATATTAATTTCCATGTTTTTAAAATGATTCCATGGATTTATTTATATGAACATTAATGTTTTAAATTATTAATTCCTTTAAATTTTTCAAAGTGGTGCGGGACACTTTGGTTCAAAAATCACATTTTTAAATGTTTCAAATGGTTTTGAAAATGGTTTTGAGAAAGCATTGATTATTTAAATGTCTTTAAATTATATATTGTGATTGAAATGTGGAAATTTTATCTTTAATTTATTCTTTTTTTATGTGTTTCGAATATTTTATGGCTTTTGTGCATTGTTTACATATACAGGTGGTTCTATGATAAATCTAGCATGGGTGAGCCCGAGATAACTGTCAAATGCATTGGGTAACGTGACAGAGGTGAACATTAATGTTTCTCCAAATAAATTTAGGTAATATACTATTATGGGTATTCCAAACATAACTCCCTATGTAACTGTGAAAGCAACAATGTAAGTATGTTATGTATGCCATAAAATACCATTATGATTTATGATTTTTGGGTGTTATTCATAAATCTTATGATTTCTTGAGGTATGTTATGATTGAAAAGTATGGTTTCCATGATTTTTATTTACTTATGGGTTAATGTTTCCTTTCCATGTTTTATAACCCTTTCTGTGATATTTATTCTCATCCCATGTTTTGAAATGTTATTCACAGGACTTAAAGATGAATAGGGTCAAGGATGGGATCAAGGAAAAGTTCTCATGTCTAAAACATAGAACTGGAAATGTTTCTTTTTTAAGAGTATTAATTTTCTGAAAAAATGGAAACTAAGTTGAAGTGTCTACTTTTTATTTTTTGGAACTGTAATGTAATATTTATGTCCTAATTCTCTAAAACTCTAAACCTGAAAATATCCTCAATGTAAATTTTTGACATAATTCAAGATTATGTAATGTTTAAGGTCGGGTCTGTATATTTGGTTTTGGAAGGATCTACCCAAACCAATTCCTAAAATACCACCCCACAATATAGTATGTTTATTTTAGGTGGAAAATAATCATTATAGGTGTTAAGGTGTCTATCAAAGGTGGTTATTCGAAGAAAAGGAAACATTTTTAATTAAGTGTTTCTATTTTACTTCTTCTTCATATTCCTTAAAATATCTGTAATTTATGAAGAAATAATAAACATAGAATCATAAATATACTGAGATATTATTATGTTAATATATTCAAATAAATCCATTTCTACTTATATAAAATGGGAAATTAATTAATCGTTTGTGAGAACATGTGAATTATCACCCCCACGAACTGATATAATTCGTTTTCCATAAAAATCTATAAATAATTATTATAATGAATTAATTAATGTTCATATATTATATTAATAAAATATTTATCATTTTTATGGAATAATATACCAAAAACATTATCACTTTACATGAATATAAAAATGATAACATCGTTTGTGTGTAAGTGTGATCTATCACATCCATGAATCCATGTGATTCATATTTAATGACCACATCACATGTATAATATATATAATTATATTTAAATTATTACTATTATAGTAACTGTATTATTATTATTATGATAATTTAAAATAATAAATACCTTTTTTATAAAAGGATCATTGAAAAAATAGAAATATTACTCATGTGTTTGTATAGATTACAGTCTCTATGATTGTAATGTAGTTCATTTTTCCTAACCATAATTAATGGACTGATTTAAAATTATAATTGATTTATAATAGTGATTATTATTTCATTAATATTATATTAGAGATGATGGACTGATGGACAATTTTACTATTGACATCATACCAAATACATTTTGGACTCAACTACAAAATATTATCAAAATGTCCGATGCGAATATAAATAAATAACTAATTTTTATAAAGTAGTAATAAATTATATAAAATGAACAATAAAAATGTAAAAGGTTATAAATAAACTATAAATTAACATTCATTTATTATTCAGAAATATAAATAACATACGAGACAAATTGGACTCGAGGTAAGGGACTTCATCTCAATCTCCATTCATTGAGGCGTATTTTGTTGTTATAAAACACCATATTTTATAAGGTGTACAATCAACACCATTAAAATTTATCTCATTAGAATGTTCTCAAAATGAATATTTCTATATCAATCTTATTAATCTCATTAAAAATAAAAAATGTAATGTTTTTAACCAATAAGTTGATAATGGCTTCTCAATCATCATAAACATTATTTGATATTTTACTTCCTTTATTATAAATAATGGTTTTAAAAGGAAAATAAATGTATTTTTCCCATTTCTTGGTATTTTTAATTGAAAAGGGTTTTTTTAATGGATTTATTATTTTAATATCTTGAAATGATATCTTTTGATTTCGAACTGTTAATGTTATTTTTTTTATTTTTTTTGTTTTATGTGTTTTGATTTTTTTATGGTTATTTAGAGTTTTTTATAATTATGGGTGGTTCCATGAAAAAAAGGATGGTTATCCTATGATAGTACTCTAATTCATTGGATATGATATGAAGTTAAATGGTAGGATTTCTCCAAAGCGATTAAGAGAATATACTGTGGTGGGTATTCCAAATGAAACTGTGAAGTTCAATCCCTATGTATCCACGAATGATACAATCTAAGTGTGAAATGGAATTTATTCCCCAAGGTACAATTAATATTAACACTTTTTATGATGTTTTATATGTAAAATATGATAATATGATTTAACCAAAATAGATTATGTTTTATGGGTGAAAAATATAATATTGTCAAAATGTTTTCAAGTGTTTAAATTATTCATGGAAAAAAAAATTTATTCCCTATTTTATGTCCCCTACTGATATTTTGTTCTCATAACAAGTCATAAATTTTTTTTCACTAGTTATAATGAAAAATAAAATGAATGATGGGACAAAGTGAAAATTTTTGATGATTGAACATGAAAAGAAACCATGTTCCAGTTAAATTTTTTTATATTCTTAGAAAAATGGATATTGAGAGATAATTTCCTCATTGTAATATTAGAGTTGTATTGTATAAATTATGGATTAATTATCTAAAAAAATTATCCTTAAAATATCCTCAATGCGAAATTCAGTAATTTCATGACAAAAAATCAAGATCAAGTTATGTTTAAGGATGGGTCCATATAGTAGTAATCAGAAGTCATATTATTTTACATTAGTGGTTAGGATATTAGTAATATAATATCCATAATTTATTTTTACATTATCGTCAAATTTAAAAGATATAGAATTTTAAGATTTTAAATTTTCATTACCTAATATACTTATGTTCATAATTTTTTTCTTTATAAGAAATAAGTAATATACTCTGGGAAGAAATCCATAAGAAAAATAACATTCAAATTCAGCATCCTGAGATGGTTGCAATTGGAACTGAATAGTTTGATGTTGTGATGGATCTATTTACATAGGCTATAAATTGTAGTGAAATCCATGAATGAGTTCAAATCGATCAACCATGGAGTAATATTTCACTAGTGGGACATTTCATTAGGTGGAAACCTATATAATTAATAGAATTATTTGATCATGTGCTAGCTAAAGGGTAGATTAAAGAACTAGAAATAATTGTTGTTTTCCTGTGATGTTAATAACATAATATCAATAGTTGTTCTTTACCATTTTGAATGTGAATCCAATTAGTTTTGGTCAATTGGTAAGAATATTAGGGAAAATGAGTAACTGATTCTCTAGAGTGGAAAAAAATAAATAATATTTTTCTTGAGAAATATTTTCCTAACGTGTTTTGACTTAGGATGAAAAACAGTTCTGGGAATTGAGGAAAGAGGATGACTCAGTGGCTATATATGACGAAAAATTCACTCAACTGGAATGTTACACACTAAATTCCATCAAGGATATTGATAAAAAAAATAATTGTTTTTATTTAGTATTAGTTAAAAAAATATCGAAGGGAATTATCTTCGTGGAATTCAAATGTTATAAAAAACATTTTTGATGTGTGAATAAGGGGGAAATGGGGTTTTAGAAAGATAATTTTTTTCATTGAAATCCAATATTAAAATAGGTCTTTATGGAAGGTGAAGGGGAATAATTCATGAAAAAAGTATGATGGTAAGAAAATTATGATTACAGTTTTGGAGAATTGTAGAAAAAAACACATTGGGGAATGCCATATAAATTTTGTTATGTTCTTCCATGGTGAAAAAATGGGAAATAATTATCATAACTACAATGAAAAATGTTGTGGTAGTGATAATTAGGGATATGATTTATAGTTAGAATTTTTTTTTAAAAATAATTTGATGTGTCATTATGAAAACGAGTGTCCGAAGAGGAACCTAATTGGTGGAAAGTAGTATGACTATAAGCAGAAAGTTGTGGTGAAATAATTTTTAACTACTTCAGAAGATATTGGTCCATAAAATTATGTGGTATCGGGTACATATTTTTGTATTAATATTATGAAAATATTATTTTTTTAATTTAGGGTCCAGACATTATTTCATTTCTATGAAATTTTCTTCTAAATTGAAAATTCCACCACAATAAATGAAGAAAAAACTTACGGTAAAAATATATGGGGATATTATTAAGGTATAAAGAAATTATAATAATCATCATGTCATTGTCTATGGAAATAATCTACCTACCAACCTTTTTTATACTCTAATAGATTTTGATGTTATTCTAGGTATGTATTTCCCTTATGTTTACCATGACAAGATTGACTTTAGAAAAAAAAGAAGTTTATTTTCAGAAATACTTTCATCTTGTGTACAAGAATGAACCCTTAAAATTGATGACATCTTAAGATTCTGACAAACTATGAAAACATGTAAATGAATTTATTATTTCAGATATTGTTTAAAATAAAGGAAAATTTTAAATTAATGATGTCCAAGTTGATAATGAGTATCCTGATGTTTTTTATGATTAGTTTCCTAGTATTATACCTAATCAAAAAGATGACTTTACTTTGGACTTTTTTCATTGATGCTAAGACAATTTTTAAACCCCTATATTTAATGGATCAAATTAAAATTTTATAATTTAAGAAGCAATTTCATGATTTATTAGTTAAGGGTTTCATTCAACCTAGGAGATCCCCATATGGTGATCCTATATTTTTTGTTAAAAATATAAAATGGTTTAATGAGACTTTTCAGGGATTATAGATCCATAAATAACCTAATTAATAATATCTAGTTTCTTTTTCAGCATATATATTTATTGTTTCATCATCATCTGAGAGCACAATATATTTTGATGGTTTACATGAGGTGAGTATACCATCAATTTTATGTAATGTAAATAGAAATTTTGATGAAAATGATTCATACTAGATGTGGACATTTTTATTTTGTAGTAATCTTGTTTGGGTTAACTAATGAAAATGTGGTATTCATGGATCTAATGAATAATATATTGTATGAATTCGTGGATAAATTTTTTTTTTGTGTTTTTTTATTACATTATGTTATATTATAAACCAAAATATGAACATGTATTACATATAAGGGTTCTGTTTCAATATTTAAAAGTAGATCAATTGCATGGGAAATTTTAGAACTGTGAATTATGGTTATGAAAAATTTATTTCATTGGTAACATGGTTTTTAAATATGGACTAAATTTTTATCATGAAAAAACAAAAGTTCTTGAATATTGGCCAACACCCACAAATATACCAATGTTTTTTAGTTTTCTTTGTTTATCAGGCTATTACTATAGGTTTTTTGAAAACATTGCATGGTTTTGTAGCCCATAGACTATGTTGACTCAAAAAAAATTTAGTTCATTCTGAAAAAATAATGTGATGATAGTTTTCATTAATTGAATATAATATTGGTGAATGCCCCAGTTCTGGACCTTCCTTTAATAAGTGGTGAATTTTTCATCTCTAGTGAGGATTATCTGAATGTATATGGTTGTTTCCTAATAAATAATGATCATGTAATTTCTTATGCTTCAAAAAATTTGAAACCCCATGAGTTAAATTAACCTACAAATGATTCGAAATTAGCTACATTAGTTTTTTCATTTAAAATTCAGAGGCATCATCTGTATTGAGTAAAATTTGATTTATATAAATACTATATAAGATTTAAATATATATTCACTCAAATAGAACTGAACATGGGAGAGACATTATTTTTTAAAATAATTGTGGTTTATGATTTCATGAATCATTACCATCCATTAAATTTAAATAATTTTTTTGATTCTTTTAGTCAAAAAAATAATTCTATATTAACCATGTTACAATTTGGAACATGATCCTTTAGTAAATGATTTGTTTAATTTTGTCTTGTATGTTGTTGGTGTAGATAATTAATTTATTTTGATATAAGTATTAATGCTTTCAACATTATCAGAGAGAATTAAGAGAGTTCATAAGGATGACTATGAGTTATAGAGAAGGGTATAATTGGTTAAAAATGGTAATTTTTTGAATTTAACACTGATAAATATTCTATTTTGAGATTTGGGAAGTGAATATTTTTTCCTTAGGATCCATAATTGAAGAAAGAGTAAATATGTGAATCTTATAGTTCTATATTTTAAGTACATTTTGATAGTACTAAGATATATAGAGGTCTGTGAGTGCATTAGTGGTGTGATTGAATAAAAATTGACAGTGTTGACATTACCCTAAGATGTTTGAAATGTCAACAAGTTAATTTAGAATGGAAATTACCGAATGGGAGTCTTCAACCCTTTAAAGTACAATATTAGAAATGGGTAAATATATCAATGGATTTTTTGTGGCATTATTAAATAATTCTCAATGAAATAATGCGATTTGTTTATTGTGGATCAATTGACTAAATCATCCCATTTTCTTCCAATTCATGATACACTATATCTAGTTAAAATTTATCAATTGTATATTAATGAGATAGTTAGGTTATATAGAGTTACTCTCTATATTATAACATATCATGATCATAGTTTAACTTCAATATTTTTTAAAGGACATTAGAGTCCATTGGTTAGAGAATTAAATTTCAACACAACTTTTCATCGTCAATAACATGGATAGTAGAATGAAAAATTAAAACCATGGAGGATATTATATGTGCCTTTTGAGTGGATTAATAGGGAATATGGGACCACAATCATTCAGTGGTTGGGTTTTCTTATAATAATATTTTTCATTCCTGTATATAGATGGAACCATTTGAGGAATTATATGGAAAGCGGTGTTCAACACCAGCTGTTGGGATGAGGTCATAGAGAGGAAGTTCATGGGACCAATGTTGGTAGAGGAAATCGTGGAGAAATTTCAGATGATTTGGTGACACAAAGGGATAGCTCAGATCATGTAGAAAATCTATTCTGATAATCAGATCATTCTTTCAAGGTTGGTGATAATGTATTTCTCAATGTTTGTCATTGGAAAAGTTTGATACCTTTTGGTAAGAAAGAATAGTTGAGTAAACAATTCATTGGACCCCATGAAATTATAGAGAATCTTGGATCGGTTTCTACCCAATGGATTAACATTTGACCTTATCCCATGAACAAAGTGGTTTTCTTTTTTCAATGTTATTAATGTATATACCGGATCCATCTCATGTTTTGTGTCTATAAGTAGTTCTGTTGGAAGAAAATAATTATTAAGAGGTACAACCAATTTATTTTCTTAACCATAAAGTGAATGTGTTGAATAATAAGGCTATTCATCATGTGAATATTTTGTGGACAACTATATAATTTGTGAGGCAACATGGAAAACTGAAAATGATGTGAGGGAAAAATACCCCCCACTTATTCGATAAGAGAAAATAATTGCAATAAATCAATTTCTGAAAGAGGTGAAAGATGTAATATCCGTAGTAATTATAGAATAGTAAAATTTATTATTTATTAATATTTATGAATTATATTTTAATTTCAACTTAAATGGGATTTTGTGTCAAATACAATACCCATCATGCAACAATGGATTTCTTTGAAATCTTATATTTCATGCAAGACAGAGTTATACAGAAAAATAATATATTTCTAAAATGATTATTTTATGTGGTACTTATCACCAATTACTATACTTAGTGGGAATTAATATAACTAAATTTAATTTTTTAAATCACGTTTATTAATTCTTGATACATTTATCTAATAAATTTTATAAGATTAAAATAAGAATAAAATCCAATTTTAAGCGTAAAAAAATCTACTATTTTTAAATGGTTATTGTATGAATTTGGATTGAGAACCCATTTTAAATATAGTTTTTGTCACTTACATGAAATATATTTGACAAAATAAAATTCTTTATTATAGGAAGAGTATCAAAATTTACTTTGGTTGAATTTTTTGTATTTTTCTGAAATCGTTCATTTTTTATTATAAGTGAAAAATACTACATTGTAAAAAAAATCAATTTTTATTACAAAATTACTATACTTGAAATGGATTTTTAAATTCACAATATATCAAAAATTAATATATTAATATAGTTTATTTCATTTGAATAAGTTTTATATTGAAATTAGATATAAAATCTTTTTGAACTATCAAATATCTCGTTTACCAGCCTTCTCGCCACATCTGCGAGATTAGTGTTAAACATAATTTAACCACTTTCGTGAATCTAATTTTGAAAAAAATAAATATGTTTTCTTAGTTAGATTGAATAATTTTATTTAATATTATCAACTTAATTTATTTGAATAGTAATTTTAGTAATTTATTTACCGCCGTTAAGGGTAAATCGTGTAATTAAAGGTAAAAATAATATTATAACATTATTCAAATACAATAGACAATATACTGAATTTATTGGATTATTGGAAATAAGAAAAAATAAAACTTATTCTAAAATTATAACCTTATTAACCCACTTGTGTAAGAACATGAAAATTTATTATATTTTATTTAAATATATGTTAAAAATGTCACAATGAAATTTTTAATAAGTAAAACATCTTCACTATAGGTTTACATAGATTAAAATTTATACTAAAAATTTTAAATTGAAATCTAAAATGTTTATTTACATCATGATTATTTATTTATAATTTTATACATTAAATAATTAAATTTAATTTTGACACAATGATGACCGAGTAATTGATTGATTTGAGGAATAATAAAATAAATTATATTAATAATACTAAAAATAATAGAATTTGAAATATTCTATCCCATACCAAATATTAATGTATTACTTTGACATTTTTGGGATGAATAAATGTAGTTTTTTTATGAAATAAATTAATTATAATTTTTTAAAAATTCATGTAATGAATAGTGTTAAAATTTACACAATTCATATCGTAAAATATAAAATATTTAACTAAATGATATAAAATCTATAAAACTAAACTATTAGAAATTTTTTATATAAGTCTATAAATATCATTAATTACGCATTAATTGGTGTTTTGGAATGTCATTGAAATTATATTAACCTTCAATGTATAAATTAATTGATTAAACGGAAAGAGTTAAAAGGGTTAAATCAAAAAGACATTGATTAAAAAATAAACAAACATTTGTTAATTTTAATTGTATGAATTTATTTATACCTAAAATCACTATATATTTAAAATAATTTTGTTTTGGGGATATTTAGAACTGAAAATGAATTTATATTAATTTAATATTTTTAATAATTCCTAGAGTTTCCCTCTCCCCTCCCATAATAGGGTACCCATTCTTCTATATTACATACACTTCAAAAACCCTTTTTTGGAAATATCTTCAAATACCCCATCCTGGAAAACCTACCCATATTATGAGGCCTTATTTTAGGAATAACATCATCCTTATAGGTGCTAAGTTGTTAATCGATGGTGATCATCCGAAAAATGGTAGCATTTTTAATTAAGTGTTTCTATTTTATTTCTTCTTCACTTACTATAAATCTCCTTAAACCATGAAAAAATAATAAATATAATTCGTAATTATATTTAGATATTATTATGTTTATAAAATCACCTAAATTCATCTATGAAACTATCATATGGAAAATTAATTAATCGATCATGCGAACATGTGAACTATCCCCTCCATGAAGTGATATAATTCGTTTTCTATAACCATCACTCAAGAAGGATTATAATGATTAAATCAATGTCCATATTTGATATTCAAGACATATTTATCATTATATGATAATAAGATATCAATTATTTTCTTTCATTCTTTGAGCAGAAAAATAATAATGTTGTCTCTGCGTACAAGTGTACTATCACCTCCACGAAGAGACATGATTAGTTTTAAATCACAACATCACATAAATAATAATTATATATAATTATAATTAAATGATTAATATGATATTAATGATATTATAATAATTCTATAAATATAATATAACACTTATCATCTTTTCAAAATGATCATGGAAAAATGTAAATGCTACTCATGCATACATACAATTAATTGTCTCCATTATTGTAACGTAGTTAATTTTTCATAACCATATTGAATTTTTTGATTTAAAAATATAATTGAAATGTAAAATTTATTATTATTTAATTAATATTATTCTATATATTATGGGTTAGATATAAAATTGACTATTTACATCATACCAAATACATTTTGGACTCAAGTACTAAATATCATCAAAATATCCTATTTAAACATAAATAATTAAGTAATTGTTTTAGCATGGTAACATGTGATATGAAAAGAATAATAAACATTTAAAAGTTTCAAATGAAAGTATAATTTAACATATGTTTATCATTGATGATGATAAAGATCGTAAGAGATTAATCAAACTCGAGGTAAGGGAGTTTGTCTCAATCTCCTTCCATTGAAACATATTTTGATATTATACACTACCCTTTTTTATAAGGTGTATGAAAAAAACATTTTCTTTTTAATTTTATTAAATTTTTTAAAAAAATATTAATTTTATATTAATTTTTTGACTTTATTTAAAAAATAATAATATAATGAATTTGTTTTCAAGTACACCACGCCAATGACTTCTCTTCCACCATAACTGTTATTTCATATTTGTATTCTACTGTAATCAATAATGTTTATAAAAGTAAAATAAATAAATTGTTACCTTTTTTGTATGGAAATTGGTTTTGATAATAGATTTTTTATTTCAATAACTTCTAATCATGTCATGTGATTTCAAAGAAGAAATATTATTTTTTTCATTTATAATTGGTTTATGTGTTGTTATTATGTTATGGTTATTTGGAATTGTTTATAAGTTCAGTTTGTAATTTGATAAAATGAGGGAGGGTGTGCCCATGATAGATCTCAAATGAATTTATTAATGAGATTTAGTTAAACATTATGTTTTCTCCTAATAGATTAAGGTAATATACATTGGTGGGTATTCCAAATGTAACCATGATGGTTACTCCCTCTATAGAGATGAAAGATATAATGTATTTAGGATATGGAATTTATTCCCTAATATTCCATTATGATTTATGTTTTTATGGAGTTTTATAGGAATCTTCTGAAATTTGGAGGTAAATTAAATATCTCTCATTTTAGGGGAGAAAAGCATGACTTTTTGAAATTGTTTTCATGAGTTTAAAGTATTCATAGAAAAGTAGTTTCTTTATTTATTTTATGCCCATTAAAAAAATTTGTGAACTCATCAATGGTTTTAAAATGTTTTTCACAAATTATAAGCGTGAATAGAAAAAATTATGGGATCACAAGATATTTTTTGATGATTTAACATGAAAAGAAATCATTTTTCATTCTAAAAGTTTTGTTTTATGAGAAAGTTAGATATTGAGTTAAAGTTGAGGAATTTTAATATTTGAGTTGTTATATATAATTTATGGAATAATTATCTACAACTCTTAACCTGAGAAGATACTAATTGTGATTGAAAATAAATTCTCAAATTAATCTTGGGACCATTTATTGTTTTAGGTTGTGCCCTTATATCATCAATATCAAAATTACCATAAGAAAATAATTTTCATAAAAAATATATTTATATATTGTTTACTACCTGGAATAAATATTATCTTTATACTTTTTATGATTAATTATACACCTATAAATATTATCTTTACCTTTCAAATTATATATTGAAAAAATTACCTTTTATATTTAGAACAAACAAAAAACTAAAATATCTTTTCCAAATAATTGATCAATCCTTCTAATACCATATGATATAAGATTCCATAAAATTTCAGTCAGCATTCTTTTAGGAAATTATCCACCCTAAGAATGTTCCATTTTAGGGTGTTTCCCACTATCAAGAATTGGTACAACCATTATTATCCTACTTTAACTAAGATCACACGTTGATAATAATTTGTTTTGAACCATTCTAGGTTGCTGCATTGAAAATAAATTATCATCCTGACACCTTTCCAATTATTTCACCATGTTTCCTTTGTAGAAAACTATTCATAAATTAGAATTGATTAGATTATTAAACCTATAAACACTCAATGTTTAATCACTATAATATAATCCACTGATTTACATCCCACAAAATATTAACCTCAAATGATATTTATCCAATTATTTTGGTACATTTATAACACCTTGTATCTTAAACTACACAAAATTACATAATTTATAATGGGGATTAAAATTTCATACATTTTGATGATGTTTTCAGTTTATATTTTCATAGAATAATGAATAAAATTATATATAAAACCCTTAAAATATAAATTTGAAACATCTATTAAGTATAAATTTTTCTAAAAAAATGTACATAAATTAAAATTCTTTTATAATTAAAAAAAATATTTTCTTCATTGAATTTGAATCACCATTATAGAATGGTAGAATAATATATTGTTCATACTAATCATTAAGACATGTGAAAAACATTTTAAATATTGAGAAAAGCATAAAAATCATAGTAAGGAATATTGAAAGTAAGAAGCATGTTAATTTATTTTGAAGACCATATAATCCCATTATTAATATTTTCCTTTTTATATAATAAATTTATTTCTCAATAAACCTTTTTTAGTCGTGAAATAATATTCAAATAATCTAGTAATAAAAATTAAATTAAAAATTCATAATCATGTTTTTTCTTATAAAACATGGGTTTTCACAAATTTTTTTTTTGTAAAAACATAATTTTCAACCTTTATGGGGAATAAACAATCCTTTAATCAAAAGATCGGTTGTATTCCTTATGAAATTCATAGACATTTATGATAACTAATTTTCACGAATTGAAAATTCATATAGTTTAATTGGGATATCATCTAAATATCACTCTTATAATCACTCTTAAGGTCAATAGTAGAAATTTAATAACCCCCTAGATTAATTTAAACATAATTCCCAAAAGTGAATAATTATTACTCATTGAATTAGAGAGATATATAAAAATATCTGATCATTATAAATAATGTACAATGATCAATATATATACAAATCAGATATAATCATGAATTTACTACATAAAAACACAAAAATTATTTTTTTTACCCATATACAGTAACATTTTCTGTTTTCACATAAAATAAAAAAATATATAGTTTTTATTTGAAAATATGTAATAAAAGATTCCAAAATATAGGAAAACATACAAAATTTAAAAATAAATATTGAAAATATTATATTAACATTCTAAAAAATAATTTCCATAATGGTGAAAAAAATTTATACATGTCATGTATGTAAATAAATTATTTTATTTCTTTAGTAAAAAGGATATCATCCTATAAATGAAAATAATATTATTTTTTAACATTATTATAAATTATAAGTTATTAGAAAAATAATTTTATAAAAAAATTAAGATTAAATAATATATTCCATAATAAAAAGTTATCAAAATATGGATATAAAATAAAAACACCCCGATAAAATACTTTAAATATTACAAATAATTTAAAGGAAAATCCATTATCTCAATAGTGACTCCCCGCATATGTAATTTAACTCAAGAATAATAAAATAATATTGATTTTATAAATTATTAAAAAAATAAGTTATAATACCTTGTTATTATTTTTATCATTTAGTTTATTAACATTCCATATATAATCATTATATCATTAAGGTTCATTTCAGATGTTATGAGGATGTTTGGTTTCTAATCTCAAAATAAATTTTGTATGTTTACCATGGTAATAGGGGTAATTTTCTATCATCACGAGAATATTAATCCTGAAATTATCTTTATTTTTGGAAAATAAATTTAATATTACAATCATCCATGAATGTTAATGTGAAAAAATGTTTTAATGCTTCAGGGAGTTGGTATTCTAGAAATACACAGGTGTGACGATATCATTTTTTAAATAATGAATGTGTAAGAAAAAAATGATCAATTTTCAGTATAGAATGATTATTTTATCATTAAAATCATATTTATATATTATAAATTTAAATTTCAATGAGAGTTAGTTATAGAAAATGAAACACACCACTTCATGGAGGTGGCAGTCCACTTTTACATAGAAATATTTATTTTATTCCCCAAAGGAAGGAAAATGAGATTAATAATAGTTATACCTCAAAAATAATAAAATTTCATTATAATGGTGATACAAATGTAATTATATCATTTTTTTAAAAAATAATGTGGAATAAGATGAAATAAAATTAAAACACCCAATTTAGAGTCATACATCTTATTTGGAAAACCATATTTCAAATACACATTTATCCGTCATGGTTGGACTCTCTATGTGGCAATAGATTTTAGGAAATGTTCCTAGATTTTTAGGAAATTGTTCAAGAATTTACTTAATTAAATTTCATTAAATATTTTAGTAAAGGAGGATAATAGGTTCCTTTTTAAAATTGAGCCTAGGGTCAATGTTTGAATTATTTAATGATTTAAACTAATATAAATTAATTGTCAATTTTATGTGGAACACAATTAAATTTTTTTGAACATTTTATGAGGATGATTCTAAATCCCCTGATCTATCAAAATATTATATTGTTTAAGTGATTTTTGTAATCCTTTTCATATGGTCCAATAATTGGTTGGATTAATTTTTTTAATAATGAAATGGAAAACACCTTTTCAAATAGGTATTTTAAGAAAGATATAATCACCTATCATAGACATTATGCTTGGACTCATGATCTTTACATAACTCGTCCGCCTTCTTCGTACTTAAATTTTGTGGTTCAGAACCATTTTAACCTTAACAACCATTTATACTACTAGTTCTAGTCTCAACAACTTTCTTTTCATTATTTTATCCCAAAATAATAGAATTTGACACCCATTTTTATATAATTCCCCCAAATGTGTCGTATTTTAACTAAAATAAAAACAGTTATTATAATAAAATTACCCTAATTAATGATGTTCATATCAATTTCCCTGGTAACCTATTTTCTAAAATTTTATAGTGTCCCCATAATTCTGAATCATACATTTTGAATATTCATAATATTGAGGATTAGAAGTTACAATGATATTTAATTTATTACTCAATTACGTCTGAAGTCGTTTAATTAAAATTTAATTAATTAAAGGATCAACTTTATTCACAATAGGGAAAGAGACTCCAAATAATCTAACTATGACTATAAGAGATTATGTTTTATATTTATCTAAAGTATTGTTACCTCAAATAGGCATATATTAAATAGATTTAGTGAAGTGATCAATAACAACCCAAATTCCATTATTACCTTGATATTTTTTAGTAATAATACCCTAAAATCCATGGATAAATTATACTATTTCAATTCAGGCATTGGAACTGGCCCAATAATCCTCTTCACTAGGTTTATCTCGCCTTTAACCTATTAAAAAGTTTAATATTTTATGGTAATATCATATATATCCTTTTTCATTATTTCCAACCAAAAATATTACTAATAGTATTTTTTTATGATAGTACGATCCATGTGAATACAAAATAGAATGTCATGATCTTCACATAACAATTCATTATTCAACTGAATATTACATGGAACAAAATCCTATTTTTATATATTATAATAAATTTTTTAAAAAAATTAATTTCAAGAAACAAACCCTTATTAACAATAAAATCCCTTTCTTTCAAACCCCAATATTCTTTCTATGAATTTTTAATTCTATCTTAAAATATGACTTCACTAACACATGAAACAAAATTGTCTTAAATTCCTGTATTTGAAATTACCTTTGTATAATTTATTAAATATTTTCTAAAGGATAATATTCCCAAAATAACATTTCTAATGATCCACAATCTTTTCATCTCAATATATTAGATACCTTGTTTACATCAATTAGATGATTATAAATTATGAATTCAAAATCAATTATTAGTTTCAACCATTATATCGTCTTAATATTTAACTCTTCTTGAGTAAATATAAAATTTAATCATTTATAATCCTTATATATTCTAAATTTTACCATATATAATTGATTTACTAATTGTTTTAAATCCAAAACTACTTCATCAATTTCAAGATTATTTGTGAGGTAATTTAATTATGTTATTTTCAAATGGAATGATGTGTATGCATTTACCTAATCTTCTTGCATCAGGAAATTACCAATTACCTTCTTGAAATCATCACTATAGATAAAAAACATGCCATTTCTAGATGGAAAAGAAAATATGGAATAATTTTTCAGTACTATTTTAAATTTATTAAAACAATAACCATATTTATTTTTTCAGATAAATTTAACATCATTATGAGTTTATTTAGTTAATGGGATACAAATCCTTGGCATGCTTTTATGAATCAGTATGTAGAAACACAATAATCAAATAAAACATTCAATATCAGTTACATTTTTTGTTCTTGTATAATCTTTCACTACCTTGTTTTTAGTAAGATCAACAGTTATTCAATCATTGGAGATAACATGTCCAATGAAATAAATCCATTCAAACTAAAATATACATAATATGAATTTTACAAACAACTTTTTTTCTTTTAAAGTCTATTGAAAATTACTTACACTTCTATCAAATCCATCATAGCTATAATAAATATATATAATATTATAAAAACCCATAAATTAATCTAAATACTCATAGAAATTTATAATAACAAGATCCATGAATATAAAGAGTGAATTGGTCAAACTAAATGGGATAATGACAAACACATAATGACCACAACTATTATAAAATTTCATCTTAAAAAGATCTTACTCCTTCAAATTTAGCTGATAATATCCATAACTGAGATCAATCATTAAACAAATAATAGGGTCCCTGAGTTAATCAACCAACTCAACAATATGAGGCAACTGATATTTTTTTTATCCAAAAAATTATTAATTACTCTATAATCAATGAAAATACTCATTATAACCGTCCTTATTAATAAAAATAAAAACATTATCTCCTTATGTTGAAGTAATATGATGAATGAAACCCTTTTCAATAAACTCTTTTAACATCATTTCCAATTATAATAACTCTAATGACGAATTCAATAAGTTGTTTTGAACTTAGAATAATACTAAGAACTATGTAAATAGTAAATTCAGTCTATTCACTATGAATAAAACCAGTGAAATAATCACGAAATACATACACCATTTAATTTTCTACATGAACATCATTAATTGTAACAAATTCATATTTTTCAAAAATATGAGAAAAATAACATTCACTATAATATTTATTTAGTGCCACGACTTCTAAATATGTATTCATAGGTATGTATTTATTATTGTATAAAAATTCAAACTTATTTATAAAATTTAATATAGCATAATTACTTCTACATTATATCATATAATGAAAACCTGATTTCCCATCCATACTAATAATAACATCAAACTGAACTATGAGGAGAAGAGTAATAATTTTTGGTAAAGTCATTCCAAAAAATCCCAGAATAATAATTATATAAATCATTATTACCTTAATACTTCAATCAAGAGAATTTACTAAATGTTATGTCTAATTTTTCTGAGGTGATATTTTTATTTTACCAAAAAACTCATAGAAATAAAAAGTTGAATATACCTCAAATAAAACAAGGCTCTTAAATATTGTGAGCTACCAAGTAATATACATGTCACAACTTCATTTAGGAATATTACATTTTTCATGGAAGTATTGAATTAATTTTATACATCATTTTTCAAATATTCTGGACGATTCCCATTATTCCTTCTTTTCATTGGTTATTTCTAATCATAATAAATTAATCTAATTACATATAAAACATCCGATTATCTAATTATAAGTTTTGGTCTAACCATTACCCTAATTATTTTCTTTTAAATCATCACAAAAATTTCACATAATAACAAATGAATAAGAATTTTCAAATTACAAAATACACTACTTACTATTATTCAAACCACACTTTTCACAAGTGGGAAATTAATACCTCATACAATAAAATTTCATCTAATGATACTATCACATTTCATTCCACGAAGAATTCTTTTGGACTTTTTTGTTCTAAAATTTAAAACACTCTATCTCAACCTTCCTAGCACTTCATAAAACATTATCATGGATTTTAAATTCATGAGAGGAAACATATCATCACAAACATGGTTTCAATCCTATGTAAAACAATTCAGTTTCACTATCATGGTCTAGAATAAAATTTAGGACATACCCAGCTAGTCTAGTAAAATTATATTCCTTATGAGGAAATAGACTCTGTCACGACCCAAACAAACTCGTACTGGGGCCCGAGCTTCAAGTACAACAATCTTGCCTCTCTAGAACATGGGTTGGTGACTAGGGCCAAAGGAACCAAAAAACATGGTGATGATTTTTCCTATGTACCTAGATACACACACACAGTCAACTACATGAAATGTGTAGAGGGAGAAAGTAAAAAATGGAACCTGTTGTAAAAGTAAACCTAATAATGCATGGAACACTATAAAAATATGTGTATGGAAATGTGAACCGAATGGAAAAGGGAAAAATACATGCCTAACTACTATACCGTCCAAACCTAATAGAAAATTGAATTTGAAACCACTGAGGAAGCCCTGCTCTATGAATCCAAACTATAACCACCACACATGGTCCAAATACTTGTGATCCTGAGATCCTTGATGTCCCAATCAATCATTTCAACCATCTTCATAAAGCACGAAACGTGTGGGGGAAACCCATGTAGGGGTGACTATAAACCTACTCAGGACTCTTCAAAAATAAGGGGATGCAGTAAGAGATATAAAGGTAAGGAACTATATAAGATATAACAAGGTATAATGAATCAGTATACAATAACCCAACAGGGATGTGAAGTAAGCTCATCTAGACACAAAGATCTTGATATAGTGTGAAGTGGATCTTCTGATCGAGTCTTTTTTCCTCTAGTAGGAGTGTAGACTCGTTCAACCACTATAATCTATACACAATAAGAACATGGAGTACACTATTTGTCTTGGCCTCTCCTAGAAGAAGATTAACCAGAACCCAAGGAGTGGGTGCTAAAATGGGGAGTATATACATACATATATATACATATATATACATATATATATTCTAAAACAAACGAAACCAAAATGAGAGAATAAGGGTATATCTATCTCATAATTGAGAACATGTAAAGATTCATTAATATTTCTAGGAGACACCACCATAGATTCCAAATGCTCGCATTTCTACCCTGAACTACAAGTCAAGGGGGCTCGAACATCACACCTTGATACTATCCTATTTGAACAGTTCTGTCTTCTCTGCACAATTTTAGATCACGTCACTAGGATGATTATTGGTGGGGTAACTGTCCCTCTTACTCATGATTCCATGGTTACCCCAAAACACGACTCATCGTAGATCCATAGTAAAGAATTCATCTAAAGTTTAGGACCCTCGCCTCGCTCGGCTAGAGGGTTCCAAAAAAGAGTCTTAAACTAACCATGTCTATCCTAGTTGTAGGGTGACATTATTTCATAATAGAGGACCAATTGCATGATTTGCGGGAAGGTTTAACTCTAGTAAGTTGAGGCCCCATACCTTTCCCGGCAAGAGAATTCCACTCAGAATTTCCTAATATCATTGGCCAAACACTAGTGCCATCAAACACTTCCAAAAGATGCATCGATTTCGGAACACTTCACATCATAACTCATATTTTGATATTGAGTTCAAAATCACATTATATGCGGAAAAAAAGCATGATAGGCTATTTAACTGCCCAAAATGGACAATCAGTGAAAAGGATGCTTTTCAGCCAAGACATCAGAACTGGTCAATATGGGGCTCGTCTTCCGACCCCGAACATAAAATTTATCTCAAAAGTTCTGTATTGAAAAGAGTAACACATTTCAATAGACAGAGCATCATACAGATGCTAGGATTAGAATTTACGGGCTATTGAACCAATTGAAGAGTGTCCTGGGGTTCGGTGGACTGACCTGCTTTCGACCTTGCCCGCACCACGAAAACCTCCACCGAATAAAAACCACCACAGTCGACCATTGGTAGTCAACTGTCATCCAACCCCAATAGGCCATGTTAGATGATGCGGTGGTTGACCCTTTGTTGTCCTTGGATCCGACCAGGTCATGGGGTCCAACCCATCATGTCAAAACCCACCCAATTATCTAGTGTAGACCATTCAGGTTGGGCCTTACACGTTGTCTTTAATTGGTCTGATGCATGGTTTCGTCATTGGTTGTGTCAACCTGGCTGACCATACATAATAAAATCTATGTCAGTTTTCTAATGGGGTCACGTGGCATGACCATTCCCGGTCAATAGCTGGTACATGCGGCTAGGGGATGTTACGGTATAGCCTGTTCTGCATTGCCATCGCCTCTCTGCAGACCACTGAGCTCGATCTGGTTACTAGATTGTGATTTCATTAGTGGTTCAGGGACCCATACGATGGTGGATTCACTTCAGTGTCCCTTGATTGATGATATTTCGGTAGCTTAATGCTCTGAAAAGTTGTCGATGGATTCCTATGATGAAAAAATGAAAAAATGGGTTTTAAGCACAGATCGAGGGTCATGTTCATGCACCCATCAATTATTCAAGGTCATAATAGACAAAAAACGAGGCTATGTGAAAACAATCAATTAAAACATGAATTAGTACTCAAAACTAGGTAAATCCATCCTCGATATGGTCGTTCGTCATTGGTGATGCATCCATACTGCTCCATCTTCGATCCACTAAAGATTTGGCGGAGTTTTCTCCTCGTTCTACTGATGAACATTGATGAAAAACTATAGAGCGAGAGAGAGATAGAGAGAATGGGAATATAGAGAGAAAGATATTTGGGTATAACCCTAATCCGAATCATATAACTCAATTTATAACCATCCCACTCGATGTGGAAAACAGAAACCATCACGTAGTCTCATTTTATGTCACCCCTAGAAAAAACACCCCATTCGGAACTGAATGACGGTCTCATATTTGCAATATAAGATTTTGTTTGAATTTAATTAAGCACAACCACATTGTTAATTTAATTACGTTTAATTATTTTTTAATACGCTTTTCTCCTTTGATTGATTTTTCCATAGAATTCCTACGCCGATGAAAGTTATACACAGCCTAGGGTATAGTTCGCATTCCAGACACAATTTTGGCCTCATATTTCCAATCTGAGTTAGGATTTAAGATTTTTCCTGATTCTATAGAATTTATAGTATAAATTAGTTTATAGTTTTATAAAATTCATCATGGGAACAATAGGCCTCAGAATCTCTTTCCCTTTGAGCACCTTACTCTGGAAATATATGTATATATATATATCTTTTAAAGTATTAAAAGGATAAATCTTGGTTTCTACACAGTCCACCTCATTTTTCATCATTTTCACAGATTATTTTTTATTCCAAACTAGAACAAGCTTAGGGAAATAATTATCAATCAAATGATCGTTAAATATTTTCCACCTTATCGAATCAATAGTGTCATTCTCCTTGGATTTATTAAATGGAGACCACCATTGATTGGATTCCCCACAAAAATAATAAATGAAAACAATAACTATTTTTTGTGTAGAACTTCCCAAAACCTTGAATATATTTTCTATAGAATTAATCCATCCATTGGCTACCACTAGATCTGAGGTTCCACCAATTGTTAGAGGTTGTTTATTCATGAAATTATTCACTATGCAGTTGTTTCTCTATGGAGTATTTGTTCATTCTCTGGAATGGGTACCACCATTAATAGCATGTGTCAACTAGGTTAACATATCTACCAAAATTTTGATTGCAACAATTCAATATTATTGTTTCATAAGGAAATTATCCTCATGATTTATTTCTAAATCATTCACCATATTTCCTCTATGAAAAAATATTCTAAAATACAAATATATTAACTAAATTGTCATTATAACCCTAATTTTTTTCTCATGATAATATTATACATATATTATCATCCCTTAAACATACTAAAATATCAATTTTTTTACTAAAACTTTCTTTTGATAAACAAATTATACCTCATAAAAAACAACCCAAAATTATATGATTTATAACAACTGTTTTAATTTAATTCATTTTGATGATCTTTTTAGTTTATATTTTTTTAGAATTAATAAAAATAAACATAAAAATTAAACCCATATAATAAAAATTTCATTCTTCTACTCAATATACATTTTAAAAAAAATAAAATGATGCATAAATATAGGAAATCGTTTCCTTGGAAAAAATTTCTTCTCTATTATTAAGACCCCATGGAATTTCTTTACTCTTTTATAGATCAAAAGAACATTTGGTTCCTCTGAAAATAATTTTAAAACATATGATGATAAAAAAATCACACTAAGGTATAAAAAAAGAAAAATACACAGTTACTCCATTTTGAAAATTATGTTATCCCATATGAAATATTTTAATTTTACATAATAATAATATTGGTCAAAAATATATTTAATTACTCATTAAATAGGAAAAAAAATATCTTATGAAATATTAATGTAAAATCAGAATCATGATGTTTTCCTACAATCTAGGTCAGTAATGAAATCATTTTCTTAGAAAACATTATTTTCTCCCTTGAAAATTGTATAAACATTACTTTATATATAAGCTCATGAAATTATCCTGATAAATATAAAGAATTATTTGAAAACTCATCTGAAAGAATAAAAAAATCATATAGTTACCTTGAGATTACATTTTTATATTACTCTCTTAAACACTCTAACAAATGGAATAACCTACTTAGTTGTTTCCAATATATTTTCTGGATAATATAATCATTACTGAATGAATTGGTGAATTATATCGGGATCTTCCATATTCATATACAATGTTCAAATATAAAAACATACATTATTCATAAAAAAATTGCATATAAATTATAAAAACTTATAAAATATTATTTTGAATCCATATAAAAAATCCTTCTGACCCTTCAAATAAAAGAAGGAAAATATCCTTCTCCGTAATACCATTTTTTTAAAAATTTCATATTAATGGGGAAAGGATTGTATTTTCAAATAAATATATAAACTATTAGTGTAATATTCATAAATTTTAGTGGAATGGTAGAAATAAAAAAAATTATTGTCAGATAAGATAAAAAAATATCTTCACACCGTCGATAAAAATTACCTTGTTCAGAAAATGAAATGATTATTTTTAAAATATTTTATAGAAATTGAACGGTAATAGAAAAAATATTTTTATAAAATAATTACTGGAAAATAATATCTTTTATAAAAAAATTAAAAAATATTGATTTGATAGAAAATTAGATCGATGTAATACTTAATAACATTTAGTATGGTTTTATGGAAAATCACATACTTTGAGTCCAAATTGTCATGTATATACATTAACTCTATAATAGTAAAACTAAATTAATTTAATAAATTATTAAGAACCTTTTTAAAGTGTATTTATTTAAAATTATACCATTAATTTTATTTATTTACCTTCCTTATATAGTTATTCAATCATTTCACTTCATGTCAGATGTTTTGAGAATGTTCGGTTCATAACTACAAATAAAATATTAATGGGTTGACCATAGTATAATGGGAAATTATTACATCATATCAAGAGTAATAATCTTGAAATAATAATTATTTTTATAAATTTAATTTAATTTTATAAAAATTCAGGAAATGTTTTTATGAAAAATGATTCTCATTGCTTCCTGGAGGTGGTTTTTCCCACGTTTGGATGAACGATGCTACCATTTTTTACCAAATGGGAGGGTGAAAATAGAAAAAATGTTACCTCTCTAGAATAATAAATATTTCATTAATATCATATAAATATACAATAAATTCATCATTATAGACTTTCATGTGAGTTGGTGATGGTGAACGAAACCCATCATAGCTTGGAGGTGGTAGTCCACACGTAAATACGAACGATGTTTTCATTACCCATAAGATGGAAAAAGATATAAAAAAGATTTATACAATTATAATAATGAAATTTATATATTTTTTATATTGATTATATAATATCATCATGTTTTAATAATCATTTATGTAGTTATAAGAATAAATAAAATGAAAACACTTAGTTAAGAGTTATACCTTTTCATTGGATAAAAACCATTGGTTTATATCTTAGTCCTTAATGTATGGTCCCTTGATGAGATAAGAGCCTATATATTATGTTAAGGTATTTTTGTGAGAGTTATGGTTGGGTATATCTCTAATTGGAGTTCTCAAAATGTGTGAGTAATTGAGGAGAGTAGGTTGCCTTTTAAAATTTAGGGGAGGGGCTGCCATTGAATTATGTAAGGTATTAAATTAATATAAATTAATTTCGAAGTTCATTTGGACCTAATATTACATATTATGAATCTAGGATAAGGGTGATTATAAATACTCTCATATAATAAATTTTAAAATACATTTTTTGATTTTTTTTTTCTCCATTATCAATTATATTTAACCCCTTATAAACCATCATGTTGATTAATGTGATATAAATATTTATTACTCTATATATTTCATAAAAGTTACTCTAAAAGGAAAAGTATCCAATAAGTTTAAAATGATTTATATTTCAGATCGTGTTGTATTCAGTTTTCCAAAGTTATTATTTTTATGAAGTTTTAATATTCAAATAATTAATATTTAACATAATATGTCATTAAAGTCATTTTTCGGACAATTCACATAGATTGACCTTAATGAAAATAATACAGTTATGTAACTATAATATAAACCATTAAACCATCACTAATATGTCATATTTTTCTAAATAATTCATAGAATAAAATCATTATTCCAAATTACATTACATCTTTAAAATCATTGACATTAATTTTCAGTTACATGAAAAAAGTAGTTTATCGTCATTACAAAATCCCATACGGTAATTGTTCCACCACTAGAAATTATAATTAATTACCATAAAAATATATATTCATATTTCAAATAACATTTCTATAATCAAACATTATGACTTCTTATCCCTATGATAAAATATTATAGATATTAAAATAAGGAAAGTGAGGTTTTTTATTATTATTTATATACTATTATTATAAGGAATATGAATCCATTTAATATAATCATGAGTATTATTGAGACATGAAATCTATTTATTAGTTTAATTAAATAGGTTGTAATAAATTTTTATGTTCATAAAATGAAAAATAATATTACATATAATATTATATTTTGTCACATCGATTGACAAGATTTGTTAGATGATGATTTACCTAAGATGAACTATCTTGAGATGCTTGAGGACTAACTCTATTCTGACCTTGTACTATTTTTATATTTTAGTTTATAATTTACCATAGTTCTTATTTATGGGTGGGACCATAACCAGATATCTAATAAACCGAAAACCCAATCATGTGGATGAGAAACTATAATGGTCTTGTGTGGAATATCACACATTGTTAAAACTCCAGTGAATGAGCATATATCTCAATATATTGTACCCTCAATTTCCTCTAACAACGTTCAATGGTTTAGTGAGAATAGATACATGAATAATTCATTAATAATATCTACCTTGAACAATTGGTGAGAGGCTTAAGGTCATCATCATTTCACTCTAGCCATAACACGTGGGTGAGTGTAACGGAAAAAATAGAATTTTTTCATCGCAAATAATATATTATAAATAATGGGTTGTTCCCTAAATTAGGGAGATATTTAGAAAAATAATTCACCTTTATTTTTTCCATTATCATTTTATCAATCCATGATTTCGTCACATTATTATTCACTAATATTTAAACTCTTAATTCATTAGAATCTAATAAAAATTATTCTTATTGGATTAATCAGTTAATTATAGAATCCACTCTAGTAAAAGGGTCCCAATGTATTAGAATAATAATCTTAACATTTCCCCCTTTAATATAATTATTTTTATAAATTATTTAATTTCTTAAATTTATATGTTTTTAACCAAAAATTTATTTATATTTTCCATATATACATGTCAATCCACATAAAATATTTTTTCCACAGTGATGAACCATATTTATAATTCTATAACATTTATTTAACATCATGAATCACTTAATTACTAATTAATTTAAAATTCTCGTCATACATATTCATTATCATATTTATATGTCTTATCTTATTTTATAACATTAATTCATTTTGATAAAAAAACATATAATATTTTATGTCAATTAATTTAATTCCACCAACTGTCATCCATAACCACAAAAATAAAATAGTCATTAGATTTTTCTATTAAATTTAATATCGTTTAATTAATTTAATATTATTAATATTAAATTATTTATCACCATCGTAATTAAAATGATAATACACTTTTATCACTTTTATAATAAACATAATCATTCTTCATTGGTTCTTTATTATCATCCATTCTAATTAAATAAATCCATATCTAAAAAAATTTCATTGTAATGAATTTTATAAACTCCATTTTTTATTTTCAATATATCACTGTGAAATTAAATATAAATTTTAATGATTTATTTCTTTATCTATTAACAATATTTAATCATATAATAAAAAAATAATAATTTTTTAGCATAGATAAATTAGTTTTCTTTCTTGATCAATTAGTCCAACATCATAATATAATAAAGATCCCAATATATATTTTTCAATATATCATTATATAATAATATTATTAATTATATTTTTTTACGTAATTTTCGTTATTAGTTGGAATCTCTAATTTAGTGGTTTACATCATCAATTAATTTTATATACATTATTAAATATGTTCTCAGTGACTAGGGATGATTTATTCATCTCACCACATATAATAAGAATAAAAAATTAATAATACTAATAATACTACTATTATATAGATATAGAGAAATGGTTATTTTATTTTCCATGCAATCATTTGAACAATCAACCAATAATGCTTTGGAAAGTGAAGGATCCATATAACCTTTTGGATGATTCAAACCTGATGGGAACAAATTAAAGAGTTGTGAAGGATTTTCCAACTACAACCAATTATTTTAATATGATTAGGTCTGGGAGGTTTATTAAATATATATTATATTCAATAAATATTATTTTATTTTTATTCCATAAATTACATTTGAATAAATGTTCCCTAAAGAAATATAGTCATTAACCACATGTTTTTTATTGGTTTGGTCATAAGAACATCTATGACATTGTGAAATAGGGAGGGGCCTTATCCATTAATGATGATTCTTCCATAGTTTGGATCATAATGAAATTTAATAATAATAATTGAAAAATTAATATGTGGGAAATTGAGTAAAATATGAACCTTTATAGATTCCTTATTATTGTATGGATTATTCCCCCATATGGGGTCGTCCTTGAAAGCATAATAATCTCATTCATAGGATTTCTTAAATATTTTGTTTTATTGATTGGAAAGGGGAATCCATTCATGGGGGTATTTCTAAATTGGAATCCCCTAATATAGAACTAAGATAATGGAATGGAGATTTATCTCAATCTCCCTTAATCTATAAATAATCAGGATTAAAGAGTGGGAAAAGAATTTTTATCCCTTTAATGTCAAAATACACACACTCAAGTTTGTATTTTCATTAGCAACCTAAATTCATCATACACACACCTAACATATTCTATATTATATTGAATCATTATAGTGTATGACACTAATACTGGTAAAGGAGTCTTGAAATGTAATATGTGGGAAATTTTCGAGGGTTTTAGTTGGGGTAGACCTAGAGAAACTTTTGTTGGGAAAGATTTTCTAAAAACAATGGAAGAATGATTTAATATATCGTTCCTGTCAAAAAAATCCATAAATAATATAGTATTTTCATATTTAATGGGAATTATTTTCCTGAATAAATTTTTTTGAAAATCATTTAACCCTAATGGTCATGATAATGATACCTGTAGAAAGAGTTCTAAAATAAGGATCATGTATATGACCCATGTATCTCTAAGGGGAGACTAAAGAAAAATTTCAAAATGATGGTCCCAAAATTACCCTGAGGATCATAGGGTGAATTTTAAAAAAACCCTTTGATTTTTTAAAAAGTGTGAATTCAATCAATTGGTATCATGGGTTTTAATATTACCTTGAGGTACATGATCCATTTATACTATATGAATAAGGAAATGAAGTTGATTTTGGTTGTGGGTAAAAAATGGTGAATGTGAAACCTGGTACAGTGGTATATAATACATATATTGACGTAAAATATTCATAAAAAATGAGTAGAAAACCACCTAAAAATAGGTCTTAATAGAGAATATATATATTGAGAAATATTATGATTCATTTACATTGGTTTATTAGTTAATCGTTACTACAAACCAGTCTCCTTTAATTCGATATCTGATTCTAAAGACCTCCTATGATAAATTTATTCTATTTTGGGAAAAATATGGTTTAATGAGGTAGATTAATTTTATAAAATTGAGAATAATTGGGGTGAAATGAAATACTTTATTATTAAGGAAAAAGGGAAATATGAAGGTAAATAATTCATATGTGGAGGTAGATAAGGATATATTTCCACAAACCCTGGGTAGATCATCATAAAATGAGAATTTGAATTATTAATTTAATAGTGATTAATAGAGTAGATACTTATCAATCCTTTAGCCACCACATTTTTTATTGTAAAACTATTTTAATTAGTATTCAATAACTAATGATGATGTTTACTAGCTTCATTATTTTTGAATGGAATAAATTTTGATCTTCCTTTATATCTCATAACAATAGTACAATACATATTGACTCTCTATGGGTGCATGGTAGGATAGATTTTCAATCTTATCTTCATAAAAATAGAAAATAAAATGTTTTTAATAACTTAAACAATTACAATTCATCCCACAAAGTCTCTTTTATTTAGGAGTCCAATAGTAATATCAAAATAATGTGTTTTTTAAAGGATTTATCATTGATCTCAAATAAAATCATTATCAATTGGGACCATCATAAATAATTTACCTATGTTTTAAATTAGTATTAAAATATTGGTAGTATATTCAAATGGTGGAATTTATAGTATTTCATAATATTATTGGCATATTCTACATGATAGAGATCAAATTGACAAGAGATTAATTGACTTAGTCAAGAAAAATATTTAAATGGGAAAATTTTTATAGAATTTATAGATCCTTTATTTCCATATTTCATAGTAAATTGCATACAACTATTTTTTATGGGATCACTCTAGGGTTCACTTGGATAACTCCACTATTCTACTCTCTTTGATGAGTTAATGTAACAAAAATACCACTTACATAATATTTAATAGTTCTTCAATATCAAATTAAGTTTCAATGGAGTTATTTTCTATTTTTTATTATAAAAATTAAATATAAATTCATTATAAATGTTATATAGGAAAATAAAGAGAGATTTAAATTCAATTTGAGAGCCTAGATCAGGGCCATGTTTAGATATATGGATTCTAATTTATCAAAGCAAGATAGTCATATTCTAGAATACCAGATAAGTAAATCCAAATATGATTTACCATCAACTAAATAAAATCATAGGAAATATATTCATGATATTCTTATTAGAAACAATGAGAGAATATTGAGGGTGAAAATAAAAAATTAATGGCTATAACATAGGTAAAATAAGTTGAAATTATTTTATATTATTCATAGAGAAAGGAATGTGACGAAATACATTATATAAAATTACATCAATGGAATAATTTATTTCTTTAATCATGAGACTATTGAAGACCAGATTTTTTATTTTAAACTACTCTTTAATTAAGGGGGATCATCTATATAGATCGAGCTATTAATGATCTTATTAGATTTTCTATGACTGAAATACAAAATTCATTTCTTATTATAGTCCTGATTTACGATTGGATTATGAATTCCATATTATCTTTAAATTAAGATGGTTTTATAAGACCTGAAGGTTTTTTAAACAAGTGTTTTATGCATTTTTTGTACTTACCGAAAGGTGAAATCTCATAGGCAAACATGAAGGTATTTATGAATAAATATCTGGAACCTAGTCTCAATACTCAATACATTAGTCTATTGACCATGGCGGATAATTATATGGATGTGAGTGATTATAGATTCATTATTATTGTCAATACATTACAAAAGAATTTTTGGAAATTACTTTCCTAGAGACTAAGGAGCATTAATAATATAGTTTTACATTCAAACAAATTTGGATTTTCCAAGGAAGGAAAATCAAGGATTGTTTATACATTATAAAATAAAAAATGGGAATATTCCATTGAAACTATAATTTGTTCAGATTTATATACATTAATATGGAACTCTATACTAGAATTAATTCTCAATTACGGTTTCTTTAGAAGAATTTCAGGCTAATTCATAGAATTATTTTTGGTTTGAGATATACTATCTTCCATTAGTATCACCTAAGGTTATCTTTGTCTACTAAAGAGGGGTTAGATTAGGGAGTCTTTTTTCTGACTATCAATTTATAATAATTGTGTAATGCCTCAGTAGAATCCTTCTAAAATATGTTTAAAATTATAAAATCAAACCTGTAAAATCTAGAGTAAAATTTAGTGTTGATGAATACCTTTTTAAAACTAATGACTCTATACTTTTCTATATATTTAATAATGGATCTATTATCTCTATTAGATATATATTTTATCACTATGAATAGGTATCCAGGAAATTTATCTCAAGGTATAAATTAATTTTCATCTTTGAGAATGGAATCTTAATATCTAGGAAAATATACATCATTAATATTGTAGGTGTTAATAAGTAGGACCTACCATTAAACTTCTATAGGTTTCCCCAATTTTGTGGAAGATTTAAATCTACCTAATCTAAAATTATTTCTTTCAATATTTCATCACAACATACATGTTGTAAAGGTAAAATACTATCTCTTATATAGAGAGGTAGTATAGTTAACTTAGTTATCACATACATGTTTTTATAATCCTTCCAAAATAATATATGGCCAATTGAGATGATCAAAAGTATGTAAACTCTAATTAAAATTTTCTTTTGGGTGTGATGTATTCAGAATCAGAATCTTTTTAATTTTTAATGGATTAAATATGCTATGCTCATTAAAATTTGGGGAATGGGAATAAAATATATAATGTTCTTTAATAAGGCTCTTTTAGCTAGTTATGTTTCACATATTCATAGTTTCATCCATGAATAATAAATATTTCATTACAGTAAGTCTACCGGGAAAATATCATGGGGGAAAATAATGTTACTTTGGATCCTCTATTTTTTCATATTCTAGAAACGAGTGTGCTAAAATAGTGGCATACTTTCTTTTTTTACCTTAAAGAACATGTAACCTTAGAATATAGAATTATAAATGGATTATATTCCTTATTTTCAATATCACTCAGCCTCATGTTGATCTGAATACTCACACAATTTATAGTTCACTTGAGCATCCTAGGTTGGGGAATCATATCCATCCAAATGATATCAAATAGTTAATCATATCTCCTTATTTCTAAATGGAATATAATTAATTTTGGAAGCCTTTAAATTTAGAAATCCTCAACTAAAATTTATATTACTTATTTCAACGTGGAACGCATACATATCATCACTAGTGGATGGATCTCTTTGAGAATTATTTCATCCCATCTTTTAGATATCTTCTCATATAGAATATCGAGATAAATAATATCCCTATTAATGTTAGTCTAATACTTTATAGAATGTGGTTGACCTCATGTTATTAACACTTCCTTTGAGATTATGTGATTCTACTACACTTCTTTCTGGATTTGGATTCTTATATGGTGATTTTATCACATATAAAGTTCCTCTTAAATAAAAAAATGTATCCTTGAATCATTCATGGGATGTTTTCATAAATTTTACATGATTACACAATTGAATAATCTTTTTAGCTCAAATATTGTATCTAGTTTTGATTTTTTTTATGAATGAATGAATTAGAATCACTTTTTAGGGGAGTAATTTTCCCTTAAAATACATAATTATATGTATCATAATAGTTATCTTAATGGTGTCTGATTTGAAAAGTGGGATTCATGAAGAATACCAAACCTGGTATTTTTATCACAAAAGAGCTTATGGTTAAATTTATATTTTAGATAATTTTAAAACAAAATTCATTTGGTGGATTTAACTAGTACTATCATGGATTAGTGTTATTGTGGATAGGGATTACCTTGGTGCCCCTAAACCAATAGGTTGTGGTTGTACTTATAGATCTTGTATAGGATTCGTTATGAGTTCATTGAAACATTCTTCAACTGTATACATTTGACATTAAGGAGTACCCTTGGAATACATTCTTTCTTTCTTTTTTTATATTACATTCCAATGGAATAAGTTGTAAATTTACAATGAAACCCAATTAGCATTCAAAATCCACAATAAACATCATCATTAGTTCCTTGGTAGATCTATAAGTATTGGATGGGTTATCATTTACTCATAGGGAACAATTAGTTCATAGTCACTCATATTTACATAGATTCTAACATGGTGGTCAATGTTATGTAAATAATACCAATGGATGATGGATATTCATCTTGTTCAATTCACACTAATGATTTATTTATTCATCTTAACCATGCGAAATTAAATGGGGGTATCTAAAACTATCTTTAATCATCCCTTATCATATACCCCATTCTTTTTATTAATAAATTTTATAGAAATGTGTCTCTAAATTCATCACATAGATTAATCATCTTTATTATTATTATTATTATTATTATTATTATTATTATATATAACAATATACTACCATTCACTTATTTAACCTATAAAAATAATTTAAAAATACAATAGATATGTTCCATTAGTTTTAGGATATTGAGGGGGTTCCAATAGAAAATTTGACCTCCAAATTCAACTTGTTATGTTCACTCATACACAACCCCTCCTATCCTATAACTAGGGGCTCCATGTGTAACCCCAATATACCATGGGTGATTCTATCAAGAAACTTCCCAAATTTCAATATTTATTCCCTAAATGATTATATTCTATCTATCCAACCATTGATCGAACATTCCTAAGGTCGCATATCAACTCAAACCAATCTGTTATCCTACATAGAAACATAGACACGTGAGATATCATATGATCATTATAAAAAAACATTATTCTAAGAGTGTTTAGATCATCCCATGTCTGAAGTTACCATGAATAACATCATATAAACATATTTATCAGGAGAACTGTTTTTATTTTGAGGAACACTATAATCCATCCCCTTATTGGAGATGACATGACAATCTTGGTGTCGTCTAATAATTTATCAAATAGTCCACATCATACCACCACATCCTCACATCACTTCCACCATTTTTCACTAATCATTGTTGATTAAGCTAGATGTCTATAAGTATAATTCCTTTATAGATTACTAAACTTCACTAATAACATCTTGTATATCCAAGAATTCCTATTCCGGATTCTATTTTTAAAAATTCATCAGTTGAATAAGACAATTCGAATTGAGAAGGAATATTTGACAAAAACATAACAAAATGAATCTCCAAAACCATGATTCCAATTGATATGATTCTAAATCCTTTATATAAATCCCCTGAACGTATTCCACTAATTTAAGCTTCCAATCATAATTCATCTGCATAAATGAGTTATGAAAATTTTATAAAAACAATCCCTTAAAATCCTTTCTAAATTTTATCCAAATATATTAATTATATATAAGAAATTCTAAAGGATATTTTTTATTCTATCTAAATAGAACAACTATTTTAAAATTTTTCTAATTAAACCAATATGAATTTTTAATTAAATTGAATTCTTAAAAACATGAAATTTAAATAAATGAAATCTAACAATATAGGAATCATAATTAATATATTCTTATTCTATTAAACATATTTAAATTGTGAATAAAATCTCCCAAACATTAATCATGAATATATATTCATGTCCCTCAAAACAAATTTATATGTTTCCATGTTTTAAACAACTCTATAAATTTTTTTAAAATCTATTCATTTAATTTTGTCCAATAAACTTCCTTTATATTAATCTAAATTAAATGTTTTTTTATATTTTATGAAATTATTAAATAAGTAAATGATAGTTCATATAGATATTTAATTAATCTTGGCCATTATACATAAAGTAAGATACCTTGGCCATGACAATCAATTATTCCCTATAAATTATATTTTTATTGTTTGTGTCCTCCATCTATATTGAATTACCTAAACCCTAAATTCCCTCTCTACTTAACTAAAAGATGAATATATATGGGTAAATTCAAGTTAAAAACAAAAATATTTTTTTTCATTTATAATTTATTTTTAAAAATATCACTACCAAGTAATACTATCTTAACAAAATATAAAAGTAACCAAAATAATCTTGTAAAGTAATTATTCCATCCTTGAATCAATGGAAATGTATTCTTTTAGTTGAACATTATATTCAAGGATAATTTTATATTTTACCATTTTAATAAGAAATTAAAATTTCTTGTATAACAGGAAATATCACATAATAAGGAATATAAATTAATTATTTTAATTAAAATGGGAACTTGTTTAATCATGAAATTAAAATTCGAGACAAATTTTATGTATATCAAATGTCATTTTTTGAGTAAAACTCATACTGTTGTATCCTTTCTTCGTTTATACTTCTCATCCTAGAAATGTATATTAACCATTTAATGTATTATTATTAAAATTCATAACATCTATAATATAAAAATATAAATTTATGTTTCTTTATCATAATTTATCCAATATCTTATAAAAAAACACCATTCCCCTTTGGATGAAATTGTTAAGGTACTTGCCTTTAAGGTGATGAATATGGTATCATGAAAACTCAAAGATCACTAATAATCAATGAAGACTGACTCAATGTAACCATATGAACCTAGCCACATAAAAACATTCACAGTAACCCTATGAATTCAATCTAACCATTCATCATTTTTTTAAATAAATGTGGTTTAAAATTGAAACTCTTTATGATATTCATAATTGGTAAGCATCAAAATTACTCACCTATTAAAGAATCACTTAAACATATCATCCTCTTCTTGAATTATTACCTCAAATAGTGAAAATATAAATATGTAAATGGTTTTTTAAAATTTTAATGTGGAAAAAATGAAAAAATATTATTGGTTAGAAATAAAAATAATATTATTTTACCAATACTCAATTTAAAGACAAATTTTCAGGATTATTCAATTATATATAGAGATGATTAAAAAACTAAACAAGGGAATTCAGATAAAAAAATTCATAAACACCATTGTATTTTATGTAAATAACTATATATTGTATGTCTTATCACTAATATCTAGGATAATTTATATTCCACTCTCAAATGCATCCATGAATCATCATCAAGATACATATAATAACATTATTTCACTAAAAAAATTCCATCCATCAATTATTTTCATCATCTAATAATTACCCTAATTCATTAACACCCAGTCATCAATTAATTGAGGATTTATTACCCTCGATTATATTATAGCCTTTCATATTTCATATAAGGTGATAACATTAAAAAATCTAGAATATTGTTAAATAAGAACACTAACTGTCTCTTTTTTTACTATGTTTTAATTATCATCAATGAATAATAAATTTATCGCAATATCATCAATTTTAACTATACATAAAAATTGATTCCCACTAACTAATTTCATTCATAATCTTTTTATCACCCAGGAATTGATTTTGTTGATTCGTCATCACTCTACTATGGAAGAAACAATTAACGAAATCTCATTCCTTTTTATTTTTTCACAAACCACTATATACAATGTATAATAATTTATCTGGACATATATCAACACGTATGATATTAATAGTCTTTTCTTTGTATATAATAAAACAACAATTCTAGAAAAAAGTCCATAATAACAACTAAAATTTAAGAGGCACAATAACCACACTAGTATTATTATATTCACTCATTTCCAAATGATATGTAAATATTGTCATTTTCCATTCTTAACAACTTAATAGACTCAAATCAATATAAATCCTCATAAAAAATGGGATAAATCACTAAATATTTCTATATAGAGTCCCCAAATATGGATACAAATAACTAATGTACCATTTACTTCCCCCTTTAAATAATTTTACATGTTTGTTAACCATATATAATTCCACTATGAAAGGAATTTTTAGAAAGAATATAAAATTGATATTTTTATAAGACTTGTTTAACAACTTATCTTCGTAGTGCAAGTAAAAAAAACCATGAAAAATAAGAACACCATTTTATTGAAATTGAAATCATATTCTAGCTAAAAATAATGAATGTGTACCATTAATCATTCAGTAATACTATTGTGTCCATAATTTGATTTTTTAATAATATATCTATAGAATAATAGAAAGGTACTTCACTCTGAGTTGTGATTACATATTTCACTATATCTCCAAATACTTTAGTTAGGAACTTCACATTCACCATTATATTCTAGTACCTAAAATATAAATAATAAATGAATAATATATCTTTGTGGATAAAAGTGTCTTTCAAATTTATTTCTTCCAGAGATCACACACACATTGCCTATGGATAATACCTCATTATGTAAGATGCAATGATTCTCCCCAATCTATGAATTTACTCGTAGATTTCATAAAAATATGTTTACTTCCTTAAGTTACATCACATGTAACCCATGGACAATAACTCCTCAACCCATTTTATTTTAATATATAGTTGATTAAATATAGAAAATTTATAGTGTATATGACCATTATCTCATTAAAATTATGATGGATAACCATTTCATAGAATTTCAAAATGAATCATACCATTTAATTCATGGAACTCTGTCCCAGGAAAAACATACCATATAATATTCTAAATATAAAAATATATAAAAACCTATATTTTATAAAATATGATATTATAAAAGCCGTGAACACAATAATTTTTATATATTGTGTGTCACAACATATGAAACACCATAACATATTACATAATACATGGATTCATTTCAATATTTTATGTTCTTTAAACCCTAAAATATTTACATTCCATTTAACCTTATATCATATCATATTCAATAAAATTACGAAATTATATCCAAAACACTTTTTGATATTTTTTAAATCACATTTGTAAAGGCATCATTATATTTATATTTTGTTATATCATATGAAATACCACAAGATATCCCCATCTAAAACACTTTTAATTCATCTATATAATTCAAAAACAATCCCCATTATGATAAACATAATGTAAGACCTCCTGGACCGTCATAACATGGAAAAATATGAATAATTAGATTCATAAATATATGAAAATTGTGTTATCTAAAAATGAAGTGATGCTAATCAGGCCACAAAGGGGTCCATTATAATCACTATCAAACACATGTTTCATTATGCAGGTTTCTACATTATGTGTCACATGCTAGAATGATTTCATATTTGTTCCGTTATTCCAATACATTAACATAAAATGGGACATGGTTTATGTAAATCTTATATAGCCTCCTCAAATTTTCTCGAACCTCTAATTATAGACTAACTAAGATGATGCAAACATCACATGGAATTTATCTCATTGATGATCACATAACATGTCCCTTATCCTAGTAGATAATCATATCATATATAACCATTAATTATGGCAATATATTTTCTAATTTTGAAGAACTATTATGGGATATCATCTGAAACAGCACCGAAATCAACTCAAATATGGCCAGAAGGGCATTCTTGTAACACCCCAATATTTCATAGCATGATATTTCTTCAAAGTAATTCAATAACTTGGGCTATACACAACAACGAGTTCAAGCGCACAACGACATATCAAACTAGTCATTCAAAAGCGGTTATGAATAGTATTAACTGAATTTTGAACTTTATATAATCCTTATAATTTTAGAATCCCTATTATTAGTTTCTTATACATAATTTAATAACAAATTCATTTTTATAGATAAAGAAGTACATTTCAAAAAATAAAATTTTACCGCCTTTTAATGGAGAACCCTTTTTAAATCCAATTTTTGAAACTTTTATATATTAAATTTGACAAAATAAACTTCTTCTTTATAATCAGTACATAAGAATTTATTTTCAATAAATTTTTGTTGTTGTTATGATAACTTTCATATTTGGGTGAATAGTGAAAAATAATATATTTTAACCGAAAACAACTTTTTTAATAAACATAATTTATAGTGTTAAATTATAAATTTTAATGGTTTAGAAGTATAAATAGATTATATTTTTAACATTTAATTCAATTCTAGTCATTGTAAGTAATTTCACTTTGGAATTGGAAATAAACAAGTGTCAATATTTTGATAATTATTATTTCTCAAAAATACGCTTTTTGGTTTTGACTACAAGAATTAATTTTAAATTAATTAATGAAACTTATTTGTTTTTAAATTTGTAAAATATAATTTATTTTTGAATTCCAAATATCCAAATTATTTATGGGTGAATTTTTGTTATTTTTCTAAAAACATTCAATTATTGATGAATATTGAAAAACAGTGCGTTATGGTTTAAAACCCACTTCTTATTTAAATAATTAATTATTTTATTTAAATTTCTTAAAGTAAAAATAGATACATAATAACAATATTAGTTCAATTTAATTCATTGGATTATTTTTTTATAATAAAATTAGATGTATAATATTTTATTTAACTTTTTACCGTCTTTTACCCACCTTCTAAGAGTATTTGATAATTTGCATAAAACATAATTTTACTTCTTCTGTGAATTGAATTTAAAAAATCCAAGAGACACGGTTGACATTAGTAAGTAAAATGTGGTTCAATAAGATGAAAATAATTTTTGGTGAATAGTAACTATTAACTTTTATTTACCACGGTTAAAAGTAAATTGGGTAATTAAGGATAAAAATGATATTATAATTACCTTAACACATGTCACAATTCTATTGGATAAGTTTAATTAGACCAAAAACAACCTTAGGAATAAAATATGACCTTTTAGGTCTACTTGGATTAGATTATGACATTTATAATAATTTAATTTAAAGAAGAGTTAAAATTGTTAAATTATGGTTTTCATAACTAAAACATTTTAATATAGGTTTCTTCAGAAGATAAATTAGACTATAAATATTCATTGGAAAGATTAAAATATTCCATACATAATGGTATTTTTTTATAATTTTTATACATTATAAAATTTAATTTATTTATGACAAAATGATGTTGCAGTAATTACCTTATTAATGAATGATTAAAATAATTGATATTATAAATATCCAAATAAATGTAATTTGAGACTTTTTTTGAATTAAACTAATTTTTTAGATTAATATGACATGATAGAGCTCATTATATAATTTTTTTTGAAGTTATAAGGTTTTTATGACTTTCACAAAAACAAAATACCAAATAGTGTCAAAATTGACATAAATTAATTTTCAAAACAAATATTATATTACTGGTTGATGTAATATTCCTAAAAATAAATGGATTTGAAAAAGGGCTTAAAGAAAATTCTATTTTTCATTAATGAACCACTTTAGGTTCTCTTGGATGTCTATATTAAGTTTATTAACCATATATTGTAAGAATACCGGAAGACATGGTAAAAGTTAAATTATTTAACATAGTGTTAAATCTAAATGATATGGTTAAAATGGTAACCTAAACATGTATAGAACCTATTTGTTGAAAGTATTTAAACCCATACCCATATTAGCTTTTAAATAAATAAATTTGGAGAAATTATAAACTGAATATTATTTTATTATAAAATAATATTTTAATCTTTTCCTATGGGAGCCCCTAACCCCTCTTATAAAAAAGTACTCCCCCTTCTCTCAAATTCACATCTTCAAATCCATTTGGATCGGCCTAAACTAGAACAAATATCCTCTAAACTATCCTTACTTCATCTTATAGTAATTCCTTTGGTCAGAAATCTATCCTAAGGATCCCTTTTTATCAAGTTAAAAAGAAGAACTCAAAGAAGAGGTAAATATTAAATCACCTCTTTCAAGTTCTTTTCTTCTTCCACTTCCCGTTTATTTTTTGTTTCTATTATAAAAAAATAACTCCAGTATCTCTTATATAAATTTATTTTATTATAAAAATGGTTCAACCATATTCCTTATTCAATCCATCCTATAAATTAAATAGTCATTATACCTGTGTATGTACGGATTACTGTCTCCACGTCGTGGTGTAGTTGGTTATTCAAACATTTCATTATTTGGATGGGTATAATAATGAGTATAATTGATATAAATAATAAATATAACATTTTAATGATTCTTTATATATGATATACCATCCAATTACAAGCACTTTCTCCATTAATATAATGATATTGACGTTCATGCGTACGTACGGATTACCGCCTCCACGAAGCGATGAGATTCATTTCCATGATCACCATTATACAAGGATTATAAAAAAATATATATTATTAATAAGTATGTAATATATGAAATAATAATGATAATTGATGTATATATATGTATATATATATACTTATATATATCTTATTCTCTTACTTCTGTTCAATACGATATGAAAACGGAAACAACGTTTAGGTATACGAAGGACATACCATCTCTATAAACGGTGCCTTCCATTTCATATATCTACATATTATAAATATTTATATTATAAATATATATGACATATATAAATCATGTTTTATATTATAGAAGTATTTGAATCATGATCTAAATGATACGATCGAGAATAATAAGTTAAAACATGTACGATAAAGAAAGTGATTATTATATAAAATGTCAATTTAACATGGAAGTTATTATTAAATGGGTTGTATAAAGTCATAAATGGATCATATATGATAACATAATTATGTATATGGTTCTTGTATAATTTAATAACAATTATTTAATTATTATATAGGATGTTAACATACCCTCAACAAAGGAAAAGTGCATGGTAAGGGTTAGTTTCACAATCACTTTATTATCCGAGGTTGTTTTTACGTTAATATCTACTGGGATCTCATTATCATCCACAACCATGTTTCTTAATAATTTATTTCAAAACAATTTTATTATTTAATATAAAATGGTATAAGGTAATTTATACCCTCATTTGACATTATATGTTTTTGAAAGGAATCCTTACGTCATTTTCCAAACAAAGTACTTTATAACCATTTTGACAAAATTAAGTTAAAAATGTTTTTTAACTTATACGGAGGGTCCAAATAATTTCTTCCATTATAACATCTTTGAAGCTTCCCTTACAATCTTATAATAATATTTTCAGAATAAAGTTTCTCTTTATAATTATTTGACTCTTAAATGATATCAAAACAGAAAGAGATATTTCTCTCAAATAGTTTCAATTTCATCTATGTCAACATCCTTTGATAAATTTTACATGTGTTTGAAGTTTATTTATGATGATACCAATATTCAATATTTTATTTAAGTTTTTGTTATAATTATGACTGTGGATGATTTATTTTTAATCCATTCATTGTTTATGGATAAATAATCGACATTTCATATTCTATTTTTAATATGAATGTTTATGATATGTTTTATCATTTTATTAAGGTGAATGTGTTGGACTAGTATGTTCTGGGTTGGGGACCAGTAAAATTAAGCCCTCCTGGTTGGGGTATGGTTAAAGTATACCCTCTGGGGTGGAGTCTGGTTACAGAGGCTCTCTGGGATGCATTCCGCTTACAGAAGCTCTCCGGGATGGAGTCTAGTTACAGAGGCTCTCCGGGTTTGGTTCTGGTTACAGTTATCCCCTATGTCCTAGCACAAGGCCTTGACAAGGAAATTAATATCTGGTACAATACATTCCCTCGCTATCAAATTAGTTATTACATTTGATTATTCAACTAGTAGAATATCCATTTTCATGTTTATATTGTAGTATTTGATTTATTTTCTCCATATTAGGTTCATGTTTATGTTTTAAAGGCTATTGTTTTTATTACACATCTTTCCTTAACATTTTTTAGCTTCTGCTAAATTATTTACCATTACTTAGCATCTGAGCTCACCCTTTCTTATGTATTATTTTTCCACGATCCCAAGAAGTATTTTATGTTTGTGATTTAGGGTTAATATAAGGGAACAATGGCATTCTAAAAGGATTATTTTAGTGTTGTATGTTAGAAAGTGTAATGTAACGTTCATGTATGTAATCTATTTTCCATGACAGCTAAAATGATTGGTCTTTCAAGACTTGATTCCTTGTAATCATGCCAATGTATTAAAATAAAGCACTGACTCTGGGAATCTTGGGTTGGGGCACTATAGTTGGTATCAGAGCAATTTTAGCAATATCCTTCGAAAGTATATTAAGATAAACTCTGATTAGAGCACATTATCCTAAGATAGAATTTGAGGATTAATATAGAAGAACATCCTATAATTTTGGTAATGTAGAGATTTTGGGAGTCTTCCAAGAAAATATATCCATCTCTAGATACTAGAAGGTAGATGAAGCTTTGGTCATAGACGTACCTAGGGGTAAAACCTGAAAACACCACTTTGAGCTAGACGTGAAAGGGAACTGGTGCATGACAACAGACCATGTAGCACTTTTGGTTACGACACTCCTAGAGGATATGCTTAGGATAATTCTCATTTTATTTACAAATCATTATGAAGGATTTATGAGTATATACCTCCTAAAAAATTATCATTATAGATTATATCCATAAACATTTCATTTTACATTAGCTATTTTACATGTTTGGAATTATTTATTGTGATTCATAAACTGACCTTGTGTATTCCATTGTATAGAAATGGTACCAAGTAGAAGGAATGAGAACTCCAATCATACGTATGATCCAAAGAGTAATAAGGATCATATCAATCATGGTATTAAGACAACATTTAGAAGGGAAATAGTCTCCCATGTATTCTCAATATTTGAAGAAATAATATCTTGTGTTAATAAGATAAGTAATTAATTCTCTTAGTCCTATGGCTTTGAATAGAAGAAAGATATGAAATGGTTGGTAGAGGGAAAGATGGATAAATGAAAGAGGGGAAAGAAGGATTTTCCCATATGTGATAAATGAGGAAAGAATCACCTTGGTAAATGCTTGAAGGGAATGGGAGTATGTTATAAGTGTAGAGAAAAAGGACACCATGTACGTGATTTCAAGGGTAAGAAAAAGGTTTCAAATGTAAAATGCATCATCTGCAAGGCATTGGGACACTACACGAATCAATGTCCCAGTCATCAGAGTATACTGCAAATGATGCTACTGGATAATAATCATGTTATGATACTACCACAGATGAAGAGGAATGACTAGTGTTCTTATGTTATTATTATATTATTATCTCCCTTGAGTGTGTTATCAACAATATAATAGTTATATGAAGTATGGAGATAAATAAGTATTGTACTACAGTACTATTTTATTCAGTATTTGAGATTATATGGTTCTATGAAAATTGACTTAATAGTAAGCAACACTTTCTGGAAAATACATGGTTTAATGAAAGGTAATCATTAATATGGTCCTGATAATTAGGTACTGATTTTTGAATAAGAGATGGTTGATTTGGATAAATTATATTATATATTCTTGAATTCCATGGAACTGATTAATAGTTTGTTTATTTCATCATTGTTGGAATATTCAAAATTTTTGGATATAAAGAATATATCCAGTATTCTATTAAGAATAAGGGAGAATGAATGTAACCAATATGGTTTTATGGTAATTCAGGGTGTTACCATGATTTAAAAGAATACACGATGAAGGTGTTAACATGTTATTATGTGGAAAAGGGATCTTTATTGTGTTTAACTTCCTTATAAATTTTGGAATATGAGTTTAGATTGAAGTATTTTGGATAAGTCTAAATGATGGAATAGATTAAATTTGACATTGGATACTATTGTTAAGGTTATTTTTGGGTTGTTATAAATAGGACAACCCAGAGGTCGGGCGACAAGTCGTCATGTACGGCAAGGCTGAGAGACTTGAATCCAAAACCAAAATGGCGACAAGGGTGTATCACCTACCACTAGCCCACGTGATTTCCTGGATTGAATAATGTAGTTTTTTTTAAAATGTTTAGTAGATTAATTATAAATTAATTTATTTAGAACCCTATACGAATAGAATAAATATGTTATTTTTAAGTTCTATTATCTTTAGAGTGAATGATGAGTATGTGATAGAAATTAGATAAAGGATGGAACTCTACTTGTTAAATATATATATATATATATATTATTCTATGAAAAAATTAATTCTAAAACATTAGGTAAGGGATCTTAAAATGAAAAATTTGTTATCCTGACACCATAGGTTTTGTGAACCAATGATATTTTAAATCATCATAGATTGATGGATTTGAGGTCCCCAAATTTACACTTGTTTGTGATTGATGACATCAATCACTCCCTATAAATAATAACTTTTTTCCTCCAATTATGTGTCTCTAATTTCCAGTAATGTTCTTTTAATTGAGATCATTATTCGGTGGTAAGTTTTTCATTTCTCTTTGCCTCTTATGAAGACAAAATTTTATTAACCCAATATCAGATGTGGGTTTTCCACAAAGGTATTTGTCTATTTTTAACCTTTTATTTTCGAAAAAAAAATTATGTTGAGATAATTCCATTTATTGAAGGATGGGATAATGTAACAACCCAAGATTTCATAGTACATTATTTTTCAATGTAATTCAATAACTTGGGTTACACGAAACACCGAGTTCAAGTGCACTACGACTTACCAATGTAGTCATTCAAAAGTGGTTATAAATGGTATTAACTAAATTTTTAACATTATATAATCCTTCTAATTTTAGAATTCATATTATGAGTTTCATAGGCATATTTTAAGAATAAATTCATTTTTTTCATATAAAAGAAGTATTTTTCAAAAAATGAAATTTTACCGCCTTTTAATGGAAAACGGTTTTTAAATCCAATATTTGAATCTATTATATACTCAATTTGACAAAATAAACTTCTTCTTTAGAATCGGGACATAAGAATTTAGTTTCAATAAATTTTTGGTGTTCTTCTGATAACTTTCATATGTGGGTTAATAGTGAAAAAACTATATTTTAACAGAAAACAACTTTTTTAATCAATATAATTTTTAATGTTAAATTATTTATTTTAATGGTTTGAAAGTATAAATAGATAGTCTTTTTACTATTTAAACTAATTTTTTTCAGTTTATGTAATTTCACATTAAAATTGGACATAAACAATTGTCAATTTTTTTATAGTTATTATTTCATAAAAATACGGTTTTTGATTTTACAACTGGAATTATTTTTAAATTAATTAATGAAACATCTATGTTTAGAAATTTGTAAAATATAATATATTTTTTAATTCGGAATATCAAAATTAGATTTGGTTAAATTTTTTATATTTTTCTAAAAACGTTTAACTTTTTATAAATAGTGAAAAAAACTGCGTAATTGTTTTAAACCCAATTTTTATTTAAATATTTAATTATTTTATTTAAAATTATTTTAAGTCAAAATAGATACATAATAAAAATATTAGTTCAATTTAATTCATTGGAATCTTTTTTATAATAAAACTAGATGTATATAATTTTATTTAACTTTTTACCATCTTTTACCCACCTTCTAGGAGCATTTGAAAATTTGCAGAAAATATTATTTTACCGCTTCTGTGAATTGAATTTCCAACATCCTAGAGACACATTTGATATCAGTAATTAAAATTTGGTTCAATAAAAATGAATATAATTTTTGGTGAATAGTAATTATTGACTTTTATTTAACACGGTTAAAAGTAAATATGGTAATTAAAGGTAAAAATTATATTATAATTACCTTAACATGTGTCCTAATTCTATATGATAAGTTTAATTCGACCAAAAACAACCTTAGGAATAAAATATTACCCTTTAGGTCGACTTGGATTAGATTCAGACATTTATTATTATTTAATTTAAAGAAGAGTTAAAAGTGTTGAATTCCAATTTTCATAACTAAAACATTTTAATATAGGGTTATACATAAAATAAGTTTGGATATAAATATTAATTATAAATTTAAAACGATTTCCTACATACTTGTATTTTATTTATAATTTTTACACATTATATAAATTAATTTATTTATGACACAATGATGATGCACTAATTACCTTATTAATGAAAGATTAAAATAATTGATATTAGAAATTTCCAAATAAATCTAATATGAGACTTTTGATAAATTATAATACTTTTATAGGTTAATAAGACATGTTAGGGTTGATTATATGCATTTTTTTTGAAGTGATATGGTTTTTATGACTCTCACAAAAAAAATTCAAAATAGTTTGAAATTTGAAATAAATTAATTAAAAAAATACGTTATGATTGGTTGATATAATGTTCCAAAAAATACAAGGTTCTGCGATAGGGCTTAAATAATATTATATATGTCATTAATGAACCCCTTTAGGTTATCTTGGTTTTTTATAGTAATTTTATTAACAATATAGTGTAAGAATACAAGAAGACATGGTAAAAGTTAAATTATTTAACTTAGAGTTAAATCTAAAAGATAAGGTTAAAATGGTAATCTAAACTTACCTAAAACCTATTGGATGAGAGTATATAGACCCATAACCACATTATATTCCAAATAAAGCAATTTTTATACATTATAAACCGAATATTTTGTTATTATAAAACAAATTTTAATCTTTTCCTAAGGTGCCCCTCACACCTCTTACAAAAGAGAACTCCCCCTTCTCTACAATTCACGCCTTCAATAAAATTTGGCTCTACCAAACCCTGACCAAATATCCTATAAACTGTCTTTTATTCATCCTAGAGGCCTTTCTTGGGTCATAAATCCAACATAAAAATCCCTTTTGATCAAGTCAAAAGGAAAAACCTAAAGAAGAGGTAAATATTTCATCACCTCTTTCATGTTTTTTCCTTTTCCACTTACACATTCTTTGTTGTTTCCATTCTAAAATAATAACTCCATTATCTCATTTATACTGTGATGTTATTATAGAAATGGTACAACCATAATCATTATTCTTTCCATCCTATAAATGACAAAGTCACCATACTTGTGTACGTACAGATTACCGTCTCCACGTCGTGGTGTAGTTTATTATTCCAACATTTCATTATTAAGATGGGTATAATAATGAGTATAAATGATGTAAATAATAAATATAAAATGTTAATGATTATTTATATATTATATACCATACAATTTCATATGATTTATCCATCAATATAATGATATTGTCGCTCATGCGTACGTACGGATTACCGTCTCCACGACGTGATGAGATTCATTTCAATGATCACCATTCTACGATGATTATAAAAAATATATATTATTAATAATTATGTAATATAAGAAAGAATAATTCTACTAGAGATATATATACACACTTACGTATATCTTATTCTCTTACATCTGTTCAATATGATATGAAAACGGAAACAGTATTTATGCGTACGAACGACATACCGTCTCCATAAACGGTGCCTTCTATTTCATATATCTATCTATTATAAATATTTATATTCATAATATATATGATATATAAATCAATTTTTATATTATGTAATTACTTAAATCATGATCTAAATGATACGATCAAGAATAACAAGTTAAAACATGTACGATAAAGAAAGTGATTATTACATAAAATGTTAACTTAACATTGAAATCATTATTAAATGGGTAGTCTAAATTCATAAATGGATCATATATGATATAATAATTATGTATATGGTTCTTTTATAATTTAATAACAATGATTTAACTATTATATAGGAGGTTAACATACCCTCGACCAAGGAAAAGTGCAAGGTAAGGTTTAATTTCACAATATCTTTATTATCCAAGGTTGTTTTTACGTAAGTATCTACTAGGACCTCTTTATCATCCACATCAATGTTTCGTAAAAATGTATTTCAAAACATTTTTACTGTTTAATAGATAATGGATTAAAGTCATTTATACCCTTATTTCACCATATATAATTTTTAAAGGAATCTTTCCGTCGTTTTCCAAACAAGGTACTTTATATCCTTTTCAACAAAATTAAGGTAAGAATGTTATTTTAACATATATGGTAGGTGTGTCTATTTTCCCCCATTAAAACATCTTCAAAGATTCCATTACAAGTTGATAAGATTATTTTAAAAATAAATGTTTTATTTATATTTATGTGACTCTTAAATGATTTAAAATTTGAAAGATATATTTCTACCAAATAGTTTTGATTTCATCTAGGTCAACATCCTTTGATAAATTTTACACTTGTTTGAAGTTGATTTATTATGATAAAAATCATCCATATTGTATATAAGGTTTTTTGATATTTTTGAATCTAAATTAGTTATTTTTATTCCATTCATTTTTTTTGTTTAAATTGTTGACATTTCATATGCTAGTTTTAATACAAATGTGTATGTTATGTTTCTACCTTTTCTTAAGATGAATGTATTGTACTGGTATGTTCAAGGTTGGGGATCAGAAAAAGTAAGCCCTACAGGTTGGGTTCCGGTTACAGTAGACCCTCTGGGTTGGATTCTGGTTACAGAGGCTCCCTGGGTTGGAGTCCGGTTATAGAGGCTCTCCAGGATGGAGTCCGGTTACAGAGGCTCTTCAGGATAGCGTCCGGTTACAGTTATCCCCTAGGTCCTGGCACGACGCCCTGACACAAAAATTAATTTCTGGTACTATACATTCCCTCATTTTGAAATTAATTATTAGAAGTGATTATTCGACTATTAGAATATCTATGTGAATGTTTATATGGTAATGTTTGATTTATTTTTTCCATATTAGGTTCAAGTTTATGTTTAAAAGGATATTATTTCTATTACATATCATGAGTTAAAAGTTTATATCTTATTCTATATTATTTACCCTTACTAAGCATCTATGCTCACCCCTTTCTTATATTTTCTTTTTCCCATATCCCATGAAGTGTTTTATGTTTGAGATACAAAGTTAATCTAAGGGAACAATGGAATTCTTAAAGGATTATTTTTGTGTAGTACGTTAGAGAGTGTAATGTAACTTTCATGTATGTAATCTATTTTCCAAGACTGTTAAACCGATTGGTCTTTAAGGACTTGATTCCTTGTAATCAGGCTAATGTATTAAAATAAAACACCGACTCTAGGAATCTAGGGTTGGTGCTTTACAATTCTCAGTCCCCAGGAGCTGGAAACTAATTTTTGGTCCACAAAAAACACATCATTTGGAATGATTTAATCAAAATCAAACAAGTAAATAAATAACCTTCTCCTAAAAATTATATCATGAACCATCCTCAAGTAGGATATACATGTCCAAAAAGATACACTACAAGGAAGTAGTGTACCCAATATAAATAGCTCCAACCAATTTTAAACAATGAATTCCTTCTGCTCACCTATAACTCCCACCATATAAACAACCCTTGACATCCATCACATTTTCTCCACATATATTATACACTGCCTATTTAGGGATAAATTTTTTAAGTGCCACATATGCCCAATGCATCAAGGTAAAATAAATAATTTATAGTAAATACTAACCTCCATATAACCATAGGTCACAAACAAATCCCAATATTTAATAATGAGTTAACATCGATTAATAGAAAAATAAAATATTGAAATGAAAATACAATAGATAGGTATGAGATTAAAATAAAATTAAGAAATGTATTTCATTTTTATAAATCTATCATTTTTTAATAAATCCCTTTAAAACTAGTTCTACAAACAACAAAAAAATAGGTTTTCAATAAATATTTTTACCAAATCTGATAACATTTTATAATAAATTTAAAATACATTCATTTTAATTTTTATTAAATAATATTTATACATATGTTAAAAATTCATCCAAAATACAGACACCCTATAAAACAACTCTTTTCCATTTAAAATCATTTTTTTTTTGTAAAAACCCTCCAAAATGATTTTGAAATCAAATGATCACTGTCTAAATAAAAGTATCAACTAAGTGGAAACACATCACTAAATATAGTAATGAAAAAATAAAAGTAATCAACCAAAGGTTCCATACCATTCTATCAATCAAGGGATTAAATAGGAATATAATGAAATCTGCTACATCAAACCCCCAACCATGTATTGGTTTTATGATATCTACCCTATATCCTGATGTGGGAAAATCCTAGAATTCCCAACATAATTGGGCAGACTACCATCATATATTGTTTCCTAAAAAATTTACTAGATAAATACTATGTTTAGAAATTTGGATTTTGATTTATCAAAGGTAGATAGTTAAATTTTATAATACGAGAGATGTAATTCCATGTATGATTTACTATAAAATAAATAAAATCATATGAATATCTTCTTGATAGTTTTATTAGAAGCAAGGATTTCATCGTGAGGGTGAAAATAAAAATTTAATGGATTTGACAAAGGTATGGTAACTTGAAATTCTATCATCCTATTCATTGAGAGAGGAAAGTGTACATCTCATAAAATTAAATAAATGGTAAGATTTATTGTTATGATCCAGTGACTTTTGATGATGTAATTTTTTACATTAATTATCTATTTAATTAAGGGGGATCAACTATATAAATCCACCTATTAATGATGTTATTAGATTTTATCTTACCTAAATGCAAGATCCATTTCTTAGAATAATACTAATTTATAATCAGTTTAATAATTCCATATTAACAATCAATTAAGTTATATTTATAATACATGATAGTTTTTTAAATACGTGTTTTATATATTTTTGGACTTAAAAAAACATCAAATTACATAGGTATACATGGAGGTAATTATGAAGAAATATATGGCACCCCATATCAATACTCAATTCAGTAGTCTAGTAACCATGGTTGATCATTCCATGGATGTGATGGATTATTGATTAATTATTATTGGGAATAATTTACCAAATAATTTTTTGAAATTCATTTCCCTGAGATGAGGGATCATTGATAATATGGGTTTACGTTTAGACTAATTTGGATTTTTCATGGAAGAAAAATCAAGGACTGTTTGTACATCAGAAAACAAAAATATTTAAAAATATTCCTCAGAAATCAGAAAATTTTAATAATTAGATACATTAATATGGAACTCTATACTAAATTTAATTCGCATTTATGGTTTCTTTGGAATAATTTCATGTGGATTAAACCAATTATTTATGGTATGACACACTCTATCTTATATATGGATCACCTAAGGTCTTCTTTGTCTACTTGAGAGGGGTTAGGCCAAGGGACTTATTCCTGAACATCACTTTATACTAATTGTGTAATTCCTCAATAGAATCCTTCTCAAGTATATTGAAAAAGATATAATAAAACCATTAAAATATTGTGTTAACATGAGTGTAGATGTATACCATTTTATACTAATAACTCAATATTTGTTTATACAGTTAATAAGGTTCTAAAAACATTATTAGATATATATTTTATCACTATGAATTGGTATCCAGGAAGCACATCACATGGTATAAATTAATTTTCATCGTTGGGAATAGAATATTAAAATATTAAAAAATATCAATCATTAATATCATGGGGGTTAAAAAGGAGGACCTACCATTCACCTTCTATAGGTTTCCCCAATTCTGTAGATGAGTTAGATCTAGCCATCTTAAACTTATTTCTTACAAGATTTCATCACAGCATACATTTTGTAAAGGTAAAACAGTAACTCTTGTAAGGAAAGAAAACCCAGTTAACTCATTTGTCACATACTTGTTTCTTTACTCTGTACAACATTATATATGGACAACTGATATTCTGAAATGGATTAAAACTCTAATTAAAAATTTCTAATGGTTTTGATGTATCTACAAAAGTAATATTATTATTTTTTGATATGGAAAATATGATAATATTAATGAATGTCAAGAATAGAAATATAATATATCATGTTCTTTAATAAGGTTCTTTTATCTAGTAATGTTTGACATATTAATATTTTTAACAATGAATCAACAAAATTTCATTAGCGTGAGACTACCATGAAAACATCACAAGGTAATATAATGTTACTTTGGATCCCATATTTTTCAAATTCTAGAAATGAGTATGCTAAAATAATGTTCAACAATATTTTTTACCTTAATGAACTTGTAACCTCATATTATGGAATTAGAATTGGATGGTTATACTTAATTTAAAGATAATTCAACCTCTTGTTGATCTAAATAGTCCAAAAATTTATTGTTCACTTGGGTATCCCAGGTTGGTGAATCACATCTTTCCTACTGATATCAAATAGTTCATTATATCTCTAGATTTTTAGATGCAAGATAAGTATTTTTGGAATACATTATATCTATCAATCCTCAACCAAAAGATATATTACTTATTTCAATGTGGAACAATTACAGATCAACCCAAGTGGATGGATATCTTAATGAATTATTTATTCCACCCTTTAAATAGCTTCTCTTATAGAATATCAGGATTAATAATATCACTTTGAATGATAGTCTATATCTTTATATATTGTGGTTTACCTCATGTTTTTAACACTTCTTTTAAGATTATGATATATGCCTACACTTATTTCTTTATTTTGAAACTTCTATGGTGATTTAGTCATATATTAAAAACTTCATTCAATGAAAACATCAAAATAAATATAACATTTATTCATTTATGGGAAGTGTTCTTAAATTTTACAAGATTAAACAATTTGATAATCCTTTTCTCTCAACTATTGTATCTAATTTTCATTTCATATGGCATGCAGGAAATAATATCATATTTTTGGGGAGTAAATTTCATTTAAAATACATAATTATAAGTATCTTAATAGATATCATAATGGTGTCTAATTTACAAGTGGGATTCATGAAGAGTACTACAGATGGACTTTTCAACACTAAAGATCTTAGGGTTAATTGTATTTTTAGAAATCACTCTCTACCAAAATTAATTAGGTTGATCTCACAAGTACCATAATGGAATAGGGTTATTTTGGTTGGGGATTACCATAGCACAACTATCTCATTAGGTTGTGGTTTTAATTATATATCTAGTATAGGATTTGTTATGGGTTATTTCAAATAATATTTAGCTACCGACATTTCACAAGAAGGAGGACTCTTGGGTGTCATTCTTGTTGTTTGAAATTCTATTAAATTCTAGTGGAATAATTTTTAGATTTTCAATGACACCCAATTATATATCAACATCCAAAATGAAAAATCATCCTTGGTTTATTTAAAGATATATAGGTGTTGGATGGTCTATCATAGACACTTGAATATGATTTAGTTTGTAGTCACTCATTTTTATAGGGAGGCTAACATGGTGTTCGATGTTATGTCTAAAATAACAATAAAGGATAGATATTAATCTAGTTCCTTTTACACTAATGATTAATATATTTATCTTAAACACTCTAATGTAATGTGTGATATTTATGACCCTCTCTAAGCATCCATTATCATATAATCCTTTATTTTTATTAATAAATTTTATTGAAAAGTGACTCTAAATCTGTCACCTAGATAATTAAGGATTGTTATTATTATTATTATATATTTAGTATCATTAACTTATTTAACCTATAAAAATAATTTAAAAAGACACAAACTATGTTCCATTAGTTTTAGGATGTTAAGAGGGTTCCAACGCAAAATTTGACAAACAAATTCCACATTCAATGTTCCCTTATGCACGACCCCTCCTCTCTTCAATCTAGGGGTATCTTTGTGGAAACACCGTATACCTATGAGGATTATATGAAGAAACTTATCACATGTCAATATATTTTCCCCGTATGATGAGATTCTAGCCATCCAAACATTGATCAAACATCCCTAAGGTCTCATATCAACTCAAACCAAGCCAATATCCTACATGGAAACATAGACATGTGAGATATCATCTGATCATTATAAATGGAAAACTTTATTTTAAGAGGATTGAAATCCAATCATGCCTTAGTTGACCCAGAATAATATCATATAAACATATTTATCAGGTATATTATTTATATTTGAGTCAAATTATAATCCATCCCTATATTGGATCTGACACAGTTTCCCCTCTGTCATTCGATAATTTATCGAATAACCCCCATAATACCACCACCTCCTTACCTCACATCCATCATCTTCCATAGATCATCATTGTGGAAGATATATTTCTATAAATGAAACTCCTTTGTAGATTATTAAATATAACAAATAACATATCTTTTATCAATGAATTCCTCTTGTGGATTCACTTTTCAATCATTCATCAGTTGAATAAAACAATTTGAATATAGAATGTATAATTGACCAAAAAATAACTAAATATATCCCTAAAACCATGATTCCAACTGATATGATTCTAAATCTACTAGATACATACCATTAATGTATTACACTGATATAATCTTTCAATTGTAATTCATCTGGATAAATGAGTTATAGGAATTTTATCAAAATAATCTATAAAAACCCAATATAAAATTTATCAAAATATATGCATTATATTTCCAAAATTCAAAAGGTAATGGGTTATTCCAAGTAAATTGAAAAAATATTTAAAAAATTTGTCTAATTCAACCATTATGAATTTTTAACTTAATTGAGATCTTCAAAACCTAAAATTTCAATCCATGAAATCTAACAATATATAAATCATAATTAATATATTTTTATTCTATTAAAATCATATTTAAATTATGAATAAAATATCTCCAACATTAATCATGAATATATATTCTTGGACTTCAAAACCTATAGATAAATTTTTATACAATAAGATTCTCTATATATTATTTTAAAATATATTCATTATATTTTGACCAATAAAATTCCATTATATTAAATTACATTTATAGATTAATTTTTTATCTTACAAATTGATTTAATCAGTAAATTTTGGATTATATATAAATATATAATTAATCTTGTCCATCAGAATTAAAGTAAGATAATGTGTCTTTGACAATCAATTATACTCTATAAATTATGTTATTATTATTGGTGACCTCCATATCTATTTAATTCTCTAAATCCTAAATTCCCTTTATAATTCTCTAATAGATGAATATATATATATACATTCAAGTTAGAAAAAATAATATTTTTTGGTATTTATTATTTTTTGAAACTCGTGCTACTAAGTAATATTGTTTTAATAACATCTATAAGTATCCTAAGTAACCTATTAAGGTAAATATGTCGTCCTTGTATCAATGAAAATGTTTTCATTTAATTGAACATTATATTAAAGGGAAATTTTAAATTTTAACCTTTTAACAAAAAAAATAATATTTCATGTATAATATCAAATGTTTCTTTACAAAAGAATATAATATATTTATTTTAATTAAAATGGTAACTCATATACTAATAATATTGAAATGGGAGACAAATTATATGTATATAAAATGTCGTTCTTAGATTAAAACTCATACTATTATATTCTTCCATCCTTTTTTACTTATCATCCTAGTAAATTATATAAACCATAAATTGGATTATCATTTAAATTCATAACATCCATAATATCAAAATATGAATGTATGGGTATTTCTCATAATTTATCCAATATCTCATAAAAATCACCATTTCCTTTGGATTAAAGTGTTTAGGTACCAACCATTAAGGGGATAAATAAGGTGTCAAGAAAAACTTAATGACCATTAATAGTTGATAAAGCCTGACTCCATGTAACCATATGAACATAACCATATAAATACAATCAAGGTTAACCTAAACATTCCATATAACCATTCATTCAATGAAATGTTCCCATAAATTGAATCTCCTTAATATATTCAAAAAAAATTGCATCAAAGTTTCTCACCTATCAAAGAACCACTTAAAAATCTCATCATCTCCTTGAATACATACCTCAAATAGTTATATCATGAATAATTAAATGGCATTTTAATAATTTTAATGTGGAAAAAATTAAAAAATAATGGATAGATGGTAAGATAATATTGTTCTACAAATACTAAATTTAGAGAAATTGTTTTTATAATAATACATTTATATATAGAGATTATTAATAAACTATGAATGGTAAGTCCAATAAAATATTTCATAAAAACCTCCATATTTTAGATAAATAACTCTTTATTGTATGTCTTATCACTAATATCTATGATAATTTCTACCGAACTCTCAAATATATCCATAAATCATCATCGATATACACATAATACCTTTATTCCACTAAAATTTATTCCTTATAGAAATTGTTATCATCATCTAATAATTACTCTAAGTAATTAACACCCATTCATCAATTAATTTATTATTTCTTCCTATGTATATCATTACAACCATTCAAATTTTAGACTAGGTGATTACATAAAAAAACTCTATAATACCATTAAATAAGAACAATTACTATCTCTTTTTTGACTATTGGTATAACAATTAGCAATGAATAATGATTTAATCTCAATATTATCCATTTTAACTCTCTATAAAAATTTATTCTCACATAATAATTTCATTCAAAATATTTTTATCAATTAGGAAATTATTTTATTGATTCATCATCACTCCACTATGGAAGAAACAATTATTACTGTATCATTCCTTATTCTTTTTTCTCCAATAACTACAAGAAATATTTGATAATTTATCAATACCTATATCACCATATATAATATTTATATTATTTTCCTTATATATATTTATTCAATAAGGCTAGATAAAACTCCATAATAACACCTAAAAAATAAGAGGGAAAAATAACTGCACTAGTAGTTTAATATGAACTTATATCCTAATGATATGTACAAAAATAATCATTTTTAATTCTAAACAAATTAGTTGACTCAAATCAATAGAAAGTCTCATAAAAATGAGATAAATTACTGAAAATTCTCATATATAGTCCCCATATATGGAAACAAATAAATAATGTTCCATTTTCTTCCCACTTAAAAAAATTTCCAAGTCTATTAAACATATATAATTCCATTATCAAAAGAACTTTTAGATAAAATATAAAATAGATATTTTCCTACAACTAGTTTAACTACTGATATATGCAGTGCAAGTGAAAAAACCAATGAATCCAAATAACCCCATTCCATTGAAATTAAAATCATAAGCAAGCTAAAAATAATGAATATGTATCATGTGTCATTCAAAAATACTATTTTTTTCCTTCATTCAATGTATTGCTAATATGCCTGTAGAATAATAGAAAGGTAGATCTCTCTACAGTGTGATAGAATATTTCACTAAATCACCCAAAAACTTTTGTTAGGACCTTTTTATTCATCTATATATGCTAGTACCTCACATGTAATGAATAAAGGAAGAATATATCATTAAGGATGGAAGAGTACTGCAAATTGACTGCTTCAGGAGATCAGACACACATTTCCTATGGCTAATTACACTTTATAATGGCCATTAGGATTCACCCAATCTAGGAATTTACTTATAAATTTCATAAATATATGTGTAATTCCATATTTTACATCAAATGTAATCCTTGACTTATAATTATTCCGCCCATTTTATTTTTAAAAATTGTGTGTTAATGACAGAAAATTTATAGATGATTTGACCATGATCTCATTAAAATTAATATGGAAAATTATTTCAAAGAATTTCCAAAAGAATCGGGCCATTTAATTCATGGAACTATGACTAAGAAACATCATACAATAAAATATTCCAAATAAAAAATTTACAAAATATTTTTTCCTAAAATATGATATTATAAATGGCTTAAACATATGTCTTTTTTCATATGGTGTGTCACACCATATAACACACCATATCGTATAACAAAATACATGGGTTCTTTTAAATCTATTACATGCACTAAACCCTAAAATATTTAAATATAATTTAACATTATAAAATATCATATTAAATAAAATTATGAAACCATATCCAAAAAACTTTTAGATATTTTCTAATGAAAATTTGTAAAGGTATCATTATATTTACCTTTTATTATATCATACGAAATACCACATGAAATATCCATCTAAAACCTTTTTTGATCATCTATATAATTAAAAATCAATCCCCTTTATGTTAACCATAATGTATGACATCATGGACATTCATAACATTGAAGAAATATGAATAATTAGATTCATAAATATAAAAAAATTCTGTTCTATAATAATGAATTGATTCTAAACATGCCACAAAGGAATTTTTTATAACCTCCATCAATCACATGTGTCTTTATATATGTGTCTACATTACGTACCACCTGCTAAATTTTATTTATATATGTTACCTTTTTCAAAAACATTGAATGACCATGGGATGTGGTGTATGTATATCATATATAGCCATCAAAAAATTTCTTAACTCTCTAAGTATACACCAACTAGGATGATGAGAATATCACATGGAATTCATCTCGTTGATGATTGTATATCATGTACCTTGTAGAATTAGATAATCATATCATATATACCTTATAATTGTGTCAATACATTTCCTCATTATGAAGAAAAATCTTGGGATATCATCTGAAACTACAGCCGACTTAGTTAACCAATGGACCGAAGGATATTCTCGATCCCCATGAGCTGGAAAATTATTCCTAGTACTCAAAATACACCACATTTTGAATGATTTAAAAAAATAAGAAATAAAAAACATTCTCCTAACATTCTATCATGACCCATCCCCCATCTGGATATCCATTCCAAAAAGATACATTACAAGGAAGCAGTATACCCAATATAATCAACTCCAAACTATTTTAAAGAAAGAATTCCCTCTACTCACCAATGACTCCCAGCATATAAACAAACTTTATGATCCATCACTTTATCTCCACATATATTATAAACCACCAATTTAGGGATAAATTTTGTAAAATGCCCATTTTTCCAATGCAGTAAGGTGAAATAAATAATATAAAGTAAATACTAACCTCCACATGATCATAGGTCACCAACCAATACCTAAATGATACAATGAATCAACATAGATAGATATCAAAATAAAATATTGAAACTCAAATATAATTGATAGTTATGAGACTAAAAGTAAATTAGGAAATTTATTTCCATTCTATAAGATTATCCTTTATTAATAGACCCACTTAAAACAATTTGTTAATACAATATAAAATAGGTTTTCCATAATTATGTGTACTAAATCGGCTGAAATTTTGTAATAGATTTAGGATATATTAATATTAATTTATCTTAAATTATATTTATTTTTATGGAAAAATTTAGTAAAAAGTAAACACACCCTATAAAACAACTATTTTCCATTTAATAACCATTTTCTTAAAAACCACCAAAAATTATTTAGAAATCCAGTGATAACTATCTAAATAAAATTAACAACCTAGTGGAACAACATAACTAAATGAAATAATAATTAAAAATAAAATTAATCAACCAAAGAATTCATACAATTTTATCAATTAAGGGATACATTATGAATACAATGAAATATTATACATCAAACCACCGAAAATGTATTGTGCTTCATGATATATACCAATATCCTGAAGTGGGATAGTCCTAGAAATTTCCAAAATCATTGGGCTGAATGAAAGGATATATTGTATCCAAAAAATGGTTTTAAATAATATTGATTAACCAAAAAAGTCTCACTACAGAAATCCCATTTCGAGAGCAAACCAAACAACTTTGGGTTGTTGGAAATGGTGTGACCAAACTAGTGTTCCATAAATCCGGATCATCCCACATATTTTTTTTACAATGAAAAAAATTATTGGATAAAATAATAATTTTTTTTATATAAGAATCAGAAATAAAAATAATAATAACTCACTCTAACCTCCATTTAACATGGAACAAACAATCCGAATCAAAAATCCAACATATCATAGAAAATATATGGTATGAACCCAATGATACAATCTATATCTATCCAAATAAATCTAATATTAAGAGGGTCTCACACACACACACACCGTTTATATTAAAACCAATGTTTTAAATATCCCTTCACTAAAATAGAACAAAAATATATTCCTTTTCTTATTTTTTAATGTTCTATTTCAAATGGCTCTTTAAAAATAACACATTGGAATCTAATCTTCCAATGATTATTCAGAGTTTATTTATCAATAAATTGGTTAACCCGTAAAAAACCCAACTCACCTTTAACAGAAAACCACCTGACGTGTAAAAAATCTTCTTTCTATTCCCATCATGGACAAAATAGTGCCAAATAATTTCTGGACTTCATATTTGATTAAAATCGTTCTTTACATAATTATAAAAAATTGAATTAAAAGTATCAAATGAAATTAAATGTAATACTTTATATAATTCTCTTTTAAGATAAAAAAATATTTCAAAATCTCATAACCCATTCAAAAATGATATTTATGTGATTTCTCAAATAAAAGGTATTCACTACCTCATAACATGAATTTATAAGTAACCTATAAAATCGCCAAACATTTACATTTCTATTAAAATCAAGATGAATATTAATTTTATTCTTATAAATACATTAAAAACCAATAATACTACGATTAGATAGTCAAAACATGAATTTATAACTAATGAAATTGATGGTTTTAAATTTAAAAGTTATAATATGAGGAAATACTCGATCAAATCAATGGTTAATGGTCAATATATTTGATTATGGGATTAACAACACCTAAATGAGGGGTCAAGAAACATAGAAGATAGAAAATCAAAAAAGCATTCATACCTAACACCCCAATGTTCATCCAAATCAGAACATTGTGAATAGTGTAATGGAAAACATTAATAGATTAATAAGTGAGGGAAGATGAGGTAATACCTCAGATATAATACTGAATGTTGTGAAGAAATGACCAGGAATTGACATGTAAAAAAATGGTGTTGATAAGGGATTGACACACAATAAGGGGGAATATGGATGGTCCATGTGAGGTGTGATTGAGGATATAAATAATGGGCTTTGAGGTTTTAATTCATGGAGGGGAATAAATATAATTTCACAAAGATTAAAAAATTGGTGACCCACATAGATTGGTAAATCATATAGTAACTATGTGAAGGACACTAGAACCTCCAAAGAAAGTTTTACTATGTACATTGAGACATTAAATGATTTTAAAAGTTGTGAAAATGCTATGAAAAAAACACATTTGCAATTTGTATTCCCAAATTCATGGTTTTCAAATGGTTACTCTTCACATTACACAACCCATATGACACTAAAAAAGATCCCAAAATATTATATTCCAAGCCCAATATGTCAATAATATTAAATTACCCAAACATATACTGTTAAATAAATATAAAAATTGTAATAAGAGGTGTTACTATCTCCCCAACCCTAATGTTTTACTCCACCTAAATCTATTGATAATTTATGTATGACATTGTATCCTTTAAATTCCATCAAATCGTGATGTGAGAGAGATGAGATTCTAGGAATATCATAAGAGAAAGGAAATTTCAATGGGACACATCCTCAATAGATAGCCTATATCACCAAGGGGGTCCCAATTTACTATAATGATACAAAAGATCTAATTGATATAAATAGAATTTATTATCTCCCTATGGTTTGGATATTTTCAAAAGTGGTGAGCCAAGGGAACGATTGTTTGCTTGGAGACACAACACCAAGCACAATATGATTCCACCAAACACCAAAAGAACCCAAAATTTTTAGATCCATTATCCCATTAATATCTAAATATAAGTCAAAATTCTATATGGAAATTGCTAAAAAAATTGATACTCAAAATGACTCTCACACAAGTTCCAATCGAAGCACTATCACCCATGATTTTCAAAAAAGGAATAATGTATCTGAGAGGAAACGTTCCTTATATAAGAATAACATAGATCAATCCCTTGGTAGTGGAACATGAAAATAAGGTTTCCCTGAATCTTACTTGTGCAATCTGACCCATGGTGTATCCAACACAAATCCAAGCATCTCTTCCTATGGTAAAACTGAACCACATCCTTTCCAAACTTCCAAGTAACCGCCCATAATTCCTATGATATATCCATTAAAACCAAATATTCTCAACATGACCACAATAGGACACAAGATAAAATTTCACCACTAAGAAAAAATGAAACATTCCCACTAACATTAGAAAAAATGTTTTGAACACAATGTAAAAAATAAACCCCCCTCCCACCCAATGAGTATATAAGAGTTAATAGAAATCTCAATAGGCATGAGAAACCAGAAGAGAAACCAAGATCTCTAAAGAATAACAAATAGGTATGAATTAAGAAAAACTATCCATATAAAAAATCCCCCAACATTTGAGTAGATTCTTCTAAAATTCTCATGATGAACCCAGATGACCTTGAAATAAGGGGGGATGAAATGAAAATATTTAATAAATATTGATCTGATTCCAATGATCTTCTCATATGGCCCAGTAAATACCAATATACCAAAAGAACCAAAAGACATTAGATCAATCCAACCAGGATCACATCTAAAACCCATATTCCATAAACATAGTTAAAAACCCTTAGTAAGGTTCAATAAAATCACAATAAGGGTCTTCATAAAACACCATTTAATAAGAGAGGAATAAATTTCAAATATGTTGGGTAGGGTTCAGGATTAAGAATGTTTCATTCCTTACAATTTGATCATAAGTCGGGGTAATGACACCAACTAGTGTGTCTGTATATAAGGTATGAATATAATTGCCTAGATATATATCCCTTGATTATTTCCCTCTATTATTTTCTATGTCTTTCTCATGAGGAATGAACCAAAGAAATAGAAATATTATTTTAGAACATTCATTTTCCATATATCAAACAAAGGAATCCCCCTTTTAATAGGGGATAGATCTAAAATTAATAAATCAATAAAGACATGGAAAACCATTTATATATTAAAAAACCTCTTTAATTAAAATTTGAACCCTCAATTAAGAAATTTTAATCCCATTTCACCAAAACTACACACCTGAACCCACCCTTTTTTTGAATAATATACATCACTTTTAATATCAAAAATACATATCATTAAACTTTATCACGAATTAAATTATCATTTTAATAGTAAAATATGTTAACCCACTCCCCCCATTTTTACCAAACCACTCACATAAAATCAAAATTTAACAAAAAAACATAGTATTTCAAAATAATTCCCCAAACTCTATATTTTAAAACCATGTATATTAAAATCCCCTACATAAAAAAGGTAAAATGTAATTTTTAAAAAACCAATAAAACATGATTGGAATCCAAAATTTTATAAAATACCATTTTTACACACAAAATGAGCTTCATACAACAAAAACATGAAAAGAAAACACCTTTTAAATTTACATAGTCCCTTTAAAATTTTTAATCCCATTTATAGAAACATACTAAAAGAAACTATTTATCATAATAAGGCCTCGTGACCCCATTACCAACCTAAAATATTTATTTTCAACCCAATTTTCATGCATATGAGATTTTTTTTCAAGAAACACAAAAACAAATCCTGTCACACATTCCAAAAAAATCTAGGACGCAATATCAAAATATCAAAAGGATCCCCATAATTAATTCCTATAACTAAGTATTCTTTAATTGATTCTGATGTATCAAGATAAATGGGATGTAGAACAATGTGTGACTTGAACTCTTAGCTAATGTACCATGTTCTAATGAGGCATTATTCCATAATATATTTATAGAACCAATATCTAGGTCTCAAAATAATTTATCAAGTCATACGGAATAATCTTCCATTATGGGTTCCTTCTCCATTTGTATCTCAAAACTAGATAATTCCTCAATAAAACCGAAAAATGATAAGAAGGATTGACACGTAAACATCAATAATTAAAAAAATCTAAAATTAAAAATTCATATTCCCACTTCCTATTGTAAATAATGTATAATCATGATTAGTGGTGATCAGAATCCTTCTCATGATCAACATCTCCAATTTTGATAACCATAAGGTCTTTTATTTTAACAAATTACACCCAAAATAACAAATTTCTTCTCAATAATCCAAATCTCACTCCCGGGAACCTACCCTCTTATACCATTTGTGATAAATAGGACCATGCTAATAACTGAACCAACACACTATCTAGTATTCCATTGGCCTGCTAGATAGTCCTAATCCCAAATGAAATGAACAATTAAGATCTATGTCATTGATTACAGGTGTATTGTGTGAGTTGTACAGCAATATTTTTTAAATTTTCCTTCTTATGAAACAAACTTCAACTCATATTAAATAGATTAAAAATTTCTAAAAACAAATAAAATAAGTACAACTGAGGGGTCACAAGTATTTATAAGGTTTAACACACAATAATAGTAACTAGTTCATGTCCTAGTATTAAAATAATATAATACCACACAATTAACTTAAAAAAATCTTTTGTATGGGATTTTCAAAAGCATTGAATAACTTTTCACTTGTTTTACTCTATAATAAAACAACATTTCATGTGCTATCTAAATAGATAAAGAAGTAAAAAATATTTTTTTTACAATTATTAGAATCCCTCACAAACATGAATCAATATGTAGTCACTGTTATACTTTTACTTGGTTTCACATTATCTTAATTCAATTAATTCTTAATAACTTTCCTGTGCAATAGAAGGAAATAAAAGTCGTAAGTATTTTGGTTGTCCATCAAGTAAGTTCATCCAGAATTCGTTATATAGTAATATTTTATCCAGTAAAGTCCTTATAGTACATTTTTCTAGACTACAACATTCTAACACACTATTAATACTCTTGCCACTTCAATATATCCATCTAATACTTACTATTTTGAAAACATTGTGTGGTATCTTTTAACAGATGGAACTTATAACAAATAGATCACTACCACATCATTATATTTGACTAATCCTTCCTACAAACTACCTATTTGATAAAATTAATGTGAAATTTTCATCACTTAATCATCGATCAAATGTTCCATTAAAAATTAAATTTTTATCATCTTTATAATTTTCCATTTCTTTACTGAATTTATTAAAAATATAATATAGTATTATAGGATAAGTATAAAAACACAAATAATATATTAATTAATAAAAGAGAATTAGACGTAACTCTAAAAACATTTTCCCATATAGAGAAAACTTTAACATCAAAACTCCCACTCTTTTAAAATTCTTGGATTCATATATATAAATCTAGATTCCTCTTGAAATTTCTAATAAATCTTTTAATAAAACTTCTAGCATATATATTCTTCAATTTCTTTCCCTATCCTTATTAATATGGACCTTTGTTAAAATTTCATACCCTGAATAGTTAAATATACATTTAATGATCATTTTTTCAGTATTACTTTAAATATTTTTATGAATAATTTATAAATATATATTAAATGATAATACATTAAACCACCCATTATTTATATAAAAACATATAGAAAATTTATAATCTAATGAAACATAATTTTTTCATCCTACATAACTTTTTAGTAATATATTATAATTCTTCTATTTTTTATTTTCATCGTCTGATAGATACCAAATCAAAAATGATCTTTATATAGAAACGACATGATAATTATTCCAATATAAAACCTTATCAATGATAATATGGGGATATCTTCCTAATGAAATATTCTTAGGAACTTCAGAAACTTGTGTGTGATCATCTTATATGGAAGAATTATTGCGACGACTGTTATATAAAGACCACTATTGGAAAACTTCATATGGAATCTTCTGTTGATCACATTATCTTGGAAACCTTCCTTAATATTTTTTTTATCATAAATAATCACAAAATATCATCGTACAAATATTGTCTAAATATAATTTATCTGATGAAATACATTAGAGATATTGATTTGATCTTAATAAAAATCTATATCATTATTAGTAATTAATAAAAAACCTTCTCATCTAAACCTCCAACTAATTGCTTCGATCCTATATACTTCCTTGAAAAATCATAGTATGAAATTTTGACATATAAATCTACCCCCACCCCAATCAATATTTTTCTACTTCAAGTGGTCTTTCAGTACTCATGATGTTTAAAACAATAAAAATTTAAAATCACTATCATATGTACTTCATCAAACAATGTATCTCATAAAACCTATATGAAGTATTGGGTAAAAATTTCCTACAAAGAATCATTTGGTAACCTTTGTTGGATATCATTCATATAATGGAATCTTTATAGAAAACATAATCCACTATTATTCATCCAATTATTCTTTGTTTTATCACCAATGATGGAGGACATAACAATGTAATGATGATTTGTATTTACACAAAAATGATAATTTCTAAATAGCAGCTTCCATAAAAACATATGACTTCAACCATCCTATTGGAAACAATCTCCCCCTTATTATTTTTTTTAACCACAAATTATAAATCATAGAAACATTATAACATAATAAATGGATAAATTATCCAATATTTATAAAACAAAATGAGTTATATCAGGGAGTAAACTACAATCATATTAAAATAATACCATGTCTTCCATAATTAGGGACCTAAGAAACTTTATCACAAACCTCATATGAAACTACTTCTTCTAATTGGTACTTTTATCACAAATGTGACATTATCCTACGTGAACAACCCATCCAACATCCATTTCAAAAAACAATTAAAATAGTTCACACATGTTGAAATCATAGAATACAACTTTTAATAAATCCCCCTAAATACATGCTTTCCTTCAAAAAGTACAACAAACAAACATGAATAGAATTATGGTAAAACTAATTATTCCACATTAGAAACAGTATCCATAGAAAATATGAGATGTATTATGAAATCTTATACATTAAACATGAATAGAGGGTGCTCTAACACCCATTATCATCTGCATCTTAAGAAATCTTTAGTTCAGTAATTGTTTTATAAAAATATCTTTAACATTATCCATTATAGTAAAACACTAAAACTTATATTCATTATTTTCAAAGTTCTCATTGAAGAAGTGATATTTGTTATCAATGTTCTTGTAATGATGAAATTTCAGTCTATTTCTACTAATATTTAAATAACTTCTATTGTCACATACCAAGATAAGGGGAACATCAAATAAACCAAAAAATATCCAATTATGTCTCCATCCACATAAGTTCTATTATAGATTTATTTGTTGTAGAAAAATCAAATTATTATGTACTCAGGGTTTCTAAACTATATTTCGGTGTACCCAAGAGAATAGATATTTCCCTAAAGAAAAAATTTCCACCATATGTGGATTTTATATTATCAACACTTCCTTAACAATCATTACATTTTTTACCAATTAAGTCAATCTTTCTTATGATGTGATATTGGAAACAAAAATCAGTTCTTCCACTAATATATCTAATAATTCATTTTATATACATGATATGAGATAATCCTATTTCACATTGATACCTAAAAAATGTTTTATAACATAAACTATATATTAAATTGAATCAATTAGATATAATAAACATCCAACCTATATTCGAATGACTGTATTATCAACCAAATTCCCTTCTCTATATTTGGAAAACATTTTTTCCAAATAAATTTATATGAAAATTGGATTTTAATATTATTTTGAAAACTTCCTTATAGGTTCCTTAACATAATTCTCTTGAGATAGGAAAATATATTTAATCTTTTGAAAAAATTGTAGGCCAAAAAATAATTACAATTTTCTTATCATGGATATTTCAAATAATTTCTTCATGACCTCAGTAAAAATCTCACAAGACTCATCATCATTACCTATAAATATGATGTTATTAACATAGATAATAATATAGAGAGAAACCTATAGATTTTCATTATATAGATGTTATTATCATATCATAATTTCCTCAAGTTAAACTTCATTACAAGAGTATCCAATGTATAATATCACACTTCTAGAACTTGATTAAACCTATTATAAACTACCATTAACATTAAAACATAGTCTTATTCTTTCCCATGACAAAATACCCAAGGATGGTCAATATAACTTCTTCATAGAGAATTATGTTAAGAAAATATTATGTAAATTCCATATAAAAAATTGTATATCTCTATTTTTAAGTGATATGATGAATAATTATAATAGATTATAATATTAATAAATGAGAAAAGGCCTCATAAAAATAAATTTTTTTAATTTTTGAGTAACCTTAAAAAAATTATACTTTATTTCTTATAATGTAAACTTTTTCATTTCACTTGTTTCATAACACCCATTCTATAATAATAAAATTCTTGTTTATTTATTTGGGTATAATTTCCCCTGTAATGTTCTTTCAATATTATTCAACTCTTCATTCATTTCATCAATCCACTCCAGATGATCTAAATCATCATTAACATTGTTTCGATTGAATTGTGAATATATGGATGTAAGTTATACTAACATTTATGTTCATTGGGTTTGAATCTATTTTCATTTATCTCCATTAGTGTCATAAAATTACACAGTCTTCCATATCCTAAATTGAGATGAGTATAATTTTTCCCCATCACTAGTTATTTCAGATCCAGAATCTTCATCTTCAATAGCTTCATCATTATTATTATCATTAAGAATGAGGTCACATTCTTCTTCCTTCTCATAGTATCATCTTAATTTGTATTCATCATCATTACAATCATCATCCTCATTTAATTGACGTCAATTTGCAGTAAAAATTACATTATCTTCATAGACAATTCATTTCAGCGATGACCTTAATTTATACATTCATATATATATTTTCACCACTTTTAAAGAAAAAAAGACAAAAATTTAAAAAAAATCAAGCATTAGCTTCAGTGTCAAATTAAATAGATTCTTTCTCAAATGAAACATTCATAGATTTTATTTTCATGTAATACTTGAATGATATTTCTCCATATACTTTATCCTTCATTTAAATATCCTTTCCGCAAATCATTTCACCAGAAATGAGATTTACATATAACACATCCAATGAAATAGTTTAGAATCTGTATCTTCTAAGGAAGAAACTTTTTCATCAAATTTATCCAGAAGAATTTATATGCTCATTTCCCAAATAGGTGAATCATCGAACATCTACCCATAATATTTTATGGTGGTTATAGTTTCATTCGCACTTATAAAGAAGTCACTGATAGATTTGTTTTCACAAATCTCAATATATTTTTACTTTACAATCTAAATTAGTAATATGGTATTCTTAACTTTATTATTTCCTTTATAGATATTCTTTATCTTATCTCACATTCCTTTATTTATTTAAATTACTCTAACACTATGAAACTAGCTTTCATTGCGTGGGGAATGGAAATAATTTATAGAATTCCCATCATTTTCTATGTTTCACATATCATTATCTTTCAATTTAATACGACCAACATAAGAAGTGAATCCATTTTTATCAAATTCATAAACTCTATAACCAATGGAGATAAGATTATAAAACATTCATTTTTTATTGATGTGATAGTTTTTCACACTGAATAAAAAAACCAACTGTTCACAGAGTTCTAAAGATCCATATAAGATTCAATTTCCTAAAAACATTATAAACGATTTAATAAAGGTAACATTTCCTCAGTCTCCACATGAATAGAATAATGAGAATATATTCGATCATTTTGATGGGGAGGGAATGAATATGAGACCATTAATTTTTATATTTTAAAACTTATGAAAAAGCCACACCTACTATTAAAGAGATATGACTTTTATGAAAACCAATAACAAAGGCTCAACTAGAGGAACACAAATATTTACAAAGTCCACTACCCATTAAAAGAATCTCATCTATAGAATGGTTTCAAAATAATCTAGTACCACACAATTTAATAAAGGATTTATTTTATATTGTAACAACATGTAATGAATATCCTTAACATTTTTTCACTATAATAAAACTATAGTACTTGTGATCTCAATATAGCTAAATATATAAGAAATATGTTTTAATAACAATTAGAAACCTTATATAATAAGAATCTATATGTAGTGACTATGGTGATTGTACTTCATCACGCATTATCATCATTTAAATACTTCTTCTTCACATTCATTCTCAATAGCAGGTAAGAAATTTTCTATTCTATTAGTGTTCCATCTAGTATGTTGATCTAAATTTCTCAATCAAGTAATCATATGTTGATTAATATAAATATAATACCTATTTACTAACTCAGACAGTCTAATCAACTATTCAACCACTCTAGATTATATTCTATCCATTTGATACAATATTTTATGAAAAATATATGTTGTATCTATTGACTAATAAAACATACAACACATTGATTATAGAATCAATAAAATATTCGAATAATAATTAATAAAAATCGTCTTTATTATACCAATTGATGGTAAATCTATGTCTAATAATCATATATCAAGAGTTTATTTACAAAGTATGTCCGATAAACATTCTAGTTCATCAATTATTAACTCAACTTATTTATGTGTGAACATTTTATAAAAGTTTTAATAATGAAACATTCATTATAAAGTTGTTCTTTAATGAGAACAGGTAGGAACACCAAAAATATTTTAATTCTTTCAGAAAACTCAAATTTCAAATCTTCAACTCATCTCAAATCATTGAACTCTTCTCAAAACATATAGAATATTTATTAGACCACTAGTAAAAAATAATAAATGTACATTCTACTAAAATAATACTTCATAAGTTCATTGACGACCATTAAAATATATCCCCAGTCTCACTTGATAATTATATGTTGAAATATTATATTAGCGTAATCACATTGAATATATTCATAAAATATTAATTAAGATCTTTAAAATGGTAAAACATTTTACCAACCATTTTCCAATAAAGAATTGTAGAATAATTTACATCTAATAAAACTCAATATTTTGTTATTACATAACATTATAACAACAAATAATATGTATTCTTCTCGTTGCATTCATCGTCTGATGATTTTCATAATAAATCTTCATATGTTAAAATTACATGAAAATGACTAATTGATGACCCTTATACAAAAATAAATATCTTATTCTTTCAATAAAAAACCTTATGTTTGAAAAACGTAGTGGTCTTTCTGAAACACTATGCTCAGGATCATGAGTAACCACTTTATGAACATTTTGTATCAAAATATATGTATGATGAATTTTACACAGAGTCCTCTATCAAATAACAACATAAAAGAACTTCTTCCTGACACCTTATCTCATAAACCTTCTACAAACATTCTATGATTATATATTTTCACAAAATTATGGATGATATACATCGTATAATTGTACATTATCCAATTAAATCCCTTAGAAGAAATCTTTTGAACAACTGGAAGATCTAAATCATCATAAACTTCAAAAAATAAAATATTCTCATCAATAACTCCAACCAGTAGTTTTATTTTGGTGAACTTCATCAGAACATCATAGTATGCATTTTTCAAATAAAATTAATTTATCTCCCTTTCAAATTTTGACTGAATCATGATGTTTTTCAGTACCTATTATATTGGAAACAATATAAAAAAATATAATCAAAAGATTTAATTCATCAAAAAAACATGAGTGATGAACCTTTTAAGTATCACTGTATAAATATATCATAAAAATATTCATCATTAAATTTCATTCTTATAAAAAAAATCCACTGGACTCAGTTAGGAAAAATTATTCCAAATTATTCATAAAATTTCATATCTTTATGTACACCTTTTATGAAAATATTAATAATTTTATGTTTATTAAATTTTGTAAAACAAAATAAAAAACGTTTTTAAGATATTCATTCTAACATAACTCTTCAACCATCTAGGTCCCAATACCAACGTGCCAGATAATCATTTTGGGGAACCATATAAAATCTCTTTGGGAAGAATTTCACAAAAAAAAATAGAAATAGTGCACCATGATAATAAATTTTGTAGGACCCATCCATAAGTCAAAAATTCATTCCAAAGTAGATATATATTGAAACCAATATAATCCATATAAAAGATTTAAAATAATATATTCTCTCAAGTTTTAGAGACCCATAATTCTTATAATCAAATATAACATATGATAATATTAATATTAAATAAATAACATCATGGTCTACACCTAAATTTTATAGAACTAGGGTATTTGGAATCTTATATAAAAAAGAAACTTATTCTTAAAAATTAAAAATCATTCATCTCTAATATCATTAAAACTAGTATCCTTTTTAGACATATCATACTTAAAACCATTCTCTATAACCTCGGAAAAGAAAACAAAAAAAGGGTGGTCTCTAATGATCATTAATGGTAAATAAAGAGATACCAATGATCACATAAAACATATCTTGACAAAATGTGTTTGAGAACAATAGAATAACATCTTAAATCTATATAATGTATATCATAGATCATGATCTTGAGTCACAAAATAAATCGTGGAAGTTAAAAATTTATGAATCAAGATGGAATCAATGAACATGATCCATTAAAACATAACATTGGCATCATAAATACAATTTTTCAATAAAAATAATAATGTAAAATCATTTATTTATTAAATTCTCACCACGATGACTATCATAATGGATTGGGTTCACTCATAATTCCATCACATCATTAGTCAAGGTTCACTCACAAAACAATCATTGTGGATCGAGTCACATACTAAATTAAGCTCACTCCCCATTCTATTTTTTATTATCTCATTAGATATAAATAGTTACAAAATCTATTGACGGGATATATGATTCATGTACCACCTATCACTTAATGGAAATAATATATATGTGTTCCACTTAAACATGAAACATTCATCAAAACATAACTCATGGAATGAAAATTATTTTTATATAATAATATTAAACCACCCAATGAAAAAATAAAGATGGTATCCTTGAATCATATGAATAGTAAATCATAGATAAAATATATATAATTTATCATATATTAAAATTTATTTTAAAATATCACTAGATCCTTTCTTAAAGTAAACTCCTTTTTTACATTGAAATCAATTATTTAAATAAAATCAAAAAATGTCATAGAAAGACATTTCATTTAAAAAATTAATTTATACATGTAAATTAATCATAAATGCATTTATTTTTCAAGATTATAGGGTATTACTATAATTTAATATATTTTCATAAAAATAATTCAAAAATATTTCTGGTAAAATCTAAAAGTACATCATTTGTAAAATGATAATAATATTCCATTTAAATTATTTTATAAAAAAATGATAATTAGAAAAAATTAATTTAATCAATAATTTTATAATGGTAAAAAAAAATTTAGAAAACATGTACATGAAATAAAAAAATGAAGTAAGATAAAAATAAACTTGGTTTTCACCAAAATATTATTTCTAGCTCTTGAGTACATAAAGAGTAGAAAACTAAGAGAAAAATGTGTATTCTCAAAAAATAACAAGTGGAGAATAAATTTAATGAGATTCATGAGAGGTGTATTTTTAAATTTCATCATTGTAAAAATAATCATAAACAATTCATGTAGATATGAGATTGTATCATAAAACACATTCCTCAATATCGACGTACATAGAAAGTGATATAAACTCTTACATAATAAATTTAGATTTATTATAATTATATAAAATAATTATTTACATAGTTTTAATATCATATTATATCCAATTATAACATTTCAACACCTATTTATTAATAATTCCTCTGCTAAATTAACATTTTATGGTGTTAATGGTTTCTTTTTTCTTGAGAATTTTGATATGGTGGTTTTGGTCCCTGTACATTGATCGTGATTCCATCATCTTGAAAAAATTAATCATTATATAAATATCAAATATATTCATTATATATATATTAATCTATAAATGATTTATATTGAAAAATAAAATACATTGTTCTATGAGATGGTAGATTGTATATATTCATGAACATTTTATTTCACTTTTCAATGGATGAAACGAAGGAAAAGTATATAATTATTAACCATAAAAAATCAAATTATATATCTCATAAATATTCACTAAATTTTTCTATATTACCATCCATGAAAATTGAAATCTAGACATGAATTACATCTCTTTGTGGACGTGGTAGTCCACACATACGCAAGAGAGACGTTATCATTATCCAAGGGAGTGGAAGGTAATAATTTAGATATGATATTATAATTATAGAAGAATTATTACAATAAAAATAAAATATATAATCATTAAACCCATAAAAATAACCATCCAGGAATGTTTTTTATAGAAAATGAATTGTATCTCAATGTGGAGAACGTAATCATTATGTTTAGATGAGCGATACATACACTTATTATTCGATGATAAGGATAGTGTAATATGTTAGTTTCATAATAAAATTAAAATCTATATATATTTATAATAAATAATTTAATATTGTATTATTAATAACATATATTTATAGAATATTTAATAAGAAAAAAAATGAAATAAGGCAAGTAAGATGTTTCCCTCTCTTCTGGTTGGCCCCCTTTACATCATTTCTTAAGGACACTTGGAATAGTCTTTTAAGATGACAAGCACCATAAATGTACAGAAAGTTATATTGAAAAAACTATTTTCATTTTTTTGTATAAAATATAACAATAAATTTATAATAAACAAAAGAAAATTTTGGGTTTCTATTTATAATATATGGAGAGGATAGACATAGAATTTATTAAATGATTAAAATATAATAAATCCATTATAAAGAAAATATGATTTTAAATGTATATGTATTATAATGTTGGGTATTATTAAGTAAAATTATTCTAATAAAATAGGATTTAAACATGGTTTAATTTTTATTTTCACCCTTAAATCTTGGTTTACCTCCCCCCGCCCTAAGTAATAATATTTTAACCTGAACAATGGTCCAAAAAGTTTACTGTTTTTTCTATTTATTATCACCATAAAATGGATGTCACCTTATTTAAAATTTTGGAAATGAAAATTAGAAAACATTATTCCATTTAATTATATTGAATCTCTAAATTTTGTATAAATTACATTTATTAAAAACATGAAAAACATAATGAAATAGGATTTTCGAGAAAAAAAATCTTCAATTTAAAATGTTTTTATAACAAAAAAATAAAAATTAATTTCAAGGGAAATAATTTTATTATTATTAATACCAATAAAATAAATTTACTTTTAAATTTTTTTTATAAAAATGGAAAAATTTTAATACTTTAAAAAATCCTTTTTTTATAAAAATCATTATTTTCACAATTTATCAAAAAGTTCATCTTTTCAAGAAATTTAAAAAAAATATCTAAGATAAATTTTACACGTTGATTACAAAAATAAATTTAATATTTTCAAATAAATTTTATTCATCTTTTAAAAATTAATTATTATGTTTTTTTCCAAAAAATTAATAAAAAACAATTTTATGCAAAATGGTTTTTTTTAAATCATTTAATTGTGTTTAAAAATGGAGTACCTGTTTATCAATAGATATTCTTTATCAAGAAAATTTATACGTATTTATAAAATGTTGTTATTACTATTCATAACACTAATTTAATGATTTAGTTTTAATGATATACTATATTATGGTTCATTTATGCTCGGGCCTATATGTATCATAAGAAATCTAAAAATTAAATTTTTTTTAAGAGAAATATATCATATATTCTTTGGGTGATACATTATACCCACATTAAAATGAATTTATAAACAAAAACATCATTACTCCGATTATGATAATATGGATATCTATGTTTCAACACATCCTTAGGTTCCCAAGTTCCTTCATTGAATTTATAATTCCTCTAGAGAGTTTCAACTAGGTGATTAGTCTTTTTCCATAGAACATTATCTCTACAATTGAATATTTATACCAGGTTTTTTTCATAGAAAAAATTATAATCTAGGGCTATGACCTCTTATTTTAGTGTAGCTGAAGTATTAGGTATATAAATTCACATGAGAGATACATGGATCCTCATGAACCTGAGAGTGGTTCCGTGAATGTTCCATGTGATGAGGAATTGTCCCTATTCAATTAAGAACATCTAAGATTCCAATATATATACGTATAATATTTCATTTCGTTTAAATCCTCATAACCATATTCTGAGATGTTTATAGAAACACATTCCCCACAACATTTAATTTCAAATATCTTTGATCATTAACAGTATATCATTACATTGACTCTAAGACACTATGATATGCTGAAAAATGGATCTTACATTCTATACCATTTCCTCATTTATAAAAATTCCAAATATATTTTTTTCTCTAACTTTATCCCAGTTCATTGTATTTCTTTACATATTTCTATAGTGGGATTTATATGGATGAATTTTAATTCTTGAGTAAGATATATTTTTTTAAGAGAACTCAACTAGAGGAAAATGTTCATATCAAACACCTTCGAAGTCTCTAGAAATATATCGTAGCATATGATCTAGGATATGAATTTTTCTCTTATAATAAACATCATAATAAGGATGATAAGAATTTATAGAACATAACAATGAATCTATTTCTTTCTGATTACTTTTCCATAAAATTGAAGTAATACTTGGATCCCGATAAGATACAATAGAATGTGGTAGTCTATGAATCCTTACCAATTCCATGATGTATATTCTATAATTATGATCCAGATAGAAATACTATCTATTATAAATGATGTCTTATTTCTTTTTTTAAGGTGATATTCTATAATCCAAATAATTTAAAGGAATTGTTTTGTTTTGGGTATTCTTATGACAATATCCATGTCAATAATTTCCCAATTCCATTCTAGAATGGGTAATTAAAGTAACATCCCCAAAGACCATTATCTATTAGACATAACATCCTAAAAAAAGGCACTAAGAAACATACTCTACAATATCAATCTACAGGTTTTCCAATCAGAAATACACATTTATATATCTTTACATCTTTTTACATCCAATATGAATAAATAAGGATGAACAATTAGATTCATCAAACATCTACTTTTTAAAATATGTTACAGAGTGGACATATACATTGTCTCTAAAAATTATTTTTACTCCATTATAATTACTGAACTCAGGAACATTTATCACCTTTCTTTTCAACATTAACTTGTCTTTTGTTCCTTTTTAATCATGACATGGATATATCATTGAATAATTGTTTGATAAAGAAAATGTTTCTCCCATTTTTTATTGATTTCATGATCCAACCATAAGAAATCCTAAAATAGTAAGTATTTGGGATCATCAATATAGATAATCTAGAAAGATCATTTTTTCATAGAGTATCTTTCACATTGTTTTCGTTCCTAGTGTGGTAATGTATTAATTATTTAAATTATTTAACTAGTTTTAACCATCTTATATGGAACATATTATAATAACTTTTCCTTAAAAGTTATATATTTTAGTGTGTATGAAATTTAATTCACATTTGAGGGTCCTTCTAGTTTAGAGTTTCAGATAATTATGATAAAAAACTCTTACATAGTAAACCCATACCTTACTGGTGGAAAGTTACACTCGATATACACTTTTTCTACCAAAGGAAACACTTTTAAAATAATGTGTGAAATATTTTCCTGACACATCTTCAATATGTTAGTCAAGGAATCTAATTTTTCCATAAAAATCATATGTATTGTGAAAGATATTTTAAAAATTTGTATAAGAACAAAATCTTAGTAAGGGAGATAAAAAAGTATATCTTTAGTCATATAAAAAGATGAAAACAAATTTAAAAAATTTTCTTAAATAATTATTATAAACCATAAAAAAATATGGTATGTAACATAAGATATCATTAACCTATCACTCTTAAAATCACCCTTAAAATGGAATAACCATACGGTCTACTTACACTGCTATAATACACCATGTATTTTAAAGTTATAATGGGGATCACCATTCATAAAATCTATATCGGGATCACCCATATTTCATGAGATATAATGGGGATCAACCCTTTGTATAAGCACTATCAGGCTCGCTTGTCTTTCATGGGATATAATGGGGTCCAACCCTTCGTATATTCTATATTTGTCTAACTCGTGATCTATAATTGGGCTCAACCATTTTTTTAATCTATATAGGGACCATCCATTAAATTTCCATGTACCAACACATATATGATGGCAATTTTCAACATGTCACTCATAAAAATTCATTTTCATTCATAAGATAAATAATAAATCTTTAAAAACCAATTTAAAACATTTATAAAAGAAATTATTTATTCAATGTGTCCCATACCAATTTGAATTTTTTTAAATAATATTAAATAATTAACAATTTAAAAAATTTATTTTCATATAAATAAACAAAAAAAACCATTTCGAAAAAATAGACATGAGTGAGAAATATTTTGAAGAAAAAATCATTAAAACACTTAAAAGAATGTTTTAGTTAAAGAGTCCCATACCATTTCGAACATTTAATTATAATCCACATGAAAGTAAAATTATTATAGATAAAATTTGGATATGTAATGTCAATGTGGATGTACACTTTGTAAAATAATAAGGTTTGTTCCTTAAGAAATGTCTCAACGAAAGGAGACTAAGACGAAATCCCTTACCTTATGTCTAACTCGTCATGTACAATATTTATAATCAAAAAAATAAAATTAGGTTAATTATTTACACTATTAATATCATTTATAATTTTTATTTTTTATTTTATATGACTTTTATTATGCTATAATATTAAATTATTTATTTATGTTCACATCGGGCATTTTGTCATTATTCGGTACTCGAGTTGAAAATGAAAGTGGAAGGATTTCAATAGACCATGAAATCATTATTAAATCAGTTAAAGAATAATATTAATGACATAACAATATATTTTCTATATCAATTATACCTTTAAATCCATTCATTAAATATGGATATGAAAAATGATCAACGGTACAATCATGGGGACAGTATGTCGTACGTACGAATGAGTAACTTCTTAATTTTTCATTGACCATTATGGAAAAAAGATAATTATTATTTTTCTTTCCAATATGATAAAAACATAATTAAAATAATATTAATTAATTAATAATACTTATATATATTATAAAAGTGGTTTAGTGAATAAAAACAAATCACATTGCTTTGTAGATGTAAAAGTTCACACATACGCACGAATGATATTATTTTTATGTGCATGGAAATTAATAATGTACTGGATACATTATTCTATTATAATGATTAATATTTCATTAATATCACATATTAACACTAATTCCATCAATATAACTGCTCATTAAGGTGGTGATGAAAAATGAACTATATCGGTTCGTAAGGTCGTGGTCCACCATACACATGAGGGAAAAGTTTATTTCCAATTTTATGAAATTGGAGATAGATTATGGTGATGATATGAACATAATAAAGTATATGTATATTGAAGATAATATATTTTTTATCTCATCATGTTTGAAGGAGATTTGATGGATGTGGAAGAAGAAATAAAATAGAAACACCTAACTAAAAACGATATATCTTTCTCATGTTATCTCCTTTGAAGAAAATTTTAACACCTATAAAGATGGATTTATTCCTAAAAAGGGTTCAAGACAGTGGGGATGGATTCAATGAACTCTTTTTTTAGATATTGGCTGAACCAAAATGTTTTGGAAGTGTCGGTAGTTGAGAGGAATGGGTGCCTTTTTATAGGAGAGTGGAGGGGCACCCTTGGAATTATTAAAAGTATTAAATTAATATAAATTAATTATCTATTAAAAATGGTATAAAAATTATTTAATTATAATATTGGATGATTTTGGGTCTAATAAAAAGCATAAAATTATAATTATAATGGTTTTTAATATTTTTAAATCCTCATATTTTTGTTTACACCACTTTTAACTCTTACCGATTTATCTCTTAATTTACACATTGAGGGATACAATAATTACTAAATCATGACAAACAACCAATGAATGGGTCATTAATGACATTTTTATACTTATCTAAAAAAAATTTCTGAATCATATATTTTATAAAAAATTATATCATTTAATCAAATATTTTATATTTTAAAATATGAATTATGTCATTTTTTACACTACACATACTTGCCTTTTTAAAAAAATTAAATTGATTACTTCAAATAAACTACCATATCTCAATACAAATATGTAATATAAATCCATAAAATTAGTGTATGGAATCAAATATATAAAATTATATATATATTGATCATATTAATATCATTTATTTGATTAATTCATTGAATAATATATTACTAAATAATATTTATGTCACAATTAAGTTTAATTTTCTAATTCCTTAAAAATTATAAATAAATTACCATAATTTAGGTAATATTTTAATATTTATAAAGAGAATTTATAGTCAAATACATCCCCTTTATATCTCTATATTAAAATACCTTACCTTTTTTAAACAAAAGTGTAACAAACATGACTATTCATTGAATATATTATTATAAATGCATTAAAGTCATACATGTGCCTCCATGTGGCCCTTACAAGGACCAAAAAATTATAATGGTACATATAAACTTATAAAATTAAATTATTACAATTTTTATCATAGGTTTATATTTATATTTTTATTTTTAACTTTAATTACCCGATTTACCATTCACTAGGATAATAACATTTATTAATAAAATTACTATTCATAATCTCTAAAAAATAAAAGGGATCTATTTAAATAATTTTTTATATATGATTCTAAATATGGAATTGATTTTCCAAAATTCAAAAAATATAATTGCGATAAATTAATTAAAAATTAATCATATTTACGGAATAAGAAAACGAGTTTTTTAAAGTAAAATGTTCACAAGTTCACATAGTTTTTATATCCACTTTCATTTTGAAATTGGATCCAATGACCAAAATTTGATTAAATGATAAAAACATAATTTAAATATATAATAAATCCAATTAATAGGAAAAATTTACCAATAAAAATAACTTATATGAAAAATAAATTTCGAATTAAAATACATTATTATTCATTATTCATTAAACAATGAATATTTTGGGATAAAAATATACAAAGTAATATTTTATGCCCCAATTCAAAATAAGAGGTTTATTTTATCTAATATAATTTATAATACATTCAAAAACAATATTTTAAATTGGTTCTCCATCAAAATGCAGTAAAAATTTATTTTTTAATAAAAAATACTTCTTTTGTCTGAAAATATGAATTTTTTCTTATATCATGTCTATAAAAAAATAATATGAATTTTAAATATTACATTGAATATATTAACTATGTATTTCATTAATAAAATCCATCAAGAGGGATTTTATTTTTTTATAAAATCACTTATTTTCATTTAAAAGGAATTTTAGAAAAACATTTCATTTTATTTAAAAAGGGTTTTATTTTCATTTATAAATAATTGTTCACAAAAATAATTAAACATATACATGTGTAAACAATTTTTTCATAATTGAATTAATATTATTTTTTACATCCATTTTAACACCTAGGTTATAAGGTCACATAATAATATTTAGTTGTTCCAGTACGTTATATATGGAGTATTATGTACACTATTGAAAATAGTGTCTCATTTTAAAAAACTCAAGATGTTACATTATGTCCCCTTTTGGAAACTTTATCATTGAAATTTGAATTTGGGGTCTATAAATATGGTATTGAATTTCAATAAACCTTTATTGTAAACCCATATTATAAAATCATTAATAAAACTGCCACTTTAAATAAATGAAATGATAGTACAAATGTCACCTGAGAAAATGTTTTTATATTAATATCAATTTCATACATGGTCAGGAGAAACATAAAAATAAAAAACCATAGATTTTTTATTTGTTCAGAGGTCATTGATTTCATATTAGGACAAGGAAATAGAAAATATTTTTATATTAATATCAATTTTATACATTTGAGGAGTTTTTTTAAAATTTAGAATAGGAAAAAAATTAAATATACTTACTTGAAAATTAGAGCTTTCATCCTTTAATCATATTCCACCATAAACTCATCTTTTATCCAAACGATGAGTATTCAGGATGAATCTACTTATTAACACACAAAATATTAAATATATATTTATTATATCTTGTAGCATTATCCAAAAACAATATGGTTACAGTAATATAATTATACAAAAATAATAAACAATTTGATGATAAAAATATAATTTTAATCTCTAAAATTTAACTTCAATATGAAATGTTCAACTTAGACCATTCTAAAAATAACAATCAATAAAATTTCTAAAAAACTTTATAACCAAGATTAAGTCCCAATTATGAGAAGGATGTAATTATATAACCTTACCAGATATTTTTGAAAATTTATCACCAAATAACATAATTCACTCTTAATGTCTCATACCAAAAAGTAATTTTCAAATCACATATTCTCCATGATAGGTAAATAATATCTATAAATAACATAATTCACATAAGTCCACTATAAAAAATTTTATTATTCCAAAATAAAATTCAACCTTTACTCCTCAAATGAAATTTTATATTATTCTATTTATATTAATCAGATAATTTCACCATAATAGTGAACATATTCCAAAATAACATTTATCACTTAACCAACAAATCATTTTCCAATAATAGTGATATCAATTTGATAAAAAATAAGTTCCTAAAATAAAATTATTATTATTTCATGAACTCATTTAAAAAAATAAAATAAAAAGTACTAATAACTGTAGACTTCATGTAGACTAGTGTTTAGTTATAAATATCTGTTGCACTTTGGTTTTTGGTTTGATACACATATCCTTGTTCGATGCCATGAGTAGTCACATGTACTATTTGTTCTCTTCTTCCAAAAACTATATAATTTTATAAATTCCAAAAAATGAAATAAAATCCTCAAAACTAACCATAATATATTTTAACTTCAAATGTTATCTCATAACATTGCTTTTGCATTCCAATAAGTAATAACCCATAATTACCTCAAAAAAATATCCCCAAAAAAATTGTTAATCGCTTTAAAAATTTGGAACCTAAATCTTCAAAAGGGATTTATAAGACATTGAAATTATAATCAAACTGAAAATCGTAAACTCATATGATATCTCTATCTATTATGAATAAATCCAAATATATAATGTTTTCTATGACATCCTCTGATACCTATTATAAGTACACATCCTTAAACGATACATACTCTAGTATTTTTAAACTAGAATTCACATTAGAGGATATTTTTAGTTCAGGGTATTAGAGAATTAGGACAAAAAAAATTAAATAGTAAACCCTTCTTTTACAATTCGAATGTTATATTAGTTATCCACTCTTCCCACCATAGAAAGTCCTTTTAAAATAAAACATTATTTCTTTTCATGAAAAATCTTCAGTACTTTTATCAATGAATATTCTTTATCCTTAATTGTCTTAAGGCCTATGAAATAAATTAAGTCATGGGATGAGACCAAAATCTCAGTAAGGGAAATAAATAAATAAATTCATTAGGGTTGTGGAAAACATTAAAATTCCCTAAAAACTTACATTAAAAACTAATTAGAAAGAATATAAAATCCAATAGGTTCCTTGGGAAAGCATTAACATATCACACTTACAATCACCCTTACAAATAGAATAACCATACAGTCAACTTCCACCTTTGGAATACCCAATGCATTGGGTAGATATAATGTGTTCCACACGTCATATAAGCCATATCGGGCTCACCCATCTTTCTTGAGCTATAATCGGGCTCAACTCTCTATATAACTTATATCGGGCTCACCTATCTTTAATGAGATGTAATGGGGCCCACCCTTTGTAAAAGCTATATGAGGATCACTAGTGAGATATAATGGGTCTCAATCCGTTGTGTAAGATATATCAGGATCAACCATTAAATACATATGTACCAACACATATAAGCATGAAATTTTAAACATGGCACTCATATAACTTAATTTTCATTAATAAGATTATATATCCATTTTGAAAACCCAATTTTTAACATTTATAAAATATATTTTTGAAAAAAAGTGTCCCATAGGAATTTAAAACATTTAATTGAATATTTCAGAATTTTCATTTTAATAAATTTATGTTCATGTAAATAAATCCATAAAATAATTTCAAAAACATGGAATGAGTGAGAAATATTTTGAAGAATAAATCTGTAAAACACATAAAATAGTGTTTTAATAAAATTTCCTCAATCCAATTAAACATTTAAATTATAATCCACATGAAATTATTATGGTTATAGATAAAATATGAACAGGGAAACTCAAAGTGTTTGTACACTTTATAAATGAATAATGGTTTATAAGATCAATAAATGTATTTATTAAAGGATATTGAGATGAAATACCATCCCATAAGTACGAATGATCATGTACAATCTCTATATTCCTGAATAATAAACAACCGATAATTATTTAATTCCATAAGAGACATTATACATTTTATTATTCTTTTTATATTACTATTATTTTTTTCTAATAATTACTTAATTATTTATGTTCACATTGGGCATTTTGTCGATATTCGTTACTAGAGTCAGAAAATGAACATGGTAGGGTGCCAATAGTCGATGAGTCCATAAGACTATAATCTACCAAATAATATTCATAACATAATAATTTTGTTTTTAATTAAATTATACCTTTAATTGCACTCATTAAATGTGGATTTTAAAAATGTTCAATGTTACAATCATATAGATGGTAAGTCGTACGTACGCATCAGTAACATCTTCGTTTTTCATTGATCATTATAGAAAGAAGGTAAGTACAATTTTATCATTACAAAATAATAATAACATTATTGATATCATTTTAATAATATAAATATACATCTATGTATATATCAAACAAGTGGTGTAGTGAATAAAAACGAATCACATCACATCGTGGAGGTGATAGTTCACACGTATGCAAAAATGAGGTTAATTTTATGTGCATGGAAACTAAGAACATAATTACTATATTATTATATTATAATGATTACTATATAATTATTTTCAAATATGAAAATTAATTCCATCAGTATGACTAGACTTTAAATATGGTCATTAAATACAAAATATATCGGTTCATGAGGCGATAGTCCGATGTATACACGAAACAAAATTTCATTTCTCATTTTATGATATTGGAGATGGATTCGGGTAATTATATTAAAACAATAACATCTTAGTATATTGAGGATATTAGAGTTGTTATATCATCCTGTTTGGAGGATATTTTATGTAAGTCTAAGAAGAAATAAATAGAAACACTTAAATAAAGAATATCCCTCATTTTGGTTCATCACCTTTAAAGAACACCTTAACACCTCTAAAAAAGTGTTTTTACTAAAATAAAACATCAAGAATGTGAGGAGAGATTATAGGAAGGAGTTTAGAAAGATCATGGCCAAACCAAAATGTTTTGGAAGTGTGAGAAATATAGGGGAATGAGTTCCTTTTTATAAGAGATGGAAGGGGCACCCTTGGAATTATGAAAAGTATTAAATTAACATATATTAAATTTTGATTATAAATGGACCTCATCTGATTTATTTCCAAGATATGAGGATTTTAGGAGGAATATACATCATCCAATTAATATTATACAAGTTTTTAATATTTATTAAACCTTAATTATTTTGTAACCACTTTTAAATCTTTCTCATTTGTTAAGTAATTTACACTTTGAGTGTTAAAATAATTACGAAATCATTCCAAACAAAAAATTAATGAATAATTAATAATGTCTTTGAAATATCTCAAAATATTTGAAAAATCATAGATTTTAAAAATATATATATATTTTTTAAAATATTTTATATTTTAAAATATGAATTATATTAATTTTGACATTATTCATTGTTGACTTTTAAAAAAATCATAATAACATGATTGCATTGATAAATCTACATTAACTCAATAATAAAATTTCATATTCATACAAAACATTTGTGTATGGAATTAAATATATAAAATTATATTTATTTTAGTAATATTAATATCTGTAATTTGATTCTTTCTTTTATAAATCTAATGATGCATCATCTTTGTGTAACAATTAAATTAAATTATTTAATTCGTAAAAAGTATGAATAAATTAATAAAATTTAGGTGCTATTTTTATATTTCTAAAGATTATTTATAGTCTAATTGATCCTTTTTATATCTATATATTAAAATACTTTACTTTTTAAAAACAAAAGTGTAATAAAAATTATTATTTATTGAATATAATATTATAAATGCGTCAAAGTAATCCAAGTGGCTGCAAATGGTCCTAAAATAGACCGAACGATACTCATAGTTGGGATACACTAATGGAATTAAATTAGAACATGTGTTAGGGTAGGTTTATATTATTGTAATATTATTTTTACCTTTAATTACATGATTAACCTTTAACTAATGTAATAATCATTATTACTAAAGTTACTATTCATAATGCCCAAAAATAAAGGAGACCTATATACATAATTTGGATCTTTTTCCAAATATGGAATTCATTTTTTCAATTAAAATCCTATAATTTGAAAAAATTAATTAAAAATTAATCCCTTTGGCAGAAGAAGAAAACATGTTTTCAAGTAAAACGTTCAAAAATTCACATATTTCTCATATCAAATTTCAATGTGTCATTGATTCCAATTACCAAAAATATATTAAATGATTAAAACATAATTTTAATTAACTTTGAAACTAATAAAATGGAAAATTTATCTGTATGAATAACTTATATGAAAATCAGTTTTGAATTAAATTACTATATTTTTTCCTTATTCATTAAAAATGAAAATTATCATAAAAATACCAAAAAAAATACAATGTAAAATTTTATACCCCTCTTCCAAATAAGTAATTTATTTTTTAAAATAGAACTTATAATAGATTCACAATTGTATTTAAAATGTGTTTTCCATCAAAAAGTGATAAACTAAATAAAATTTAAAAAAATATTTTATCATAAAAAATGAATTTGTTCTTATACCATGTCTAGAAAACAAATTAGAAGATTTTTGAAAATTATAATGAATATATTTAATATATATTTAATTCTTAAAATCCACTAAAAGTGACTATATTTTTTTATAAACTAACTTATTTTCATTAAATTAATTTTTTTAGAAAAACATTTCCATTTGTTAAAAAGTGTTTTATTTTAATTTATGAATAATTTTCAGAAATTAATTAATTGTATACATTTTTAGAACATATTTTATAAATCAATTTATAATTTTCATTAACTAAATTTTAATAGGAAGGCTATAAGGTAAAAAGATAATAAATAGTTGTTCACTTAAGTTCGATGTGGTACATAGTGTACGCTATCGAACATGGTGTCTCTTTTAAAAAAAACTCATGGTCATAAACATATTTAACTATTTATGAGTGAATATATACTTCAAAAATTTATGATCAGAATATATGTCACTACATTTTTAATAAAGATAACTCACTATATCCTTATTTAAAAACTTACCACATTTGACACCAAATAATGAGTTGGGAAATTTTTCTCATGATCCATTAATTGTTTTGAGGAAAAATATATACCCATATAATTCTACATGAGAATTAATCTCATTACCTAATGTTCGGATTCCCTATAGATCAAAAACCACTCTCTGTTTTAAAGAAATTTAATCACAGATGTGCTGACAAACCTTCCCTTTAGTTCCATGTTATTTTCTTTACATTCATTGGTCCAAAAGAACTTAGATTACATTCACGTTAACTTGATAAAGACATTATACATCCATGAGAAATCCACCATAAATCATTGATTATATCCATACAAAATAAGAAAACTATGCATCTCAATCACAATGGTTGGTATGTGGAAACTTTAAAAAAATTAAATCATTGATTGATCCACAAATTTAACCACTCTTTAGATTATATGACACAATAAAGGAAACTTTTGTACCTTAAAGTCACACTTTCTTAAAATTTTCACATTGTTTATCCATAATTAGGTTCTTTAATAAAATCCTCAAGTGAATTTCATTCTCTTCCCTTACCATTGAATATATAATATTTTCATCGATAAATACAAAAAAACAAATCATGGTATTATCTAAATATGATATTCATTAAATCAATGAAGATGGCCAGGGAATTAGTAATAAAAAATAGAATTAGTATAAATTTATTGTTTCTATACCATTTAAAAATTGTTTATTAGGTTATATACTACTCCTTGGCCCTCAATAGATGATATCAAAAAATAATTAATCTTGGGAATGTATTGATATCCACTTAATTGATCAAACAAATCCATATTATGAGTTATATGATACTTATTATCAATAGTTATATAGTTGTGTTACACAAGGTGATGAACTAGGATGTATTAATCTCTTATTATGATTCTACAAGAGTTTCTTCCTCAATTCGTTGAACACGTTTGTGAAAATTTTATATGGAGTCCTTTAAATTGGTGTAGCAACATGTATGAGTTATATTGGAAACTGAACATCAGGATTCTATTCAATACTAAAAAACGGTTTAGGAAAGAAATCAACAAACTCAAAATAAAAATAATAATATCTCTTTTGTTGTTTTTATCCTAAACCATCTGATATAAAGACTAATTTGAATAGGAATCAAGACCCATATATTTTATGTGATTTCCATCATAAGTTCATACTTATTTTTACTATAATAGAGGATCATAGGTTGGTTAATAATATAAAAAATTACATTACTTACTTAGAAATTGATGTGGTATTTATATAAAAAAACTAATCAATACCTATTATATCATTAAATTCAATAAAATTGTGGATTATAATAATTTCAGGAATTATTTTCCAACAAGATTCATTTTGAGAATAATCCTATACATGATATGAGATCATCATGCCATTATAGGTTTTTACTTATAACTAAACAGCTAATAGTTTAGGTGGTATTTTTATTCCCGTATACAATTTTATTGGCATAAAGAGTGGTTGTATCTAGAATAAAATAAGATATTATCAGTTCTATAATGGATAGTAAGTGTACCTTTCACCATGTTGTCATCTTACCCCTCATTATTAATAGTCTTTGGAATAGATTTCCCAATATCTATAGGATTAAGAAGTTGTTGACATTAATCCTCATCATCAACATTATTTTTTTTGAATTATTTAGAATAATTCCAATAGTCATTATATTAGACACATTGAAGAGTGGGTGGTAAATTCTATTTTGGTTTCTCTCGATCATCAGTTAACTTATTCTTTCTATCAATGTGGAATTTGACTACTTGATGACCTTCCTTTCGTCACTAAAAACATTTACCTATCCCATTAAGAATTTTATTTCCATATTTCCTTTTACACTTTGAGAATTTATTAAATCATATCTTCCTCTATATTTGGTTTTCATAATTTCCTTTTGATTTCATCCTTTTGTTGTTATAAAAAACATGATATTTATGTGTATCTTCAATATCCATATCCACCTTAATATCACATATTATTATTTATTCATAGATAATAAAGAATATGATTGATAGTTTCCTTTGGATTCATGGATTTAGAACATGAAATTATTGATAGACCATAAATTAAGGTTATATGATAATACAATTAAAATACCTCATAATTCAAAAAATATTTCCCCATAGGTACTAATGGATTCTTCAATATTCTATTTTAGATCAAGGAATTATTTTATCCATTATCATACAAAGAATATAAGTATTTTAATTATATATAAAAAATATCCTAAACGCATCCCACTCTATAGAGTAAATTTCTTCCAGTGGCCTGGTGTTCTGAATTAGAATCAACCATTTATCTCTTTCTCTGTCCAAATGATAAACATCTAAAATAAATTTTCTTGTTCCAAAAATTGGAGAATTGAAAATATATTTTCGGTGGTATTGATCTAAAACTCAATGAATAACATATCAATAAACCCATTAAAAGATATTTTATTTTTTCTAAATAATGACTCAATAGAACGATGTCCTCTCTATTGGATGTTTGGAGGCTCTGTGTGATTTATAACATAAGAAATTTTCATATTCATTGAAACAATATATTTCATACTAGTTCCCATTAAATTTGGATTCTTAGGAATATAAGAATTATATTTTAAATAAAATTCAGAATTATCATATTTCCTTCAATCTCAATCCACTGTTTAAAATCCGAAAAAATAGTGTGGGATATAGTAATCTTAGATGGAAACTACATATTCTGAAGTAATGAAATGACACATGCACTATTAGAGAATTTTTATTGATAAATAAATGTATCCTCTATTGTATATCTTTATGAACATTAAACAAATATAAAAAACAAAAGTTCTTGATTCAATAAACAAGAACATTTCATTAGTCAAAAAATAAACACATGAGTGTTTCATACATTACAATATAAAAAATTATAAAATTGTAATAGGAAACATTGGACTCTTACAATATTCTATAATCATATCCCCATATAAAAAACTATATAAAAGAATTATAATTTTAGTAAACAAATTGAAATTTTATAAAAGGAAAAATATTGAACTTTGAGAGTAGTTTTATTAAATAATTTATGAATAAATTGTGACAGATTAATACGAGGAAATATGAAATTTGGGAATAGTAATCTAACCATTGAGGATAGTAACATGATCAATCAAATAGTAATTTGGCCATTAGTCAATATGACCATTGGTATCTATGACCACTGGTAATAATGTTACTTTAGATTCAATGTTCATAAAAATTAATGAAACATGATAATTTATGCAGAAAGAATAAATAATAGCCGCAATCAGTAAATTCATGGATTTTGAATCCCATTTGTTAAAAAAAGGACATAGGTAGAATCAATAGGGTTTAACCATGACCAATCCAAAGAAAATTTTCAACAAGTTAGGTTCGAATTACATCAACAATGGGAGAAGTTTATGGTATTATAGATCACCAATAGTTCAATGTTAGTTGAGCCACCCCATGAAATGACTACCATCAAACACCTTACCATTATAGTGTATTCAAATTTAATAATGGGTTATGTGTCCAGACCTTAGTTTCATAATGATTAATTTACAATAAAAAAATATAATTTTTATTTTTTAAATCCTTTTTTCAATATAATATTGTTTAATCAAATATTCCTTAAAAGAAGTGAAATTTGTGTATCTAATTTTTCGATACAAACAAATTTAGATTTTCAAAAACTATATACACTTTAATTGTAAGATAATTTATTTTATATAAAGTTTATTTTTGTGACATAAAATTCAATAAAATTATTCAGATATAAATGATAAAATAATTTTACAATAGCCTATGAAATTTTTATATGGCTTTAAAATATGGATATGTCTTAAAGAATTTTATATTTCAATAAATAAATATATTTTATTTAAAATATAAAATTATAATAATTTGAATATTTTTTGTAAATAAAATCTATATTTTAAATAAAAAATTTGAAATTATTTTATGTTAAATTTTTTAGATTTTTCTAAAATACATTATTTTGTAGTGAAGTGTAAGAAAAGTGTTTTTATTTTGAATATGTTTTAGGACATTATATATTTTTAATAAAGATAAAATATTTAAATAAAAATAATATCAGATCAAAAATATGTTATTTAATATATATATTATGTGTTTTAATTTATATAAATCAACTTAAAAACATTAAAAAGACTTTCTAATGTCTAATCTATAAATTACATTTTAAAATACAATTTTGGGGATAAATAATGTTTCGATGTCTAAATAAATATTAAAATTTGGATTTATATTCAAATATATAAAAATAATATAAAAAATGAATCAAATTTATAATACCATGAGAAAAAACGACTATCTAAATAGCGATATTTCATTTTCTACAACCTATAATTATAAGACATATATTTGAATATTATTAAACAAGTCCACCTTGTTTACTATAAATACACACCCATACCCCATTCCTCTCTACCCCAAATCCATAAGAAAATAATTTCTAGTAATTTTATCTATTATATAGTCCCTATAAGGTTTTCTTAAGTTCTCAACATTCCATCCTTATGTTTTTGTATCTACCCCTTCATTGTAAGGGAATTTTCTTCTTCATATTTTCCATTAATGAACCCTAATTGATGTTATCCTTATAAATGAATTATTTATTTCATCAAGGACACTTTTAGTTTTCAAATTTTAGAAAAAATATTTTGTAATCATTGGGATAAATTTTTATAAAGTTAAACCCTTTGATATATTGTGGAACACTCAACCCCGAGACTAAATGAACCATAATAGTGTATATTGTTATGATATAGCTACTAAACTAGTTGGTATGAATATTAATAACTAAATTATGATAATTATCTTCTTTACTCGTGAAAAAAATAATTTTTTAAATATTGATTAGGAAAAAAATATTTTTTATTTTAAATAAAAATATTGGTTATCTAAAAAAAATATTGTTTCTAAAATATGGTTTGTCACACATTCAACTCATGATTTAAATTATTTTTTCCCCATTTTATAAAATATTTTTGAAAAAAGTAAAAATATAGAATATACATTATACATTACCTTAGGGAAAAAAATTGTATTTTTCTAAAATGTTTTATTTTTTTGATGAATGGTAAAAATTATTGATTTTTATAAGAAAACTACCTTTTCATTTAAATTATTTATATGGATAAGATATATTTAAATTTTTTTTAAACATATGATTAGTAAAATTATATATCAATTAATCCAATTTTATTCATTTTAATCATTTTTGGTATTTAATTTTTAAATAAAAACATTGTAATCTTATGAACATTTTCTCTCTGAAAACCATCTTTCTCGTCGCATATATGGGATTATTTTTGAATTAAAAGTTATCACTTATTGGAATTCAATTTGGAATTCGGGATTACATATTTTTAATAATAGATAATTATAATTTATAATATGGTAAAATTAATTTTTTAACTAAATTAATAAAAAAAGTGAAAAATAATTACCATGATTAAGGTAAAATTAGTTTTACCAATGTATAATCTTAAAAAGACATTTAAAACAAAATAAAACAAGTATATTGTCATGACCCATCCCCCGAGACCCGTATAGTGACTACCACAAACCCACCTTCCATAGGCCAGGGGCTGGCGACTAGCACCAAAGGCGTAATTCCCTAAAACTGAGAAGGCATTGCCTTTATAAATCGTAAACACACACAACCAGAGTATAAGCGGAAGAAAACACTAATTAAAATCAGTATGAAAAGTTTACTAAATGTATAGGGGCGGAAATAAAAGACCAACAATAAATTATAAGGAAAGGAGAAACAAGTACAACTAAAAAGGCAAACAGCTGGAAGGTTTCTAGAACCTCCTGGATCGTCCACCACGGATCCTACCAGAATGGTAGGTACAGATAGCCTCCTCAGTGCTCTAAGTCTGTACGTCTCCTCTAGGTACCGACTCGTCATGAGGTCTACCTCGGGGTACCAACTTGTCCTCATATACTCTACCTTGGTAAGCGTTGTCCATTGTCTGCATCCAACACAATGAGGTGCGGGCATAGCCCGTGCAGGGGTGAGTATATCGATACTCAATATGGACCATGAGACCCTAAAGTTCTCACAAAATCCAACAAGGATAAACCAGAAAGGATAATTTCAATGGATTTCTATTACTTAGTTATATGCCCATACATATTCCTAAGTTATCTAGTATCCCATTTCAATCATTAGAAAAGACACAAAGGTTGTTGACTCAGCTCAACCCAGGATTTTCATTATCGAAACCACAGCTACTGGAGAACTCCTTCTCTGTCGAGTACAGTGGACCTATCGTGACATCGGGGCACTTTTCACTAACCATAGACTAATGAGGTACTCCTCCTGTCGAGTATCACAGGTCTACATCCAATTACCAGGCGCTCCATCTATTGTGGGTCTGCCGCCAAATACTGGGCACTCCCCATAATAGCCTAAAGATGTACTATTCCTGTTGAGTACCGCAGGTCTTCTACCAACTACCAGGAGCTCCATCCTCCATGGGTTTGCCACCAAATACTGGGCGCTCCCCACTAAGCTAGTCAAATCACTCCGAGTCGAATTGGTCAAGCAGTCATCAGGTATATCACCTACTAATCTCCGCACTCTATCTTCTCATCTCTAGGAAGATCCATTACATGAGCTTCTAGTCTATACTCCATGCGTTACTAAGTCTCACATGGGAGTATCTCAATGAACTGCCATGTCATAGGGGTCTCAATGCAATAGATGTCGTGTCAATTGGATGCCCGGTTTGTGATTTATTAGAATTTTAGTCTCAGGGGGTCTGGTTGGTTTTGTGTACAAACCAACCTGGCCATATCTCAACTATACCCTAAAATCCCGTGGGTATTCTAAAATGGAGGTCTTCATTCCAAGAACATCGGTGCCACTGACGGTTTGTCAAAGGATGCTCGTATCCCATGATATGGGCGAAAAGATGTAAACGGGTCTGACAGGTTCAGGTCCGGTCTGACCCAGTTGGACCGACCCGACCTAGTCTGTAAATCTGACCCGGTCCGAAAGGGTGGACATGCCTGAAGGGGCATCCCAAACTGAAGGAACGGTCCAGCCCGTGGGGGTGGCCCAGCCCGGCAGGCGGCATGGCCTAGCCAGCTGGTGTGGGAGAGGGTTGTCATGCCCCATTTTGTCCGAAATGGCCGACGTGAGGCGTCGACCCCTAGTAACCGCGAGACCCGAAGGGTCCTACCTATAACATTCACTGGCGACCAGCTCAAACGGCTGCCCTCTCCTATCCGTTGGGGCCTATGGTCGCGGTCCTACACAACCGGTGCGGAACAAAGGCGCCACGCCCCTCTATAATGGCCCCACCAGGTCGTAGCTCGGTTCCTTGTGTGGCACAGCGGTGTCGCGCCCATGTGGTTACTTGGTGGCCTTCCGCCACCGGCTTCTTCGTGATAGGCTCATTGTTTGTCACTGCGTGTACTACCTCCGTCGTCAACAAACAAGAACAAACAAACGGGGAGGTTTGTTCTATTTTTGTGTGGTCTGAACCCTCCTAATTACGGTGACATCATTTGGTTCTCATACCAGAAATTTTTATGATGAAGAATGAGTACAAAAAAAATCAAACCCCCTACCTCGTTGTCGCTCGTTGACAAACTCGTGGGAAGCGAACGCCATTCCATTAACATCGAGTAGAAGATGAAGAAGTTGAGAAGAAATGATTCAGGGAAGACAAGTCGAGATGACGTCGTCGACATTTTTCGTGTGCAGCGGTGTTTCCTCTACTTTCTCCGATTGAAGACGGAGAAGAAGGTGCTCGTCGTTCTTCCGTGGAAGGAAAGTTCTTCATGTTCTTCATTGAGAGGATGATGTTCTCTCTCATGTCTCACCCAAAATAATTGCCAACCAAAATTAATAATACCTTTTTCTATTATTTAATCGTTGGATTGAATTCAAACGAATTCAAAAGGAGATAATTAATCATTTGTAAGGGTCTAATTAATTAATTGCGAGAGAGTTGGTAAATTAATGTAATGGGGAAATGTGGAGAGTTTAACCCACAGAAATGGGGGGTTAGAGGTGTTCCAAATTTAATGGGGAGTTAAAAGGGTTAAGAAACTCGTGTGGGCCCCACTAAAGAAATTCCTCCCAAGGGAGGTTATGTGTGGGTGGCCCCCACCACTAACCTCCACTTGGAGGTTTTATCCACCCTAAAATAAAAATAAGTTATGTCTTATTTTTATTTAATTTTATTTAAAACCCCCAAAAACTATCTTCCACTCTTGTTAAAACACAACTGCGGTGAAGGTCTCACAAAGAAATCACCAGTGCTATGAGTTCAATGGTTCCCTAGGATTTCAGGTCCGAGCACTGGCTCAAAATATATAAAATTCCTCTCGTCCATTAATTGAACGTACATGATCAAAACTTTTGAAATTGATTCTGGGCACACCAGGCCTCGAAATTAAGTGCCATAAAAAACTGCAGACTCGTAAAATTCCCATGTATTTTTTTAAAAAAATTCCACAGGAATTCCGGGTCTTTAAATTCTCCCCACCTCAGGGCTTTACGTCCCCGTAAGCTACAACTCAAACTAAGGGAACAAAAGGGGGTGCTGAGAACACTTCTGAGCCTCCTGCTCCCATGTTCTCTCCTATAGGTTTCTGTGCTACCAACGAACGTGCACTAGAGGTACCGACCATCCACGTAGGACCCACTCCTTTCTATCCTTAGTCTCTACCTGAACCTTTATGAAATTATCCATGTCATCGATGTCCAACTCACCGTAGTCGATGATGTGGGATGGGTCGTTCACGTATCTCCTTAGCTGAGATACGTAGAAGACGTCGTGCACCTGATGCAACTGAGGTAGAAGAGACAAGCGGTAAGCAACCTCACCTACTCTTCTAAGGACATGGAAATGTCTGATGAACCTCAATGATAGCTTGCTTCCTCGGCTAAATCTCCACAAACCTCATCAATGTGAGACACGTAGAAAGACGTGGTCTTCATCTTAGAACTCCATAGGTCTCCATATCCTATCAGCATACGACTTATGTCTGCTATGTGCAGTCTTCATCCACTTCTGGATGTTCTACACCTTCTTTGTGGTAGCCCATACCATCTCTGGTCCCACTAGTGCTGACCCCCCTAGGTCTGTCCAGCATAGTGGCGATCTGCAGGGTCGACCATACAAGGTGTCAAAAGGTGCCATACTAATGGTGGTTTGATAATTTTTTTGTAGGAAAACTCCAAAAAAGGTAAGTGGTCCTCCAAACTATGAACGAAGTCAAGGACACATGCATGAAGAATGTCCTTGAGGTTCTAGATGGTCCTCTCGGTCTGACCATCCATCTGAGGATGGAAGGCGGTTCTCAAGAGAAGTTGTTTCCTAAAAGCTTCTTGAAACACCTTCTTTAGCTAGGAAGTAAATCATGTGTAACAGTCAGAGACAATAGAAGAAGGTACTCCATGAAACCGCACAATCTCCTGTACATAGAGGCATCTCAAGCTCTCTACTGAACCTTGCTCGCTGATCGGTAGGAAGTGGGCCGACTTGGTGAGTCAGTTGATGATCACCCAAATCGAGTCGTGACCTCTTGATGTATGTGGAAGACCCATCAAAATTTCATGAATATCACATCCCACTTCCACTCTGGTACCTCTAAGAGCTGAACCAAGCCTGTGGGTACCCGGTGCTCCACCTTTACTTGCGGATAAGTGAGGTATCGTGAGACAAACTCCGCAAACTCCTTCTTCATACCTAGCCACCAATTCTACTATCTAAGGTCCTGGTACATCTTCGCCTCACCTAGATGTTCTGCTAGAGGGGAAGTGTCGAACTCCCTCAACACTTCCTCCTGAAGTGCAACTAGTACCATGGTACATCCTCTGAAGATGATGATGTACTCCCCACCTTCAGAAAATCCATCAGGTGCCTGCCCTATGGATATCTTAGCACACCGCATCTCATAGTAAGCATCTCCACACTACGCCTCCCTGACTCACTGAAGAAGTGGAGGTGTGACTGTAAGAGACTAAAGATAGGATGCTCCATCCCAATCCACAAAGTTTATCTATAAGAAAGCCAGCTGCTCTGTCGCTTCTCCTAGAAGATGAATACTAGATCTCCTACTGAGATCATCCATAACAACCTTCCCCTTCCTATGAGTATATACTATCTCGAAGTCGTAGTCCTGTATGAACTCAAGACAAAACTGATGTCTCGGGTTCATGTCCTACTGATAGAAGATATACCCGAGACTCTTGTGATCAGAGTACACGGTAAAACGTTCGCCCATCAGATAGTGTTGCCACATCTTCAAGGCGAAGACCACTACGGCTAACTCCAGGTCATGGGTAGTGTAGTTATTCTCATGTTGTCTCAAATTCCAAGAACTATAAGTGATCACTGCTCACTCCTGCTTTAGGACACACCCATGCCTGGTCCCTAACGTGTCATAGTAAACTACGTACCCTACACCCTCCTCTGGAAGGCTCAAGATCGAAGAACTAGTCAGCCACTACCTCAGCTCATGAATGGTCTGCTAGAATCTCTCTGACCACACAAAGGGTTTACCCTTCTTCGTCAAAGATGATAGCGGTGTTGAAACTCTGGAGAAATCTGGAACGAATCTACGGTAGTAGCCAGCGAATCCCAAGAAACTCTGAACCTCTGTCAGACTCCTGCGTGGCTCCCAAGTAAGCACTGCCTCAATCATCACTGAATCCACTGCGACTCCATCCTTTGAGATGATGTGTCCCAAGAAGTGAACCTTTCAAATCCAAAACTACCACTTATAGAGCTTACTATAAAGCTGGTGCTCTTAGAGTGTGTCCAGTACTACCCACAAATGGTAGGCATGCTCCTCCTCAGTAGTCGAGTAGATTAGTATGTCGTCGATGAAAACTACAACAAACAGATCGAGGTATGGCCTCAAGATCTTGTTCATGTGACCCATGAACACTGTTGGAGCTTTTGTTACGCTAAATGGTATAACCAATAACTCATAGTGGCCATAACAACACCTGAAGGACAAATTCTGCACATCCTCATCTCGAACTCGGAGCTGGTGATAGACTGATTTGAGGTCTAACATCGAGAAGCATTGTGCTCCCTTGAGCTAATCAAAGAGGTCATAAATCCTTGGGAGTGTGTTCTTTTTCTTCATGGTAACCTGGTTTAGGCCATGGTAGTCAACATAGAGCCCCAAGCTCTCGTCTTCCTTCTTAGGGAATAGAATCGGGGCTGCCCAGGGAGAAACACTGGTCCAGATGAATCACTTTCCCTACAAGTCATCTATCTGTACCCACAGCTCACGAAGCCCAGCAGGAGCCATCCGATATGCTGGGGTAGATATTGGTACCATCCCAGGGTACAGGTCAATGTATAAATCCACCTCTCTACGTGGAGGTAGTCCTCGAACAACATCAGGGAAGACATCTGCGTACTGGTCCACCACTATAGGATAACTCGGACTCTCCACATCAACTTCTCTGAGGGTAAGGCAAGCCAACTAGTGAGTGATCAGATTCACCCTCCTCTGAGTAAGTCCATCCTTCACATCAAAGGTTTCCTTCTCACTGGTGAAGGTGAATCTGGTCCCATCTGTGCAGACACACTGCGCTTTGTCCCTAATACAGTCGATCTGAGCATGGACTGTATATAACAAGTCCATACTGAAGATGACGTCGTAAGTCCACGATGACACTACTAGGAGATCCTAGTCGAAGCTATCTCCTCCTAGAGTATGCTGACACTACCAGAACTAGTGCATAATCGTCGAGTCTTCTCTCGTAGAAGTCTCTATCTTTAAGGATCGATCCAACAGCTTCGTCGGAATATTCGAGCTCTGAACGAGGGAAGTGGATATAAATGAGTGACTGGAACCTGTGTCTAGAAGAACTTTAGATAAGTTGGAGTAGACATAGATCGCACCTCAAATCATCTCCAGAGAACCAGGGTCATACACTTCAGCTGCCTGAAGCTGTTCTCTCCCCTGTCCACCCGCTCCCAGTGGTCAGCATGGACCTCCTGGTGGTGGTGGCAGAAGCACCACATATCATCAACCGCTGCCATTTTCTCGACATGATCATATTCCACATCTGCCTCTTCCCTATGGACTACCTTGATCGAACCTTTTCCTCTTTCTGGGAGGTCCCTCAACTGATTTTTGATCATTAGTATGGCGGGTCGAACAGTCACATGCCATGTGACAAAGCCCGCCATAGGAGTAACATTGTCCGCTCCTGGCATGTCTGGCTCTTTCTCCAATATGGGTTCCCCAAAAATCTGATCCTGATTTATGTAGTCGACCACCTATGGGTATAGTCCTCTTAGACCTCTACGTCATCGGTCTATTGCAAGCTGTAGAATACTCTACTGCAAGTCGACTAGTGGTGGGTCTCACTGCTAGAGACTGCTCAGCAAGGAAACTCTCTACTATGAGGGCTCACTCTAACACTCCTTCCTGCGTCGGGATGATGTGGGAGATAACAGAAGCTATGATATCTCCCCTAAGTCCCTGATAAATGGTCTGGGCCCAGAAGAATGAGTCTTGTACCTTATCAGTGGAGTAGCGTGAGAGGTCGTTGAACCTCGCTGAGTACTGAGCTACACTCATGCTGCCCTACTTTAGATGCAGTAGCTCCTGTATCCGCACTCCTCGAAGGGTGGATTTTACAAATTAGGCCAAGAATAGGCTCTCGAAGTCTGCCCAAAGAAGTTATGCCTCATTGAGGACCTAGAGCATCAGGCTCCATCATCTTCCTACTGCTGCCTAAAGGAGGCTGGAAGCAAGGATCACCATGAAGTCTGCTGGTCTCCCTACTAGCCTGAATATTCTCACCACAACCTCCATATAATCTTCAGCCACCTGTGGGTCCATCTCTCCCCTGAACCTGGGTGACCTCTGGCTCAGGAACTCGTGCAGCACGCTCAAGCAACGTGCACTCTCTACTACTGGGGTTGGTCGCATCAGTGGCCCAACGGGGAGTAGTACCGTTGATGCCTTCACTGGTGCCTCAACTGGAAGAGGGAGTTGTACTGAGGCCTCATCGATCGATGAGCTGTCAGTGCGTACAACTCTAGGGGCTCTAGCTGGTCATCCACGGGGAGGAATCCTGAAAGAAACAGATGAGACACGGTCAAAAGGCTATACTAGGTGAGCTGACCAGGTTTGAGCTGACATAAAGAAATCTTTTTAAAACACACACACAATATCTATTTTCATGTACTATATTGGAAATCAGTATTCAGGGTCCTAGTGTATGGATACGTTGGTCACCGCCCCAAAAATGGACTCCCTGAACTGAAAACCACATTCATTACCCTTAACACTATTTCTTCACTGAGAATAAAATATCAGAGTCCTGTGTTATGTGGTAGAATGAACTCTTATGATACCAATTGACATGACCCATCCCCTGGGGCCCATATCATGACTACCCCAAGCCCACATTCCATAGGCCAGGGGCTAGCGACTAGAATCAAAGGCGTAATTCCCTAAAACTGGGAAGGCATTGCCTTTATAAATTGTAAACACACACAACTAGAGTACAAGCGGAAACAAACACTAAGTAAAAGTTGTATAAAAAGTGAACTAAAAGTAAAGGGGAAGGAAATACAAGCCAAACAGTAAAGTACAAATAAAGGATGAACAAGTACAGCTAATAATAAAAACAGTTGGAAGGTGTCTAGCAGCTCCTAGATCGTCCACCACGGATCCTACCTGAAGGGTTGGTACAGATAGCCTTCTCAGTGCTCTACGTCTGTCAGTCTCCTCCAGGTATCGACTCGTCGTGAGGTCCACCTCCAGGTACTGTCCAGTTCTCATAAACTCCTCCTCAGTCAGCGCTATCCGTCGTCTGCATCCAACACAATGAGGTGTGGTCATAGCCCGTGTAGGAGTGAGTATAACGATACTCAGTAGGGACCCCGATACCCCCAAGGTCTCACAAAATCCAATAAGGATAAACCAAATTGGATGATTTAAATGGATATCCATTACTTAGGTATATGCCCGTATATATACCTAAGTAATCTAGTAACCCATTTCAATCATGAGGAAAACACAAAGGTCATTGACTCAGCTCAAACTAGGATTTTCATTATCGAAACCACGGCTGCTGGAGAACACCTCATATGTCGAGTACAGTGGCCATGTCGCGACACCGGGGCACATTTCACTATCCTTAGACTGTAGAGGTACTCCTCTTGTCAAGTACCATGGGTATGCTACCAAATAACAGGCCCTCTGTCTGTTGTGGGACCGCCAGAAAATACCGGGTTCTCTCCCTAATAGCCTATAGAGGTACACCTCCTGTCGAGTACCACGGGTCTGCTGCCAACTACCAGGAACCCTGTCATCCATGGGTATTCCCTCCAATACCGGGCACTCCCCACTAGGCTAGTCGAATCACTCTGAGTCAAACTGGTCAATCAGTCGTCTGGTCTATAAGCTACTAGGTCTCTGCACTTTGTATGCCCATCTCCGGGAGGATCCGTTCCATGAGCTAATGGTCGATACTCCATGTTTTATGAAGTATCACATAGAATTATCTAAAAGGACCATCATATCATAGGGGTATCAACGCAATAGATGGCACGTCAATCTGACACCCGGTCTGTGAGTTATTATCCTTTTAGTCGCGGGGGTCCGGTTTCATTCGTGTATGAACCAGGCTGACCATGTCTTAACTATACCTCAAACACTCATGGGGTATTCTCAAATGGATGGATTCGTTCCATGATCATCATAGCCGATGACGGTTCATCAAACGGACACTCGTAGCACAAGAAATGGTTGAAAAGGTGTAAAAGGGTCTGATGGGTTAGGGTTCGGTCAGACCCAGTTTGACCGACTCGACCCAGTCCGTAAATATGACCCGGCCCGAAGGGGCGACCTACCCTGAAGGTCCGACCCGGCATGTGGGGGAGGTCCGACGGCCCGTGTGGCCTGGCTGGCTGGCGTGGGAGGGGGTTGTCACACCCCCCTTTGTCCGAAACGGCCATCACGAGGCATTAGACCCTGGTAACCGTGTGACCCGAAGGGTCCCGCCTGTAGTGTGCACAGGCGGTCTGCTCATTTGGCCGCCCTCCCCTATCCAGCATGGCCTTTTCCCAGGGTCTTGCACCACTGGAGCGGCGTGACGCCCCCCCCCCCCGCCGCGGCCCAGCCAGTCTGTGGCCTCCTGCAGGTCTCTGTGCGGCACAGCGCCGCACTCCTTGTCCGACCGCCGCGACCTATCTAGGCCGCAACCCTTCCATATGGAGTGGTTTGACGACATCACGCCCCTCTGGCACAGTCACGGCCCTCCTGGCCGCATCTCGGTTCTTTTCGCAGCTCGGTTCTTTGTGCGGAACAGTGGTGCCACGCCCTTGTGGCGACCCGGCGGCCTTGTGCCGCCAGCTTCATTGCGGCCGGCTTGTTTCCGGTCACCACGTGTTCTGCCTTCGTCTTCAATGAAAAAAAACAAAAAAAAGGTAGGTTCTGGCCATGTTCATGCGGTCCGAACCCTCCTCGTTATGGGGATATCATTTGGTTCTCATACTAGAAATTTGTACGATGAAGAACGAGTACAAAATAAATCAAACCCCCTGCCTCGATTGTCGCTCGTTGATGAAGTAACGGGAAGTGGGCATCGATCCATTGACGTCGGATAGAAAAAGAAGAAGTCGAGGAGGAAGGATTCGGGGAAAACGAGTTGAGATGACGTTTTCGGCATTCTTTGTGGGTGGTGGTGTTTCTTCTACTTGCTCCGGTTGAAGGGAGAGAATATGGTTCTCATCATTCTTCGGTGGAAGGAGAGTTCTTCGTCATCCTTATTGAGAGGATGAAGTTCTCTCTCAAGTCTCCCCCAAAATAATTACCATCCAAAAGAAATAATTGCTTTGTCTATTATTTAATCATTGGCTTGAATTCAAAAGAATTCAAAAGGAGATAACTGATTAATTTCAAGGGTTAAATTAATTAATTGTGAGAGCATTGGCACATTAAAGTATAGGGGAAAAACGGAGAGTTTAACCCACATAAATGGGGGGTTAGAGGTGTTCCAAAATTAATGGGGAGTTAGAAGAGTTAAGAAACTTGTGTGGGCCCCACAAAATAAAATCCCCCCCAAGGGAGGTTATGTAAGGGTGGACCCCACCACTAACCTACACTTGGAGATTTTATCAACCATAAAATAAAAATAATTTCAGTCTTATTTTTATTTAATTTTATTTAAAAACCCCAAAAACTATCCTCCACTCTCGTTAAAACGCAACTGTGGTGAAGGTCTCACTAAGCAATCACCGACATTGCGAGTTTAACAGTGCCCTCAGATTTTAGTTCCGAGCACTGGTTCAAAAGATATAAAATCCCAATTGTAAGTTAACTGAACTTACCCAAACAAAACTTCTGAAATTGATTCCAGGAACATCGGGCCTCAGAATCAAGTGTCGTCAAAAACTGTGGACTCTTAAAATTCCCTAGTACTTTAAATAAAATTATACGAGAATTATGTGTATTTACATATATAATTTATTTTATGGGCTTATTTAGACATTATATATTCTATATAGTATAATGGTCCTTTTGGGGGACATTTTTCATTACATAATCATCTTTATGATTTAATATTCTCAAAAAATTACAAGTGTGCCAATTACCTCACTTGTAAAAGTCCACCCACACTTATCCCTTATTCACACATTCTAACCCTATTGTTTTATAAAATACCGACCATAATTAATTCACAAAATACCACATATCCTCCTAGAATATATAGTTTAGAAATAAATTCAAATTTGGAAGTATTTTGGTGCAAACCTAAGGTGGATACCTGGAGAAAAGGTATCATTCTTCAATATTCAATTTCATTTTGTTTCTTCCTCCACATCTTTTAATTATTATTAATAAATTAATATATAATAAAATTAATATATTATATATACTGATATGTTTTGGTGTTATTATAATAACCTACCACCATCCCCACTTCCATGAAATAGGTTATGAAATCCTCATTCATGTGTACGGTGGATTGTCGCCTCACGAACCAATAAAATTAATTTTTCAATTACCACCTCTCATGGTTGGGTATCATGATGTATATAAAGAAGATATATATATATATATGATATTCATGAAATAATTATTCCCCTGAATTCATTATATAATATATTACTTTTTTTACTTTCTATTCCATAGGGGATACAATAACATCCTTTGTTTGTATGGTGGACTACTGCCTCCTGAATTGATGAGATTCAACATTCACTAATGCATTTAATGAAAGGTGATAATAAAAGTTTTACTGTTTAAAAATTCTATAAATTATGTTATTATGATATTAATGAAAATATTATCCTTCTAAAAATATATTTCATTTTTATTCTAAACTTTTCAATAAATGAAAGAGGATAATGTTATTTTTGTATGTGTGGACCAACACCTCCCCAAAACAATGGGACCCTATTTTCATCACCAAACACATTGAAGATAAGTAAAATTATATATAAATAAGTAATAATGTATCTATGATATTATTATCATAATTAAAATTTAAAATATTAATTTCATTTTTTTCATTATGATTTTTTAAAAGTAGAAATGTTGAATATGCACATGTACGATATTCTACCTCCATGATCATAACATACTTCCTTTATAAAATACAAAATTAATTACTGGAATTAAAATTAAAATTAATTTTTTTAATCTAATAATTATTTAATTATTTTTATTCTTGATATGAAAAAACTATATAATATGTGAAAGAACTATAATATTCATGTTGAAATACATATGATAAATCGAGGAAATTAACATGCATAACAATGAAAATAATGAAATATTATTAACATAATGGTGATAAGATGACATAAAAGTTTGGTATATGATATTATAAATTTCCATATAGTTATTTAATATGTTTATAAAAATATTTATACCACTGTATTTGATTTTAAATCACATTCATCTAAAATAGAATGTGATTTGGGGGACTTCGTTTCAATTTATCTTCTTTGAGGGATATTGTAATGTTATGAACCTCATTTATTTTTATCATTTATATACTACTCCTTTGAAATTTAATATCCTAAATAGGTCATTTTTCATTTTATTTTATGTTTCAATTTCAAATATTCCACCCAAAGGGAAGTTGACATGAAAATTACCATGTGGAAATGAATTTCATAACTCAATTTCATTTCATTGTGTTAAATTACTTCTTCATTTTCAATTTCATTCTATGATTATGTTTATAATTACTTTTTATTATGATATATTATATTTATACATGTTTTATTTGTATTTAAATATTATACTCATAATTTATACATATATTAATTCTCAGTTCAACATTATGATCATTGAAACGGTTTATTTCACAATCTCATTCTAATCGAGATTGTTTATTCCTGAAATTGAGTTCAAGTAAATTATTAGATAATTTTCAACTAAAACCATTTTATTTCCATATACACTATTTATTCACGATATTTTCATGTAAAAGTTCAATTTTTTCACTAGTTGGTGCTTAAAATAGTTGAAAACTTTTTAAATAAAACCATTCTTTGTTTTTCTATTTGTTCACAAATATGTTTCCTTAAAAAACCATATTTTATGAAAAATCAAAAATATTTTTAACATTTTAAAATTTATTAATTAGATAAATATTTACATATTTCTACTGATTAAAAAAATATTTATTATATTATTATTTATATTTCAAAAGATGTAACTTTTCTATCCTTTTTACAATGAAAATGTAATGTTCTTTTCAACTTATATGATATTTATGGATTATTTAGAACCCCTAGTTTAATGTATTCAACAATTTAATTGTTTATTTTAATTATATAATTTATATAGGTTATTTTTTTGAAAGTGTGAGATCCTTTTTAAATATTTTTGTGGATTTTATACAGGTGTTTGTTTTGAGCATGGTTAGGGTAGACTATTAAACTCATACTAGAAACCGCTCACAATTAGATAGATGTATATTGTGCATGGTTATCATAGTGTTTTCATAATAGTTAGACTAACTGTGCAAGGGATAAAAGTGAGATCCTAAGATTCTGGATCCCACTCGTTTTTAGCTCTAACACCCTCATTTTTTTTCCAACATGACCCTAGCTCTGTATTTTTCTCTCTAAATGGTTGTAAAATCTCTCCCCGTTGATTTATAAGTGGTATGAATCCATTCCATGGTGAGTTAAAGATCGATTATCGTGGTAATTCATCAGTCTTGGTTTTTTTAGATGAGTTTTCTTATATCTAATTCACCCTCCCTATCAATTTCTTAGATCTATGTCCTCTTTGTGTATATATAATGTTTTGGATCCAAAATATGTTTATAAGTTGTATTTTTGTTGATATGGGAATATATCTAATTCATGTTTGTGGATATTTAACCTGGTTTCATGGGCTTTAAAGTTCCGTTCTTTGTTTTATTTATAAAACCATAGGTAGGTGGATTCACTCAAAAATAATCTATTTAGTACATGAAATATTAGTTTCAATTTGATTAAACTGATTGCAATTTATTGTGATATTTTTCATCAATCATGGTAGAAACCTGATTTAGTGATGGTTTTTTAATTTGTGTGAAATCATGGAATTATTGTGCAAATTTCACTGATAAATGATTTTCAAAATGGTGATCTAGAAAATGTTTCTTGATTGGTTTTTTGGAAATAATTATCATTAAAAATAAATTTAATGAATTTTTTTTGAATGATTATATTAGCATGGTGTTTGGCATATTTGGTGTGTGTTTTCTTACTTCATTACAAATCTGGGATTAAATATGACCTTGTAGTGACTTCTAAAGGTGTAATACAACATGGGATTTTATAACCTTGTAATGACGTGGTAGATAAAAGATAATCCTCTCAGGAGTATTGAACTTTCATAATGAAGGATATGTGTGTAGATGTGTGGATGTGCATATTTGAATCGGGTATGCCAAAGTGGAATTAATGAAATGGTTTTAGAACATTTTTTGGTTGTTTTTTGGGAAATTTTTATTCTTTGAGAAGACTATTTTACACTGGAACTTGTTTATATTTTGATATAAACTATTTTATAAATTGATTTATATAAACTATTAGACAACATGTTCTATCATATTAGTGTTAGTAGAGAATTCATTGGGGAAAATCTACTGAGTTTTGTTACTCACCCATGCTTCTGAAATTTGGAGCTTTTCCAGATTTGTTTATAGAGACATGTGATAAGGTATAGTGTCACACATCTTTATAAGTACATTGTGATACTTTGGTTGTTGTTGAGTTGGAGCACATAGAATTCTTGGATCTTGGAGTTGTCATTGGATCCTTTGATTTTTTTTCATTAACTTTTTTACTTGGATTTTGTATTCTTATGTCGGGGTACACAACTTTAGTGGTATTTTGGTAAATGAAATGTTTATTTTTCATTCATTGTTTTCATGAATAATATGGTTTTTGTTTGCTAATGGCTTGTTTGGTTAATATTTTTATTCTAAACTTTATGATCATACCCTATATGTATTGAATCCATTCAACATTTATTTTTAGCCTTTGGAGTCTTGGGGATGTAAATTAAGGACATGTAATGTTATTCCACATTCTCAACCAAATGAGAATAAGAGGGATGTTACTATTGGTAGAAGTTTGTATGGTCGGAAAATCTATTGGATACAATTTGTATCATCATGGTCCTTCTGTTTATTATGGAAAAAATATTATTTGACATGGTATTGGTTTTCAGTCCTGCTGTTGAATTCATTCTTGTATATTCTACAAGTTTGGATCTATGAAAGGTGTATGATTGTTGGGAAATGATATTTATCGCATAAAAAGATGTAGTGAACCATTTATTGATGAAATTCAAGTTACCGAGGAATTGGGTACATATGTGTTTTGCATACGTTTATAGGATTTTCAATCCCAATGTCATGTGTTTATCCAATGAAATGAGATTAACATGAATTAGAGGAATGGCTTCCCACTAGGTGTGCATTTTTCATTTTGGGTAATGACATATGATTCTATACAAATGTGTTATTTTGGGATAACTAATAAATTTGTTTCAAATTTTATATTTGGAAAAAGATCATGGAAGTGATATTTTTAATGTAGTATTATTTTCATATGAAAGAAGATATTTTTTTAATTCTTAATTTTGGACAGCATAGTTGTGATATAAGGATGTGATATAATTTCAAATTACAAAGAATTTATATAATAGAAATTCATAACTAGAGAGTTGTGGTGTTTTCAGAAAATGGAAACCAGTATGAATCCTAGAAACCAATGGGTGGGAGTTATGAACAATGTGGTTTCTCCTAAGCCACAGCTGACCCAACAGCTGGTTTAGAGTATTTTCCATATGGTTTATGATATTGATAGTGGGAAAAGTATAGATGATCCCAAGAAAGTGGATCACTTCATCCAATTATAGAAATAGAATCAACCGATTATTTGGGGTGCCTATGAACTAGAGGAGGTTGAGGTGTGTCTAAATAGGATGTATCATATCATTGACTTCATCAGCATGATAACAGATATGAAAGTCAAAATGGTGACTTATTTATTGGAAGACATTGCATGTGAGGGGTGGGATTTAGTAGGTTTGGATAAATCAGACCATGTACTATTGTTGGAGGATTTTTGAGATTTTTTTTAAAAAAATTATATCCCTGAATGTTCAGAATTCAAAGAATGATAGACTTCTTTAAATTGAAGTAGATAAATATTTTTATCATTGAGTATGAAGCTAAATTCATGAATTTAGTGCACAATTCACTATATGTTGCAGCTAGTGCATCCTTAATGGAACACATTTCTTAATCATGATTGAGATAAGAGATTGTACTGTTTATTTCTATTCTTTTTATTCCATATTATATAGAGATAGTCAGTAGAGGGGTGGTAGATGAAAGTTACATCTCAAATGATATGTGAACAGTAATTATTTTGTTACCCATAAGAAACGGTGGGAACTCTATTACTGGGAGTAAGAACTAAAGAAAATCTTATTTCCATGGTGGGAGAATGAATCAGAATCAGATGGCTAGATAGGTGAATCTTCTTCCAACACCCATTACTAAATCTCAATATTTCCAATGTGGTTCACTTAACCACATGATGCGAGAGTGTACGAAATCACAGATGGAATTCCACAATATCAACAAGATGGGACATATTCTTCTTTATTGTCATAGTGCTCTAAGGATGAGTGTTCGAGACAATTTTTATGTGTCCTAAGAATCATTTGAATCAACATGGTAGGGATAGAAAAATCAGTCTCGTCAATAGAACCGAGCTATCCATGGTGATTCTAGGAGTAGCATGACTCCTCAAGCAGTGCAATCTCAATAGGGAAATAAGGAGAAAAGTATTTTGACATAACAATTATATGAATCATAACAGGTTATTGTGTATGATATTCTAAGACCGTGTACATTGATAGGTATGATTCATTTTTATTCTACCCTTATGGAAGTTTTTTTTGATATGGTTGCATCCCATTATTTTGTTTTTTCATGTTAAGTTTACCTTATAATCTTAAAACATGGGATGATTCCTTTTGTGATAAAACATAAAACTTGTATCATTCAAAGAGAGTTTCTAGCCTTTATGTGTATATCATGCTCTATAACAGTTTTATTAGCTGAGATGATGTGGTATTTCCTTGTTCTTGAGATTGATTTATCTGAAATAATCATGGGTATATATTGTATGAAAAATCTCAAGGATCGCATTGACTGTTATATTAGAAAGGTCAGTTCCACAACTAAACATGACCTCTAGCATCACTTTTAAGGAGAATCGAATGAAAATTCATGTGTAGTGAGCTTGTTGTAACCAGTTTTTGGAATGATCCCATACTAGTTGGTAGAACTATCATTATCCTTGGTGGACTAGATCGAGAAGAAAAAATTTCCAATAGTAGTGGTTCAGTTTCCCTATGTGTTCTCGAATAATTAATCAGGGTTACCAGCAACAAGGGAAGTGGAATTTTTCATTTATCTTCATTATGGGACCAGTTCTATTTTCATTCTGTATTACAATATGGAAACAAAAGAGTAATGGGAATTGAATGTATTGTTTTAAGATCTAGAAATAAAAGGTTTCATTCGACTAATCATGTCCTCGGGGACCATGTTCGTGAAAATTGTTGGTGGAAATATATTGCTATGTCTGGATTATCATAATCTTAACAAGGTATAATAAATAATATGTATCCACATCCAAGGATTGATGATCTTTTGGATTAATTTATGGGGTCCAATGTTTTCTCTAAGATTTACATGTAATCAGGATATCACCAATTGCGGGTTTGGAAGGGGGTATTCTAAAAATATCTTTCAAAAGTATATAAATCCATTATGAATATTTTGTAATGACTTTTGGACTTATGAATTCATTGGTACTCTTTACGTTGTTAATAAATCATATATTTTAATGATATCTGTATTTTTTGGGGGTGGTATTTGTATATGAAATATTGGTGTACTCAAGGAAAGGGGTTGAGCATGAGAAGCACTTGGAGACTATTTTGGGAATTTTAAGCAATCATCGTCTGTATTCCTAATAATCAAAGTGTGATTTTTGGATATAAGAGGTATGGTTTCTTTTATAGGTAATTTCTAAAAATTAGTTTCTATGGATCCATAAAATATCGATCCTATGATCTCTTAGAAACCAACAAATAATGTCTTATAAATACACAATTTTCAGGGATTTTCATGTTATTTTCAAGACATTGTGTGTCATTTTTCCTAATTAACTTCACCTATGATAGATTTGTAATAATTATAATGTTCCATTCTAATAGGAAAAGAAATTAAAATATTATCTCCAGAGCTGAATGTTTGGATTACATCCGTACATATCTTGATATTACCCAAATCCAGATAGGGGTATGTGGTGTATTGTGATGCTTCTAAATCAAGTTTGGGATGTTTTCTCATGAAATTAGATAATTTTTTTGCTTATTTATTAGGGAAGTTATTAGTGGATGAGAATAATATCCAAACACTTGATATGGAGTTATCTGTTGTAGCCCATGCTTTGATGACTTGGCACAATTATCTCTCTAGTGAGAATTTAAATGTGTCGATAGATCATAATATATTGAATCATATTTTATCACAACTGTATTTTAATCTGAGATAAAGTAGATGTATGGAGTATCTCTAACTGATCAACTTTGACATGATGTATACAATAATAAAATTATATTTGGTGGAATATAGATTATGAAGAAAGTCATGTGAAAGATTTTAAAAAGAGGCCTTGGGTGAGTTGTAACTGATATATGTCCTCACCGACATGCATGAGGAAATTGAATACCAAGGTGATTTGGTGGTTTTATTTCCAGTTATAGTGGTTCCTAAATTTTTAAATATGGTTAAAGCGGAATAGATGTCAGACTCAGAATTTGTGGTGATGATGTTAAAACTCAGTGGGGGGAGACAATTGAGGGATGGAAACTGGATTGGAGTTTAGTTTTATGGTTTTGAAATCAGATGGTCATACCTATAGATTTTCCCAAAAAAATATTCATGCTTACCACCATTCAATATGTTTTATTCATCCTTGAATATAGAAGATGTAAAAATGCATTGAAAGAACAATTTTAGTGGGTCTGTAAGAAACTAAAGGTGGAATAGATTGTTTTATGATGAGTATCTCACCAGCAAGTAAAGGTATAGAATCAACAACCAATAGGATTTTTATAAGCTTTAAATATCCCATTATGGAAGTTGGAACAAATATAAAAGAATTTTGTAACAGGCCTCACAAGAATGGTTCAAAAAAACTATACCATATGGGTGATTTTGGATCATCTCACAATTTAAGCTCATTTAATTACAATTCATGAAAATCAAACCATAGAGGACTTTTACAAAAATCAATATATAATAAGTGGTAATGTGTCAAAGTGTACCATTTTTTATCTTGTCAAACAGATATCTGAGGTTTACCTCTTATTTCTAGAAATTCATACAGAAATCCATTAAGACTAATTTAACTATGTGTAGGGGATATCATCCTCATATAGATGGGAAATCTAGAGGGATGATAAAGAATCTGGAAGGTATGTTGTGGGCTTATTATGTCTTTTGGTGCATCATTAGAAGAGAATGTGTCATTATTGGATTTATTATATATCAACAGTTTTCATTCCTCAATAAAAATCACTCAATTTGAGGCATTGTATGGGATTCCTTGACATTAACTCATTTGTTGGGTGAAAACAAATGATACTTCACTATTTTTTCCAAGAATTTTCCAAGAGACAATAGATAATATTCAGTTGATTTGGAAACTAATGGGGATAACATATAGTAAAAATAATTTTTTTGAAATTAATATTAGAAGGTCATTGTCCTTTTAATTGAGTGATCACGAGTTCCTTAGGATCTCTCCAAGGATTCGAGATCATAATTTTTGGAATTTTGTAAAGTTGTTTACTAGATATATAGGCCATTTTGAGATATTGTAATGGGTTATTGAGGTGGTATATCATTTGGTATTACCACCATTGCTTAGTGTTGTGCATAATGTGTTACATGTATCTCAGTTGTAAAAGTATCATCATGATCCTTACCATGTGATTCTATGGGATCTCATTCACATATGGGATAGATTGTTCATTGGTACATATCCTTGTATGGATAATGGATAGGAAAGAGAAATTATTGCATGGAAAAATAATCGGTCTACTATGGGTTTTATGGAAACATGATCAGATTTAGGAAGATACTTGTGAATAAGAGTAGGAAATGAATGTAAAATTGCTCGAAATCTATTTCAATAATCAATTTTTTTCTACATTCTGGGGATGGGACGTCCAATGGTGGGGAGAATGTAATACCCCCTGGTTTCAGGTAAATAACCCTTTCACTATGTATTTTATGCCTGTAAAGTATATGTGTAGTGTTTGGGATGTTTTGGGGACATTTTGGAATGTGTTCGAGCATTTATATAGGTTCACAGTTCAAGCATAGTTTGGGAAAACTGTGAAACTCCTACAAGAAACCATGCATAGTGAGATATAGGAAAGGGGAATGGCGCACCGGCAACACATGGTTTGTCCAAATCATACAACATCCTAGGAGAAACGGTGCTACTTGAGAAAGTGGTCTTTTTAATGTTTGGTACGTGGTTTGGAAACCATGTGCATTAACTATTCAAGGTTCAACCCTTTACATAGTAGCTTTCTCATGGTTAGCGCACGGTTTCCTTAACCATGCATGGGAAAAAGTGAGATCGTAAAATTCAATATCTCATTAGTTTTTTGCTTTTAATCCATTATATTTCCCCAAAATGGCCTTAACATGGGACTTTTCTCTTTCAATGGTTCTAGAACCACTTACCATTTAATTGGAATTGATCTTAAGCCATTACATGTTAGGTTGAAACACGATTCTCATGGAAATTAATCGTTCTTGGTTGTTTGTGATGAGTTTTCTTAGTTCTACTTCTCCCCTCTCTCGGTTTCCTAGATCAATTCCTATTTAGGGTAGGTATAATCTTTTTTATGCCAAATATGTTTAAATATTATCATTTTTAGATAAGGAAATAGATCTGAGTCTGTTTTGTGGAGATTTAACCTGGTTTTGTGAGATTTTAAGTGTCATTATTCAATTTTAGCATAAAACCTGAGGTAGGGGGATTCACACTCAACTCATCTATATATTACATGAAGTAATTATATAAAATTTATCAAATTGATTGAAATTTATGTTGAAATTTTTTTTAAAGACATGGTAGAAACAATATTTAGTGATCCTTTTTAGATTTCTGTGAATTTGTGGAATTATTATGCAATTTGATTTGATAAATGGTTTTAAAATGATGATTTTAAAATAGTTTCTTGATTTGGATTATCTAAAAAGTTTTCGATAAAAATTATATTTTATTGACATTTTCTTAAAATATTTTATTCTAATGTTTTTTAGGAAATCATGGTGTGTGTGTGTGTGTGTGTTCATATTGCACTACAAGGCTTGGTTAAAATATGACCTTTTGCTTGGTGTAAGAGTAGTAATGATACATGGGATATAATTGCCTTGATATGCCTTAATAGATCGATGAGAACCCACAATGAGTATAGAACATTAATAATGAATCCCTCATGTGATGATTTTCAGATGTGTGGATTTCAATGGGGTTTGCCAAAGTGGAATTAATGAAATTGAATTGGAACATTGTTTGGTTTCATTCCATTGAAAGTGTTGTGGTTTGAGAAAACCATTTTACATTGTCAATTTTTTTATAGTTTGATATAAAATGTTTTTGAAATTGTTTAATACAATCTATTTTATATTAATGTTATATTATATTCTACAATATTGGAATGATTAGGGAATTAATTGGGGAAAATATATTGTGTTTCATCACTCACCCTTGCTTTGGAACATTGGCTGTTTTGAAGATGTTGTTTATCATGACCTGGGAAAAGGGAATGTATCACATTTGTTTATAATTAATTCTTGATAATCGGGTTGTTGTGGAGTTGGAGCATGGGTCATGTTGGGAGATTCAAGTTTTAATGAGAGTCTTTGAGTTTTTCCATCTATTATTTACATTAATTTTTTTGTCTTTTCTTATGCTGCGTGGTTTTAGTTTGATTTTGAAAAATGAAATTTGGAGTTGTATTTCATAGTTATCACCAATAATTTTATGGTTTTTTGGTTATGTATAATTAGTTTTTTAGTTTTATTTTTAATTGAAAAATAACTCGCACAAGTATTGAATCCCATTGGCATTAATTGGAATCATTTGGAATCATGGGGATGTCGATTCTGGCCATGTAGGTCCACTACCTTGACTCAACGTAATTAATAGGGGTAGGACATTATAGATTACCTTCAATCATTAACATCATTTATTTTAATTTTCCATTATATATTTATGACTATTTTTATAGAATTTTTTTCTAATATTCTTGAAATTCATAGTTTTTAAAAATTTATTTTCAATGCTAAGGAATTTCAAATTGTTTTATGTTTTAAAACATCCCTTTAAAAATGAAAATATTATTTCCCTAAATATTTTTTTAAATATATTTTATTGTATTTACATTTATCTATGACAATGTCCATTTAATATACATATATTAATGTGTGGATATCTTGTTTTGATACTCTCCTTAATCATTCTTTAGGTGGTTTATGGTTACTTTTACCAAGGGTAGTATTCAAAATTGCATCCTTGATTCATTTCTATACTGAATAGAATTCCTTTTAAATGTTTTCTTTTATTGTCATTGGAAATTAAATTTCCCCTACATATCCATATTATTTATCATGGATATTTTTGTGGTTTAAACTATATCTCATTTATAAATATGTTTTTCACATTGAAAGTCAGTAGTTTATCTAGGAAAATATTTATAAATCTATATTCTTTATTCAATATGGATATTTTATGATGATGAAAATTATTTGTGAATTAAATTGAAAATTCAATACATGAAGAATGGTTTGGAAAATTAAGAAATTAGTGGGTCTAAGTTATAGATATCCCCTTAATGCATCTGCAGTCTCATCATACGAATTAGTTGGATAGATTTAGTTTTATGGTTTCTACACATCAATTTTAAATTTACTTAAGGATAGATCTTGATGGTAGAGGTATCATGTTCCTATAAAATTTAAAATCAATTAATAATAATTTCCTTCATTGAGAATTCAATTATTATTATCCATGAGATTATATCTATGATATTATCTATGGATGAAATTTATTATCCGTTTATGGATTAAATGAAATTTTTTGATATTTACATTTCCATATTGATTATTACTTATCCAATTTTTATAGTCATGTTTTTAATTAAATTATATGTGCTTTCATTTATTTACCTTTCCATGTTTAGTATACAAGTCATTTATTTAAATGTATTGTGTGTTCAGTTATTTACTTTTCCATGACGATTATTCTCATTGATTCATGATATATTTTACTTCAAATAACTGTTACTAATAATTTAAGAACAACCTCATTTTCATTCCTTTTCCAGGTATCCCTGAAATTTACTATACAGGAAATTAATGAATATAATAGAGTGAATAATGGTATTATTGAAAAAAAATTATGTTGCAGTTTTTTGTATTCAAATTTAACATGGGAATCCTGTATTCTTCATGTTTAACAAAACTAGTAAACTATTTTCTCCTTTATGATGATATTTCATGTGTCTTATACAAATATATTAATGGAGACTCTAGTTCCTGGATACTGGGGTCAGGATCTCTATATTTGTTATTAGTAGAATTTTAGTAGAATCCTTAAGAACAATATTTTTCTAAAACATAGATCATGGAACACAAGCATATGATAAACAATGGGGATAAGTATATAGATATCCTAATATTTTGAAAGAATAGATTATGTGGTTTTCCCTATAAATAAATCAATTTATCATAACTACAAGTAGACCATGATCTTGAATAGAGGTACCTAGGGGTAATAAATCTAAAAATATCACAATAGGATTAACCTAATCATTATCTAGTGCACAAAAATGGGATAACATGCTTACTTAGTTGACAATAATAGGGGATATATGTAATATAATTCCCATTTAATTTACAAACCTTTATAAAGTATTTGAATAGATGGTGAAAATGAACGAACTATGTAAATCCTAATGTATCCTATATTGAAAACATGTTTTCCTAATTTATATAACCTACTAATAATAATATGGTATCTCAAATATGATTTATGTTTATCACATTATAGTTTGTAATTTTATTCAATTGCTATATTCCAAAAGAATTGTGTTAAAATTGAATAAGAATGACAAGGAGGTGTATTTGATGAACCAAATGGTATGATGACTATAATGAAAGTTATTGTGATTATATTTGATCAGTTTTCTAGAATTAGGATTAATAATATATACCTTAAGAAATTACTAGACTCAATAAATAATAGAATGATGGAATTCAACATGACCTCAATTAGTTGATACCATAGAGGAAAGAAGTCATAATTTAAATAATGTATGAAATGGTGAAGGAGACACAAAATAATGTATATAAACAGAATAGGAAAATGCTTTATGTGTATAAAATAAGGGATTAAGGAGAATAATTGCTGAGGAAAATTTTAGGGCGTGATAGAAGGAAATAAATCACATCCTTATGATCTATTTATCGTATTTTGTCTTAAATATGGGTAACCTAGGCATTATCTTGGTCAAATATGTAGTTTAAAGGATAACCCCTAGACTAAGGGTTTGATAGATTTTAGATTGGAAAATTTTAAATGAAATTTTTTATGAGAAATATATGGAAGGAAAAATTAAAATAGATAAATAAAAATTCAAGTAAAACAATTATTGAGAATATGATGGAGAAATTTGGATCATATTATTTTCTTTAGTCACCCAACTAGGGAAATATGAAAGAGGTGAAGATTTCTAGTGATCACAACATAAAAAAAGAGTATAAATATGAATTTTAATCAATTTTAATCATAAAAAATTATATCATTTCATTCTTGATAAAATGAATCATTAGAACAAGTTCATATTATTTATCTGTAAAGATATCTCATTTATAATTAAATCGAAATCTTAGAGGATCATATCTGTATCCAATATTATTCTGACACTTGTTAATGTATAAAAATATAGTAATATGATATTTACCTTATTTTATTAATGTCACACTAAAAAAACCAATTCAGACATTATTTTTATTTAATAAATATAGAAAAGGAACAATTATTATTTAATGTATAAAATTTTTAAACAAATAACATGTCAAAAAAAATTAAACAAAAATTATAATCTTTTTTATTACAAGGGCATTAGATTATAGTAAATGAATTGCATCTTATGAGTAACAATTATGCATTAATTAGTGTACATAAAATAATGGTAAAATTATTTTTATACATTTTTACAATTATGTATCATAATAAAAATAATATTAATATTTCTAAAAAAATAAAAAAAACTAATTGAAAAAATAAAATATGTAATCTAACAGTGGCTCATGAACTACCACTAAAAAAAGAGAGTGGTGGGTGATGACCCACCACTAAAAATATAGAAAAGAAAACTTTTCAATTTTAGTAAAAAATAAAATCAACCAATGAAAATAAAATATATTCAATTTTATAGTAAAAACAAAGTATTGAGGAAATGAAATAAACAAATTTATATCATTAGATGTCTAATGGTGACTAGTGAAAAAACCATTGCATGGATCTACTGGTGGTTCATGACCAACCATTGGGAGCATGAAATGGTGGATCTTTGGAAATGTTACCAAACATTAGCAATAATTAACATATGTATAAAAAAAATAAAAAATATAAATTACATCAATCTGTGAGAATAAATCTACTATAAAGAAATTGATGGAATGACAGCTCATGTTTTAGCTTAATGAATCATAACCCAATAGATGAAATAACAATAGATAAAAAATATATTTTTAAATAATATAATATAATTAATTATGATAAACAAAACTAGATAAATTTTAATCTGAAGTAACTTAATGTGGAAACATAAAATAGATTCCAAATTCAAACCTATTACTGAATCATAGAAGTTTCTACCAAAAAATAAATAACTCAACGATGAATATGATATATAGAATGATAAAAATTGACAAAAATAAAAATTAAAATAATAATATTCTATAAATGAATAGGAAAACACAAAAAAAAATAAGTATTGTGGTAAACTATCCATGAAAGAGGAGCTCTTGGTAGAGCTTGAATATCCTTCTTTCAAGGATATATTCATCAAAAAAGGAAAAAACATTCATTGGGAAAAATAATAACCCACCATTTAATTCCAAATATGTGTAAAAATGACTCCCAATTGAAAACCTAATGGATGGTCATAGAACAACTATTGGGTTCCAAATATTGGTTTATGACTCACTATTGGTTTACAACAATGAATCACCACCCTATGTTGGTATTATCAAACGGTGACACAAATCACCCATAATTGGTATTTGCTAAAGGTGACACATCAAGAAACCAATGGGGAAGATAAAGACCCAATAAAAAATATATATCAGGTAGTGTTATGATTGAACATGAAGATCTCCTAGTGAAAAACTGATAATAGATAATAGGAGAAATGCTCGACTGATACAAAACCCTTAAATTAAAAGAGAGGTGAAACAAGTGCCATAAGAGTGGAATGAAATGTGATGGATTATATAATTTTTTCAGGATTCGTATGACTTTCACTATAATATATGAGATATACTAAATATTCAAGGATGAATAAAGAAATTTTATCCAATAATAATCATGAGATTAGAAATTCGAATGCACGAGAGTCTGAAAATACTAGTACAGAGAGAAATAAAGAGAATATATGACTTGCAATACACAGCTTCTATCTGAGTAAATTATAAACAATGAAAGTTTCAATAAACAACTAATTTATTCATCAAATTGAAGACTATACAACAGGATTTGTATCAATAAATTTTTTTAGATGCTTATTTAGAAAAACTCACAACAAAGACACAGTCTTGTCGGCCTAGAGAGCGACCCTTTCCCAACCCATATGCTCTGTGAGCATGATACATGGCCATATATATGGACCGAAATTAAATCCAAATGAACTAAGAATAACCTAACCCCTATAAGTTCTATTAGATCTTGACCTCTAATGGGGGTTTACCTCTACGTAACCCATACGGTGGTTGATGGTTTAGGCTAAAAGGCTTATAGGAAATCTCATTTCTCATAATCAAGATTACAATAAAATATAAAAGGAAGATAAAAATGAATAATAGAAAAAGTAAATAAGATATATTATATTAATTCTGTATTGTATTTATTTATATGTGATGTTTGAGTAATTTTTCAAAAACAATGAGAGATATAAAATTTTTAATAAACAGTTACAAAAAATCAATTAATATTTTTTTAAAAAAATAATATTTATTAATTTTCGAAACAACATAAAAAAATATTAAATATTAAAAAAAATCCCAATATTTTTGAAATTTTTCCAAAAGTACATTGTAAATCATTAATTAAACTAGTTCCCATGATTATTTATTGAATGTAATAATCATTTGATTAATAGATAGCTTCACTACTCAAGTAGAAAATGTTATCTAATTATGACAAATGAGAGTATAATAATGAAATTTCAGTTACACGACACATGTTAAAACAATTAATGGATTAATTCAAATGAAATTATACCAAGAAATAAGTAAGCTTCCAGTATACTTAATTAAAACATCAATTTTCTCAAATTTAACAGAATCTAAGTGTTTAGTGAAAAATTCAGCTAGTTTTTTCTATATAGAGACAAATTCTAAAAAAATAGCACCTTTATTTAATTTAAAAAACGAATTAATATAGAGTAGTAGTATAACAACAAAAATTTACAGTATGAACTATTTATATTGTAATCATACTGAAAAAATAACATTGAATAACATTTCATTTAAACAAAACACAAAAAACACAAGTTTTTTGCTTCTTAATTTGATGCACTATCACATTATAAAAAAATAATATTAAATTAGAAAATAAAATACATTTCCAAGAAAATATAAATAAAAATATTCTTCCAAAAGAGATGAACAATTAATTTTCATTTAGATTTTTAATAATAAATTCCTTTTTGTTTACGAATCAAAAATTTTGATTTGAAAACAAATCAACAAATAAATTTTTTAGTAAATTAATTTTTTTTAAACAATTCATAACTCCAAATATATTTCAACTCTGAATTATAAAAAAATATAAATCACATAATATATTTGTAATAGTAAAAAGTAATTATCAATATCAGTTATGGAAAAAATAATTCAAAGTGAAAACCGATTATAAAAATGAATACGCTAATTTTTTTAAAACTTATTCGATACATATATAGAAAAATATTATTTCAATTAACAAAAAAGAGGTAACACCACCTAAATTAATGCATTTTTAAAGAATGATAATACAATACAATTTAAAAAACTTTATATAAAGGTAACCATATATTCATCATATTTTGAACTAATGTTTAAATTATATAAACAACAACAATTTTACTATATTGAGAAAAATATCTAAAAATTAATGCACATGCCTTGAATAAAAAATAAAAAATATAGTTAAAAAATATTAGATATTTTATTTCAAAATATTAAATTATATTATTTTATATATTATTCATAGTGGTTAAAATAATCCTATCAGGACATGGTGACCAGCTTATATCTAATAGGATTTAAAACATCATTTTAGAACGCATGTTGTCCAAATACAATGTGACTTTAGAACTCTTCAATAAGGATTCCTAAAAAATCAAGTAGGTCGTTGTTTTGGTACCCATAATTTATTGGGTATAACTAAATTAGTATAAAATGTTTTATGTACCTATAAATATTTGATGCATTTATGATAGGGTATCCTATAAGAAAAAAATTACCTATAAAAGGCTCTGTATATCATAAAGACTGAGTAAACTTTAAAGAACATTAGTTTTCATAATTATTCTTCAAATTAAATCTAAAACATGTAACAATTAAAATATTCCCATCTTTTCATTCATTATTAACTGTTATATACATCATTGGAACCTGATGATTATCGCTACAATGTTTTTTTTCATTTTTTGGTTTATTCATAGACATTATCTTATCAAATTCTTCTTCGACTCTAATTGATTAGGGAACTATTTCCATAGAAAATATATTTTATTTTTTAAGTATTTAATTCTCATTCTAAATAACTTCAATGTCATCACATTTTTTCACATTTGAACATGATAATGATTTTTAGTTTCTTATTTTAGTGTTTAATATTATTACATTCCATTATCATTTTATCATTATGAAAATAGACTAATTTAAATCTTTTGACTTGATCTTTTTTTTTTAGTAAATATGTTATTCTTATATTATCATCTTTAATACTTAAATGATGAGAAAAAAAACCTATTTCTCATTTATATTACCTAAAAAAAATAGTTTTTTTATTTTCATTTTTGATCTTTATATTTTCTATTTTCAATTATCCGTATAATTTTTCCATTCTCATGATTCAACTTTTATGTATTTTAATTTTGATGACTTAATTATTTAACTGTAATTCCAATATCAGATTCAAATACATGATTATAATTATAATCAGAGTTTTCATATTTTATAGAAGTTTCTATCAAACATATATTATTAGATAATATTTCCCTTTCATAGACATCAACACTTGTGTCTGACTCTTTTGTAAAACTCTATCATGCGGGATATACTTTTTATTAATCCTTCATGTATTTCCTATATTTTCCATTATGTTTTAATTTTGGAAATTATAAATTTAATTTCCCTTTCCCAATACTCATATATAATTAATTCATAAAAATCATATATACTAGTTATACCTCTTTTACTACCATTTCTATCAACCTTTTTATTGTCTCTTCTGGGATGTTTTTTAAATCCTCTCATACCCTTTATGTACTTGTAAACTCCATTGGTGATATTTTCAATTTCATCATTCTCACATTTATGTAATTGAGAATCATAATAATTCGAAAACAAATTATTATTTTGTAAATGATATACCTCTATTTTTATTGGGGGCCATATTGATTATCATTCTTTCTTGTCATCTCATATTAATAAAATGATCATATCAACTCATCTATTTAATATTCAATGAAATCCTTACATTATTTAATGGAAAAATGTTTTGAATTTTATATCATGGGTAGATCTAGAAGCAATTATTGATGAGAGCTTCATTCTCCATGGTCTCTATAAGTTCAACCATATTGTTTACAATTTTGGTGAATCAATTTTAGATTTCATTTATGATTTAATGATCAGTCATTTTGAATTCTTGAAACTTATCTCTATTTATACCAATATTGGTTCTCTAAAAAATCAGTTCCTTGATGAGTGACATTTAATTTTGTTTAAATTTCTAAAGAATTTTTATAGGGTAAATATGATTATAAATATTTCTATTTAGATTGATATATAAGTAATTCATAAAATCTTAATTTAAAATGTATTTTTCAGCATCATTACCAATGACAATTTCTAAATCAACATCCAATAGTTTATCGGGGTTTGAAATTATACAAAAACAATCAAGAACTATATTTTTAAGAAATACCTTCATTGCATCAATTCAAGTTATGTAGTCTATTGTGATTCAATATCTTGATATTTAGATTTCCCATAATAAAGAAGTGGTTATTTTCTATAGACATGTATGTCATGTATAATGATTAGTTCATAAAAATATAACGAAACATTAAAAAAATACATAAATAAAATAACCTTGGATACCAATTTTTAGGTTCCTTGGAATGACAGTAGAGATTGTAGGGGGTGAATTGACCATGTTGAATTATTATAACAAATATTTCAATATCAGAGTTAAAATAGTGTAAAAAATGTTGTAGAAATAAAAATAGATAACACATGGTGTTTTTATAGAGTTTTGGATCACCGAGATACTAGTATTATATTTATTATCCACCACACATCAATGATATAGTTATTAAATATATCATGACTTTTTAAAGGGAGTGACACCCCAATTACATAAAGATGAAATTTACTTTTTTAAAAACTGGTGGTATAACCCCTAAATTTTAAATGATTCATAGACTACCTTTTATTTTTCATGGAGGAAAAAACCAACCATTAATTTTTATGGGAGGAATAAAAATATGTGATAGCTTTTTTATGGGAAAATATTAAACTAAAACATATAATAAAATAGACTGTTGGAATAATTACAAAAAATAAATAAATAAAAAATTATAACAATATATCAATATATGATATATAAATAATGTGAATATCATCTTCTTTGATCACTCTAGTAGAGGAATTTGAATATAATTATGATTTATAGTAATCACAATATAGTGACAATAGTTGAATAAGTATGTTTATCAATTTAGAGTAACAAAAATTTTATCATCATATTCTTCTGAATTTTAATCATCTTCAATGAAACATAATATTTATCCTTGAAGATATCTCTTAAATCATTTAATATAAATACTTTTTGAGTGTATTTAGAACTAATATCTACATGGAAATTTTTTGTGTACTTAATATAATAATATGGCAGTTGCCTTATATTTTTTGAAGTGGAAACAAAAAAAACCAAATGAGACTTTATATTAATTCATTAAATATTGAAATGAAAGATTTATTATTTTATGTATAAAAAATCTATTGAAACCAAAATTTTAAAAAAATTGAAATAAAAATATGATATCTCTAATATAAAGACATCAAATCATATTAAAAGAAGAGCATCATATGAGTACCAATCTACAGTAATTAGTGTAAATAATATAGTCGTACACTTATTTTAACATAGTGTTACAAAAATATTTCAACATAAAAATAAATAATCTTTTAATAAATAATTAAATTTTAACAAAATTAATTTAAAAAATTTAAAATAATTTTAAAACTAATGGAGGGTAATTATGTACCATTAATATTAGAGAGTGGTGGTTCATGACCTACCACTGAAATTTGAGAGAGGATTACCATAAAAACTTACCTAAATTTAATGGAAGCCATCTGAAATAAAATTTATTCCATGATATATTATAAATAAAATCATCCTGAAATTAAATAAAAAAATTGTTGGAAGTCCAATGGTGACTAAGGACCCACCATTTTTATGAATCCATTATTGTCTCTTGTCCAACCATTTGAAGTTTACAATAGTGTCTTATTGAAAACATTTCTGAATATCAAAAATAGTATTCAAGTGAATTAAACAACTAATAAAATAATAGAAATAACACCAATTAGAAATAATAGATATAATCCAATCCAAGTTAATAAAGAACATCTCTTTTTGGATATTGATTGAGCTTCCATTATGCAATGGTATAATAATATTGAAAAATATATTTCTGAATAAAAAAATTTAAAAATTAGAAGAAAAAAATAAACAACTATTAAATTGATGGAACCTATAATATAACCATAAAAAATAATTCTACTTTTATACTACAACTGAAACAATGAAAGTTCTTCAAAAAATCACTCATAGATGAAAATAAAATAAATAATGATAAATATATGGTAATAAAAAATTTATATGAATAATAATCTAATAATAAATAAAAAACACAAATACAAGATAACTACATTAGTAAACAAAAATACAAGGAACAGGTCCTAATGGATCTAGAATATCCATCAACTAAGGATTTGATCACCAAATGAAAAAACCAGTATGTGTGAAAAATAATAACCCACTATTTATTTCCAAAAAATGAGTTAAAATGACTCACCATTGAAAATCTCGTGGTAGGTCACTCCCCCCCCATTGGGTTCCATTTGTAGCTAATGATATACTATTGGGGTCCAATGATGACTCATGACGCACTATTGGTATTTTCCAATAGTTACTCAAATCACATGCCATTGGTATTTTCCAATGGTGACTCGGTTAGTAAACAATATGGATGATGAAGAACTAATAAATTATCCTAAGGAGGTAGTGGGGATCTTGAATATTAATACCTTATAGTGAAAACTCATAAATAGATTGGAGGATAAATGCGTAACCATTACACTATTCTTAAACAAAAAGGTATATCAAACAAGTTCCACAAGCAAGGCATGAAATTAAAAAAAAATTATTTTTCAGTGTTTATTGTGACATTAACCCACATAATAGAGATAGACCAAAAATTTAAGGAATAATATTTATATTTTAACTTAGAAGATTCATGAGATTATAACTAAGAATGATTTGGAGTTTAAAAATACATTTACGGGAAGAACAGGGCGAACGAACAACTCGGAATACACCACTTAATTATGAGAAACTTAGATTGATAGAAAGTATCAATAAAAAACTGATTAAAACAAAAAATTGAATAAGTATCAACCAAGATATATATCACACAATGTTCAGAGTTTCTCATTCAAAAAACACAACACTCACATGGGCATGCGGGCCCAGCGGCTGACCAATTCACAACCCTTATGCTCTGGATGCATGATCCATGAGCCTCATATATGGGCATTCACATAATCTACATGCACCATACATATCCCTGACACTATAAAGTGATTAAGGGATACAAATCCCATGGTGTTTGACCCCCGGGTCCCATGAAGAGTGGTTGATGGTTCTACCAAAAATTCTAATTAACAACTCTATTTTTTATAACACTTCACAAAAAAACCTATGAAAATAAATGGTAAAAAGTTATAAAAATATATAAAAAATTATATTAAAAAATATAAATAATATAGATTATTTTAAAATATAATTTATTTAATTAAATTTGATGTAAGATTAATTTAATAAATCAAGGAAAGACATGAAATTTATATTACCCAATTACAAACAAAAATGATCCTTAGAGACATTATAATAATAGTAAAATAATATTATTAGACATTATGGGAATATATTTTTATTGAAAACCATAGCATAACTATACTATTTAATGATTAATTTCATTTGAAGTATTTCCATAATATTGTTTTAGTAATGTTTTAGGAATAATATTAATATAGTTTTATAAAAAGGATTACCCACATGTTGGTTGACTACTCGATGCATCTAGAAAGGCCATGGGGCTTAAACCAATTATAAAAATATGATAAGGGTTTAACACCTACCATTGGCATATATGATGTCCAACTTAATATATTATTGGTTACATTAAAACGATTGGAAAACTAAATATTAATGACGAACCCATAGTGTTGACTTTGAGTTCTAGATATTATCTTATTATATTGGCTAACTTGTGCTAACCATATTGGATTTGGAAAATAGTTAGAGATAGAAGAAAATACATGTATCTTTTTAATAGATTTATTAATCTCTTAAAATATAATATTATTTTTTAAAGAATTAAAAAAATATTTTGGATTTTAAATTCTTAATGTATGTGTTTAATTTGAAATTGAAAAAAACAAAACCCATTGAAGAAATTTTTCTCGTGAAATAAGAACATATCAAAAAATATGTTTCATTATATTATTAAACAGTAATATAACCCTTAAAATATTGGAAAAGTATATTTAAACAAAATTTTATCCTCATACCTTCATTTATGTTGAACCAGTGGTCTTTTAAATCATCAAATATTAATTTTTTTAGTCCATTAAATTTCTATTTATCAATCAATTCCTTGTGTTCAATAAACTTTTTCTATATTTATAATTATTTAATCTTTTCTTCTATGACCATATCATCACATGAGACAACAGTTATCTTACACACAAAAACTAGTTATGTGTTATTTTATAAAACATTTTTTACATCCCTTTCTCTCTTATTATGAGGATATTCTATTTACTATTTTTGTGATGTGGGTTTTCATCAAAAATAATTTTCAAATATAAAACCCTTGAATAAAATGATCTTATTTTAATATAAGGACACCATTTATTTATGGTGGATAGAATGTAACACCCAATAATTATAAAATGGGACATTTTTATTATATATCATATGTGATTCACAACACCAATCATAAACAACACTAAAAATATATTTCTATAAAGTTATTCCCATTGATAGCTTGGGAACAAGAAACCATGAGTTTAAATGAACTCTAATTTTGAATACCATTATATAACAGTTGGTAAATTAGAGGGTTTGAGTAATACAAACTAAATTAAAAGATATATATTTTTATACATGAAAAAAAATTATTGGTAATCTTTTTATTATGAATAAAAAATGATTCGTTTGAAGGAAAAGGAAATGCCTTTTGAAAAAAAAAGTATTTTTTCTAAAAGACAGCTTGGCTCTCATTGCACACATAATTTAAAATTAATTTTTAACTATTTTATAAAAAAAATTTGAGAAAATATATATCATATTTAAATTCATAATAATTTTTTTTTCTTTTGGTGAATCGTTTTTGTTTTTCTGAAATTTATTTTTATTAATTTTGAAAAATAATTAGTTTTTGTTTTGAAAATTGCCTTTTCGTTCAAATTTTTTATAAGGATAATTAATATTTTTTATTTTTTATTTTAAACTCAATAATAAAATTATATATTATCAAATCCAATTAATGTAATTTGAATTATTTTCAAATGAAGTTTTTTATAAAAACGTCATTTGCATCATAACATTTTTTCTTTGATACTCTACTTTCTTTTCGTCTTTGAATAATTAATATTAAATTAAATTTTGGAACTTATGGGAATGGTGTAAAACCTTGAACCTATAATCCCAAATTTAGTGCATTATTTTATTACATTGCCATGATTTTAAGGAATCAAATCATGATAAACTGATCATTTTAGCAATCATAGAACGCTAGATTACTTACATGATACCCATAATACATTGGGAAAATAGAAAAAAAACATTCGGAAAAATATACTGAAATAAACTACATACCTGGAATATTATTAAAAGTTATCTTCTTCATAACATGTGGATATAAACATTATAAGGGTGATCTCAAATTATCATTAAGAGTAAATACACAGAAAGAAATAATTAATCAATTTATATGGAAAGGTAAATAAATAAGACCAACTTCAATTTATAGAACTAAATAAGGCATGAATACTATGGAAATGTGAGAAACTAAAATTCATTCCATAACTCAATAATTGAGTACTAATTACATCCATATTTACATTGATGAAAAATATCATGGATAGATAATAATAGAAACTAAATGAGGGAAATTATTTCTTAATGGATGTCATGTCTGAGGCACATGAAAACCTATACAATCAATACCTTTCAAGAGATGGTTTAAAACTACAGAGGGAACCCCATTTAATTTTTCCAAATAATTTACCTCATGAGAACCAATCGATGCATTGAGGAGTCATATAATGTTTGGGTTCTACCCATCATTGCTAGGCCAAAATATTCCTCATATCAAATAATCATGATAAATAATTTTCCCTGAAAAATATATTTATTGAATAAATAATATAGAATTATCAATATTTACCCAAACAATAAAATTACTATTAAAGTATAAACCTTATATAAAATGGTATATGGTTTAGGAAATATTAATATCCCAGAAAAATGAAATGGAAAATGTAGGGAAATTCAATGTTCAACGATCAGATAAGATTAAATATTTCACCAGGATGAACAAATAAATCAAGGAAGTGAATATGAATACCATCCTTGGAAAAATGAATTGTAAACCATCTATAGGATTATTATGGATAGTTTTAGTATAACGTTTCCCCACCAGAATAAAATAAATGTTTATTACTATTGATTTATGTAAATATTATCAAATTAATATAAAAACATTTTTCAGGGAAATATCCTTCTGTTTTGGAAAATATTTTCCGTCAAAATCTTTTTTTAAAACATTTTTTTTAAATTAACTATTTATACATGCAAGGAAAGCTTCATGGAAGTTATGGAGAGTAAATATGTACTTTTCATACAATGTAAAATAATATTTTTTTAATAAGTAAAATGGTTTCAAAAATTATTTATTGGAAAAGAGAGAAGAATATTCCATTGAAAACATTGGCAAAAGAAAAAAAGGGTAAAAACATCTTTAAAAAATCATTTCAAAATAATTTTTCTTATAATTTTATTAAAACATTATTTTTATAAGAGAAGAGGTTCCCCAACTAAACAGGGAAATAATGTCAGGTTTTCATAGAAACATTTTAAAAAAAATTGAGTACCAAAGAGTGGAAAATTGTATTAATACTTGAAAAAATACATGAATTACCATAGGTGAGTAAAATAAAAGGTTTTATTTAAAAACTGTAATATAATTTCCGTAAAATAGATTTCCATTGAAATAACAATAAATTTTTTATTGAGGAAAATAATCACTAAACATTCCAAAGTATCACCACATTGAAACATTTTAAATAATAGACTTCATGAATGAATAATATTAAATGAATTCATAAAATACCATTAATATAAATAAATTCAAGATATTATATATAAAAATGGTTATTATATACACTGAACAGAATATATAAGTGGTGATCATGATATTTATTTGACGTTTGTAAAATAGTGAGATGTGAATTTGTTACCTTAACCTTACTTTTGTTAGGTGATATTTATCTTTTATACAGTGGTTTAAAATATTTTAATAAATTATAATGGAACCATAATCATGTTTATAATAACATATATTAACTTTTTATAATTTCTCATTACCCGTTTCTTATCAACTTTCATTAATTTCACTATTTTGGGTGTTAATTGTCTTGTTTGCTCGAGTATGTTTTAACTTATTATTTGTTGGTATCATTAATTATATCATGGTCTCATAGTCTTAAGAATGTAACCCATGAATTCATTATTATTTATAATAATTATATATGTATTTACATTAGTCTATTATATTTTGAGATTAGAAATGAAGTGCACCATTCATGGAGACAGTATGTTGTTTGTATGCATGAATAGTACTTCCATTTCATTATTGTATTAAAAGAATGAAAACTAAAGGATATGTACGTATATTATAATTCACATATAATATATATGTTATATATGACACATAGGTTTATTAAAACTGTCCTTAATATATTCCATGTGTAGGGTTAATGAATCACATCACTTCGAGGGGGTAGTAGTACACACTTCCTCAAATGATTTTATCATATTAACGAAAAATGGGAAGTATTAATGTTATATGTTATAAAATAATTACAGAAGAAAAAATAAAATATAAATAAAATATATATCATATTTGAATATATATTCCATCATAATTTCCACCATGATTGGTGGTAAAGCAAAAAAAATGAACAATCATCGTTTTGTGAGGGATCAGTTCTTCATACATAGAAACAATATGTTGGTTTCCCATTAGATGGAGATGTGAGTAATTGTAGGTAAAAATATTAACATAAAAACACACTATTATATTGGTGACAATTGTTTTTTTATATAATCATATATTAAGTATATTTTAGTGGGTGTATAATAGAAATAAATCTAAAAATATTGAGGAAGTTTGTTATATCTTAATCGGGTAACTCCTTTTTGTTTGTACCAAAAGGATTCTTTTTGGGATTTATTCCAAACTCGAGTCTTCTAGGTACAAGTTATAAATGTTTAGAGACTAATTGGGATGATTTTTTAGTAGCCAATGTGTATTGAGAGGTGTGAGAAAGGGGTATAGTTCATTCCTTTTTATAGTGGAGGGGGACTGGAACTCCTGTAAATACCAAAAGGTATTCATGAATGGGAGGTCTTACTTATATATAGTGCCGAAAATTGGAAAAATAGTGGGTTAAACTGGGATAATTTTATATTATAATCTCCAACACCAAAAATATATTCATTTTAATAACTTGGCTCCTTAACATCTAAGATTCCCAAATTTTATCATTTTTGTTTTTTAATAAGGCATCTTTATTTCTAATCTCATTAATTTGACCATTATGACTAAAATAAAGTGATATTTATTAATAAACTTATATATACATAATTATTAATATGATATATAATTTATAAAATAATTAACTGATGTTTTTTGTAAACGAAATTTAAAACAAGAACATGTGACTCGCTAAAATAATGCTTAATCCCAGACCGTGTTAATAACGTTTTTACAATATATGGGCCAATATATTAATTATAAATGAAATATTGGTACATAAATAAAACAATAATTATTATCTATTAAAAAATATAAATAACTTGTAAAAATATATTATTATTTTTAAATATAAACCACTTTATATAATCAAATTTATTGTAAAAAATAATAATGTCAATTTTGGAATATTAATTTTAATATTTCAAAAAAATATTGGATTTAAAATATATTAAGTTTAAATATTTGTAACATGATTTTTCATCTAAAAAAATAATTTATTACAATAGTTAAATCAATATATTTAACTTTTAAAATTTATAGTATCATTTATTTTAGATAATTATTAACTAAATAATCACTATGTTGGAATTTCATAAGCATTTTAAGTAACTAAACCATATCTAAAAATAATTGATCCATTATTATGACAAACATAACCCATTTATATTTTTAAATTACATTTATAATATAAAATTTGATTTTTTTTTACATATCTAAAGGTTTTATAAATTTTAAAGGTAAATAGTGTTCTCTTTTTGACCTTTTCCATACTGAACCTTTTATGTGGGGAAAATTCATTTAATAATATTCAAATAAACAAAAAATTTGTAACTAAGAGGTTATATGGAATAATTATTGGCATCCAATGTCCTTTGGAAAAGTTTCTAGGTCATTTTGATCCTAAAGATTGTGGATTATTCCCTTATTAAGCTTACTATTACCTTAACTACTATAATTAATTTTAAACAGATTGAAGAATCTTGTTTGTCAAAAATTAATTTCAATTAATTAGAAAAAAATATTTCACTGATTAAAAATATTTATTTACATCTTTCAAAATTAGAACCCTGGAAGTGTGAAAATTATGATTAACACTAGTCCCACACATGTGGTAAGAAAGTGGGTTTTTAAAGTAGAAACGTTCAAAAGTTGAAAAAGTATTTATCTCTAATATAAAAATGATTCCAATAACCTAAATTGTCTTAATATATGAATAATTAATCTATGAAGACATTAAAAATCCAATCTAAAATATAATTTAACACTAATCATTATTTAAATGAAAAGACTATTTTTAACTAAATTACAGTAATTTTTATTTTTCATCAAAAAAATGATGTTTCTCAAAACAAGTCCCAAAAAATCACATAAAGATAATTTTTAAATTAAAAATCCAAAAATGATGATTAATTTGACAAATGAAAATTATAAAAAATTTCAAATTTAGTTTAAAATAGGTGCACCATTAAATGGTTGTAAAACCCAGTCTTGTGTGTAATGTAAGGTAACTAAGTGTGGTATGTTGCCTAAGATGAAAATGGTGTTTCATATAAATAGAGAATAAATAATATTTATTCTAAAATGAAAATATTGAAAATAATTGGGGTGTTAAATTCTCCCTACCTTAATTAAATAGTATCCTCACAATTTAACCGTGTTCTTGGTAAATAGAGGATTGATATTTCAAGATAAACTATTTGTTTGAAAACCCACATCGTAAATAGGGTTAATTAAACATATTATTATAAAATATATAAATTATAGTACAATAGTCATGTAACTAGGTTTTCCTCATAGTATAACATAGGTGGAAAATGGAAACATGGATATAGAGGAAAAATATATTATCAAGCTCTGATTGAGAGTTCTAGAGAACACGGTTAGGATAAAGTCAACAATCGGAAGGCCATAAATCCATGATGATATAAGGGGACATTGGATTCATTGTAAATTAATATATAGAGAAAATATGGTTTATTTAAACCCATTTTTCTAGAGTTGAGTAATTAATTCACTTTCTATGAATATAAGTAAAAATGATATTCTATTTTTGAAACACAATCTTATCATTTGGTTGTTCCTTGAACTATTTCAAAATCATATATTTACCAAATATTGTTCAAATAGTGATGTAATACATTAAATTCTAATATTTAATCCAATGATAAATCATTTCATTAATGGTTGAATTTTTCAAAATATGACGATTCAATATTTTAGAAAATGTTCTCTAAATTTACAACATGAACTTATCATTAGTCAATAACCAACATAAAGTAGCTCTAAATTTTCAAAATATAAAATGTGAATAACTTCATCATGTATCCTCTTGAAATATGGTAATATCGTGAACAACCATAAATAATTATTGAAAACATTCATTCATCCTACTTTCATAATTAATACACAAGTTATTTGATATATTTCTTATATAAAAAATTGTTTTGAACTCTAAAAATGACAGAATTGACCACATTTCGACAAGTAATTAATCATTTATAGGGTAGTAAACACTTATCTAAATGAATAATTTCTTCATCATTATCTTACCATCAGTAATGCTTTAAGGGTTTTCTTTCCATCAATCATGTGTTTTCCAAAAAAGTTTAACATGCTACTGAATCACTTTTCTTAGTACCATTGAACATATGATCTCAAATCCTTAATAAAAAGTTACTATAGTACAGTACTTGTATATTCCATTATTCTTTTATCTATTACATCACTGAATAACTATTCAAATGACATAATTTTTGAATAGTAATTTTAGTCATTACTATTTATCTGGGGTGGTAGCATAACTTCACAATTATCCAATAGAATTTTGGTGGGTATATTCCTTTGATGCTTGAGAAGTTTATTTTCATAATGTATCATATACTTTTAGTGGAAGCATTTAACATTGGAATATTATTTCTTTAACTTTCAATCATGAACATGGTTTCCTTTTCATCCACACATACAAGAAACTTATATTCTCTTCAAGAAAGTACTGGTGTGTTTCTTTCCACAATTATCACATGTGGGGAAATCCTTCTTTCCCTTTGTACACTTCGACTCATTCCCATTTTCATGTCTCTCAGATGACCTCTTCTAGACTGGGTTTCCTTGGAATATATAAGACTTATGGAATTATTTACCCATATAATGGTAACATTATACTATGTCCTCATATAATGAGAATTTTGGGAGACTATTTCCCTTTGAAATGATCTCTTAAAACAATGAAATATTTTATCCTTTTTACTCTATGGATGATATACATCGGTGAGCTCTAAATTTATTTTATTATGATCCATTTCTAAAAAATGGAATATAGTGGATTAAATCATTACATAATGTATAATTACAAATATGGTATGAAACATAAATTTATGCATCATTAATCATAGAATCATAAACAATGGCTACTTAGGGGAAATATTTACATCTAAATACTTTATAATGGTTTGTAAGGAAAATGTGAATTATTCTAATAATATCCCCTGGGAGTGTCAAACGAGGTGCATAGTAAGGGTCTCTGTCATGTACTAGGTAACACTGAGTTAAGGACAGAACACAATGGAAGAGTTATTACTCTTAGGTATATCTGTTCCAGAACTACTTCCACATGTAGTATCCAGATAGGGTTATATTTCATGAAATAGAAACATTATCTCTACCTTACCAAAATTCTAGGATTTTCATCGATAATTATCTTCAAAGTCTATATTTGGGTAATATTCCTTTATCTATGTTATACCAAATCTATTTTTATAGTTTGTTAGTAAAATTCCTTTGATACAAACTATAATTCCTCGAACATAGAAGACCGAAGTAGATGCATTATTTTATTATATTTTCAGGATTACAAAGAATAAAATCCCAAAGAACTGATTAGTTTAGTTGTCTTGGAAATCGAGATTACGTGCATGATACCACAAAAACAATGGGAAATAAAATTGAAAATTCTACACAATATACTAAAATAAATTTTATCATTGAAATTTTATTCAATGTTCTCTTATTCACAACCCAGGGATATAAACATAATAATGGTTAGATCAAATGCTAATTGAGGGTAAATAAAATAGAACCAAAAATAAATCAATCTATATAGAATTGTAAATAACTGATCAGAGAATCCATTTACAAAACTATAAATTTAATAATTAATATGTCAAGATAATAAACTAAAATTCATGAAATAAATAAATAACTATGAATTAATTACATCTACAGATATGTCGACTCAAAATATCTTTGATAAATAATAACTAAAACTAAATTTTGGAACGGATTTCTTAATGGACGTCATGTCTGAGGAACATAGAAACCTATACCATCAAGAGCTTTCGAGATTTGGTTTAAATATATGGATTAAAAACCATTTATTTGTTCCAACTTATCTATCCCATTATAACCTATATATTCATCAAGGAGCTTCATAAAGTCTGGGCTCCACCCACCATTGCTATTCCAAAAAATTCCTCATATAGAATAATGAAAATAAATTATATTTTCCTTATCAAATATCCATATTAAAAAAATAATACATAGTTATATATATTTTCCCAAATAATAAAATAATTTTCAATGTAGTCACTCTGTGTAAAATGGAATATGGTATAGGAAATAGTAATATCAATGAAAAATGAAGTGGATAATTTAGTGAAATTCAATGTTCAGTGATCATAGGATATTGAATATTCTAAGGGGACCAACAAATAAATCAAGTAAGTGAATTTGATACAATCCATGGCCTAATTAATTATAAATAATCCATTGGAATAGTATGGATGGTTTCAATATGACATATCTCTAGTGGAGTAAAATAAAGCATCATTATTCTTGATGAATGGAAATATTAAAAAAAGATCACAAAAACATTCCCGAGGAAAACGTCATTTTGTTTTGAAAAAACATTTGAAAAACATTAACATTGAAAATAACATTAGAATAAATTTTTATTAAAAGTAATATTATAGACATGAAAAGGAAGCTTCAAGGAAATTAGAGTGAGTAAATCCATAATTTTCATACACAATAAATGAACATTCCTTTTTCACAGTAAAAAGGTTTGAATAATGCCTTGTTGAGAGTGAAACATTAATATTCCCTTGAAAATATTATAAAAGACCAATAGGGTAAAATTTAATTTAAAAAATCATTTTAAAAGAATTATTGAAATAATTTTAATAAAATTTGGGTTTTTGATGAAAATAGGTTCTCTGACTAGAGAGACAAATGAAGTCAGGTTTTCATAAAAACATTCTGAATACCCTTTGAGTACCAAAGAGGGAAAAGGTATTAATACTTGAAAAATGTAATGAATTACCATAGAAGAGTAGAATTAAAAGTTTTTTTGAATAATATTAGTATATTTTCCTCAAATGGTCTCTCAATTGAAAGATCATTAAAGTTATTATTGAGTAAAATAATCATTAAACAATCCAAAGTGTCTCATACAACATTTAAATATTCTATATAACAAACTTCATGAAGGAATAATATTAAATTAGTTATTTAAATAACATTAACATAAATTAATTCATGAAATAATATAAAAAATTGGAATTAGATTCACCACATGAAATATATAAGCCGTGAACATGACATTTTTCTCCCATATGTAAAAAAGTGAGGCAAAAATCCCTTACCTTAAGATTTATTTCGTTATGAAGTCTATATCCTAAAGTATAGTGGTTTAAAATATGTTACTAACATATACCGAAACAATAATCATGTTTTTAGTACCATATATTAATTTCTTATAATATATCATTACCTGTTTGTTAATAAGATTAATTAATTTCACTATTTCTGCTATTAATTACCATGTTTTCTCGAGTATGTTTTAACTAGGTTTTTATTATTATAATTAATTAGCTCCTAGTATCATCATCTTTAGAATGTAATACATGATTTAATTGTCATATATAATCTTTATATAGGTATTTATAGTAGTTGATTATATTTTTAGATTATAAATGAAGTTCACCATTAATATAGATGGTCGGGCGTACATACGCATCAATGCTACATTCATTTTATTCTTGTATTAAAAGAATAAAAACTAAAGGATAAATCTGTATATTATATCTCTAGTATCATATATATGTTTTATATGTTATATAGGTTTATTAAAACAATCCTTAATATATTCCATGTATATTTTGGATTAATCCCATCGCTTCAAGGGGGTGTAGTCTACAATTCATCAAACGATGTTATTGTATTGACATGAAATTGGAAGTATTAAAGGTACTTGTTATAAAAGAATTAAATAAGTATAAATTCATAATAAATACTATATATATCATATAAAAACATATTTTCTATCATAATTTCCACCATGATAGGAGGTAAAATAAAAAATGAACAATCATCATTTCGTGAGGCACTAGTTCACCGTACGTAGAAATAATATATTTGATTCCCATTGGATAGAGGTGTGTTTAATTATATGTATAAATATTTACATAAAAATATAATAGTATAATTATTATACTATTTTTGCTATATAATCATAAAATAAAATGATTTGAGGGGGTGTAGAATAAAAATATAAAAAAAGAATAAGGGTATTTGTTACCTCTTAATTAGGAAACTTATTTTTCATTGTATCCAAAGGTTTCATTATTTGGATTTATTTCCAAATTTTGGATTCAATATATATGTTAGGGATGATCATAGACTATATTTTTTTGGATGAGACAATGTGTTTTGAGAGGTGAGAGTAAGGGGAAGAGTGCTTTTCTTTTTATAGTGGATGGGGAGTGTCACTCTTGTAAATACCAACAGGTATTCATTAATGGGAGGTCTAACTAACTCAAAGTCCCTAAAAATGGAAAAAATAGTGTATTAAAGGGGAATCATGTTCAATTGAAACGTCCACCATATAACAATATTTTAATTTTAATAATTTCGTACCTTAAAATCTAAAATTCCGAAATTTTATCATTTTTGTTTTTATTAAAGAATCTAGTTTTCTAATAAAATTAATTAAACCGTTAATACTCAAATAAAGTGATATTTAATAAAAAATATATAGATCCAAATAATTATTAATTATATCTTTATTATAATAAAAAAACCTATGATATTTGGAAATTAATTTTAGAATAATCACATGAGACGTGTAAAACATTGCATAATCTCGAACTATGTCAATAAAGTTTTCACAGAATATGGGTCAATATGACAATTATAAATGTTATATTGGCCAATAAATAAACCATATTTGATATTTATTAACACCAAAATCTAACTTTGAATAATATCATATTTCTTATTAATTGTACATCATTTAAAAAAATATCATTTATTGTAAAATAACAATAGGATAAATATTGACATTTTAATTTTAAAATTTCAAAAAAATGAAATAAAATATATTATGGTAAAAAATATTTAACATGATATTGTAATCTAAAAAATAATTAATGACAACAATTCAATCAATATATTTCACTTTAAATATTAATAGTGTCATTTATTTTAGTTAATTATGAACTAAATAATCATTTTGTTGGCGTTTCATAATAATTTTAAGTAAATAAACATATCAAAAAATTATTGATAAATATTATGATAATAAAGACACATTTATCTGTGAAAATTAAATGTATAATTGAAAATATGATGTTTCTCATATATCTCAATTTTTTATAATTGTTAAAGTTAAGGAAAGTTACCTTTTTCTTTTTCATTACTTAACCTTTTGAAAGGGGAACATCCATTCAATAATATCCAAATAAACCATAAAATTCTGTTGAAGAGGGGATATGGGAAAATTATTAGTATAAAATGGGTTTTGGAAAAGTTTCCAGGTCATTTTGATCCTTAAGATAAATGTTTAGTTCCTTATTATGTTTATTCTAACCTTAATCACCGTAATTAATTTTAATCATCGTCTCTAATATTTTAGTTCAAAAATTAAGTTTATCATATTACACCACAAATAATGTTCAGATTAAAAATATTTTTTTACATTTTTAAAAATAAAAATCCCTGAAGTGGGAAAATTAAGATAAATTCTAATCTAGCACACAAGGTTAGAAATGTAGTTTCTTAAGTAGAAATGTTTAACGGTTCAATATGTTTTTATATGTCATATAATAATGGTTCCACTGACCTAAATTTCATTAATATATGCCAAATTTATCTATTGTGACATTCAAAAACCAATTTAAAATATAATTTAACACATGTCATTATTTAATAAAAAGGATTGTTTTTTAATAAATTTTATTATGTTTTATTATTCATAAAATAAATGGAGTTACTATAAGAAATCAAAAAAAATAGCCTCACCTAATTTAGACATTCAAAATCTCAAAATGATGTCTATTTTGAAAAATAATAGTTTCATATTTTTATAATTTGGTTTTCAAAATGATTCACCATTAAAAGGTGGTAAAACCTACTGTTGTGTTTAATGCAAGCCAACCAAGTCTGGTGTATATCATAAGTACAAAATGGTGTTTCATATAAAGAGAGGAAAAATAATTTTATTGTAACATTAGAATATTTTAAAGTATTAGGGTGTTACAAATGTAATTAGAAAAAAATTATTGAATATTTTTAATGAGATTAATTTCTAATTTCTAATATGTTTAACATATTTTTTTGCCAAAATGTAAAGTGAAACCAAAAAAATTAAATGCATGAGGATAATGTATGAATGGGTTCACTGATGGTAAAATTGAAATGTTGAGGTAAAAATGGCCTAAAAACTTTTCTAAATTATTTTCATGAATGTATTTAGACATTAACTATTATAGTCTCAATAATGGACCATTTTTTAGGATAGTGTCACAAAAATACATTGGTATGATTTAATCTTTTCAAAAAAATTACAATTTTCCCACTCACCTCACTTATAAGAGGCCACCCCTCTCCTCTTTTGTTAACACCTCCACACCCATTTTTTCTCCCAATATATACCCAAATAACTTTCGAACATTACTAATCTCATCATTGAGTCCTTATTTTGGTAATAAATCAATCCTTGTAATGTTTTTTGTTCAATCCTAAGGTGGTGCGTGATGAAAAGGTAATGTTATTCAACAAGAATTTTTATTTTATTACGTTTTCAACCTTCTTCAATTATTATTAAATAATTGTGATAGATTAAAAATATTATATTCCATATAAAAATATTTTTTTATGATAATTTAATTACCTAAAACCATCCCCTATTAAGTAAATTTGATTATGTAATCATCATTCGTGTGTATGGATGACTACCACCTCCTGAAATTATGTTGCCCCTCATGTTGCATTATAATGATGGATATAAAGAATATATATTATATTTATAACAACATTAAACATTTTAATTCATTTTATAATATATAAATTTTTTATTTTCCATTCCATAGTTGATACGATAACATCACTCATTTGTATGGTGAGCTACTGCCTCACGAAGCCATGGGATTCATCATTCAATGATGCTTTTCCTAGAAAGTGATAAGGATAATTTCAATTAATATATATGATATAAATCACATATTTATTATATTAATTACATAATTATCATTCTAAAAAGACAATATACATAATTTTCCGTCATACCTTTTCACTCATTGAAAGATGATAATGTAATTCGTTTACGTGTGGACTACCTACTACACTAAATGATGTGACACTATTTTCATCACGAAACAACATATATGATATATATAAGTATATTAAAATAAATATCATGGAATTTATGATATTTTTTATTCAATAATGATAAAATATTACTAACTTCTTTATATAATGATCAATGAAAATGGAAATGTTACTCATGGGTACGTATGACCAAAGCCTCCATCAATATAATGTTCTTTATGTATCAAAATGATCTTTAATTATTTTACATAAAAGTATAATAATTAAGTATATGATAATTATTTCATGAATATTATTATTTATATGTTATATCTATATAATATGATCATGAAATGTATCTTTCATGACGAAACAAGTATGAAAAAATAAGGCAATTCACCCATGAAATTTTTTTAATAATGAAATATTTTTTATGTAAGGTTGAAAAGATGATTTAAAAGGATCCATAATGATATTAAAACTGTTATTATGGTTCTTTTATAACTAAATAAAATGTTTAGAACCACAATACAGGATGATAATTCATGTTCATCTAAGATGAAGAATGAGATATTGGACTTCATCTGAATTTATATTCATTGAGACATATTAAAATGTTATGAAAAAAATAATTTTATATGGTGTATATACATCCTCATTGACATGTAAAGATATAAATATTTATTTATTCATGTTATTTTAGTTTTCAATTTAAAATATTTTATATAAGGTGGATGGAATTAAAAATTACAAACTATTAAAGAATTTCATGACCCCATTTCTTTTCATTGGGTTATATTACGTATTTGTTACCATTTATTTTAGAAGATTATGTATACAATGAATTTTTATTATCATATATTTTATTTTGCCTTATTTTTGATTTTATATTAACCCATATATTCAATTCATTGATTAATTTTAACATCATTTTTAAAATCATTATAAGGGTTTATTTAATAGTCTCATTCTAATCGATATGGATTATTCCAGAATTTCAATTAAAAGAAATTATTTGATAATATTATAATAAAAACATTTCAATTTCATTTCCATTGGTTATTCATGATATTTTCATGTAATAATACTCTTTATCAACTCATTGGTTCTTAAATCATTGAGAAATTTGTTTTAATAAAATAAGACACTGTTTAACTGTTCAGTCAGAAATCCATTTCTTCCAAAACCATATTTTCTAAATATGTTTGAAAAAAAAATCACATTTCAAAAATGCTTTATTAAATACATTTTACCCATTTTTAAATTTTAACAAATTTTTCTGAAATAAATCTTCTGGTTATTTTCTAAACAAGAAACTTTTATAACCATTTACACTGAAAAATGAATGTTATTTATAACATACAAGGAATATACATATTACCCACCATCATAAAAAAATTCATTTAAAAATACATTGAAATATTATAAGGATTTTTTTAAATAAAAAATTTTTCCAAATATTGTAGAAATTCAATATTTTTAAAAGCGATTTTCAAAGAATCAAATTGTCCAAATAATTATTTCTTAAAAAGTAATTTTCACAATGAAAATGATATTTTCATAAAAAATGGAAGATCATTTATGGTATTTATATTTATCAACTAAAAATCCCATTTTTTATATACTTCACTTGGGAAATTTTGTATTGATACCATCCTTTTTATTTCACTTTATTGATTATGATTGTTTTGATCAAGGATATAATTGACACATATTTTCTCAATTCATTTTTGTAGTCAATAGATTTTCCCAGACATGTTCAATTTATTTTGATCATTTAGAATTATATTTCCCCTATGTATCCATATTACTTATCAAGGATATTTTTACTATATAAACTGTATATCATTTCTCTATACAATGTTTTATATCGAAAATAATTTTTTTATCTAGGGAAATGATGATAAAATATATAATTTACTCAATACTAATATTTGATTATATGGTAGATTCATATTATTTTAATAATTTATTCAATATATGATGAATTATTTGGAAATGAAATAAATGGGTGGGCTTATTTATTGATTTCCCCTCGATGCATTGGTAGAAGAATGGGATGAAGGAGTTTGGTTACCTTAGTTATATGGGTTTCTACCTATCAGTTTTAAACTCTCTTGATGATATATATTAACTGTAGATGTATCATGTTCCATAGAATCATGAAATCAAAATTTTAAGAAATTATATTATGAATAATTCAGTTATTATTATCCACGATATGTTCTCTGTCATATTATATATGGATTAATTTTATTCTCCATTTTTTACTAATTGGCATGTGTTTTTAATTATTCACATTTCCATATTGATTATTCCTTATCTAGTTATTATTTTCATGTTATTGATTAAAAGTCCCGTGTTTTAAGTTATTTACATTTCTATATTGATTATTCTTGTCATGTTATTTAAATTTCACGTGTGTTCAGTTATTTTCTTTTCCACGTCGATTATTCTCATTGATTCGTGAAGGATTCTACTATACTTAACCCATAATTAGTATTTGAGATCACCCTTATTTTTGACCTTTTACATGATTATTCGGATTTTACTATGAAATATAGGAACAAATATGCTTGAGGGAATAATGATATTCGGCAAAAAATCATATTTTAATTTTTTATTCAAATGTTAGATAAGAATCATGTATGTATCTTGTTTACCAAGATTAATAAACTATTAGTTTTTTCAATATGTAATTCCTTGTATCTTATTTCAGTTTAATAATGAAAAATCTTCTTCAGGATACTGGGGTTGGGGTCTCTATATCTAACCCATGGACATTCACCTAGATGAAAACACAATTCCTTTATTCAGGGATTTATATGTTTAATACCCTGAGTACATTTTCATGGGTTAAAAGTTATTTAATGTTAAAATAATTATTCCCTTATATAGATAATGATATAATATGAAACTTATTATTTATTTTCCATAGATTATTGATTAAATTTTTAGGGTCGATTTGGAACACTTAAATTGAGTCATATAAAGGGTGTTCCCAAATATCACCATGAGTAGATGGTGTAAAGAATTGATAAAAATAGATTGAAATTTTTATGATACCTTCGTGAATAACCTTATCAATTATGATTTATGAAAACCTATTGATAATCCTTGGTGATATTCCAATGAATTTCTCATTGTTAAACTATATCCACCTTTCCATTATATGATTCACAATGATTTTGTAATGATTTTATTCACACTATTATATTCATTACTTATTGATATTCATCATGGCCACATAATAAATATATCCTTTTTTATTCCCTTACTTTGATTTATTCTAATCCCTTTATTTCTATGTGTGTTCTTAGGTTATGATATGTATGAAATGTATCTTTGGAAGAACATATGAAGAATTATTTCAAGTGGATTAGAAGATTATTTATGATATTCAATTATTATAGTTCTAATTTCCATGAAACTAAACCTTAAAAATACTATGTGTTATTAAGTGTTTTGCTTTGTATTGATGGTTTTATTCATTGAAAATATAGTATTTAATTATTAGTATCAGATCATGGTTTAGTAATTTTTTTGGAAATTTTGATTAGAAAAAATTACCGAGACCCATATGGGTATGAATATTTATAGGAAACAATTTAGAAATTTTTATGAAGTATTAATCCAGCGTATTTTAAACAATAAAATCCATGATAGGATAATAAAAGTGTTTGTTTCACTATTATAGGGGTATGTAGGTTTAATAACCACAAAAAGGACATCTTGAGATTTGGATAGATCATCACCTAGTAAATGAAAAAAATGATATTCTTTAAACTATAATTGACACTCCTACAAAATATGTTTGGTTAATATAATTATTTCTATAAATCATTATGAAAGATATACTATAAATATAATTCTTATTATACGGTATAAAAGGAACAATGTCATTATGAATGTTTTTAAGACATAAACTCCGTTTATAATTACATGATTTTGAAATTTTAGTAGTTTCTCACAAAGATTTTATTCTTTTATAGAAATAGTATGAAATATTAATATCAATGTAAATGATGAGTTTGATGTTAAATACACTGAATACCCTCTTACTACGATTTAATATAGAATGTAAAAATTCATGAGGACAATGAATAAACAATATTGGCTGTAAATAATGACCTAAATCATGTTCAGAGGCCAAATTCACATCAAAAGGAACAACAAGATGTTAAGTGATTCATACATCAATGACCACCTTTTTAAGGAGATATATTTATCCATTAATTAAAAAATAATATATTACCTCAATAGAAGATATATTTTATATAATTCATTATAAGATATAGAGAAATTCACCTTGGAAGTATACAATGTTTATGGATAAGTTGATCATTATTGGACACATATTAAGAACTTGAATCCAATAGATGATATTGATTCCATTTATTGGTAATAGTTTAGAATAATATTTTTCAGTGAATATTTTCCCCACTCGATGATTAAAAATGGAGAAGTAATTATTTGATCTAAATCAAATGTAAAACTAATATTTTGGAATCATGGAAATTAACATTACAATACATTCTCGATACAACTCTAGATTTGTTATGGAGCCATAGGTAATGGTCCGTATATTACTTTACAAGTGGGTATCCTATCTATTGAAGAGTATAGAAAATCGAGACTATGAATGATATAGTGAGATAATGTTGAATTAATTTAAGGTTGAAGTGTATTTTTGAGATATGTAGTCGTCTCATAAGATGAATTAAAAGAAAAAAAATGAAACCAAAAATGGGGAAACGTTTTGATCATTTATGAGGGGGAAACAAATTAAAAAATCCCATGTCAAAAAAATATGAGAAAAAACCTTAGGGTAACTTCATTTATGGGAGTAAAAAACTATACGATTGTAGAAGAGAGGGACATACAGCTACAAACTATCATAGTGAGGTGAAGACTCAAAATATCAATGAAAATGATAAAGGGGAGATGATTTAAGCTCATCTAGAAGTTAAATGATTCAAGTGTGGAAATATTAAAAGCATTAAAAATCAATTTTCAAATCAAAATATTATGTATAGAACACACCATCATCCTTATAATAATCTATGGTTCATGACCAATCTTTCTTAATTAGAGTGGATAAAGTATAGGCTTCAAATAATGTAGTGTTTGGTACACTAGTTGTTCTTTAAAAGTTAGGAATAATTTTTTTATTCTGGTTCTATAAATTTATTTATTTCATCTATATTTCTAAATATTTTTGAATCAAATATAGAAATAGTAGATTTAGAGTTATCATTTAAATCTTGTAGTGGAACTATCCAATCATTGATGGTGTGTAGAAATTCTTATATAATCTTTGGTGAGTACAATATCATCACAAATCATATTTTCATTCCCACGATGGAATTTGGAACTACACTTGGTATGGAATTTCTCTCAATTTTTATTTCTAATATTAACTACAAAAACAATTAAATTTTAGTCATCTTGAAGGGAGAAACTAATGTTTTCTTGAAATGAGATGTATCTAAAGATGAAATATGTCATTAAGAACCTATTATAGCCTTATTTATGGAAATGGATAGTGAATAAAAAAAATAAAGTGAATTTATAAGGATAAAAAATGTCTCCATTGTTCCAGAATACATTGACTTATTTTTGGAAGAGTTAATTAGTCCTTTCATAGAAATAGAGTTATAATTATCCATTAAACTCTTCCCTAATTCCAATAAAATATTAATGACTCTATATAGACTGTCATGTGTAGAGTTAAAAAAAATAAAAGAGGAAAGTTCAAGATCTTTTAAGGAATTGTTTTAGTTAACCACGTGTGTCTCCTTGAGGATAGACTGTTATTTTTGTAAATAAGAGTTATGGATCACTATGGATATGTGTTGATTATAGAGAACATAATGGTATCACAATGAAGAACACATTTTCACTTCTGATGATTGATTATTCTTTTGACCTACTTTGTGGGGATCAATGTTTTTCAATATTAACCTTTGATTACGGTATGATCAGTTAAATGTGAAGAAAGAAGATATCTCAATTACCACATTATAAACAATATATGGGAATTTTTAGTTTTTTTAGTCCCTTCATCTTGACTAATTCTACTTTTACATTTATGTATTTTATAAATAGAGTCTTTAAATATGTCATTGATAAATATGGGGTGTGGTTTTTTTATCATAATCTGAAATAATAAAAAATTCATGAGTAGTAGTATGATTATCTATGGTTTATATTAAAAACATTTATGACTAATATTTTTTTCGGTAAATTTAGTAAATATGAGTTCGAGCTACACCATGTTGTATTCCAGGGGGAAGTAATGTCCAGTGAAAGACTTTTAGTTGATCCTACTATCAAAATGGTTGTGGAGGAGTTATCATATCCTTCTAATGTAACTAATATTTTGGGATTCCAAGGTCTAGTAGGATACTATATATGGTTTGGAAAAAAATTAATTGATTTCAAATCAATAATACATGTTAACTAGAAAGGGAGTTATGTTTATCTGGACAAATGAGTCTAATCAATTTTTTTCCATGAACTAAATAAGAGGCTGGTTGGTGAACCTATAAAAAATTTTCCCTCTAATGGGGACATATTTTTCATATATAGGTATTATTCAATGAAAGTTATAGGGTTTTTTCTCTTGATAAATGATATGTTGAATACTTATGCATCCCGATGGTTAAATCATGGTGGAAGAATAATCATACTCCTGACTTGGAGTTAGATTTAGTTATAATTTCTGTAAATATATGGATACTCTATCATTATCAAGAAAATTTGATGTATACATAGACCAAAAAAGTTTTAATTATATATTCACATATATGTATATCAACATGCATCTTCAAAAAAAAATTATTGGTAATCAAGGGCTATGATTTCTCTATTCACTACTATCATTGATGGGTGAATAAGTTTGTTGATTCTATTATAAAAAAATCACCATATAATCTATCTATTATGAGTATTGAGAAGGAATCTATCTTATTGGATATAAAAATAATGGATTAATAAATCATATGGGAATGTAATATATCTTACCTTTCACAATAATCTGACTAAGAGAGGATCAATGAGGGAAAAGGGTTGATCTAGAGCTTCAAAAGAAGGTGAAAGTAGTAATGGAGGGGGGGCATCATGAATTCCATATAAATAAATATAGTACCATTAAATTTGGAAATATATTTTGTGTTCCATCACTACCAGATATAAAGAATTATATATTGGATAATTCAAATATCTCTTCTGTCTCCATCCACGCCAAAATTACTAAGATGTACAGTTATTTTTTTAGCACCTATGGTGGTTCTATATGAAGAAAGAGATCATTGAGTTTACCTCAAAGTACTTGATATTTCTAAATTTTAATGAATCAAAACATAAGTCAAAAGGGATGATATATCCATTACCCATACCCATGAGGAAATGTGATAAGATCAATAAAGACCATGTAACTAATCTTTAGAAGACTACCAAAGGAAACAATGTGATATGGGTCATCGTGAATCAAATCACCTAGACTTCCCACAATATCACTATTTTTGAATATTTCTCTCTTTGAAAACTTATAATGATATATATAGAGGATGTTGTTAGTATACATGGGGTACCACTTTCAAACATTTATGATCATGATTTTATTTTCATATCTATATTTTGGGGAAGTATTCAACTTGCTCAAAATATTTAATTTCATTTCAATGGGGCCTATAACCCTCAAAAAGATGATTTATTTGAAAAGAAAATTAAAAAATATGAATATATATAGATATCATAATCAATAGAGTTTAAAGGTAGATGGGATCATCATCTCCCATTAGTATAGTTCTAATGAAACAACATTATTAATTATATTATTCAAATGGCTCCATATGAAGAAATATATGGGAAACAATATAGAACTCTTACATGTTGGGATAATGTTTTGAATGACAGATACATGGAAATGATCTTTTTTATGAGATGAAATAAAAGTTTCAAGCCATCCAACATTATATAAATGTTTCTCAAAGTTTAAAGAGTAAGTATGATAACAACCATTTAAGGGGCTTAGTGTTTGATTTTAGACAAAAATTCTTCCTTCTATTATCTCCACTGATGAGAGCCATTCAATTTTTTAATAAAGGAAATAATATCCTTATAAACATTTTCCTCTTCAATATCCTTGATCTCAAATAAGAAGTTATATATAAAGTAAAACATTCGTCAAATAGATCTTCATTTCATGATGTGTTCCTTCTGTCACTCCTGATAAAGTACATTACTGATCCCTCACTTGTACTGAATTTGAGGGTTGTACAACAGGAAAATGACCTCTCTTTTGAGGAGAATCTTGTGGAGATATTAGATTGTAGAGATAATTTTATTTGTAACATGTCAACTCACATTGTCGGTGTTTTGTGGTAGAACCATAAATATGAAGAGTGAACAAGGTAACTAGCGGAAAGAGTGATATGTGACTGCCTTCATCTATTCTCAACCAAAACATATTTGTTCAACTTTCAGGGATTAAATTTATTATGGGGTAAGAATGTAAATACCCAAACATTATTAGTGACATTTTTTCCGAATAAATATGTCCTAAATTGTATGGAATTGTACACATGAAACAAATTGAAAATTTAACAAAATGTTATTTCCATAGTGAAAAAATGTATCATTAGTTAGCAGTTAAACCCATGAAAATGCCAGACATTATAATGGGAAAAATATATAATAAGAAAAGTACTGTAGGAAAATTTGGATCCTTCATATCAGTTAGAATATTCACCCCCAAAAAATTATAAAAATGAAACAAAATATTATTAAACAAATATAATATTAATAAGATGAAAAATATAGAACTTTGAGAGGAATTGTAATGAATAGATTATGAATAAATAGAGAGGTATTTATAGGAGCCAATATGACCATAGGGACTCACAATTGTGATCATTGAAAATAGTAACCTAGCAACTGAAATAGTAATCTAATAATTTTACAATATGATCATTGAAAAGCATTACCCCTTATAATAATGTAACAGTTATATTTAGGGTTTATAAAATTAAATAAAAAATTCAAATAGCTGAATAAATGTGAAATTATGGCCTCAACTAGTATATTCATGAATCTATAATACCATTTTTAGAATACTAGAGATAGTTAGAATCACTAGGGTTCACCGTTGACTAACACAAGGAAGTGTTTCAAAAAGTGAGGCTTGAAATAAATGTACTACGGGAGCAGATGAAGTTAATTGAGATCACCATTAAGTTAATGTCAGCGAAGTCACCACATGAAACTACCATCATTTAACACCTTACACATAGGGTTTATGTGGGTGTAATAACAAGTTATTTGAATAGAACATAGAATAATAAAATATTATGTTACCATGTAAAAATTAAATGGCTATTTTTTTAATAACATTTTCAGTATTATTTTATTTAACAAAATATTCATCAAAATAAATTTATTTGGATAATTTCATATAACGATAAATAAAAAATTATATTTTAAAAAAATATATACACTTTTATAATAATATTAGTTTCTCTATATAAATTTTATTATCTAGAAACATCCTTTCAAACCAGAATTGATTTAAATATAAATGCTGATATAATTTTAAAATGGTCTACAAATTTTTTATATGTGTCAGTAGTTAGACTATTTCCTAAACATAATTATTTATCAATAAAAAAATGTTTTTTTTGTTTTAAAGTTTAAATTTTAAAATTTTGAAATTTATTTTGATAAAAAAAATTATATTTGAAATTATAAAGTAAAAATTATGTTAGTGTGAAATTTGTATAATTTTTTAAAAGACATTATTTTTCATTGAATAGAAAAAACATAGTTTCATGTTTTCGGTAGGTTTTATGACTTAATATATATGTAATAATGATGTAATAAGAATTTATATTTAATCCAGGACCTAAGATATGTTATTATATTAATATTATGTATTTTAATGGATTAAAATCAATTTCTAAACCTTAAAATTACTTTCCAAATCCTAAAATAAAAATTATGATTTAGAAAAACAATATTTTGTGTAAAATTCATTTTTCCTATTCAAATGTAATATTAAAATATGGTTTTCAGTTGTAATAGGTTAAAATACAATAAATCATGTCTCAAATGTCTAAAACCATGAGAAAAAACGATTTTCAAGCTAATTATTTTTCATTTCCCTTAACCTATAAATATAAGTTCTATATTTCAAAATTATTAACAATTTCCTCCTCTTTTTATATTAGTACCCATCCTTCCCCCATTTTTCTAGAATCTAAATCAATAATACACCAAATTTTATTCATTTTATCACCAAAAAATTACTCAAATGGTGTCCTTTAGTCCTCAATTTTCCATCCTCGAGTTTTAGGAATCATATCTTCAAGGTAAGAGAATTATTTTTTTCTTAAATTCAATTCAAGAACCCTCTTTATGGTCTGCTTTATAGATGTTGATTTAAATTCATTCCAAACTAATTAATTTATTCCATTACAATAAAATTAATTTTTAATCAATAGTATACCTTTGTTACCACTCATTATACTCTTTCCTTAATCTATTTTGTATATCATAATTCTTCCAAATTCATTTCTTGAATTTCCCTATTTTATAAGAAATATTCTTATATAGAAAATTGATATACCCCTTACTTAACCAAACTTTTTCACCTACATGAAAACATAATTTTTTCATTTTTTTTATTTACATTTATGAATCCCACACTCTATTCTAATGGGTTAAAATGATGTAATTTTATTTTCATTATGTACTTATATACTCAGTTATTTAATATGAAACATGTCCTTTATTTTCCATGGGTTATTGATGAAATTTTATATTATGAATATTGTTGAATATATGAATTAAGGAATATTTATGGTATGTATTTATTGAAATCTAATGCAATGGATAAAGAAGTGATATCTATTGATGAACGGTTTTATAAAACCTTGATGAATAACCTTGGTAATTATGATTTATAGAACCTTGTTGAGAAACCTTGGTGATATGCATATCAATGTATCTTTTGTATGTTATTACCACATTTCCATATTATGATTAATTATATTTATATTATAATATGAATCATTTTTTATAGTCATTATTTATTGATATGCCTCACAGTCAGAAGGTAAATATCCCCTTTGTGTATTCCCTTAATGGGATTTAGGACACCCCTTTATTTTGATACATGTACCTATGATATAAGATACGGTAAAATTAACATAATATGAACCTATGTAGAATCATTTAAAGTGTGTTAGAGTTTATTTGTTATTCAGGTATTATGTTCCCAATCTAAAAGATATTATACCTTAAAAGATCATGTTTGTTATTAAGTGACATGACATGTAAGGAAGGTTTTATTTAGTAAGGAGGTTGAATGTAATTGAAATTCATTTTAGGGATATCTAAATGGTTACACCTTACTTTAAATATTATGAATCCATAGTTTTATCCTAGGTCATTCATGTTCATTGTCAATTCAAATCCTTCATAATGGTCAAAAATAAAATGTGAATTAACCCATGTATATCCCCAAGGATTCTCAAACTAGGTGACCAGAAAGAGAGCACTCATCGTGCACTTGAATGATTTTATATATTTACTCTACTAACTCTTTTTGGGGTTATTACCCCAAGTCTATATATTATAAAACTGAATACACTTGTAGTATCCACACAGCGATGTTTGTCTTGGAAAACCACACTTCTTTAATTATCACAACTTATCGTAATATCCTTTACATAAATTTATACTAATTGTTCTCACTAAGATTTTCTCATCCTATTTTCCAATGGTTTCTAATACTTTCTATGATACAAACTACATATACCCATATTTTTCATACATAAATATTACATATTATCATATGAATATTGAATACATAATATTACGATCCACACTAGAATCATGTATGTCTAATTCCATTGGAAAAATGTATACACAAATTTTCTATTAATGATCTACATCATCTCCCACTAGGTTCATCATAACTATCAACCTTTGTGGACATAACATACTTAAAACCATTCTTCATAACCTAAGGAAAAGAATTTTAATGAAGGGTGAGCTTTGATGCTTAGTAATGTTAATCATAACATATATCAATTATCACTAAAAATAAAACATGAGAATAATTTTACAAGAACATGAGTATAACTAATGAAAACTATACCCTTCATACCATATATCATAATCTTGAGTCATGGAATAATGCATGGAAGCTTAAAAGACATGTACCATAAATGAATCAAATAATATGTGTTATGAAATAATTACACTATCATAAAGTAAAAGTTGTTTTGAATTTCAATAAGTATGTAAAATCATTTCCATAGTAATGGATTGCATCCAATACTATCATAGTGGATTGGTTTTACTCCCCCATTTATCATATCCTTAGGAAAGGTTCACTACCAAGACTACCATAGTTGATAGATTCATTTACTAATCTTTTATCACCCACATTCTAGTCTTTATATCTTGAGATATACCAATTTACCCAATGCATTTCAGGACTATAGGATTCTTATCCCACACGTATCATATGTAAAATCATACATATGTGTGACACAATATCATATATCATTCATTGTAGCATATCACATGGAAAAGAAAAGAGTTTCATAAATATTTCATCATTTCATCAAAATAATAATAAAAATTAGGGATGAAGAAAAATTATATAATCCTTGTATAATATCCCTAGAATATCATAGGTAACATCAAAGGAAATTATTATATTTTCAAATTACATTAAAATATTTTTGAAACTTTTCTCATGAAAATTATATATTCTATTTTAAATCACTTGTTTAAAATATAATAATTCACAAAATATTATGGGAATCATTATCTTTTAATAGAACCTCATAATCCCTTAAAGTAAGATCTAAATCATTGACTAGTCATGATTACCAGAACATTGTTAATTTCAAATATTCTAAAACAAAAATTATTTAACATTTTTGACAAAGGTCATGATTACCATGATCAGAAAATAACATGGTGATTTAATTTAAAATATTTTTAGAAAAACATAATGATTAAAATGAATTTTAAAAAGTTTTATAATAGTAAAACATTATTGAAATAATTTTATAAGACATGGACATAGAATAAAAACTACTGTTTGACTTAATAGAGTAATAAAGTTGGTTTTTTTTAAATATTCTTTTTTGTATCATGAGATTTTAAGGTGTGGAAAATTAAATTAAAACATTTGCTCTCTATATTTTTTTGAATCTGTAAAACCATATATTAAATTTATGATACCTTATTCTTATCATAGGTCATTTTTTGTCATTATATTAATCAAACCAAGTGTGAAAAAAGTCTCATTTTCATTCACTATTTGATAACTTATTCCATCTCAATGCACCCTTTTCGTAGTTATTACACCTAGTTACCTCTATGATAGAGCCACATCCATAAATAGTATCCAAAAAATGATGTCATTTCATGGAAAACCACTTTCTCTATCCTTTACCAAATTTACAGGACATTTTTCTATTCTTTGAATCATCCTTAGATTTATCCTTATATATTTAACTATATATATTCTTAGAAATATCCAAAGGGATATATCTAAAGTTTTCTCATTGTATTTTCCAAATATTTAATAAACCTATTGAATAATTCTATCTTTAGTGACTCAAGCTTCTTATACATAGATATTACATATTTTAGATGAATCCTTATTACATTACACAAAAAATGTCATAGGATTGATAAGGTATAGTGCCTTTGGATAATACACACAAAATATTTTTATTTATATAATAAAATTCCCACATACTATTCAGTTTATACATACCATATTTAAAACCTTTATTCATAAACTGTGGAAAGAAAATATAATAAAGGGTTGTTATAGATTCTTAGTAAAGGAAAAAAGAGAGAATACATAAACATAAAATGGAAATAAGGGTATGAGAACCTTGGAATAACAAATGGAAACCATACAATACATATCAAAGATCAAAATCTTTAGTCATGGAATAATGATGGTAAGTTCATATTAAATGGATCATAAGTATATCAATAAACATAAAATATACTACAATAACATTCACAGAATATATAAAATTACATAATACATATATGAACATAAAATCATTTCAATAGTAGTCAAGGATCACCTCCAAAAAATGTATGGGTCTTATTCGAAGCTCAGAACCCATATTTTTCAGAATCTCTAACCTGTCGCTTGGTTAGAGTAAATAATACAGGTATGTCACATGGTTAGATATTATTATGTGGATGGTCTGCATTTTTGGAAAGATCCATATTGCACGGTTGGGGAATGGTTTCCCTAACTGTGTGGCCTAACCGTGTAGGTTTCCCTTTTTCCTAGGTACCCATGCATAGTATGCATAATGTTTTTTCAATCATGATGACAAACTGTACACATGCTAAATTTTGGGTACTTTTATAATTTTACCTGTAATGATATAATTAAGCTTCTACCATCCTTCTAATTTAATATCTAGCGGGATTATTTCCCATTCCTCTCATTTTGGAGCTTTTCAATGGCCATGGGGAGGGGTCAATAGATCCCCTTCAACTGGGATCCGATCGAGCTTACATTATCTACATTGGATGCACACTGGTATGTACTTGAGTTCTTTTGAGACTTTCTTATTATCTATTACTCTATACCTATTTATCAGGGTGTGATTTTTTTCATTTTTTTAGATCTACTACATTTTTAGATGAATCATATGCCAATATTAGATGAGGAGAGTCATACAACCATAAGGGGGGTTGTTTATAACTCATCCCTGATGTTTGTTGATTTTTTAATTTATCATTTGGGGTGTGCCAATTACATCAGGTGCCGTTTATAGAATTGTTATTTCATGATTATAGTCATTAGAACTATATGGTTACTTTTTTTAAAATATTTGATTATTTTTTAATTTTTAGACCCATAAATCCATTAGTGCATGTAGAATGTAATACCATAATTGGTTTTTTAGTATTTGACATGTTCGATCCATCATATGAGTGTGCATTTCCTTGACCCTTATAAGGGTAATATTTTCTATATTAAATGTTTTGTTGTAAATTATGAATCATGTAATTAAAATTTCAATTTATTCTCACCACTTTAACATCCTAAGGTAAGATATTTAATTTTATAATTAAATGTGAAATGGGAATTGGAAAGTATAATAATTATATTACTTTGACTTAAAGGTAAATTAATAATTGATTTCATGTCTGTGATACCGCGTAACACATTAATGAAAGGTAGTGGAATGAACCTTGATTATTTAATATGATTACATGGATTAATTTAATGGTTGCATGGTACATGGCTAAGTCACGCTAATGAATGCTAAGGATTGAACCTAATGGATTTATTGATTAATTTTAGTTGATTAATGGGTTTCATAATACTTGGAATATTCAAAATAATGAAAGAAAATTCCTAAACCAATTTAAATTATATAAAAAATAATTATCAAATAGCAGTGGTTTTACTCAAACACATTTTGGATTCTTATTAGGAAATCCTTAGAGCACTCAGGAAACCCATTTTTCTTGAAGGATACTGCTTTCATAGGTTGGAGCCCTCTTAGATCAATATCCTTGTCTATTCTTAGAAGAAAAAGATGACACCATATGATCATTCACATAATATTAATAGATGTGTTGGATACACTCCTTGGATCAAGTATCGACATGTAGGTGCCATAGTTAAATCCCATTGGGCATTGTCTCTTCCTACCTCTACTTTACCTAGAGAGATCACCTAGGATTCAGTAGTCATCTTATTATGTAACTCCTTGTACTATTGTCATTAGATTAAACTTACCCCTATATAGGATACAATTATTACTGAGATGTCTTGTTACAACTGGAAACCTTCTTTATTTGTAACTTGTGAATATATTATAAATTGTCAACAGTCAAATAATTAATTGGTTTCATTTTTTGATATCAGCTGAGGGATGAAGTAGATACTTGGGTATTTAGTAACATTATACCATTTTACTTTATTGAATATCATTTCAAGTTTCCTTGTTACATCCTATAACCTTATCTTTTCTTAATGTGTTAATCAATTATAAATATGAAACACTCAAATAATGAATTGGTTACATTTTTATATACCTGTCGAGGGATGTAGTAGGTACATGGGTATTTAAATTGGATACACTCAAATAATTAATTGGTTACATTTTGGGACCTTCTCTATTTCTAATGTGTGAATCGATTATAAATTAGTAACACTAATATAATGAATTTGTAACATATCATTTCAGGTTTCTTTATTACATCTTGGAAACTTCTCTATTGAAATTTTTTTAATCAATTGTAAATTGGTCAAAATCAAATAATTAATTGGTTACATTTTTAGATACAAGTTGAGGGATGAAGCAGGTACTTCAATATTTAGTTGCATTGTATTTTTTTACTTTCTATATGCATGCTTTCACACTATTACATTTCTATTATATAGGTCATAGGTTATATACTTCATTGGAGGTAGCCCACTGAGATTTATCTAACACCCTCTCTAGGGGACATTTTTTACTCGAGAAATATTAAACATGTGGAGATGAATACTAAGGGAAGAACATAGCTTTGAACATTTGATTGCTTACATTTTAGGATGGATCTTGATAGGAGATGATCGATCAAGATCTCTAGGGGCCTGGTATAGTCTTTTTATTCCTGTTATACTATGTTGTAACATGTTATTTTGGCTTTCATGTTTCCATGTTTTCCATTTTTTAGTGAAATGACATGTCCTCATCATTTGTTGAATTCTGATACATTATTCCTGTTATTTACTTTATTATTGTTGTTGAATCTATTTTCTGATGTGCCTTCTGTTTACTTGTATTTATTCTTCTAATTACCTCATATTGTATTTTTTTGTTTAACTACACTTTGGTAATTATTGAATATTATCCCCAATAACAAACCCCAGTCCCTCGCTACTAGTCAGTATCCTCTATAATTTGGGGAGATGCACTTGATGCCATGTGGCCCACTGGGCTCGGGGACCTATTTAGTGGAATCAAGGTATAGGACATCACAAAGTGGTATTATAGGAGGTTATATTCTTGCATTACTATTTTGATACAATATATTAGAGATTAGGAATGCTTGGGACTTGGTCATAAGTAATGCTTGGGCATCGTTAACTCAGTATCGGGGAAAAGTCCATGTTACCCAAAATATAATCGTTGTTTTTTTCCTATTATAATTTACATTATTTCCCCATTGGGTGATGAACATGTTGTGTGGTGTTGTTGATTATTATTTTTATTGATATTCTACTTTATCCTTGTCCCATGGATATACAGGAAATTAGAATCATTACTTCCATCATATAGGCACATATTATTCACATGTCCCGCATATTTCCAAGCCATATAATTATATCTCACTGCTTTTCATTTATTAATATTCATGTGATTATTGAGTGATGATGTGGTAATGAGATTAGTCTTTTACTATTTGTGGTGGTGATTGAGTGATTTTATGTCTCAATTCATGAGGTGTATTGGCCCTCTAGGGTTGGGATGAGAAATTTACGATGTCGATCCAATATGCTATAAATAAATGGGTGTCATTTTCATTGATGAGGTATATGGGAACAAAATCAATGGGGATAACTATCCATTATAAATTGAAACACTACATCTAAAATAAAATGGTTTCATTTTCTTATCCCACCTTATCATGATTATGAAAGGTAACGGAGCTAACCTGGTAATCAATTGTAAAATTAAATGAAACTTATACTTGAGAACATACTGATACCTATTCATCCAAGAGGGTAGATGGGATGGAATACCTTAGATAGCGATTTTATCATTGTTTAGAATACATAATTGATTGTATCAATCAGATTACTTCTTGTTCTAAGGTGTGTTCTTGGAATTTTTACTACAATGCAGCCATGATGTCCACGTATTGCACACCAAGAAGGTGTTGATGATCATTCTCTAGATGTGGTGTGCCATGATCCTCCAATATTACCTCCAATAGTGACACTTGAGGCACCACCTAGTGTAACTTATTTGGTAATTGACACCCAATTTCATGATACTTTTATGTGTTTGATTAATGCTATGCATGGTGCTCCATGAGTTCCATATACTATGGATGATCTGACTCACGAGTTCTAGTATCAGCATCCTCCAACATTCTATAGGAATGGAGATCCACCAGCGGTTGAGTATTGGATAGAGGACACCCTATCTATATTTGATCATCTGGAGACACCTTATGATAAGAAGGTGAAACTTCCTACTTATATGTTGTGTGATTCGGCCAATCCCTAGTGTTATTTTATTACCCAAGTTGGTTTTCATCAGGGAATTTTATGGGTTGATTTCTAGTCTGAAATCTGTGACAAATTCTTTCCTCAAACTCAAAGAGCTAATATAGCCAGAGATTTCTTGAATCTCAAGTAGGGTTCTATTTCTGTTATGGAATATTCCCCATGTTTCACTGAGCTACAACACTTTTCACCTCTTTGAGTCGATAATGATAATTTCTGTGAAAGACACTGTGAGGATGGGCTTGTGTACACCATCCATGAATAGGTGAATTTTTTCACCTGCCTACATTTTTTGAAATATTAAATCATTCCCTTATCATTGAGTGACACCAGAGGGACAAAAATAGTACTAGCTATATATCATTAGTGTTGTGGTAGGCCAGTAGTCCTCCTGATGATAGGAAACATTCCCTCAACATTTCCCTTATGGGTAGTGATAACCAAAGTATCTATACAAATAACTCTATACAGTGTCATCAGGGTAGAAGACAGCGGAATCTAAAGCCTTAGTGTGATAGAGTCCCACCGGAGTACTAGGCTTGTGGTCATATGGTGAATCTTTAGAGATTCTATAGAACCATTACACTAGCTTCAAGTGGAAGAGGATATGTTTCAGTTTCACATTTAGGAGTGGGTTCTTTTGTGTTGCATCAGGCTGGGAGTTGGAATAGCATTGCTATGACTGTTCGAGGAGGAGGTCAGTGTCTTAGTAGTCAGACACCTGATCACCAACAGTGCTAGCAGAGAAGTTAGGATCATGGTAGTACAGTAATTGTACAGGGTTTTAGATCAGTCAAATAGCATGCACAATATATGGTACCCGAGGATCAGTCTACTGATAATTTTATAGTATGAGGTACTATACTTGTGGCGTCTACTATAGTATCTACTTTATTTGATATAGGTGATTCAAACTCATTCATATTTTTTTCTATAGTGGAAAGTACCAGACCGTATATACATTATTACTGTGGTATAATGACAATAGATAAACTATTAAGAGTGTATTTAGAGGAAATATGATAATATACGGACTATCCTCTTGTAGTAGGTAGTTACCTTTTCTTATGGAAACTCTTTTTTCTTGAGATGATAGGATTTTATGTAATTCTTGGGGTGAATTGGTTGGTTCATTACCATAATATTTTAAACTCTTATCACCATAGGGTATCATTTACCTCACTAGAGGGTAGTAGTTATCTACATATGGGGGGGGGATGTCTAGACTGGTATAAGGGGAACAGATCTTCACGGTCTAGGTAGAGTAACCTCCAAAATTTGAAATCTCTTAATGAAAGAGCATCATTTATGTTAATATTATTTTCATCCAGTACTAAATCCTTTTAGGGATGTCTTTCTTAGTGATTTTTCTAGCTTACCACCTCATAGAGAGGTAGATTTTACCATTGATCATGTTCCTAGAGAATCTTCAGTATCAATTCCTCCATATATCAAGGAACCTACATAGATTCCTGAGATCAAGTGGTAGATAGAGGATTTAGAAGCCAAAAGATTTATATAGACTAGTATATCCTCTTGGGTTTCGCCTATACTTTTTTCCAAGAAGGTGGATGGAACATTACATATATTCATAGATTACAGATGGTTGAACTAGCTTACAATCAAGAATCAGTTTCCACTACCTCAAATGAATGTTCTCTTTGACCAACTCTGAGGATCTAGGGTCTTCTCTATGATTGACCTGATATCCGGTTATCATCAGGTGTGAGTCAGGCCACCATAAATACCTTGTATATCTTTCTGTAGTAGGTATAGTTTGTATGTGTACCTTGTAATGTCATTAGTTATTACAAATGAACCCACCATTTTCACTTCATTAATGAATACAATTTTCCATCCCAATATCGATTCTTTTTCCATGGACATTTTGGATGTTTCCTTGGTGTATTCTAGAACTTGTAACAAGCATGCCCATCATCTTGAGATCGTTCAGAGTACACTAAGAGAGAATCATATTTATGCCGATATTTCTATGTTCTAATTATGTATTGAGTGTCATACCATGTCATAATTAGTTGTATCTCTTGACCCTAAAAATGTTAGAGCTACAGTTTCTTCTGAGTAGCCAAAGAATAAGTTCAATATATGGAGTTTCATGGTGATAGAAAGATATTACATGCATTTTATATAGGAATTTTACCTCCTTGCTTCACTTGTTGTTGGTCTAACATATAAGGGTGTTATGTTACATGGTTAGAATAATGTGATAAATACTTTCAGGAGTTGAAAGGGAGGCTTGTCTGATCACCTATTCTAATTCTTCCAGAGATGTGCATAAGTTATACAGTCTTCTTTGAGGAATTAGGAATTGACCAAGGATATGTATTGATATAGGATCATATAGTTGCTTCATATGTGTTTCTCCAGTTGAGGCCTCATAAATGAAATTACCCAATGCACGACCTTAATCTATCAATAGTTTTCCATGCCTTAGGTTTATGGAGACACAATCTACTAGGTGAGTTCTTTTTAGAGTACATGGGCCACAAGATCCCCAAATATAACTTTACAAACCATGACTTGAACCTCAGATGTGATAGATTGGTCAAATATCAATAATTCTTTTTATTTTGAGATTTCCTACATGCCTAGGAAAGGCAATGTAGTTGAAGATGTGGTGAGTTAGAAAACTTTGGAACATTCTATATAGGAATCAAACGATGAACTGATGTTAATGGACTTATTTTCTAGGCTACAACTATATTTTAATTATATTCAAGTGTAGTATTACCTCTCAATAATGAAAATTACCACTTTTAACCTTCAGAATGTAAAGGGTAGACAATTTCTAGATCCTGAGGGATTTATTCTCCATGGAAGTATATTAGGAGGTAATCCACATCTAGATTGTTCTATGAATAGTGATGATATCCATCACATTCATGGACAAGTCTAGGTTCCTATAGATATCAGATAGGATTTAATTCCAATATCCCATGCTTTCCAATGGTCTGTTCATTCATAAATCTCCAAAATGTATCGACATATGTGATGCCAGTATTGGTTGTAAAGACTTGTAAAATAAAAATAAATAATTTCTTTAATTAAACAAAATTATTACAAGAGTTAATAAACTGACATCACATGATTTCCCAGCCTGATGTTCCCTAAATCATGTTTTGAACGTTTTTAAGGTATGTTCAGTAAACATGTGTGCAGACACTTCTATCTTCTGAACCTGTAATCGGATTAAAAATGTGATGGCACCGTTGAATTTGTGGCATCGGGATTCACTTATGTAAATCTTAACATATATCGACAAGGGTCAGACAAAAAAGTTAATATTTGGACTTTTAAAAAAAATAATAAAAAAATGATTGAGTTATTTTATTCTTTCTTTAAAACTATTGAGCGACGTAGTGGGGCCATAGATTTAACCAGTCATTTAATAACCGGATACACATGGTTGTGTAACAGCACCATTGGGAAATTAATGGGTTCATTAATTAATTAATTAATGATAAAAGAGTGGGACTCTTTATTCCTTTAATTTAATCAAATTAATGGGTGGGTTTTGAAAACCCATGGGAGAACTCTTGAGGATTTTTTTTCAACGTCTTCCTCTAACGAAGAATGGAGATTCGATGATTCCATTGAGGATTCGATCAAGATATCGATGAATGCCGAATAAAATCATCAAATGTTAACTATTCTTTCTCTGCAGACTCTTCCAAAGAGTTCAAGGAAGTGGTTTGGATTATTCAAAGTGAATTATTGGTTCTTCATACCTCATTCTTGAATAGTATGATGAACACAGATCAACCAACTAATGGGTTGATCTGTGATTCACTTGTTTTTGTAGGTGGATGAAGTGGGGTTTTATTTGAGCGGTTTTAAATGATTTTATACTTCTTCCCAAGGTGTAACACTAATGCGGAGGGCACGATCCAATCAGAACAAGGCTCGGAACCTCCGCTGCTCTCTTTTTTGGTGCGTTGTTTTGGGGTGAGTGTTCTACTTGATGAAAAGGAGAAACTAGGGGTAACACAATGGATGCAGTATACCGAGAGGCCTATAGGAACATATGGGAATGAAATCGGACCACCAGAGCTTCACCGGTGGCCTGCGGAATCACCAGTGGTGAGGCGGCATGGCACCGTTGGCTCATCAGTGCTGGCTTGCTGATTCGGCCGTGTGGGAATGGCAGCGCCCGTAGGCACCGTGGCAACCCGAGTCATAGCCAACCAGGCCATGAAGATTAAGATGTGGAACACCAGCACTATGTGGGGTAGGTGACCAGCCCACTCAGGCCACTCGGCTGGAAAGAAAACAGCTAGCTCAGCTGGCCGTTTCTGAAGGGAGGGTGGCATTGTCTGCTGGGAGAACCGACCCACACCGCGGGCCGTGTTTTCTGGGTGGCCCAGACCCACCGGTCAGGCCAAACCCACCGGTCGGGCCAGAACTTCCAGCTGGGCTAGGTCCGGCTACTGGGCTAGACCCACATACCGGTCAGACCCCTACCGGACCCAGACCCGACAAGTCCAGTTTCTCTTAAAGGACCATATGTTCTGTACCGGACATCCTTTTGATGAACCATCTAAAGCTCTGGAACACTTAGGATGATGTGGTCCTTTTGAGACACTACACTTGGGTTTTCAGGAAATTTTTACTATGGCTAGGTTGGATCGAACATCAATCTAACTGCGACTTCAGTACTAAAATGCCTATAACATACAGACCAGGCGTTTGATTAATGCATTGTATGTTTCATTGGAACCCTTATGACGTGGAAGTTATTCAGTTTACTTCTTTCTAGAACTTTGGGGAGGTTGACGTATGACCGATGGCTTGAGGAGTGGATCCTCCCGGAATCAAGTGTGCAACGTGCGAGAATCCAGTGGCAGGTTGTGACGTAAAGAAACAATAGGGATCCTCTGAGTGGGTTAGTATCTAGCAATCCTCTGTGGATCTGCCCCTAACGATCCTCTGTAGGTATACACCTAGTGATCTAATGTGGGTTATCAATTAGCAATCATCTATGTGGGACATCCCCTAGTGATCCACTATGGGTCATCACTTAAAGATCCTCTATGGGTCAGTACCTAGAGATCCTCTATGGGTCCGCACCAAGCGATCCTATGTGGGTATGTACCTTGTGAACTTGTTCTATCTAGAAGAAAAAGTCTCTCAATTGAAAATTATGATCTCTATTTATGACAAATTATCATCATTCATGTTCTTTAAGTTATATACCTGGTGTGACATGTCTTTTATCTTTTTCATTTTGATTGAGGTCATGCTTTGTGGTTTTCCCTTTGTGGAATTTTGGGAGACCTTCGGGGGTCTTGGGGTCCTTACTGAGTATTTTTATACTCACCACTGCATGGGATTCACATGCACCTTGTTGTGTCTTGGGAAAATGATAGAAATATTTGACCGAGGTTTGATAGCCAGGACTAGATGGTGTAAGGAGGTGACCAGTTGATGTGAAGAGTCACAGTGACGAGTTATACCTTTCCTTTAGGTAGGATCCTTGTCGGATGAGTTCATGAGTTGTTTTCCCTTTTTTATGTACTTTTTTTTCAGTTGTGTTTTATTTTATCCCATTATAATTTAGGTTCAAACTTTTAATATCAGTTGTTCTTCTTTTTGGTTGGCTTTTTTAGTGTACCTATTTTGTGTGTGTACAGGATTAAATGCAATGCCTTAATTTTTTGGGATATGCCTTTCAAGTTCTAGTCTCCAACCCCTGTCCTATAGAAGGAGGGAATGGGGTAGTCACGACACAAGCCCAGGGGATGGTTCATGACAAAGTGGTATCAGAGGGCGGTCGGTTCTACCAGAAGAACTAAGAGTCTATGTTTTAAATGGATAAATAGAGTTAAGTGTCTTGAGTTTGGGTTTCAGTTTAGGGAGTCTTGTGTTGGCATGGAAGCCAACGTATGCATACCCCAGGACTCTAAATTCTGATTTTTGACTCAGTACATGAAAATACTATTTGCATGTGTTTTGAAAATGTTTTTTTATGTTTGATCTTTTCGATTAATATCGCTAGGTATAGCTTATTGACTGTGGTGCATCTGTTTCCTTATAGGATGTCGTCGTTTACACAGCCATCCAGGATTCTAGTGAGAGATCATAATGATGGTCCATTGAGCGATGAGGCTTCAGGGTAGGTCCCTCATATGGTGATGGTACCTTCGTGTTGTGTACTAGTAGCACCACTACCCATAGTATAGTAGAGGACATCATCCTCACTAGTAGACCATGAATGCCAATTGTGCACAATTCACAAGTTCTAGAGACAGAGGCCTCTGAGTTTTCAAGGAAATACAGATCCCCAAGTAGTTGAGGAATGGATTGAGGTTGTGGAATTGGTTTTTCTCTTGGTTGAGACACCAACAAAATAGATGGTGATCCAAGATTCTAGCCTCTTAAATGGCATAGTAGGGAGATGGTGGATCCTGACTTTCCTGAAACATGATAAGGAAACACTCTCCTAGTTAGACTTTGAGACCCACATCAGGTAGGAGTTCATTCCAGTGACATTACACTCTATGTGTATTTAGGAGCTATTGTACTTATAGTAGGGCAGCCTGATAGTGGTCCAGTACTCGGAAAGGTTCATTGACCTCTCTCACTATTCCACTGACATGGTACGAGACCCTTTCTTCCAGGTATGGACCCTGAAGTAGGGTCTCTGACAGGAGATAAAAGCATTGATGATATCTCTTAATATTCCGATGTAGGATGGAGTGCTTGAACGAGTGCTATGGGTGAAGATCTTCTTTTCTGATCGGGAACTGATGGTGAGAGCCACCGCCGGATGATAAGAAGTCGAGTCATCTAGAGTAGGAAGTAGGAAGATGACGCAGAGGTCCAAGATGGCCAGACCTTCTAGAGGAAAACCTATGGACGTAGGGTCGGAGGTGTAGAGCTCGCAAGGAAGAGGAGGTAATCTGAGGACTATAGTCTATTACTCTTGCAGAAGACAGGGGAACATGGCTCGCGATTGTCCAAATTCCCATGTGGAAAATCATCAGATGGTTGAGGGATCGCCAAGACTGGATCATAGGTTTGAGTGAGGAGGTCCATAGGTTGGAAGACGTGGAAGATGAGCTTTCTTTGAAGTAGGTAGTGGGTGATGATTTGAGGTTTTTCCTCCAGCACTCCAAGGTGGTCCACCCCGACCACATAGAGTAGCTGGATAGGGACGAGCTCAGCTATAGGCATCTGAGGCCAACAATCATGACGCTCTAGAGATGATTTGAGGTATGATATATATCTACTCTACCCTAGATGCAGTTGTTATATAAACATGTTTGAGTCTCTCTTTTATGGCCACATCTCCCGTTCAGTGCTAAGAGATTTTGGTGGATCCTTTGGCTTGATCCTTACATTTAGAGACTCTTGCTGGAGACGACTCAATGATTACGCACTGGTGTTGGCAGTGTTAGCTTACTCTAGGACATGAGAGCTTTGGCTGGGTTCTCCTAGTAGCAGCGTTGAGGCCTTATTATGTCATCTTGGGTATGGACTAGTTATCCCAGGCCCATGCTCAAATCGACTGTTTTAGGTGCAATGTGTTGTTTGAATACGATGAGACTAGGTTTTCCTTCACTATTGAGAAGGGAACCTTCGTAGCTTAGGATGGAATTTATCGAAGGAGGGTATAGTCAATCACTCATCAGTTGGATATCCTTACCCTCGAAGAAGTTGACGAGAGGAGTCTGAGCTATCATATAGTGGTGGACCAGTTTGCTAACGCATTTCCATAGGATGTTACGAGACTACGTCCTCGAAGATAGGTATACTTCTACATCGGCCTGTAACCTAGGATTACACTGATATCTAAACCATCATATTAGATGGATCCTATGCAGCTTCATGAGTTAAGAGTATAAATGTGGGGCTTATAGGGTAAGGGGGTCATAAGGCCTATTATTTCTCCATGGGTAGCCCCGATTTTTTCTCCAAGAAGGAAGACAGGAGTTTGACGCTTTGTGTGTAATATTGGTGCCTAAACCAGATAGCCTTGAAGAACAAGTATCCACTCCCAGGGATTGATGATATCTTTGATCAGCTCAAGGGAGATCTGTGGTTTTTGAAGATAGACCTCAGATCAGGCTATCATTAGCACAGGGTATGAGATGAGGATATACCAAATATGGACTTCAGATGTCAGTATGGCCACAATGAGTTCTTGGTGATGTCTTTTGGCGTTACCAATGATCTTATAGTGTTCATTGGGCTCTTGAACAGGATCATCCATCCTTACCTTGATCACTTCGTAGTGTTTTCATTTATGACATATTGATATACTCATCATTGGAGGAGGAGCACGCTACACATCTGTAGATGGTTCTGGATACACGTCGAGAGCACCAACTTTATGGAAATCTCTCGAAGTGCCTGTTCAAGATATGGGAAGCCCACTTTTTAAGACACGTTATCACGGATGTTAAAGTTGCAGTGCATCCGGTGAAGATAAAGGCAATTCTTGCTTGGGAGCCACCCAAGAGTTTGACCGAGGTGCAGAGATTCCTGGGGTTGGCTGGGTACTACTAGAGAATCATACCTGACATTTCCATACTAGCATCACCCTTTTCAGCTAGGAAAAATAAGGGAAAACCTCTTTTATGGATGGATAGATTCCAACATAGTTTCCAGGAGCTGAGGCGGAGATTGACGAGTGCCTCCATCTTGAAGATACCATAAGTGGGTGTTTGGTATGTAGCCTACAGTGATGCATCAGGGACCAGACTAGGATGTTTCCTGATGCACGATAGAGTGGTGAACACCTATGTACCATGGAAGATGAGGAAACACAGGCATAACTATGCTACCCATGACTTGGAGTTAGCAGTAGTGGTATTTACCATGAAGATGTGGTGGAACTGTGGGATGGGTGAATGTTTTACCATCTACTCTGATAAAATGATTCTCAGAATTATAGTCTCATAGAAAGACCAGAACCTGAGATAGAGGTAATGGATGGAGTTTCTATAAGACTATTACTTTGATATAGTATACACTCTTTGGAAGGGAAACGTTGTAGAAGATGCACTTAGAAGAAGGTCTGGTATACAGTAACTTAGTGAGGTGATGAAGCCGATCGTCGTGTTGCAGATATCCTTTGGGGATAGTGATGGAGTAGCTTGCCTCCAATCTATGACAGTAACTCCACTACTCCTTCAGCGATTCAAGGAGGCAAAGATTGGGTACATTGACTATGAGGCCTGATGTGCTCAGATATCCTTAGTATGGGCTCCTGAAGGATTTTATAAACATCAGGAGCATGTCATCCTTTTTAGAGGACACACCATGGTACTCGTTGACGCTACGAGAGGAGGTGTTGAGGGATTTCAACACATCCCCTTTGGCAGTACATCATAGTGTGGGGAATATGTACCAGGACCAATAGCGTAACTACGGGTGGATGAGGATGAAGAAAGCAGTGGCAGAGTTCGTTTAATGATGTCTCACTTGTCAGCAAGTAAAGGACGAATATCAGGTTCCAGCAGGCTTAGCACAACCAATTGAGGTTCCAAAATGGAAGTGGGATGTCATCTCCATATACATTGTGACACGACTAACACATATGTCAAGGGGTCACTATTCTATCTGGTTGATCATCAACCGACTCAAAATATCAGTTATGGAAAATATTGCAGGAGGCATTTGGGACTCAGCTACGCCTGATCACCACCTTTCACCCTCAGACATATGGTCAAACAGAGTGGAACATACATACACTTAAAAATATGCTTCGTGCTTGTGTCCTCTATTTTGTCTATAGTTGGGAGGACCACTTTTCACCAGTGGAGTTATCATACAACAATAGTTATCACTCCACCATCAGCATGGCACTATTTGAGGCCTTGTACGGGTGACTGTGAAGATCACATCTATGCTGGATAGACCCTGTAGATTCAGAACTTATGGGTATAGAGTTGGTATAAGCTACCACTGAGAAGGTGAATATCATCTGAGAGAGGATGAAGACTACACAGAGCAGGAAGAAGCCTTATTCTGATAGGATACGGAGACCCCTAGAGTTCGAGGATAGATTACACATCTTCCAACATGTCTCACCCTGACAAGGATTAAAAATATTTGGTCAGGGCAGAATGTTATCTCTGAGATTCATTGGACCTTTATAGATTCTCAGCAGAGTTGGTGAGGTGCCATACCACCTAGATCTTCCCCCGCAGATCTACTAGATGCATAATGTTTTCCATGTGTCATATTTGAGGAGTTATGTGCAAGATCCATCGCATGTTATCGACTGGGGTGAGCTTTATATTGATGATGTTGATACATTAATGGATTTTCTAGTGGAGATAGAGGATCGATAGGAGTGGGTCATTCGTGGATGGTCGATCCCTATGATGTGAGTTTGCTGGCAGCATGAGATCCTCCAAGAGAGCACATGGGATTGGGAGGCTCATATTCATGCTAAGTACCGCTATTTGTTTTCTTATCTTTTGTTGTGGCTTTTGGGGACATAAATCTATAAGGTGTGGAGAATGTAAAGGCTGTGAAATTCCTAATATATTTTTTTAATTAAATGGAGCTATTACAAGACTTAAAAAATTGATGGCATGTGATTCCGCCATCCAGTATGCTAGGAATCGTATTTTGAACTTTTTTTAAGGTATGTTTAGTAAACGTGTGAGTGGATATTTTTATATTTTGAAACGGTTCTCGAATTAAAAATCTGAGGGCACTGTTGAATTCACAGCATCAGGATTCTCTCAGCCGAATAATAACTTCGACCGTCAAGGGTCAGAAGAAAACGTTAATATTTGGACTTTTCAAATAAAATAATAAAATAACTTATTGAATTATTTTATTATTTCATTAAAACCATTGAGTGACATACAGGGAATTCATAGTTAACATTTCATTTAACAACTAGTTACACTTGGTTGGGTAACCGCACCATTGGAAAATTAATGGGATCATTAATTGATTCATTAATGAACCACATTAATTAGTGGATAGTGGGAATCTTTATTCCACTTATTAAATAAAATCATTAGGTGGATTTTAGAAACCTACAGGAGAACTCTTGATGACGTTCTGGAAACGTCTTCCTCCAATGAAGAAAAAGGATTCAATGATGCAATTGAGGATTCGATACAGAGATCAAAGAATACTGACGAACATCTTTGAACGCGACCCCTTCTTCCTCCAAAATGTCTTCCAATGAGTCCAAGGTAAGGGTTTTGTTTATTCATTGTGAATTTTTTGTACTTCGTACCTCATTCCTGAATAATGTGACAAACATGGATCAAATTGACTAACAGGTTGATCCGCGGTTCATATGTTTTTGAGGTAGGTTGAAGCAGGATTTTAAATGATTTTATACTTCTTCTTGTGGTATAACACTAACGAGGAGGGTGTGGTCCAATCTAAACAAGGCTCGGACCCTCTTCCACTCTCAGTTTTGGTGCGTTCTTCATATGGGAGAATGATCAACTTAATGGTAAGGCAGAACCAGGGCCACGCTGTGACGACGACAACCCTACAGGCCCATAGGCCCCGATGGGAACAAAATCGGACCACTGTAGCATCACCAGTGGCCCGCGAAATCATTAGCGACATGGTGGCGCTGACGACCGGTGGTGGTAGCGGTCGGTCGAGCCGGCTGTTTGGGAATAGTGGTGTCTGCAGGCACAACGAAAGCCTGAGCCGCATCCAACCAGGATGGGGTGGTGGAAGATGCGGTGTGCCAGCGCCACGTGGGGTAGGTGAGCAGCCTGCTTGGGCCACTCGAATGGACAACAAAACATTCAGCTGAGCTGGCTATTTCGGAAGGAAGGGTGGCACCCTTGTGGCATCACCAGGTGGGAGAACCAACCTGCATCGCAGGTCGAGTATTCTACGCTGGTCGGACTCATGAGGCGGGGTGGACCTATCAACCAGTCCAGACATGATGGTCGATCCGGATTCATGGGCCCAATGGGCTAGTTGGGCCAGACCCCTACCAGACCGGGACCCAACTCGTCCAGTTTAACTTAAAAGGCCATATACTCTGAATCGGGCATCTGTTTGACGAACCGTCTGTAGTGATAGAACCCTTAGGAAGAGGTGTTCCTTTTGAGATACTCCACATCAGTTTTGGAGACTATTGGAGTATGACTGAGTTGGATCTAAGATGATTCTAACTGATTACTCGGTACTAAAATGCCTATAACATACATAATGGGCATCCGATTGACACACCATCTATTACGTTGGAACACTTAAGACATTGAGGTTCTTAGAGTTACTCTATTTTTGGACTTTGTGGAGGATAAGGTGTGACCTATGGCTTGAGGAGAGGATCCTGTTGGAATCATGTTTTCTAAGAACCAGAATCCAATGGCTGGTTGTATCGTGAAGAAAGAATAGTGGTCCTATGAGTGGGTCATCATATAGTGTTCCTCTTTGGATCTGAACCTAGAAATCCTTTGTGGGTCAGCACCAGGAGATCCTCTGAGTGGTTTGACACCTTGTGATCCTTTTTGGGTTAGCACGTAGCAATCATCTGTGGGTCCGCAGCTAGTGATCCTCTGTGGGTCACCACCTAGAAATCCTTAGTGGTTTAGCACATTGTTACATTATGCAGTCTAGAAAAAATATCCTCTCAATAGAATAATATTATCTAGCTTTATAACTAATTTTCTTTATTCATATCCATTAAGTTAAATTCCAGGTGTGAGCTGTCTTTTACCTTGTGCTTTGTGATTGATGTCATGCTTTAGAGTTTTTCTTTTTAGGAATTCTTGGAGACCTTTTGGGGTCTCGGGGTACCTACTAGGTATTTTTATACTCACCCCTTCACGGTCTTCACATGCACCATGTTGCGTCTTGTGCAGATGATGGACACCTTTAACAGAGGATTCAGAGCCAGAACTAGATGGTGTATGGAGGTGACCGGTTGATGTGGAGAGTTATAGTGATGAGCTGCACCTGCCTTTTAGGTAGGATCCTCAGTGGAAAACCACAAGATATGTTTTCCCTTTTCCTGTACATTTTTTTAGTTGGGTTTGTATTCTGTCCCATTTCACATTTGATTATCACTTTTACTATCAGTAGTTCTACTTTGTGTGTGTATAGGTTTAAAGGCAATGTATTCCCTTTTTTGGATATTCCATTCCGGTGCTAGAGGCCAATACCTGGCCTATGGATGGTAGGATTGAGGTAGTCACAACATGGGCCTTGGTGGATAGGTCGTGAAATTTGTGGTTTATGATGAAATTTTAGAGATAAGGATTTATCATTATGTGTTCCACCTGTCAGCGGGTGATAGAGGGGAACTAGAGGACTACATGCTTGTTACAACTTCTTCCAATCCCAGAATAGATTTTCCAAGATGTTTCCATGGACAATGTAGTTGGTTTACCAAGGTTTCCTTGAGGTAGTGAAAATTTATGGGTTGTAATTGAATGAATAAGAAAATTATATCATTTCTTTTCTATTATAGAGACTTTCTCGGTTAAAGATCTCGGAAGAATGTATGTCTGTGAGAACATACGACTAAATGAGGTCCCTTATACTATCTTTTCAGGTAGGTATTCTTATTTCATGTCACAGTTCTAGTAGTGATTGTATAAGGATATTGGAACATAGGTGCTTCTAATAACTGATTTTACCCATCAAACTGATTGACAACCAGAATGGAAAACACAGGTTTTAGAAGATATTCTTTGAGCATGTGTCATTGATATTTCCAGTTCTTGGGAGAATGATATCCCTCTCGTTGAGTTCACCAATAATAAAATATTTTTTGAAAAAAAAATTGGTAGTGCTTTATGATTAATTATATGGTGGGGAATGTCGTTCAACACTTTGATGGCTAGAGGTAGGTAGGACATCACTACTAGGTCCTTTTCTCATTTGGGAGGCTTTAGAGAAGCTTTAGGTGATTAGAAAGTGTATGAATACTACTCAGAGTAGAAAGATATATTATGTTGATATCTGTCGATGAAATATTTATTTCAGGGTTGGGATCATGTTTTCCATCACGTATTTCCCAAGAGAGGGCATAGGTTATTGTGGAAGAAAGGGAAGTTTTCACCTCATTACGTATGGATATTTTAGATTCTAGAGAGAGTTGGGTTGGTAGCCTGTCAGTTGTTATTACCTCATAGGTACGATGACCTAAATTAATACATCTATGTTATAAATCTTTTCTAATATAATCCCAACCCATATCATACTATTGATCATGTGGAATATGAGTTATATGTTAATGCTACCTTTGAAGAGTATCTAGTATGTAGCATTTACTGGAGTATGAAGGCTCTATGAGGGAGGTGTGTTCCTCTAGTATGGGTGTTATGGATGCACAACCATGTGTAGGACAAGACATAGGAGTGGGAGACCAAAATACGTTCCCAATGTCTATAGTTGTTCTCGGATAGTGTTTCACCACCATTGTAAGGTGAACTCGAGGAAAAGTTTTTTTATGGGGGAAGATTTTAAGAACATGGTTTTTACTCAGGTATGGATCATTAAAATTTCAGTCTAATTTTTTATTTTGGACCTAAAATGGATGCCTAATGATTTATAAATGGTCTCAAAGGTGTATGTGGATTTTTTAAAGCCCAGAACCCATCTTTTTCAGAAAAACTACCCAATCGCACAGTTATAGTAAATCATGTATGTAGGTTGCATATTTATATCTGACTGTGTGGATGTTCTTCATTTTAGGGATGATCCAAATAATAATGTTATTGAATTGTTTCCCTAACTATGATGCCTAACCGTGTGAGTTCCCCTTTTCCCGAGGTACTTGTGCGGGTTTTGTACATGGTTTTTCAAACCATGCACAGGCTAAATTTTGGAAACTTTTACCATTTTGTCTATAACGATCTAATTAATCCATACCCTTCTACCAAATATAATTTCTAGTGGTATTATCCCCCATTCCACTCATTCAGGATATTTTTAAAGCCCTATGGTTGGGATTATGATATCACCTTCAGCTGAGATCTGATCAAACTAATGTTAATCATGATGGATGGACAACGTTAAGTACTCAAGTCCATTTGATCCTTTCTTCCCCTCTCTTACTCCTGTACTATTTATCGATTTGTGAATTTTTTTCATATTTTCTCATGTCTACTCTATTAGAATTAATAACTGATATTAGAGGATAAATTCACATGACCCAAAGGTGGGTGTTATTTAACTCATCCCTGAATTTCATTGATATTGTAATTGGTCGTGTGGGGAATGTCGATTTAATTAGGTGTTGTTTATAGAATTTATATTCCATGATTATAATCATTAGAACCATATGTTTATTCTATTTCCTAATATGTTATTATTTTTTGTTGGTTACACCCAAAACACTGTCCATCTCATGTATAATGATATACCATAATTGGGGTTTTATTATTTGATATGTTTGAGTCATTATTTAGGTGTTCCTTCAATTGACCCTTAAAATGATATACTTCTCTATATTAAATGGTTTAATGTAAATTTTGAATCGAATAATGTAACATATCATGTATACTAGCTACTTGAACCACCTAAGGTATGTTCTTAATTTTGATAATTAAATGTGAAATGGGAATTGGAAAGTATACTACGTATATGACTTTTCATTCACTGTAAAATCAATGATAAGTTACATGTACATAGAACCAATTACCATATTAGTGTAAGTTAGCAGAATAAACCTTAATTATTGAATATTATTATATAGATTAAATGAATCGTTACATGCTACATGTCCTTTTCACACTAATGAAATGATAGGACTAAACCAAACAGACTTAACGATTAATTATTACTTGATTAAAAGGTATCATTCTACTTGGATTATTCACACTAATGAAAGCCAAGTCTTGAACCAATTGAAATTTTATGTGAATTATTTATCAAATAGGAGTGGTCTGACATAATATCACCATGGATACTAATCGGGGAATTCCTTTAGCACCGAGGAACCCCATTCTGATTGAAGGATACTACTTTGTTAAGTTAGAACCCACCTAGATCTTGATGCTTGTAAATTTTTAGATGCTTGGTATGACATCGTAGTATCCCTCACATTGTATTAAAGGATTCCTTAGATACACTTATTGGATCCATCATTTACATGTCGGTTCCATGGTTAAATCCCACATGGCCTAGTCACTGCATATCCCCATTTAAATTTAGGAGATCACTTTGGATTTGTTAATCATATTATTGTGTAATTACTTGGACTATTCTCCTTGGATTACACTCTTACCTCGAACCAGGTTGTATTCATTATGGAGTTTCTGACCCTTTAGTTCTATGTTTTATTAGTTATTACCTTGGATATTCATTATTAGATTCATTTTATTTTTCCTTATTACATCTTGGAACCTTCTGTATTTCTAACATGTGAATAATTTATAAACTAAAAACAATCAAATAATTAATTGGGTACATTTTCAAATACTAGTTGAGGGATGAAGCAGGTACTTGGGTATTTAGTTACATTGTACTAGTTTACATTAAATATACATTCTTAGACATTGTTACATTTCCATTACTTCGGAAAATGTAATAGACACCATTTGTGGTGGTCCACTAAGATTTATCGCACAACCTCTCTGGATTTCTTTCGGTACTAGGGGCATATTACATGTGTGAAGGTGTTGAAAAAGGGAATCACCTGACTTCAAACACTTGATTTCTTATAGTTTTGGATGGATCATGAAATCATAATCCCTTATAAAGAGATCAAGATACATGGTATAGTATTCTAATTTCTATTGCACTTTGGTGGAACATGTAATTCCTACATTATTGTTTCCATGTTTTCCATTTTTTCAAGAGACATTACATATCATCATCCACTATTGTATGCTTGTACATTCTACCAGTTATTTTAGATACTTTTGATGTTGTCTCTATTTTCTATTTGGTATTTGTATTCCTTATATTTCTCCCTCTACTTACCTATGTTTATATTTATTCAATGTGATAAACTTTGGTAATGAGGACATAGTCTCCACAAGGATACACTATAGGCCCTCTCTACTAGTCGGTAGCATCTGGTGTTTGTGGAGATGTGCTTGAATCCATGTGGACCTCGAAGCTCAGGTCACCTATTAAGTGGAATCTAGGTCCATTACATGATACTATGGAAAATATATAAATTTCATAATCATTTAATCATTTCATAATTGCATAACACTTCAAAATAAGTGGGTTTCATAACAATTTTTCATGGTGTAACTCATCAACCAGAAACATGTTACGTGAACATCATTCCATTATAAATGAAAACCATTAATAGAAGGAATGATATTGTTATCCCTGTATTATATCCCAAGTAAGTAAAAGGTAACATGAACAGATGGAATCTTAGATAGAAATGATTATGAAAGGTAAATTTAAACATTTCATGAGGAAAATAAATTTACTTTGAAAATCACTTTTTAAAACTAAAATGTTTATAAAAAATTGTAAATCATTTTATTTTCATGTAAATTTTGAATCTTATAAGGGTATCTTTAGAAATCTTTTAAAATATTACCTGAGAAAAATATTAATTCCTCTTCAAATTAGCATTATTTAAGGAAAAAACATTAAAAAAATAATTTTTTTTAAACAACCTATAAGATATATAAAGTACTATTAAAAAAAATTAAGGTTCATGATGGTCTGAAATTATATTCATTCCATACACATTAAAATAAATATTCCATTCACATTTTTGCTAAAAGAAAAGTGAATAATGTTAGGAAGACAACATGAATGTTCATTCTAAAAATTTTCAAAAGTAAAACATTATAGAAAGTGAATATAATAAATAATTTTTATAATGTTAAAAAAATTTAAAATATTTCTTGAAGACATCATTTGAGGATAAAAGGGTATTTCAATTGAAGAGATAAATAAAAAATATTATTCATAAAAACATTATTTTGGTCTCTTGACTACATAAATAGAGAAAAATAGAGGGAAAATTTATTTTCATATCATATGAAATGGATATTAAAATTCATGAATTTATATATATATGGATCTGAATATTTTATCATTGGAAACATAGTAATAAACAATTTGAATAAATGAAGAGATTGTACCCTAAAAATCTTACTACTTTAGTGAAATTGAATCATAAGATCCATTAATTAATAAAGTTAAATAAAAAATAAAATATCTTGATAATAAATAAATTCATTATATTATATGTCTACGTGGTTGTATATACACCATATAAGAGAATATTGGTTCATAACAAGATATTTTTGTTAATGAAGGAAAATTGAGACAAAAATATCTTAACACTGGTGTATCTTTTGAGATATAAAACCAAGGAATGTAGGATCCTCAAATGGATATTAAAATCCTTATAACATCCATGAAATTAAATATAATATAAATTCATATAAATTATATACACCACATAAAATTAACATTTGGTCAACATGGAATTTATCTCTTAGTTATAAATGTGAGACAAAATTCCCATAACACATTTGTAATATGTTAAATTGTAATCCCCAATAAAGAATGAAAGAAAATGAAAAATTAATTATAATTAAAATAATTAGATTTATGATATAACAGATAAAATTAGTAGTATATACACCACATAAAATAATCAAGTGGTGAATTTTCATATCTCTCTCAAAAATAACAGAGATACTTCAAATCCCTTACATTAAATGTCAACCTACTTTATACATATTTGGGGATGTTTTATAAAAAATATATGTTGATTCTAAATATATAATTTATCAATAATCATATATAAAATACCATATATAATATACATATGAAGTTTTATTACCTATTTATCAATAGTTCCTTATTAGAATCATATTTCGAGTTATAATTTCTTTGTTTTTCATTAATGTTTTGATTTATTTTAAATTTGTTATATTAATTTGATCGCCGTAACATAATTTATTGAATTTTAAACATGATATAAATATCATATATATTTAATATATATGTTTCTAGAAAAATATATAAAAGTTACACATAGAAAATGAAATACGCCATTCATAGAGACGGTAAGTCGTACATATGCATGAACGTCATTTCCCTTTTCTTGATGGGGAGATATAAAGAAGGGTAAAAGATATATTATCACTAAATAATAATTTTTATGTCATATATACCACATATTCGTATTTAAACAAATCCTTATTACCTTACATATGAAAAATATGTGAAAAATGGATCACATCACTTCATGATGCCTTAGTATGTCGTATACAAGAACGACATTATCGTATCCCCAATAGAATGGAAAGTAATAAGTTATATGTGATATCATAATTAATGAAGTGTAATTAAATTAAAAATATAATATTTATTCATTTAATCTATCCTCATTACCATCAAATTAAGACAAAAATGAAAAGCACATGAGATCAATTCGTGAGGCGGTTGTTCGTCGTTCACACATGTGATGCTATTTTTTCCCAATGGGATAGGATATAAGAATGTAGATGTGGTATTATATTTATATTGAAAAAATAATATCATAAAAATCATATATATAAAATTAATTCATCATTATATCTTGGTATGATATGTGGTGATTGAAATGAATAACCATAGTTTGTGAGGCAGAAGTTAGTCATACACATAAATGGTAATTTTGAAACCCATTTGATGTAATATGATATGGATATAGGTAATTATATTAACATAAAACATATTCTTATATGGAATAAACTTATTTCATTATTTCATCATTTTTTAATAATAACAAAAGGAGGTTGAGGAATAAATATAATAAAATGCTCGACAAGGGACATTAACTCTTCTCAAGATGACTTCATTGGATTCTACCAAAAGTCTTATTATGATTCCATTATGATAATAATAATGAATATATTATGTGATTAGGTAATTGAGAAATTTATTTTCATAGTGATTCTCCAAAACAATTTGGATTGTAAGTGTGAAGAGGACAAGAGTGGGAGTGGCCTTTTATATGTGAGGTGAGTAACACACTTATAATATTTGAAATGAAAAAGGTGAACCAACTTTTTTGACATGAAACAAGGCTCAAAAATAGACCATTATAGATTCAAAAATATATAGGGTAGAAATATTTATATTAAATTCGTGGTTAAAATGTTTTGGTTCATATTTAACACTTATTTGTTGTGTTAACCCTCGGAAAACACATTTTTACATTAAACACATAATTGTTTTTATTTTACTATTAATTATGTTAAAAAAATAAGTGGAACTTTTTATTTATAATAAATTATGATTATTTAAGATATTAAATCCATTGTTTACAATGCCATTCACATATTTGGAAAATTTTATTTTAAAATTAATCTCACAGTTATTACGAGAAAGCAGTTCTCCAATTAGAAAATATCCATAAGTTTAAAAATTATTTTATATAAAAATTAAATATAAATGTTATAATAATGAAATAAATTGTATTAATATATATATATATAATTTTACTAATATTACATTTAAACCTGTATTAAAAAAATTATGTTTTTAAATTCTTTAATATAATTGAAAAAATCATAATAAAAACCAGCATTGACACAATTCATCAAAAAATTCATTATCTCAATAAATTATCAAATATTCACAATAAGATAATTTTGAAATATTTATTTAAATAATTAATTTCATTTTGAACAAAAAAATTTACAAAATTTTAAAAAATTAACATCTAAATAATTGTGTAAAATGAAACCAAACATCTTTTTTTAGAAACATATTATTTTCAGTGTAAAATTTTATTTATTTAAGCTAATTTCTTGAAGAAACATAAGATGAATGTTAAATATTAGATTAAATATGTAATAGGTAATTTAATTAAAAATAATTCCCAACAAGTTACATGTTTAATTTTTTCATAAAAATAGTTTTCTAGAAAAAACTTTTATTTCATTCAAATTAGTCTTTTTTCATTCCTAATTAATTGGCCACCAATTAATTAATTTTATATACATGTGTAAAACATATATATTAATAATTTATTTATTATTATTGATACACACCATTAATATGTCTATGTGATATATTTTATTTTAAATTATAATATTTTACTAGTATTTCATTTTTCTTCTAAACTTGTAGTTATGTGTAATACAAGCTAAAATCAAAATTACATGTAACTCAAGATAAAATTATTATTTCATGTAACATGAGAAGAATTCAATGTAGAATGTAACAAAAAAATATCAAAAGGATGAAATATATTTAAAACATATTTTTCAAAGTCTCGGGGTGTTAGATACTCTAGTTACCATGATGAAAACAAATTGAGGTGAGAACAAGACAATATATATTTATTAAATCATTACAAAGTTTAATAATAACTCACCATAACCCCCTTTTACATCATAAAAATGATCCCCAACCACACAAAATTCATATAAAATAAAATATATTTCATTCCTTCTCGGATCCAATCCATATCAATCACAATAGAATAGATATCAATAGGTTATTACACACCCCATTTCTATAACCACTTAAATTACTAAAAGGGAACTATAATGGACATAAAAATAATGCCTTTTCTAAGAGTTTGAAATTTGGTTTCAAATTACATTCTAAATATTATACATTGGAATCTAATTTAAAAAATATTCTTCAAAAATGATTTATCAGTCCATTTTAAACCTCATAATAAAATTAACTCACTTTTCATTTAAAACCCTAAAATGATCAAATTTTAATTTTCCAATTATCTTCAAGGGATAAATAGGGTTAAAACATTTCTATAATGAAGAATTTATTTAAATTAAATCCAGAAATACTTTATCAATACATGGGATTTTAAATTTCACTTGAAATGTGAACTAATATGTTTGAAAATTAACTATAAAGATCAAAACATTTTTTATCAAATAATTAATAATTCAAAAATAAAATTTATGAAATTTATCTAGAAAATGGTGTACATTGTCACATAAAATCACTTTTCAACTACAATTTGAAATATGAAAACATTTTTCTTTCTTAGGATATGAAGACTAAACACAATTGTTTTCCTAGAAAAAAAATACTACTATTATATAGTTACAACATTAATTTTGGACTTAGGTAATTGATGTTTTTATGAAAACAATTTAGTACATAGAGAGAACCAACCTCAAATTGTTGTAGAATGGTATTATGCTTTAAATATGGGTTAAATAAGAGATGAATGGTGGATTTCACACTCTATTAGAAATAAACTAAAATAAATAGTCAATAAAAACACCTTAGGTTTTCACTAACTCAGAAAGGAGAGATAGTAGAGAATGAGGCAAAAATAGAGGAATAGGAGTGGGAAGAGGTAGTTATACTATGGATATTCAATAAAAAATCATCAAGGAACCACCATGAATCACAATGGAGAATAGTGGTGTTAAATGGGGTTCTAGGCGTGAAAAGGGAAATTTAGTTAGGTCTTGTAAGGTTTTAAAGAGGAGATAAATATGGGGTTTTGGGATATCAATCATATGAAGTACATAAAAAATTGATAATAAAAAATAAAAAATGGGTGATGTCTATGGTTTAACCACATGTTTTAGTAAATCATGAAAAAATATGGTAAAGTTCATTGGAAACTATAAATAATGTGTCATGGTTTCCTCTAGGTTCCAATTATAATTCCAAAACCCTATGGAGACCATGAAAACACACACTATGAAGTAGTAGACCACAATGCAAGATTAACACATAGTTATTCCTAACTATATTCAACAAGTGTGAAACCAAAAAAAATCCCCAATATTTTAATTTCAAAGCCCATAATCTCTAAAAAAATTAAATTAAAATCCCATAATCTCGAATATTTTAAATTATATAAATATAAATATTAAATAAATAAATAAACCATTACATATTTTATTACACTACTTCCAACACTATTGAGGGCATGGATGTCATACTCAACATACAAGAGGAAATCACATCCTAGTTTTGATCTTACAAGAGTCATGATTAATAACATATACAAACACCCTATAATTAGATAAGGCTCATTGAGTTTATAATAATAATAATAATATAATCAAATTATAGAGGTTTTCATGTATGTAATTTATCCACTCTCATGTATGGTGACTTAAAATATGTACATTTCGTCCCTATTTTACAAGATTCATACTTTATTAAACTCCATGAAGTATACTTCTTGGGTACTTAATCACACAAAAACTCTTTTTTTGTTATCATAAAATAATGTATCCCTATAAAATAACCTTACACTTAATAATCTTATCATTTCATAAAAACATATAATAGTCCACGATGAATATTGCTTACGGATAACTCAAACTCAAACATTTAGAGCTCAATTATCATTATACTTCATATAATGAATATCATTATATATATATATGCAACCAATGTAAAATAATGGTAAAGTAGATATTTCCTTTTAAATGATAAATATTATATTATAAAATGCATTTAAGAGAACTTATAAAATTATACATAAAACCCTATATAATATATATTATATGATGAAATATCATAATATCTTTAGGTTTTCTATAATTTCTATGGTTTTATTAATTCATTATATCTGTACGTAAAAGATTCTATATATATGTGTGTGTGTGTGTGTGACCAAATGAAAAAATGATCCCAATTATCTCTTTTGTGAGAAACTTCTATAAAGTAATATACTTTGAAAAATGGTAAGATTTTGGAACTGATTCCTAATGTTAAATACCATTAGCATATTCAAATTCATTAACTCAGAACATAAAGTGTTATAATGTGAATAACTTATTTCATATATTTTCTATGTACATCATCCTCATTATTTGAACTCTTTCAAACAAAATTTTTCTCTAATATCTACTAGTGACTAAAATAAATGTTTCTATTATATATTTACAGAAATATAATAAATATTTTAGGATATAAATTTAAATTATCTCTGTTATGGTAACCAATGTAAATCTTAAAATATTTCATTGCCATCATATCCAAATCCTTTTTTGATATACAATAAAATTCACTAAGAAATATTATTGGTATAATATTTTATTCATTACCTTTCAACTTCTCTAAGTCCAAAAATACTCTCAATAAAATCATATATAATATAATATATTCCTAATATCATTATAGGATACACAAACGCCATTTTTTTTAAATAACTCTTTTTTCTATTTTATAGGAATATTTAACAAATAAACTATTTTTTCCATAATATATATATATAGTATTTTATTTGTTTTAAAATTTAATAAAAATGAATCCATATCAAATATTCCAAATTTGTTAGATGAATCAAATTCCATCATATTATTGGATAAAAAAACTACCATTAATAAAACTCATATTTTTCATGTATCACATTCTATAATGTTATATAATTTAGATAAATCCTAAACCATGTGTAGAAAATATATTCATATTCTTGATATAATAATGATTTTTTACAAACTCTTAAAATATGTCAAAAATAATGAAATATACATATACTTTTTTCCAAATTCATCCAATCATATGGTAATTTTGTATCCAATTCCTCAGTGTAAAACACCATGATCTACTATATGAAAACAAAATCAAAGTTCATATCATCCAATCGTTCTTCATTTTTAAAATTTATTATATTTTACAAACTTTCTGAGAATATAGTTGGTATCATATACGCTTTGGATTAAAATAATTTCATTCAATAACATTAAAACTTATGGTTCACTCTCCACATGGTTTCATTGAATCCTTCAAGCTCTCTTGAATGTTTCTTCTCCACTTTTTTGTTTTTATGAAATGAAAGCACTATCCCTCCTTTCTTTCCTTTGATTTGGAGGTCACAGAGGACTCTTCACAACCTCCTTTATACTCCCTCTACACAAAACATTTACCCTTATGATTCTTTATCTAGAAAATGATTTTAAAAATTTATTTAATATTATCACATAATATTATGGAATATTTAACAATGAATGTTTCAAAAACATTTAATTATATAGTTAAAGATATTTTATAAATAATTAATTTTTAAACATGTTTATATGTTAATAAATATACAAAAATACATTTTATTGTTAATAAATAATTCATAACTAATATAACTAAACTCATCATTGAAAATAAAGAAAAATAATTCTCAATAAATCATATTTTATAATTTTAGTGGAGTGGTAGGACATTAATTATAGGGAAGTGGTGAAAAATCACTTTATTCATTAATAATTATATTTGATGACAGATAATCCTATCAAATAATAGGATTTGAATTTGTATTTTAGGATTCACTGATATGTCTTAAAACTGATATGATGCTCTATTTATAATATCCACAATAATTCATAATCATCGAATGTGTTATACTAATGTTATATGCTATGACTTGTAATAATTACAAGGACATAAACTAAGTCATAGGTTTTGGTATACCATATCATAATTTATGATTAAATTTTGTAGAAAAATTCTATATAATATTTAATGAACAACAATACAAAAAGAATTAAAATTTTATAAAACAACATTGTCAAATGAATTCATGAATCTGAAAAAATGAAAAGGATCTAAGTCCAATTATAGGTTTTTGAGAATAGAGCAACGATTAATCAAATTTATAGAATCTAGAATAATCCACAAAACCCAAGAACAAAATTATATTGAAACTGAAATCATAAAAAAGCTATAAATAATGAAATTGTACTATACTGTGTATATTTCTAATATTATATTCTTTATTTGAAGTTTGAATAAGATCAAAATAGGATAAATGAAATTTTCTTCCCTTTGAGGTGTATCCTAATATTTTACTAAATTGTACAATAATTTTGGGTAGTACATTTATATTCATCATGATATCATACTATCTTAGAAGAAAAGAAAACAAAATTAAGAAGAAAATATCATGGAGGGAAGAGTTCCAGAAAGTGATCACTTCAGAAGATCAAACAAATACTACACCATTCCATCACCACATTATATAGGATAATGGGATGAACCCAAGTAATGAGTTTACTTATACATTTTATAAATTTATGTATAATTACTTCAGTTTACCCCATATAACTTTCAAAAAAAACACTTCGACACACATCATTTTATTAAACAACATACTAGTGATGTAAAATTTTTAGTTTATTTTAATGTTAAGAATTTAAAATTCATATCGATAAGTAAGTCGTGATAGTGTAAATTGAATTGATTTATTCTAGTCAGGGAATTATTATAAGAAAACACATACAATAAAATAAGCATAATAACTTTTATATAATACACTATGTCAAAAAATATGATATTATCATGGGAATAAATATAAGCCTTTTTCCCATATGGTATGTCTTACTCTACAACACAATATATTTTATTATATGATACATGGATTTAGGGAATATTAATTTCAAAAATTCTATAAGAATAACATCCAAAATCATATATTTTTATACTTTTCTACACTAATCATAAAAAAATAATCATGTCAAAATAAACCATAGGTGAAACCTTAATTAGTTACAAATAAATGTTATTAATCCTAACTTAACATAAAAGTATATAAAGTATCAAATAACATGAAACAAGTAACTAAAAAATTTAATTTTTTAATAGAAAAAGGATAGAAATTTTAAATACATTAATTAATTTCCATATCATTCCTTAAGAAATTGATACCACATTATAGAAACACTGGTATCTATATTTGTTTGAGTATTATAGAATTCATTATGTGGAGGAATGTTATAATTAATCATCTTATATATTTGTCTTATCTGGATGATATAACCACTATTTTGAAATGTAATAAATAAAACCTAGTAATTAGTACCCATTATCTCTGCATAAACATCGAAATATAAATTTCATATCATATGATATGGTTATTCGAAAGCCTTATTTCCATCTAGTCCTTCTGTATTATACATAATTTCATCCAAATCATGTAGTCCTAGACTCACAAAAATCATTTCCTAATCCTTTGTGATACATGTTACCATCCTATATAATACTACATTAAATATTATGGGTTTGATTATGATTTGTTAGTAATATCGATACAAAGCAATACAATGGTTACCCGTAACTTTTTTCAATGTTTTCTTTTATGACTACATGAATTAAAGCTACTTTGTAAAATTTTACCTAGACTATACAAACCAATCATCAAATGTTCCTAATTCTAAACTTAGACATAAGGACATGATACAAAACTTTTAAATCTCATTATACTATGAATTTAACTCCCAAATGATGATTCCAAAATTTAAGGGTCTAGAGACTAAAACTATGGTATCCTGTCAAATGAAAAGATGGATTAAATTTAAATATCACATGTTACCGATTATTATAAATATTCATCCACCATAATGAAAATAGAATACCCACCAAGTAATTTATCTCATGCATATATATCAACACCACTTTAATTCAAATAAGGTTAATAAAATAAATCACTAGATAGAACCAAACATCACAAATAAATGTAATTTAATATCCTAGCATGGGTTCAAAATGAATAGTACCCCATGTTGGTACAATACATGACCTCTTGAATGAATCCCTATATTCCACAACCGTATGAATAATAAAGAGGCTATAAATAAATATATTGTGAGTTTATACCCTCATTACAAAAGTATATAAATATTATAAATCAAAATCATAAATAATATGAAATAATTAAAAATATTCATCTATCACATTCCAAATTACCAAACTACAGAAGTATTGAGAAAAAAGTTCAGTAAGCATGTGACATGTTGTGACAGTCTATAGTGTCAAAGGAATCCCAATATTAATGTACACTGATAATATCTCATGTCAGTTCCCAACATCATGTCTAGTCCCCTAATCCATGCTTCATCTCAAATCAACTTTTTAACATAGGGACTTTTCCCTTGTCCAAACATTAAACCATGAGATATAATCGGTTACCAAAGTTGGATCAAGATGGTTATTAATAAAACATAGTAGTCCAAGACTAATGATGTCTAAGGGAATATCTAGTATATAACATGGTTTTCTAATGTACATTGAGAAAAAGATAAGGAAGTAAAAAATAAGTTTTTCATTAAACAGTGTCTAGATTAGCCACTTTTTCCATCAGGTTCTAAGTGATATTCAAACCCAACGAGAATTATTCAACCCATGCTATTTTTCTGAACCATATTTCATAGGGGTCACAAAATACTATACAAGTAGAATCAATCAACATATCCAAACCTATGATGTGGAACACCATGACCAAAAATGCCATACTAAGATGTTGAATTCCATGAAAACATTATTACCATGGTGTGTATTTCCCTGAACAACACATATTCCTCAATGTGCACTACCATAGAAAACATAAATACCATGATGGGGAACATCATGACCAACACCCATAAAAAATCATCAACAATCTAATTTCAAGGGTTAACATACGTAACCCAAAAATAAATGGTGACGATAAGGGATAACATTACACCCAACATTCATTAATCACATGGTATACCAAATTCTAACCCATTTAACCAATTCTAAAAAACTAGATAATTTCAATATTCCATTAACACTGCACACCATATATATTTGTTTTCTAAAATAATTTAACAATTCATACAAAGTCCCGTATTTTATCATTTTCCATCATATTTAATTATCATTTAATTTCACAATTAAATTTAGGGAATACCAAAAAAACCCTTGTAAACCATTATCATATCATGTAACAATGGTTTTTTGAATCCCATGAACACTCTATTTCCCCCATTCAATTCCAAATTTACAATTTTCACAGTATAGGAATGATCCTTATAAAGATATTAATCCTGGTATTATAATATCTAGTGGACCCAATGGGATCCATTAAGGGTCTCACACTTCTATTAAAGAACAATTTAATTTTCATAATCAAAGACATACGAAACACAGAAAGGTAGGTTGTTTTCATAACCATGTACACAAACATAACATCAAGACTCCAAGAGAGAGATTATAGACCACCTACCTCAATCTTGTAGATAAGAAATAACATAATCATAGATCTTTTTTCAAACTAAAATAACCACTAACTCTATAGATGATTATTCCATGGAAAAAAAGTGTTTGGTGGATTCAAAAAAATGAAAATAACCCCCAATTGTTCTCTAAGGAAATTTAAGATATATGATTCATAGACTCACTAATGGATTTAATTTCTACTAAAATTGAACTTTAAAAGTCTAATTGTAAAAGGAGGATGATCCGTGGAGAAGTATGGAGATAGTAGTTTACACCCCTTACAAATAGATAAGAAATGGGTTGAAAATAGTGGGAGAATCATTTAAACCCATGTGTTAAAATGGTAAAATGAACACTTTTTAAGAGGCGCATAGTTTGGACACATGTTTTTCCAAAACATGCCTCAATTATGTGGTTCCCCCTATCTAAGAGGAAACTGAGACACATGGTTTGTCTAACCACCTACATAGTTTGGAAAACTGTGTGCTCACTGAGTGGTTTCCTATGTGAAAGTTGATCAAACCACATAGCCTCTAGTAAAACTAGTAATGTAATGTTAATCATGTCATCACCTCATCCATGTTTTATTAATATGGATCACATATAGAACATTTCATGACCCATCTATTCACCAAGAACTATATGCATTTACCCCCCCCCCCATTATTAGGTCCCAACCCCTGAACACTCTTTAGATCTTTCCTACTCCTAAGAAGTGTCCCATGAATTAGTTTTAATAGAGTTAAACCAAAATTTAAATAAAATATACCTCCTCAAAAGTGTGAGAGTTTAAGACATCCATACCTTATAACAGTCTTTCCTCAAGCTATAATTCCTATCATCACTATGCCTCGAAGGTAAAAATGGAAGGCCATTTCTCTTACATATAAACTTCATACACGCATGTTTTCTCTTGAAAATTATCATGAAACCAAAACACTTAGAACAATTGCAAAATATTACACCAAAAATTTCTCTCATTATGATCTACAATAAAAAATGATTTCTCCTCAATGGATGCATCATCCTCACACTCAATTTCATGAACAATAATCAGATGAGAAGGGTTTAGGTGATTTTGTCAATGTTTTGACACATGAAAATAATCATGCATAGAACTATTCTAATATGAAAGCACCAAAAAATATTTTATAGTTCTAATCCTCTCTACAATATCAAATGAACCGAATAATTTGGTACTAATTGGCCCTATTTTCAAATCTCATAGTGGCCCATTATTATTAACAAATGGAGAAATACATTTTCACCAACTATAAACATTAGAGGTCAATGCTTGGACTTCATGTACTAATAGGTGTAGCATCATGTCACAAAACCAACAATGTCTATTTTTATTCTCTACCACAAATATTATTTATGAAGATCACTATATAATTTGTTCAAAATAGTTTTCACTACTCATATTAACACATGAAACTGATGCACCTTATCCTCATGCCTAATATTGGCATATAAACATGACCATGAATGGGGATGATTTAATTTTAATTGATAGTTCATTTGGGAGGTAGCACCCTACAATTAAATATTTCCCTCAACTATTGGAATTACATATCTAAAAACATCCTTTCCTCAATCAGTTTTAGAATACATGGTATATTAGATAAAAGTAAAAAGGTAATCTTATCCTTCTTAGCTTGAACACCTATATAAATATTTGTGGACAAATACATCATCTTCTACTCAGTACTAGACTTTAGAAATCATTAGCCATTGTATTATGGATCAAGGATTCAGGAAAAGTGTTCCCTTTTCCCAATGTATAATTGAACTCAAATTCAAAGGATTTCATACACCCCAACCATCTTTGGTTCTGAATATTTAAATCACACTAGTAAGATATATATTTGAGGCTCTTAGGATCATTATAAACAATAAACCTATCACCCAAAAGTTAATTTCACCAAGAAATCAAGGAATAAACCACTTCAAATAGCTTGATATCATGTGTACAGTAGTTCTATTCATGTGGACTCAACTCTCATGATCCCTAAAAAATTACTCGGTCTCCCTACAACATCACTTCTCATTGTATGATGCTGGATCCATCCAAGATAAGTATAATATCCACTTTGGTCAAGTAAAATGATAATTGGTGTTATTTTAAAACACATATTTAAAACCTTTAAATCATTATCACACTATTTAGACTACTAAAACTATACGATCAACTTTTTTAGACTCAAAATCGGATCTTCCATGTGATTAATTCCTTTGATAAATGTTCAATAAAAACTTTCCAAACCCAAAATAACTTCATATAACAAAAATAATTCTTATAATTATCCCAAGAAAAAATTCCTCTAACATTATTAGGGTCCACTGATGCACCTTAATTTGAGATAATTTTTCATATGAAATATACCTTTTAATTCCAAAAGTTACACTAAATAAATTGAAATAATTTAGATGATATATTTATGTACTCAAGAAAATGTCAAGATGTTTCAAATGGTTGTCCTAATTCTGGGAGTATGACAAGATTTTATGAATTATGAAAACCAAAAACTAGTAAATATACTAGTGAAAAATCTAGTTCAACAATTCCATAAATATTGAAGGATTATTCATTATCCCAAACGAAATCACTATGAACTCATATAATCTGTATGTTCTTTTGAATGTATATTGTAGTATATCATACGGTCTCCCCAAAGAATAATGATACTCGTTTCTTAAATCACAATTATATAATAGACAGTCACCCCTCAGCTGCTCAATAGTTTATTAATATGTGGAAGAGAAAATTAGTTCTTAATCATCATCTGGTTGAACTTTCGATAATCAACACACAAATTCATGGATCTATTAACTATCATGAAAAAAAAATCATAAAACACCAAGGCGAATCACTTGGATGGATAAACACATTATACTACAATTTCTATATCTATGTATTATGTTCTTGGGGATCTTTTGGTGTAATTAAGTATGAAATAATAGAAATGGGTTCTGGTCTAGGCATCAACTCAATGGTGAACACCACCTCTCTCTAAGGTGGAAACCCCAAAAATCCTTGGAAAACACATCCTAAAACATGTCCATTATAAGAGGTATGATATCCTTCCCCCCTATTATTAAAAAAATACTACCCACCAAGGTTGTGATCTCACCCATCCACTGAGGAACTGAGCCGACACATCCTTCCTTGATATCCCACACACTATCGTGTATGAAAATGTTACCCTAAGGAGGCATAAAGGTCTCTCTCTAAAAGTAAAAATTGTTGTGATATTGGTATTTAATAAACTATAACATTACTATTATTAGTTTTAATCCTAAAATCTCAAGTAAGAACAATTCCAAAAGGAGATGGTACCAACCAAATATTTGGGTACACTATTTGTATTTTCGGATAACCTCTGATCACACCCTTAATAGCATGCCGATCAAAATAAACCCATATATATAATTCAATATTAGACACCAAAAATTCACGAAAATATAATATATGAAATAATTTGAACATATTTTACAAAAAAAAGACACTAACATGTATACCTAATATAATAATTTTACATTAGATACTCAACGGCCCATCCTCACTACTAATGGGTGCAGGATAAAAATCATGTATCTGAAATTATTATTTTTTCTTGGGAATCTGTCTAAGTCTTGTGAACTATGATTATTTTCTTTTAAATAATATCTTATCTTAAAGAACCACATCCCACTCCCCAAACAGTATAGTCATTAGAAATCCAACATCTTGATTGATATTGCTATTAGGATCCCGTATTGGTACATTGCATCAACCTACTTCCTCCATCGCTTCCCATCTATGAAGTATTCTTAAAAAACTAGGTATATCCCCATTATACATCAATCTCAACACACCATTAGTGGACGAAGACACTGACTACACAAGTGACATAGACTTCCATGCTAGTAGGAGATGACTGAACTACCGACCTGAGTGGTTGGTCCACTTACATGATTTCCCAATCTTTAACTTTATTGAAATATTTTCTCATAAATATGCTTCCTAACATTGACATACACCACCTAATATACTAGATGAATCTATATGTCCACAACTATAGGCCTCCTCCTTATTCCCCTTCATAATGATATCTGGATTTACCACCTCTATATACTTTTGTATCTAGAATATATTTTCTTTTAACAAAATCTCACACCTGATCCCATCCTAAAAAAATCCATTTATACGGCTTCATAACTGATTTATAATGTGAAAAAATGATATAATTTCTAGAAGTTCCTAACATAATTCATTACTTACATATCCCCATAGAAAATCCACATAAAATCTTCATCTCTCTCTAACCTCAAGGATTATTGGTAAAAGTGTTCCAATAACTTCTCTTGGAGGTCATTACATACCATATCATCAATATGTTCATCCTAAACCTAATGGAACCCACAAAAATTTTATTTTCATCACAACATATATGATGAAAACTTGAACCTCTTATCTGAAGGAGTACCAAAATAATCAATAATCATCTAGATATAATCAATCTAGAACTATTCATCCTCTGTTCCACCCTCTCTGAAAAACATTTTTTGGGTTTTAACTTAAAACTACCTCATTAGATCAATCATATTAAGAGAAACCCACCTTGTGTATATCCCTATAAACCTTATAAAACATGTTAATTGACCATGAAACTACTCTTATGACACTTCCTTTAGAACAAATGAGGGATCACGTCCTACTTCTAGAAATTCATTCTTAGTAATGTCCTCTAGTCTCCTTATTGGAAATCATCATCCTAGTTTCATATCTCTATAATTGAAAATTCACATCTTAGGGAACGTAACATATAATTTATCTTATTACAAAAAAAAAATATTTCACAATTTTAAATAGAAAATTTACCCTATATACAATATCTATATGGCCATAACTACATCATCATCACTGCCCTCAAGCATCCCTATCTAGGGCCAAGAAAAAATCAAGGTAAAACATATCATCCAATTTAAAAGCTTATCATTTTTACCATTTTAGCCATTTCAATTTTTATCTTTCAAAATATATAATTTCATATTATTTATTATGAACTATCTTTCCAAAATAACCAAAGGTCATAAACTCATTTTATTTTCCTCAACCCAACCACACATTCACTTCCATGTGATCCTAACATGATGTATGACAAACAAATACTTAAGTTAAAAAATGATGCATGTATAAGAAATATCATCTCATACTATACCATGAGTAAAAACTCATAAGATAAGAACACGACAGTAAATTTAAATCATCCAATGTGATATTACATTCAATTATGACAGGAAAACATAAAAAAAAATCTGATCATGCGAACATGAGTTTTCCCTAATACATGGGTTAGCTTCTCTAATACAAGAGCTCATTTCCAAGGTCAAAAATCTACATCCCCAAATAGTAAATAAACAAAAAAATAAAACTTCTATAATACCACATTATAACATCCAATCCTACGTATCAGTAGATGGGTTCCTCGAGATAGTTCATTATGTGACCCCGGGTATGCCTTCCTATAAGCCAGAGGCTAGATAATAGTAGTGAGGGTCTAATGAGATAAATTTGTAGAAAATACCCTATTTTCTATAATAGACCAATTTCACAAATAAAAATAATAAATAACATAAAATATTGAACAACATCCATACACCACATACCACATTTCCAAATTGGGGATGTACAAAAAACACATACAATAATAATATAATATATCACCCTAACCAGGGAGAAACATAGAATGATACACAATATGGTTTTCCACTCAACCTAAAGCATTCCTCCACATGCACCAGATATTTATGACTAGTAGTGAGGTTCAAAAGGTGTTATAGTGGGGAGAATATACCCTCTAAATCGAAAATAAATACTTGGAATGTAATAATTAAAAAATGAAATAAAATAAAAAACAATTGATCATCAATAATAAATGAATCTGTGATGATTAATCTACAATTTATAATATAAATATATGTAGGTATATAGTTCATATAAAGGATTATATAAGTAATAAGTAATAAAAGTCACCATGACTACCTCTAATATAATCATGATAAATGATTTAATCCACTACTCCCATACTCCATCCTATCGTAGAAGGATAACATTAATAAATCATTAACCGTGTTCCTGAATCTGAAACCAAGAGATCTATTTGGGTACCCTAGTAAAATGTCGTCTTGAATAGGGTGTGATGTATACTTTGTAGAACACCACCAACAGCATGAATAACAAATCCATTCTCTGCACATAAGATTTAGTGATGATAATGTATAACAAAAATAAAACTATAATGATAAGTGAGGAAATCCATTCTATAATCACATGCTATAACAAGAATTATAAAAATGATGAATAAATATAAATAGAGAGAAGCACCAAATATATCCTACATTATCATATCAAGTATTGAGAATGTATGGCCAATGATGAATAATCATGTAACAATATTAAATTGGATAGGACCCAATTCTATTGACTAAGGAATCCCCTTCAAGTCCATGGATCACATCCATATAAAACATTCTGAAATTTAGACGTATTATAGATAAGACCCAAGTCCATTAAAAATTGTATCCTATTTGTGTCCATGGATCACTTCCATGGAAAAATATATAAAGGCTTGGGTGGATCCCAAGGAGAGTGTCCAAGGCTATCCAGGAATTCCAGATACATGGTTATAATCTAAGGAATCCAATTCGACATATATATAAGTGGGTCATCATTTCCATACCATGTTACATCACACTATTTCTATTCCGTGAAATCCAATTCAAAAAAATCATATAATGATTAGAGGTTATATGTTAGTCTCCATTCACATATCAATTTAATTCATCACATTTCATTCTTAATTTAATCCATATATAAAATTTGAGAATGAGGTCAACGCTAATGTCCATGTTTTCCATTAAATAACTAAATAATTCAAATAAATGTAGGAATTTTTCCTCTCATTCCATATTTCCCATTTAATCTATTCCATTAATACCTTCACATGAAATGAATAGGTTTAAAACAAGATACTCAACCTTTATCATTTCATTTAATTGTATTTGGATCCATTTTATAAGAGTTGATCTCAACACAGTCCCTGGGTTGGTATTAACATAGTCAATATCAAGAAATCACCTCAATGGTGGTTCAGGTTGAGGTTGATTACCTCCAACCATCTATATGAGTGTAAGAAAATGTTTATTTCATGGTATAAACATCCAATTTAATGGTCTATTAATTTAAGGATTGAATCCCCGAAGGACCATCTTTTGTTACAATGGAATATTCTATAAAAACACAAAATTTTAGGGAATGGAAATTGACCAACTACCCAATGATTAAAATGGTCCACCCATTTAATATCTATCATTAGTTCGAGCTGGAATAAGAGATAATAAAAATATTTTACAAATTCCATAAAAATAGGGGAAATTAGTTGACAAATATTTATCATTATATTTGGTGAGACAATGAGAAAAATAATCATGAGGAGACCTTGAAATAAAGAGAGGGTTCCAATGAATTTGGAAGTTTCAAATTAAATAAAGGAATGGAGGAGATTATCCATGGAGGAGGAGAGGGATAGTAAAGTGTGGGAAGAGGATCTAATAGAGAGATGGGGGGAAAGGTTGAGTAAATAGTAAAATTCTCTGAGGGAAAATCCTTATTTTTTCATTTAATGAGAAATGTGGTTAGACTACATGGTTTGGATAACCATGTGCCAACCATTTATCTCTCTCTGCTCAAGATCCGTACCTCAAAAAGTTTTCAACCATGATTTAATCATATCGTACTCTAATCATGTGGTAATACTGTTTAAGTTTCACATACCTTGTGGTTAGGCACATGGTTAGGAAAATAATTAATAACATGTTCACACATCATGTAAATTAACCGCAAAAATTTATCACATCCATCTTCCCCACCTGGGTCATTTTAACAAACCATACAGTACCCCTATTAGGGTTTCATGGTTTTTTCTTAAGGGACTCCCTAGTTTAAAAACCTATGCACAATATTTTTTTCTCATTGAAAGTGAGAGTTTCATGGACCAATTACCTTTAAAATCTAATAACCTCCCAAGAAAGTTCTAAGGCCCTGAACACCATATAAAAACATCATTATGTTCTCCCAAAATGAAAATAACATTACGTTGATTAATTTATGGATTGGCCCATCCACCAAAAGAAAAGTTCAATTTCCCAAGGAAATTTCCTCTATATCAAAATGAAGGATGTTACATGACATGTTTCATGATATTATATAGTGCTAAGGGATAGCCAAAATTAAAATACACTGAAAATATCCCTAGTTAGGTCCCGATATCATGTTTGGTCCCCTCATACATGGGCCATCCCAAATAAACCATCTAATATAGGGCCTTTTACCTTATCCAGATTTGCTCAGGTACCAAAGGTTGTATCATAAAGGTGTGATTACAAAATGTTAGGTCACCAAAATGGCGTATAAATTAATATCCACTATAAAAATAGTGTATGAATAAATATAGTAAACAATATACATGTTTTTAAATAAAAAATGATTTCTCATCAAAACACATTAAAATTAACCCCATTTTCTATTGGGTTCCTAGTGATATCTAAACCCAACAAAATTGATTTTCCTCATTATAGTTTTCAGAACCATATGACTTAGGGTTCACAAAATACAATGTAAGGATAATCAATACAAATATGAATATTTGGAATGTGGAACACCATGAAAAAATATCCCAAACTATGATGTGTACCTATATGAACAACATCATCATCATGGTTTAGTGTTCCATAACCAACGCCCATTTATCATTGTAGACCAATATTACCAACATCATTATTGTGGTGTAGAACACCATGACCAAAACCAATAACTAAACCCTAAAAAATAACCTTTAAAGGTTAAACATACTGAACCCTTTAATACAATATGACAATAATGGGGTTCGATACTCTCAATATTCATTAATAACATGGTCTACCCATATTCAAACCCATTTAACCAATTCAATGAACTAGTGCATCTCAATTTTTAAGTCACATTCCACAAAATAATGATTGATTCTTCATCATTGTTGAAAAATTCATATATATGCACATTTTATCATTTTACATTGCATTCTATTATAATTTAATTTCCCAATAAAACTCAAGAAATACCAAAAACATTAGTCCCAATTAATATACCTGTTTAAAAGAATTTTTCAATCCATTAAACCCTCTATTTCCCCTTTCCCATTCAACATTTTAAATCTTCAAGGTATTGAATTTCCCCTTGGGTTTCCCTTAATCCCAGTCTTATAATTTTAAATGGACCCAATGGGTCTGGGAAGGGTCTCACACTTAATTAATTTTTTTAATTCACTTTTCGTAATCAATGAAACAAAAACATTGAAAGGTAGTGCATTAGTAAAACTACTTAAACAAAGATATCCTCAATACTAGGGTAAAAATATTATAAGCCACTTACCACCATCTCATAGACAAGAAATCACCCATCCATGGACCCTGATTAGAACTAAAAGAACTAATGACAACAAAGTCATTGTTTACCTATAAAATATTGGGGTTATTAGATTTGGATGAAGAGAAAGTGACAAAAAAATTATTCTCCTATAAAATCAAAGTAAGAGGAATCATAAAATCTTCTAGTTCTTCGATTCACACTAAAACTACTTTGAACACATAATAATTGAAGGATAATGATCCTTGGAGATGGAGGGAGCTCATAGTTCCAACCCCTCACCACTGTATAAGAAATGGGGTGAAAATATAGAGAGAATCATTTTAGGTTTGGATGTAAAATAGTAAAATTCATAATTTTTAAGAGGCACATGGTTTGGACACATGGGTTTTAAAATAGTACTCAAACTGTATGATTCCCTCTTTTTAAGATGAAACTGAGCAACATGGTTTTTCTCACCACATGTAGTGTTTGAAAACTCATAAGTTAGTCGTTCAGTTACTGATCTCATAGGCCAGCATTCATGGTTTTTAATTGTTCTCCTTCCTCCTCTAGTACACACAATTATGGTGAATAGTTTCCAATATCTATATAGAAACTGTGCCCCATTAACTATATGTCCTCTTTTCCCCATTTTTCATGTCTTGAACCCCTGAGGCACTCCTAAGACCTTTCTTCCTCTATGTATGTATTTTATTAACCAATTTTAAGAGATTTAATCAAAATATTTTATAAAAAATTAACCTCATTGAAAGTTAAGGATCTTGAATGTAATCTTAATACAAAAAAATAAAAAAATTTCATAATTAAAACTCAACACAAGTATGTAGAACATCTACCACCCATCTATAGCCTCTGAGATCATCATCCATCAACATATACTTATTTTCATTTATAAAATGGATATAAATTCATGAGTGAACATGAATTGGTGGGGAATATTACCCACTATGGTTATCCCAAGAAGTGATCCATCCCTATGAATAAATAATTCCAGCATGATTCATTTATAAATAAATTACATATAAACTAATATCCTATATGTTCATCATCAATTTCAAAATGTCCATTATTCAACTTGATCAACGTGCCAAAACATCACTTTTATCACACTCACAAAATAAATACATTTCAATATGTACACATATATAATTTTTATGTTTCAAGAATATCAATACAATATTGTCCGTTGTAATTTATTCCTTACAACTGTTTACCAACCACTCAAGTTCCCATACCCACTATTCTATAATTTGGCCTTGAGATACTGGATAGGGTTAATAATACCCAATAACTAACCCAAATATTCAATAATATATCCCTCTATAAAGGAGTAACTATTTTTACAGTCATTCAATATAAAGAATCATTATAAACCTACCATGAGATGTTGGAAGTCATCCACCACAATTTTTGATGATAGTCTCATAAGAAATAAAATATCATAGAATATAATATTGACTCAAATACATTGATATGATTTATTATTTGATAATTTAATATATTTTAAGTATCATTATATGTTTAAAAATGTCCTCCATACCCACCTAATACTAGATCCATAGAAGAATGTATAGTTTTCCTTAAGAAAGTATTATGGGTATGACAATTCATATATATCAAGTAAACATCAAACATAGTCTTATGGGTGAGAAATTGTAGTGATATTTTGCATCATCATCAACATATATCCCAAAGTTATGGTACATAAATAGTGTCCAAAATGATGTGAATCATCATTTATATCAACCAAATATACCCTTCAAACACTTTAGGCCAGAACAATGTGTGGGTAGGAATATATTTACAAATATTTAAATTCCATTCTATACCTAGATCTATGGGGGAGAGGTTTATGATTGTCATTATCTCACTGTAATTCTAGATGTTTGTTGAGTATCAAGGAAATTTCTATATTAAGTCATCCCCATTGATATCCTTATATTATTTGGCTTCATCAGACATAAAAATATTATTAAACAAATAATTCACCTTTCTTAGTTCAATGTTCTCTTTATCAATCCTGAATGTTATCACATAATTCTTCATGAATTAAATACTCACAACTCAATAGAATCCAATAAATATTACTCTTATTGTATTATTCAATTTAACATAACATCGACCTTCTCATAAGTGTTCATAGGAATAAATATAATACTCTCTATATTCTGATCATTAATAAAAACCACTATGTTTGGGATTAAATCACCTTAGATTATAAGGTTCATATCATTTTTCTTCTTTATCTTTCAAAGAGTAAATTTTTATCCTAAAAAATTATTATTAAATTTTTTAAGATGGTAATTGTTAACAAATATATAATTACCATTTATCATATTCATTCTCAAACTTACATGTTTTATTTTATTTATAAATATTAATTTATTTTGATAATTGACATAAATGTATGTATATTAATTATTTTAATTCAAATATAATTCATCATTAGCATCACAACTAAAATTATATTGAGAATTTACATTAATAATTACTATTTATTGCATAATTTTTTTCATCAATCTGAAATTATTTATCATTATCATAAATCCTATGATAATAAACCTTTGTATCTATCATTATAAAAACAATCATTCTACATTAGTTAATTATTATAATCTATTCCAAATATATAAAAAATCACCAAAAAATTGATTTAATCATAATAAATTATATAAAATATAATTTTTCTCAAAATAACACTAGGAAAAAACAAAACTATTCTAAATTATTTCATTCCATTACTATTGATAATATTTATCGATTATATCACAATCTCATAATTATCATCATGTATAAATTCATATTTTCTATTATGTAATCATTTAATCATCATAATTAACTTAATATAATTATTTAACATTCTCAAATATCCCATAATATAACATTAATATTAGTTAATAATATTTTATATAACCATAATATATAGTTTGAAACTCCTTTTTTGGTTCAAACCATTCATTAATATAATCTTAATTTTAACATTAATTATTGATGACTAGGATAAATTTTTTCATTTTATGACTAAAATAAAACACAATAAAACTATTATTATTTTTAAAAAGAATTTATTTAATTTACATAGTTTCATTAACTAAATTGACCAACAAACATTTTTGAAAAACAAAAATAGTTTCCATTAAGAATTATTGGTCTAATGGAGTCAGATAATCATTTTCTTTCCCAAATCAATTATAGAGTATGAAATTAGGTATTACCCATATTCTCTTACAATTAGGGGGTTCCACGTAGAACCACCATGTACCCACACAATACGTAACTCATGAAAATATCCATTTTGTGATTTATTCTTTCTTAGTGATTTAGTAGTCATCCAATTATTTATTTGTTGACCTTGAGGCCTTGATTTTTTTCATGAAAATCATCCATTCAACATCTTAATGTGGCAACGTTTGATGTTTTCTAGTCATATTTTATCATACATTATTATTTAAAGGGGGTTTCATGTACTAAGTAGATGATGTGTCAATGTGATATGTTGTACATTAATTTTGATCTTATAACCATTTTCCTTCTGAGTTACATTTTGTGGAGCCATTATACATCCTTCAAAGAAGCTGATTTGTTAGCATCTTTTTAATTTAATCATTCCTCAGCCATACATTACTAAGTCTCTGTCACCTCAGAATGACATCTTCATCCACCACTGATCATCATCATATATTGTAGATAACTAGAGATGGAATGGATCCATTAATCACCAAAATATTGTAATTGTATCTTCTCATTCCTATAGTAGAAAATATAGTTATTATTTTATAAAAACAATCAATTAGATAGGAAAAGTTTTAGTTAGATGGTGTGGTTTCATAAAATTTTCACTATCATATCTTTAAAATGATAAAACCATTTTATTTGATTCCAAATCCATTATCTTAATCTATTAATGAAATTTCATTGCTTATATATTTCATATTTTATTCCATCATAATGAATTAATTGTTATTATTTTAACAAAAAAAATATCTATTTTTTTTATAGAATTCATAAAAACCTATGGATTTGATTTTAAAAATTATAAAGACATTTGGTTTATTTAAAAATTAAGAAAAATTTTATAAAATGGTATGCTCTAATTTAAACATTATGACTTTATAATTAATGGGACAATTTTTAAACCCTTAAATCTATCTCTATAGTATCTGGTAATTCATGCATAATATTTTTCAGATTAATCTTACACTAAAACAATATTAAAATTAAAAATAAAATCTTTCAAACATGAATCATCAATATATGTTCTTGGACATAAAATTCTTGATAGGAATTTTGGTATGTCAAAATTCCCTCTATATTCGGTCAAAATTCATTCATTACATGGATTAGTAGATAGTTTATACATATGAATATTTGAAGGCAAATAGTTTATCAAAATGTGGCACTAAATTAAAAGGATAATACCTCGGCCTTGACAATCCATAATTATCTACAAATTCTCCTCCCTCTATTAGTATCATCCACCTATAAATAATTCATTTAACCATTCACCCATACCTTATTCATCAAAAATATTAACATACCATGGAAATCAGGTTAAAAATGATAATTAGTAATATTATTTATTTAAAAAAATCTCTCTGCCACTAATGAAGATATTAATGATTTAAAAATATTACCAAAACACTATATTAAAGGAATAGTGTCAACAAAATATCAATGGAAAATTATTTTTTCAATATAACAATACTTTCAAGAACATTTTATTTTTTCGGTTCCTAACTAAAAATTAATATTTCTTTCATAATGATCAATAGAATTCAATAAAGGCATGTAAAATACATATTTTAGTTAAAATTAGTTTTAATACACACATTAATGTGAAATGGTCATCGAATTATAAGTAAACTAAAACTCATTCTCATATGAAAACTCAAACTATTATATTCTCATATTCAATCAAATATAAAATCAATATTTTTTGTTCCTTATTTATTATTGTTTAGGAGGGAATTAATTATCTAAAAATATTTCTTTAAATGTATTTCATTAAAATTTCTAAATCCATCCTTCCTTATAAATGTTCACAATGAATCCATATCATTGATCAGTACCTCTACTCAGTTAATACAAAACTAACATAACATTTTTTCGAAAAAGAACCTTAATGCCTGGAAAATATTTTACATTAACATATATTTTATTAGTATACTAATGTTTTTGTGGTCATATAGAATGATGGATATTTCTCCCTCAAAAAATGATCAAAGATTGTTTATCCTTGATAGATATCAACTAGTTTCACTAAAAATATTCGTTTATTTATTATTGTTAATATTAATAAGGGATGGAATTTTACCAAACATAGTGAAAAATAACCACTAAATACGTTTTTCAAAAATATCATTCCCATAATTTGAATTAAATACAATATAAATGAAAAATAAACTTGACCTTCATTGTCAATTTTATTTTACAAATCTCATATAAAAAACGTGGTGTGTATCCATCAATTCTATTCAAATGACTCACACCTTTACAGGTGTCTATGGGTTAAGGGTATCACTTAATGTTGATTTAGGAATTACACTTACTCATAGATTTTTAAAACATAAGAGTTATAGGAAATGAGTATATGTGAGCAATGATTGGATTTTTTCAAAGGAAAAATTTCACACCCATTCTTTTTTATTTTATCCACTATTTATAATTTTCAAGTTCACTCCTTAGAGACTCCATCATAATGTCAAAAATTTATAAAATGTTTAATTTATGATATATTTAATCATTATAAAAATTATAAAATTTTGCAACTATGAACCATTTTACAGATACGTTATAATTCTTATCCAAGCTATGAATATAACCATTTAATACATAAACATTTCATAAAATTATTTAAATAAAATCTATTGATGTTACTACAAATCACTATAACATAAAATGAATAAAACTATTCATATTTGTTATGATATAACACAAACACTATTTTGAATAAAATATGACATAGTGACCTTTACTATGACATGATTTAGTTTAGAAAAAACCATGGCATGGTTAATACATCAATGTCATGGTTTCACTTTTGTGATTATTTCCATCAATCTCTCACTTACACTAAATCCTCATAGACTAAATTTTTTTTCACATTATATTACTTCATATTTTAAAATTTGTAAAATCATTTCAAAAACCCATTTCTTAAATATCCTCGATAATTCATTTTGTATAATCTATATGTCTCTAAGAGTTCTATAAAAAAATATACATTCATATAATTACCCTTTATAACACAATAGACCTTTGAAACCGTGAAAAACATTGTACAGTTCCTAATATATTACTGTAAGTAAGTAGACTTATGAGAAACATTAGTTATACTGAATATATACAAGGATTTTTAATAATACCAAAAAATAAAAGTTTTGTCATGCTTTTGTTTTCCAGTAATATCATATAAAATATATATAATCATCTAATCCAATAGTACATGGTGTTTAATAACCATGAGAAATGAATTATTTTAACTTTTTATAAAAAAATTATACATTCTTGATTCTTTGTGTATAGACTAGAAAAATGTATGATCACTTCACATGACCTTCTCTAAGATGAATAATCACATTACAGTATCCTTATATAGAAAACTAATTATGTCACATGACACTACTTTAGGTATGTTATACACATCCTCAAACCATCTCAATCGATGGTCCATATGTCATACCCATTATATAAGAGGAAAAACCTAATATTGAGTAATTTCAATTGATAGTTTAGTCATTAACATACCCATCCACCACATCATTATTTCAATATTATGAACAATGTAAAAAATGTATCAATGTTTGAAGGTTATCATGATAGGTATCGTTACATCTGCAAGGGAAGGGTATTTAATTTGAATTTTGAGTCTCTAATATACAAAATTTATAGTGTATGAAACTTTATGTGGTATACTTGGGGGGTTTTACATTATAAAAACTTCATTTTTGTGCCTCATTAGAGAATTCTATATCACTTTATTAAACCTAACGCATGATAATATTCACATATAACTGCAACATATAAATTTTTATGATGAACATCAATTAGGGATAAATCAAAGTCATAATTTGAGAGGTTAATTGTCATTTAACTTTATATTAAATATTCATCCTGTATAAATTAATGACGATGAAGTGATAGATATTATAAAATTTAATATGTAATATTTATTCTCAAAATATTTTAAGATAACTATAAAATCTTGCATAAGAAATGGTCTGATGATATTTCATATTATAATACCATCACAGAATAAATAGGTTTTCTAGGATTATATGTTTTTGTTATACCAATTACATAACAATATAATATGATTCACCCATTAAACTCTTTTAATTAGTTAGCATCTATGAAAAAAATTTATTTTGATAATAATGAGATTATAATTCATAAGCCTTATATTCAAATCCTGGTAAATGATATTCTAAGTACTTTTGTACACATCAATATATGTTTTTATTTAATAACTCTTACTAATTGAAATTCCTATAACAATTTATAAGTATTATTTTATCATCAATTGGGATTATTTCTATTAAAATTTTTCTTTCAGATTATTTATTAACCAAACTAAATTACTAACTTTACATTAAGATCTTTATTTAAAAAACTATCTTAAACACCATTAAAATGTATTGTAACATTCAATTTTAATTAAAATGGTATAAAAATAATTTTATAAACTAAACTTATTCAAGTTTTAAAATTCTCCCACTATCCTCTTAGAAACTATATTTTCTCCAAAATATTTTTCTAGGAGAGTAACACTTTTTTATTAGAAAATAAAACTTAGTTCCACTATGGTAATTTTCATTGAATAGTTTTTTTATCATATAGTATATGGGATTCTATGTTTTTAGATTACTATTGTAAAAAAATTAAAAAAAATGGCGTTTTTTTGGTGGATGTAACAACCTGAACCTATGATCTTGGTTTCAGCGCATATAAATTTTTTGATTATTTTATATATAAAAAAATAAAAAACACATAATACATTGTATAACCTTTATATATTCTAGGTTTTTGGGTATTAGGAAAATATTAAATTTTATCATATATATAAAAAATAAAATAAAATAATTCAAACACTTTATGGTTACTAACTCTATAAGTGAAGTGAATTCCTTTGGAAAATTATGCTAAACCTGTGAAAAATTAATTTCAAATAAAGGGTGGGCATAATTTACCAACAAGATGTTTTCTAAAATTATACTGAAAATACATTTTTTTTAAAATATTTATTAAATATTATAATACTTTGATAATAATTATATTTCTGATTTTTTTTTAAAAATTCCATGGATTTTTTGAAAAACATAAAGAATGATTTTGAAAACAAAACCCTGAGGCCACTTGAAACTTTTAAGGTTGTATAGACCTACCCACTTTATTAAGGGATGAGTTCCCTAGACTCTAACTTTTAGGTTTACAATGTCCATGTGATAATATTTTATGAAAACCTTTTCAACTTTTCTTACTTATATATGTGTGTGTGTGTGTGTGTGTGTTTTCCACTAGAGTTTTTGTTTTAAATACATAAACAACCATTAAATACACATAAACTTATATCTATATATAAATTTATGAATATAAAACTTCATTAAAAATCACTTATAATAATTTTCATTACCAATTCTCTTGATACTTACCCTTTTTCATATTTACATGGAAGGTTAATTAACATCCAAGTAACTACAATTTCAATCATAGTTCCATAAAAATCTATTTTTTTAGGTATTCCCAGCAAATTAGAAAGTCTAATCAATGAACATAATAACACATATGTACATATATATTTACATAAATTAATTTATTAAATTTCTTGAACAATCAATGATGTATGTCCATAATCATGATTTTTTAATGAAATTCATAAAACATGATTCCATTTCATTAGATTTTATAATTATTAATAATTATCTTCTAAAATAAATAACAATAATTAATAATTTATTTATGAATAGTTATTAACATGATACAATAATTCGTGTTATCTTGAACGTTGAATAAAACATATATATAAATTGTAGATAAACATAGTACCCTTATGTAAATACTATCAAAAACATTGATGTAAATAAACATGGCATAAGAAAAAATAAAACATAATTATGTACATCAAACACAAACATAATATTACATATATATATAAACCTTGAATTTAAATTCAAAACTAAAGAATAGAAGTTTCCCATAATATTCACATATATATATATATGACATAGAATATTTGATATACATAGTCACATAATAAATTCATGTTTAAAAAATTATTTTATAATAAAATATATCCCCTGAAGAAGAATCAAGAATTAAGATTAGGAAAAATATTGATAAGTACATATCCCTTGTAAAACCATATATTATAAATTGAATAATAAAATTTTATTTTATGGAAAAGATAACATATATTCTATAATAAAATATAATTTTGACAAATTCAATTGACTTTAGAAATAGAAATTCGAAATTAAAATCATTATAATAAAATTTTAGAAAAAAAATCAAAATTAAAAATAATTTTTGATGAAAATAAATATTATCTTTTCATAATTTGGAAATCCAAAATCATAATAAATAATTATAAAATCCCCCTTAAAGAAATTAGAAAAAAAGGAGAACCATAATCTAAAAATAGATTTAATATCACCCTTATATCGATAAATTCTTAAAACAAATAAATATATATATTTTTAAATAAATACATATATTTATATAAATGTATATATATATATATATATATATATTTGTACTATTAACATAAACAGATAAAAACAAATGAAAACCTTACATGATTTTAAACATTAATCTAGATGTCTTAAAAAATGAATGAACTAGAAATTGATTATAATATATATATATTTAATTAAATAAAAATAAATTTGAAATCAATCTATGAAGAAATATATAAAACTATGAATTTAAAATAATAGTTTTAAAATAAAATTTACCCTTGCCTCCACAAATTGAACCTTCATCACTTTTTTCATCTTGAGAACAACATAATACTGAACTGAAGAGTGCAGAAAATAGTGGTACTCAAGATAGTTGTGATACACCCCCAAAAGTGTGTACAGTACTCAAAAAAAGATAAATAGGAAATCCATTTAAAACTCATATTTATAGTCTAACTTCACTTAATGTTAATGAAAATGCATTCATCAAATGTGAATATTTCCATGAAATATATTATTAGGTCCAATTATATACATTTTTATATTTCATTGATGTTTATAGATTGAGAAAAAGAATGAAAAATTAGAGTAAACCAATGAGACAAAATATATGAATATTCAATAAGTAAAATCAATGAACCAAAAACATCAAAAAAAATTCAAAACCAAATATTAAACCAAAAAAATAAAAAAAAATGATCAACATTAGAGAAATGACTAAGATGAATAGAAAATAATGATAAACAATGTTTTACTGATTGAAAATCAGACACCTACAAATGAAAAACACATGTCTACCTCACATAGATCTGAAATTTAAAACATTAGTTCAGGATTCTAACATTTTCTAGGCACTACGGTCGAACCACAATATTGAATAGACTTCAAAATCCTCGAATCATCATTCATATGGAGCCATTGTCGGTAGCCGAGACTAATCTAGTCCTCATGTAGACCCTCACTAGTGCTCGATTACCTGTCCCTCTAATCAACATCTAGACTCAACCTCCTTCAAAAACCACAACTTCTCCTCATGCAGTGGCATTTTCCAACTCTGTCTCCCAAACCACTCGTGATCGAACACTAAGATAGGGTTCCAAATCTCAATTTTATCCGTTTTTTCATTTTCCTTTAATGTTAATTTATTTTACTTTTATTAAACACATATAAAATTTGAATTTATCCAAAAAATCCTCATAATTGTAATGTATTATTAATATAATCATAATTCATAGTTTAAAAAAATTACATACAAAATATTTTTATAATAAAATCATAATAAATAATTCAAAACAAATAATTATAGTTTAATATTTACATATATATATATATCATTTATAAAATGAAAATTTATAAAACAAAGTAAATTACATTAGTATAACAACTATTCATTATTTCATATGAAAAAATTATTATCATAGTTTGCATATATTAAAATATTAATATTGAATATAATCATAACTTATAATCAACCAAATTTCATATTCTAATATATTTATCAAAATAATTATAACGGTTATTATATATATATATATTGAAATTTAAAAACTTATTTTTTCAAAAAAATTATTAAATTACCATATGGTAATATAAACATTGTTATTAAAATTATTTTATAATTATTTTTATAAAAACAAATATTCCAATAAATATATTTATACTAAAATAATGTTTTAAACAAAACAATACGAAAAAAACATTTATTTTTTTATAATATTAATTTAAAATATATTTTAAAACTATAAATTATATGTATAATTAATTATAAGTGTTATTATAAAATCAACTTGTAATAAAATTAATTAAATTACATACTCTCAATTATTATTTTTTTATAACTTAATATATTTAAAAATTATAAAGATATTCATTGGGATATTAAAGTAGTATATTTTCCCATATATTTTAATAGATAAAAAAAATTGGCTCATTAATCCAAGATTAAACATTTTTATCTATTCTTTTTGAACCATGTTATATAACTCGAAGAATAATAAACCATGTTCATCAAAAAGAACATTTTAATTTATTTACATCAATAAATGTATTACAAATAAACTCTTATTATACAAAAAAAATGTAAATAAGATTAAATACAAACATTTTTATAAAATCATATGATATTTAAAGTAATCCATTTTACCCACAAACTTGGGGTTGCAACACCTTCCATTATCAAATGAATTAAAACATCAAACTTTATACAATAAATCTTTCTCAACATTGAACTCTTATAATATTTATAAAAATTTCATAATATAATGTTGATATTGTATACCCTTCAAAAAATAATAATTTATTTCTAATACATTAATACCAAATAGTGAATCTTTATGTAGTTTCATACACCCCTTCATATATTCTAGGAAATCTCATATTCAATGTCCAATCTTCTCACAATGGAAACATTTCCATTTCATAATTTTGACTATATAAACCCTTTCTTATTTTAATATAATTTTTTTTACCGTTTTTATTATTTAATATTATCATATAACTTGAGCTTATACGTCCAATTTAACTATTACAAATCATCCACATATTTAGAATATTGCATAAGATTTTATTGAAACAATCCATATAAATGTTCTTAATAAACTATCAAAACCTTAATTATGTTGATTTAAAAAATAAATTTTATATATTAGTCATGCATAACTAATGACCTTTTCAACTCTTTGTTATTTACATTCCTAATAATTTTGAGAACATGATTTCACACAAAAGTTCAATTAACCATCTTATAAAAAATAATGATTTAAAATATTCATATCTCTCCTGTTTATATTTTTCTTGATAGAGCCTCTTCATATAACCTATAATCCCAAGGTAATATATATTATATGTGGTTTTTTTAATATTTTGATCTATAAAAATAATTAATCATATATAAATGATAATTGAATATTTAACATTCTTACTAGAACCAACTTTTCCTTTTAAACTAGTTCCACCAGTTAGTGTTTTATTAGGATTTTTTATGATCAAACATATATATTTTCCATATTTTATGATAATGTTTCTCAATGTCACAAACCAAAATGGGATACCCCTAGCTATGGTACTAGAGTTGACCCATTAAATTTTCTAGAGGGCATTCACAAACCCCACAAGATGGAAACTATTCCTTGAACATCAAATATAAACTCTTTGGAAATATTTTTTCAAATAAATCTAATTATAATGTAGAGGTTCCTAACTAATAACCGAACATGTCCCCACCATGTGTTGGACATTCATGCATCCAAATAAGAAACATACAATAATTAAAACATCAATAGTAAATAATTTAATTTAAATATCACATGAAACCATAACAAGATATTATAAAATATATAGTATTCCATAACATAACCTATAATTTATAAATATGTACATATTAGAAGTAAAATATAAAATAAAAAGGATAAATGGGATGGGCATCTGATAAGGAAGTACTATGGATAACATAATACAAAACTATAACTAAAAATAAACGAAAATAGTTGTTACCCATATTTATGTGAATCTAAGTCTAACTCCAACCATTTCACTACCATTAACCCATGCTCAGGTGTCAATAATGTCCATCGACTCTGAAAGATTCCTTTTATTTAATTATTTCAATGAACACAATGTCTATATAAATCAAATGTTTCTAATAAGTTGTGAACATAAATATCCCAGTCTGAACCTACCTTGTGGTATATGAGTAACCTTTATTAGATAATTCAATCATACCAGTTTTAAAATAAACATATGAAGATTCATTTTTAATTTTAGGGAAAAAATAATAGGTCATAGCACATTTAATCATGAAGTTAAAGAGTTGAGTGAACATGTAATTCAAACTAAGAATCATGGGATATACCATAGTCTCAGAAAGTTCGAGTCCTATCTTGATACTTATTCCAATAAGTATCTAAATGTCTCAAATTGGGTATAGGTTATAAGCTAGATTGGAATACTGAAAAACTATATTATTCACTATCCAAAGATTCATCGTAACTAAGGGTTATACACATGGTAGAGTGGAAAAATTATCAAGATGTTTCTTTTTATAGGTTCCCAATCCAATAAACAGGGTTTCCCATGAGATTTTATCATTATAAAAGGATTTAATTCCATTTATTAGAAAAATTTCATAGATCCATCTCTTTTAAAAAAATAATTTTATCAAACACATTATAAGAATCATCAAAGTCCATTTATGAAACATGAATTTATTAATTCATTTATTACTCATTTCAAATTTTGAAAAAACTAAAAAATTATAATATATATAGAAGTCGTCCCATGTACAATAAATTATTTTGAAAACATTTAAAATTTATTTCATTTAAAATCAAGTGAACATTGTTCTTCAAATAGAGGAAGTGCATAAAACTACTTACCTTAAATATATGGAACATTCTTCGTAGTGGTAGGAGTCCAACGATTATAATGAATAATTTTATGAACATCATGAATCCCAAACTTATACTTTAACCAACACAAACAATTGGCCAATATATCCAATGTATAAGGATAAATACATTATACATTAATTATATTTCACTCATATTTTATACATTATATTAATATAAACAAATTTTCATTTTCGATTATGTGTTGATCTCTAATTATTTAGATTTAGTATAGTATATTTTAATTTAGTAAAATTTGTGACACTGGGAAAATAGTGTTTATGAGTGGTCTCTTTTTTAGGTTGACCCTAGTTCATTCCACAGTGGTGCATTACATAAGACAAATAATTATATTAAGGTGGAAGTTATGAAAAACAATATCACCCAAAAATCACCCATGGTATATTAGAATCACACTCATTCCAATATTTATAAAAAAAATCATATTGACCCCCTAAGTTTGAGGAAAATAAAATCCCATGATTATTATTGGAAATAAATAGAAAACTTAACATAATAATAGAATGGTTAGATAGTGGTCACGGGGTAAACCACATAAAAATTATGGAAGAATTTTATCCTAGGAAGTGATCAACTATTATATAGGTTTTATTTCATCTATTCTTATTATTTCATTTTGTTAAATAATCATTGGTAAATCCAAATTCAATGATTTGGTTATATTTTATTAAAATTTTCAGGCATGAAAAATATTTATTTAGAAAATGCTTCCATAATTTTTCCCACTAAATTCACTATAACAGTGACCCATTTTTCCCAATTGAGATATAACTCATTTTTTAGTTCCAATGTCTCGAGTCCCTTAAAGGAATAAAATTATATATTTGACCTGGTATATGATATTGGAAAGATATTCTAATGATTACACTGATCTCATGGTTCTTTTTTTGCCCTTGTTATAAGTTTTTGGAGAATTTCGGGCAAATTTAATTCTAAAGAATATCATATATTTATTAAAAAATAAATATTTATCCCAAGAGGGTCAATGATGATATCCTTTGAATTGTGGTTATAATGGAAAATTTTCATCTTTTGTTCAATTTTAAATTGGTTTTTACCATGGGGGAGGCATAATCTTAGTACACGTTCTCAGATATGGGTTATTCCAATCACATATGAGTTATAAACATCATATTAAATAAAATAAAATTACATTATATTGACATCATCAATGAATAAATAATTTTATTTATTTTTCCTCATCCCCAATTACTAGTGTAATCCATATAAACCACAATTTAAGAAAAATAATGACTTATATAATTAGATATAAGAGCTTTAAGAAATCATTCTTTAATGACATTTTTAATGTAACCTCGAATCGATTGGAACTCCGTTAAACAATATATTGTAATCAATGTAGGACTCATTATTTTTTATTTTACACACTAAAAATCCTAATTTTATTATTTCATGAATTATTATTAATCCATTCTTTGCAGTTAAAATAACAATAAAATTATTTCCCATTATTTTCATAAAAATTGTTCCATTTCTTCCATTATTTACCATTGGAAAATTTTCTTCTAAAGAATGATGGATGGACCATTACAGAAATCAACAAAACCTCATTCCTCCCATTTATTTAATCCCATTAATTTATAATTTTTCTATCATCCTTACATATAACAACCTCTACTCTAGTATCCTACTTTCAGTGTCCAATTTAGTACATTTATAAAAGATACAAGGAATTACATCCTAAAGGAACTAATAGGTTTGTAGTATTCGTAAACTAGTTGCATACATGATTCCATATTACATTTGAATCCAAAAAATAAATCATAATTATCTTTTTCAAGAATATCATTTTTCTCTCAATCAAATCCATTTATATCAGTCATTGTACACATATTGTGATCCTAGAAAGGGAATAAAGTAAGTGTTATCTGAAATGACAAGTAAGGGTTAAGTATAGTGGATGATGTCATGATTAAATAAGAACAAACAATATGGAAAGGTAAATAAATGAATACACATACCATTTAAATATTTTTACTATCATGACTTGATAAGGAATAATCAATATGGAAAGGAATATTAAGGAACACTCATTCAATTTAAATAATAGGAATATCATGATTAGATAAGTCATACACAGTTTGGAAAGGTAAATAACTTAACACACAGGCTATTTCAATAACAATACTATCATGATTTGATAAGTAAAAAATTAATATTTAAAATTATATAACTAAATATACATTCTATTTAAATAACAATACTATCATGATTAGTTATGGCATAAATAATATGGAATGGTAAATAACTAAATACCTAAACCATTTAATTAATAAACTATTAAAATAATACATCCCTAGATAATATCATTGCGAAAATCACATGGACATTAATTAATGAATTATTAATGAATTATATTCATAATTATTGGAATTCATGATCTCAAGAATCATGATATCTCTTCTACCAGGACCTTTCGAATGGAATTTAAAAAATTGTGGGTAAGTATACACTATAAATCAATTTACATAATTATATAAAACTAATTCATATCATAATACAACCAATACATTGAGGTCATATATATATAAAACTTTTCCACACTCATATCGCTGCTTCCAAACCATTTCTCATGTATTCATTAATTGATTTAATCCATTAAGAATGTTCCGGATAAACAAATTCCTCTATATAATAAGAAATAAAAATTAACAAAAATTTCCTCACCTAATCATATAACTTTTAAAGTAAAATACCATATATTGAAAAATTATATGTTTCATGTAAAAAATGTGTAAATAATAATTAATACGGAAATTTATGGGACATTTAATGTTTAATGGTGACAATAGAGTAAATATTTCATCAGAATTTTAATGATCACAAACATTATTCAAGAAAGGTAATGTCAATATTTCTATGTTAAAAGTAATAATAAAACATCTAGTGAAATATTAAACAAGGTGTCAATACAAAATATCCCCAATATATCCAATGTAAAATAAATTTTTTATGTCATTGATGAATGGAAATATAATAAAAATTTCATTAAAACATTCTTAAGGAAAATAAAGTTTTAACATTGAAAATATTTTTTATAAACAATAATTTCAAAAAATATTTTGAAAATACATTTATTTGAAAATAATAGTTTAAACATTAAAATTAATAATTAAAACATTGATTATTGACTATGGTAAGAAATTATATACATGTCATACATTTTAAAACAATGATTCCTTTCATATTTTATATATAACAAAATGGGACTTGTTTACAAAAAAACATGAACATTCCTTTTAAAATATTTTCTACGAATACAAACATGGTTATAAATTAATTTAATAATTCATTATGATAATTCTAAAATAATTTTTTAATAAATTTTTATAAAACATAGTTTTTTATCAAAAATAATATTCAATCTAAGAGATAAATAAATTCATAATTTCTTAAAAACATTTTCTCAATATTTTAAGTACCATAGAGAGGGAAATTTAAATATTTCTTGAAATTTTCATGAAAAAACAGAAGATAGTTAAATTAAATTGTTCTTTTAAACAATAACCAAATCATTTCCTTCAATTTAAATTCATTCATAGATAATCTGGATTAAAATGATATTGTGAAGTAAACCCTTAAAATAATCATGATGTTTATGTGAAAATTAATCAACAAATCAATTATGTGTATCAAATTAAAATAAATATAGTAATTTTGAAATACAATATAATATATTAAAAATTAATTAAATACATAATCTTATAATTTAAAATGAAATTAAGATTTAATATTACCCAATAAAAGGAAACTTGGTTATGAAATTATTAACCACATGTTAATTTTCAAGTCAAATTTCATTGAATGAAATAATTAATATTAAAATTTAAAAATAATAATTGATTAATTATTCATGATATTAAATGAAGAATCAAAATTAAAATAGATAGTTAAAATAAATTAGATGAATAATATTACAATATTCCTCAGTGAATAAAAATTGAGATGAAGTCCCTTGCCACATGCTTCCATTTGGTTGAATGTGATTTAAACTACTTTATAGTAATTTTAAAGATTTTAATATTTTATACCATAATATTATTCATATTTATAATATCATTGTTTTCCCCCTATATTATTTTATTGCCAATTTGTTAAAAATAAATAATTATTTTCATTTTTTTGGTAAATTGTTGTATTTTCTCGTATGTGTTTTGTCATAAAATTTCTAGTTCTTATGCAGGTTATTTAGATCCATAATATTTATAATTATATTAATATTATAAATATAATTTTATTCATTCGATTATTTTATAATAATTTTTCAAATAAGAACACAAACAATAGATCATATCTCTTCGTGGAGACAGTAGGTCGTATGTGCGCATTAGTGACGTTGTCAATCCCTTAATGGGTTAAAGGGTCGGGACATGGGTGATATAATGATTTTACAAAATAATATTAACAATATATATAAATTCATATAACATGTATTTTATAAATTTATCCTTAGTTCCTTCTATGTAAATCATAAGTAAAAAAATAATCTCGTCGCTTTTCAATGTGGTAGTATGTCATACATCTGAGAAACATTATCATATTTTAAACGGAAGAGAACATAAGAAGGAATATGTGATATTAAAATTAATCAAGTATAATTACATAATAAATACCATATATATTTTTTAAATATATAATTATATAAATATTTTGTAGGTGGTTATCTAAAATGAATTACATCGATTTGTGAGGTGGTAGTCTGCAGTACACCTGATCGAAAATTTCATTTCCCATTTGATGGAAAAGGATATAGATATAGTTTATTGCATTAAAATATTGATATATTATTATATTTAATAGACTATGGTTATTATATAATCATTTTTTAATAAAATTTGAAAAATTTGGGGGGATAAACAATATCAAAATTCTCATTTAAAAACGTTACATCTTCTTTAGATTTATTCCTCAGGTTTTCACTAAAATTATTCCTAGTTTTTATTCATGATTAGGAAATGGATCTATAAAATATTTTTGGGAGTAATGGATATATTTTTAATGGAATTTTATAAACCAGATTGACATGGAATTTTGAATAGTATAGGAGAGTTGGTGGCCTTTCAAGTGGGGGAGAAGGAACAATTGGAATTTCAAATAAGAATCAATTAAACCAGGATTTTGATCATTAAAAAACCTCAAAAATATGTTATTATCTAATCCATGTTGTTATAATATTTAAATATATCCATAAAATGGGGTATGGAGAAGTTTGAAGTCATTTTTAACCTATATATTCTTATTTTAACCCTCATTGAACCCATTTTTAACATAATCTTGGTAATAAATTATTACTTCTTTTACAATTAAAAATTATCAAAAATTAAGTTTTACTTATTATATAATATAAATTATTCTAATTAAAAATATACAATACATTTTTTTATTCAATTTATATAATAAGTAGAATTTATTTTTAAAAATATACCTGAATACACGATGAAAAAGAGAGTTTCCAAATAGAAAAATCTCATAAGTATAATACATTAATTTCTAAACCTCAATAGTAACACCACTGGTTCAATGTTAATATATATCCATATAGATTTTATGTGAAAAATGATATATTGACTATAACATTACATAGATAATTTATAGGAGAAATCCTTGGATTCCATTTGGTTGTGGTTTAATACCTCATGGCCTCATTGGATCATTGGGTTTTCACCCAACAGTCGGATTGTCAGTTTTATGAAACAATATTAATATAATTACTATATCATTCCCAAATTTTAAAAAATCATAATTACTCAACATAAAGACTATATAAACCAAAAATATTACTAGTAAGTTTAAACTTTTATCCAAAAAATGTAAGGATATACTTCCTTAAATTACATTTTCCATAGAAATATGTTAAACCAATGGGTTTCATTTCCATTAATGTCTCACAAAATGTCTTTTATCTTAGTAGAATCACCAAAAAAATAAATCCCATAAATGAGATTTTAAAAATAGAACTTATTATTAATATTATACTCATAAACCCATGATAGTATCAATAATTATAAAGTATTTAAAGGCATATATGATTCTAAAGTTTTTTATTCCACTTAGATTATTCATAATTCATATAACCAAAATATAATTTGTAAAAAACATCTAAAATACAATTTTTGAACCCCAATATACAAATACATAATCAGTTTTTTTAACATGGTTTTTCCCTTATTCTAGAGTTTAACCTTTAGAAGGGTTCATTGACTTAGATAATTCTCAGTTCCCCCACATTTAATAAAATAATATATTAGTTGATCTCTATGATTAAATTTATTTCCATCCATCAAACACTTCATTTTCTTTAGAAATTATTGTCATTTTTCCCTTCCCTTCCAAAATTACAAAAATTTCTCATTCTATTTAGACAATTTTATAGGTGTATCTTTTCACATTTTTTGAATGAAATAAATCAAGCCTTTTTTCAATTATCTCCACTACTTAAGATCTTATTGAAATCCACACATATTCTCTATGATGTGTCTGAGTGTTGGTTTCATTATTTGTTTTTAATATTTTTTCTAGATAACTGATTAGGAATAATCAGAGTATATTTAACTCTAGTCATAATCTAATTTTGTTACTCATAGATATATCATTGTCCTTCATATTCAATTTTAAAATGATTTATTTAATTTACATCTAGTTACCAAAACCAAAAAATGTGTGATAAACATTTATAATACTTGACAAACCATATTATCATCTATAGGATGTCTTAGTGAAAAAATATTATTTTCAAGCTAAGACACATTAGATTAAACCTAGGTTATTCATTTTCATTATCTATTCAGATTTGTCCAGATATTGTTTAAAGAAAGTATGAATTATCCAATGAATATTGACATAGATTTTCAAACTAGGTTTACAATAATTCCCATTTTTTACACTTCATAAAGCCCAATTCAAGAATGTATCACATTTTTTGGGTTATTACCCCTAGTTACATTTATTTCAAAATCATTTTTCACTAGTAGTACCAAGACATGTATTCATTACCATGAAAAAACAACATAATATATTAATTAACAAAACATTAGGATATTATTCTATACTAATCATGCAGTTCTATTATAGGATTATGTTCTGTAATTTATGTTTTCCTTAATCTAGTTCCTGAGGTTTATACTAAAAAATATCTGATACCAACAACAACGAACCTGACCCTAGTTACCCAATTCTAATATATACTTTATTATATTTCCATACGATACAAGTAGTTGTATATCAAAGTACCTAATTATATAATAGTCATGGTAATAAAGATAAATACAAGATTCTCATATTTCATTTTAAAATATAAATTACAATGTTATGTTTTTAAATAATAAAATTTTTTACTATAAAATTTCATGGAATATAAATCATAATACACATTGTGGATTCCTTGAAATGGTAGAACAATAAGTATGAGATAAAATGACCAAGAAGAGTTAAGTATTGTGGCAGATGTCGTGAATCAATAATTATAATAAAAATTGAAATTTAAATGACTAAACAAACAGTTCATTTAAATATCTTGATTATCACGATAGGATAAATATTAATCAATATTGGAAGATAAAGAAATTAAAACACATTCCATTTACTCAATAAATTAATAATGATATAAATAAATATATTATATCATTGTGAAAATATGATGAATAATAATAACTAAATTTATAATGTAGGAAATGATTATTTTTTGGACAGCGTGATCTCAAGAATTATGATACTTCTATTATCTATAACTTTCACAAGATAGTTTACAACTTATGGGTAGGTATTCCCTAGAAAAAAATTTAATTATGGCTAGCCATCTGTTTTGTCTCATGATAATATAGATGCATTGATGTTATATCTATAACTAGTCCACAGTCATAACTACATTTCCAAATAATTCTTCATATATTAAATAATTGATTTAATTCATTAGTAATTTGTCTTACCAATAAAAATACTCCTTGAATAAACAATAAATATTATTAATATTTCCCAGGTAAATAAAATGACATTAAATGTAAAATGATATATATATAAATGATATATGGTTGAATCAATACGTATATCCATGATAAATAATATGGATATTTAGGGGAAATTTAATGTCTAATGGTCACAGGAAAGTGAATATTTCATGTGTTAATTAATGAATACAAAAATGAATCCAAGAAGTGAATTCAAATACATTCCTTTTCCAAAAATTATCATAAATCATCCATTAAAATAATAAGGATTTTATCAATACAACATATTCTAAGTGTAGTATAATTAAAATAACATGTGGTTGTGGTTGATGAATATAAGAACCACAAAATGATCTTTAAAAACATTCATGAGAAAATTATCCTTTTCACATTGATAATATCTTTTAAAAACTAAAAACATCCATATTATTAGAAAAAATTTACATTAAAACTAAAATTTTAACCATGAAATGGAATATTAAAATAAATGAGAGCTCATGATGGCATGAAATTCCATTAATGTAATATAAGTTCAAAATAATTCCTTTCACTCTATTGTTAAACAGGTAAAAAGAACCTCATTAATAATGTCATAAGAGGTTTCATTTCAAACAATTTTTTAAAAATTGAATCGAGGGTAAAAATAAATTAAATAAATGTTTTTTATAATATTAAATATTTTTTCATAACATTTTTTGGAAACATTGATTTGGAGAGAAATAATCATTTTCAACTGAAAAGTGAAATTAAGTAGAATTTTGTTAAAAAAATTATAAACAAATTATGTATAAATGAGTGGAAAAATTTTAGTATTCATGAATGAATATTTAATAACCATATGATAAAAAAAATTAATGGATTTTTTATCCAATGATCAAATAATTTCATTCGATGGAAATTAAATAATAAATAATCTCTATTAAAATGAGATTGTGAAATAAAACCCTAACAAGATCATAACATTTAAAATATAATTAATTAATGATTTTATTACATGTGTAAAATGTAAATCAATTTAGAAAAAAAATTAAATAAAACATAATATATTAATAATTAATTTCACTTATATTATTATATTATAAAATAAAATGAATAATTAATTTATCCCATTAGAAAAAAATTGAGTTATGAAATTATCTACCACATGATAAAATTAAAATAAAAGCCTTGTGAATGAGAAAATTCAAAGTGAAACATACAATACCATAATTTGTGTCGGATTCATTTTTTACATGGAATTGGGGAAGTATATACACAATATAAAAGAAATTAGGTGTATAACAATATAGTATGTCTTAGTGAAGGGAAATTAAGATGAAGTCTCTTACCATACACTTTCATTCAATTGAATGAACATTAACCTCATGTATAGTGGTTTTTAACATGTTATTAACTTATACAAAAACTGTATTAATATTTGTATTTTTATAAATTATCTATTTATAACATCTTATCACATGTTTATTAGTAATTTTTAATTATTACTATTATTTCGGGTAATAAATTACTTGTTTCATATTACATGTTTTAATGTGACTGTCATTATTCATGATAATATTATGTAGTTCCATGATATCCAAAATGATAATAATTTTTTAAATATAATTTTTTCATTATTAAAAAAATTAAAATCATTAATGAAATTTGAACACATATGACATATCAGATCACTTTGTGCAGACGCTAAGCCTTACGTACGCACTAGTGATGTTATAATTTATTTAAAGGGTGCAAGGGTAAGTAATTAGGTGATATTTTTTTAAAACCAATATAATCCCATATATATCACATATATTCATCAAATTTATCCGTATCACATTCCATGTAAATCAAAAGTGAAAAAATTTCATTACTTCACAAGGCAGTAGTCTATCGTTCACACGAGTGACGTTAAAGTAATTTAAATGAAATGAAAAGTAAGAAGGTATATGTTATATTATTGCCAAATAATTTTCATAATACCATAAATATTATATATCTATATATATACATATATATATATATATTTGTGTGTGTGTGTATAAATTAACCCCATTATTATATAAAATCTTGACATGTGTTGATGGTAAATGAGATATCGATTCGGGAGGTGGTGGTCTGTTGTTCACAAGACCTGAAACTTGGCTTCCCATTTAATGAAGGATGAGATAGATAAATAATATGACAATAATATATTGACATATTATTATATTTTATATACTTTTTTATTATATTTTAATTGATTATATATAATTTCTGGTGGAAAAGGAATAATGAAAATCCAAGACCTTCGTTAAAACGATTACATTCTATTAGAAACATACTTTGGATATGTTTTTAAGGACACTAAAGATAGTATTTTTTGAAGACTAGAATAAATATAATGTTTAAATGTATGTTTGATAGATATTTGTTCTTATTTTGGACAATCCAAATGTATTGATATGTGTGAAGATATGAATGGATAGAGTGGACTTTTAAAAGTTAGGGAGAGGAGAAATAAAAAATAATTAAAAAAATAAAGTGTACTCACATTATTTCCATTCTTTAAGGATAAATAATGTATAATTAAAAATATTTATTGGTTATTATGTGGAAATATTTCCATCCAATAGGTTTTGATCATGTTTTATTTTATTTTTAACCTTATCTTCTTGGATTAACCACCAGTAAACCCAGTTTCACCTTAACCATAATAATTAATATTTACTTGCTTTACTATTCATTATTTTGAAAATTTAATATTAACATATTAAAATATATATTTTCTTAATATTAATAGTATATAATCCATATTTCCAAATTCAATTCACATAAAATCCCAAATTAAATTTAAAATTAAACTCACATATGTGATAAAAAGGTAGTCTTCCAATATAAAAGCATACAAAAATATGTAGAGTTTATATTTCAAAATTTAAATTTAAATTTATTCCAATGACATAATATGGATTAATAAATATATAATTTTACCAATTTATATTTTAAAATCTTGTTAAAATACATAGGAGGTACTATATTCATTAAAATAAAACACCGTCATTAATAAAAAAACATTATATTTTTATTATTCATCAAAAAATGAAACATTTCAGGAAAATCCAAAATAATTAACCTAAGATAATTTCTATGTGATGATTTTAAAAATAATATTTTACTTTTAAAATAAATTTCATAAAAGTGTTATAAATTAATTTTAACATGAGTGCTGAAAAGAAACCAAACTGTTTTCTTTGAAAAATTCAATTTTTCAAAAAACATCTCGTTTTCAATAAAATTATAATTAGTTTATTTATAATAAATATATATATATATAATTTATTTTAAATATGTATCAAAAATATACATTTTATACTTCAATTATTAATATTAATAACTGCAAATTTGGTGGCTAGGTTATAAGTGTATAGTATATTAAATTTTATTTAGTCTTCTGGTTGTGTGTTATGGAAGCTATTTAGTAGATAAAATTTGTTTATAAATAAAAATATCATAATGTCTATATTTGAAACATTATAATCTATGATCATTTTTTGTGTCATATATTATATCTAACCCAATTTTCATATTTTAAAATCTCATAGTGTTATATATATCTATCTCCAATTCATTTTATAATTATTAATGTTGTATGAGCTCAAAGGTCACATGGGAGGTTATCCGAATACGAAAGAGGGTACACATTTGGTTAGCCCAAGCATGAAATGGGGTATATGGGATTTTACCCCAAAATTAATGTTGGTTCATTGGTGGTTATCCTGAGCCTAACATGTTAGTAATGTCTTGGTGGATGTCTATAACATTTTATTTTTTATGCATATGTGTATTCCAAAAATCTATGCCTTATGACAATGTTATGATCTCTTGTATCATCATCATTGATTCCTTTATGAATCATTTCTTATCAAATATCATTATTTATTACATGATACATATTTATGATCTATTATATATATGGTATGGATTTCAAATGTAGTTATCATGTTATAATACCCTTATACTCACATTATATGGATATATCAATTATTTACCCCTACTGAGGATCTGATATTACCATTCCTTATGTTCCATTTCCCTAGGTTATAAAGAAAGCTATTATGTTTAATATTTCTAATATGGGTTCAATTGATGTGGAATGAAGAATAAAATGAAGGAGAACACTTATAGAACCATTTTTTATGTGTTTGTGTTTCCAAGGAATAAGAAAAATGCCTTTGTGTAACATCATTATGATATGGATTTGATATGTTTCTATTAAGATAGAATATTTATTTTTAGAATTTTGGGTCTTCAAACTGATGGAATGTTTGATGCGGATGTTAGGCGTTACTAATTCATTAGACATATCTTCCTTATAACTAGAATATGAGTCACTGTAGTTTGGTTAACCATCATGAACTGTTAATGGAAGAGGAATAAGGGTAGACCAAAATTGGGCGGGTACAATAAACTAGATTAAATGGAATATTGAGGTACTTACACTAATTTGAACTCCCATGAGATATATCTATCCCTTATCCTATTCTAGATAAAGTGTGGGGTCTATGTGTGGTCAATTAGGCATTCTTAAATGGAATGAGGATACCATAAGGAAAACATGGTTACATTAGTGAATTAACATAGTCTATTAGAGAAATATCCCATATGAAGGGGAAATGATCAAAAAGTGTTGTGGTAATGGGTTAACATGGTATAAAGCTATATATCAATGTATTTCTTCTTGATAGGGATGACATGTTTTAGGATTATTTCAGAACATGACTGATCTGTCAAAAGATATATTTCTGACAAGGATGACCTATATGGGGAATATCTTCTAAACAAGGTGGTATATCTTATTGTTTCCACGTGATCAAGACGAAATGTAAAATGGCTTTCCATGACCCAATATAACATGTTTTTGGTCCACTGTGTGATTAAGATGACATGTCTCGGGGTGTGTCTCATGATCCAAATAATATGTCTGGAGTGTGTCATCTAATATATTAGACAAGATTCATGTCCATCACATGATCTAGATGACATGTTTGTTGTTTTACATGTGATCCATCAGAAATATTTTAGGGCTTTTCAAGGACTTGGAATTGATCATTTGTAGCATTTAATTCCATTACATAAAAAATATCATATCACAATTTAGATGAATATTTCATCATTTCAAAATTCATTATGTAAACACCCTAATAATTTTACAAGGTTTTTTAGTAAGGAACCATGTGATCATTCCAACACATTATATTTCCTTCACATGATTCAGCTAAAGATCAATATATCCTTATCTTGATGTCACTAACATTCCAAAGATCTTTTTTTCTGATCAATGAGATGATCACATGAAGTACATAAATGTACATAGTAATACCTTAAGTAACACACCAAATTTTTCATATGGAAGACTCTTGAGATCATGTGATACTTGACATTGGGATTTTATCTCTTGCATGTTTCTATTTTTCATCATTTTTCATGGGATTATTTTATAGGGTTCGCCTACCTAAATCTATTCATAATTTAATTGAGTTTAAATATCTTATTTTTTCTTCATTTAATATAGTTAGAACTTGACTATTGTATCATACATATTTATTGATCCCCTCACATTTCATCTATGTTTTCGTCTTTGTGTCGTGTAATGGACAATGACTAAAATATCGCTCTTACTTTACTATTTTTCTTCATCCATTGTCTTTCCAAAGGGCTTTAACATGATCAATTTAGGGTTCCAAATTGATTCTGTGTAATTGAATAAATATATATTATATCCTTCTCATTATAGATTTTACATTCCAAAATGCCTTCTCTTGATTAGGAAAACATGTCTATAGGTATTTATGAGGCAATTCTGCATGTCAAGGGGCCTCTCTTGGGATCAAACTAGCATGTAGAAGGGCCTTCACATGATCAATAAACTGACTATGAGAAGAACCTAACCTCTTCGCATGAAAAACAATATATATCTCATAGAATTAGTATATCTTTATTTATATATTTTAATCACATGAACCCATTATATTATTGTTATTAATTTCTTAATTGACATATCACATTAATAGAATGGTTTTTTGGAGGGGATTTGTGAGACCATCATTGTTTTCTGGAAGTCTTCACAAGATCCAGAGGGCTCGTTAAAAAGTTACATGTTCTTAATGAATGGATCACATGAATTATGTAACCACTTATCTTGATGCTCATAATCTCATGAGATCATAAGTCATACTGAAGGTTTTAAAATTTTCATGCTTCAGATGATTAATCTCTACATAGTAATTATAGTGGCCCCAACCCCAGCAGCACGAAGACAGTGTATACTTCATCACATTGTCATCACATACAAGCAATCACATCCCAAATGATTTAAATATCTTAGTATTCTTGGTAAACTATATAAATTATTAAAATTCACATTACATTTCAATATATAAAATACACACATAATTTTCCTTGTGAATTCTTTTATTCCCCTTATCATATCACTACATATCAATCATAAAACATTTCCCATATCCTAGGGAAAATAAAACATAAGAAATGCTTGAGATTGGATTTTCTGTAAGGGTAAGAATATAGTGGAATCTATAAATAAATAAGGCATAATAAATATTGGAAGGTGAATAACTGAAAGAGATACTATTAAATCAATAACTTGAGAATTATAGGGAAAACATTAATGCTGATAAAATAATTCCATATAAATAATCATAAGAGAATGAAACTTAACCCTATATATTCTAACAAATAGAATAATCCCATGAAAAATTAATAATTTATTTCTTAATGATGGAATATATAATGTTGGATGTCTAAAACATATTATCGAAGGATTATTCCGACACATCTATATAAACAGGTAATGTCTTATCCAAAACCTAATCTATTTTGACTCATGAGACCTGTTGGTGTATTTTTAGGCTATACTAGGCCTCTCCCATCACTTAAGAATTCCAATTCAGTCCTCATAAAAAAGGGTTGAAATATAGTTCACATAAACATTCAAATTTAAAATAGAACATGAAGTGTAAATACATTCCATAGTCAATAAAAAAATCTTATACTATATAGTGTAAAGTGAATGGTTTTAAAATAGTATATCCCAAGTTAAGAATATCATAACTCATCTATAAAAATAATTAGGATGGTATCATTCCAAAATATACCCATTGGATTATGATTAATTTTTTTCCCTTAATAAATATAAATACCAAAAATTATATTTAGAAATATTTTATAGGATAATATTCATTTAATTTTGAAAATCACCTTTCCAAATTATAATTCCAAAAAAAAATTGAAATTATTTTTCATTTATTAGAAACATATAAATGAGGCTTTAAAATAATTAGTTTCTATGATCTTAGGAAATTTCAAAAGATAAAAATCCACACATGTGAAATAATTTATTTTCAAGATTAAGCGAAACCCTTTAGAGAATAAGGTGTTAAATACAGCTTATATATCATAAATAAAACATAATAATCCTAACCAAGGAATCTCAATATAACCAAAAAGAATTTTTTTATAAAATACCCAAAATGAACAAAGAATTAAACTAAAAATAAAATCCCAAATAGGCTTGATAAAAAATATAATAAATTTTAAATATAAAAACAAGTATTGTGGAAACCCATCTCTATAAATAAGTGAATAATATTCACTAACCACATCCATCAAACCTAAACTTATATCAAAGAAAATAAAATACATTCAAGTGAAACCTGAACTAAACCCATAATATTATGTTCATTAGAAATACTAACCAATAGGTATCCCCCCCCCACTCCATGGGTAACCTTTAAAAGTTAATATATTTTATTCTAGTTAAAAAATATACCATATGATGTTACCCTAAAAATTTTAAAAATAAGAAAAATGTAATAATATTTATAAAAAAATTAGAAAATGAATTTCAAATCCATGTAAACATGTATATGAAAAATAAACATTGGATAAACCCTAATGTAAATAATGTCAGTGATATGTAAGATCCTCATACTTTTTTGTTATCAATCAAATCGTTTAAAAATACAAAAAATCTTCTAGGTAAGTTCTAATAATCTGTTGTAATACATTTATTACTAAAAAATGAGAATTAGGGGAAATTTCATCATCCTTATAAACATAGTTATATCCAAATTATAGTTGTGTTAGTTAGGGAGGATAAACAAATACAAGTAAAGAATGTAAATACCTTTGGCAACTTATCTTATGTTTCTTACCCAAACACTGTGGGTTCCCATGTACCAATATGATTTCAAATAGTTCAATTTCTATCATCAAAACCACCTTAAATTCAAAGATGAATTTTATCAAACACAAAATGGTTATCAATAAATTTCGTAAATAAAATATTATCCTAAAATAACTTTTACAACCCATATAAAAATTGAATATCCTATATAAATTTCATCACGTAAAGTTAGTTCTCATGGTTATTATAACATGCATTAAAAAACACTATTTGGAAACCAATTTATGGAAATATCATAAAGTAACCTTATATAATCATAATTCTTGATCAATATTTTGATATTACAAACAAATATTCAACCCATGTGTTACTCTTTTAAACCATCTTCATAAATATTTATAAATCCTATGTAAATATTTCATTAAAGGGATTTTATTCAAATAATCAATCATTGTAATTGACATTTATGTGAACACATTTCATTAATTGTTCTATGAAAATAGATATTATATATTTAAGATAAATCAATTACCAATTAATTTTACAACTAGTGATGGAACAAAATCATGATTAAAATAATTTATTATAGTCATAAAAAATATATAAATTATTTTAAACAATACTTAAAATAATCAGGTACTCGTGATTTTATATTAACTTATTATAGATGTAGAAAACTACCTCAACCCGTTGAACTCGCAAGACAGGGTGTAATTCCAACACAAAGAAGAAATTAAAAATGAATCATTAATCATAAGAATATCTATCTCTGATAATTAACACCTGAAATTGTGATTACTTATGTTTATAAAAAATAATTTTCAACCTCTAAAAATTAACTTATAAATTACCATTAACTCATCAATATGAATCGAATGTCATAAATAGATCATCATTTGGATCAATATAGAATGTAAAATTTAACAAAATATATTTTAGAATTCAAGAGAGGAAATAAAGTATGAGTGAGTAGGATGAGACGGGAAAATAAATTCAAGACTCGTGAAACTAACTCCGAAGTAGACACACAACCAAAAAAAATTCCTTTTACATTTATTTTACTTTTCTTTTTTCCTTTAATTATATATGACATTTTATCTTATTTTTTATTTTTTTTATTTTTTTTTTTACTTTCTTATTGTATACAGTGTATCCACCTCTACATTTTTACATCATTTTTTCCCACTTAATCATATCACACCTCCCATCACTCTTTATTAATTTTATCTTTAAAAAATATATTATAATAATAATGTTCTATTCGATGTATTAATACACTCTCGAACACAAATATATTCCCCAAACAAAAAAAACACATTTATTAAATTTTTAATAATTGTAATAACAATATTGACCACATGTTTTTATTTCAATTTTTTCAATACAAATAATAATGTCACTATAATTTTTTTTAACCTCCCAAAAAATACTAAAATAAACAAAAATATCATTAATCAGATGAAAATAATGTAAAATTAGTGAATAAATTTTCACTCAATCATGTTTTATCTATTTAAGTAAAAATCATAGTGAAAATTATTATTTAATAAACATGATATTTTATAAAAAATGGAAGCAGTGAGTTTTTAAAAAATGTGATGATCTACAGGTTGAAGATCTGATCACATAACATGTGATTCTCAGTAGCACATCATGTGTCGTTATATCTTTGGTGTCTTAATTGTCTTACCTCAATAAATATCACGGTTCATACCTGAGTTACAAACATTATATAGTTCTATGTTAAATGAATCAATATGTAATATATTATACACCTGAATTTCCACAAGACCACACATGTTGTGTGTGCTAGAGTACATGTCATTTAGAGTTTAGAGAACATAACCCAGGTCTAAACTCTGTATGCTCCAATTATCCATTTACATCTCATTAGTTTTGTATGTATACTGAACATTTCATGTAAACTTGGAAATATAGAAACCATGTCATAAGATACAAGGATGTTACATCATTTTAGATTGATATTAAACACACTATAAAAATACTTTCCAAGGATGATAATAGTTTAGTGTCTTTGGAATTTTGGAACCCAATATTCTATCTTGGTGAAATATATTTAATGTTTCCCAAAAATACCTTCTCATGTAGCACTCCTTCTTAATACCATTATTCATAACCTAGGTAAAGAACACATTGGATATGGTGAGGTCAGATGCAGTAGAAGGGAAACTAAAGGATATACATATGCATTACATGATAATAGGGACACCAGAACTTGAGAATAACATTTGAAGAGAAAAGCATATATATAGAAGATCATATACATGAGTCGTGAAATAAATATTTCTAGTTTATAATACATAAATCATAATAAAATTAGGAACATAGTTCAAGTATTTATAACAAAGGAATACCACATGAAATTATCGTAGATACCTAAACATATAATATGATTTCAATAGTATTTAGGACTTACTTACAGTTCCATCTTAGTATAATTTTTTCACTCCACAAACCATCATAGTAGTCAAGGTTCACTCCCAAGACCATCATAGTGGACAATGTCCTTTAGAAAACCAGGTTCACTCCCCATTCCATATTATATTGTTGAACCGATATCACTTCCCATTCAATCTGTGTTTTACTTAACTAAGTCCATGCCTCATTAGGGTCTTATATTACATAATCAATTTCACTTCTGGTTCGAATCATGCATTACGGAACTAGGATCCCTCCTCATTCTAACCATAAATTATTGAACTGTATTTAATCTTTTTTTCATCTCTGTATTACTAAATTTAGTTCACTTCTCAATGAAGGCCTTTATTACTAAAATAAGTTCACTTAAAATTTCAATATTGTCTATCTCATGAGATATAAATATTTACCCAATTCACTGGATAGAGATATAAGTCCCACCCTTCATATAAATAAATTATATATACATGTTACATGACATAATAAAAAATTCATCATATCATTAACCATAAAAACATATGGGTTTCATAAACATCATATAATAAACTATAGAATATAGACGTCTTTAATAATCATTTCATCCTAGAATAACTCATGAAAATCTGTGAGTGTCCTAACAATTTTATCATAGAATAACAAGTTGGAGAGAAATGGGTTTCATAAACAACATTTCATCTAAAACATAACCATTAAATGAAATAATAATAATTTTTTCCTTTGATAATATCACTATTAATGAATAAATTATGTTAAAATATGTCATCTTATATGGGGAAGGAATTTAAAAGATCAGCTGGAGTATTTCTTAAGGAAAATAACCTTTCGTTGAAAATAATTTTTTAACACATAAAACATTAAAAAAATAATTTTATTTGAAAACAAATTTTAAAACATATGAAGTAACCTTTTAATATAATTTAAAATTTTGTTTCTTAAAATATCCTTTCCACTTTAAAAATCCATTTTTAAGTCATATAACTTTTAAAAACCCTTTTCATTAAAAAAACCTTAAAAGCATAAAAATAATGTTTTGAAAACAATTTTTAGAACATTTTAAATCATAAAATAATTTTAAAATCCATTTAACTAAAAATATCATTAAATAAATTTAAAAAAACATTTTTCAAAACATTTTTATAAAAAAATTCTTTTGAATGAAATAGATTTCCCATCGTAGAGAAAAATAATATAGGACTTTCTTAAAAATATATTATAAATTACCTTAAGCTAAAAGAGTGTCAAAATTGTAAAAATAATTTATGATATCATGAATCAAAACTGGATAATAAATTTAAGGATATTTCATGAGATATAGATTATAATATTTCATCATTTGAAGCATAATTGTAAATAATCCTGATAAACGATGAGATTTTAGCAATAAACTATTTCCACTTTAGTTACTTTTAATCATAATAACCACGAGATAATAAATCTATATTATGATAAAAATATAATCAAATGAATTATAATCATTATATAACATCTCAAAGGGTTATTACATACACCTCATAAAATAATATAGTTGCATAACATAACCTTTTTCTCAAAGAAGAAAAATTGAAAAAAAATATCTCACCAATTTCATAAATTTTAAACTATTAACCCCTTAAAAGGTTGATTATAAAATGGATAGGAAAATAATAATACTATTAATTATAATAATTATAAAATACATTCATGGAAATTATATACACCACATAAAAGAAATAGGTGGTGAATGTGATTGTCTCATGAAAGTAAAAAAGTGAAACTGAAATCCCTTAATATTTGAGTTACATTTTAATCATGATATATATTAAATAATGGAATATAATGAAACTTTTAAAGTAATTGAATAAATTAGATACATGATTTAACATTTCATAGTACTTTATATACACCACACAAAATAAATGAATGGTGAATATGGAATAATTGTCACAGAAATAAAAGTGAGTCTAGAAATCCCCTCACTTAAATTAATGAATCTCATCATACATGTTAAATCCTAATGTATAATAAATATAAGTTTATTATAAATGTATAACACAACAATATTAATAAATATAATACCATATATTATTTACTAATGACTTTATATTACATTTTTATTTACAACTCCATGTAAAAGTTATGTTTTGGATAGTTACCACTTTGTTTTTTGTACATGGTTTAACCTATTATTCTTGGTCCTATTAGTTAGATAATAGTTTACATAATTAAAAAATGTGAAACATGATAAAAATATAATATTTATTCATTGTATATTTTTTTATAATAATATATTAAATATAGAAATAGGAAATGAAATTCACCATTCATAGAGATGGTATGTCGTAGGTATGCTTGAACATTGTTTCCGTTTTCTTGTCATATTGAAATAAAGAATGGTAAATGTTGTAAACATATATATATATATATATATATATTATTATAAAATTAGTATCATTGTGTCAAAAATATTACAAATGTTTAATAAACCCATCCTTAATACATTCCATGTAAAGCGTGAATGAATCACATCGCTTTGAGGAGCTTATAGTCCACATGTCCAAAAATGATGTTATTGTATTCCCACAAAATAGAAATCATGAATTAATGTGTTATATCATAGTTAAAAAAGCATAAATACATCATAAATATCATATATATTATATAACAAGTGTATTTCCATCATCATTACTAACCATGATAGATGGTAGTGTATAAATGAACTATATTAGTTTGGGAGACGGTAGTCTATCATACACACTAATGATGATTTTGTATCTAATTTTATCGATGTTTTTAAATTTTTAGGTGGTAAAAATAACATAAAAATATATCAGTATTTTAATGATACCTATTTTGTTATATAATCATGATATAATAGGAATTAATGGGGTGTGAAAAGAAATAAAACAAAAGTTATTGATGAAAAATGATAAATCTTATTAGATAACTAATTTTAGTTTGCACCAAATAGATTATATGGTATACTTTATTCAAAAATTTAGGTGTATATTCTCAGATTATGGATTTTGGGAGACAATTTTGCCTATTTTTTTATGAGTTAAAGGCTTTAGATGTGTTCATAGGTAAGGGGGTGATTGGCCTATTATATTGGAGGAGGATTAGTATTATTGTTATTTCCAAAAAGGTAATCACTATTGAGAGGTCTTGATTATATAATGTGCCACCAATAATGAACCATTTTATATAAAATATGTTACAAGGTCAAAATATGGTCATAAAATGGGTTTTTTTAAATTTTATGATTCATGTTTCCCCTTAATATTATAGTTTAACCACTAATTAAACTCATTTTTACCTTAATCCTGGTAATTAATTTTAATTAATTTCAGTAAGATATATGGTAATAAATTATTTTATATAAAATATAAATAATAAATGGTTCTTATTAAAAATATGGTATCAAATTTTTCAAATTATTAACACAAAACTAGAAGAATTTAATTTAAAATTAATCCCATGGACCTAACGTAATAATAGGTTTCTAAAATAAAAGTTAAAAAGATTGAAATTTTTTTATACAATTTCAATGTTAAATGTATTCCAGTGACCTAAATTTTATTTACTAATATAAATATTAAATAATTAAACTTTAAAAATATTTAAGAATATAATTTTACTATGAAATTAAATTAGATGAAAACGGAGTTTTCAATTAAAATATTATGTATTCACTATTCATCATAAAATAAAAATTCTTTGAAACTATCCAAAAAGTATCCCAGATCACATTTTGATATTATAATTTCATAAATTAAGATTATTTGGTCAAATAATAATTATTAAAGTGTCATAAATTAGTTTTAAATAAGGATTTGAATAAAATGTGAAAAAAAATCCTTTTAGAAAAATATAGCCTTTCATCCCTAAAATTGATTTGTTCTTATTTTATGTCTATCAGAATTATTAGATGAATGTCAAAAAAATGGTTGAATTTTTAATATATAAATTTCAATAATACCTCACACCAATAGTGAATAATCTAATTTATTAATACAAAACATATTTGTGGGCATAAAAGTATTTTTTCATAAAAATACATCATTTATATTAAATTGGTTTATATTTTACTTTACAATTAATTTATAAAAAAATAATAAATTTAATAAACATGTGTAAAAAATAGTTTAATAATTTTGTTAATCTCATTCATATCTCTCATTTAAATGGCTAAGTGATGACTATAATAATATTTTAAATGTAATACTAATAGTATATTGCAGTTCGGTAAAAATAAATCATCTGTGTGATGAATGATGTCAAAGGAACATGGTTTTCGGTGTAAAAATATCCAAATATAGTGTTGTGTGTAATGAAATATAATATTTTTGTTTCATGTAATTCAATCTAATCTTGGAGTTTTGGGTGATGAAATCTTAACTTTGTGGTGCTTATAATGCAACCCATAATTAATGCTTTCATAAAACACAAGTTATATTCATTGTTGCATGAAATAAAAAATATAGACATGATTAAATTATTTAGAAAAAAATTCACAAAATCTTGGTGTGTTACATTATACCCCCTTAAATTTAATTTCAATATCGAAATTCATCTGTGTCAGCAAATTTTTACTACATTAATATTCCTATCATAGAAAACCACATCATAAAAAAGTAATATTAAAACTTAGTTTAAAAAGGGAGAGTTGAAAACACAATGGTTACCCATAGAAACTCATAATTATGTTTCCACATGGGATAACATATGTGGGAATTGAAGATTTGTAAATATAATAAAATCATTAATTATTATAGTGGGAGATAGAGATCAGTTGTCATAAGGAAGTGGAAGATCCATAGAAGGTTAGTGACCATAAAACCATAACCAAATTAGGTATGAATAGGTCATTAATATCTTATAAAATCATGATTACATGAAAAAAATTTATTTCAATATCCTTTTACTAACGTTGTATAATTTTCACTTGGTGATATACTTACTTGATTTTATTCCATTTCGTATGCACAATCTCACCCATTGGTTGTTCCCTGACCAATTACCACATCATTTCTTACTCCAAACATGAAAATGAATTTGTTGTTTATGAATCACTAATAGATAATAAGATGCATAGGTATAATGATTAGTTATTCCTTCTATCTTTGTATATCATCAAAAAAAATAGTGAATAGAGGTCATCCAATATTCATAAATATTCAAATGGTGGAATAATTATTTAATATCTACAAACTCATCCTATTTTTAGCATAAACCATTCCATAAATTGTTATACTTGTATCCCTTATGAATATTGAAAATCAAAAACATTATAAACAAGGTCACTATGTTTTTCATAATAATATTAACATTGATCCTCATATATCGTAAATTGTCTCATGGTTATTACATACCAAACATGTGAGTAACTTCATAATGTATTCTACGAAAAAATGGTAATGACCATAATTTTGAAAAAATACATGCTTCTTCCTTTCATATATAAACCATTGATAATTAGATTTATTCCTTAAATCTAGAAATTTTAAAAAATCCATCAATGATAGTGTAAACCATTTCTTAACAAAATAGTTTATTCATTATAAGGTCATCTATATTATCCAATCTTACAAAAACTAAACATTGTTTTCTCAACATTAGGATAATATTAAGGGTTACCTTACCTTAATAATCTATTTCCAAAAAATATAACTTTACATTAAATCACTTTTCTAGTTCATTGGACACATTAAATAAATTTTTTAAAATATTTAATAAGGAAAATATACATCCTGATTTATATAATGTAATTCATAAATTCCAATACTTATAAAACTCAATAATCCTAGTTCATTATCAAATAGTTTACTAGGATTTACCATCTTATTACATAATACCCCTTTTATAAAATTTGAAATGTGAATAATTTATTAACACTAATCAAAATCAATTTTATCATTCCTATAAAAAAATACTAATAAAACTATAAATACTTATTAGATTTCACTCATGGTCTCTTCATTATCAGTAGAAAACCCATTACTCTTACAACCTTGTGGATTTGCAACATGGTATTTCAACCTAAGACACTGATTTGGATAGTTCCCATATAGTCCTCATTTAAATAATTTTTCCTTTGATAATATCATATGGAGACCAATATTACCATCCATTATATTAACTATAATCTATAATTTTCCTCTGATATTACATACTATGTGGCGTTCTTCACCACACATAATATGTATTATCCTTCCATTAACTCATCACATTTAGTGATTATTCTCACATTTTTTACAATAAGGAAACTAAATCTTCATTCATCCTAGGTTACCATCCCATGATCTCCCAAAAAATAAATCATTATCTTCTTTGGTGAGTTTGAGAGTTGGTTATGGTATACATTGTTAATAATGTTCTGTGAAGACTGATTAGGCATAATAATATAATCATTTACTCCATTCCCCATCACATTTGTCCTATCATCATAAATTTTTTCATCATATTTAATGTTAACCCAAGTATTTAAGGTAAATTCCATTAAATAAGACTGTAAAAAATAGTGTAAACAATACTTATTATATCTAAAACATATATTCCTAAAAATCACTTATAGGGCCTCTTAATAATGACACCTACTTCTTTAGTATCTTAAACCAAATGATTATCAAAGGAAACTAGTCACTATATCCTTTACCAAAATTCAATTACATTTTATTATAATTTGAATCTTCCTTAGACATATCATTTGATACATCCCTAGACCTGTCCATAGAAATATTACTTTGGATATTAATAAATTTTTCTCTCTATTGTTTCTAAAGGTTAACTAAACATTTCCTTTTATAACAACTATAGTGACCTATGCTTAGAATAAATGATGATCACATCATTATATATTAATATTATTCACATAACAAAAGTAAATTTCCAATATCATAATAGTTTAGTGTATTTGGAAACATAAAACACAATCTTATAACTATTTGAAATATAATCAATGTTTCCAAAGAAATATCCCTATTTTTTACTCCTACTTAAAACCTTTCTTCGTAACCTAGGGAAAGGAAGCATAAGAAATGATGTGCTAAAATTTTTAGTAATCTAAAATAAGTGATATACATAAGAATAACATGATAATTAGGGTTTGAGAATATGAAAATAACATTTGAAGATCATTCCTTTAATATCAAATATCATATACATGATTCAGGGAATAGATATTAGTAGTTCATAAGACATGAATCATAAGAGAATCAATATCATAATCCATCAAATTATAATATAAGAATAATAAATGGATTTTTTGAAGACAGATAAACATATAATATTATTTCAATAGTAGTCAAGGAATACTTCCAAGGCCATATTTTTTGAGTGGGTCAACTCCGAAAACCATCTTAGTAGTGAAGGTTCACTCCCAAGACCATATTAGTGTAAAATTTCCTTTACCGAGCTGATTTCACTACCCATTCAATTACTCTATTATTGAACCAAGTTCACTTAATGTTCAAGAACTATATTACTAAACCAGGTTCACTCATCATTCCATCCTTATATTACATAACCAATTTCACTTTCTATTCTATCCATATATTACCAAACTAGGATCACTCCTCCTTTTATCCATGTATTACAGAACTAGTTACAGTCCTAATTTTTTTTCTATACTACTTAGGTGAGTTCAATCCTTATTCCATACTTGTATTACTGAATTGAGTTCACTTCCTGTTCCAATACTATCTATCTCATGAGATATAAATTTTACCCAATATATTGGAGGGATATATATGTCCCACCCATCATATAATTCAATCATACTTACGTGTGCCATAATATAATAAATCATTCTTCAAATCATAACCCATAAAAATATATGGGTCTCATAAACATAATATCATAACCTATAGAATGTAGATAGCTTTAAAAATCATTTTATCATATCATAACCTATGAAAATATTCTAGTATTGTAATCATTTTATCATGGTATAACCCATGTAATAGAAATGGGTTTGATAAAAAAACTTTTCATCCATAAAATTTACTATTGAACTAATGAATAAGAATGGATTCCTTAGATTATATCCCCATTAATCCATAAACTATATCAAAAAAATTCATCTTATATAGATAAGGATTTTGAAAGATCAAACAGACCATTTCTCAAGAAAAAAATTATTTCTTTAAAATCACTATTTCAAGACATAAAATGGTTTCAATATACTATTCAATGAAAACCACATAGAAAAAATATGATGTAAGAATTATAAATAATTTAAAACATTTTTTGTGAAAATATCCTTTCTATTTTTAAAAACTCATTTTAAATCATAAAACATTTTGAAACACATTTTCTAGGAAAATAACTGTAAAACATATAAAATATGTTTTGAAACACATTTATTCAGTTTATAAAACATAAATAATTTTTAAAATCATTTTCCATGAAAATATTCTCAAAATATCATTTAAAACATTATTTAAATCATATTTGTAAAATAATTTATGTGGATAAAAAAATTCTTGACGTCATAGAGAACTAAAGTAATATTTTGTAAAAAAAATTCCATGGTACCTTAATTACCAAAGAGTGTAATAATGGTACATTTATTTCGATATATCATTAATAACCATATTATATGATCATTCATTAATTTTTTTGATTTATTAATCATAAAACTTAATCAATGTGAAAATAATCATAAATAATCCCGAAAATTATGAGATTGTAGCAGTAAGATCTTACCACTTTGGTTACTTTGAATCATAATACCATAGATATAACCTTAAATGAGGCATAAAATATCATGAAAATAATGATATTAATTATATAACATGTAAAATGGTATGTATACATTCTTTTTAAAATAATATATGTTCATAACATAACATGTGCCTCAAATAAGTCAGATTGAAACAAAATTCCCATACCGATTTACTGACTTTGGAACTGTAAACCCCATGAAAGATATATCATAAAATTCATATGTAAATAATAATAATTTTAATTATAATAATAATAAAATACATTCATGGAAAATATATACACAACATAAATTAAACAGATGGTGAATATGACTTGCGTCTCATAGAAGTAAAAATTGAGTCGCAAATCCCTTACTACTATAATAACATCTGAATCATGATGTCTATGAAATAATTAAAAGAAATAAAAATCTTAAAATAATTTAATAAATTTAATTAATTAAATAAAATTTCATAGGGATGTATATATACCACACAAATTAAATGGGTGTTGAATATGGCATAAGTCTCGTAGAAATAAAAATGAGACTAGAAATCTCTTTAGTTTAAGTGTTAACTCTCAACGTACTTGTTAAAACCACATGTATAATAAATATAAGTATATTATAAATTTGTAATATAAAAATATATATAATATCATGTGGTATTTAATTATTACATTATTTTACCAATTTATTAATAATTCTCTGTTAAAGTAATGTTTTGGGTAATAACCTCTTTGTTTTCCATACATTGTTTGACATTTAATTCTTAGTCATATTACATAGATAATTATTTAATTATTTATAGAATGTAAAAAATGATATAAATATAATTTAAATTCATTATATATGTATTTATAATAATCTATATAATATAGAAATAGGAAATTAAATATACAACTCATTGAGATGGTAGGTCGTATGTTGGTATGAAATTTTTTTCCATTTTATTGTCGTATTGAAAAAAATGATGTATATATAAATATAATAATTATAGTGGTATTATTATTTAATAAATATAACATATGTTTAGTAAACCCATATTTAATAAATTCCATGTAAACTGTAAATGAATCTCATCACTTTGTGGAGGTGGTAGTCCACACGTCCACAAATGATGTTATTGTATTCTAATAAAAAGTAAATAATGATGCTATGTATCATATAATAATTAAATAAGAATAATTAAATAATATATATCATATATATCATATAAAAAATTATTACCGTCATTATTCCCAACCAAGAGAAGTTATAATGGAAGAATAAATTACATTTGTTCGTGAGTCGGTAGTCCGCAATACACATGAATGATGACCGTGTATCCCATTTGATGGAAGTGTTTGAAGTTATAGGTTATAAAATTAACATAAAAATATATCATTATATTTTATAAATTTTATTCTTAAAGAATCCTGATAATAATAATTTAGAATTTAAATAAAAAAATTAAACAAAATTTATTGTTGAAGAATGTTTCCTCTTCTTTGGGTAACACCTTTTGGTTTGCATCAAAGGGATCACTTGAATTGATTTATTCCCAAATAAAGGATTTTAGGCTTAGAGGATTGATGTTGGGAGTTTATTTGGAAGTTTTTTGTATGATCTAAAAGACTATATAGTTTCTATAAAGTTATGAGTGTGAGTGCCCTTTTATATTGGAGGAGGAGTGGAATTTGTGTAAATACCAAATAGGTAAACATTATTGGGATGTCTCTCTAACATCATGTGACTCAAATAATGAAAAATGTTATATAAAATAACTACATGGTTGAAATATTTCCATAAATTTTTTTATTTGGAAAATTCTCTTGGTCATGTTTCTCCTTATGTTAATGTTTAACCACTAAGTAATCTTGTTTTTACCTCAATCGTTGTAATTAATTTTAATTACTTTCCCTGATATTTATGGTCAATAACTAATATTAACTTACTATAAATTATTAATTATTATGATTATAGACAATGAATCCATTTTCCCAATTATAATCATAGAGGTTCCATAATTTAATTTAAAATTAATCCCACGCATGGGACATAACAACGAGTATTTAGAGTTAAAAAATCAAAAAATTGAAATGTTTCAATATAAAATTTCAATGTGAAAGTTATTATAATTAAATAAATTGGATTTATTGATTTATAATTGAACTATTTTTACTTTAAAAAAATAATATAAAAAATTAACTATAAAAATAAATTAGATGAAAATGAGGGTTTCAATTAAAATTATGTGTTTTCTAATATTCATCAAAAATGAAACATCTCATAAAAATACCAAAAATTCACCCAAATTAAATTTATATATTCCTTTTTCCAATATAAATTTTATTTTATCAATTAAAAATTATAAATGTGTCAAAAATTATTTTTAAAATAGGAATTTCATTAAAATACATCAAATTCTACCTTTTAGAAATATACATATTTTATAACTAAAATTGGATTTATTATTATTTTTTCCTAATAAAATATATTAGATAAATTTAAAAACATTTGGTTGAATTAATAATATATAAATTTAATTAATATCTCTCACTAATAGTTATTAATTTAATTTATTCACACATAATTCTTTTATGGGATGAAAAATACTTTCTTTCATAAAAACACATCATTTATATTGAATTTCATTTTATTTTCATTTATAATTAATTGATGATCAAATAATTTATTTTAAAAACAATTTTAGAACATATTTGTAAATATTTTTCATATCTTCCATTTTAATGGCTAGGTGATAACTATAATAATATTAATAAAATATTGTTGTTCTGTAAAACTAATTATTTTGTTTGATGCAAGATGTTGATGGAACATGGTATTATGTGTAACATATAACTAACATAGTGTTGAGATTAATATAAGATAATATAGGTGTTGAGTGTAACATAATCTATGCTCGATGCTTCATGAAGTGCAAGCTTGACTTGGTATTCTCTGTAACATAAGACAAACTTATTGCTTTCGTATAACAAATTCTATATTTCTTGTCGTGTGAAATTAAAAATATGAAATTGATTAAATTAATTCAAAAATATATATTTTATAAAATATAAAAGTGTTACACTAAAACCCATATAATAATTTACTATGGGTACACATAAAATAAAATCCTAGATCTCACATATCGTGTACCTCAAATATACACTCCATGTAAGTAGACCTGCACATGAGAATATAGTAATATAGAAAGACCTAACTTCCACTATGGGGCCACAAACATTTCCTTTGAAATTACATTTCATATAATTCTCAATCTTTGGTGTTGTTCATATATTCTCACCAAAGTTTTAGAATCTAACAAGTAAAATAGTTCATTCTAAGCATTTCATTATTTAAATCATGATTGTATGATTATTTTGGATGTTAAGTCCATATATGATATGTTTTTTAGTATTCAAAAACCCTTGAATTATAGAGATAGTGACTGTTCATCAGAAATACTATCAGATGAAGCACATGATTTGATGATCCCTTATACACATATTGAACACAGATTGGAAATCCCACATGCTTCCAAATGTTTAATAATAAACTATATATATTTTTTATGAGATTTTGAGGGAAAATTAAATGTTTTCCATGAGTTTTTTATTACCCGCATTCATAGGGATTGGGTCTTCCTTGTTCTGGAATGAGTTTCTTACTCCCTTGGACCCAATAAGGCATGAGTCCTCAATACTAATGATCAAGATAGGAACTCATCCAATATTATGGAATAGGTCCTCTAAAATTGAAGTAATGTAATCCCTAGATTGGTATGATTTTCTAAATTAGGTGTGGGTCCTCTATCTTGACATGTAATTACCTTTAATGATATCCAAATGTTATCAAGGTGTGACCCCCCCTCCCCCCCCGAAAAAGGATTTTATAGTATTGTTATTTTTTGTATTAATATGTAGTTATGTAAAAAAGGTTCAAGTTCTACCTTGATAGATATATATTGCAGGGATTGTTTAGGGTCCTCCAATACATTTCCATATAGATAGAATGGATATTCTAATACCTAATTAGTTCTGATACTTTAGGTCTTATGATACCATGAGTATACTTATTTATATTTGGTATATGATTTATATATATAGTATCAACATAAAAAAATTTAGACTTTCAATAATATAATCATCCCTTACTTCTCCAGGTATATAATCGTTCATGAAATATATTTGATATTTATTATACTTCTATATATCTCCAAGACCTTAATGTAAAGATCATGTCTAAATTATTGTCTTCTTCCCAGTTCCTCTCTTTTCTTTAATTCTGAGATGAAATATTATTTTTTGATTCCATTTTTTTATAAATATCATAATGATTTTATTTATTCTCTCTTATTAACAATATTAATTCCCACTCAAATTTTGTATATGCAGATAATGCATAGTTTGGATATGGTATTTTTGGATGTGGAGCTGGTGTGTGTTTTTTAGGGTTGATGCTTGGTAACTCTTGGTAATGCGTGGTATTTAATGATGTTTATTGAGACCATTATTATTGAATATTGACATAGGGGTTCTTATAGTGATGGGAAGATTTCCATTGTCTCGCATTTATAAGGATTAGAGACCTTATCGGTTGTTTACTTCCTATGGTTATTCCATTTTAGTGATGTTCTCATCATTTTATATCTCATGATTTCATTTTTATTATTTTTTTATATATATTCTAGTGGTTTTCTTCTATATATTTTAGGTATTTGAAACACATGACTATTTTATTTTATTATTGGTTGAGGCCTTCAATATGTGTTATGGCTTCTCGTTTCTAGTTATATGCCACTGCCCTATTAGAGATGGGATTATGGTGACACACTCATCTTACCACTATCCTAGGTGGGGTTCCTACAGGTTGGGTCATGTTCAAGTGGTTAATGTCCTAGGGAAAAAGTTTAATGATAGATATCTTGTGAGTATTAGTTTGGAAATTTTTTTAAATTATGATAATTGGTATGTAGTTTTGTTTAATGATATTTCCTAGTGTGTAACATCCAAAACTCTAGAAAACTAAATATGATAGTTATATTATGTTATTTGAACAAAATATATTATTTACCGAATGACACAATAGCTTACTAGTCTTGGAAGACTAGATTCACACATACATTGAATCTAAAAACAAAAGATACAACATGAACTCATTGAAAAAAAATAATTTATCAGTTCTATCACATACAAGAATATTACACATGTGTATCCTCTAGTGTGTCTAGGTAGTGTAAAAAATTAATGTTAAGATCAAATTCTCTGTAAGGAGTACCATACAGTGGATGTTATCATAACAAAAACCTTTCCTAATTTATTAGGTATGAATAAATAAATATTATGACTAAATAATCATTTGAAACTAAGGTAATGTTATATCCATGACAATAAATGAAAAAAATGAATAAAAATAGTGTAACATCCAATTACCCTCTTTACATGTACGTTTTAAAACTTATCATGGTTTTCCTTTTTCGTTGTCTGGTTAGGGTTGAGAAGGAATTGTGGGGAACCTATAATGGTGAAGTTAGTGATTCGTTGGATTCTCAGTAGAAAACTATTTGTTTTATAGTCTGCTGGGGATTTAAAAATAATTAATATGGTTACATGATGTGAAAATTATAATATATTAATAAATCTAATTTTTCCAAAAGGTGAGGGGTTTTCATATATTTTTGAGTTTTTCAATTCTAAGACATGTATTTGGGTGACACATCAAGTAAATCCCTGATTGTTATTTTATAATAGGCATCCTGACTGATTTTTCTATTTCCCTTCTCTAGTTTTCTTTTCTACTAACCCAAGATTCTTCCCCCAAGAGATATAGCAACAATAAAACTCTCTTATGTAATTTTGATCTGCAATTGATCAACATTACAATTGTGGTTTGACTTTTTGGGTAAGCATTATCCCCATATATTCATATGTTTCTCTCTTCATTCTTATAGTTTGATAAATCATCTTTGTATTGATGAAAATAAACCCTGTGTTTTTTAATCTTATTTCATGTTTTAGTGGATATATCATCTACACCTTCATTCTTATTAGTGGGTTTTGTTATGGGCCTTTTGTTTCCATGAAAGGTGTGTGGTTCCACTATGATGGTAAAATTTTATTTATTCTAATTTTCTTGATTTGATTTCAATTGTTTGATTAAATTTATTTTTTTTAACATCTTTCAATTGTTTATTAAAAATCTTATTCTACTTAATTGGGTTGTTTGGTTTTTGAAATTTTGTTTTGGCTTAAAATTGAGAAACCCCCCCCTGCAATACAAGTGAATTGGGGTGTGTTTGAGAAATTGATGGAAATTGGGGAAATTTAAATAGTTGAATTTAAATTAAGACATTGTTTTAATGGAATATTTTTGAAATTAATTTTACAAAACTAATTTCATAAAGTATTTGTCAAAAATTGATTAAAATGGTTTTGATAAGAACATTTGGGTTCTATCTTGAAAAAAGGTAAGTTTTTTATTAAAAACTATTATTATAGTCTTTGAATGTAAATTGGAATATGTGAAATTCAAAAATGTATTAATTGTATTATAAATAATTTTTAAATAAATTTCCTGTCATTTTTTGGTATTGGAGCACTAGAAAGCCTTATGTTGTTAGTGAGTTCTTTTTATGGACCCTTACAATTTACAATATTAAAAAACACAAATGAAGCATGACACATCCCTTAGGTGATGGTGAAGAGTCCTCTTTCACTTTAGTTCAATGGGGTGTATGTGCATATTATTGTGTCACCTTGAGTGTGGGGTACCTATTACCTAGAACTATCATACCTTCTTGGACGTATGACCATTTTTCTCTCTTGTTTGTATTTTAAATGAAAATATTCCATTATTGTAAATTGATTTACATACCTTCGGATTTGTAAAAACTATTTTATTTAAAATTTGTTTATTTAATCCTTTTTTGAAGTATTTTCATCATTTGAAATGTATTCCATCTTTTGAAATGTAAAGAATTATTTTTTGAAATATGATTCTATAATTCCAAAATTCTTTATATGAAAATTAAAATCTCTTTATTTTATTGATTAAATATGGGAATCTATTTTGGAATCCTTGTTGATACGCACTGGGATTTTATCTCACACCCTATACGTTCCCTCTCATGTTTATAGAATATCTCCTTCCAGGTTCGAGCAGTGGTAAAGCACCACTTGGAGGTGGTTATATCTTTTGATCCCTGTACAATGTGAGTTTTATCCTTTGAGACCTAGGTATATTTGCCTATTTTCTAGTAAATAGTTTTATTACATTGGGATGTTATGCTTTTCTGACTTCTGGTGTAATTATCTCAAGGAAGATTCATTTGTATACATTACTGACATGTTTTTCTTACGTTGGTATTGTTAGTGGAAAATCATTACTTTTATCATTTTTTTTATTCCAGGTGCTAGTTGTTGACCCTATGGGATCCGTAATGCCTTTTGGTCTATGTCAAGACCATCTAGGTTATCGGGTTTCTTGGGTACTCAGGCTGGTTCATGGAAAAAATGATATGAGAGCTCCAGGTTGAGTATTAGTATTGATGTCAGTATGTATTGGTTAATTTTTTTTGGTCATATGAGGTTGTTTTGATTTATTGTCTACCCATCTCTCACAAAAATTAACCTTATATTGCCGTTTTTGGTTTGGGAATGGCATCTAGCAGATTAGTTCTTGTGTTTTCCCAGTTTTTATTTGGAAAGAGAGAAATAAAAATGAAATTTGTTCTATATGCTGAGATTAATTTCCCCTATAGCTCTGTTTAAGTGTGTATATGATTTATTTATTATTATATGTTGATGTTTTTTTAGCATCATGCCTTCGTGAAGACATGAGAATTAGATCCATGATTAAGAATCCACCAAACCTCATTAAGAAAATCTTCTCATAGACCCAAATATGGTTGAAGTGAATGCTTGTACTATCCACGATCTGGTACAAGAACCACCCCTAGTTCCTATTCAAGTTTCAAGCTATGGAACTTCAAAGGGGTTATCTTGAAAACCATTCTCAAGAGTTATGTATCCATAATCCACCGGCATTCATGGATTCAAATGACCCTCAAGATTATAAGGAATGGTCGATAAGGATCAAGGGTTTATTTCGGCACATGGAGACACCTAATGAAATCAAGGTGAAGTGTTCCACCATCATTATTGAATCACCAAGTAGGATATCGTGTGACATGATGATTGAGGTGAAGAAACATGAGGTATTAGAGTGGAAAGACTTAAAGGTTATTTTTACTAAATAGTTCTATCCAGAGTATATAGTTTTATCTGAGGATATAGATTTTTTAAAATTTGAGTAGGCTGATAGGACCTTAATAGTGTATTAGAATTATTTTGTAGAGATACTATATTTTTAAACTAATATTGTATCAAATAAGAATATTAATAATCAATTATTAGGGTTGGGACTTCAATATATAATTCATTCTTTGATTTTTTATTTCGTTGAACCTGCCTTTTTATCCTGATGTACCTTGTAGAACACTAATGGCTAAAATGGATCTGGCTAGAATTTCAGGTTTATCTGTTGTTTCTTTCTCTCCCAATGACATCATGGGTTCCATTAATGGAAAATAGTAGTGTGATGACTGTCATAGTGGTTCATGATAGAATTCCCATTTGAAACCTCCTGTACTACCTAACATACATCATATTATTTGCTACCAGTGTGGAAATCCATGGAATTCAAAGAATATTTTTACTAAGGAACCAAAACATTATAGCTCCTATAGACACTTGGGTCACTTACAGAGGTTCTTCTATAAATTTCCCACTACTCATAGTGGAATGGCGTCATCAGATTTATCTTAAACTATGGGGAAATTGGATGCTTAACATAAAAAAGGGTTTCATATATTGAAATCTAGAATAAAGCTTCTTCACATAGTGGAAGAGTATCTGGAGCAAGTGGTTATAGGTTCATTTACTATGATAGGTACCATTAATATGGATTCATTATCAGTGATTACTTTATGAGATACTAGTGCATCTCATTCATTTATTTCAAATCATATTGTTAATATGATAAATCTTCCTATTGAGATTTTATCTTTTTTAATGGATATTACTACACTCCTTGGTATTAAGATCGATAATTTTTTTTGTATTCCTTCTAATGTTTTCCATAAATATTATATCGACCTTAATTAGAGTTTTATAGTTCTCAACATGAAACTACTTCACGTTATATTCAGTATAGATTGGATCATTGACAATTAAACTTGGATTTAATGTTATCTTTGATGAGTCTATTTTACTACACCCAATGGTGTGTTCTATGTCCTTTAAGAAGAATGGGACCCAAGGTTTAGTAGGGTCAGACCTTCTTATCTAGAGTTATGGAAAGTGATATATGTGTTCACCTTTGATCTAGAGTTGGAATCATTGAGAAGTGATCACCCTCCAGGGGTCATTGAGTTTCCTGACATGTTTCCCTATGACTTCTCTGGTCATCCACCTATAAGGTATGTGGACTTCCCTGTTGAATTGATGTCTGGAAATCAAATAGTATCCATTACCTCTTACTATATTACATCTATATAAATAAAAGTGTTGAAGTCAAAGTTTGATGATATTCATGAGAAAGTGTTCATATGCCTAATCATGTCACCTTGGGTGATGTTGATTCTCTTTCCTGAAATGGTTTTTGGTTCACTTACCCAATGTGTTGATTACCAAAATCAAAATTGGCTGACAAAAAAGTAAATGTATCTGTTTCCAAGAATAGATGACCTGTTTGATCAGTTAAAAGGGAAAAGGTGGTTCTTGAAGATTGATCTCCTATCTGGTTTCCATCAGATGAGGATAAAAGAATCTGAAATTCATAAAATCACCCTATGTAGAAGGTATAGAAATTATGAGTAACCTATCATATCCTTTATTCTAACCACTTAACCTTCAATTTTTTGGGATTTTATGAACAATATTTACCACTAATACCATGATACCTATGTGGTAGTCTTTGAGAATGAAATCCTTGTTTACTCTAAATCTATGGATAATCAGGTACATCATCAGAGAACTATTCTATATTTATTGAGGAATCCATGACTTTATTCCAAGATTTTGAAGTGTGATTTCTGGATTTTTAAAGGGAAATATTTGATACAAGTCATGTCATAAAATGGGATATCAGTTGATCTTGAGAAGTTGAAAGTTGTTATGACATGGGAACAACTGGGAAATGTTTTTGAGAATCAGAGATTCTTGGGTTTTGATAGGTATTATAATAGGTTCTTGAAGGACTTATTGAATTTGTATTATCTCATGAATTCACTAACTTATGATTAATGTTTCCATAGAATGATAGATTTCAAAATTATTTTGTTGAGTTGAAATATCTTTTGACTACTATACCAGTGTTGACTCTTCTAGAAGTCAGGTAGATCTATGTTATCTTATATGACGCATCGGGTTTAGGTTTGGGATGCGTTTTTTGTAGGGTGATCATTTCAATACTTATGAATCTCAAAATATTTGTCCATGTGAGAAGAATCATCTAACCCATGACCATTAATCTTTAGCAATGATGCACACAGTTAAAATTTGTTAGTATTACCTTTATCGATAATGATCAACATATTATTCGGACCATATGATATTTAGTTATATCCTCTCTCAAAAATATTTGAATCTATTTTTAATGTGTTGAGTGTAAGACCTATAATTTCATATTTGAAATCTCATGTACCCCAAATAAAGGGAATTTCATTGAAAATTCTTTGAGTCGGAAACTTTGGACCCATGTCAGGAATGAATCATCAAAATAGTAGAAATTGATGTCTATTTTTTCACCATTGCATAAAGTAGTCTAGGAATCAAGGGTTGAGGTTTCCTTGTCCAGAATTCAGTTGACATTATCTCTCTTAGAATTGAGTTTTTAGGAATATCATCTTAATGATGATTTATACATCAATATATACTCTCTTAATGATTGGGAGGCCATTGTTTATTGGTTGTTATCCAAATAGGGAATTCTATTCTTTCAAAACCATTTTTTGGTACCATATTTAGTTATAAAATCTATAATGGGGGATATCTAAATATCCCAGTGGAAGGTGCACCCAAGAACCATTAAGATGTTTTATGACATGCGGTGGTTGTTTTGGTGTCCAGGTATGAAATGGTAATAGCTGAGTTTGTTTCTTTTTTATATGTCCCAATGGGTTAAGGTCAAGAACCATAAACCTTTATGTTGTATTCATCCACTTCTAGTCCCAACATGGAAGTGGGATGATATCTCTATGGACATTTTTGTTAGGTTTCTATGTTCTTAGAGAAAGGATAATATGATATGAGTTGTTATTGATAGGATATCTAAATCATCACACTTTATACCCATTTGTGATAAAACCAATATTGATGAGTTGGGAAATATTTATGTGAAAGTGATTTTCCATTTTTATGAAATTCCTTCTACTATAGTTTCTAATAGAGATCCTTGGTTCACTTATCGCTTTTGCAGAGGCCTTCAGGAGGCACTAGGATCTCATGTTCTTTTGAGTGTGGCATACCATCTGTATCTAGATGTCCAGACATAAAGGGATATACATATTCTTTGGGATATTATTAAAACTTCTTATCTAAAATTAGTTGGATCTTGAGGTGATCGCATGGGTCTGGATAAGTTTTCTTATAACAATAATTACTAGTCCATGATCAGAATGACTCTTTTTGAGGCCCTATATGGCGATGATTGTAAATATTTATCATGTCGATTATATATTAGAGATAGTTCCTTTAATAGACTGATCTTGGTCCAAGATATAATAGTGAAGATTCAATTGATTCATCTGAGAATTTTGATGGAATAAATCTAGTATATTTATTATGAATATCATCTTACTAATCCATTGGAATTATCATTTGGTGACATGTGTTCTTGAAAGTTTCTCCTCAGTTTTGTCATCCAACGCTATGGAGGAAAGATAAACTTGATTCTAATTTTTTGATACCTTTTTTAGTTTTTAACTAGGTGGGGAATGTTTCATACCATTTGGAACTTCCACTATATCTAACGTCGATACATGACGAGTTCCATGTATCTCGACTATAAAAGTATCTATCTGATATATCTTATGTTTTGAGCTGGAGTGATCTGGAGATTGAACCTGATTTATCCAGGACTAAACTGCCAGTCTGGATTATTGATTCTGAAACCAAGTTTCTTCATGGGAATTCAATACCTTTGGTTTGAGTTCTATGGAAACATTGTTTATAATTTCATGATATATGGGAATCCAAGGCACCGATGAGATACAAGTGGCCTTAGCTTTTTGATACGGGAACTTATTTATAGGATTTCTTGGGATAGAATTATTTTACGGTGGGTAGGTTATAATATCTCATTAATCTTCAAATGTGTACATTTTAAATCCTTTCTTGGATTTTATTTTCCACTATGTGGGTAGGGCTAAGAAGGAATTAGGAGGATACTTATAAGGCAGAAGTCAGATATTTGTTGGATTCTCAGCAGAAAATTGTTTTTTATATAGTCTATTGGGGATATAAAAGTCGTTTAATACGGTTACATATGTCTAAATTTAAAAATAATATTAAATCCAATTTTTCAAAAAGGCGGTAGGTTGGTAGGTGATTTGGTGATTTTATAATTCTATGATGTCTTAAGAGGTTACACTTCTTGTAAAGTCCTGATAGGTGTTTTTTAACAAGAATACTAGATGATTTCCCTTTTTATCCCCTCCAGTTTTCTTTTCTCTTGACCCAAGAGTCTCCCCCCATGTGATTTTTGATCCCTTTAACCCTTCCATGTCATTTAGATTAGAGATTGATCATTGTTTCGGTTGCAATTTAACCTTCCGAGTAACCGTTCTCCATATTTCATCATCTCTATCTCTCGTCCTCCTTGAAGTTTCATAGATCATCTTAGGAATGGTGGATATAAACCTCATGTTGTTAAAGGTTGTTTCCAGGTTGAGTTCCTAGATATTATACACCTTTCTACATTTTGGTGGGATCAGTTGGAGACCATTTCATTTTGTGAAAGGTAGGTGCTTCTGTTATGTTGGCCAAATTTGGATTAACATGAATTGCTAGACTTAATTTCAATTTTTTTATTTAAATTAATTTTATTGAAACTGGTTTTAGTTTGTTTTTTAATAATCCAATTCAATTTAATTTTGGTGTTTGGTTTTGCAAATTAGGTTTTGGAATGAAATTGGGAAAACCCCAAATTCCAGTGAATTGGGGTGTGTTTGGGAAATTTAGGGAATTTGGTGAAATTTAAATTATTGAATATAAATTATAAAATTGGTTTGATGGAAATTTTTTTTAAATTAATCTTAATAAATTTATTTCAAATTTTATTTGATAAAAATGGATATAGAATGGTTTTGATATGAACAGATGGGTCCTATCTTGGAAAAATGATGAGTTTTTATTAAAAAACCTTATTACTATTTTCGAATGGAAAATGGAATATTTTAAATGGAGAATGGGATGAATTGTATTTTTAATAGTTTTAGAATATATTTCCCATCATTTTTTTATTCTAGATAAACTGATATCATTATGTAGTTAGTTAGTTACTTGGATGAATAATTACTATTTACAATGTTCCAAAACATAAATTAAGAAAGTCACATCCCTTAGGTGATGGTGAAAAAACCCCATTGGATTGAGTTTAAAGGTGTTTATGTACATATTATTGTGTCACCTTGAGTGTGGGGTCCCTATATTATAGAACTATTGTACCTTATTAGGCATATGAGAATTTTTCTCAGTTTTTTGTTTTTTAAATGAAAATATTTCATTATTGTGAACTTATTTACATGCATTTGGATTTATATAACTTTTTTAAATAAAATCGGTTTATTTAAGACATTTTTTTAATGTATTTCCATAATTACTAATGTATTCCATATTTTGAAAGGTAATGAAAGGTTTTTTAAAAATATGATTTTAAAATGAAACAACATTTGTATTTGAAAATTGAAAGAACTTTATTTGGTTGATTAAATGTCAGAATCTATTATGGAATCCTTATTGAGACACTACTATACATTTATCTCACAACCTACATGTGCCTTTGGGTGTTTATATATTATCTTTTTCGATGTTTGAGTAGTGGTAAAGCACCAAATTGAGGTGGTTCTAGTTGTTGATATGTGGACATTATGAGTAATTCCCTAGGGGAATTGGGTACTTTTTTGGTTTTTTAATACTTTTTTGTTGTATATGGAGCTATTATGCACCTTTAAATTCTAGTATTGTTCTCTAAGTGGATTTTCAAATTTAATTATTACTAAAAAAATTTATTTCCAAATTGTTAGTGGAAAAATCATTTCCACTTCAATTTTTTATGATTATAGGTGAACAGGTTTAACCCATGAGGATCTAGAATTCCCTTCGGGCTATTTCTAGATTAGCTCGGTTATAGGGTTACTAGGGTACCTGGGTTGGTTCATGAAAAATAATCATTGATCTTATAGTAAAAAAATGCATTATTTTAGAAATAAAAACATGTTTTCATTACCTCATTCCATGAAATTATAATGATATTGGGAGAGGTATACTCAAAAACCCATGAATTTTTGTATCAAGATATCTATCGATGCATTGAGGGGATATATAATTCCAGGCCCCACCCATCACCTGATTAGGTCTATTTCATTCAAAATAAGAGTCAACAAGACATTTCAAACCATTAACTATGTGACCTAAGGATAAATAAATAATTGGTTGTCCAAATAATAATAAATATAGAAAAAAAGTATTTCCCTATTTATTGGAATAATTTGGTAGTGTAGGGGAAAATTTATTAATCAAATTAGAAGACGTTGGTGTCATAAAAGTACTATAAAGTTCTCTTATCAAATAAATATAGCAGTGAGGGTAATTTTAATATTCTGGGTTATCCATACAGTATAGTAATTATATTTCAATATATTTAATTACTAGGATAACAAGAAAATGGTAATAAAATCCATTCATCATGGTTCGTAAATAGAATGGGAATATTCCAAATCAATCTCCCATGAGTGTCCAGTTAGGTGTTAAAATGTTGGAACATTCATCGTGCATCAATGTAATTATTTATTCAATGATCTATCAGCCCTATTCAAGGTTTTTATCCAAATGTTTTCCAGTTCCATAGTTGTATCCACATTCCAGTATGCCTGAAGGGATATATTTACATTGAAACTACACACACTTTTACTTTACCAAAACTAAGGATTGGTTTTCAAGCATTGAAAACATTGATCATTATAATGGATTTGAAAATTATGAATCATAAGAATATCTAGGAATTATATCAATATAAACTTTTAAATCCATTAAATTTCATTATTAATATGGTAAAATTTCTTCCATGGTAGTGTATAGACCACACTAAAGGAAATATTTGTTGAATATATCATGAGTCCAAATAATGAATATTCAGTTCAAAGTATCCACTTAAGGATTTAGTACAATGAAACCCCCCTTGAAATAAAAAGATTCAAATTTTTATTCAAATATCATGAATAAATTTTTTTCATGATATTTTATCTAAAATTGGTAGCATATACAACTTGTGAAATATATTAGTATTGTAATACAAATCATGTATATAAGAGAGGAATGAGAGACGGAAAACCCTAACCTCATATCTTGAATTCCCAAAATGCACTTGAAACCCATATATCAAAACATTTCTAACCAAATAATATAACATGGAACCATAATAATATCAATTTTCATTTGTAATATTTATAAATATTCATTCTCTGTATGAATTATACCCATTTTCCACATATGGTGTTTATACTTTTGATCGTTTATACTAGTTTCATAATAGTGGTGTTTGAATTCATGATTATTCAAAATATAATAATTACTATTTCATTAAATTTACTATTATAGATTATTTATAATTATTTTGGGTGTTTAAAATTACATTCATGAGTTTTTATGTTTTTTCCTTGAAGATGAAATTGATTACAAGCATATTTTAGTGATTCATGACGATGAAAGGGTGTTTTCTTAATTAATGAATTAAATATTCCTATAACATATCTATAATAAAAAAACTTTTTTTCCAAATTATATTATATTATACCAGTAATAATGTTTACATATTCATTCAAGATCAAAATTCAAAATTATTGTTCAATTAGGTGGTCAAACTGACCTAAACATGAACATACCCAGATTTAATAGAAGATTATGAGGTGCTTTTTTTCTAGTATAATTATAAGAGATTAATAATGACATAATTTGGGGATTATTACTGTGATATATCATAAATACAAAGTATTTATAATATTAATTAATGGATATCAAAATATTACATAATTTTAAAATAATATTTTCCTCTTAGAATGCTTATTTTAAATGATTGAATTCTTGATGATTGTTTGTTGGTCATATAAATAATATGTTCTCCAATTAGTTATACAAAAATATTAATGATATATTGATAATCATATTTCCTCATTAACCCTAGTCCATAAACTATCAATGCTGGGTGGTGATGAAAAAATAATTTTGTTTCTTGTGGTAGTAGTAGTCTAAAGGTATACACAAATGATAATTTTATTTTTTATAATGGATGTTATATATGAATATAATGTTATAATACCATTAATCTAGTTAAATTCATGTTTATAAATGATATTAATATCTTTATACTATTTTTCCTAGAATAAATTGAATGAATAAACTAAAAAATTAATGTTTGGTACTTGAAAATACTCGAGGACTTGAAATTTTCCTTACAAGTCTCCATGTAAAATAAAAAAATTATACAAACTAATGGTGACCAGAATATTTTTAAAGTGGGATAGGGTTATATGATAACAATATTTTAAGATTTTAAATTTTAAATTTCAAGGATATTGAGTTTGAAGTTTTGTAGATGTTACTCTTCTATAAGTGAGGTGAAGGGTAGTTTTTGGAGTCACCTTTACATTTTCAATAATGTAAGGTTACTATTAAAGGGTAAATAGAAAACACATGAAAACAAAAATAGGAGGGGATAGTGAGTGTGTTTCAAAATTCACCCCCACCACTCCACTTTTAGAAAATGTTTAGTTTTTTATGACTATTTATTTAATCTTTTTAACATTTATGAAAATTTACATTTTGCAATGTAATTAATTTATAATATTAGAAATTAAAATTAACAAAAAATATTAAAATTTAACCTTTCACTTAAATTGATACATATGATTAAAAATTTGATAATAATTCTCCCAAATGAAATTTATAATTATGTGAAAATTTATTTTTTGAAGAAACAAACTTAAACAAATAAAGCCTATTTTAAAAAAAATAAACAATTTCTGAATTCAATTTATATATAAGATAAAATTATATTGGATACTAATTATAATTTAATAAATTGATTTATTGTGAGAAAAAATCATATTATTATTTTAAATAAATCCAAAACCAAATCCCGCCTCAAATAAAATTGATTCAACAAAATGTTGAAAACCGATTTTATATTAATGTAACATTTTAATTACTCTAGATATTACTTTATCAAAGGTTTTATATGTTCATAATATATTTGAAAATGCATAATGTAATTAATTATATTCATTTTTTATTACTTAAAAGTTTTTTAAACATCTTGGTAATTTATATTGAATGATAAAGTCATAATAATCACAAGATTCTTGAAAATCGTATTTGTTTGAAAAAACCCAAAATTTTATAAAAATAATAAAAGAAATTATACTATGCAAATTTTGATATTATTAATTCAAAAAAGAACTTATTTTAATATATTAAAAATTCAAAATTTTAATTTTCAAATAAAAGATGAATAACTTCCCTTTAGATTGTGAATTGTGTAATAGTTTTGGGATGTATCATTTACCTATTGTAGTAGCATCAAAGGTATTACATAGTGTTATTGTGGTGGATAACATATCCATTCACTAATGAACATGATAATAATTTAACTAAATTGGGAATCTATGGAACTAGTTGTGGGGTATGAATAGGATTGTACATGTATTATGTACTAATTATTTGTGATATTTCATGTCCATTCAATGTAAACTCATCCAGATAAGATCTATCCCTTCAAAATTCATCCTATTGATTAAAGTTTTAAACCTATATATATCTAGTTTGTATTTAAAGGAATGTTCCTAAAGAGACTCTATATGTTATTGATCCTCTCAATGTTTATTAGTTGAGTTATGTGGCAATGATTTAGAGTCCTGGTTGAGTGATATTATTTACCTATGAGTAAAGGAGGATTATATATTATTTGAACTTAGTTAGGGACTTATAAAATATCATATGGTATTTCACACAGAACTTGACATGACTACCCATAGGAAAATTTCTCTATATGTGTTCAAAATTTGAGGCTTCCAAGATTCAAACGTTACCCTGATACCCAAGTGACATTGAATTGGTTGGAGTTAGTGACTTTTGTAATTATTATAATTCATTCACTCATTGACCTAAAGACAATTATTTTTATTGATCTCTCTATAAAGAATAATAAGCCATTAGTTGACAGTGAATTTCTAAGACTCAAAATGGTACTTCTTTACTATGTTTAGAGTTTAATAAATTATTTATAGTACCAAATATGTTGATAATGGGGTGAGTTATACCTATTTTGGGTCATATGTATACTGGAATGACTGAGTCAGATTATTCCTTGGGGATCATAGGCCTTTCAAGTCACTCCCTATACATGAATCTTTATTTATTTATTTGACATGGTAATTGAATTAATTTTTTTAAAATAGTTTATTACAGTTGGGTTTTTTTCAGTTATGCATCACCACCTATATTATATTCCCTGTGAAGTCATCTTAATTTGAGAGTTTCCTCATAGAGGTGAACCATGGTTTTAGAAAAAGGATAGTTTTCTCCCCAAGGGTAGCTAGAGTAGATTTGTGGGTAGACCCTCACACTAAATATAATATTGGGATTAGGGAGCCTGATGTTATATGTAGTGGTCTTCTGAAAAGAATTTTCATTTGAGTATTTGATGGTTCATAAGTGGTTAGAGGTGGATAATGAATTGATGCACTCCTAACATCACCACATTCAATATAACAGTTAATGAATTAAAAAGATACACCTAAATAATGGATATGGTCATGTGTCTCCTATTGTAATTTGTAATATGAATCCTTCATTCACATCAAGGACCTTCTAACATTTCAACAAAAATTGGAGTTATTACTCTGAAACCATTTATTCTAGACTTATAGTTTCTAGTGGAACCCCTATCAAAGATTTATCTTCTAAATAATTACCACTTTTGGTGATCATCTTTCACTCCCACCTTCTAGTGATGTGATCTAATCCTTGGTGGGGAAATAATATCGTCATTGGATTCCTCTAGGTAGAGATAAAACCTAGTGTTATAAACCATTGTATGGATAGTTTACACATTAAAAGTATTACAAGGTCATGTATGGTTGAGAAAATGAGGTGAGAACCACATTCATCGGTGATTAGAACCCACCTCATATATAGAAAGAAAAGCCCATCACAAAAAAGTTTTAGTCAGTTACCTATCATATGGTAAGCATGTATTAATGTGTTATGGGTGTAGTTAAGGATTAACATAATATAAATTTAAATAAATAAATGAATTATTATATAGGGAAAGTCATGTTTTTTCCTAATAGGTTGAAAACATATGTATTGTTGTGTGTTCTAGATAAGACATTCCCATAACACCATAAAAAGGGAAAATTCAATTGTTGTCTCTATGGGGCATGTGTCTTGAACTATTTCTTGTACTAATTCAAGTAGATTAATTTTGGACTTTTATTTATTTACATAATCATACCAAAGGATTACTAATTATGTATCAAACTCCCAACTGTATGTTTGGGGGTCATGAAATCATTTCCCTATTTCATATCTATGTATATGATAGAGTAGCATTTGACCATTATGAATTTAATGGTTTTGGTGTCAATAAGAACAGTTTGCAATAATAATATCATGGTTTTTGATTCCCTTTTAAGGGGTTATAGTGTTTAGTTGAGAAAGTTAATTCTTAAACAAATACCTATAAATTAATTGGTTCTTCATGTGTGAGGTAAATATTTACAACATTCAAATGATGGTAGTGGAAATGACACCCTGTATTTATGTTTGAGTGGCCTATAGTGGTGATTCTAATTTAGTATTCTTGTATGAAAAACAATAATTATGTGATAAACTAAAAGGTTTTTCTTTAAACAGGGTTTCACATCATAAAATTCCCCAAATTAATAGTGGTGTCCCCCTTGATGATCATTTTGAATATTTGGAAAGCATTTAGAATAAGGATCACCCTGGAAAAACATTGTCATTATTTTGTTATTTCTAGTAAATATTTTCATCATTTTCATCTTGTGGGATGTTTTTTATATTCAATAGTTGGAAATAATATAAAGGTTTTGGTTTCTAGATACTCAAATTCTCTCAAGTGTTTTCATGGGTTTTGATGCTTACATGTAAATTTTATATGATCAGTCAAGATTTACTACTTCATATTGTGTTGGAATGGGTAATCGATTAGTGGTAATATATTCATAGAATGTTTAAGGATGTGGTTTTAATTGATTATTTTTCTTTTTGGTAACATTTTTGAGGAAAACACAATGACACAATTAGGTTTTTTAGTGTTGGACAAGATCCTATTTAGATACTGAGGTGAAGTTTTCAAGTTCCTACTAATGTTTGAGGAAATATTTTTTAGTAAGGAATGATTTTACCGACTTTATTAAAAGGAAAATACTTATTTGTACTCTTTTTTTACATGTGGTGATAGAATACTATATTATCCCTTAAACTACATATTGAATTTATTCTGGATTTGGTATGTAATCTTTTAGTTATGATCATTAGAGGGATTATACGTGGTTGGATTGTTCCCATGTGATGATAATTTATAAATATTATTAAAGTTTGATATAGTAATACCCCTATTATAGGTATTCATAATGACAACCCATTGCAAGGGGGTTCTAATAGTTCATGGTTTTATTTTATCCCATGTAGTTTTATGACCATTGGGTAATAAATGTGCATTTTTTATAGTGGATTAGTGATAATTTCATAGTTGGAGATTAATTTTATTTTGATTATTTTTAATAATAATTCAAACATAAACTTTTTTTCTAAGTGGAAGCTTGTGGAAGAGATTTTATATGGCTGTGGAGAATGTGGATATTCATTTTCTATGAAGTAGTATTCCTTGTTTGGATTTGTTATGGACCTCCTAAAGTGAATTAAGTATTTGTGAGGAAGTATTTTCCTTCAACAAGAGTCTATTTTAAGTGATTTATAATTTATTAGATCTTGTTTTTCCTTATTAAGGATCAAAGGATGCAAAAGTTGGAAAAATATAGTTACCCCATTTTTCCCCTAATTAGAACATGATTAGTCACTGAAAGTGGCTAATATTCATTGTTAAGATCTTAATATTAATGTGTTTAAATGTTCATAAACATCAATTTTAGTCCAATTCGGAAATTGAACTTCATTTCCCATCATTGTGCAATTCATGCTTAAAATGTCAATTTGGGCCCACTCAATAATTTTCTTGTGGAAATTACAATATTCATCATTTTAATTTTAACATTTGGGATATGATTGATAACTTTGTTTGGAACATTTTATCTTTTAGGTCCGATGGATTAATCCCAAAGGAAGATGGAGAATTTTGCGCCTGAAGGCAGAAACTTGCTGGAAAAAGCATAATGGGCCTAAGGCCCATCAAACAAATGTGGGTCCCAGAAAACAAGCCCAATTAAGCTCAAATTTATACAGTAGAAAGATAAAAATATGAGGATCATTTTATTCAACTGTGTCTGGAGCTAATTCTGAAGTTTTCATGATGATAAAGGGATCTGAGGTTGAGATTTAAATGGTGGACTCGTTATTAATGCACAGAAATCCATTCAACCATTTCGACCATAACTTCCAAAAGGATGAGCCAAATGTCCTGAAATTTTTCTAGCTTCTAGAAGACATATTAACGAAGACATTACTCTTCTACAACCCCTCTAGATTCGGCTTTCTTCAATTTCTAATTCACACGTCAATATGGTGGACGAATCTGGACAGTTTTCCGGGTCAAATTCGAAACATCAATTTCCTTTTTATTATTCACCCTCCATTTGACTCTATTAATTGTTGGGGGGTGAATTAATTTTTGGGGGATGTACCTAAGGCTCCTAATATGCCTATATAAGGAGCTATTGGTGAAGGGAATGGGGGTGGATATTTTTCATATCATCTTGGATGTTTTGTTCAATTGTAATGTTATGCTGCATTTTTGTCGCCTCGATTTTGTCTTTCACATGTAAGATTTTTCAATTCACATTAGTTTCTTAATAAAAGTTCTTATTATAATCTTATTCTGTTGTTCTTAATATCAATTTGATACCGTTGGATCAAGGTGTGAATTTATTCACACCAACCCTTGAGAAATTATTCACACAACGGTGGAGTGATCATTTTATTTTTGTTGTTTTCTTTACTTCTCCACTTCCTCCCTCATGAGTCTACTTTCCACTTCCATTGAAACCATGTGATCAATGGAGGGCTAACCCACTTATGGGTTGATCCATGGGAGTAGAAAGGGGCTGGATTGGATGTTATTTATCACCTAATTAATGTATAATCACTTCTTTAATTGGGATTTTTATTTGATGATTTTTAAACTTCATCGTCCTTGTTGAATTTAAGGCCACACACATCAAGTACTAATACGATCCTTTACCTTGAAGTGCTCAAAACTTTGATCCTTCAAGTGTATAGGTGATTAGTATTAGAGGGTTTAGGCATTAAACCAGTAAGTGATGATGTTGTTTTATCTCCTTAAATGAACCCATCTCAAATTTAAGAAATTGAAATCATTAAAAAGAAAATACGTCCAATACACCCCGAGCGATAACCTATGATCAACTCATTTCTTTTAAATTGAATCCACTTAAAAATTTTAGATATCTTTAAAACCCATCCAAAATCAATCCAAGTTGGCCACTTCATAGCCAAAAATCCATCCCTTAGGTTGTGTATCTTAGGTATCTTCTTAGGTCTCTGTGGAATCGACAACCCAAGCTACACTACAAGGACCGTTCTACCCTTATTCTCTTGGGTAAATTTGGGCGTGAACCAAATTTTGGCGCCGTTTCTGGGGACCAAGTAAGTTCCTTAGACCAAAAACCTTCTTTTCTTACCCCCATTCTTCTATTCTCATCCCAATTCTCTTATCTTTTCCCTTTCTTGCTTTTTTTTTCTTTTGGCGCATGTCCGCCTACACCCGCGATAACTCAAATAGATTAGTTAGGGTGGATACTCCTAGGGCTGGGGAGTCAAGAACTAAAAGTGGCCTATTTCCTTTAGATCCAAATCTTCCTAATACTCCAAATTCAGACGTTGAGTTCGATACAATGGAGAATCTCCCACAAAACCAAATCATAAACCGGGGAGGGAACCAAAATAACGGGCAGGACCCTAACTTGGGAATTGTTGCAGACCCGACCATGAATGACTACCTCACACCAACCTGGACCAATGCACCCTCATTCATTAGGCATGATAACATAGGATATGCCCAATATGTTTTCAAACCCCATGTCCTGAACCACCTTCCAACCTTTCATGGGATGGAGTCTGAGATGCCTTACCTTCATGTTAAAGAATTTAATGACATTGTCGAAACCATGTGCCCACCAAATCAAATTGAATCTTCTAAAATGAGACTTTTCCCTTTTTCCCTTAAGGACCGAGCAAAGAATTGGTTAAACAATTTGAGACCAGCATCCATCCACTCTTGGGACCAACTTCAACGAGAATTTTATAAAAAATACTTCCCCCATCACAAAACAATTGCACTTAAAAAGAGCATACAAAACTTTTTTGAAAGAGAGGGAGAAACATTATACGAAACATGGGAAAGGTTCAAGGACACATTAAACATGGTATCACACCATGGTTTCTTAATCCCAGAACAAGTGAGAATTTTCTATGAAGGGTTGGGTCCCGGAAACAAACAATTCAATGATATGATGTGTAATGGAACCTTCAAAAACAAAGCCCCAAATGATGCTTACGAGTATCTGGAAAATCTTGCTGAACAAAACCAAACATGGGGAACATCACCATACTATGATAAGCCACCCAAATATGGTGGAATGTACAATCTTGGAGAAGAAGAAAACCTAAGAGCAAAACTTGCTGCACTCACGAGGAAAGTTGAGGAGATTGATCTTAGGAAGGTCCACAAAACCCAATCTGTTGAGCTTGTTTGTACAATTTGTGACAAGAATGACCACAAGACTGATAATTGTCCAACCATTCCTTCCATCAAGGATGTTCTTTTAGGAGGACCACCAGAAGAAGTTAATGCAATGAACTTTTAAAAGCCACAATTCACGAACACCTTCAATCCAAGGTATAACGACCATCCGGGCTTTCGTTGGAAGGACAATCAACAACCAACACAACAACAATGTATCAACCCATACCCTCAACAAAACTTTCAACCTCATAATCAGTTCCAACCACAACCTGTCCAATTCCAACATCCTCATGTCCAATATCAACAACATATCCAACAACCCGTTCAACAACCTATCCAACAACCAAAGTATCCTCCTGGAATAAACCCACAAGCTCAAGCACCAACCCAAAATGTTCCACACAGCCTACTAGAACAACTGTGCAAACAAATGGACAAAATGAACTCAGAATTCTCATCCAATAAACAAGAACTTCAAACCATAAAAACTGGAAAGGCACCCATGCCCACACAGGCCATTCCACAACAAACATCAAGGGGAGAGACAAGTTTCACTCAAACAACTCACGAACAACTAAAGGCTGTGACAGTTTTAAGAAGTGGGAAATCAATTGAAAAACCTGAACAGATAAGTCAGAAACCATGTGAAGCTTCAAAATCAAATGAAAATTCAAATGAAATACAAGATCAAACTGAAGAAACTAATAATAATGTGAATGAAACCACACTTCATCAAACGACTCCACAATCTGCACCATTTCCTCAACGCATGAGGGTGAAAACCAAGCCTGAATTGAGTGAAACATTGATGGAAATATTCTCACAAGTCAAGTTGAACATTACCCTTCTCGATGCCATCCAAACCATACCTTCCTACTCAAAATATCTTAAGGACTTGTGCACTTTTAAAAGAAAATTTTCACATAAAAACCAAGTCCTTTTGGCTGCTAATGTGAGTACCACCATTCAAGGGACCATTCCTCCTAAGATGAAAGACCCAGGATACCCTTACATAAATGTTGAACTAGGAGAGAACAATGTTTTCAAAGCCTTGTGTGATCTAGGTGCTAGTGTGAACCTCATTCCTTATGCCATGTACTGTCAGTTAGGGCTCGAAGAACTCCAACCCACATCTGTCACTTGTCAACTTGCTGATCGTAGTGTTCGAGTTCCAAAGGGGATCTTAAAAGATGTTTTGGTAAAAGTTGAAAATTTCATTTACCCAGCTGACTTCATTTTTCTGGACAATCACCCAAGCATAGGTCCTAGGGAGCAAACCCCAATCATACTTGGTCGTCCCTTCCTTGCAACAATCAACTCTGTAATCCGAGTCCGAAATGGGAACATGACCATCACCTTTGGGAACATGAGCTTAGACTTGAACATCTACAATGCAAACTCTAAAATTGGGGATGGTGAAGATATCCATGAGGTTAATTGGATTGGTAGTGTTGATAATGAACTCAATGAACATCAAGGAGTTACAGAAGGATGGTTAAGTCAAGAAGAGATTGATTTTCTTTATTCACATGAGGGAAATTTTCCTCCTTGGATTGAATCCCTTTCAGACAGCTCTATTGATGAATTTCTAGATTCACCAATCAATGATACCATGGTTGAAATCAATAACATTGAGTCCATATCCATTCATGACACTACTCTGGAAAATTTAGTGGATGAAAATTCTGCTCACAAGGAACCAATTTTGTCAAGAAATCTGAACAAAGAAACTAAGTTCAATACAAAGTCTCAACCATTCTTGGAAAGTCATGACCAATCTGATCTTGAATTTAAAGTCTTACCTTCATAACTAAAGTATGCTTACTTAGGGGACAATCAATCCTTTCATGTTGTCATTTCTTCCTCCCTTGAAGCCGATCATGAGAGGATGCTTCTAGATGTTCTTAGGAGACACAAGAAAGCCATTGGATGGACCCTATCTGATATCCCTAGGATTAGCCCACTTATCGAGACTCATAGAATTATTCTTGAATCTGAGTCAAAGCCATGTCGTCAACCTCAGAGGCGACTCAATCCTAATCTCATGGAAGTAGTGAGAAAAGAACTTTTAAAATTGTTAAAAGCCGGTATCATCTATCCTATAGCTGAGAGTGAGTGCGTTATCCCAATCCATGTGGTTCCAAAGAAGGCTGGAATCACAGTAATAACCAACAAGGATGGAGAGATGCTTCCAACAAGGGTCAGTAGTGGATGGAGAGTTTGTATTGACTAGAGGAAGCTCAACTCTTGTACCAAGAAAGACCATTTCCCCTTACCCTTTATTGATCAAGTCCTCGAGCGAGTGGCGGGTCATCAATTCTATTGCTTCCTAGATGGATTCTCAGGGTATAATCAAATCTAAGTCTCCTTAGAGGATCAAGGAAAAACAACCTTCACTTGTCCATTTGGCACTTTTGCCTTCAAACGCATTCCCTTTGGGTTATGTAATGCCCCTGGTACCTTCCAGCGGTGCATGATGGGAATATTCTCGGATATGGTGGGGGATTTTTTAGAGGTCTTCTTGGATGACTTATCCATCTTTGGGGATACTTTTGAGGGATGCCTTATAAATGTTGAAAAGGTTTTGTCAAGGTGCGAGGATAAGAATCTCATACTAAATTGGGAAAAGTTCCATTTCATGGTAAGAGAAGGACTTGTTCTAGGTCATCTGGTATCTGGTAGAGGGATTGACGTTGATAAAGCTAAGGTTGACATCATTCGTCACCTTCCCTCTCCTAAAAATGTTAAGGAAGTGAGGTCCTTCTTAGGACATGCTGGTTTTTATAGAAGGTTCATTTGGAATTTCAGCTCTATTTCTCTACCACTTTGTGCTCTATTGGTAAAAGATGCTCCATTTTTATGGACAGAAAGCTGTGAGGAATCATTCTCTACACTCAATTCAACTCTTATATCTCCACCTATCATGCAATCTCCAAATTGGAAACTTCCTTTTGAGCTCATGTGTGATGCAAGTGATTTCGTTGTAGGAGCAGTCTTAGGACAACGGTGTGAGAAAACTCCACATGTCATTTCTTATGCAAGCAAATCTTTAAATGATGCACAAATAAACTACACCACCACTGAGAAAGAGTTGCTTGCTGTTGTCTTTGCCTTATAGAAATTCAGGTCTTATCTCTTAGGATCACCCATCATTGTCTTCACTGATCATTCAGCCCTAAAATACCTTTTTCAAAAACAAGATGCCAAGGCTAGATTGATTAGGTGGGTCCTTCTTCTTCAAGAGTTTGATTTAACCATTAAGGATAAAAAGGGTGTTGAAAATATTGTAGCTGATCACCTCTCTAGGATGGAATTCAAAGACAACTCACACCACCTCTCTGTGTCTGATTCATTTCCCGATGAGCACCACTATTCAGTGAGTGATTTCCCTTAGTATGCTGACATAGCAAACCATTTGTTGACGGGTGACATTCCAAAATTCATGGGGACCCAAGCTAAGAGGAAATTCCTTTCTGATGTAAAACACTATGTTTTTGATGATCCTTACCTCTTCAAGTTCTGTCCAGATCAAATCATCCGGAGATGTATTCCAGAGTCTGAGCAAGAGTCCATTCTAAAATTTTGTCATGGAGAGGCATGTGGAGGCCACTTTTCAACAACGAAAACCACTACAAAGGTCCTACAAAGTGGTTTCTACTGGCCGAACCTTACTAAGGATTACTTCCAATTCTGTAAAAGTTTTCCTCAGTGTCAGAAATTAGGATCCATTACTAAAAGGAATCAAATGCCCCTCACTCCCATTCTAGTCGTTGAAATCTTTGATTGTTGGGGAATTGATTTCATGGGGCCTTTTCCAAACTCTAAGGGATACCTCTACATCCTCTTAGCTATTGATTATGTCTCAAAATGGGTTGAAGCCATTCCCACCAAGTCCAATGACCACCATGTTGTGATCCGATTTTTGAAAGAGCATATATTTTCTCGATTTGGAATTCCTAGGGCTATAATCAGTGATCGTGGAACCCATTTCTGCAACCTCCCATTTGCTTCACTCATGTCTAAGTATGGTATTACTCATAAAGTTTCCACTGCATACCATCCTCAAACCAATGGTCAAGCTGAGTTGGAAAATAGAGAAATTAAACAAATTCTTGAAAAACTGTCAATCCCTCTAGGAAAGATTGGACCGAGAAACTCTTAGATGCCCTTTGGGCATATCGAACTGCTTTCAAAACTATCCTAGGCATGTCACCGTATAGATTGGTTTATGGAAAATCATGTCATTTACTTGTTGAAATTGAACATAAGGCCTTTTGGGCAATAAAAAAAATGAACTTTGACATTTCTTTGGCTGAAACAAAAAGGAAATTAGATCTTAATAAACTCGAGGAACTTAGGATGGAGGCTTATGAAAATTCAAGGATCAATAAATCTAAAGTTCAAGCCTACCAATCTAGGAATCTCAAAGTCAAACACTTTGAGCTGGGAAAATTTGTGCTCTTGTATAGTTCAAAACTTCATCTACACCCAGGAAAGCTAAGGTCCAGATGGTCTGGTCCATACCTAGTGCATCATGTGTACCCTCATGGGGCAATAGAGATTCAGGATCCCACAAGTGGTCATGTCTTCAAAGTCAATGGTCATAGGTTAAAACCATTCATTGAATCATTCAATAAACAAGAAACCAAGGAGGAGTTAACTGAGCCAACATATGAACCAGAGAAAAATTAATAGATTTAGGGTACAAGTCGGGCTAACGACGTTAAACAAAAGCGCTGCATAGGAGGCAACCTGTGGTTTTCATGTTTCCAATCACTGGGAATCATCTTTTGTTTCCTTCTGCTTAATTTTGTTACTTTTTTTATATATAGACTGTTGACCTGTTCTTCTTTTATGAGTAAGGATGGGTATGAAAAGGGAGCACCGTATTCATCCGTGTCACGCGGTGTGATCCCTGAGTAATACCTTACCCAGAAATTTAAAGAAGACAATGTCTCATCAGTTTATTTTATTTATGTTTTTGTAGGTTTAAAAAAAATTATTAGACTATTGACATGTTCTTCTTTTATGAGTATGGATGGGTATGAAAGGGGAGCACCGTATTCATCCTTGTCACGCGGTGTGATCCCTGAGTAATACCTTACCTAGAAATTTAAAGAAGACAATGTATCATTAGTTTGATTTTTTTAAAAAAAAAACATGAAAATGATGGTACATGGAATTAAATAAATCATTTTGTTGTTTGTTTTGTCTGCTTTGTCCTTCTTTTTATGGTTCAAAAACTATTTTGGGTGGTACATGTTCAATCAAGGAGGTGCCTACATCCCCAAAGAGATCAAAGGAGTAATTTGGAGCATCATGAACCTCAACTTTATAAACCAGGTGAATTTGTTCCATGTTTTTCATTCTCAATTTTATCTTTGAACTCCTCTCCTACCCCCTTCTAAGTTTTTTTTTTCTTTAAACACTGGGGACAGTGTTATTCTATGTTGGGGGGGGGGAATAAAAAATGATTTTCATTTTGAATAAGAACATGCATGAAAAAAAATTCCATTAACCATAAACATGATAAAGACACATTGAAAACTCTAAAATTGGATATCAAATAAATTTTGCATGCCTTGATTCTGATTTTAATGCAAGTTTAAGTTCATGATCGTTGTTTTTGGAAAGTGCGGTTGTCCGATGTGATTTTTCAAAGTTTACATTTTCATCCTCATAATAAAAATGCCACAATGCACGTCTTTTGGATTGTGGGTGTAAATTTGAGTTCTTGGGTCCCTTTCATTATAGCATAGGGTTCTGGGGTCACTTTTACTTTAATTTGAGTATCCAAAAAAAACAAAAAAAACAAAAAAAAACAAAAAAAAAAGACCACATAGAGCAATGTTTTGTCCAAATGCGTGGCGTCCGGCACTTGGGGATCGTGACTCCATAGTTGTCTTGCCCAGATTTAGGCTTTATATCTCTATTGTAGAGCATGAAATTGACAAAATGCGTGGCGTCCGGCACTTGGGGATCGTGACTCCATAGTTGTCTTGCACAGAGTTAGTCTTTTCATATCTATTGTGGTTAAAAAAAATTAAAAAAAATTAAAAAAAATGGATACTCATCTTAAGGTTTAATGTGATTCCCACCTAGCGCTTCCATTTTTTCCCCTTGAACAATAAAATGGGCCCCATATCTTTTATGATGCACAACACTTTATCATGCTTAATTGGAATTGGATGAAATGTGGCGATGAATTTGAACAAAGGAATGGGCTTGGGATTGGGATATTCTTATGGACCTAGCTTGTTTTAAATGATTTTTATGGGTTTTCATAATTTTTTTTGGTATTAGATATTTGGGTGAGTAATGTGTATTTAAATGTTTTTGGAAAAGAGGATTTGGATTTCATATTTGTAATTTATTTTGCTCGGGACTAGCAAAACTCAAGTTGGGGGGTGTGATTAGTCACTGAAAGTGGCTAATATTCATTGTTAAGATATTAATATTAATGTGTTTAAATGTTCATAAACATCAATTTTAGTCCAATTCAGAAATTGAACTTCATTTCCCATCATTGTGCAATTCATGCTTAAAATGTCAATTTGGGGCCACTCAATAATTTGCTTGTGGAAATTACAATATTCATCATTTTAATTTTAAATTTTGTGATATGATTGATCACTTTGTTTGGAACATTTTATCTTTTAGGTCCGAAGGATGAATCCCAAAGGAAGATGGAGAATTTTGCGCCTGAAGGCAGAAACTTGCTGGAAAAAGAATAATGGGCCTAAGGCCCATCAAACAAATGTGGGGCCCAGAAACCAAGCCCAATGAAGCTCACATTTATACAGTAGAAAGATAAAAATATGAGGATCGTTTTATTCAACTTTGGCCGGAGCTAATTCTGATGTTTTCATGATGATAAAGGGATCTGAAGTTGAGATTTAAATGGTGGACTCGTCATTAATGCACAGAAATCTGTCCCACCATTTCGACCATAACTTCCAAACAGATGAGCCAAATGACCTGAAATTTTTCGATATTCTATAAGACACATTAACGAAGACATTACTCTTCTACAACCCCTCCGGATTCTGCATTATTCAATTTCTAATTCACACGTCAATATGGTGGACGAATCTGGACAGTTTTCCGGGTCAAATTCGAAACATCAATTTCCTTTTTATTATTCACCCTCCATTTGACTCAATTAATTGTTGGGGGGTGAATTAATTGTTGGGGGATGTACCTAAGGCTCCTAATATGCCTATATAATGAGATATTGGTGAAGGGAATGGGGGTGGATATTTTTCATATCATCTTGGATGTTTTGTTCAATTGTAATGTTATGCTGCATTTTTGTCGCCTCAATTTTGTCTTTCACATGTAAGATTGTTCAATTCACATTAGTTTCTTAATAAAAGTTCTTATTATAATCTTATTCTGTTGTTCTTAATATCACTTTGATACCGTTGGATCAAGGTGTGAATTTATTCACACCAACCCTTGAGAAATTATTCACACAACGGTGGAGTGATCATTTTATTTTTGTTGTTTTCTTTACTTCTCCATTTCCTCCCTCATGAGTCTACTTTCCGCTTCCATTGAAACCATGGGATCAATGGAGGGCTAACCCACTTATGGGTTGATCCAAGGGAGTAGCAAGGGGGTGGATTGGATGTTATTTATCACCTAATTAATGTATAATCACTTCTTTAATTGGGATTTTTATTTGATGATTTTTAAACTTCATCGTCCTTGTTGAATTTAAGGCCACACACATCAAGTACTAATACGATCCTTTACCTTGAAGTGATCAAAACTTTGATCCTTCAAGTGTATAGGTGATTAGTATTAGAGGGTGTAGGCATTAAACCAGTAAGTGATGATGTTGTTTTATCTCCTTAAATGAACCCATCTCAAATTTAATAAATTGAAATCATTAAAAAGAAAATACGTCCAATACACCCCGAGCGATAACCTAGGATCAACTCATATCTTTTAAATTGTATCCACTTAAAAATTTTAGATATCTTTAAAACCCATCCAAAATCAATCCATGTTGGCCACTTCATAGCCAAAAATCCATCCCTTAGGTTGTGTATCTTAGGTATCTTCTTAGGTCTCTGTGGAATCGACAATCCAAGCTACACTACAAGGACTGTTCTACCCTTCTTCTCTTGGGTAAATTTGGGCGTGAACCAGAACATATATTGTTTTTATGTATTTAAGTCTCAGGTATAATAAAGTGGTTAATGGTAAATTATCCTTTCCATATGACCATATAAATAATTTTCAATGTTTTCATTGATATCAATACATGCTTTTTATTCCCTTTCTATGTTTTGGTGTAATCACATAATAATCAATTTTTAATAATTATTTCATATTTATTAAATATTTATTTATTTATTCCTATGAGTTAATATCTTAATATATCCGATAAAAATGACTCATATGAAAATTATGACAATGTGGTTTTCATCAGAGTGTTTATTTTATACTATGTTTAATTTAATCACATTTTAAGTTTTAGGCCATGGATGAGTCCCATCACTTGTTTATTATAAAAATTCTATTGAATTCTTTTAAACTAACACTATAAAAGCCAAAATATCTCTATTTATTTTTCATTAACCTCACTATTTATGTTAATCCACTAAAAATTATGATTATAGATAGGTGGGTATTGAGAGAATTGGATTTTAAATCTTCAATAATGCATTATTTTAGGAGATCATCAATAAAACCTAACATGAACGAAAATTACATTGAATTGAAATGGTCCAATCAATGTAATACATGTTATTAAGATTTTACACTCTATAATTCATGAGTTTCTTCGTTAATATATTTTTCTTAATTAATTTATTCACATTTTAAAAACTATAATATTTTTTTCCATTATTTTCTTAAAACCCAAGTTTTTCTCAACTTCTTTAGCTTTAAAGGATATGTGCTCGACGAACTGTGGTTGAACCATCATACCAGCTACCAAACCCATATTATTTCTTATTATATCTCTCCTTTACTTTATTATTTCCCCACTAGAATTATTTAGGGATAATTATTAGATTAAATTAGACAAAAATAAATAATCAAAAGTATCTAATCTTGTAAATTGTTGACTGAGGTGTGGTAGTTGAGAAGGAAGTGTTTTGGGATGATTAACATTCAATGGTTGGTTTTTAAGGATTTGGTGATATGAGATTATAATGGGAAATGATATTTTATGTTATTTGGGGTGGGTCTTGGGTGGGTTTCTTCCAATGATATATAGTTAGGTTTCAACAATGGATAATTTCAACCCCAAGCAGAGAAAATACAATTTAGGAGAATCATGGATGTAATTTGGGTGTTATAAGAGGTGGAAATGTTATAAGCAATATTATTCTATAACTCGTAGTTTTACATGTCAAAAATTATAGCACATGATGTGTGATTTTATGCCATGTTCAATTTATCATGCTTTCTATGGTGACTGTTGTTTTAACACTATTATGATATAACTCAATTTTTCTTGAGTAACACGCATTTTGTTAATAAAGGATACATGAATTAGTGTATATTAGAGAAAATTCCTAACATTCACCAATCTATGCACAACATGTGGGCTAGAGAACATGTTTTTTATCGTTTTAGGACCATGAATTGGTTATTTTATATGTACACACCAACTATACCCTTCGGTATCACATGTAGTGTATATACAAAAAATTTATTATGTACATTGGGATACCCTAATTTTGTGTTTACTGAGAGTACATGCCCAAGAAGCCTCAGGGTCGATAATTTCATGTACCTATAATGTAAACCCCATGTAGTTCAAAAATAAATTGAAAATATTGCGGTAATATATAATTATTATACTACTCTAGGGTTGTACACCGTGTCCCAAAAATCCCATGTCATGTAATTTTTAGACATTCATGTTTTTATCTTCTCACCCAGGTTTCACAATCATACAAGTAAATAACCCATTATAATAATTTTTTCAACATAGATAATGATGTTATGATATTTTAGGAATTCATATTCTATTTATAATATTGTTTGGGTAGTTATAGGATCTTATCTCTAGGGAGATAATGACTAGGTATTAGTGAGATGATCATATATTTAAAATGAGGTATATTACTCCACTTTAGGCATGTTGATGATAGTGTGTTGGTCCATATTAATTATTAAATATTATTATAGCCCTTGTGTTATTATTCCTATAGGGTGTGGGGCCCCAATATTATTTTCAAGTGTTTTTCACTCCCAAACATTCCTAGAGTACGAGACCTCTTATTTTGGGCATGAGTTTCTTAGCCCCATAAACCAAAAACACATGAATCCCCAAAAAAAATGATATAATTTGAGACTCCCCCACTATTTGGTGTAAATCATATATCTGTAAAGTTAGGTTCTCCCTCATTTTATATTCTTTTCATAATGAGGTAGGATTCTTCACTTGGGGAATTGAACTCCCTTGACCAAAACATATACATCAATGGGGCACAAGTACCCCACTAAGGATTCATTGAGGTGATGTGAGTTTTTCGAGTGATATAGAGTTATATAAGAAATTTTACAATACTTACTTAACATAAATATATTCCTTGTAATGAAACAATTCCCTCAATATGTTTTCATAGAGGTGTAATAGAAATCATAATATCTGATCAGTTTTAATTATTGGGGTCTTATAGAGCCTTGGGTATTCATAGTTACCTTAAATATAGGACTTAAAACTAGACTATAGACATTAAACTACTTGATGATTTCAGTAATTTTATAATACCTAGTTTCTTTGTATATATAATAAATCCAAGAATATATTTAATATTTTTATAACATCTATATACCACGAATACTTCTAGTTGTAGAGAATATCTAGATTCTTACCTTTTTTCACCTCTTGATATGAATTCTAATCTAATTTTATTTTTCATTCATTTATGGTGTCAATATGACCCATTGATTGTATGTATGTTCATCAATTTACAAGATTCATTCCAATATATGTTGTGTCTAGGTTGATGATGCATAGTTTCGAGATGTTCGACATTGGTGTAGAGATGGTGAAATTTTTTTGGGGATAATGCTTTGTGGTTCTTGGTAGTTCATGATGGTAGTGGTGCCTTTATTATTAGATATTGATCTATGAGTTTATTTATGTTGGAGGAATTTCCAATGTCTTATGTTCATCTAGATTAGAGTACTTTTCAATTACATAATTCCTATAGTTTTTAACTATGTGGTAATGTACTTATCATTTGATATCCCATGCAGGTTATCATAGGAAATGGAATAACATGTGTATTATTCCTTCTTTATGTTATTCATCATCCCCTGGACTACTAGATATGTGATTAGGGTAGAATGATCAGCTTACCACTAACCTTGGTGAGTTCCTATTAGGTTGGTTTGTTTCATCTATAGTGTTAAAGTCACCTCGCATCATCCATGGAAAAATCCATGGATAAAAATATAATAGACTAATTCAAAGAAATACCATGCTATAAATAACACATTTTTTATAAACAATCATCACAAAAATGGTAAAATATAAAAATAAAACCTTGGTACCTGTATGTTTGAAAGATAAACTTATAATGTTTACTTCAGTGCCTCTTTTCCAAATAAACAAAAAAATATTGTTTTTTGGAGATTTGTGTAATAATATATAAAAAATATTTTCCTTATAAAATATTAATGTTTCTATGATAAGGCTTTGGGTTCAGATAATAAAATAATATTAATATTGTATTCAACATAAGTTTTTCTGAGATACTCAGATTTTTCATGGAAACCAACACCTTCTGATATACAATTAAATAATGGAAATTATTAGTTAAAGTATTATGTAACTAAATCAAAAGTGATTAATATTTCAATATCAATAGAAGTGGATCTCCTTTATAACATAAATATTATCTTATAGGATTTAGAAATGGTGATTGTTTTATCAGAATCATGGTATGAGGAAAATGACATATCGAGACACAATATCTTAGCTTTGGGTTTTCTCATAGATTTGGAATCCATAAAGGTAGCACCTATATCAATTATAGATAAATATAATCAGTTAAAATAGATATTGATATGAATAAAATAAGGGAATAATAGAATTACTAATTTAATCTTTAATATTTAGTTTATATTATTTGTAGTACATGAATCGGATGCGCAGTTTCTTTAGGATAAGGTTGTGATGTAATAAAAAAAATTAAACAAAGAATTATCTCAAAAAAATGGATTCAAATGCACAATATTACTTAGAGACATTATAAGAAGAATGTTTGGGAGCTGAGGATATAGGAATAACCAAGGGGGTAAACTAGGATTGAAAACAACATGTGTTAGATGAGGTCCTCTATTAGAATCTATAAACTTGTTAGTAAAAGTGGTGATCTAGAATAGGTCCTCTAAGGGTAACAAGGAGGGAGGGTATTTTCTCAGTATTAAATGGATAAATCTCGTCGAAATGGGAGGATTTAATGGATATGATTCATATGCTAGGATATAATAACAAAAATATTGGTTCTAATCTATGAAATTTATAGTTTGTGAGCCATCATGTTTTTGAGAGTGATTGAAAAGTTACCCTGAAGATGGTATAAAAAGTAGAAGTTGGCTACAGATTCATTAAAAAATCTATGTAAAATAAAATAATACCTCTCTAATATTTATATAAATATTATAGGTGTCCTTGGGAAAGATCATTTTGTTTTGAAAAAGTATGATACATGGGATTAATAAAGTTCATGTTACTATTATCTTCACTAAAAATATCTATATATAATATCCATTTCCCTGAAAAATAATGGGGATCTGAAAGAGAAGGGGAAATATGAGGTAGTCAATATAAATAATATCTAATTTGGAATCCATGTATTTTTGGAATTCCTTTATCTTGTGAAAAAGAAGAAACCTTCTATTTTAGAAAAACTATATCTCTCGTGATCAAGACATCTCAATGTTTTCATCTAAAAAAATATGAATACCAGATTTTTAATGATTTAGCAAGAATATATCCAATGTAGAGGTAATCCCCCCCAAAATAATTGGTATTTAAATCAAAAGACATAAGAATTTATCCACCTCTACTGAACATTTTGATTAGGGTGTGAGACGGAAAAATGAGGTCTCCAGGATTTATGAAGGAGAAAATCAAATATCAACACCTCCTGGAAATATTAATTGATGGGTGATGTTTAATTCATTGACAAAAATCCTAGTAGTGTGAGTAAGACTCAAAATATATTCCAAAAATGAATGAGGATAGTAGAGATAAATCTTTAATTAAGACTCAAGGGAAATTAGATCCTTTATTCTTGTTGATGGGGGAATAGTGGTATCTAGAGAGGAGAAAATTTAAAATTTAAATGAATATTATTGAATAAGGAGCCTAATAACATCTGGTTCATAGAAAGTACAGTAATTTATTATAGGGATTAAAAAAATTATAGAGAACTTATCATCCTTAAATAATATTTCATTACCTCTATTTTAAAGAAGATTTATCACTTGTTAATAGTAACAATAATGAATACAAAATGGATAATACTAACAATAATATTTAACAATACAATTAATATTTTTAACTATTATAGTTATAAAGATAATTATAAATCTTTTATTTTAATTTATTTTCAATCCACTTCATGAAATTATTATTTTCTAATTATATATAGTGTTTCACTACATTTTTCATGTTTAGTATATATTTTCAGTAAAAATTCCAATTATCATGACAATATCATGATTCTTAATACATTAATACATTGAACCCCAACTATCAGTAACTAGTGTTGTACACTGAGTATCATCAAACTATCAGTGCTTTAAATACAAAATTGCCACCATACATCATTGGATAGAGTAAAAAAGAAGAAATATCCAAATGGTTGTGTCATCACTACACTATCACTTCTATGAAAAAACTCTAAATATAAAATTGTTGGATAATAGTGTATATATCATGTCTCCTAATAAATATAATAATTGCATAGAATCCTCTCCACTAGTATTTCTCGCAATTTTATCACATGGATCCTCTTAATAGAGAAAAAAATTGTGAAACTAACCCATAAAGTTACTCTAGAATCCATTCAAAATAAAAAATAATAATGTCACCACACCATAGAACTATGGTAGGATAAATATAATACACTACTAAAAGCAAGGATTGGAAGAGAGTTAATGGTAATGAAATAAAATGACAACCATGGGAACTAGAACCACAATAAGGAAATACAAAAAAACATAAAACAAACACCCTAAATATATAAATCAAGAACCTTAGGAAAGAAATTTTAGGGGTTAATTCCTAGACCACCAAGGTCCAATCTCATATCCATCTTCCTCTAGTAATAAATCTCCCCGAGAAAACAATTCCAGTAAAACCTTCACAACAAATAAGTTGAATATTTTCATTTAGTGATAAGTATCTTGGGAAATAAAACCTATTTGATGACACTCTAACATGGATGACTAAACAGTAAGATCAAAATACATTACAGAATGCTTGATCTGTGTAACACACCATGTTTTAAGACCCATTTTCTTTCCCTAAACTATATTCCTACAATTAAAAAATAATTTCTAAAATTCATTCCAAATAATTAAAATTGAGTATAATAAATTTAATACAACATTTAAATAAATCTAACAACCCTTTATCCATTCATAATGGATTATTTAAAAAAATTACATGAAACCACATATTAAAATCAATGGAATATTACATATCATGGATGATTACATCCCTTAAAAGTGTGTCAATTAAAAAGTGACAATAAATATAAAATAATAATATCTTTAAAACTAAGATATCCCATGGATCATATTCACCCTTGAGAATCACCAATAAAAAAATTTATATAGAAATGAAAAAAAAACATTAAAGGGAAACAATTATGAGAAATCCTTAATAAAAATTTATCAAATTATAAGTTTGGTTTTATAGGTTCTAATGGAATGATTTTATATGATTTAATGTGAAAAATATAGCCATTATAAAGTAACATATAGTCATTGGAAATATATTAATTAGAAATATGGATGTTGGGAATTGGGTAATTAGAAATATTGTCATTTGAAATATATGTATCTCAATGGTATACTAAATTTTCATATTTTTTATAAGAAAATTAAAATAATATAATTCCAAAATAATAAATAATAAAACAAAAACATAATTTCTAACTAAAATATTTATTTATAAAATTATCTTTATGTGTTAAATATTGTGATTATAAAAGTATTATATAATGCATTTATAAAATTCGTATAATTCTTTTAATATCAATGGATTGAAAAATTAAATTTTTTATGATATAAATAATTATTTGCAGGGGTATTTGTTAATGGTTAATTAAGTGTGGTATTTTTCAAAGAACTGATTTTTTTAAATGTGGAGTATTTTTATCAAATTAAAAATAATGACATATAATGGATAATATTAAATAAAAAAATTCATAATTTAAAAATGATTTTAAATTAATATTCATAAAATAGTCAATACTAGAAAATTAATAATAATTCATTCATTTCATGCGTAAAATACATTTTTCCTAAAAAATGATTTCATGTGTTATGTGTTCCAATATTAAAATTAAATTTTTATCACCTATATATGTTAAATATGATAGAAAATGTTTCATATTTTTAACCATAATATTAAAATTATTTAATCAGGAAAATTTTATTATTATTTAATTAAAATAATTTTCTGAGGTTAAAGTGAATTACAATGATAATGATAAATTGGTTCTTTTTAAATAATTATTATAAATGTCATGTAATTTTTATCTAAATAAATTAAATTGATATATTTTAAATTTTGAGTTTATTATGATTCTTAAAAAATAAAAAATAAAATTATTCTCATCATTTAACTAGTAATTTATAATAAATAATAATAAAAATTCTAGATGTATAAAAATAAATTTTTCAAAATAATATTTTTTTATATAACTTATGTCATAATTAAATTGATAATTTTATAATATTTATGAAATTAATTACACTAATTAGAGTCCAATTTTTTTATTATCACTTTTCAATTTGATAATATGGATCATCTGAAAATTTTAGTTAAATAATAATTAACATCGTAATTATATAATAAAGGTTAATATAGTTAAAAATGGATAACTTAATGAAGCTAAAATGTTTTTGAATAAACCAAATTCATAGACCTTATGAAAAATCTTTTTATATTTAAAAATCATAAACACATCCCACACCAACCTTTCCTCACTTAACTCACCTAAACCCCATGTGATTTCATCTTTAACCCTCACTTAGCTTTAGTTTCCAAGGAAAATTCCCTCGTTTTCATCATTAAAAGGATTTCAATTAAACCCACTTCAAGACATAAATATCCTCATAAATTCCATTAAAAATATTCTTATTTTTACTTTCCGATATTTATATTAAATATTTAGAATCCATTGGTTAAAATAAAATGTCCCATGGCCTCTATTTTGAAGAAGTTTTTCAAGGGATTATTCAAGTATTCAACATGAGTATTATACACTCCCTAATCATTTATTCTATATCATTATCCCCAAAAATGATTCTAAAAATTGGAATATAATTATGTCAGTATCATTATTATAGTGAAATGTTATTGCATCAATGGGATACCCATTATCTATCTTCCTCCCATCCATTTGAAAATGGAAATGTCATAAGTCATTTGTGGAGACTATCGCCTCCATGAATTATGTGTTTCAATTTTCATTATGACCATACTTGAACAGTTATAATATTTTTTTAATGAAAAAAATGACTTTTATGACATTATTTAGATTCTATAATGATAAATTGGTCTTTTTATGGTTAATATTGACAAAAGAAATTGCCAATAAAATTTTACCCACAAAAACCATGCAGAACAAGAGTTAAAATGACTTCTTCATTTTATAATAGATTATTATCATTATTTTGTCTCCTTTTGCATCATAAAAATTAGTATTTATCATATTAATAAAATATGAGTAATATCGTTATAGTTATTCAATAATGATATTATAACTAAAACAATCTATAATCCGGTTTATCCAATGGTTATATCATGTTCTTGTTTAGGTCAATTTAACCACCTACATATATAATGATATACATTTATATCATTAATTAATATGAAAATTAATTAATAGTAAGATTAGATATAAAGTATTAAATAATTTTTTTTGTTATTTTATGGTAATATTAATATTTAACCTCATTATTAATATACCATCATTTTCATTAAAAATTACCAAAACATTATCATGACAAATTTTTCCTTCATAAATCATAAATAAAACTCCAATGGAATAAAAATAGAAAATTATAAATAATTATAGAACATGAATTCAAATACCATAAATAATCTAGCAATTAGGAACTTGGTATCAATCTACGTGGATCAACATCACCATTACAAAACTTGAATGAAATAATCAATGTTAGTAATGTCTGATACTGAAAGTAAACAATGACTAACTAATAAATCATTTCTTAAGGACTATAAATAAAGTATATAATAGGTAATAGATATTTATTAAGTTTATAAAAAATTATTAATATGGTAATGTTTATTATACAGGATTTCGAAGTTCTTCCATGGAAGTCAAGTGTATCACCTTGGGTTTTTTAAAATAAACACTATGTTCAATAGCGTACATGATATGCCACATCATGGTCCAAAGAATAACTATATATTATTATTTAAATGTTACCGTTATAAATTATCTATTACACTAGAGGAAATGAATAATATTAACTTAAAAATGAAAACATTATTTACACAAGTTTATATAATGATTCATTAGTTTCCAAAATAATTATAAATTTAAATAAAAACCAATTGGATATAAAGGATGAGATTTTATAAAAAAAAATTAAATATGAATAATTTTTTTCCTAAAATCATAAAATCACCCTTATTGTATTATATTATTTAAAAATGAATTCAATATACTGGTTAAAATTCATCATATATGTTTTCTAGACATGATATAGAAACAATTTCACTTTTACTAATAAAAGGATTATTTTTATAAAAAGGTAGTTTTTTTCCTTTAGATGGTGAAAATGTTTTAAATCTAAATTTTGAAACTTTCATAAATTCTATTTGATCAAATAAAGTTATTCATTTGAAGCGGGACATCAAAATTTACTTTGAAAAAAAAATTATTTTTCTAATAAGTTTCATTTTTTTGATAAATAGTGAAAAAATAATTCATGAATGGATTGAAGGACTTATCTTGTATAATATCTCTTTTAAGGGTTGAAGTGTAACCCTTACATAACCTTTAGTCCCAAGGCATAATGCCCATATGTAACCCAATATATAACCTTAAAGGCCTAAGACCTGACACATTTCAAACAGCCTCTCCCCTGCATCTATATCTTAATGACTCCAAGATCCCCACCATGCATAGGGGATTGGATAGCATTTCCATGTGCATAGTTTAATGGTGGATGGTCTCAATGGTAGTTTCTATAACCTCTCATTCTTCCAATCCAGTTAGCCCTTGTAAAGTGGTTGTTTTTTTTCTCTGAATCCTCATCTAGGCATGCACATGTGTGGTCTGCCCATGTGTCTTGGTCTTTTTTTTTGTTTTCAATCCCTATGGCCTGAATTCCATTAGTGGCCTGGAGGACCAATAGCCTAAATCCTCAATGGCCCAAAATCCTTTGGTGGCCCAAAGGTGCTGAGACCCATAGGCCCAAACCTGTGGCCCAAAGGTCCAAATTTGGTGAATAAAGTCGGCTGCTATAGTACTGAATTTTACCTACTAAAACACTCTGATAGTAACCTAGAAATTCACCCACACTCAGATTTTATCTAGGGTCTTTTGGATGCCATTTAGGAGCCTCTACCACTCGTGTACAGGCTCGTTGGCATGAAAAAAATGCATTTAAATTAAAAACTTCTTTTTCATAAAATTTATTTATAATGTTTAATAATATTACTGAATTGTTTTATTGTAAAAATAGATATATTTTTTATCATTAAATCTAATTTAGTTCATTTTAATCAATTTCACATTGAAATTGGATTTAACAAACATGTTAAAATTTTGAATTTATTTTCTTTAAAAACTCGTTTTCTCATTTTGTCAATGAGATTAATTTTTAATTAATTTATTCAAATTATGTGTTTTTAATTAGTAAAAATGGATTCCATACATGTAATAATAGTTTCCAAATTACATAAATAGGTTAATTTTATTTTTTTTTAAAATACGAATTGTAAATTTTGTAATATTTGTATTACCATGGTTAAGGGAGAATCAATTAATTAAAGCTAAAAATAATATTAGAACTAATATAAAATTATCCTAACACTTATCATAATTTTATTATTCGAGTTTTTCCCAACAAATAGAATCATTTTGACTATTTTAGTTCAACTTATAGACACTTCTATGACCTTAATGTATTTAGAATACTATATTAAAATAAACGACAAATTATGTCACAACCTTGTTTTTAACAAGTAAAATACTATTAATATGGAGTAATATAGGTGATATGTTTGACTATAAATATTAATTTGAAATATAAAATAATTATATATATCATTTAAATTTATCTATAATTTTTATTAATTAAATAATTATATTAAATAGTGACACAATAATGATGCAGTAATTGCCTCATTAATGTACAATCAAATAAATGATATTAAAAATATTAAAATAAATATAATTTAATATAATAATTTTCATCCAAGAATTCTAAATATGAATTAGACATGTTATTGTTGTCTTAATGTGTTTTTATAATTTGTCTTTCTATTATAATAGTTTTAAAAATTCAATAAATGAATAGCATCAAAATTTACACAATTGATATTTTAGAATAAATAATAGTTTATTAAATGATATAAAATTTATAAAAATAAAAAAAATCAACCAATTTGTTGGAATATTTCTTATAATTTAATAAATTAATCATTAATTTGTCTTTTTTCTTTAATTTAAATTACATTAAACCACAAATTTAAAATTACATGATATCATTTTAAAAAAATAAAATGGTAAAATAAGTGTTAAAACGAAATGATAGGGTTTTAAATATTATAAAAACATGTATTGTTTTTAATGGATGATTTTATTTATATAAATATTAATCCTATATTCTAAATAAATATGTTTTGGGTCATTTGGAATAGAAAATTAATTTATATTAATTTAATATGTTGAATAATTCCAAGAGAGCCACTCCCCTCACATATAAAAGGGCACTAATTCTTCTCTATTCTTCACACCCCAAAACCCAATTTTTTCATCCAATATATAACCAAATACATTTATTTAATCCATACCCACATTATATAGATCTTATTTTAGTCATAACACTCACCTTATAGCTGATAAGGTTTTAATCATAGGTGATCGGACAACACGATAAAATGATTTTTTTCTCAATTTTCCTTCATGGAGACACATGCGATGTTTTTTAATCTATATTTTTACATGAGGTGTGTATACAAAAATTAGAATTTTATATAATTAATCAATTTCTATTTAGGATATTTTCTATTTCTATAATTTCATTTTTTTTCAAATGCTTAGTACGGTTCCGTGTTATAAAGTGGTAAGAGTTTATTGACACAATCTCCTCACTTTTTTAGATTATTTATGATTATGATTACTTTGATGAAATATTATGATCTATCTCCCAAGAAAACTAATTAAATTTATTATCCTGTAGTTATTCCTCATATCTTCATATATTGGTACCATTTTTTCCACTCATTATTACATAATATAGTTTAGAAATACTTTTAAGGAAGTCCAAATTCACCTCTATCTTTGGTCGGAAATATGAGTAACTCAAAAACAATTAGTTTCTAAAAATGGTTACCAATAATTTTATACTATTATACTATAATAATTAGAATATATTTTTTACCCTTTTCCCTTTTACTGGTGTTCTTAAAGTAATATTCAAGTTGTTTTCCAAAAAATTAATTTTTCTTACCTTTATATCATGCAAAAGGAATATCATTTTCACCATGTATGACATATATGGATTTAACCTACATAATTTATATAAATAATCCTTTTCAATTTTAAAAAGATACATTTTTAGAAAAACAATTTAAAATTAATTTTCAAGGAAATTTTTTTAAAACATTCATAATTTTCTTTAAATAATTTTCCAGTTAAAAATGTTTTCAATACATGTTTAAGATTTATTTTAATGTTTTAAATAGATTTCAAAGAAATATTTTTTTTAAATGTTTTGAAGAATAATATTTAATTTTTTATGGAAAAATATTTTCATAGTGATTTAATGTCTTCTTTAAAAAATATCATTGTATTTTCTTAGAAAATTAATTCCAAGTGCTTTTATACATTAAAAAATCTTTTTCAAATATTAAAGGAAATTTTCATAAAGAAAATTTATTGAAATATATTTAAAAAATGTTTTCTATCTAAGATGATATATGATGATGTTAGCCATAAATTTACAAGAAATTATTTAAAAGTTCAATTAATTTTCTTTATCTAAATGGGTTATGTCTGATTATATAGTCTTTATAAAACTCATTTCTATTTCATGGGTTACATGTTTATGAATCTTGTTTCTCTTGCACAGGTTATATTTTTATTAATTCCATTTCTCTTCCACAGTTTATATTATTTTGAATCATTCATACTTTCCCAATTTATGCTTCAACTACATGATCAGGAAACCTATCTATTTTTAGTTGGTTATCATGTGACAAGATGTAAATGATACCCATTTTATTTCATGTGTTATGATTGTTGTTTGTGAAACCCATATCTTTTTATGGTTCATGATATAAATCATGTTTAATTTTCCTATAGAATATTTATGTACAGTTTTTCTATGTGACAGGTGGGACCTATATCTCCCTATAATGCCTTGAGAAATGATAAATGTTTTATGATCTCAAATGGTAAAACGGAGGGCATCATAAACCTATAATAAGAGGGTATATGGGAAGAAATACCAAGACCAAAATAGGAGGGTACATAGGAGGAAATATTAATCCTGAAATAAGAGTGTATAGGGGAGGACATCCCAATCCCGAAACAAGAGGTTACATGAGAGGAAATACCAATACCAAAACAATAGGGTAAATGGGAGGACATCCCAAGACTAAAATAAGAGGGTACATGGGAGGGTATCTCAACCCTGAAACAGGTACATGGGTTATTAAACCAAGCATTAAATGCTACAAAGGCCTTGGTAGGACACCTTGATATTGGTTTATTACATTCTTATGTGTTTTCCACAATTCTATTTTATTTATTATGTTTTCTTATATCATGTTATCTATTTCCTTATGATTCATGTCTTATGAAATGCAAATATTTATTAAGATATATAATATGAAAGGTATAATATTCAAATGTTCTTCTCAAGTTCCTTACCCTATTTTTATTTTCATGCTTATATATTTCCTTTATTTACCATTATGAGGAATATGATCTCACACTTTCTTATGTTTCCTTTCCCAAAGTTATGAAGAAGTTTTTTAGGTAGAATCACTAATGTTGGATATCTTTATGGGATATGTTGAAGATATTTCACCAGGATTGAATATTTTTTTTCAATGTTCTAAAGACACTAAACTATTACAGTCCTTAGGAATTTATTTTTTTAATGTATTTAATATTCATCTAAAATGATGTAATATCCCTGTATTTTAAGCCTAGGTCTCTATAGTTGGTATAAAAGGAAAGGTTTAGTCAACCTGTTAAAACTACGATTATAAAACATTAGTGTAATACCTAGGTATATTTCTAAGGATATATCAAGGGATGCCTCTATGGATAATAATAAGAATGAGCTAATGTTTATGAAAATGTACTTAAATTTTGGAATAGTATATAGTAAGTGGTTTCCTATAAATACATCCTTGTTTGTAAATTTCATGTGGATTTGGCTCTAGAATAGATAAACCTTGATGTAACAACTTTGATAAGATTCTCAGGCCTGACTCGCAAAAATCTGGTACATGATAATGGGCCTTGTTGGACAAATAGTTTGAAAGTCCTGGGGGATAAGATTTGGAAATTCACAAAATCTTCACAAACCATTATGAAGGATATAAATTGAAAATTTTAGGAATACCAAGGGATAAACCTATGGTGACATATATTAAAAAATTAGGTGTCATTATTTAGAAACCTTGTAGGTAATTTTTTATGATTATATGGATTTTTTCTATGATAAGTATTAATCAAATTATGTTTTCTAGTTTTTGTCAATGGAGGTAACCCTAAAGAGTTATTTTAACAAATAATGTGAAGAAAAATTTTATGTTTAGGGGTTAAATGGGGTGATCACTGGATAGAAAGATATTGTGATTTGGACAAATCAACTATCACGATATATGATTAACGGTGTTATCTTGAGTAATATCTATAACAAAATGAATAACAGGAAGGTGGAATTTTATAAATGTTGACATGGTAAGGAACATAGAGTAAGGAAGATTTGACTACCTATATTCCCTAAATAATGGAAGATCAACTGTAAGGAATACCTCAAATGGAAGGGAAGATATTATCTATGTGGAAAAATGTTTCATAGAGTGATGAATTGTCATGGAGTTCAATGAATTGTCTATGGTGAACATGGACATTACCCAACTCAATGCCATGAAATAAGAATTCACTTCTAAATAAATGAAGCACATATTCCATGCCCATAATTAAAGTGGAAGGATTGAAGTATTTATTAAGTGTATTCCAACTGTAGAGACCTAGTCTTAGCATAAAAGGATATTACATAATTTTAGATGAAGATTAAATGCATTAAAAAATTCATGGGGAATGTAATAGTTTAGTGTCTTTATAACATTGAAAAAAAATCTTCTATCCTGGTGAAATATCTTCAACATATCCCATAAAGATATCCAACTTTAGTGATTCTACCTAAAACATTTCTCTTTAACCTGGGGAAAGGAAACCTAAGAAAGTCTGAGATCATATTCCTCATAATGGTAAATAAAGGAAATACATAACCACAACAAGAACAAAAGGGTATGGAACTTGATAAGAACATTATAAGATTATACCTTTCATAAAAAGGGTTGATTATACGCCGTATAAAAGAAGGTGGTATATAACATCGAAATATTCCTCAATGAAACGACATTGAGACGAAGTCCCTTACCTCAAGTGAGAATTTTCAAATATGTTCTTTATATTCATGAATAATAATATTTTGTTAATTTATATTTTCTACAAAACCTTTTTTTAAAGTTGATTTTACCATTTATATCACTTATTTATAAGTGTAGAAAAATTACTTAGTTATTTAAATTCATGTCTGATATTTTGTCAATATTCGCTACTTGGTTAAAAAATGAACTTTTTATTATGTAAAGTTTCCCATGTTCTCATAATTTCATCATCTCAACAATAATATTTATGATTTAATGACAAATTTATTACATTAATTATAATTTTTAATCAAATCATTAATTATGGTATAAAAAATAAACAATGTTAAAATCATGGCGATGGTAGGTCATACGTACGCATGAGTAATGTTTTCATTTTTCATTGATAATTATGAAAATATGGTAATTATTATTTTATCTTTAATGAATGATAATAAAATAATTAATATCATATTATTCATTCAAATAAACTTATATATATCATGAAAGTTATGTAGTGAATTAAAATGAATCACATCACTTAGTGGTGGTGATAGTTTACACTAACGCACAAACAATGTTATCATTTTTATGTACAAGGAAAGTAAGAACATACTTGATATATTATCATATTATAATGAATAATATGTCATGAATATAAAACATGATCATTAATTCCATCATTATAACTAGTCATGAGAGAATATTGTGTAAAATGAATGATATCGGTTCATAGAGGTGATAGTTCACATGTACGCATGAACAATTAATTCTTTTCCCATTTGATGGATGTGGAGATGGATTTAGGAGATGATATTAAAATAATAAAATAAAATTTTATTTATGATACTCTGTATATTATCTCATCATGTTTGGATGATATTGGAAGGTGGTGTAAGAATAAATAATATAGAAACACTAAAATAAAAAAATGACATTTCCTTCGATTGATCACATTCCCTTAACACATTAACACCTCTAAGAAATATTTTCTACTTAAAATAAATCATAAAGAATGTGGGGATAGAATATAGTATGGGTTTTGGGTAGATCGTTCCCAAACTAAAAAGCTTTTTAAGTGTAATTAATAAAGAATAAGGGTACCTTTTTATAGGATAGGGGAGGGGCACTCCTCGAATTTTCAAAGTATTAAATTAATATAAATTTATTTTCTATTGAAAATTATTCCAATTTTATTTAGTTCAGAAATATGACGATTATGGGTCAAAATAAATTCATCAAATATGATTATCACATGTTTTTGGGTAGTTTTATATTACTTAAAATATTATGTTATCCTTTAATTACTTTATTTTCCCTTAACCGTCATAATAAAAAAATACTAAATTTATTATTCATAAAGTCAAAAAATAAATGGGAACTATTTAAATTATTTGGACCTTCTAATTCAAAATATGGAATCAAATTTCTCTAAATTCAAAAGTCATAATTGGAAGAAATTAATTGAAATTTAACCCCGTTGACAGAATGAGAAAATGGGTTTTTAAAGTAAAACGTTCAAAAGTTCACATTGTTTTTATATCCAATTTAAATATGAAATGGATTAGAATGGACTAAATTGGATTAAATGATAAAAATATAATATAATTATACTTTAAAATCATCCAAAAAATAATTTAACACAATAAATAAATTCTATGAAAAGGTAGTTTTGAACTAAAATGCAGTATTTTTCACTATTCCTTAAAATATTGATTTTATCAGAAAAATATAAAAAATTCAACCAATGTAAATTTTGAATTCCTGATTCTAATGGATAATTTTATGTCTTCAAATATAACTTATAAAAGTGTCAAAAACTAAATTTAAAATGGGTTCTTCCTCAAAAGGTGGTAAAATTACCTTTTAAAAATATTAGAGATTTTTATGCATAAAATTGGATTTATTCATATTTTAATCCCATAAAACATTTTGGAAGAAAGTAAAAATAATAATAATGAACTTTTGTAACCATATTATAGTTGTATCTATTCATTACTACTAATACAATGATTACGTGATAACTAACACTTAAAATAATGATATTATTAATATGTTATTTTTTTATTGTAACTCAATCTTCTATGCAACATAAGATTTTGGAGAAACCCATTATTGTATATCGGGTATGCTATCAAACAAAGAGACCCCTTTAAAGTAAAATTAAAATCAAATTCATAAATATTAATAGATAAAAAATTATTATTCTATAATTACCTTGGATGTTACATCCTTCCCCCTTTTAGAAATTGTGTCCTCTCAATTTTATTCACATATCAAATAAGTTGGGGTATTTCTCCCTCATAGAATCTTCATATTCCCATGTTTCCCCTTAAACCATATGGTTTTAGCATAAAACCTTAAACATAATAATCACCTTATTTCCCAACACATTCTCTCTACGGTCAAATATCTAGACTGTTTGGTCTTTATAATAATGATTATCTTCCTACTGAACTACTTTTGGGATCAAAACATGATATGGATCGGGAATATAATCTCCTAATATAGAAACATGATAAAAAAATATTTAGCTTGGATAAAATTGGATGAAAATCCACTTTATTAGAAATGTATCCCACTTTTTATAGGATTTCATGGGGTCCAATAAACCATGATCATAGCTTCCCTTCATAGAAAAATGCATCAAAATTTTCCTTGTATAATATTTGAGAAAGACATGATCACCTAGCTCAAAAAAAGATCCTTCCTCCAGTTACCCGCATAAAGTTTATTACTTATCTGATCTATCCTCATGTGTCTCTAAATCAACTAGACTTTTTCTGCCAACTCTTCTACTAACTATGGTCTCATAAACAACCTTTCCCCTATATCATCACAAAAATATTGAGTTTGACACCTCTTTCCATATATTTCCTAAAATGGCACCATCTATATACTGGAATGAAAACTATTATTATAGTAAAACTCATCCAAAGAAATATGTTGATCCCAATTTCCGTAGTAAACCATTATGTAAAAACAAGGTTTGAATCTTTCAATCTTAATTCCTATCGGATTGAGGATAAAAAGTTGTATTGAAATTTAATTCAGTGCCCAATGAATTTTAAAGTCCTTCCCAGAATTTAGAGTTGAACCGGGGATCATGATCTGATATAATGGAGAAAGGAACTCCATGTAGCCTCACTATCTCTAAAACATACAATTGAGAAAGATGACCTGGAGATAATGTATCTTGAATTGGAAGAAAACGAGAAAATTTATTCAAAATATCAATAATAATCCAAATCTAAGTTCTACCTTGAGAGGGCTTTCATAATCCCACTATAAATTCCATGAATATAATGTTTCCGTTTCCACTCTAGAAATGAAATTGGCTGAAACATCCTCATGGGAAACTGTCATTCTTTTTAACATGTTGACTAGTCAAAAACTTCATAGTAATGTCAGAAATGTCTATTTTTATTCCATCCTACTAGTAATACTCTTGAAGGTCTATGTACATATTAATGATTCTTATATGAACAATAAATAGAGAACTATGATCTTCATATAACAATTCATTCTTCAAATTAGAATCTCAAGTCACATATAATCTCTTCCAAAATCTCTAAACACAATCCTTACCAATGTTAAATACCTGAAACATAACCTTTTTAACCAATTCTACTATTTCTTGTAACTCACTATCTTCCTTCTATACTTTTTTAATTATAAATAATAGAGATGATTACATTGAAACTTAAAACAAGAAAGAGTGATTTCCTTCAAAAAAATCATTCATGCCAAATTTTATAAAATCATTAATCAATGAGTCACATTCCAAATGAAACATGGTTAATGCAGCATTACTTTTTCGACTCAAAACATCAGCCACTTTGTTTGATTATCTAGGATGGTAATAAATATTGAAATCATAATACATGATTTGTTCAAAAAAATATACTCTATCTAATTTTCAATTCTTTCTATGGTAATATATACTTAAAACTTTTATGGTCAGTATATATTTAAAAGTTTACTCCATGTAGATGATGCCTCAAAATTTTTAATTCAAAAACAATAGTAGATAATTCCAAATCATGTGTAGGGTAATTTACCTAATGAGTTCTCAAATGATGTGAAGAATAAAAAATTACCTTATCATTCTTCCTTAGGGAACAACCATGTCCTTTCAATGAAGAGTCATTATAGATAAAAAAATTCACCATTTATGGAAGGTAGTTCTAAAGCTAGATCTTTCTCTTATCTTCTTTTCAATTTTAGAAAACACTTATCACAATCTTTTTCCTAGATGGACTTAATGCCTTTTCGAGTTAACTTAGTCAGTGGGATAGATAACCGTGAAAATTTTATAATAGAACTATGGTGATAGTCTACTAATCCAATAAAACTGTGAAACTCAGTTATATTTATAAGTCTTTTACATTCTTCAAAAAAAATTAGCAGGATCAATAGTTATGACATCATTAGAAATAATTTTACCAAAGAAATAAATTTTATTCAACAAAAATTCACATTTATGAAACTTCCCATAAAATTTATTTTCATTTAAGGTTTTCAAAGAAACCCTTATATGACTTTCATTCTCCTCATTACTTTTAGATTATACCGAAATTTCATCATAATCACAACCACAAACTTATCCATGAAATCATGAAATATTCTATTCATACGATCCATGAATACATTAGGTGAATTAGTTAACCCAAAAAAGATAACTAAAAATTAATAATGGTCATATCTAGTATGAAAAATATAATTCAGAGTGTTTCTATCCATTACTTTCAACTGATGGTACCCTGACCTCAAGTGAACTTTTGAAAAATATTATGCTCCCTAGAGCTGATCAAAAAAAATCATTGATATGAGGCAAAGGATATTCATTCTCAAAAGTGATGTAATATAAGTCTCTTTAATCAATGTAAAGTCACATTAAACCATCTTTATTTTTAACGAGCAATATAGGAGCAGCCTATGGTGATGTTCTAGGTCTAATGAAACCTTTTTCTAATAACTCCTGCAATTTCATCTCCAACTCTAAAAGTATTATTTGAGCCATTCGATAAGGGGTTTTAAAATTTGGTTAGCATCATGAACTAAGTCAATAGTAAATTCAACTTTCCAATCAGGTATAATACTGGAAAACTAATCAGAAAAAATATCATGAAAATCATTTACCACCGGAAGGTCATTTATCAAAACAGTTTTTTTATTTTCAAAAATATATGGAAGGTCACATTGATTTCCATATTTTAATAGTTTCTTAGCTTCCTAGTATGTTATCAATGGTAAGGTTTCCATTATTCTACAGAAACTGAAAGCCTTTCTGAAAATAAAATTATTTAGATCTACATTCATTATTAACAAGGTAAATAGAAATCCATTCCATATCAAAAATAACATCAAACTCTACTAGAGGAAAAAAACAAGGTTTTGAAGAAAATTATTTCCACAGGAAAGGATAGGAGTATTCATATAATTTCATTTTTCATACACATTTTTCCCATGTGTTTTTGCCAGAGTTATAGATTTATTTATTAAGGTGGAATTTCTAATTTACCAAAAAAAATTCAGAAATGAAAGAATGTGCTGACATTGAATCAAATAACACATTTGAATAATCTGAATGAACAAACAATGTACCTAATACCACTTCATTTTATGGCCTAAACTCTACTAAATTAGTTTCAATGGGTTTCACTACACCATTATTCTTGTAGTCTGGATGTTTCCAATCCTTCAAATTTTTCATCGTACACTAGTTTGTATCATGACCCATATAATTACAGTTAAAACATTATATTAACTATATATCATATTTTTTATTTCAATTTCCTTGATCTTTTTCAATGGAGTTAGGAGCCTTATATCCCATTTTTTCACATCGGATTCCCTTACCAGATTTTAAAAGGAATTCTCCATTGTGTTTTTTACCACAATTATCACAAACTGTAAACATAATTTTCTTACAACTATAATGTCTTGATGAATTCATCCCTTTCACCTGCCACCACGACCGCTTTTATATTGGTTTTCAAATAATATATGATCATTGTAAAACTCTCTTTCCACCTTCTTCGAACATCAAACTTGTTTTTCATAAATTTTCAACTCATAAGAAGCCAACGCCCTTCAATACTTCAACTATATATTCTGAAACTAGGTTCCTCCAGGATGATGTGTCACCTCCTCAAGCTACCACGTCCCCCATTTCACTATTTCCATTCCAGTTTTACCCCCATTCGATCGCGTCCCTCCTCCAAACCTTATCCCACTCCACCCGCGAGTTGGATTTCAGCGCTCCACTAAGCCCTCCTTCTCCTCCCACGATTAGGGTTTTATCTCACCTCATTTCCCGACATCACCTCTATCTCCGTCCTCGACAGGATCATTAGAATCTTGATTCTCCTCTCTAGCTGTGCTTCTGTCTTCAGCTCCTCTGACTACAGCTCCTCCACTCGCGAATTCTCCACAACTGGCGACTCCTCCATCGGCTCTTTCACATCCGGGTCCTCCGCTCCACCTACGGTTCTCTTTCACTATAGTTTGCAGTGAGTAACCCCAGGTATAAACATTACTCTATCAATAGTCGGCAGTTCATCCGTGAGCTTCGTCCATCCACCACGCGTCCAAAATTTGTTGGCGAAGCTTACGGTAACATTTTTCTTTCGGTAGTTTTTTCAATCGACTACTCTTAAAAACATTTTTCATCGCATCTCTCTTCTTGAAGATAATAGTATACTTCCAATATTATGTCGGTATTATTGTATCTGGGCATTGGTAAGCATCATTGAGTCAACTATCTATTTTTCTGCATCTAAATGTCAGCATTTTTTTAATCTCTCTGATCCTATTAGACCAACCTCATAACCTTTATTATGGTCTGATTCGTCAACACGCACATACAATTTCCAACTCTTCATTCCCGGTGACGTCCTCTGAGTGATTCTTCTCGTCGGAAGTTTATAGACTATATATCTCTTGGTGTTCTACTGCTGAATCTAACTGTCAAATAATCTCCCTCAACTACAAAACGAACTAAGGTTTAACACCATGATACTTTCCTATCTCGCACAAATACTTCTACGGTTGTATGAAAATACTACCAAAAACTAGCACCTCCATTTTTCTCTTCCTCTCCCTCCTCCATTCTACTGAAACAAAACCCAAGGATGGATTATTCTTTGAAACATCATCCTCAAAAAAAGTAATATTTGTGATTCAAAACTCTGGTTCTGTATGGAATCAAATCATACAAAGAACTTCAGCTTATTTTTTCCTCATCCTTGAAATTTTTGATACTAAACTGGTATGTATATTAATTTCACTTTCAACAGAGGCTGATACTTATCCATTGTCAATTTTCTCTCAGAATATATGGGCGACCTCCACCACTATTTAATTTGTTCCTGGTTTTTAGTGTATAAGCATCTATCAACATACCAAGAATTTAACCCTTTTCTGGTTTCGGATACATTATTTATTTGTGTGTGAACTAGGTTTTCCATGAAAGATTTCATGGTTTCTGATGCAGGTTGTGGATTTGTGCTTGGTTGATTTAAATCGGGTTCAAAAGATATAGGTTATCGCTGATTTATTTAATGCAGTTGGATTATTTAATTCAAAGTGTTTTGGTACATGTTATAAATGTTCAATTAGATAGTAAATTTTTGTATGTAATAGAATAGTTTCACTATTTTTCTTATTCTAGAATAATTGAATTATTACATTTAAAATCATGACTCTTTGTGAACTTTCAGAGTTTTAGATGCAGGCTGTGGAGTTGTTCTTTCCTGATTTAATTCGGGTTCACACAATATAGGTTATCACTGATTTAATTAATGTAGTTGTCTTATTTAATTCAAAGTGTGTTGGTGCAGGTTATCAAGGTTCAGTTTGATGGTTTCGAGTGCATCAATGTGATTTAATTCAATTCATATTCCTACCATCTAATTTGCATTCAATTTAATTCAATTCTTATTCAATTCATATTTTCTTTTTACTTTTAGTATGTGGCAGCATATTTCTGAATGTTTGGGATACATTGTATATATCATTTGTGATTAAATTTAAAAATTGAATTTAAATTTACATACTATAGTGTATTTATTTCATTATTTTTTACAATGTCAAATTGTTCCCTACCAATATGCTTTGTCAAACATTAATGATATGCTTGTTGTGATTTTTCCAATATTAACTTCTTTTCATTGGTCCATGTTTCTAATTATAATTGGGTAGGGGCACGAGGCTGAAGAAATAATTCTTTGGTACCACAACATGGTATGAAATTAAAATCATTGGAAAAATTTTTAGGATAAACAGTTTTTCTAGCATCAGAACATATCTTATTTTATTTTCTATTAGAAACATTCTAAATGATTCATATTCAATTTGTAAATTCATGTTTTAATGATGATAGAAAAATGGTCATTGGAAGATATTTTTTTACATTCAACGTTAATCATTCAATAATCAAGGAAATGTTTCATCCCACTGCAGAACCATACTTGACTGGACTTCTCATTGGGTTATACCCTTTCATGGGGTCGACAATGGAGTTATCCCATCAAAAACAAGGTGTGATGATTTTATTCATATAGTAATGAATTTTTTTTAATGATTTAATATGTATTCCCTTACGTGTCTTTGAATATTCTACATGCACTTATTATTTTTAGAGCTTCGAAATTGAATAGAATCGTGAAATTTATTCTCATGCTATCCCAACATTCAATATGTCATCATATATATTTTTTAATTCAATATCATGTTTTCAGGTCTTCTAAAGTGGTTGAGAGATCCCTTTCAAATCTTGGCATCGGTGAATGTCCCGATTCAGTGGAAACAAATCTAGAATCACCTCTGTTTATCCATTACTTTTCACTATTCATGTGAGATTTAAAACCAGTAGTACATCACTCTTGACATTGAGTCAAGAAACATCAACATTAAATCTATCTTTATCATTTTTATCACTTTCATGTTGTCAGGTATTTTAATGTGGTTGAGGGATCTCTTTTGATGCTACTTCACATGGGTGAATGTCTCCATTCTGGGAAATGATATCGGTCTACCCCTTCGCTGACACAGGATTGGTATGTGTTCATGTAAGTTATAAAAACAGTAACCTAGGTAGGTGTTTTTTTCACTGCCTTCTATTTTCATTACATCTTTGGATTAGACAATGTTGTTTTTTTGCAGTATAAATTTCATTATATCATTTAAACACAATTCAGTTCTTTGTCTCATTTGACAATTTTTTAACATCAAATTATTGATTAAATAATTAGAGTGGTAAGTATTTTTGTAAAATATTGATTAAATTCATCTCTTAATGTACAAAAAACTGTTGATGGAGTTGTATGATGACGATGTAGGGAAATAGATAGTTACAATGGCTCATGATGATGCAGCATCCACAAGCCATGCCAATAAACTACATCCCCATTTAATGTAAAACATAAAATATAATACTTTCGTATCTGATTGACATTATGTGGTGCATATGAAAGGTATCAGAAGAACATTATAGAACCTGTTCTTTTTCAAATTAGATTATACATTTTTATATCAAATTGTAACTCTACTTTTATTATAGGCTAGAGTAATGTTGTTATAACACATATAGCACACATGGTTATCCTTTCTCATCGGTATAGGTTGTATATTGTACATTTTTCCCTATTTCTTTTTTATTATCTATATTAAATCGATGCATTACCACCATCTAGAAGTGGTCATCCAATGCACCACAAATTCACCCTTTTAGATGGCTTGAAGTAAGAGGGTGGAACCTGCATATGAAAGTTTGACCTGCACACCAGCTATAGTTAAAACCAGTTAAGTGGAATCCTGATTCATGTTATACTATATTTTTTAAAATTCTGGTTTGTGGCAGCAGATTTGTGAATTTTTGGGATACATTGAATATGTCATTTGTGATTAAATTTATAAATTGTATTTAAATTTACTGACTGTAGTGTATTGATTTAATTATTTATTATAATGAAAATTGTTCCCTATCAATATGATTGGTCAATAATTTATGAGATTTTTTTTGTGAATTTTCTAATATTAACTTATTTTCATTGGTCCATGATTCTAATTCTAATTGGGTAGGGGCATGAGGCTGAAGAAATACTTATTTGGTGCCACAACATGGTATGAAATTTTTTGAATTTTTTAATATGTATTCCCTTACGTGTCTTTGAATATTCTATATGAACTTATTATTTACAGAGCTTCAAAGTTGAATAGAATGGTGACATTTATTCTCATGTTATCCCAATATTCAATATGTCCTCATATATATTTTTTATTCAATAACATTTTTTAGGTCCTCTAAAGTGGTTGAGAGATCCCTTTCAAATCTTTGCATGGGTGAATGCCTCGATTCAGTGGAAAAAAATCTGGAATCAACTTCGTTTATCCCAATATTCAATATGTCCTCATATATATATATATATATATATATATATATATATATATATATATTAACAGTTTAGGTTTGGTTGCAGGGTACTCTATAGCCTGGTGGAATCGATTATGGTTGAACCTGTTATGGGGGGTCCTGTTTTGTGTCCTTTTATTTTTCAAGCATCAAGACCAAGCATGTAAATTGAGTATGTGTTTTGAAACTCTACAAATTTATCTCATGAACAATCCTTTAGGTAAGTTTTTTTTTCTATTTTGATATACTATTCATTTTATTTTAATTGTATTTCATTAAATTCATACAATACATTATTATTATAAAAACCTAAATGTATGCATACTCCATTAACATGTTTCTAATTAATATTAATTCTTTACCTTTAATAATATGAACACCTTTGAGATTATTTCTACAGAATGTCATTGTTTTTATTTTATAACTATTGTCCTACTGTTTATGAAATTAGTTTCTTCTTCTTTAATAACATATCAATTGTCAATTTATGTGTTTTAATGCTGGTGGGGGAAGGGTTTGGGCATGGGGGAGGGGGCTGGTGGGGGATGGGGCTGGGAAGGGGGGTGGAGGAGATGGGAGGGGGAGGTGCTGGGAAGGGGTGGGAGGAGAAGTAGGGGAGGGGACATACTGGACATGGGGGAGGGGAGGGGGAGGGGTAGGTGCTTGGAAATGGTGGGAGATTATTCTGGTTAGGGGGGAGGGGAGGGGCTGGGTAGGGGGTCTAAAGGGGAGGGTAGGGGAGAGGCATGGGGGAGGGGAGGGGTGGGGGAGAGTGCAGGGCCTGCAGAGAAGTGGGGAGGGGGCTGGTGGGTATGTGGCTGGGGAGGGGAGAGGGTCCTTATGGGGATGTGGCTGGGAAGGAGAGAGGGTCCTTGTGGGGGATGGTGCTAGGCAGGGGGGTAAAGGGGAGGGGAGCATCTAGGCATGGGGGAGGGGGGAGGGAGAGGGCAGGGCCTGAAATTAGTTTTATGTGAATATTTAAAGTTATAATCTTGAGATATTTTTTGTTGTCAAGTGGACACCTCTTCCTCGTGCCTTCATGTCCAATCAGTTTCTCATTCCACCGTTGTAACTACAATGAATCACTTTAGTCATCCTCCCTTCGATTTAAGTCATTTGGTATACTTTCTTTAGTTCATATCCTTCAATCCATCTTTTTATTTCCATCGTCTATCTTTTGTTTGTATTAATTTCGTATCTCACAGATTCAATCATTTTCCATTGATTTGATTCTTCATCTAGCAATGGATTATTATATTTTTCATTTACCTCAAATAAATTTTCATTATATAATTCTTCTAACTATTCATTAACCCTTTGCACAAGTCACCATTTATTCTAGGTAAAATCTATTCCATGAGAAGTTATACTCAACAGATTTTCTTCTCATTTATTCAATATATGTTGTTCTTCCTAATTTTGAAAGTAAATTTGTTACATTTTTATATTTGATTTTATATTTTTTCAAATATTCATTCTGTTTACAAATATATATTCCCTACTTTTAAATATAATCTACATGGAATATTAAATCTGTTTTGAAATTTCTGCTTCATCTACTAAATACATTCCATATGAATTGTATTTGAATGCATGAAAATAGATATTTTCATCATTTTTTATATCATGAACTTTTATTTTTCATTCAATGTCCTTCATTTTTTGTTTTTAATATCATAGCTGTATGTTTTGTTTGGAATTAGATAAAGAATTCATTATTATTACAAATTTTTTCACATCTCTAATTAATCATAGTTATTGTGTACTGTGAATTGAATTATTTTTGTGGACTGATATTAATTTGATTAATTTTGTGTTGAATTTTGTTTTTTAATAAATGGTATGTTTAATTTTTAAATCAATATTCTCCTTTCAAAATCATTATTACTCAATTGATTTTTTATTTACCAAGCAGGTTGGTGTACTGCACAGAATTCTCAGGTTGGTGTACTGCACACAATTCTCAGGTTGGTGTACTCATGTAATTGATTGTGTACATTACCAAGCAGGTTGGTATACTCATGCAATTAATTGTGTATTTACCATATAGGTTGGTGTACTACACACAATTCTCAGGTTGGTGTACCGCACACAATTCTCAGGTTGGTTCCATGTACTTTACCAAGCAGGTTGTTGTACTGCACATAGTTCTCAGGATGCTGAAGCCATGTCCACCGATTCCTGGTCTCCTACTGGTATGGATTGATCTCATCAGCATGACTTTCTGGTACCTGAACCAACTGATTGTGTTTTATGGTTAATTTCATTGTTGGAAGTATCATCTCCCTACATGGGTCAAACGGCACGAGGACATAGCACCATGGGACTTTAGTTTGGTAGGAGCTCTGGCATAGGTTTAAAAAAGGCTGGGAAACCAGGAGTGGCAGTGACAATATCTTTTCTTTTCATATCAATATTGTACTGAAACTTTATTTCATATTGTATTGGGATGGTGCTTCTATTATTCATTTATTTTCACCCACCAGTAGCTGGGATAATTGATTTATGAAACCAAAAGAATGGTGTAATTGCATGGTAATTGATAATAAAGCATTATTCAGTTATTTTAAACATTGTTTCTTAGTTTTCCTTTCCTCTATAAACTATACTGTTAATAGATTGTGCAGATATTCATAACATGCTTTATTCACATTTTTTTTCAAACTGTTGTTCCTTTCAATGAATTATTTCCACTTAATTTAGGTTACTAATTACTAGTAGTTGTACAGATAAAAACATTTCTAGTTTCTTTTATTTTTCCAAAATAATTTGTTGTCTCTATAAAATCAATTAACTATATCATCATGAGAACGCATGAAATGAGAATTATGTTTTATCATCGTGAAAATGCACGGGCGAGTACTATTTTTCTTTAATCCAATGTAAATAGTGATTGATTTTACTATCAAGATCTCGAATTAAATTTGGAGAATACATTTCAAGTAGAGTAAATTTTTCATCATAGGAATCCATCAAGTCCATATCATCCCTCAATTACAAGAGTTGTTTTTCCATCCTAAATTAAACCGCCTTTGGAAAATATTTCTCAAGAAACATACATTTGAATTCATCTAAATAAAGAGCATCAATATCCTCACTATCTATAATATTCAAAACCATCGACCACCATTGATTGGGTTCACCATAAAAATGGTAAATAATGAGACTCGCCTTCTGATTTTCTTAACACCCCATTACATAAAAAATATTTTCTAGTTCTTTAATCCACAATTTAGCTAGAACACGTTCAGATGATCCTATGAATGGTGGAGTATGTTTCCTCATGAAATTATATACTACCAATATGTTCCTATGTGGTTGATCTAGCTAATCTTGTCCATGGATACCACCAACATCTATATCCTGAAGAAACTGCTCCATCACCACAACAAACTATTCAGGTCTAATTCTAACCATCTCATGTTTTGATTTGGAAGGTTTTTTTCTTCTGGATGTCATCCCATCATAGATTTATTATTTCCTATATGGAAAACTATTCTCAATAGACACATCTTAGACAAAATGACATGTTAATCTTTAAATTATATATCATTTCAATTTTAACATAAACTAAATATCATTTATGGATTTTCTATAAACAATTTCTTAACCTATAAAGTTATCTAAACTGAACTCTGATACCAACTATATGTCCACAGCCTTAAAAATTACATAATCTTGAGTTATGTCATGAAATCAAATTAAGAATATTTTTAGGTTTATAGTTTTAGATAATTAGGCCTTATCAATTACATAATAACTCAAATATTACAAAGTAGACAATTCTACTCACTACCCTTTTTTCACAATCTAAATAATTTTAAAACTAAAAATGAATTTATTTTCTTGATAAAAATCATCATAACATACATCTTGACTTATTAATTTATCTTATATGGCTTTATAACCTATGTAAAACATTTAAAAACTTGGGATGAGCAAAAAAATCATAGTAAGGAATATAAAATAAGGAATGAAACTCTTAGTCCATGAATATTTTAAACTCATGAAAACATTTTCACAAAATCATAACCATAAAACATAATCTCATTAACATTACTAATGAAATCCTAAGATTCCAAATAAAACATCATAGTAATAATAAGTCATAAAGACAACTTGTGTCATCAATATCATACATACATTGTAACTTTCACAACTACACAGGGTGTAACCTTTATGAAAACATTTTGAATACCCATCACAATATATTCACAAAATATCTTAGGATAAACCCAAATAGTTAACTTTATCTCAATACCCAATAAATGGGATAGATATCATGGGATCACCTGAAATTTGTTTATCATGAAACCACCTATATTCATAACCAATTCCTAGGAACCATAACAAAATCATAACACATAAAACATGCATAAAGGGAAAATATAAAATTTATACTTTGCAATCACAAGATAAAATTTTATGATATTGATATAATAAAACAATTATTAAAACCATTTTCATTAACAAAATACCTAAAAGGTAATATGGAATTTATTTTTCTTTCAAAAAAAATTACAGGTTGAAAATGAATCCAAATATCAAATAATATTCATGATGGTAGAAAAGTATTTGTCTCCGTATATGTTAAAACAAATTCCTTTTTTTATTTTGTAAAATTATTCATATAAATATATTACTTTTGAAAATAATTTAATGAAATTAAATGTAGAATGGTTTGATTATACACTATATAAAATTATGTGGTGTATAACATCAAAATATGCCTCAATGAAAGGACATTGAGACAATTCCCTTACCTCAAGTCTACCTTTTATCGTACGTTCTTTATATTATTGTATAATAAGAATAATTTAATTTATAATTTCCTTATAAAAATTTTCAATTTGATTATTCCCTTTATATCACTATTTATGAGTTTATTAAAATTACTTAATTATTTAAGTTCATGTCAGATGTTTTTTCAATATTCGGTACTTGAGTTCAAAAATGAACTTCGTATGATGTAAATTTGTCCATGTTGTCATAATTCTATAATCTCCAAAATAATATTCATTATGTAAGGATCCATTTATTAAATTAATTATAATTTCAAATAAAAACATTAGTTATGGTTATGAAAAAAGAACAATATTATAATCCTGGAGACGATAGCTCATACGTACGCATGAGTAACATTTTTATTCCTCATTGGTAATTATGGAAGTAAGGTAATGATTATTTTATCCTTAAATAATGATCATATTAAATTCATATCAGAGTAATATTTTAAATATTCTTATATATATCATATAAGTTATATATTTAATAAAAACAAATCACATCACTTTGTGGTGGTGAAAGTTCACACATATGCTCGAATGATGTTATCTATTTTAAGTACATGAAAAGTATGAAAATACATGATATAATATTATCTTATTATGGTTAATATCTCATAAATATCACTATTGAATAATAATTATATCATTATAATCATTCATGACATATGGTTATGGAAAACGAATTATATCCTTTCGTGGAGGTGATAGTTCACACTTGTTCATGAACGATTAATTCCTTTCCAATTTGATGGAAGTTGAAATGGATTTAGGTGATTATACTAACATAATAATATATATATATATATTTAGGATTCTGGAATTATAATCTTATCATTTTTGGTGGATATTTGAAGGAAGTGGAATAAGAAATAAAATGGAAACACTTGAATAAAAACATTACCATTCCTTGAGATGACCACCTTTCCTTAACACCTTAACACCTCTAAAAAGTGTGTTCTACTTAAAATAAGTCCAAAATAATTTGGGAAGGACATATAGGATGTTTTTTGGGTATATCATAGACTAAATTTTTTTTAAGTGTATATAATAGAGAATAATGGTGCTTTTTTATATGAGAGGGGAGGGGAACTCTTATAATTAATAAAAGTATTAAATTATTTTAAATTGATTTTATATTCCAAATTCATCCACGTTGTTTTCTTTCAAATAATATGATGAGTATGGGTTAAAATAAATTCATCCAATATTATTAGTATAAATGTTATGGTAATTTTATAATATTTATAATATTATTTTAACTTTTAATTACCTAATTTTCCCTTAACCATGGTAATAAAATTAATTACTAAAGTTACTATTCCTAACGTACAAAAATAAAAGGGACCTATTTACATAATTTGGACCTTTTATTACAAAAATAGAATCTGTTTTTCCAAATTCAAATTATAGAATTGCTATAAATTATTTAAAAATTAATCCTATCGACAGAATGAGAAAACAGGTTTTTAAAGTAAAACGTTTAAAAGTTCAGACAGTTTTTATATACAATTTCAATATGAAATTGATTCCGATTACCTAAATTGGATTAAATGAATAAAATAATCTATTTATACTTTAAAAACCTTGAAAAATATAATTCAACACTATAAATAAATTTGATGAAAATGTAGTTTTCAACTAAAATGTCATATTTTTCACTATTCCTTAAAATGTGAATTTTATCTATAAAATACCAAAAATTCAGAAAAAATAAATTTTGGTTTCTAGATTCCAAATTAGAAGTTTTCTTCTTCAAATATAACTTATAAATGTGTCAAAAAATAAATTTAGAATGGGTTATGCATCAAAATGTGGTAAAAGTACCTTTTAAATATTTTAGGACTCCATATGCTTAAAATTGGATTTATTCTTATTTTATGCCAATAAGCTTTAATGGAATAAAGTAAAAACAATTATATAAATGTGTAAACATGTTATTTTAAGTTATGTTAATTCCCTATAATATATCTTCTGGGTGATAACTACCACTTAAAATAATATTATTATTTTTCAGTACAACCTAATCTTGTGTGCAGCATAAGATTTAGGAGAAACCAATTGATTTCTATTGGGTATGCAATTAGACAAAGAATACCCTTTAAGGTAACATTAATATAAGATTAATATATACTAATATTTATGAAAAGGTATTATTCTATAATTACCTTGGATGGTACAATACTTTGTGAATGAATTCAGATGTTTGGAATGTGATAACCTAGTGCTATGTTTTGATATATGGGGAGACAATGATAATCTAATTTTGAGACTTATATATCTAGTATTGTATTTTCATATTTCAGAATGGTTATAAGGTTAACCATTTATTTAAATTTTAATCTATATCTTGGATGAATTTTGTGATAATAAATTATCTCACCATATGAGGATTTATGCATATTGGATGACTTGTTATGAAAACTAGGTGTCGATGATAACTGATAACAAATGGGATGGTATATCATGGATCTCATGATCTGTTACTGATTTTGGAATTCATAAGTTTCCTTCATTTCTAGAGAAATATGTGAAGTGGATTAAGGAACAACAAATGTGAGGTAATCCTAAAATCATACAAGTATATCTTTTCATTAAAATTCATTATCATTTTGGAAAAAGTATCCTAAAACCAAAAAAAGTCCTAGTGTATCCTCTTTTGATGAATTAGAAGGTCCCTTAGTTAATCATATATTTATGGCATAGTAGTTGTTAACATTACCCTGACCATGTTTTCTATTACTCCCAATCAGAACGTGATGGTAATATTTCTCTTTTATGTCCACGTTTTCACTACCCACCTATGTTGTCCTATGTGGGAATCTCATCATGAGTTACATTGGGTAACTCTAATGGTTACAAATTTCCATTTTTAAGGGATGTCTTAGAATTTATTTATATGATGTGTGTTTCTATGATTGAAACTTTTAATTATTAAGCCTTTGATAACCCGGAATAATTTTGAGGTAAAAATTAATTTTAATAGGATAGAATGTAACACTGTGAGATTTTGTGAAATCTTTTTTTCTAATTAATATATATTTATGATATTTAGAAATTCACACTAAATAGAGATTATTTTATATTAAATCACCATGTTTGGATTGAATAATACATAATACTAAGTAAATATTTTTCTAAAAACAATATAAACTTTATATTTCCCTACATGGAACACAAAGTTTAGCTTTTGTTATATTAAATAATGAATTTCCTCGATGGCTTTCATAACACGCAAGACTGAGGTTTGTCAAACAATAATATATTATTAAAATATGATTATTTAATATAATAAGATTTAACCTAGAATATAAATTAGAGTTTTTGAATAGTATTAATTAATTTATAAAAATATATGGTATAAACAATATAATATGAATTCATAGGTTACAAATTATTTATTAATGAATATGAAAGCTGATTGAATATAAAAGGTAATTTTATTATTTTTACAGTCAAAAAACTATTTTACTCTAATAAATTAAATTAAATTAAATTATTGAGTGATATGAATGTAATATTAAGGTTATATATTCAGTAAAATATATTTTATATTCATTCAATATATTTTATTGACATAATATAAGAACAAACCCAATTTTATACTTAAAACATATATTTTTATAAATCTAGTTTTAACGACTTTAAATGGGGAACCCATATTAAATCCAAATTTTAGAACTTTTATAGAATTAATATTTCAAATTAAACATCAAATTTTAAAGATAAACATATAAATTTTTTAACGATAACTTTTTGGTGTTTTTCTATAAGGTTTCATTTTTTAATGAATAGTTAAAAAATAGAATTTTAGTTCAAAACTACTTTTTCATCTTATTAATTTATAAGGAAAAATTATATTCAAATTATTTTTAAAAGATTAATTATATAATATTTATATCAATTAAAAAAATTTAGTTCATTTAGATCAATTTTTCATTAAAATTGTTTCTAAAAACTTAGCGACCTTTTGAATGTTTTTACTTTAAAAACTAGAATTGTCGACCCAACTGTGGGATTAATTTTAAATTAATTTATTCCCCTTATGTTATTATAATTTGTTAAAATGGATTCCATATTTTTAAGAGTCAAAATTTATAATATATAATAAGTTTAACTGGGTTTTGTTCCAAAATTTTTAACGAAACTGATTAAAATCAAATACTACAATTAATGTAAAATTAAGCATAATAAGAGAATAAACCATAACCTTAAGGCCCAAATTGGCCTATAAACTTTTAAAAAATCTATTATCGGACCACATTTAGACCCTATCATACCTTGTATCTATATTTTGTCACTATTTAATACACTTTTAGTTTGAAAAAACATAGGTGGAATTCTCTCTTCAAATATTTTCAAGAGTGCCACGCCTCTATCCTTATAAAATGCCACCACATATCACTCTTCTTCATAGCTATAAAACAAATTAGGTTCATAAAAGATATAAAAAATAAAATTTACACCATCCCTCCCTTACTCATAGAATCATTCCTTTTATCGGAAACTCTTTAAAGGAATCCTTTTGGCACAACCCAAAAGGAGTTACCCGATTAAGAGGTAACACCTTCTCTCAAGTTCCTTTATTTTGTTTTCATTCTCCACCCCATACACTATCATTATTAAAATATTTTGTAATAACACCAGTATAATAAATATACTAGTATATTTTTATGAGAATGGGTTTACCTATATTTACACACACCTCCATCTAATAGGTAACGAACATATTGTTTACGTCTACGGTGAACTACCGCCTCACTAAACGATGATTGTTCGTTATTCCCTTTACCTCCTCCCATGGTGAAAATTATGATGGACACAATATTTATATATTTTATTTATTTTATTTATTTTTTCTTTATGATTCTATAATTTCTTTAAAACATATATCTCTTTATATTCCTTTATTTGTTAATATGATAATTTCATTTGAGGAAGTGTGGACTACTGCCCCCTCAAAGCGATGTGATTCATTCATAAACTACATGGAACATATTAAGGATGGGTTTAGTGAAATTAAATTATATATGTAACATTATAGTTATATTATAAATATATCATATACATATTTACATATATTTCATTTTCTTTCTTTCTTTCAATATGATAAAAAAACATAAATTGCATTCATCCGTACATATGAATTACTGCCTCCATGAATAGTGTGTTCTATTTCATAATTATATTTTCTATAAATTATTATAATAAAAATATACTATGTATAATTTATATTTATATCATTTTTACATTATGGGATCATGTTATATGCATAATTACCAATGATATAACAAATTCAGAAACATTTGAAAAACAAATTGAATATTATTCGAAGTAAAAACCTTAACATAGGATGATTAACAATAGGGTAATATAAGAATGTAATGAAAACAAATATGGTATTATATATAATAATATAGTTCATTAAAATATTTATAATAAATTTATATTTATTATATAGGTTCTTTTAACGAGTACAATGAGAGTCAAGATGTAAGGTAGGGGGATTTCATCTCACTTTTTATTTCTTTGAGATACATGACTTATTCACCACCCATCCCTTTTATGGGGATTCTATAATTCCCATGGTTGTATTATATCTTTATTTTATATAACTTTATTGGTATTTCATTATACATTTGACTATATTTCTTTAATGGGAAACTATGTTTCAAAATTTAACAAATTTGTAAAGTGATTTTGTCTCAATTTTCGTTCTTTGAGACACATGTCATGTTATGAATATAAATGTTTTCATGAGGTGTATATAATACCTTTGAAATGTTATATCATGAATAAAATTACATTATTGATATTTTAATCTTTGTGTAATTTAATTTTATTTAATGGGTAGTATTTATCAAGGTTACTAAGTGGTGAGAGTTTAATGAAACAATGTCATCACTTTTTGAGATTGTTTATGATAATTTTTCCAATAATGAAATCATATAATCCTTATCTCAATAAAACTCATGAAATTATTTTATCCTCTGGTTATTCGTGATATCTTTTTATATTGTTAAAATGTTTCCTCTCTTTGGTACATAAGATTGTAAAGAAAGTGTATTTAAGGAAGTATAAATTTGCCTCTCTCTTCAGTTGGGAATCAGAGTTCTTTAAAAACCATGTTTTATAAAAAGGTTTTCCAAGAATATTCTACTATTATACTCAAATAATAAAAATGGGGTTTTATCGTTTTTTATTTTAATAATTTTTTCAAAGAAATATTCTTGTTTCTTTCTGAATATGGAAATGTTTTACCTTTATACCATGAAAAAGGAATATTCCTTTTACCTCATATGGAATGTATTGATTTACCTACCATCATTTCTGGGAATTTTACATTCCATGTCTAAATAGTCCAATTTTATGAAAAAAATTAAAATCAAATTTCAAGGAAAATTGTATTGATAATGTTTTCAAGATTCTTTTATATTTTTTCAATTAAAAACATTTTCAAAACTTTTTCAATATTTATTAATAAATTTTAAAATTATTCTCAATGAAATTGTTTTAAAAAAGTTGTTAATATTTATTTTGTGGTTTTCAAAGTGTTTTCAATGGAAAATTTTTTTAAATTTTTTTTAATATTATTTTATATGTTTTCAAGGAATCTATTTTACATAATGATTTCAAGTCCACTTTAAAAGTTTTCATGTAATTTTAAAATGTTTTTACACATTACAAAAATAACAGAATAAAGGATATTTTCCTTAAGAAATGTTTTTGAAATATATTTCAACATTGGTTTACATGAATTATGATATCAGTTGATGTTACACAGTCATTTCTAGGAAATTATCTCGAGTTCCCATTCATGTTATTTCTCTGAAAGGGATATTCTTGATGTCATGGTCTTTATGAAACCTATTTCTCTTTCAGGGGACATATGTTTAATAAACCCATATATCTTTCATAGGTTTTATGATTATGAAATATGTTTATATTCCATTGGTTACATGATTTTAAATCTCACTTCTTTTCATTGGTTACTCTTTAATGAATAGATTGGAAAACCTATTTATTTTCCATAGGTTATGATGTGATGAAATGTTATTGATACCCATTTCATTTCATGGGTTGTGATTTGCGTTTATGAAACCCATATATTTTTATGGTTCATGATATGATGCATGTTGTATTTTCCTATGGCACATGTATGTATGACTTCATTTTCTGATGGGTGGGACCAATATCTCCCCCCAATGAATTAGGTAATAATAAATGTTTTATGAGCTCAAAGGGTACACAGGAAAGTATACCAAGCCCTAAACAAGAGGGTATATAGAAGGACATCCCATGACCGAAATAAGAGGGTTTATGGAAGTATGTGCCAACCTGAAACAAGAGGGTATACAGGAAGAAATCCCACAGCCAAAACAAGAGTGTACTTGGGAGGACATACCAAACCTGAAATTATAGGGTACATGGGAAGAAACTCCAAGACTGAAATAAGAGGGTACATGGGAGGACATTACAAGACCATTTTAGGTACACGATTGATTAACCTAGGCCTAACATGTTACAAAGGCCTTGGTATGCCGCCTTGATATAGGGTTATTATATTCTTATGTGTTTGCCACAATTTTGTGTTTTATTCATATGTTATGTTTTCATAGATCATGTTATATCTTTCTTTATGATTCATGTCTTATGATATAAAAATTGTTATTATTATCTCTAATATGTTGTATATTATCTTAAAATGTTATTCTCCAGTTTCATACCCTTTTGTTCATGTTTTTCTTCGGCATTCCCTTTATTTACCCTTACTGAGCATCTAAACTCACCCCTTTCTTATGTTTCCTTGACTAAGGTTATAAAGAAATGTTTTAGGTATAATTACTAGAGGATGAGATATTTATGAGATATGTTGAATATATTTCACCAAGATATAATATTTTCTTTCCATGTTTCCAAATACACTAAACTATTATAGTCCTTATGCATGTGTTTTTGTAATGTACTAGATTATCATCTAAAATGATGTAATATCCATATATTTTAATCCTAGGTACCTCTATTTGGTATAAAAGGAAATAATTAGTCAACCATAGGGAACTATGGTGATAAAACATTAGAGATATCCCTAGTTGTATTTACAAAGATATGCCTAGGGATGTCTCTAAGGATAAGTATAAGGATGACCTAACATTTAGGTAAATGCAGTGGAATTATGGTATAGGATAGATTGAGTGGTTTCCTAGAAATAAATATTTTTCTAGATAATAAAAATTGATGTTACTCTAGAATATATGCACCTAGGGGTAATAACTCCAACAAGATGTCCTAAGCCTGACTCGGGATAATCCAGTACACAATAATAGGCCTTTCTGCACACTTGGATTGACACTCTTGGGGATATGATTTGGAATTTCACAAACTCTTCATGATCCTTTATGAAGCGTTTTAATAGAATATGTGTATGAAAAACCTTGGATAAACCAATGGTTTAATAGATTAAATAAGTAGGTTTCATTATTTAGACACCCTATAAGTGATTTTTCAAAATTATATTGCTTTCAACTATGATAAGTGTTGCTCAAATTATGCTTTTAGGTTTTAGACAATAGAGTTAACGAGAAGGATATGTGTTAACATATAATGTGAAGGAAAATTTTTGGTTGAGAAATTATATGGGATGATCACTAGAGAGAAATATATTGAGATTATTCCAAATCAATTATCATGATATATGGTTAAAATTATTAGCTTGAGAAATATTCCTAACAGAATTAATAATTGGAAGATGAACTTTTATAAATGTTAACATGGTGAGGAACATAGAAGAAATAAGACTTGGATTCCTGTATTCCATGAAGAAGGGGAGAATAACTGTGAGTAATTCCTCAAATGGAGAAGAATATGTTATCTATGTGGGAAAAGGGGTTATGGAGTTACGAATTGTCATTGAGTTCAATGTCTTATCTATGGAGAACACAATATTTAACCAACCCAATTCCCTAAATTAATAATTTACTTCTAAACCAAGGAAGGACCTATTCCATGAAAATTATTCGAGTAGAAGGATTGATGTATTTATTCATTCAAATCTATAATTTTGAGTGGTAAAATATATAAGGATTATTTACATTATGTTTCTTCGCTAAGAATTTACAAGAATATGATTAATGGTTCTGATCGACTAGAAATTTTATTTAATGGAAAGGTGATTTCCGTGGAAATAAAATTATTAAGGTAAATATAACCCATAATATATACCTTATGATTAGATAATTTTCTTTGGATAAAGAAATTTTTGATATGAATATGTAAATTTGATGGTATTGAGTACCCTGGAACCGATAAAGGATTTGTTGACAAAGAATTTGATTATATCATGGATGGAGTTTATATCATTTTTCAATTTAAGGAATATATCCAATAATCATTGTAATAAGGAAAAATGCCTGTTTTTAATAATTATTTATGGTAATTCATGTCATTACAATGTTTTAAGAGAATACTTAGTGAAAGTATTCACATGTTTGGAATGTGACAACCTAGAGCTACTTTGTGTTATATAGTGAATCAATGTTGATATAATTTTGTGCCTTATTTATAAAGTATTGTATTTTTAACTTTCAAAAGGTTTATAGGTTTAAAAAGTTATGGAAAATATTTGGTAAAAGATTGGATGAATTTTTTGAGTATATAGTATTATCGCACCACATGGGGATTTATAAATATGGGATAACTTGTTTTGAAAACCTAACGTTGATGATAACGGATTACATATGGGATGATATATCATGGAGATCATTATTTTTAAGTGATTTAGGAATGAAAAATTCCCCTTTATTTTTAGAGAAATAGGTGAAGTGGATTAAGGAAAAATAATGGTTGAGGTTATCCTAAAATCATGAAACTATATCTTTTCTAGAAAATTTTTTAACTTTTATAAAATGTATCTCAAAACCAAAAATCTCATCCTAGTACATTCATTTTCAATGAATTACATGGTCCCTTATGTCATCATATATTAATTGATTTGTAAATGATAAAATTCATCTGACCTTATTCTCTATCACCCTCCTTCATAACTTGATGGAAATATTCCTCTTCCATGTACAATTTTTCAATTCCCACCTATGTTTTCTTATATGGGGATCTTGTTATGAGAAACATTAAGTAAACGTTATGGCTTAAACTTTCCCCTTTTTACGGATTTTTTATTATTCATTTTTACGATGTGTATTTCTATGAATAAAACATTGAAGTATTAAACAATTGATAACCTAGATTAATTTCGAGTGTGAAATTCCATTTAAGGGTGGAAATGTAACACCCCTAGATTTTTTAAAATATTATTTTTCAAATTTTTTTATCTTTATTATATTTTTTATTTCACACTGAAGATAGTATATTTTATATTAAAAAACTATGTTTGGGTTGCAATATATGAAACACTAACTTAATCATGAACTATACTCAAAATAAACATTCTATTTCTCTACACTAAACACTAAGGATAGATTTTGTTATATGCAATAATATCATTCCTTGATGCCTTGTGTAACACAAAAGACCAAAATCTATCAAACAATTATATTTTATTAAAATATGATTATTTAATATAACAATATATGACCAAGATGTTAAATTAGAAGTTATTAATAGTATTAACTAAATTATTAATATATTTTCCTCACACAATATAGTATGAATTCATAGATTAACAATTAATTATAAATGAATATGAAATCTTATTGAATATTAAATGAAATATTATTATTTTAATAGTCAAAATGTTGTTTTAGCCTAATAAATAAAATTAAAAACTATTATTGAGTTATATTAATGTAATATATATGTTATATATTCAATAAAATATTTTTTATATTCATTCAATTGATTTTATAAACATAAGATAAGAACAAACCCAATTTTATGCATAAAAACATATATTTTTATAAATTTAGTTTAACATCCTTTTAATAGATAACCCATTTTAAATCCAAATTTTTGAAATTTTTTATACTTAATATGTCAAAATAAAATTCGTATTTTATTTAAAAACTTAAAAAATTGGTAAGTATAATTTTTTCTATATTTCTATAGGGTTTCATTTTTTAATGAATAGTTAAAGATACCGAATTTTAGTTCAAAACTACTTTTCATATAATTTATTAATAAAGTTAAATTATATAATAATTTAGCCTAAATTTTTAATTAGATAATATAATTATTAAATTATACAATTTAGTTCATTGAGTTTAATTTCACGTGGAAATTGGATATAAAAATATACCAATATTTTGTATTTATTTACTTTAAAATCTCGCATTATCAACCCGACTATGTGATTAATTTTAAATTAATTTCTATTAATTATGTGATCATAATTTTGAAAAATGGGTTTCATATTTATAATAATAATAATTTATAATTTATAATAAGATAAACTGAGTTTTTTTTCAAAAATATTAGTGAATGTGATTAAAATTAATTACATCAATTAAGGTCAAATTAAGCATAATAAGTGACTAAACAAATACCGTAACACCCAAAAAGGCCTATAATCTTGTCCAAAAGAAAATATATGGCCATATTTATACCCTATAATCTATTGGATGTACTTTTTATCATTATTAGATCCATTTCATCTGAAAAAATGTGGATGGAATTCTCTCTTCCAATATTTACAAGAGTGTCACTCCTCCTTCCCTATAAAAGGACACCACTTCTCCCTCTTCTTCAAACCTCTAAAAACACAAAGGTTCAACCAATATCTACTGAATAAAAATTCCAATATCCCTCCCTTCATCCTTTAATCCTACTTTTGGGAAGAATTTCTTTCACGTGAGAATTTTGGTACAAACCAAAAACAGTTACACGATTAAATGGTAATACCTCCTCTCAAACAGTTTTCTTTTATTTTCCTTATCCAACCCCTAAACCCTCTTTATTACATGATTATGTATGAAAATATGTTCACTAAATAAATTGGAATGTTTTTATGAAAATATCATGAACTTTACATACACACATCACTATCTATTGGGCAATGAATATATTATTTATGTGTGTGATGATCTACCACCTCACTAGATGATGATTGTTTACTTTTCCCTTAATACCTCTCATGGTGGACATTATGATGAATGATATGTTTATATATGTTATATATTATATTAATTTTGTTTTTAAGAATATTTAATTCATTTAAAACTTATATCTTTATGTGTTCTATTTTGTGTTAATATGATAATTTTTTTGAGGAACTCTGGACTACTGGCCCCTCAAAGTGATGTGATTCATTCATACACTACATGGAATGTATTAAGGATGGGTTTAGTGGAATTATATGATATATATAACATTATTAATCTATTATAATTATATTATATACATATATACATATATTTCAATTTATTTCTTTTATTCAATATGATAATTAAAATGGAAACAATGTTCAAGCATACGTATGGCTTACCGTCTCCCTGAATATTGTATTTCATTTCATACATCGGTATTATATAGAATGTTATAATAAGAATATATTATATATACATGATATTTATATCATGTTTTACAATCTGGAATCATGATATAAATATAAGGACCAATAATATAAAAAACTAAAACACATGCAAAGAACAAATCCAATATTATTCGAAGAAAAAAACCTTAACATAGGATGGTTAATAAGAAGGTAATATAAGGTCATAATAAAACCCTGTATGGTGTTACATATAATAATATATTTATTTAAAAGATATATAATAAATTTATAATTAGTGTTGATTCAATAAGGTTTCTTTATGAATTTTCTATTCCTCTATGTATTGAAAATTACAAACACTCTATCTCAAGGAAAACATTATTTTCCCTGAGATATATTTTGATAAGGAATGATTTTCCTTCTTGAAGAAAATTTTCTCCTTACCCAGATTTTTCTTAATAAGGAAAATTTTCTTTCCCTATGGAAAATTTAACTAAACAATGTTTTCATTGTTCATATTCTAATTTCTCTAAATCTAACTATTTTTATTTCTTATTGTAAAAATAAGATTCATATCTAAAACCTTGGAATCCTATAAATACTTAGATATAGAGTATTCTGTTTTCAGGATCCAAATTCAGGTTCTGAATTCCTTTGAATTCAAACTCCCAATTCCTCTGAATTCAGACTCTAAATTCCTCTGAAATTTAGACTATGAATTCTCTAAAATTTAGACTCTGATTTCTCTGAAATTCAGAATCTAAATTATCTGAAATTCAGACTCAGAATTCTATGAAATTAAGTCTCCTAATTTCTTTGAATTCGGACTCTGAATACTCTAAAATTCAGACTCTGAATTCTCTAAAATTCAGACTCCGAATTCCTTAGAATTCAGGTTCCGAATTCCAAAGAATTCAGACTCCAAAGTCTATAGAATTCTAATTCTGAATTCATTGAAAAATAGAATCTGAATATCCATCTAATATAGACTCTGAAATCTTACTTGTTTATACTCTGAACATTATTTTTCCTTAAACTCTGAAAAATGGATTTAATTAAGCAACCATATTTTTCTTACCCTTGTTATAGTTATGAAACGACGTCGTATAATCAGATTCTATCTAATCGTTGTTTGAGTGACATGTGTACAGTTCCCTCTAAGATTCAAGGAAAAATATGACCTTTGGAGGAAGGATCCGACCATTGGAGAAGTGCCTATAAATATGTGCTCATTTGAACGAGCTCATTACAACTACTAACTTTTTGATGATGATTGATTGATCACTATAGATACAAAATGATGTTGAAGTGATTTCTAGAGAGAGATACTCTCATGCTTAGTGCATATTGGACATCTTGTTTATCTTTCTTCATGCGACCTCAATTGTTGATGAGTACAATCGAGGGTTTTCGGGGATAGGAAGACAGAAGTGCCATCTACCTTAAAGATCAAAGACTTCCATGGTTAGGAAGATAGAGGTGCCGACAACCGTGATGTTGAGGTCTTGCATGGATAGAAAGATAGATTCTGATATTCCTATTGAGGGCTTACCCTGATGTGGGTAAGATATAATTTCTTGAAAGTATAAATTAAGGGACCTTTATCCATGGTTGTTGGATACCTTACTCTTTGGTTTAAAAGATTTTATACATGTTGCCGGTTTCAATTCAAGTTTATTTCCACTACATTTTGATTAATAAGGAATATATAATTAACTTATACTTCCTCGTATTTGTATATTCTAATTAATAAGATTCTACACGCTTTAATATAGAATCTTTTCCTTGTGAACTATTCTTATGTTTCATTTCTAGAACCATATTTCTATAACCAATAAAAGAATGAATATAAACTGAATTTTAAGGTACATAATAATTTTCTTTTTTATATGACTAGAAATATATATATCCATATTTCATCCTGTGAAGCAGAAAATTTTATTAGGAAGAATCTTGAAGTAACTCACTTTGGAACTTCAAAAGTTATTGAAACTAGAAGATCCATGCTCAGAGCTAAAAATCATGGTTTCTTCTTTCCTTATAGAGAAACCTTATGTAAGGTACAACAAAGATTCATGATTATTGTTAACAGTTTACAATCTATGGGTGAGAAAGGATTAGATGATGATGTTCTTGTAGACAAAATCATAGACATAATTTCTAATGAATGGGAATCTACAAGGACAGTTATATATGAAAAGAGGAAAGTTACCCAGATCTCTCTTGATGAACTATTTGGAACTCTTCTTCAACATAAAACCAGAATGAAGAGAAATGTTAATAATATTAAGAAGAAGAATGGAAATGGAAGTGTTTATTTAACAACAATGTAAAAACATATAAAAGATAGGACTCGTGAGGGAGTTACATGATCCAAATCTAAGAAGATTGTTATTCCATCCGAATCTAGTGGAAGTGAATATTTAGAAATTGAGTTAGCCAATCTATCATGAAGGATGAACAAGATTTTTGGATAGAATAACTTTCTATCTAGATACTAGAAGAAATAAATAAATAACAAGAAATACTCCGAAGTCACTTTTCATGAATGTAAAAGAGCAGGGCATATAAGGTCGTATTGTACTATGCTTAAGAAAAAAGACAGAAAGGAAAATTATTCTGAGAGAAATAGAACGAAGTATTATAAGGATAAATCTATGAAATTTTTTAAAGCCAATGACACCTGGAGTGCCAGTGGTGGTGACTCTTCTGATGAATCCTTGGAGTATGAATCTTATCGTCAGAAGAATCTTTGTCTATTAACCAATCTACTTATTGAAAATGATTGTCTAATGGATATGGTACACAATGTTGAATCTATTACAAATTTATCTTTGAATTCAAATTATAGTAATGATAGATATTATAAATCATCAGATGAATAATATTCTTCTGATAAAGATAATACTTTTCCACCTTATGAATAAGTTTCTAGACTTGTTAAACTCTTTGAGAATGAGAATTTTAAACTCAAGAAAAATATTGATAAAGAAAATTCTAGAAATACTATTCTTAATAAGGAAATATTAATTCTTTCTAAATATCTTGATTAGAAAACATTTTATTTTGAAAGTATTTTAAAAAAACATGAGGAACTTAATTCTGAGAAGGATAAACTTTCTAAGGATCTTGAAAATGTAATTTCTAAGAAAAATATTTTTGAGACTAACTCTAGTTCTTAAACTAATATTTTTGAGGATAAATACTTGGTTATTAAACTAAAGTTAGAAATATTTTCCATAAGTAATTGTTTGTAAAACTTTACCTTAGGTAAGGAAAAAATTGATAAAATGCATTCCCAAATTTGACCACTAAAGAATAGTTATGGTTTTGGTTATACCAGTTCAAAACTAGTTTTCAATACTAACTATTTTGTTCCTCAAAGTGATTTATTCTGCACTAAATGTCAGTGTGGTGGAAATTGGGCAAAAATTTGTTCCTTAAACAAAATCCAGTCTTTAGTTTTTTATAAAGATTATTTTTCTATGAAAATGTGGATAACTAAAATTTTGATTTCTGCAATTTCTGGATCCAAGAATATTTGGGTTCTGAAAGTCTAACAATCTTATTTTAATAAAAAAAAGAAAGTACCAACAACAATACTTGGTACATGGATAGTGTATGTTCTCAGTCTATGAATGGTAACAAAAACATCTTTGAAAAGATGATCAAAACAAAAGGAGAAAAAGTAACTTTCATAGATAATGCTCAGGGAGAAATTATTGGTATAGGTATCATTTTTATTCTTGGAAAAACATTTATTTAAAATGTTTTATTTGTTAAAGGTCTTAAACACAACCTCATTAGCATAAGTCAGTTATGTGATGAAGGTTACCTTGTGAAATTTAGGATTGAAGAGTTCTTAGTACACAATTCCAAGGAAGAGTTTATTCTTTTTACCCATAGGCAAGAGAATTTATACACACTAAACTTATAAGTCCTTATGATCCAAGACCTACCTTTCCATAGTGCAATGGAAGATCAATATTTTTATGGAATAGACGGTTAGGACATTGTATCCTTAGGAACCTATGTAAACTCTCTAAGAAAAGACTCGTTAAAGAAATACTGAAGCTTAGATTTGATTCTTATGAAGTTTTTGATCCTTGTAAATATGGAAGGAAACATAAATAAAGATTTAAATCAATCGGTGAAGTCTCAAATACTAAAGCATTACAGTTGGTGCATATGGATCTTTTTGGACAAACACAAACTAGAAGCATTAGAAGAAAATATTATGTATTTTTCTTAGAGGATAATTACACTAGATTTAAATAGGTCTTCTTTCTAGCAAATAAATCTATAGCCTTTTTTTCAAAATTTTTAGAGCCAATGTTTAAAATGAGAAAAACCTCCCATTGATAACTATTCATAGTGATCATAGAGGAGAATTTTAAAATTCTGATTTTGAAACTTTTTGTAGTAAAAAAGGAATTATTCATAATTTCTCAGCCCCAAGAACTCCTTTATTGAATGGTGTTGTTGAAAGAAGATGTTGAATTATTCAATAAATAATTAGAACCATGTTTATTGAATATTCTATAGCCAAAAATATTTTGGTTGAAGCTGTAAGTAATACTTTTTATACTATAAATCAAGTTTTTATTAGACCTTTTTCTTAACAAAACCCCTTATGAATTATGGAATGGTAGAAAACCTATCCTTTACTACTTCACGGTTTTTGGATGAAAAGTATTCATTTTGAATACTAAAGATAATCTATATAAATTTGCATTGAAATATGATGAAGGAATTTTCTTAGGTTTCTCCACAACTTCTTTGGCCTAAAAAGTTTTCAATAAAAACACATATACTATTGAAGAAGTAGTACATGTCAAATTTGATGAAACTGGTACATTTTATTTTAAACAACTACAATATACATCCTTGAATTTGTTTTCTAAAAAATATTATCAACCATTGATATAAGATCCTTCTGATAAGGAAAATGTTCAAGAAAATATTTTTGAGGCATTTACCCTAGATGATTTTCTAACCTATGTTGATGAACAAGTTTTACGAAACCCAAATAAGTTGTTTCTTAAGAATCATCCTAGTGATAATATCATTGGTTATGTTAACCAACCTGTAAGGACTAGAAGTTCTTTAAGAAATTAAGTAGAACACCTAGCATTCCTTTCCCAATTAGAACCAAGAAGCACTGATGAAGCTTTAGGTGATGATGATGGGATTAAAGCCATGCAGGATGAGATAAATGAATTTGAAAGTAATAAATTCTAGACCTTGGTTGAAATACATAATGAAATAGTTGTTATTGGAGTGAAATGGGTATTACAAAATACCTGTGATGAAAATGTAGTCATATTAAGAAACAAAGATAGATTAGTTACTAAAGGCTATAATCAACAAGAAGGAATAGACTGTGAAGAAACCTATGCTCCAGTATCTAGACTTGAATCTATTCATATTTTACTTGCCTTTGTAGAATTCTATAAATTCTAACTCTTTTAAATGGATGTTAAATGTGCTTTCCTTAATGGTTATGTTTGTGAGGATGTTTTTGTTGAACAACCACCTAGTTTTGAAGACATAAAACATCCTGAATAAGTTTTCAAACTTACCAAAGCTTTGTATGGATATAACATGCTCCTAGAGCCTGGTATGATAGACTTATATGGATTTTGATTCAAAAAAATTATGTTAATGAAAATTCTGATCCAAAAATTTTTATAATGAAAGATAATAAAAAAAATTGATTGTTCATATCTATGTTTTTTAAAATATATTCTGTTTAACTCGAAAATATTTAACTGAATACTTTGCAGATATAATGAAATCTGAGTTTTAAATGAGTATGATGGGTGAGTTAACATTTTTCCTAGGTTTTCAAATTTCCCAAAAACCATAAGGAACATATATATCTCAACATAAATATATTTAATATCTTCTTAAAAATTATGTATATGACAACACTAAGAGTATTAGTACTCCAATTGGTGCCCCAAATTCACATGATCTTGATGATGCTAGGAAACAGGTGGATCAAAAATCATTTTGAGGTATGAAAGGATGTTTCTTATACTTGATAGCTAGTCGTACATACATAATGTTTTCAATATTCTTTTGTGCAAGTTATCAATCCAATCCTAAAGAATCTCATTTAATGGAAGTGAAAATAATTTTTTAGTACTTAAAGGGAACCATTGATTTTGGACTCATTTATACTTCTAAAAATTATTTTGTTTTAAAATGATTTTCATATTCTGACTTTGGTTGACGTATAATGGATAGAAAAATTACATCCAGAACTAGTCATTTATTATGAGATTCATTAGCTTCTTGGTCATGCAAAAAGCAACACTCAGTAGCACATTCCACTACTAAAGCTGAATATGTAGTAGCTAGAAGTTGTTGTGCTCAAGTGTTGTGGATGCAACACACACTGACATACTATAGTATGAGTTTTACCAAAACACAAATTTGTGGGTAATACCAGTTCCATTCCCTTATGTAAAAATACTTCACATCACTCTCATGAAAAACACATAGATATTAGGCATCACTTTCTTAGGGATCACACACAAAAAGGGGATATCATTCTTCAATTTATCAGAACACAAGATCAACTTGCTGATATTTTCACAAAATCTTTACCATCAGATAGATTTGAATACATTAAATAGAACATAGGAATGATAACCGTAAGTTAATCCTTCTAGTTAAATTCTTTTTAAAACCTATCTCTTTACAGTAAGAAACTCCTTTTCATAGGGGTAGTACATTGTCCTGTTAGGTAATCAAATTTAATTTAGTCTAAAAATTTTCAGAATCAAAATTTTCATAGTTAAAATTTTTGTAATGAAGATTTTCATAGTTAAAATTTTCATAATCATATTTTCATAGTGAAAATTCTTAGTAGTCTAACATTGTTCATAGTTAAATTTTTCAGAAGTATAAACTTTTTCGTAGTCTAAAATTTTTCATTGTCTAAAATTTTATGTAGTCCAAAAATTTTCATACTCTAAAATTTTTCTGAGTCTAAAATTTTTCGTATTCTAAAATTTTTCGTAGTCTAAAATTTTTCGTAGTCTAAAATTTTTCGTAGTATAAAATTTTTTGTAGTCTAAAATTTTTCGTAGTCTAAACTTTTCTATAGTCTAAAATTTTTTGTAGTCTAGAATTTTTTGTAGTCTAAAATTTTTAGTAGTATAATATTCTTTGTAGTCAAAATTTTCATAGTCAAAATTTTTGTAGTCAAAATTTTCGTAATCAAAATTTTCGAAATCAAAATTTTTGGAATCTAAATTTCTTCAAGAAGAATTATACACATTACAAATAATCTTCCTAACAATCCAAAAGGTATGTTTCCTTTCCTAAATTTTCGTAATCATATTTTACTTGTTGGTATTTTCATTCTATTTTAAATTATTTTGATTCACCTTTTCTTAAATTCAAATGTTTTAATTAAAAACCTCAAAAGATAAAAATCAATAAAAATTATTCTTCGGCTATCATCTCAACCATCAGATCTTATCAAGATATTTTCAATTGTTGGATCAATCTGGGAAGTTGAACCATTGCCACAATTTCTTATATAAAATACCCATTGATAGTTGTCCCACATCAATTTTCAAGCCTTCGTGTGATGATGTTCTGCCTTTGTATTTAAGGTTGTTTCAGTTTTTTCAAAATTTTCCTCAGTTCCAAATGTCTATTGAAGCCTCTCCTCAGAATAAAATTTCAAGCGTTAAGGAAATATCTTAGTGGCCGATAAACAGAGAAAGGGTGGTTGATCTGAAGTTTTATTCCAAGTATGATTCCATTATTTCTAATAATATCAAGCTCAATGGTTGGGAGAGTGTTTGTGTATCGAAACAAAGAGCACAGGATCTGGTGTATCAGGATTTGTTGATTGAGTTCTATGAGACAACAAGTTTGTTCAAGGAAGAAGGCGAATACAAGTTCTCTTTTAAGTGTTACGGAAAGAAATATTCTCTTTCTTACAGAAAGGCTGCATGTCTGATTGGAATTTTTTATGAAGGTGAAGTAGTGTTCTACTCACACAAGCTACCTAATGTGATAGGATATTTTGACAAGGAAAAATCTATAGTGTGTCTTGGCTTGAAAGAAGTGAAGACTCTGAAGATTTTTCATCTGTCTACAAACTTACGGATTCTTGAGTTATGGGTTCAAGGTTTTCTCATTCTGAGAAAAGGGGATAATGATACCCTAAAGAAAAGTGATATTTATATTCTGGATTTCCTAGTGAACCTAAGAAAGATAAACTTGTTTATGCATATCCTAGTTACGATTGAGAATATAAAGAATGGAAATATTAAGTCTCAGATTATCATGTATCCATCCATTCTATCAAAAATTATTGTTCTTTGTCTTCGGTCTTTCAAGATTCCTTGCAGTTCTAAGATGATAAATTACATGGTGATGCTTTTTATTGATGATACTCTAATGAGGATGAATATTGGATTTAATATTCAATATAGAGAATTTTATAATTTTTCAGAAGATGAAGTCGAAGAACTATCAAAGAAGCCTGATGTGACTAAAACATCTAAGAAAGGTGGAAGGAAGAGGTTGGTCAAGGATCCGAAAGACAATGTAAAAACTCATGTGCCTAAGGAAACTCAATCTTCACCCCCAAAATATAAGAAGAAGAAGACTTACACTGATGAAGTAGTGGCTAAGTGGAAAGAAGACAAGAAAAAAAGAAAATAAGGGCAGCCTAAGATTGGCTTGGATCCTTCTGAGGAAAAATCATTGAAGTAAAAATCTGTTGAGAATCTTGTAAATCAATTGAAAGAAAAGAATCAAAAGAAAAAGTTTTCTGATGATGAGGTTGTACAATCACTTCTCAAATATTCTTAGAAAGCATCTGAACAAATTCCAGTTCTGGAATCATTTTTTTATAAAATCATTACTAGAGACTCTAGGAAAGAAGTTGGTGATTCTGGAACAAGATCAGGAAGAAGAATAAGGGAGTGGTGATTCTGAAGATATGATAGAGAAAGTAGAATATTATCATGATAAGTAGAGTCCTTCTGAGAAGTTATCAATCTGAACTTATAAAGATGAGTCTTTAAAACTTTCTACCCTAAGAAAAGATGAGAAGGGTGAGTAAGAAGTTAATAAGTTGTATGAAGGGGAAAGTAGCAATCATGATTTCATACAGCTAGAGGATGTTGAGGCAGAAGCCGAGAAAAAATAAGTCGATGAAGCTAAAATTGTGTTGTTATCTAATAGTGAACATGAATCACCTAAAGAAGAAGAAATAATTCTGAATGATGATAAGGGAAATCAGGTGGTAGTAGATACACCAACTAAATATGTGGTGATTAAGAAAGAAGTTGGTTATTAATCAAAAAGGAAGGCTATTGAGATAGAAAAATATTCCTCTCTAACCAAAGTCTCGGATTCTGAATCATCCTTTCTTGGACAAGATTTTATCATTCAATCTTTGAAAAAGATGGTTGGAACTATTCCTTTATTCCCAAGAATATACTCAAGATGCCTGATGCTTCAGTATACTTTAAATCAAAAATAAGATTCAGTATCCATGTTAATGGATAAATGTGTCAGTCTCGAGGAAGATTTCAAGACATTTCTCATTGGTTATGAGGCTCATAAAAGATCTTGCAAGAAGATGACAAGCTATTCAAGGAAGAAATTTGAAGAAATGAGAATCTTTAATGAATTTCATGATAGTGTCATGGATGCTTTTGATACTGAAGATGTGAAGATCAAGGATCTCACTAATATTTTTAAGTAAAATCTGACCCTTTAATAGAATTCATAGAAGCAAGAAGTTAAGGATCTGAATGGGAAGCTATATTTTGTGGCCATGAATTGGAAGAGAGAAATGGATCTCAGAATTGGGGTCGATTAGAAGCTTGTTGTGCTAGAAGAAGTTTTGAAATCTCTAGCATAAAATCTTAAGGATTAGGAAGAAAATAAAAAATACTAAGAGAAGAAACTTGAAGATCAATATCAGATTCTCAAGAATATGGAAAAAGATCACAAGGATCTCAAGAAGCTAAAAACCATTCTGAAGAAGTTGATTCTGAAGGAGAGAGAAGGATAATATTTTCCAAATATGATTTTTTTTGTATTTCCTTATGGTAAATTATTTCAATATTAATGAACTTTTCATTTCATTTCATATTTTTAGTTGTTTAATACTAATATTTCTGGTACAATATTTTCTTTTCCATTCCCTTTATTCCATTTTAAAACTCACAAAGGGGTAGAAAGGAATGTTAAAAATAATATTAAGTAAAGAAGAAATTTCCATAAGTAAGGGGGAGTTCATCTAAGGGGGAGTTTTTGTCATAATTATTTTTGTATGCAAGAAAATGAACAATCTCATTTTTGAAATCTAGAATATGATCCTTAGGGATTCCAAATCCTATGGGGGAGTTAGTCGTATTCATTATGATCCGTAAGTAAAGGAAGATAAGTGTTTATATTCATGTTCATAAAAATTCTAAGTTCTTATATTCTTTTTCTAAAGGATGTTTGGGCTTTCCAAGAAGGGGGAGATTGTTGAGTCAATAAGTTTTCCTTATGACTTTTCTATTCCTATATGTTTTGAAAATAAAAAACACTCTATCTCAAGGAAAATTTTATTTTCCCTAAGATTTATTTTAAGAAGGATGATTTTCCTTCCTCAAGGATATTTTTTCCTTACCCAGATTTTTCTTAATAAAGAAAATTTTCCTTCCCAAAGGAAAATTTATCCTTACCAAGTTTTCATTGTTAATTTTATAATTTCTATAAATATAACTCTTTTAATTTCTATGTTTAAAATTTGGTTTCATATCTAAAACCTCGAAATCCTTTAAATACATAGATATAGAGTATTCTATTTTCAGGATCCGAATTCCAGTTCTGAATTCCTCTGAATTCGGACTCCGAATTCCACTGAATTCAGACTCTAAATTCCTCTAAAATTCAGAATATGAATTCTCTGATATTCAGACTCTGAATTCTCTTAAATTCGGACTTTGAATTCTCTGAAATTCAAACTCTGAATTCTATGAAATTCAGACTCTGATTTCTATAAAATTTAGACTTCGAATTCCTCAGAATTTTATTTCCAAATTCCTTAGAATTCAGACCCTGAATTCCCTTTTAATTCAAACTATGAATTCCTTGAAAAACAAAATCTGAATATCCAGGTAACATAGACTTTGAATGCTTCCTTATTTAGACTCTGAACTTTATTTTTCCTTAGACTATGAAAAATGTATTTAATTAAGCAACCATATTTGGCTTACCCTTGTTATAGTTATGAAATGAAGTCGTACAATCTGTTTCTAACTAACAGTTGATTGAGTGATATGTGTACAGGTTCCTACGAGATTCAAGGAAAAATATGACCGTTGGAGGAGGGAGTCAACCATTGGAAAAGTTCCTGTAAATATGAGCTCATTTGAATGAGCTCATGACAACTACTAACTTTTGATGATGAAGGATTTGTCACTCTAGAGACAACATTCTATTGATGTGATTTCTAGAGAGATATACTATCATGCTTAGTGTGTACTGAACATCTTGTTCAGATTGCTTTGTGAAACTTCTATTGTTGATGTGTACTATTGAGGGCATCTAAGGATAGGATGAGACAGGTGATGACTACCTTATAGATCGAGGACTTCCTTGGTTTGGGGGACAGAGGTTCCAATTACCTTGAATTTGAGGGATTGTGGGGATATCAAGAAAGATTCGGATAATCCTATCGATGGATTACCCTAGTGTGGGTCAGATAGACTTTCTTGAAAGTATAAATCATGGGACCTTTATCCAAGGTTGTCAAAAACCCTACTCTTTGGGTTGAAAGATTTCATACTTGTTACTTGTTTTGTTTCAAGTTTATTTCTGCTTCATTTTGATTAATAAGGAAAGCATAACTATCTTATACTTCCTTATATTTGTATACTCTGATTAATAAGATTTTATACTCTTTAAGCTAGAATATTTTCCTTGTGAAATTTTCTTATGTTTCATTTCAAGAACCATATTTTCAGAACCTAGCAAGTTTGTATAACTAAGAGGTCTTGTAAATTTACATTGTTTAACATTGTTAATCACATTTTTCCTTAAGGTTAAAAACTAATGTTTTATAACAACTTTAAAGGTTTGAAAGTAATTTTTAATGTATAAAATTCACCCCCCCTTTTATATATTTAACATCTACATTCATATTTAGATCCTACATTTTTTATATATGTTGTTTTAATGAGTACGACAAGAGTCAAGACACAAGGTAATAGGATTTCATATCACTTTTTATTTCTATTAGATATATGCTTTATTCACCACACATTCCTTTTCTGGGGTGTGTATACTGAACCTTATGTATTCTATGAAAATTACAATTAAATTTATGTGTATTTATATATCCATTTTACTATATTTATTTCATTGGTACTATGTTTCAAATGTTACCAAATTGGTAAAATTATTTTACCTTAATTTTCATTCATTGGGACAAATGTCATGTTATGCCCCTATATTTTTCCATGATGTTTATATACATAATTTGAAATTTTTTATCATGAATCACATTATATTAATGAAATTTTAGGCTTAATGTAAATTTATTTTCATAAATGGGGAGTATGGTTTAAGGTAACCAAGTGGTAAGAGTTTACTGAAACAATATTATCTCTTTTCAAGATTATCTATGATTATTTTTTGTTTTATAAAATATTATGATCCATCTCTCAATAATACTGATGTGATTTATTATCCTGTGGTTATTCATGGTATCATCATATATTTGTTCCAATTTTACACTTGTTGGTACATAATATAGTTAAGAATGTTTTTTTATGTGTGTCTGAATTTACCTCTCTCTTTGGTTAGAAATATATATTCTTTTAAACCCATGTTTTATAAAAAGGGTTTACAAGAATATTGTAATATTATCCTATAATAATAAAAATTAATTTTTAGAATATTTTATTTCACCAATGGTTTCAAAGGAATGATCTTTTATCTTTCTAAACAAGGAATTTTTATTTCCTTTATATCGTGCAAAAGGAATATTCCGTTTACCTCCTACAACATGTACAGATTTACCCATCATCATTTATGTGATTATTCCATTATATGTTTAAAAGGTTACTTTTTTAGGAATTTTTTTTAAAATAAATTTTCAGGGAAATTTTTTTTCAAAACATTTTCAATCTTCCTTGATATTTTTTCAAGAAAAAAGGTTTTTAAAACGTTTTCAAGACTTCTTTATATGTTTTCAAATAATTTCCAATGAAAATGTTTTCAAAATGTTTTCAAGATTTCATTTAATGTTTTAAAATTTATTTCAATGAAAATTGTTTATAAAAATTTTCAAATATTATTCTATATGTTTTGAAGGAAAACCTTTTTCAAAATGATTTCAAATATCATTTATAATGTTTCATGGTATTTTCTAAGAAAATTATTTTTAAATGGTATTATGCTTTAAAAATCCTTTTTCAAATAATAAAGGATATTTTCCCAAAGAAATTTTTTTGTAAGATATTTCAAAATAATTTTCCATCTAATATGATATATGTTGATGTTACTCATGACTTTCTAGGAAATGATCTAAGGTTTCCTTCATATTATTTCTCTTAATGGGTTATGCTTGATATCATGGTATTTATGAATCCTATTTCTATTTCATGGGATTTATGTTAATGAAACAGGTTTCTCTTTCACAGGTTATATGTCTATGAAATCCATTTCTCTTTCATGGGTTATATGATTTTGAATATCACTTATTTTCATGGGTTATGCATTAATGTAATGATTAGTAATCCTATATATTTTTCATAGGTTAAGATGCGATGAAATGTTAATGATAACCATTTCATTTCATGGTTTATGATTGAGGATTATGAAATACATATCTTTTTATGGGTGATGAAATAATGCATGTTTTATTTTCCTTTGGAACATGTATATATCATTTTTGTATGTGGTGGGTGAGACTTATATCTTCCTCCAATTAATTAGGTTGTGATAAATGTTGTATGAGATCAAAGGGTACACAGGAGGGCATCTAAACTCTGAAATAAGAGGGGTTATATGGGAGTACATTGCAAGCCTGAAACAAAAGGGTATATGTGAGGAAATTTCAATCCTAAAACAAGAGGGTATACAGGTAGAAATCCCAAGCTCGAAATAAGAGGTTACACAAGAGTAATTCCCAAGCCCTAAACAAGAGGGTACATGGGAGGACATCCCAATCCCAATATAAGAATGTATAAAGGTGATCATCCCAGTCCTGAAGGAGGTACACAAGTGATTAACTAAATCCTAATAAGATACAAAGGCCTTGGTAGGCCTCCTTGACATAGGGTTATATTATGTCAATGTGTTTTCCACAATTACAAGTTTTATTCATCTGTTATTTTTTCATAGATCATGTTCTCTATTTCCTTATGATTCATGTTTTATGAACTAAAAATATCTATTTTGATCTCTAATATGTTGGATATGATTTTCGAATGTTATTCAAATGTTCCATACCATTTTTTTCATATTATACCTGTGAATTTTTTTTATTTACCCTTACTGAGCATCTGATCTCACCTCTTTCATTTGATTCTCTCCCCCAAGTTATGAAGAATTTTTTTAGTTTTAAGTACAAAAGGTGGATATCTTTATGGGATATGTTGAAGATATTTCATTAGGATATAATATTTCTTTCCAAGCATCCAAAGTCAATAAAATCTTATGGTCATCAGGTATGTATTTTTATAATGTATTGAATATTCATCTAAAATGGTTAAATATCCACTTATGTTAAGCCGGGTTCACTATAGTGGGTATCAATGGAATGATATTGTCATAATATATAAACTAGGATGTTAAAACGTTAGTGAGATCAATAACAACTCTGATCTTTTTTACATATTTAAACATGATTTATTACATAAACATGCACTTAAGACAACTCTGAGGATATACAGGTCTAGTGTTTTGGGAAATTAGGAACATTACATAACAATATATGATATAAAATACAACATCTTTATTGAAAACTTCATTTACATGACCACAACATTCTTTCATACTTAGTATTTCATTGGGATTATCTGAGGACACATAAAAGAAAAGGATGAGCTATAAAGCCCAGTAAGGGAGTAAACAAGGAATAACATGAAGAATATAGTACATGTTAGGAAATAGTAATATAAATATATAAAAATAGAAACATGAACATGAATTCATGATATAGCATGAATATCATAACATGTAAATTTGGAAACAACATACAACATGATATAAGCTCGAGCCAAGGCTCATTGCACATAGATTAGCATGATTAAACCTTCATTGCACTTGAATTAACATGATAAAACCCACATTTCACTTGAATTATCATGATTAGACCTTTATTTCATGTGTATTATCATGATAATTAACAATACCTAATGCATTGGAGTGCTATCAGGGCACACCCTTTATAAACATTTCATTCCATGCATAAGTGTGCCACATTGATCATATAACATCAATTCATTCCTTATCATAAGTTATTCCATGAATAAGGAATTTAGAAAAAATAAATTTATTTAAATTTATATATGAAAATTTGAATAAATTTTATTACCCTTGATAGATAAATGGGTATGGTATTCACTACACATTGATTTTTTCTTGGAAAATTGTGGTGCAATTTCGGCAGCATAACAGTGTGACATAAAAAATACTAAAAAATGGTTGATGAGAGAGAAATGGGTATATAATAATATTTAAATGAAGTGGATAATAATTTTATCATATATATACATGTACAATAACATGTAATTTGTTAATATAAGGAGTAACACAATAAATAAACTTAACGAAATAGGAGAAATGGAATAACACTTACGAAATTTTGGCATGGTAAGAGGTGTACACGGGAGGGATTAATGGGAGGAAAAGAGGTATCTCATTATTAAAACATAAAAATGGGAGTATGGGGTAGGTTATAAATCTTACCCCAACATTTTTAATTGAAAAATAAAAGGGTATATCAATAAAAAGAAACATGGAGAAAAATAAGAAAGGAAGAAATCCCTTACTTGAGTGTGTAACTTTAAGAGCTTAAGGAGATTATTATTGAGAGCTTGGGTAACCTTGGGGAACCTTGGTATGATTCTAGAAATAGGAGGGAATATTATGGACGTCATACAAGGATTTTGAGTGAAGATAAGTGGTAGCTGGGGTGGGTTTATATAGGAAAGGATAGGGGAATTCTTAAATATTTCACAAACATAGGTTTTAGAATCTATATAATTAAATATTAAAAACCACAAAAAATCCCATGGTTTTTCCATAGTGGAGTGGAGAAAATTAATTTATAATTAAAATGTCTGAACATATTAAAATATTAAACTTGATCATGTGGAGGTGAGTCACACTCTCAAGTTTTAAAATGTTAAAATATTTTATAAGTTTTGGAGGGTCCACTAATGAATTGTTAAATTAATCAAACAAATCTAAAATCAAATTATTTTAAAGTTAAAACATATATTGGTCACATATTTATTTTATAGTATTTTATTAAATCACTATTGGGTCAATATGATGTCATTAAACACATTATATATTTATAAGGTATTTAATTTTTACCCAAAAAATTGATTATCTTAGAAAATTATGAAAAATACACCATTAGATAATTTCGATGTCCTGATTCCAAAAATATTATTCATTTTATATAAGTAATTTTCTAAATATTTTAATGTTTACTTTTAAAGTAAAAACCAACATTTATTGAAAATTCATGGGTTTTGACAAAAACTGTTTTCAAACCATCATAAAAATTACAATTCTATTCATTAAACATATACGATAATTTATATTTAATAAAAAGTAATTTATTAATAATATTTTATTAAAATATTATTTAATCCAACAATCCATTAATTCATCAAAATATATTTCTTGATTGAATTTAAATATTAACTACAAATATTATTTGTTCTTTAAAAACCATTTTCAAAGTAATAATAATAAAATGATATTATATTATTTATTCTTTAAAAATACAGTGAACATAATCATAGTTATATAGTCTTGTTAAATAACCCTTTATTACACCATCATATTCCATAATATTATGGTTTGTGATGGGAGGTATTTCATGCGGTCGTTTGGTGAACAAGGTTTCAGTTGTAATCTCAATGAGATTGAACTTTTTCTGTAAATAGTTTCTCTCATTATTAAGTTGTTGGATATTGTCTTGGTCTTGGTCTAGGGAAATACTTAGAAATTATATCTACCTTGAATGATCTGATAAATTGGCTTCCAAGGGAACGATCCTACTATTCGAGTCCATCACTTCTTTTGTCTGTGTCAAAAGGATTTGTAAAAACCATATATATATTAGTCATGTGATAACTTTTCAAAGTCTATATTATCAATGGTAATGATACTTAATATTTTAAAAAATTTATGTGTTTTCTAAATCCATAAGACATTAAATAAAACAAAAGGAATTTTATTCATGAATGTTTGGGTCGTTACAACCTTCCCTCTATAAGAAATATGTCCCAAGAAATTTCCTTTTTCCACACTAAAACTGATGTGGGTAACTTGGCCTCATCACTTCCTCCAGTTCCCATGTTGCTTCTTCTAAATGTGTGGTTTTTTAAAACTATTTGACGAGGGGAATTGTATTATTTCATAGAACTTTTCCCCTATGATTTAAGATCTTCACTAGATTCTATTCATATGAGAGGTCATTATCCAATGGTACTAACATTGGATTGAGTACATGAAATGGTCCAGGTATGTAATTCATCAAGAGTGATACACGGAATACATCTTGTACTTGAGATAGGTTCGGTGGGAGGTATAGTCAATAGGCCACTTCTCTAATGTGACTAAGTATCTCAAAAGGGCCGATGTACCTTGGACTAAGATTTAACATATTCCTAAATCTATTAAATCTCTTACATGGTGATATAAAGAGTAATACCATGTCTCCAACATCAAACTATTGGTCTCATTGATGATTATCAGTATAGCTATTTTGTCGACTCTGAGTAGCTTTAATGCGCTACTAGATGGTCTTAACCTTCTCACCTTTTCTTCATCCATTTCTAGACCTAGTATTTTTTCTCCCCAACTTCATCCCAACATTTCGTTGTTATACACATCTTCCCATAAATGGATTCATAATGATCCATTTGGATGTTTGAGTGAAACTGTTATTGTAAGAGAACTCAACCAGAGGAAGACGTTGATCCCGTCCTCCTTTGAATTACATTGAGCATGCTCTCAAAATGTCCCCATGTGTTTGGATATTCCACTGAGATTGGATAACAGTTTTAGGATGATAAGTTTTATTAAAATCCGGATCAGTATTCAGAGCATTTTGGAGACTCTTATAGAACATAGAGCTGAATCATGGATCTCACTGAGTATACATCAATGTTCCTAGTATATCAGTAAATGAAGGCTAAGAGGAATAAGTCTAATGGAATTACACAACCATTACCCATACTGATGTTATCCCACCAATAATTCTCTCAGAGATCTTGGTACATCTTTGTGTTTCTTAGGTGAATGAAGAAATTCTAACTATGTGCACCATCCAAAATTTCATTTTCTTTAGAGGTAATTCCTTGTACAAAATGAACAAAGATATTTTTTTATTAAAATAATGCTTAAAAAAGTATAAAGTATGGGATCATGTTACAATATTTTTCATGAAAGGGAATAAGAGTATCTGGAAGGTCTTCACATCAGGTAATATCTTGATTAACTCTCAAATTGGCCAAGCCATCGGCAACCATGTTTTCTTCTTAATAAACATATGTGATGATGTAGTTCAGATCACTGAGCAATTGGTTTCATTCCATCCAAAAAGTAGTAATCAGCCAAGCTAAATGATTTATGACATTTCAAATTTCATGAACGATGGTCGTCGAGTCACTTTAAATCTAAGGATTTCCCTTTTTTGATAGTTTCCACTTTTCTTTGAATTCTCACATCAAGATTTTGAGCATCCATCAAACTTTCCAAAAGAGATGGTTGAGAAATTATTTTTGAAAGGATTTATAATGTTCCATTCTTTATGATTCCCATGTTCAACTTCATCAAATAAATGAAGATTCCATCCTTCTTAATTCTCATCAATGATATCATTTTTTGGTCCTTTATACTTAGAGAATCTTCCACCATGTTCGCTTTCACAGGGTTTTAATTGATTTAGCAGTAACAGTCTCTGATCTTCTCTAAACATCTTCATTGGAGCATGTTTAGCTAATTCTATGTAAATATATACATGAGTCTTTTGTAATCCGTATATATTTCACACTTGACCCCAAAGGGATATTATTGCCAAATGTTTCAAGGGAATATTACTGCAGGAAACTCTAGATCATGTGTTGGATAGTTTTTCTCATGAAAATTCAATTTCCTTGAATCATAGGCAAGGACTTTGTCATTTTTCATCAAAACACTTCCCATGACCTTCTTCAAAGCATCACTAAATACCAAAAAAAAGTTCCCCACTTTTGGGTAGTATGAGCACAGGCATAGTGATAAGCCTCCTTTTCAACTCCTTGAAGCTATCTATGCATTCATCGCTCCAAGAAAACTTCACTCCCCTATGAGTTATCCTGGTAAGAGGGTTTGAAAATCATGAGAAATTTCTCACAAATCGTCGATAATATCCATCTAACCTAAGGAAGGTACATATATCCATCACATATGTTGGCCTCATCCATCCCTCAATTTCATTTTTCTTGGAGGGATCCACTGATATCCCATTGATTGTGATGTTATGACCCAAGAATGAGACCACCTTCAACATGAACTCACACTTGATGTACATTTCATAGATCTTCTCCTTTCACAAGGTCTCTAGTATAATGCTTACATGATTCTCATGCTCCTCCTTGGTTTTGAAGTATATTAGAATATCGTCTAAAAATACTACCGCAAATTTGTTGAGGTAACCTCTAAAGACACTATTAATCAAGTCCATGAATATTTATGGAGCGTTAGTGACTCTCAAGGAATTTCCATGATTTCGTAGTTCCCTTAACATGTATGAAAATCAGTCTTGGGGATACCCTCCTTCTTCACCCTTACTTTGTAATATCTATATCGCAGATCCACCAGGGAGAAGTATTGTGATCTAAGTAGATAATAGAAAAATTCATCAATTCGTGGAAAAGGATACTTGTTCTTTATTGTGATTTTTTTGACATCGTGATAATCAACGAAAAGGTGCATTGACCCATTCTTATTCTTGACAAAGAGGATTGGTGCACCCCATGGTGAAGCACTTGGGCGTATAAGAACTTTATCCAAATTCTCATGTAGTTGTTTCTTTAGCTCCCCAAGATCCAAAATAGCCATTCTATATGTATTCTAGAATATTAGAAATTCCCCAAGTATAAGATCAATCAATAATTCATCATCTCTTCTAGAAGGAAGACCAAGAAATTCCTCGGGAAACACATCAGTGAATTATGTCACAATAGGCTTGTCTTTTAGGATGGTTCCGTAATTAGACTCAATCATTTGGGAAATATACGTGTTATCATAGTTTATTAATATCAACACTTTAGATGATGATTCTAAAGAAGATTCATCCTCTTCCTTGAACTTGTACAGAATTAGGGGTTGATTCTCTATATGGAGAGTGGTTTCCATATCACATATATTTTTGTTGGTTCTATATAGGGAATGCATATCTATGCCAAGAATTGTATCAAATTCCACCAGAGGGAGTATGAAGAGGTTCACTAGTAAATTAAATCCATAAATTATAAAAGGGGTGGAGTTATATTCATGGGATGTAATAATTTCCCCATTTTAGGTTCTCAACTACATCTCTACTTCCATGATTTATGGTGGTGTTTTTTATTGTTGTACTAAACTTTTTGGATATAAAAGAATTCATATAACTAAAATCAAAAAGTATGTTCTCTGTTCTTGAATGAATAACTACTGTACCTATCACTACTTCGTTATTGGGATTTTTATCTGAAGTTGGGATGGAAAACGCCTTCCCCTTTTTCCTTAGAGGTTGTTGGTTTCCTCCGAAAACACTTGTCATAGGTCACTAGTTTTCAAAGTTCCATGAATCTTTTCTATTGAAGCAATGAACAATGCATTGAGGGTCGAACAGAGTGTTCTTCTCCTCTTTCATAGTAGTGGGTTTTTCATGTTGGAAATTAATGGTCAGGTTCCCTTCTCTTCCAAACCTAAAGCATTTCCTCATTCCCTTGAAAAAAAATTGGGTAATTCTTTTCACACATTTGGAAAGTGGGGTGCTATAATTTTTTTACCTATGGATTTATCCATCAGACTACCAGAATTAAAGTCCACTTTCCACTTTTTATCCCCATAATACCCCTGAGATTCACCGATATCCATTTCATCTGTGAGGTCACATCGGACAATTTCCTCATATCTAACGAATTCATGGATCTCTAAGGATTTCTGTAGTATTTTTTTTAGCCCACCAAATAAGCGATCAACCTTGAATTATAGGGTAACGTCAAATCCATAGGTGAAGCGTGAAATAATTGGGAATTTTTCTCCTATGCTCAGATGGATTAGTCATCATTTTTATTGAGGGCATGGAAGTCCCTTTCTATATTAAGTCATAGGGTGCGAGGAAAATATTTATCAAAAACATTACAGGAATACTTCTACTCCAATGCCTTGATATCTTCCTCATGATTCATATTTTTTATCAATGTCTACTGTCAATCAGTTTCACCCTTTATACGATAAGAAGATATATGAACCTTCACTTGATCATAACATTGATGTATGGAGAAGATCATCTCAAAGGAGTAGATCCATTGTTTGGTGATTGAGGGATAGGATGATCCATTAAAAGTTTTAGGCCTTTCTCTCATAAAGCTCTTGAATGTGGCATATTTTTTATTAGGGGGCATTGGATGTTCCTCTTGACCCATGTTTATATTCAAAACTTGAGTTTACTAATAGAGTATCATTATAAAAAATATTATTCCCACTCTCGTCAGATTGGGAATCTCATTGTAACAGTCATCACATTAATCTTCGCATTAGTTGTTAGCACAATTCCCCCTATTACTAGCCATTGACTGAAATAAAAGAAAAGTTAAGGGTAAAACATAAAAGGGAATCAAATGAAAAAAATGGATAGCTTATAAATTACATTTACTTCCTTAGCATAAGAATTTATAGACTTCAATCTATGTTATCCATGATCTAATTCCCAATATATATTCTTAGAGGCATTTTTTTTATTCCCTTAATAATGGTTTATACTAAACTTACGAATTTACCAAATCATATCCCCATTGAGTGTTGAACCAATAGTGCAGCAAGGCCTGCTTTCATGCACCAATTCTCATTCGAGTCTAGCTCAAAGCTGTGTTTTTGTGTTTTACACCTAGATACATATCTGCCAGAGCCACCTCTACATGTTCGTATCCAGATAGGGATGCATTTTCTTGACAAAAAACTTACACTATAATCACCAAAATTTAGGTATTTTTTTATAATTAGTATTATCCATGTGGATTTCACAATGTTTTTCTACTCCTAATCCCAAAAATAACTAAACCTAACCCTTGATACCAACTATTACAACCCTAGTATTTATTACATATTTAATCATGATTTATTATATAAACATTCACTTGAGACAACTTCGAGAATCGAGAGGTCTTGTGTATTGGGAAATAAGTAATATTAAATGAAAACATAAGATATAAAATACAAAATCTTTATTGAATACTTCATTTACATGACCACAACATTCCTTCGTACTTAGAATTTCATGGGATAACCTGAGGACATTCATAAGAAAAGGGTGAGTTATAAAGCCCATTAAAAGAGTAAACGAGGAATAACATGAATAATATAGTACATGTTAATAACTATGAATAACAATGTAGAAAAAGAGAAACATGAAAATAAAGGCATGATATAGCGTAATTATCATAACATGGAAAAGTGGCAACAACATACAACATGATATTAGCACGAGACAAGGATAATTGTACATGGATTAAAATGAGTAAACCCTCATCGAACTTGGATTAGCATGATTAACCCCTAATTGAACTTGAATTATCATAATTACTTCATCATTTCACAAGTCATATCATGATACTAAACATTACCCAATGCATTGGAGTGATATCAGGGCATACCCTTTATACACATTTCATTTCATGCATAAGGGTGGCACATTGATCGTATAACATGGAATAATTCAACATCATTAGTTACTAGATAATTAAATACTATGGAATAAATATATTTAAGTAACATTAAATATGTATATGTTCATAAATTTGAATATCCTTGATAGATAATTGGGTATGGTATTCACTACATAATGATTTTGTCTTGGAAAATCGGAGTGCAATTTCGGTAGCATAACGGCGTGACATAAAAATTAATAAAAAATGGTTGATGAGAGAGAAAGGGGTATATAATCATATTTACATGAAATTGAAAATATGGGTTTCATATAGATACATATTAAAACACATGTAATTTTGAAATAGAATGTGTAAGATTATAAAGAAACTTGAAGAAAGAGGAGAAATGAAGTAACTCTTACGAAATTTTTGCATGGTAACGGGTCTAAATGGGAGGGATTAATGATATAAAAGAGGTCTATCATATTTAAAACATAAATATTTAAGTATGGGGTGGTGTGAAATCAAACCCCCACATTTTTAATTGAATAATAAAATGGTATATCGACATAAATAATCTAGGAAAAAATGAGAAATGAAGAAATACCTTACTTGATTGTGTGACTTCAAGAGATTTAGGAGGGGCTTATTGAGAGATTATGGTGCCTTGGGAGGATTATGGAGAGAGGTGGGAATATTTTGTAAGTGCTTAAAGGATTTTTAGTCCATATAATTAAGATCTTGGGTGGTTTTATATAGGAAATGATAGGGGAATTCTTTAGTATTTCATAAACATAGGTTTTGGAATCTGTATAATTAAATATTCAAAGCCACAAACCTTCCCAAGGTTTTTCCCCACAGTTGTTTCCAAATTTTACTGGAATAAATTATTTTATAATGATTATTTACAAACATATTAAAATATTTGGCTTGCTTATGTGGAGGTGAGTCACACTCTCAAGGAAATCATTATAAAATGTTAAAATATTTTTTAAGTCTTGGAGGGTCCACTATGGAATTTTAAAATTAATAAAAAAAATATATAATCACATTATTTTAAAGTTAAAACATATATTTTCCGAATATACCTTTTATATTATTTAAATACATCACTATTTGGTCATTATGATGTCATAAAACACATTATATATTTATGAGGTATTTATTTTTTACTCAAAAATTTGATTGTCTTAAAAAATTATGAAAAAATTCACTATTGGATAATTTCAAAGTCCTGATTCTAAAAATAATATTTATTTTATTTAAATAATTTTATAAATATTTTATTTTTCAATTTTAATCTAAAATTATACATATATTTAAAATTATTGGGTTTTGACAAAAAGAGTTTTCAACCCTTAATAAAAATTACAATTGTATTCATAAAAATTATACAATAATTTATATTTAGTATAAAGTAATTTAGTAATGATATTTTATTAAAATATAATTTAATTAAAAATTACATTAATTAATCAAAATATATTCCTTAACTGAATTTAACTATTAACTAAAAATGTTATTTGTACTTTAAAACCCATTAACAAAGTAACAATAATAAAATGAATTTATATTCTTTATTCTATAAAAAAATAATGAAAATAATAATAATTATTGGGTATTGTTACATAACCCTTTATTACACCAGCATATTCCCTAAGAGTATGGTTTGTGATGGTGGGGATTTTGTGGGTTCATTCGGTGAACATGGTTTGGGTCATGATCTTGATGAGCTTGAACTTCTCCTATAAATGGTTTCGCTCATGCTTATGTTTTTGGATCTTGGCATGGGATTGATCTTGGGAAAAGCCCAGAAATGATATGTCCATTGAAAGATCAAATAAATGGGCTTCAAAGGTAAAAATCCTACTAGTTGATGCCATCACTTCCTTTATCTTTGTCAAAAGGATTTCTTAACACCCTTTATATATACTAGTCATGTGATCATTGTTCAAAGGCTCAATTATAAACTACAATTATATATAATGGTTATTTAAGCCCAATAAAAATCATCTGTTTTTTATATCAATAAGAGATTAAATAAAATAAAGGGAATTTTATTCATGAATGTTCAATTTGTTACAAGATCCCTAGGTATATTTCTAAGGATATTTCTTAGGATGTCTCTAATGATAAGTATAAGGATTATCCAACATTTATGAAAATGCCCTAGAATTTTTGTAAAGGATATAGTAAGTGGTTTCTTGGAAATGGATCCATGTCTGGATACTACAAGTAGATGTGGCTCTGGAACAAATGTAACTATGTCTAAAAAATCTAACAAGATGTGTCCGGCCTAACTCGGGGTAATCTTTTACACAATAACGGGCCTTGTGTCACGACCTGTCCTCGGGGCCCGTGCCGTGACTACCCCAAGCCCGCCTTCCATAGGATAGGGGCTGGCGACTAGCACCAAGGCGTAAATCCCGGTATAAAGGGAAGGCATTGCCTTGTAAAGTAAACAAACACCACAGAGTAAACAAGCAGTAGAATTAAACACTACGTAAAAGCTGGTACAAGAGTAAGTGCGGAAAGTAAGTGGGCCAGTATACAAACCCAAACTGAAAGTAAAGTACAAATAGATAGGGGAAAACAGCAACTGAAAAGTAAAGCCGCAATGTCGAGCTGTCCACTAAAAATCCCACCTGAAGGGTGGGTACAGATAGCTCCACAGCTCCTCGGGTCCTGCCGTCCACTCCGAGTATGTTCCGCCCAGTGGTCCACCTCCAGGTACCGTCCTGCTCTGTAAGCCTCAACCACGATCAACGTTGTCCGTCGTCTGCAACCAACACATCGTAGTGCGGGCATAGCCCGTGCAGGGGTGAGAATAAGCTACTCAATAAGGACCCCGAGACCCCCGAAGGTCTCCCAAAATCCAGAAAGGATAAACCAAAAAGGAAAGATACAATCACGATGTAACAACCGACACTGCTTAGGTATTTTCCCATACATATACCTAAGTCATCAATTCCAATACACTCCAACCTCCGAGCCCAAGTACAACCCAGTCCACACAGGAAAGCATATGTATTCCACAAAGGAAAGAAAAACGTAATCCACAAAGATAGCACAACACAATCCACATAGGAAAGAAAACAGGATTCAGCTCACACAGGTATACTTCTTCGAAATACGATAGAGATGATCACTGATCCATCTAAGTTGTCAGACCCACAAATGATCGATAGGTACTAACCCCCTCAATGACCCACAAAGGATAGGACCCACACAGGATCTGTAGGCGCTGGCTCACACAGAACCGCTGAGCGCCGACCCACACAGTATCGGACCCACACAGGATCGATAGCACTGATCCACACAGGATCTCTGAGTGTTGTAGTCGTCATCGTCGAATCCACTGAGGATCTCTGCACAGTCATCGTCGCAGTCACAGTAGCAGTCGCAGCCAGCACTAGGGTTCCCGCACACAGCAAGCTCGTTCGGGAGGGTCCGCTCCATGAGCCGAGAGGCTGATACATCAACTGACACATAGTATAGAGTTGATGTATCCAAAAGTTCCGTATCATCAACAAAAACTCAACGTCGCAGACTGCGCATCAATCGGACGCCCGGTCTGAGAGTTATTGGCTTTTTCGTCCCAGGGTCCCGGTTGGGTTTTAAGGCAAAACCAACCCGACCGTACTCCACCAGCATCCAAACCTCAGGCAGAGTAAGCCAAAAGATCCATCTCACTAAGAGGAAACCAACAAAGTCGATGACACCTCATTCGGACGTCCGAAGCTTAAGATATGAGCGTTTCCGCTCCGAGGGCCCTGTTGGTTTCATGTACGAACCAACCCGGCCGAACTAAAAGTATTCCGAAACCTTGAGTGCAATATACCGAAACGACTATCTTGATTCAAGGATCTCATAACAACTGACGGTGCATCGAACGGAGGTCTGTAGCCCAAGTTATGGGAAAAAGACTGAAGACGGTCTGAAAACAGGGGTTTCGGGCCAGGACCAACCAGACCCGAAACCCCCCTGGCGGCCCGAACCGGGTCGACCCGCCCCGGGTCCTGGTCCGGGTTGGTCCGGCCCGGCGCTCCCCGACCTGGGCACAGCGCGCTGGCCAGCTCGGCCTTTGGCCGAGCCGTTGGCAAAAGGGGGGGGGCCTGCCCCCCTGGTGTAACCGCGACCCCCCAATTAAGGGGGCCATTTTGTAAAGCCGGCCAGGGGAATTAATTCCCTCGGCTCCCCTTTGTCCGTCCGGCCGGTCCTTCCTCCATCGCCGACACCGGCGGCCCGGAACTGGCTGCTGGTCACCCTGCTTCGCCACGGCCCGGAACCGGTCACGGCTTGGTTCGTCCGGTGTGGTTTGATGGCACCACACCCCTCTGCCGCAACCCCGCTACGGCCGTGGCATCTTCGGTTTTCTTCGACGCGGCGCGACGGCGTCGCGTCCTTGTTCAACTTCACGGCGCGGCGCGACGGCGCCGCGAATTACTTTTCATGCAATTCCCGCATGGTGCGACGGCACCATGCCATTTCGTCCAAACCACAATGTATTAAACAAGGATAAAGAGGAGGGTCGGTCGTGTTTGTGCGGTTCGGCCCCCTCTCGTTAAACGATAACATTTAGTCGTATATTCACGAAGAACGACAAACTAGAATCGTGAATGAAAATAATTAAAAATAATAAATCCCCTACCTTGATAAAAGAGATGACGAACGTCAGCATCGCGAAGTGAGGATTCGAAGACGTTGATGGAGATTTCATTGCGGAAAACCATCACGTAAGAAGAATGTTATGGAAGAACACGTCGCGTCGCGGGTCGGTGTCGCGGAAGACGGTCTCCGAGGGCTCGGTGCTCCACGTCGGAGATCGTTCGTTCTTCACGTTCTTCGTCAAAGGGAAAGAAGAACTGAAGACTTCCTTATATTTTTCTCCAAAAGCTCTCAAACAACTAAACACCAAACCAAATAAAATAAGTTCTCAACTTATTTTATTAACAGAACAAGGATTTTGAAATTCAAGAGTTTGAATTTCAAAAACATACATTTAACTCACCACATTAAATCCACAAGTTAATAATCTTAATTTAACAAAATTTAAAAGGGAGTTGAGGGGGGTTTAGAGGATATGAAGGGGTGGGGTTCGTGTGGGCCCCATCACCCTCATAACCTCCCAAGGGAGGTTAGGTAGTTACCCAACTTCCATTCCAAGGATTATACACTTAGAGTAAAAATAAAAATTGTACAATAATTATAAAATAAACTTCCACAATTTTTATCATCAACTCTCATGAAAACGCAACTCTGGAACAGGTGTTCCTAAGAAATTACCGGTTCTAAGGTTCCATCGGTGCCCTCTGAATTCGATTCCGAGCAATGGTTCAAAAGATAGGAATTCCCGCTCGTTCGTTCACTGAACGTACCCGAGCTAAACTTCGGATAGAATTTCCGGGCACACCAGGCCTCAGAATCAGGTGCCGTCTGAAACTGCGTTCTTGTAAAATCCCAAAGAAAATTAAGAAAAAACATTCCTTAAATTTTACGGGTCTTTACATTACTCCCACCTCAGGGCTTTACGTCCCCGTAAAGATACATCAAAAACTAGGGAAACAAATGAGCGTACTGAGCACGCATCTGAGCCTCCCGCTCCCAAGTGCTCTCCTGAAGGTTCCCGTGCTGCCATCTGATGCGCACTAGAGGAATCGACCATCCACGTAGGACCCACTCCTGTCGATCCTCGATCTCCACTGGGACCTCTGCAAAAGTCGCCTCATAATCAACGTTTATCTCCCCATGGTCAATGATGTGCGTCGGGTCGTGCAGGTATCTCCTCAGGTGAGATACGTGGAAGAATTCGTGCACCCGGTGCAACTGAGGTGGTAGAGCCAGATGATAAGTCACCTCGCCAATCCTGCTGAGGACCTGGAATGGTCCGATGAAGCATGGAGACAACTTTCCGCCTCGGCCAAATCTTCATAATCCACATCGAGGTGAGACACGCAAGAAGACGTGGTCGCCATCCTCGAACTCTAGTGGCTTCCGCCTCCTGTCAGCATAAGACTTCTGTCGGCTCTGAGTTGTCCGCATCCGCTCCTGGATGACCTGGACCTTCTCTGTCGTGGCCTGGACCATCTCTGGTCCCACAAGTGCTGACTCCCCAGGGTCTGTCCATCACAAAGGAGATCTACATGGTCGGTCGTACAACGCCTCATATGGTGCCATCCTGATGGTGGAGTGGTAGCTGTTGTTGTACGCGAACTCCACCAAGGGTATGTGGTCCTCCCAACTTCAACCAAAGTCAAGGACACATGCGCGGAGCATGTCCTCTAGAGTCTGAATGGTCATCTCCGTCTGACCATCCGTCTGAGGGTGAAAGGTTGTGCTCAGACGTAGCTGCGTCCCGAACGCCTCCTACAACCCCTTCCAAAGCCGGGAAGTAAAGCGAGAATATCAATCGGAGACGATAGATGATGGCACACTGTGAAGCCGTACAATCTCCTGAACTTAAAGTCATCCCAATCTCTCCACTGAGCCCTGCTCTCTAATAGGTAAGAAGTGATCCGACTTGGTGAGTTGGTCGACAATCACCCAGATGGAGTCGTGACCTCTGGAAGTGCATGGAAGTCCAGTCACGAAGTCCATAGATATCTCATCCCACTTCCACTCCGAGACCTCTAAGGGTTGTACCAAGCCTGCTGGTACCTGATGCTCAGCCTTCACCTGCTTGTAGGTGAGGTATCGAGAAATGAACTATGCCACAGCCTTCTTCATGCCCGGCCACCAGTGATGTCATCTGAGATCCTGGTACATCTTCACCACTCCAGGATGTACCTCCAAAGGAGAAGTGTGAAACTCTCTCAGCACCTCCTCCCGTAAAGCAATTGGTACCAAGGTACGTCCTCTAAAAGGATGTCATGCTCTTCTCCAAAGGAGAAGCCATCGGGTGCCTGTCCTGAGAATATCTGTGCACGCTGCGTCTCACAGTCAGCGTCCCCATGCTGTGCCTCTCAGACCCGCTGCAGTAGTAGAGGAGTGACTGTGAGAGACTGAAGGAAGGCTGCTCCATATCTTTCTACGAAAGATATCTGCAAAGAGGCTAGCTGCTCAGTCACCTCCTCAAGTATCTGAATGCCCGTACTTCTGCTGAGGGCATCGGCTACCACGTTTCCCTTCCCAGGAGTATAGATTATTTCAAAGTCATAGTCCTGAAGGAACTCGAGCCATCGCTGCTATCTCAGATTCAGATCCTTCTAAGAGAAGATGTATCTGAGACTCCAATGGTCAAAAAAGACTGTAAAGTGCTCGCCCATCAGATAGTGTCGACATGTCTTCAGAGCGAAGACCACTGCTGCTAACTCCAGGTCATGGGTAGCGTAGTTCTGCTCATTCGGCCTCAACTGACGTGATCCATAGGCGATCACTGCCCGCTCCAGCATCAGGACACATCCGAGTCCGGTCCCTGATGCATCGCAGTAGACTACATACCCTACCCCCTCCTCAGGCAACCTCAAGATAGGTGCGCTGGTCAATCTCTGTCTCAGCTCCTGGAAGCTCTGCTGACATCTATCTGACCACATAAAGGGTTTCCCCTTCTTCTTCAAAGCTGAGAGTGGTGACGTAACTTTGGAGAAGTCTGGCACAAATCTCCGATAGTATCCAGCTAGTCCCAAGAAACTCCGCACCTCTGTCACACTCCTGGGTGGCTCCCAAGCTAGCACTGCCTCGATCTTCACAGGATCCGCTATAACTCCCGCCTCAGAGATGACGTGCCCCATGAAGTGGACCTCATGTATCCAGAACTGACACTTCGTGAGCTTACCATAAAGCTGGTGCTCTCAGAGTGTGTCTAGTACAACCCGTAAGTGGTAGGCGTGCTCCTCCTCAGTCGTCGAGTAAATCAAAATATCGTCGATGAAGACCACGACAAATCAATCGAGGTATGGCTTAAAGATCCTGTTCATGAGGTCCATGAACACTTCTGGATCATTAGTTATGCCAAAAGTCATAACCAAGAACTCATAGTGTCCATACCGACATCTAAAGGTCGTCTTCTGCACGTCCTCGTCTCAAACTCTGAGCTGATGATATCCTGACCTGAGGTCTATCTTCGAGAACCACCGTGCTCCCTTGAGCTGATCGAAGAGGTCATAAATCCTTGGTAGCGAATACTTGTTCCTCACTGTCACCTGGTTCTGGCGACGATAGTCGAAACAATGTCGCAAGCTCCCATCCGCCTTCTTGGCGAACAATATTGGGGATGCCCATGGTGAAACACTGGGTCAGATGAACCCCTTGCCCTGCAAGTCCTCCAACAGTACCCATAGCTCTAGAAGCTCAGCGGGGGCCATCCGATATGCTGGAGTCGATATCGGGGTTGTCCCGGGGTACAGGTCAATATAAAAGTCTACCTCTCTGCGAGGAGGTAGCCCGGGAACGTCGTCGGGGAAAACGTCCACATACTGATCTGCCACTGTAGGAAAACCAAGACTCTGCACGTCAACTGCTCCTAGGATGAGGATAGCCAACTGATGAGTGATGGGATGTCCTCTCCTCTACGGAATTCCATACTGTGCTACGAAGGCTCCCTTCTCACCGGTGAAGGTGAACCTGCTCCCGTCGGTGCGTACACATCGCACCTTCCGCCTAATACAGTCAATCTGTGCATGGACCGTAGAAAACCAATCCATGCCCAAGATGACGTCGTAAGGTCTCGACGCCACTACAAGAAGATCCCAGCCGAAGATCTCACCTCCTAGAGTAATCTCACACTGCCGTCACCAGTGTGTAATCGTCGAGTCTACTCCCGTAGGAGTCTCTAGCCGTAAGGATCGAGCCAACAGCTCTGTCGGAATCTCCGAGCTCCGAACAAGGGCAGCAGCTATGAATGAATGACTCGCTCATGTGTCTATAAGAACTGCAGTAAGGGTGGAATAGACACAGATAGTACCTCAAATCATCTTGGGCACATTGTGGTCGTAGGCCTTTATTGCCTGGAGTTGTGCCTGTCTCTGCCCGCCAGCTCCATGTGGTCGGGGTGGACCTCCTGGTGGTGGAGGTGGTAAAGCCTCAAAGCGTCGCCCACCACCTTCTGCTCGTCCATCTCCACTACCTCGTCCGCCTGCTCCCTGCGGACTGCCATGGTCGACCCTCTGCCTCTGCCTCGGTGGTCCCTCAACCATCTGCTACTCCTTGGCACGGCGTGTCGGGCAATCACGATCCATGTGGCCTTGCCCACCGCATGAGTAGCACTGCCTGCCTCTCGAAAGACTAGCTCTGCGCTATGTGTCCCGCACTACTAAGCCGGTGTCCTGAGGTCGTCTTCCTGAGGGTCTGGTCTGCCTGGACCCATGAGTCATCTGTCGACTTCCTGCTGCCGAAGACTCTGCTATGTGCCACCCTGCGGTGGGTCTCGGCGCTGGTGTAGACTCAGCAAGAAAACTCTCAATCAAAAGGGCTCACTCCAGTACTCTTGTCTGAGTCGGAATGCTGAGGGAGATCAGCGATACCCTGATCTAATGTCTCAATCCCTGCTCAAAGGTCTGGGCCTGGAAGAATGGGTCTCGTACCATGTTTGTAGAGTAGCACAAGAGATCGGTAAATATCGTCGAGTACTGGGAGACCGTCATGCTGCCCCGCCGCAGCTGAAGAAGCTCCTCAATGCGCACCGCACGGAGGGTGGTTGGGACGAACTCTGAGCAGAAGAGGCTCTAAAAGTCCATTGAAAGAAGAGATGTCTCTTCGTAAACCTGGAGCATCAAGCTCCACCATCTGCCTGCAGTTGCGTGCAGTAGGCACGCTACGAGGATCACCATGAGGTCTGCTGGTGTCCTCACTAACCTGAAAACTCTCACCACTGCCTCCAGCCAGTCATCGGCTGCCTGGGGGTCCGTCTCCCCGCGGAACCTGGGCGGTCGCTGGCGCTGGAACTCATGCAGTGCACTGAGGCGACGTGCATCGTCAGAGGTTGGTGCTGGAAGCATCGGTGGCTCGGCGGGTAGAGCTACCGTCGGTGCCACTGCTGACAAAGGGCCCTGCACCGAGGCCTCGTCACTCGGTGGGCTATCGTCACACTCGACTCTCGGAACCCTAGCTGGCTGCCATCGTGGGGCCATCCTAAAAAGGAAATAGGTGCGCCATGGTCAGAACATTATACCTCGTGAGCTGATACAAAGTAATCACAAAGAAAACTTGAAACACATATGCAATCAATGTTTTCGTGCATTAAGTCGGAAATCAGAAGTCATGGTCCTGCTGTACGGATACGTCGGCTGCCACACCAACACTGGACTCCCTGGACTGATAAACACACCCAATACGCTAAACACTATTGCTTCACATAGAAAAAGATCAGAGTCTAATGTTCTGCGGTAGAACCGAACTCCTCTGATACCAATTTGTCACGACCCGTCCTCGGGGCCCGTGTCGTGACTACCCCGAACCCGCCTTCCATAGGCCAGGGGATGGCGACTAGAACCAAGGCGTAAATCCCGGTATAAAGGAAATGCATTTCCTTGTAAAGTAAACAAACACCACAGAGTAAACAAGCAGTAGAAGTAAACACTAAGTAAAAGCTGGTACAAGAGTAAGTGCGGAAATTAAGTGGGACCGTATACAAACCCAAACTGAATGTAAAGTACAACTGGAAAGGGGAAAACCGCAAATGAAAAGTAAAGCCGCAACGCCGAGTGGTCCACTGGAAATCCCACCTGAAGGGTGGGTACAGATAGATCCACTGCTCCTCGGGTCCCACCGTCCGCTCCGAGTATGTTCTGCCCAGTGATCCACCTCCAGGTACCGTCCTGCTCTGCAAGCCTCAACCACGATCAACGTTGTCCGTCGTCTGCAACCAACACAACATAGTGCAGGCATAGCCCATGTAGGGGTGAGTATAAGCTACTCAGTAAGGACCCCGAGACCCTCGAAGGTCTCCCAAAATCCATAAAGGATAAACCACAAAGGAAAGATACAATCACGAAGTAACAACCGACACTGCTTAGGTATATTCCCATACATATACCTAAGTCATCAATTCCAATACGCTCGAACCTCCGAGCCCAAGTACAACCCAGTCCACACAAGAAATCATATGTATTCCACATAGGAAAGCAAAACGTAATCCACACAGGATAGCACAACACAATCCACACAGGAAAGCAAACAGCATTCAGCTCACACAGGAATACTTCTTTGAAAGACGATAGAGATTATCACTTATCCATCTAAGTCGTCGGACCCACAAAGGATCGATAGGTACTAACCCCCGCAATGACCCACATAAGATTGGACCCACGCAGGATCTGTAGGCATTGGCTCACACAGAACTGTTGAGCGCTGAACCACACAGGATCGGACCCACACAGGATCGATAGCACTGATCCACATAGGATCGCTGAGTGCTGTAGTCGTCGTCGTCGAATCCACTGAGGATCTCTGCACATTCATCGTCGCAGTCACAGTAGAAGTCACAGCCAGCACTAGGGTTCCCGCACACAACAAGATCGTTCGGGAGGGTCCGATCCACGAGCCGAGAGGCTGATACATCAACTGACACATAGTCCAGAGTTGATGTATCCAAAAGTTCTCTATTGTCAACAGGAACTCAACGTCGTAGACGGCGCATCAATCGGACGCCCGGTCTGAGAGTTATTAGCTTTTTCGTCCCAGTGGCCTGGTTGGGTTTTAAGGCAAAACCAAATCGACCATACTCCACCTGCATCCAAACCTCAGGAGGAGTAATCCAAAAGATCCGTCTCACTAACAGTAAATCAACAAAGCCGACGACACGTCATTCGGATGTTCGGAGCTTAAGATATAAGTGTTTCTACTCCGAGGGCCCGGTTGGTTTCATGTACGAACCAACCTGGCCGAACTCAAAGTATTCCGAAACCTTGAGTACGATATAAAGAAACGAGAGTCTCTATTAAAGGATCGCATCGCAACTGATGGCGCGTCGAATGGAGGTCCGTAGCCCAAGTTATGGGAAAAAGACCGAAGACGGTCTGAAAACAGGGGTTTCGGGCCCGGACCGACTCGGCCCGAAACCCCCCGGGCGGCCCGAACCAGGTCGACCTGCCCCGGGTCCGAGTCGGCCGGCCCGGCCTGGGCACAACGCACCTAGCGCGCTATCCAGCTCGGCAATTGGCCGAGCCGTTGGAAAAAGTGGGGGGGGGGGGGGCTGCCCCCCTGGTGTAACCGCGGCCCCCCAATTAAGGGGGCCATTTTGTAAAGTCGGTCGGGGGAATTAATTCCCCCGGCTCCCCTTTGACCGGCCGGCCCACACTAGCCGGCTGGTTCGGCTAACAAGGACCGGCAACGGCCGGTCCTTCCTCCATCCCCGACACCGGTGGCCCGGAACTGGCTGCCGATCACCCTACTTCACCGCAGCCCGGAACCGGCCGCAGTTTGGTTCGTTCAGCGCGGTGCGATAGCACCGCGCCCCTCCACCGCATCCCCGCTCTGGCCACGGTGTCTTTGGTTTTCTTCGACGCGGTGCGACAGCATCACGTCCTTGTTCAATTTCACGGCGCGGCACGACGGCGCCGCGAATTAATTGTCATGCGATTCTCGCGTGGTGCGACGGCACCACGCCATTCCGTCCAAACCACAAAGTATTAAACAAGGATAAAGAGGAGGGTCGGCCGTCTTTGTGCGGTCCGGCCCCCTCTCATTAAACGATAACATTTAGTCATATATTCACGAAGAACGACAAACTAGAATCATGAACGGAAATAATTAAAAATAAGAAATCCCCTACCTTGAAAAAAGAGATGACGAACGTCGGAATCGCGAAGTGAGGATTCAAAGACGTTGACGGAGATTTCGTCGCGGAAAACCGTCGCGGAAGAAGAACGTCATGGAAGAAGACGTCGCGTCACGGTTCGGTGTCCTGGAAGATGGTCTCCGAGGGATCGGCGCTCCACGTCGGAGATCGTTCATTCTTCGCGTTCTTCGTCAAAGGGAAAGAAGAACTCAAGACTTCCTTAGCTTTTTCTCCAAAAGCTCTCAAACAACTAAACACAAACCCAAATAAAATAAGTTCTCAACTTATTTTATTAACAAAACAAGGCTTTTAAAATTCAAGAGTTTGAATTTCAAAAACATACATTTTACTCACCACATTAAATCCACAAGTTAATAATCTTAAGTTATCAAAATGTAAAAGGGAGTTGAGGGGGATTTATAGGATATGAAGGGGTGGGGTTCATGTAGGCCCCACCACCCTCATAACCTCCCAAGGGAGGTTAGGTAGTTACCCAACTTCCATTCCAAGTATTATACACTTAGAGTAAAAATAAAAATTGTAGAATAATTATAAAATAAACTTCCACAATTTTTATCATCAACTCTCGTGAAAATGCAACTCCGGAACATGTGTTCCTAGGAAATTACCGGCGTTACGGTTCCATCGGTACCCTCAGAATTCGATTCCGAGCACTGGTTCAAAAGATAGGAATTCCTGCTTGTTCGTTCACTGAACGTACCCGAGCTAAACTTCGGATAGAAATTACAGGCACACCAGGCCTCAGAATCAGGTGCCGTCTGAAACTGCATTCTTGTAAAATCCAAAAGAAAATTAAGAAAAAAATTCCCATGAATTTTACGGGTCTTTACACCTTTCTTCACACCAAGTTTGCTACTCCTGGGGGATATGATTTGAAAATTTACAAACTCTTCATGAACCATTTTGATGGATTTGAGTAGAATATGTATATGAATAACCTAGGATAAACCTATAGTGCCATGGATTAAATAAGTAGGTGTCATGATTTAGACACCCTATATGTTAATTTTATTGATTATATGTCTTTCCACTATGATAAGTGTTTCTCATATTATTCTTTCTCATTTTAGTCAATAGGGGTAACTATAAGGAGTTGTGTTAACATGGAATGTGAAGGATAATTTTTTGATGAGCAGTCAAATGGGATAATAACTAGAGATAATGATATTTTGATTATTCAAAATCAATTATAATGATATATGATTAATAATGTTAGCTTTGGTAATATTCCTAACACAACAAATAAGAGGATGATTTACTTTTATAAATTTTGTCTTGGTAAGGAACTTATTGAAAAGAATATTCATCTTCTTACATTCAATGAATAATGGAATATAAACCTAGAGGAATACCTCAAATGGAGGGGAATATGTTATCTATGATGAAAAAGGTTCATAGAGTGATGAATTGTCATGGATTTTAGTGTATTATATATGGAAAACATGGACATTACCCAACTCAATTCCCTAAATTAAAATTTACTTCTAAACCAAGGAAGGAAATATTCAATTAAAATAATCAATTTTTAAGGATTGATGTATTTATTCATTTGGATTCTAGAATTATGAATGGTAAAATATATAAGGATTTTACAATTTATGTTTTTTTCTTTAAGGTTTTAAAATAAAACATTTAATGGTTTTGATAGACTAGAAAAGTGGTTTAATTTTAAGGTAATGTACATGTAAAACACATGATTAAGGGAAAGATAACCATTAATATATCCTTTTTTAAAAAAATTATGTTTTGATAATGATATGTTTGATATGAATAAATAAATTAGATGGTACTAATTACCCTGAAATTGATAAAGGATTTTTTAAAAAATAAGTATATGTTGTCATGAATGGATTTTATCTCATTTTTTTGATTTAGATAATATATCCAATAAACATTGCAATAAGTAGGCATGAATTGTTTCAATTAAGGTCTTATGGTAATTCATATCATTACCATGTTTTGAGAGAATATGTGGTGAAGTTATTCACATATTTGGAATGTGACAACCTATAGCTACTTTGTGTTATACGAGGAATAAATGATAAGATGATTTTGTGATTTCTTTCTAATGTATTGTATTTTTATATTTCAAAAGGGTTAAAAGTTTATCCATTTATGAAAATATTAAGTTAATTTTTGGTTGAATTTTGTGAGATTAAATTATTATCTCACCACATGAGGATTTATGAATATTGGATAAATTGTTTTGAAAACATGGTTTTGATTATAACTAATAATATATGGGATGTCATATCATGGATCTGATGATCTGTTAGTGATCCATTAATGAAAAATTCACCTTCCATTTTACATAAAGAGGTTAAGTAGATAAAAGAACAAAAAAGGTTGAGTTTTTACTAAAATCATGAAAGTGTATATTTTTAGTAAAATTCAATAACTTTTTGAAAAATGATCCTGAAACCAAAAATTTTGTCATAGTTCCTTCATTTTTTATGAATCAAGATGTCCCTTAAGACACTGTAGATTTATGGTTTTTTGATTTTTAATGTTCTACTAATATTTCTCTCTATCACTCTCTATCAGAACTTGATTATAAGATTTCTCTTCTATTTTTAAGTTTTCACTTCCCACATATGTTCTCTTATGTGGTAATCTTATTATGTGATACTTTTGGTAACAGTTAGGGTTCTAGGTTTCATTTTTTGTGGGATGTTTTAATATTCATTTTTACAATGTGGGATTTCATAAATAAAACTATAAAGTATTAAACCTTCGATAATCTAGATGAATTTTGTGGGTGATATACATTTTAATGGTGGTATAATGAAACACCCAAAAATTTTATTAAAAAAAATTCAAATTAAATTATCTTTTTTATATTTTTCATTTCACACTGAAGATAGTTTATTTTGTGTTAAATAATTATGTTTTTCTTGATTTATACTCAATAAAAAGTTAATAATGAGCTACAAGAAACATAAAAATTATCTTGATCTACATAGAACACTTATGTGAGCTTGTGTTAAATAAAATAATGGCTTTCCTCTATTTCTTATGTAACATTCCAAATCAAGGTTTATCAAACCATAATATATTATTAAAATATAATTATTTAACATAATAATATATAACCTAGATGTAAAGTTATATGTTATGAATAGAATTTACTAATTTATGAAAATATAGGGCTTATATAATATAATATCAATTCATAGGATTCCAATTAATTATAAATTATTTTAAAAGAGGATAGAATATAAAAGTAAATATTATTATTTCTGTGGTCACATAGATATTTTACCCTAATAAATTAAATTAAATATAATAAGTTAGTGATATTAATGCAATATATATTTTAAATATTCAATAAAATATTTTTTATATTTATTCAATATATTTTATATACATAAAATAAGAACAAAATCAATTTGATTCTTAAAAACATATGTTTTTATAATTGTAGTTTTAGAAACTTTTAAGGGAGAACCAATTTTAAATCCTAATATTAGAAATTTTATAGACTTAATATGAAAAAATAAACTTTATATTTGAATAATAAAGATATAAATTAGGTAAGAATATTTTTTTGTAATTTTCTGTAAGGTTTCATTTTTTAGTGAATAGTTAAAATATAGAATTTTAGTTCAAAACTACTTTTAAATATAATTTATTTATAAAGTAAAATTATATTTTAAATTATTTTTAAATATTAATTATATAAGATTTAAATAAATTAATATAATTTATGTCATTGATATCAATTTTACATTGAAATTGGATATAAAAATTTAGCAATCTTTTGAATGTTTTTAATTTAAAAACATACTTTATCGACCCAACTGTGGGATTGATTTTAAATTATTTTATATAAATTATTTGATTATAATTTGTAAAAATGGATTCCATGTTTTTAATTATCATAATTTAAAATTTCTAGAACATTAAATTTATTTTGTGGACAAAAATATTACCGAAAGTGATAAAACTCAATGTAATCAACTATGGTTAAATTAAGCTTAATAAAGGAATAAACCATAACGTTAAGGCCCAAAAAACCTATAAAATTGTACAAAATCTATTTTATGGGAATACATAGACCTTATCCTCCATTTTATCAGATTTTTATTATTATTGTATCCAATTACAACAAGAAAAATATGGGTGGAATTCCCTCTTCAAATATTTACAAAAGTGCCACTCCTCCTTCCCAATAAAAGGCCACCACCTCTCCCTATTCATTACATATCTAAAACCACTTAGTTTCATCCAATAAATACATAATAAACTTCCAAAATTCCCTAAATTCCTACTTAAATCATCACTTTTGGCATAAAGTCTTCTAATTAATCCTTTTGTCACAAACCTAAAAGAGTTTCCGGATTAATAAGTAACTCCATTTCTCAAGATCCTTTATTTTATTTTCCTTCTCCACCCACTTACCCCTATTTATTCCATTATTTTATAGTAAATAAAATATTATCAATATACTAGGATTTTGTTTATACTAATTATATTACCTAAACTTACACACACCTCCATCTAATGCATAAAAAATATACTATTTCTGTGTATCGCGAACTACCACCTCACTAAATGATGACTATACATTTTTTCATTTATCACCTCTAATGGTGGAAATTAAGATGTAAAATCTATTTATGTATGTTATATATTATAGTTATTATTTATTTAATCTTATTTAATTCTTATTAAACATATATCATTATACGTTATATTTTTTCTTAAAATAATAATTTTGTTTGAGGAAGTGTGGACTATCGCCCCCTGATAACGATGTGATTCATTCACACACTACATAAAAAGTATTAAGGATAATTTTAGTGAACATTTATGATATATATAACATCATAATGATAATTTTATGATATTATATACATATATTCATATATTTCTTTTTATTTCTTTCTATCAATATGACAATAAAAATGGAAACAGCGTTCACATGTGCATAGGGCTTATCATCTCCATGAACGTTGTATTCCATTTCATATGTCTATTTTATAAAGATTATTATAATAAAAATATACTGAATAAAAATGATATTTATATCATGTTTTACAATCTAGTATCATGATATATGTATAAGTACCAATGGTATAACATGTTCAAACACATGTGAAAAACAAAGAGAATATTATCCGAAGTGAAAACCTTAACATATAATGATTAACAATAGGGTAATATAAGTTAGTAATAAAAAAATATATGGTTTTTGATATATTAATACAATTTTATAAAATGTTTATAATAAATTTATATTTATTATACATTTGGTTTGAATGAGTAGGATGAGAGTCAACCCATAAGGTAATGGGATTTCATCTTACCTTTTATTTCTCGAAGATACAAGATTTATTAACCACCCATTAATTTTTTGGGGTTTGTGTACTTCCGAAATATGTAATATATTATTTTTATACTTAAATTTATGGTTATTTACATATATATTTTATTATATTTATTTTATGGGTATTATGCTTCAAAAGTTACCAAATTGGTAAAATTATTTTGTTTCAATTTTCCCTCAATGAGACACATGTCATGTTATGAACCTATATTTTTCCATGAGGTGTATATACTTCGTTTGATATCTTATATCATGAATCACTTTCCATTCATGATATTTTATCTTTATGAAATTTAATTTTAATAATTGGGGAGTATGGTTCAAGGTTACCAAGTTGTAAGAGTATATTAAACCAATCTCATCACTTTTCGAGAATATTTATAATTATGTTTCCTTTAATGAAGTATTATGATCCATATCTCAAGAAAACTAATGAAATTTTTTCTCCAATGATTATTCAAGATATGATAATATAATGCTTCCATTTTTTTCAATATTTGTTATATAATATAGTTATGAAATTTATTTTAAGGATGTCTTAATTTACCTCTCTCCTCGGTAGGAAATGTGAGTTTTTTCAAAACATTGTTTTCTAAAAACTGTTTATAATAATATTATTCTATTATACCATAATAATTAAAATATATTTTTACCATTTTAGTTTTTTACCATTTTTTCAAAGGAATATTTTTTTCTCTTTACAAACAATTCATTTTTATTACCTTTATATTAGGAAAATGGAATATTATTTTTAACTCATATGACATGTGCAGATTTACCTATTTTCATTTCTATGATGTTTTATAAAATGTTTAATAGGATAATTTTTAAGAAAAATTTTTTAAAATTATTTTTCAAGGAAAAAAATTTATAAAAAAATTTCATTCTTCTCTCACAAGTTTACATTTAAAAACGTTTTCAAAAAATTTTTATGATTTATTTAAAAAAAATAAATGTTTTTTCAAGGAAAAATGATTTCAAAATTTTTTGAACAATATTCAATAATCTTTCAAGGAAGAAAATTTTCAAAATGATTTCAAGTCTTCTTTATAAATTTTCATAGTATTTTTTAGGAAAATTATTTTCAAATGGTTTTATGTATTAAAAATCATTTTTCAATGAAAAATTGATATTTCCCTCAAGAAATTTTTTTAACAGATATTTCAAAATTACTTTCCATCTAAGATGACATCTTTTGATGTTACTCAATCCTTTCTAGGAAATTATATAAAGGTTTCATTCATATTATTTCTATGAGTGGGTTATTCTTGATGTCCTGGTCTTTATGAAACCCATTTATCTTCTACAAGTTATATGTTTATGGAACCCATTTCTAATTAAAGTGTTATATTTTTATGAAATACATTCCTCTTTATTAGGTTATATGTTTTTGATTTATTCCTATTTTCAATAGTTATTCTTTAATGAAATGATTAAGAAAAACAATATATTTTCCAATGGTGATGATGTGATGAAATATTAATGATATCCATTTCATTTCATGGGTTATGATTGTTATTTATGAAACACATCTCTTTTAGTGGGCCATGATATGATGTATGTTTTATTTTACCACGGAATATGTAGGTATATTTTTTTGTTATGGGTGGTACCAATATCTACCTCCAATGCATTGGATATTGATAAATTGTTTGTGTTCCCAAAGGGTGCATGGGAGGGAATCCCAAGACCAAAACAAGATGGTATTATTGAGGAAATACCTACCCCAAAAAAGAGGGTAACTAGAGGACATCCTAATCTAGAAATTAGAGGGTACATGGGAAGACATCCCAAGATATAAATAAGAGGGTACATGGGAGGAAATCCCAATCCTAAGATAAGAGGTTACATTGTAGGGTATCCCAATACCAAAGACGGTACATAGGTGATTAATCCATGACTAACATGTTACAAATGCCTTGGTAGGACTCATTTGAATAGGGTTATTATATGCTTATGTGTTTTCCACAATTCAGTGTTTTATTCTTATGTTATGTTTTCATAGATAATGTTCTCTATTTTCTTATTATTCTTGTATTATGAACATTCCATGTTTATTATGACCTCTAATATGTAGGTTATGATCTTGAAATGTTATGATCCAGTTCTATACCATTTTTTTCATGTTATGATTAAGAATTTTCTTTATTTTACCCTCAATGAGAATCTGATCTCACCCCTTTCTTATATTTTCTTTCCCTAGGTTTTGAATATAGGATTTAGTTAGAAGTACTAAAGGTGGAGAAATTTATGGTATATGTTTAAGATATTTGACCAAGATAGAATATTTCATTTCAAAGATTCCAAAGACACTAAATTTTTATGGTCTTTAAGAATTTATTTTTGTAATGTACTAAATATTCATATAAAATGATGTAATATTCATGTATTTTAAGCATGGGTTACTATAGTATTTTTCTATTCAAATTATCCTCTTTTTTATTCCTTTTATAAATTTTATTTATATCATGACACAAGTTAATAAACATGTAAAATAGTCCAAATACTAGAAATAATATCAATTATTTTATTAAAAATTAATATATTAAAACATCCTAAAATAAATTAATGAAATACAAATATCAACTAATTAAAAAATTAAAATATTTATTAAATATTTATTTAACTATGTTTAATTTTTTTTCTCAAAAATATACTAAGGAGTATTTGAAAGTACTAATTTTCTATACCATTGAAATGATTCCTTTTATTATAGATACTCTTATATATGGTAATAATAGAAAAATATAAGAAATTTTAGTTTAATAATTTAAAAAAAAATTAAAAACAAGGTGTACATATTCTTTAAATTGACTAAAAAGTGTATATGTCCTATATAAAAAATGAGAAATACATTTTCAGACTACGGTCACTTCCATTATACAAAGTTATGATGAAGTGGTTACATAAATAATGGCATATGTTGTTACTCTTAACTGACCTATTGGTATAAGAATATGGCTTACATAATCCCCCATATGATTTAAAATAATTAATGTTACAAGATATACATGGGTATCCCCAACAAGAAACTCATGGTATGTATTTAGGTCTAAATGATGAGGTAGAGGATCATGGTAGTCATGCTACACAGGCTACATCTATCTCAACAATTTTATAAACAAAACTTAAATATATGGTTTAATTATATCATCTATCGACTCATTTAATTTTATCACTTCATCCTTTAGTAAATATATTTCTCATTTATATTCTACCCCCTTAATGTTTCACTAGGGTTATGGCTAAAAAACATTTCTAGAATAGATATCATCCTTAAACCCCTTGACAATGCTTAGGTGTTTAGAATTTCTTAATTTAGATTTATGTGATGTAAATATGGGTCCAATGAACACAACTTCAACTATACTTGTGTATTACCATATCATGTATACATTGAGTTATTCATGATATATTCTTACCATAATAGAGATTATATTAATTCATATACTATATATATGGTAATTTTATTACATTACTTATTGTATTAAAATATTATATTAGTTCCTATGATATAATGAGAACCTTGAGATACTATGATATTAATCATTAAAATATTTCCGTTGGTCTATAAACATCATTATAGATGCCCAAAATTTTCATAAATAGATATTTAATCCTAATAGATGAAAATTAATAATATGAAAAAAGTGATCGATGAAATAATCATATTGATTTGGTATCTTTGGAAACATGGATACACAAACAATAGTTTCATAAGTGAACTATATCATCTCCTACTATTTTTTCAAAACATTCACCCTTATTAGATATATCGTAATTAATACCATATTTTATAACCTATGGAAGGGAAACATAAGTATGGTTGATCTCAAATGGTCTGTTAGGCTAGGCATGGGAGATATAAATGATCACATATTCATAAAATGGGAATAAGTGTATGAGAACATTATATTATAATTTAAAAACTATACCATATAAATCAAATATAATGATATTGAGTCATGTCATAATGTTTTAATGTTCATGGGAGATTAATAACAATATAATCATAGAAAATAATCAAAGAGATTATAACATTGTCATAGGATATGTATTTTTTGTATACACATATGTATATAATATAATTTTCTTTGTAGTCAATTGTCATTTCCAAATATAACATAGTGGAATGTGTTCTCTCCCCAAGATAGTATTATAGTCAAGGTTCACACCCAATACTATCTTAGTGGACAAGGTCCCTTACTGAACTATATTCACTCCCCATTATAGTCCTATTTATCTCATGAGATATCCATCATTATCTAATTCAGTGTAGGGTTAAATAATTTTGGTCTCACTCATCAAATAATAAAAATAATATAGATATATGCTGAAACATCATAAAAAATTCATCATATCATAACTCATGAAAAGTAAAATGAGTTTCAGAAACTTTTCATCATGAAATGACCCATTGAAAATAAATATGCATTAAAATCATTACATTAATTCATCATAGCCTATCCCATTGAAAAGGAGATGGGATTTATAAAAATCTTATCCTAATAATAACAACCCATATAGTGAAAGAATAGGTATTTTATCACACAATCATATCCATAGTATATCATAAGGTAATCATGTTTTTTTTATTGATGAATATATATACCATTAAAATATCATTAAAAAATTCTTGGGTAGAAAACACTTTCCACATAGAAAATAAATTTTAAAAATATAAAAATTTATAAAATATTATGGAAATAATTTTCTTTTAAAATAAACTAAGATAATTTAAAATGGGTCTTTAAATAGTTATCTAGTCAGGATGGTAGAAAATATTGTTCATGTCATACACCTTTAAACAAATATTCCTTTCATATATTTGTTAAAAATTAAAATATACCTCTTTTAGAAAATGATAAAAATATTTCTTTTAAAAAAAAATTTTATAAATAAACCATGGATATAAATGACATTAAAAAATAATAATTTTATAGTCAAATAATTATTTAAATGGTTTTTAGAAAACATGGATGTGGAATAGAATTTAATTTTGACCAAAGAGAGAAATAGATTCTTATTTCTTTAAAAAATTATTTTGATATATTTCAGTAATTAAAGAGAAATAAATGAGAGTTAAAAATTTATTATCAATATATAAATTATTAATAAGAATTATAATGATTTTATTGATTGGTATGTCATAATAATTCATCATACAAAACTTAATCAAAAACAATACTGATAACTAATGAGATTATAACATAAACCCCTCACAGTTTTGGTAACTATTGATTCATATGCCTCAAAAAATAACCTAAAACTAAAATTTATATGTCATGAAAAGAATTATATTCCAAATATTATTTTCCAAATGGGTATTATGTACACTAAACATTAGTGTTAAATATGGAATATGTCTTATAGAAGTAAAAAAGGAGATGAAATTTCATTACATCAAGTCTCAATATTCTTCTTACATGTTCAAAACTCATATAAAATAAATATAAGTATATTATAAATATATTTAAGAATTATTATCATATTTATAATACCATATATTATTACTCATAACCCATTTATCACCCATTTATCAACATTTGTTTGTTAAAATCATTGTTCTGGGTGATAATGGATTTGTTTTTCATGTATGTTTTAGTTTAGTAGTTTTGTTCCATTCAATTTGATTATGGTTACATCATCTCCAATATTTTAATCATGATATTGATATAATATATACTCATTTTTACTTGATTATATTAATCCATAAATGTTATATATAGGAAAATGAATTACCCCATTCATGGAGACAATATATCATATGTACAAATAAACATTGTTTCCATTTTCTCATTGAATGGAATGAATGAAAAATAAATATTAATTCACTATTCTACAATCACTTTCATAAAATAGATAAAATATATATTAATTAAATATACCCTTATTACCATCTATTTCAAAATAAAATAAATAATGTGTCACATCATTTCATAGAGGCAATAGTCCGCACATATGCATGAGCAATGTTTTCAGTTTTTAAAAGATTGGAAGGTTATAAGGTAGATGTAATACTATATTTATAGAGGTATAATAATTTCAAAAATATCATATTTACACTTAAAATAAATATTTATATCCACCCATGATATGTGGTGATATAAAATGCATTACATCGGTTCGTGAGGTGGTAGTCTACTGTACACACGATCGATATTTTCATTTACCATTTTATAGAAGATGAGATGGATATAAGTTATGTAACTAACATAATAAAATATAATTATATTTTATATAATATAGTTAATATATTTTAATAATTTAATAATACCTGAAGGATGTGGAAAAAGAAATTAAAAAAATTCTCGGTTAAAAACAATACATCTTCTCCACACAACTGCTTTAGGTTTGTACCAAAGTCCTTATTAGGAGATTTTACTAATAAAAATAAGGCCTCTAAGACAAGGGAATGGAATTAAAGAAGGAAAATTGGTAGGTATAAATTGAAAAAAACCCCTTTGTATGTGTAAATAAGAGAGGAGAGGGGTGTCCTTTTATAAGTGGTGGAGAGGACACTGTTGGAATTTTTAAAAAGAAAGCGATATACCCACATTTTGCATACCGAACAAGGATTAAAAATGTATTATTAATGAAACATATTTGACTTATGTTCCAAATATAGACATAAAAATATAAATTGACACTTTTTAGGTCATTTTAATCCTTATCTTCTTAGTTTAACCCCCCCCCCCCCCCTAATATTTTTTATTCATAACTGCGATAATTGATTTTTATGGTTTTTACTATTAATTATGACAAAACATTATGTATGATTTATTATATAATATTAATTATTCTTATATAAAATATTTAATCCATATTACCAAATAAAGTTCATATAAAAAAATAAATTAAATTTAAAATTATATCTGTAGATGTGATGAAAAGGCATTTTTCAAAGAAAAATTTTTCATAAGTATAAAGTGTTTTGATATCAAAATTCAATATTGAATTTATTCCAATGACCCGAACTAGATTAAAAATAATAATATTTATCTACTCTTACATTTATAACCAAATTAAAATAAAGTTTAACTTATAAATTATTTAATATAAAATAATTTTTTTATTAAAAATTAGTATTTTTCACTATGCATCAAAAGATTATTTTTTCAAGAAATTATCAAAAAATTATATCTAAGAAAATTTTAAAATATTTATTTAAAAATTTAATTTAATTTTTTCAAATAAATTATCTAAACATAGAAAAGGTTATTTTTGTTAATTTTTCCCAAAAGAAAACAAAATTAGAAAACAATTATTTTCAAAGCATAAAAAGACATTTCTTACGGTTATCTTATTATCTATCAATATATTTTTTATCAAAAACATTTATAATAAATTTTTTAAGAAAAATATTCCTATTCATACCTCCTAGATAATAATTTATTTTATAGTGATCATGTTTAAATAATAATATTAATAGAATATTTTTGTTCATTAAAACTCAGTGTTGTGTATAGCACAACTAATCGAATAAATTAATTTTATTTGATTATAGTATTTAATAAAATCCAAGGGTCATACATTTTACCCCCATTAATGTTAAATTAATCCTCAAAATTACATCACCCTTATTAAAACAACTAAGGATACTTCTACCTCGACATATCCTCTGGTTCAAATATAGCTTCCTCAAATTTTTGGTTTTTTTACAGAACATTGACCAAGTGAGTGGCTATATTTCACAACACTTTATCCCTATGATCATGAATTTACACAATTTATTCATAATAAGATATATATTTCACTATTGGTATGACCTATGAGTTTAATATTATATAGTATGAGGTATTTACTTCCTAAATGGAGATACATGGAATATATTGTGAACTTGTGAGAGCTTTAATGGATGCACAAAGAGAAATGATATCATCCCTACTTGATCAAGAATCGTGAATGGGATAACATACATAGGTTTTATATTTCCTTTCTTCTTGAATATCAAAACCTTATTCTATAGTAAATTCACATGATAACCTTCAAACATACATTAAATTCTAGATCATGCTGATGATTTCCAGCATAAATGTTTTATCTACTATAAGATATTTTGATGTGTTATTGAATGGATCTAAAATTATCTGCTATGTACATATCTATAATAGGTCCCAATAGTTTTTTTCTCTAACTTCATCCAAGAATGTAAAATTTATAAAAATATTTCAATATATCAATTTCTAAGGAGCCATTTGAATTCTTGATTGAAAGTTATTGTTGTATGAAAGCTCAACAGGAATAAGGTGTTGATGTCAACCACTAATTAAATCAATAGAAAAAGATATCATCGTAACCTTTAGGGATTTAATGGTTCTCTTAGACTAACCATCTATCTAAATATTATACATAGTGATAAAACTAAACGTTTTATCCAAATCCTATTGAAAAATTCACCTGAACATTGAGTTAAACCTCATTCATCATTCATATAAAATAGAATGTTGTACTCTATGAAACCTTACCACTTCCTCATTTTATATCATGTCAAGATTATCTAGATAGAAATATTATCTGATATTGATGAAGTGGGTTGACTTCATAATGCTATCGACCATATATAATTGTTCCATTTATATGTTTTATGGAGTCCAATGAAAAAATCATGGTGGAGGTTTTACATTTACATTTTGGTATGGGTAATGGTTGTAATATCCCCTTAAACGTTTATCAATAATCAATAGATTTTTTGAATTCCAATCACCAATATAAAAAAAATCAATATCTCTCTTCATTTCATCCCACTAGAAATACTCTTTCAAATATCTACACATCGTTATACTTCAAGCATTAATAAAGAATGAAAAACTATGATCTTCCTCTATAATACCCTTCTTCAAATATAGTATGTATTGAACACATAAATAGTTCAAAAACTATATTATTACATAATATTCAAGGTTAAACTCAGGAACATTTCTCACTATCAATTATAGCTTCACATCTTACTTTTTGGCCTCTTTAATCTTTACTTTTACAGATGGTTGAACACTCATTTGAGAAAGAATATATTTCCCGCCTTTTAGGATTTCTAGATCCATACTACAAAAATAAATAAATTTTTTATCTTTTTAAATTTTTTATCATAGATAATATAACATTATCATTTTGAATCAATGCATCATATACCATGGTTGCTTTCCCATGGTGGTAATGTATTGGGTAGTCATAATCTTTAATCACTTATAACCATTATCTAAGGTGCATATTAAACTCTTAATATGAAAATATATACTTTAAACCCTAATTATCACTATATATATAACACATTTATCCATTAAGATAATGCCTCCATATCTTAAATGAAAAAAAAATTGTTGACTCAAAAACGTGATTTGTGTAATTTTTATCATGAACCTTTAATTTTCATGAGGAATAAGTTATAACAATTTAATTTTTAATGAGAATGAATCCTAGTCCCTTATTTGATGAATAACTAAATATTATAACACTTTACAAACTATAAGTTTATGTATGCGTAGGATTGTTGAGTCAATAAGGGTTTCCTTATGACTTTTCCATTCTTTCATACATGGGGTAGATTGTTAAGTCTATAAGGTTTCCTTATAACTTCATGATTCCTCTTATTTTGAAAATCACAAACACCTTATTTCAAGGAAAAACTCATTCCTTATTTTTTCTTCTATCTGGAAAATTTCTTTCCCAAGGAAATTTATCCTTGTCATGTTGTAACTCGTTTCTTATCCTGGCTAAGCATAAAAGTAGGTTTCATGTTTAAATCCTCGGAATCATATAATACTTAGATATGAACCATTCTGTTTTAGGATCCGAATTCCTATTATGATCTTTTATGAAGTTCTACTCTGAATTCCCTACAACGAACTTTCATGAAGTTCAACTCTAAATTTTGATTACAAACTTATATAAAGTTCATCTACGAATTCTAATGATTAATTCTGATTACGAATTCGGATGACGAATTCCGATTACAAATTCTCATTATGAATTCTGATGATGAATTCTGATTACGAATTCTCATTATGAATTCTGATGGCGAATTCTGATTACGAATTCTCATTACGAAATCTGATAATGAATTATGATTATGAATTCTCATTACGAATTCAGAAGATGAATTATGATTGTGAATTCTCATTATGAATTCTAATTATGAATTCTGATTACGAATTCTCATTACGAATTCTGATGGAAAATTCTGATTATGAATTCTCATTTTGAATTCTGATGATTAATTCTAATTACGAATTCTCATTATGAATTCGGAAGACGAATTAGGATTACGAATTCTCATTCGGATTATGAATTCTCATTACGAATTCCATAGAAAAACAGAATCTGAATCTCCTTGTATTATAGACTCTGAATTCTTTTTTGGTTGACTCCGAGCTTTCATATTTTCTTACATTCTGAATGTCAGGTTTTGGTTATGCTTTCACTTATTTATTTCTAAAACAATTTCATTCTTTTATTTATCAACTAACCATTTTTTGAGTGAAACATGTACAATTCCCAACAAAATTCAAGGAAAAATATGACCATTGGAGGAGGGAGCTGACCGTTGGAGCTGTGCCTATAAATAAGAGCTCATTTGAGAAGAACAACACACTAAACAACATCTTTGACAACCATGTGTATATGCTTTTGAAGTGATTTCTAGAGAGAGAGTCTCTTATAAACTCTCAAGCTTCGTGCAGAAAGTTTGAACGTCATGTTCAAACTTTTCTTCATGAAGACCTGCTTCGTGTGACGATGATTTTTGCTGTGTACAATCGAGGGATTCCAGTGAAATAAAGACAGAGGTGCCGACTACCTGATATTTGAGGGATTGCGGGGATACAAAGATAGACTCTGATCTTCGTATAGAGGGCTTACCCTGGTGTGGGTAAGACAGAATTTTTTGAAAGTATAAATCAAGGGACCTTTATTGAAGGTTGTTGGATACCCTTCTCTTTGGGTTATAAGATTTACTACTTGTTACTTTTTTAATTTTTGATATATTTTATCCTTCTTCACTGTAAAGACTCTAACTCCAGTTTGCAATTGTCTTTGGTTACAATTGTTCATTGGAATAATATATAAGTAATTGCATCCCGAATGATCGAATAGTTGAGTAGTATTGGTAACTAGAAAAATACATGAATCTTATTTTAAAAAATAAAACATAATTTACAACAAATATTTCTCTTACATTGTGTCATTATCTTCACTAGAATAACATTGAATAGAAATCATAATACACATATTAACATCAGGAGGAAAGAGATATATGAAATGGGTGAGATCAAATTATCATTAAGGGTATGCATACATTGTAATATATCATGAATAAATATGAAAAATAATTATGGAAAGGTAAATAACTGAATCACATTACATTTAATCAATAAGTTGAACTTGAACAATAAAATTGAAGGAACAAATGATGATCATATAAGGTCATATAAATAATCACATGTTGTTAAAACATAACTATTGATATTATAAAAAATAAATAATAACCTGAAAAATCAATAAATAAATACTTAATTGGGTAATTAATAATTTCTAACATCATAATCATATTGTCGAGGCCTCATGCCAAGACATAATTCCTAAATTTATTAGGACTTGACCAAAAAATAAATCCAATTTGTCTCATGAGATATAATGAAGAATTGAGTGTCTATAGTAGGCATCTCCCATCATTTACTATGTTTAATTCGTTTCTTATTTGATAGGGGTGAAACATAATCAACATAATAATTTTTATTAAAAAACTAACATAAAAATATATATAATTACCCAAATCAATAAACATAATCAAAACCCATTATGAGTAATATGGTGAAAGGTATTAAAATAATACATCTTTAGTAAAATTGATCATAAACCATATTGAAAATAATAAGGATGATATCACTAGATTATACCCCCATTAAATCTTATTTTACATAAATGTATGTCATCTTGTATGGAAAACGATTTTGAATTATCGTTTGGATCATTTCTTGAGGAAAATAACCTTTTTTTGAAAATAATTTTTTTAAAATAGAAAATTCATAAAATAATTTTGAAATAAATTTTATTTGAAAATAAACTTGTAAACATATAAATGAATATTGAAGATAATTGTGGTGGAAAATTATATTTATGTCGTATGATTTAAAAGAAGACACTTCTTCCACACTAGTAAAAATTCAAAAATTACATTGTTTAGAAAACAAAAAGAATATTACCTTTTAACCCTTTATAAAATGTAAAATGTTGGTAAAAGATTCATTATTAAATCTATTGTGTAATGTAAAATCATTTTCTAAAACAATTTTATAAAACACATATATGGAAGAAAATATTTTTTCAATCAAAAAAATAAATAAAGATGATTTTTCTTAAAAACATTCTTGGGCCTATAGAGTAAATAAAAATGAAAAAATATAGGTAAGACGTTTATTATCATGAAACAACCAGATTAGAAGGAAATTAATGGGTTTCTTGAGATATTAATCCTATTATTTTATCATTATAATCATAAACATAAACAATATCAATAAACGATGAGATCGAATCGTAAGACCATCCCCACTTTGGTAACATTGAATAATATTCCCTATGAAATAATTACATTAAATGAAACTTAAAATGTTATTAGATAAAATACTTTCATGATATTATATGTTAATCTTTCTTTTTATACACCTCATAAAATATGATAGGTGTACAACATGACTTATGTATCAAAGAAGGAGAATTAAGTCAAAAATCACTTACTTTATGTCTCACTTATTTTGTATATGTTAAAACCTCATGTATAATAAATAAATATTTATAATAAATATATCAAAGGAACATAACAAAATTCAGTACCATATATGATTTACTTATTTTATTTTATCCCCCGTTTATTAACAATTCATTGTTAAAATTGTTGTTTCATATGATAATTGCTTCGTTTTTTGGGTTTGTATTGGTTTTTTAATTGTTTTTAATTGTACATTTATCATTGTTTTAGAATATCTATAATTTTAAACATAATATAAATATCACATATATTCAATATATATTAATCTATAAAATATATAAATATAAAATTAAATACACCGTTCATAGAGACGGTATGCCGCACATTCGCTTGAATGCAATTTCTATTTTCCTGACAGATGAAACAAAAGAAAAATAAGTATTAGTTAATATTTCCATATTAATAATTATTTTATATTTTAATTTATATTAAACACTATATACTTATTTTCATCCATGTAAAAAATTAAAATCATTTTCCATCATTAAGTGGAGATGGTAGTCCACACATACGCATGAGCGATGCTATTTATTACAATGGGCATGATGGTAAGAATTTAAATGTGATAATATATTTAAAAAATATTTTTTATGTCCTAAAAAAACAGATTCATTAAAATTGATTTTAAAACTTTCCATTTAAATCTTAATATAAAAAATTAATCAGATCGCTTCATGAGTCGATAGGCAGTAGTACACATGAAGGACATTTTCGTATCCCCCCATAGAATGGAAAGTAAGAAGTTATATGTGCTATTATTACTAAATAATTATATTAATGTAATAAATATCATAATAATATGTTAAATACATCATTATATACATCCTTGATAGGTGGTAATGGAAGGAAAGCTATATCGGTTCATTAGGCGGTAGTCTATCGTTCACACGATTGACAGCTTTATTTCCTATTTGATGGAAGTTGGGTTAGATATAGGTTATTACATTAAAATAATAATATATATGTATATATTATAAACTAGTTTTATTTTATAATTATATTTTAATTAAATTTTAAGGTGGATGAACAATAAATAAGATGAAATGAAAGTCTAATAATTTTACCTCTTCTTCGGAGAGCCTGTTTAGATTTATACCTAAATACTTCATATGAGGGTTTAGTAATAAAAAAATAATCTAATAAGTGGGTATGTATTTAAGGAATAAATTTAGTATGGATTGGATGAACAAAATTTATTTGAAATTGTGAAAGGGGGGATAGAGGTGGCCTTTGTACGTGGGGTAGAGGACACACATGGTATTTTTTCAAAGAATTATTTTTACCCACATTTTTTACATGGAAAAAAGAATAAAAATGTCTCATTATAAAACCTTAAATATCATAGTGTATCAATATTTCCATAAAAATTTAATTGGACCAGTATTTATTTTATTTTAACCCTTACCATTTGAGTTTAACCCCCCCCCCCTCCAGTAAATCAGTTTTTACCTCACCCATGTTTATTAATTTTTAGTGTTTTCACAATTCATTATCATAAAATTTTGATTTAAACATATAGATAATATAAATTATGATTATTAAAAGTATTTAACATGTTTTTCAAAAGTAAATTCCCATAAGTTGTAGAATTAAATTTAATATAAAACTAGAAAATGTAATGAAAAAAACAGTTCTCTAAAAACATTTATCATAAGTATTGAATGATTTTATGTTAAAACTAAACATAAAGTTGATAAAAATTACATAAATTAGTTAAATTTTAATATATTTTATCTAATTTTAATTTAAATAAAATATAAAATATATATTAACTTTTTAAATAATTTAAACGAAAGTTCATTTTTCAATAACGAACATTATTTTTCCTATTCTTCAATATATTATACTTTTCAAAAAATTCCTAAAAAATATATCTATGGTAATTTTGATTTGATGATTTAAAATTAAATTATTATATTTTTAAATAAATTTTATAATATGGCTAAAAAATTATTTTGAGATAAGTCCTCCAAACGTAATGAAATCACTCTTTAGAGAAATAGAGTTTGTCAAAAACATTTCTTTCAAATGATTTTTATTCATATTTGAAATCTATAGATAACCATGGAATTTATTTTATACATTTTTAAAACACCTAATATTAAAAATCTATTTAGACCTACTCATATCCTCCTATTTAAATTTATGGATATAATGTTATATTTTACTATGGGTCATTTAGGGTTGGGATTGCGTGTTCCGTAAGCTATTAAAAATAATGAATTTATTTAAAAGGAAATATATAGTAAAGTATCAGGGTATTACACTCAGAGTATTCAGTAAAATTTTCAATTATTATTAATACTCAACCTTGTTATTTTAATATATAATTTTTTTCTTCTATAAATACTACCAAAAACATATCAAGGTAATATCAAAGGACTCTATTCATTAAATCCATAACGATATTGGGGGAATTAGAATGGAAAAATGGAATCACTATATTTTCACAGTCTCAATACCATGTATGGAATGTCATACTGGTTATTTCCACTTTTAGTATCCCCAATTTATGATATCCAAAATTAAGTTCAATCATGGAAATTTATTGATATCTATGTAATTTATCAAAAATATAATCAATACGGGGCATAGGATAATTTTTCTTAATTGTGATCTTGTTCATTTCCTAATAATCAATGCATACTCGCATCAATCCATCCTTATTATTCATAAAAAAATATATTTTTACATTATGTTGACACTCTTTGTTCTATTAATACATTTTAAATATTCTCTAGAAGTTTATTCATCAATTTTTACAACTCAATCAATTCAATTCTATAAGATGCATTTGAAATATGTATTATACTAGGTATGAGTTCTATTAAAAATTAAACATCATAATTTTGTGGAAGACTATTAAACTCTTCTGGAAAGACATTAAAAAACTCCTATACAATATACATATCATTAATTTTTAGTTTCTCCCTAACCATCAGAGATATATACCCCTTTTCAAAAGGAATCAAGACCCATACAATAGATATTATTTCCATTGGAAGTTCATATTTATCATCAATATAATAGATGGTCATACGGTTGTTTGGAATATTGATTGTGACTTCCCTTCCTTGTTAATTATTATTGTATTTATATATATAAATTAAACTCATTACTAATATAAAATCAAATTAAACCATATAGATATAAATGATATTTGCAGAAGGTATATTCCTGCATACTTTAATTCGAGAAGAATCATATACATTAGAAGAAATCACCATACCATTAGGGTTTTTACTATCAATTAAACATATAATCAATGAGATATTATAGTGATATTCTTATAAAAAACTTTAGTTATAAATGAGTGGGTAGATCATGATTCATATATGAAATTAGAAGTTCAAGAGTGGATAGTAAGTGTACTTTACACCATGCAATTATTTTACCCCTCATCAGAAATACTGATCGCAAGATATTTTATTTTTATTTATCATCTTAATAGGTTCTTGATAATGGTCTCCATACTTAAAATTTAGATTTTAGAACTATTCAAAATAATTACCATACTCGTTACATTAGAAATACTAGAGTGTGGGTGCTGTATTCTAGAGTGCATTCCCTCCATTCACGTCATTAGTTAACTTCATCTGATCACATTGGCATTAAATTTCCTGATGACCTTGATTTCCGCAACTATAAAATTTAATATTCCCCTTATGAAAATTTCTTCCATGTTTTCTTCCACACTTTGATCATAAAGGAAATATCATCTTCTCCTCTACATGGTTTCTAGAGTTTCCAATAAATTCCACCTTTATTTTCCTATCAAAATAATGATATTTATGGGTAAATTAGTTCTCTATTTCCACATTGATATCACAAAAAATGATTTCATCATATCTAATAAATTCCAATAGGTATAAATACCTTCCGAGACATAGTTGTAAACTAATAAAGAATTTATCAACATTATGTTTAGGTTATATGATAATACCAGAAGTTTACCTCATAATTCTTGTAAAAATTTCACATAGGTACCAACGGAATCATCATGCTTCTATTTTATCATAATTAATTCCTTTTCTGTTTTTCAAAAATAATTAGAAGGAAGAATTTGTTTAAAATAATATCTCAAACTCATCCTAATACATGGATTAAATTTCTTCTTATCACCTCTTATTCTTGATAAAATTCCTTATTGATCTGCTTCATCATTTAAATGACAGATAACTAAAATGAATTTTTCATATTCCAAACACTAGATAATAGAAAATATATTTTCAATAGTACTCATCCATTTTGTAGAAACATGTTGATTAACATAATCATTAAAATAAGGTGTATGTTGCTTCATGAAAGACTAAAAAACATATTATTACCTTCTTTTATAAATTGGAAGTTTGGTGTGATTAAAATCTTGAGAACATTTTGTGAGTATATATATGATATTTTTCATTTCATATCCAATAACACATGGTTTAATGGGAAGAAAATCATTTCATTTTCCATTTCATACAACATTAGCATGATTATTTTATGTTTTATCCATTGACTAAAACTATAAAATCATAGTGTGAAGAATGATAATCATAGAGGGAAACCACATAATCAGGAAAAATAATTTATAATTTATCTAAATCATGAAATTTTATTTTCAATATATGAAACATTTTATTTAACCTTGGTCATTCTTGTTCATAATATATTAAAATTCTTCATTATAGTTTATAAAGAGTTTGTGAATTTCAAAAACAAACCCCCCAGAAGTATAAAACCAATTGTGTTTCAAGGCCTATTGTTATTCACCAAGTGTTGATCGAGTCAAATCACAATATACCATTTTCAGATTTATTATTTATGGAAATAACTATGCCAGAATCACATCCACTTGTAGTATATATATAGGGATGTGAATACATGGAAACTTATCATTCTATCCTTCAAAAAAATTCCAAGATATTTTTATATACTTATAATTATCCTAATAGTTCTCACTAAATTTTTCTCATTCTAGTTTCAAAATTTTAAAAAAATATTTATCTAATTCAAATTATAGTGACCCAAAAATTTCATACATAGATATCAAATCATAATAGATGGATATTCATTAGATAACATAATAATCCATTCCAAAATTGTATAAATCTAGATTCCTTAAAAACATCGATGTATAAAAAAATAATACATAAACTACATCATCTCCCACAAGTTCTTCATAACTAGTATCCTTATTAGATATATCATACATAATAACTTTCTTCAAAATATAGGAAAAATAAACAAAGAAAGGGTGATCTCAAATTATCAATAAAGGTAGAAAAGGGATATATCAATGATAACATAAGAATAACATGGTAATAAGGGTATAAGAACATGAAATTAACATTTGGAAACCATACACTGCATATCAAATATCATAAGCATGAGTCAGGGAATAATGTTTTGGATTTTATAAGATATAATTCCAAATTGAATACAATAAAATAATACATGAGACCATAACGTTGGAATGGGGTATAGATTTTTGTAATACCCATAAGTGTAGAAAATAATTTATTTAGTATTTAAGGATCATTACCAAGGCTATGAGAGTGGAATGGGTTAACTCTCCAAACCTTCACATTAGTGAGGTTCTCTACCATGATTATCATCGTTGATAAAGTCCCTTACTGATCTAGGTTCACACCCTATTCCAATCTTATATATCTCATTATAAATTCACCATCACCCAATTAATTAGAGGGATATATAATTATTGTCCCACCCAAAACATAATGGAAATGACACATATGTGTACCATAATAACCAAAAAAATTATCATATCATAACCCATGAAATGAAAATGGGGTTCATAAAACTCTTATCATGGCATAACCCATAGAAAACAAACTGGTTTCAGAATAATTACATTAGTTAATCAAAGCATAACCCATAGAAAAGGGGATGGGTTTCATAAACACATCATCATTATAATCACAAAACATCCAGAAAAATTATAGGCATGGAATTATTTGATCATATACCCAGTATAATATAAGTAGAATCAAGGGTTGTTGTCATTGGATAAATGAAATCCCATTAAAATATCATTTAAAAATATTTTTGGGGAAAATATAATTTCCACTTTGAGAATAACTTTTTTAAAACAAAATTCAAAAATATTGAAGAATATTTTTTAAAAATATCATTGGGGACTTTTAAAAGAATATTTAAATCATTGAGAGGGCATGGAAATAGAAAATCCCACTTATGTCATACACATTAACAACTATTCCTTTTATATTTTTTATAAAAAAGTAAAAATTTCCTTATTTATAAAATTATATAAATATTTCTTTTAAAAAATTTGTTTAATAAGTAAAACATGGATAAAATAACTATATTAAATCAATATATAATTTTAAATAAATTCTTTGAAATATTTTTGGAAAACTTTTTCATTGAAAAGAAGGGATTTTCAATCGAAGAATGAAATAAATTTGGTTATACTTAAAAATATTATTTAAATATATTGAGTACTTAACTATAGTAAAATTAATGGTAAAATTTATTCTAAAAAAATAAACAATTATAAGAATATTCTTGAGTTAATTGAGATGTATATCACAATATTTCATCATTTAAAAAATAATGATAAACAATCTTGATAAATAATGGAATTGTAACAAAAATCCATACCACTTTTGTAAAATTTTAATCATAAAACCCATGATATAATAAAATAAAATTTAACATTAAATATAAATAAAAAATAGTATTTATGATATAACATGTCATAATTTCAGTCTGTAATGACACAAAAGTGATGAGTGGTGAATATGGAATATGTCTTACTGAAGCAAAAGTGAGAAGAAAATATCTTACCTCAAGCCTCGAATTTCTTTTTACACATTATAACATCATGTATAATAAATATAGGTTTATAATAGATATATTATTTAAACTCAATCATAACTATCACACCATATATTTTCACTTATAAATCTTTTATCATCTCTTTATCAAAAATACTTTAGTAAAATCAATGTTCTAGGTGACTACTGCTATGTTTTTCATATATGTTTTGGTTTGGGTATTTTTGGTATATATAATTATATTATGGTTCCATCATCTAAATAATTTTAATAATTATATAAATATTATATATACTCATTATATACAATCATAATTCATCCACAAAAAGTTATAAATAAAAAATTCAATTACACCGTTCATGGAGACAATAGGTTCTATGTACGCATAAACATTGTTTCCAGTGTCTAAACGAATAGAATGGAATAATGTTAAATATTAATTTAACTTTATAGAATAATTTTTATTTAAATATTATAATATTTGTTCATTAAATATTATCTTATTTCCATCCATGTAAAAATAAAATTAAAAACTTCTCACATCACTTCAGGGAGGCGGTACTCCACACATACACATGAGCAACATTTTCATTTTCCAGAAGATTGGAATGAATTAACTTAAAAGTGATATTATAATTAAATAATTATAATTATTTCATATATATAATATTTATACTTTAAATACATCATTATATCAACCAGTATGAGGTGGTGATGGTAAAAAAATTACATCGATTTTCTAGGTGGTAGTTCATCATACATATGATCAACAATTTGGTTTCACATTTGATTAAAGGAGGTATGGAAATAGGTGAATAAATTAGCATAATAGTATTTTTTTATATTTTATATATTGATCTTATCATATAATCATATTTTGATTATATTTTAAGAAGGTGGAAAAAAATAAATCAAAAACACTCAGTTAAGAACGATACCTCTTCTTTGGAAAACCACTTTAGGTTTGAGCCAAAAGACTTTGTAGAAGATATTAATAATCAAAATAAGTAAACTTGAAAATTAATAGGTAATTTATTAAGGTATGTTTATAGTTATTTGCTGATAAAAAATTATTTGTATATATAAATAGGAGAAGAGAGGGGGTGTCCTTTTAAAGATGGGGGAGAGGACACACGTTAAATTTTTGGAAAAATAGAGGTATACCCACTTTTACATTAACCAAAAGGCTCCAAAATGGATCATTATAAAAACTAAGATTATATAAGGTGTATATATTTCCACAAAATAGGAATTGGAATATATTTTAGGTCATTTTAATCCATATATTTTTACTTTAACCATTGGTAAACATGTTCTAACCTTAACTGTAGTAATTAATTTTTTCTATTTCTACTATTCATTATGAAAAAAATTAAGTTGGGAATTTTTTATAATATTAATTATATTTATTAAAAATATGGAATTCATTTTAAAAAATTCAATTCATATGAGTGGAAGAATTTAATATGAAAATAAACCAGCATAAGAAACAAAAAAGTGGTTTTCCAAAGAAAATGGTTTCATAAGATAAAAAAATATAATATTAAAATTAAATATAAAATTTATTAAAACAAACTAAATTAAATAAATAGTAATATAAATTAATTAATTTAATATTTTAATAATATTAAAACATAACATAAATTTTTAATTGTTTAAATAAAAATTGGTATTTTTCACTTTTCATCGAAAGAATAATCTTATCGGAAAATTCACACAAATTCACTATAATATAATTTTGAAATGTTAAATTAAAAATTAATTTTGTTTTATTAAAATATATTATCTAAATTTTAAAAAAAATATTTTTATTATGTGTTCCTAAAAAGCAATAAAAACAGTTTTTGAGAAAAATGTATTCTCAAAGAATATATAAAAATCATTACAAATTAAATGATTGCATATCAATATATTTTCATTATCTAAAACCATTATAATTAATTTTTAAAAAAAAATCATATCTATTCGTACTATCCAGTTATATATCTAGTTTATAATGGACTTATTTAAGTAATTATTATAATATTATATTCTGGTTTGATAAACATTGTGCTACATATAAGAAAAGTTATTGAAGAAAGTAAATTTATTTGAAAAAAAATCATAAAATATCAAGTTGTTACATGTTACCCCCATAAAATTAATTTTTACCTAATAAATAAATCACTCTGATACAAAAAAAATGTGGATATTTCTAATTCATCATATCCTCAAATTCCCATGTATCTTTCTCAAATCAGTGGTTTATCCACAAAACAATGACGATGTGAGTGGTCCCATTTCATATAACTTTCTCCCAACAATCTAGAATATCCACTAGTTATTCCCCATTATAGGTATATTCTACTAGTGGTATTACTTCTATTTCCTTACATATGAAGGATTAGGTATATACTTCCTTAAGGGAGATACATGGAACACATTGTGAACTTGTGATTGATTCGGTTGAAGTACTAAGTGATAAGCTACCATACCTTCTCAATCAGGAATCTTGAAAGTGATATTATACATAGGTCTTTGATTTAATTTATTCTCAAATATCATAACATTATTTTATTGATAAATCCATATGATTACCTTATCACTAACATCAAACTCCAGATCACACAAATTATTGTTAGCATAACTTTTCTGTCAGGTCTAAGCTATTTTGATGTGATGTTGAATCGATCTAACATTATAAAACATTTTCTTAGATGTATCATGCCCAAATATCTTTACATATCCATCTTAATCTCATCACATTGGTGTTCTAAACATATTTGGGTAAAGGGATTCATAAGGATCTATTTGAATGCTCAATTAAATGTTATTTTTTTTATAAAAAATCGACCATAGGAAGGTGTTGATCTCAACCACCTTTGAAATCCTTTGAAAAATATCTCATCATATCCTTTGAGTTTTAAATGGTTATCTTAGATTAAATATATATCATAGGATGATATGTATTACAAAACTAAACTATGTATCCAGTGCCTTCTAAATACTTTTCCATAACATTGAGGTAAACATCAGATACCAATAAAATATAATATAATGTGGTAATCTTTGTAAAATTACAACTTTCTTAATTTATATGTAATAATTCTTAAATCCACTTATTATATTCTCACTTCACCGTAACTTAATAGCATATTAAGCACTTAGATATTGACTGAAAATTATTTTTTTATTAAGATAAAGATAAACCCACTTTTAATAGGTAAGGGGGAGCCCAAATGACATCAAAGACATAAAAGATATTCAAGGCCCATAGTCCAATGCCAAAATACCAAAAACAATCCAATTCAGAACCGCAATGAAGAACTCCTCCCCGGTATCAAAATCAATAAGACGAGCTTCCACCTTCACATCGTTGCGCGGCTAGTAGTCTCGTGCACGAATGCTCGAGCATGGTACCGATGACAGACCTCATACACTCTCAAAAAACCAATTCAAGATAGCCATGATCTGTGAAAGCCCCCTTCTCTGACCCTCATCTAGATTTTTCCCTTGAGTAGAATCAAATTCAATGACCCATAGACCTCAGACCGAAGTGTCACAAAACAAACAGATCGGCAGAAAGACCATTCCAAAATTTCTCAAATCAACCAACAAAAATCCATTCCACAATTCATAAAGCAATCCAAAAGGATGATAACCTTCACTACATCCCTAACCAACAGATCAATAACATATCCAAACCAATGCACAGATTCAACAAATTTTGAGGATTGAACCCATCACCAGAAAAACGCCTCTGGTGTGATGAAGGAAACCTCATCAGAGACTAAATCTAACCAAAAAACCAACCACCCACTGCCTCCATAACACCTGATCAAAGAGGCCATTTAATCCACCCCAATCCCTCGTATAAGGCTTCAACCACTGAACCTTCACCTTTCTATCAATGCGGCCTAACGCACGAACCCTCGATGGATCACAATCACAACGACGTAGGTTGAACAAACCCAATCCCTCCACTGCAGACATCCCACAAGAACTTGGACTCCACTAAGTAAGGGAAGTAGTGTGATGCCACCAAGGGCTGGAAGCACCACCACTAAACATGAGAAGACCTTTGAGGATGACGCTTGAGACAACCTGTTCCGAAAGCCGCCACTGTGGTCTTGCCAATGATCTAGGAAAGAAACAATCAATCGAAAGTAGATGGAGGTTGGAAGATCAATGGGGAAGGTATGAGATCGAAACCTCAACTGCGACGTGAGACTAAGAGGAATCGGAATATATCCGAACCCTCGATGTTTCCATAGACCGCATGCCGAACATTCCATGTAGAAGTACAAAGGTGGGGGGCACGACCACCCGAGTTCGAGGAGAGGATGGTGGTGTCGGAAGGAACCCCATCTGAAGTCGTGCCCCTTACGGGCCCATCTTCATAGATCACCACCCCCACTTAGATATAAATTCTAAAATTTATCCCTTTTTTAAATCCCACCATAAATATTATTTAAAATATTTTTATATATTTTTTCTTCTAATATGAATATATATTGAAGAACTATTTAGGAAAAATTCATCAAGGTAACAATGAATCATTTTTGGGTTGATTATATTTGTTGACAAAGAGGGTTACCATGATAATTTGTGGAGTTCCAAAGAGATTATTGAAAAGTTATTTTGATAAATATCAAAGAAAAAGTAATGGATTCTCTAGATGTGTTATAAAAATATTTGAAAAAATGTGGTGTCGTTTCCTAGGTTTTGCCAAATTTTTGGTGATCAAAATTAAGAGAATAGAGAATGGTGTTTTTGTATAAGGATGATTCATTAATGATTTATGGGGATTCATAATTTTGTGTGCAATTAAAGTTTCAAGATCATCACATAAAAATATGGAAAATGTGTGAAGTGCGTTAAAGATTTGGATTTGTTTGAATGATGGGGTGGTGTGAAAGAGACTTTTTCACCGAATACAATGTCAAATTGGGTTTCCCACACTGAGGGAAATGTTTTGTGAACAATAGTTGGTGGGTTAGAATCTTGCGTTCAGGGTTAGAAATTCGTACAAATAAGAGGCTACCATCCTCATTTCAGAAACTCACACTCCTAGAAAAATCTAAGGCTCAAAATCAGGCAAAAATTGAGTGAAAAGGGAGTTGTGCATTAGAAGGGAGGTTTGTGTAAGAAGGGAGTTGCGCGTAAGATTTTTTTAGGGAAAATCATAAATGTTGCACACGATGCATCAAAATTTCATGAAAGACACCCATAAGTTTTCACTAATTATTGATGTTTCCCAGTAATATTTTGGTAAAGAGGTATTCATCAGCGGATGAAAGTGGGACATCAATAGAGCATCTATATAGAGTGGAGGTTTTCTTCATTAATTATAATGAAAGGACCTAAATTTCCATAAACTATGAGTATATCCCTTCCACGATAAGTGATCAAGAGGTAGTGATCCTAGGAATTGAATTGATCTAGCTCAAGCCATGTAATTGGAAGTGATATTTAGAGGATTTGGTACATCGGCACATAGTCATTATATACTCCTTGGATATAGCCCAGTGAGGGTGAACCAAGAAAAATTGTTGTGTCTCATATAGGATTTCAATTTTGTACATGCATTTATATAGTAAAGAGAGAGAAGATTGTTTTTTTAATGACGAAACATTATCTGAAGGGGAATTAGTTCTAATATTACATACCCTGATTCATCCCCCCCCCCAAGGGTGTTTGAACTAGTGAACCTAAAAATTAGTATCGAAGCCAGGTAAAGTTTGAAAGTTAGTGGTTCTATCTTAGTAGAATAAATGGAGGTTTAAAATAACAAAGGGATTCTTATCTTTAATGAAAAAAAATAAATTATGGAATATTTGGATGTAGTACTACATTTGATCATTAAGAATGGATGTATTTATAGCATCTAAGCATGGAATATCATCCAAAATCAATAATGGTTCTTTATTATAATCTAATAGAGGGGAATTGGATTCTGATGAAAAAGGGGTCAATGCTTTAGGGACACCCATATCTAATGAAATGTATATGAAGATGATTTCATGTAAGTAATCACATGTTATATTGTAAAAGAATATGAATATTTATGAGGGTGACTCAAAATTTAGAGAACTAATGCTACATGTTATAGGAATTAAGAATGGGGATCTAAGAATGCACCCCAATGAATATATTGATATAGTATTTAATAGGGTAAATGTTGGTGTGGAAGACATTTATGGTCTTAGATAAGTTATCAAAGATATAAATATTTTAAAGAATGTCTTGAAAAAAATTCCACCTTGGTTCAATCTGGAATTTTTTGTATAGGAAGATAAAGATCTGAAAGAGTTGACATTGGATAACTTCTATAGTGCCCTTGTCATATATAAAATGAGAAATGATGATAATAATTTTATGGAAAAGGGGAAATCCAAAGAGGTGGAATTCAAATTCATAGAGAAGGTCTCCATTAAAAATGGAAAAGAATGTGAAGTGACAGATGAGGTGATAACATTCCTTTCCACAAATATTTAAGGAGGAAAAGAAAATTTCAAGGTGAAACTTCCACTTGTATAATTTGGATGTAGAAATATTTAAAACCTTTCAAGAAGGTACCCCACGAATTTTCATGAAGATGATGAGGATGAAGTTGAAATTACCATGAAGACGTATTCAGTTGATGTGAATGGGAAGAAAAATTTTAAGATAAATTTATTCAAAAAGATGAATCTTCATTCAAGAGAATATGATTGTTTAGAAGAATCTATGGTGGAATAATTGTAGGACTGCAAGGATCATGAATCCAATGTTATTGTTGAAGTTGTTGGAAATTCCTCAACAGTATAAGAAAGTGAAAATGAATATTGAGAAGTAGAAGGAAGATTCATCCTTCATGCCAAATTAAAATATTCTCTTGAGGAAATAGATATTTGGAGTAAAAAAATGAAGAAAGAAAACAAAGTGTCTCATGATGAAAAACTTTATGTACAACAGTCGGAAGAAGAGAAGATTTTGTTGAGTGAAGAAATTGAAAAACTGAAATATTCAATGTGAGAGAGATCAAATATGTTTGTTGAGTACAAGTTCAAAATTTAATAATAGAAAATATAAATTGATATTTTGACTAAAACTAGAAAAGAAAAAATCAAATGTATCGAAAAACATGAAGAGGAATTTTTCTGTCTGTGAAGATGTGTTAAGGATCAAGAAAAACTTTTAACTCTCAATATGACATCAGTAAAGAATATCATACATGAAACAAAAAAGATGAAAGTGGGTCATTGTGGTTAAGAAAAACATATTCAACATTCAAATCAAAATTACAAGGCTAGTATTAGGGTTGATCCAAAACAAAAAGGTGTGATGATTAATTTCAAACCACAAGCACCCATTCCAAAAGTGAATTTTGGTTTGGGTATGAAGCCAATTAAAAATATTTAGAGAATGTAAGGGACAACCAGTGGTGTAGAAGTGACATGCAAGAATTCACCTCACATCAGGTGTTATTTCTGTGGAAATATAGGACACTCAAAAAATGTGTGTTCCATATCCAAGAGATACTGAAGGACACAAGAACAAAAATGGTATCTAAACAGAATGAAATAATCTAGAATATATTTCCCAGTTCATTATTTTTTGTGTGGAGGATTTAAAAACATGTTCAGATACTGTTCATAAATAATGTAGAGGAATGTGCGAAAACAAAACAAAATTGGTCACAAGTAGCAGTATAATGAATCATCAAGTGAGCTAAAAAGGAAAAATTGGTTTGCAGTGTTCCAAATAAATTTGATCAATAATATACTATGAAATATAAATATTATCAATCCATAATTCATATTAAGTCAAAAATATGGATCAAAAAGAAAATAGTTGAGAAGGCAGTGGTTGAAGATATTTCTTTTAATGCATCTGATTTCACTAGGATATGGATTATAAATGGTGGATTCACTTCTCATATGACTAGAAAATAAGGATATGGTGATCATAATCATGTACAATAAATAGGTATCATATGATTTGGTAATGATTAAAGTACTAAGATTGTTGGCTCAATAAAAATCCACGTTTGGGGGGAAATACATGATATGTGTGGATTTCATGGTCAGGGAAGGTCTCAGTCACAACATAAAAACTATCAGTCAATTATGTGACTCAAGACATGTAATAAAATTTTCAAAGAAGTCAAGTATCATTATGGAAAAAGATGATGCAGTTTTTTTTCATGGAATGTGTACATTGGGAAATCATTACCTTATAAATAGAGAAGAATATATATGATGTATATACAAGGAAGATAAAAATAAGTTATGGAATAAACATCTCAGAAACTTTATCTAAACATATTTGGAAGATTTGGTGAAATATGATATTGCATGATACCTCCCTATATTATCACATGACAAACTCATATGTGTGATTCTTGTCAACAATGGAATATCCTTCGAAATACATATATGGAAAAATAGAAAATTTCAACAAAATTAATTTAGCTGGTCAATATTTATGTGTGAATATCTATTTCACCAATATCTATTTATGGGATGAGACATTATTTTCACTTTATTGATGATTTTAGCAGAATGGAATGGGTTTCAATCATCACCTATAAATCTGAGGTGTTAAATTTCATTAGAAAATATCAAAGAGACGTTGAGAATATATTGGGTCAAACAATCTATAAGATCCAAATAGATAATAGAATAGAGTTTAAAAATTTACTAGTATAGGATTATCTCGAGAAACATGGTATGAGGAAAAAAGTGTTAGCAATAAGAACTTCATAGTAAAATGGAGTAGTTGAGAGAAGAAATTAGATTATCAACAAAATGAATAGAATAATTCCCATTGAGAGAGACCTTCAAAATAATCTTTGGAAATAAGAATTCATGACATCATTTTATATATCAAATAGAACATTATCTTTTACAAAAGAGTAAAATAGCCTATATGATATTTGATATGGAAAAAATCCAATGTTTTAGTTCATTCGAGTCTTCAGAAGTAAGTGTTTAACCCTCAATAAGGATAAACATAAGAAGCTTGAATCTTGTGGAGATGAAGAGATATTCCTTGTCTACAAAAAGAAAATAAAAGAAATAAATTCATCAATATTTGGTTGGGAAAGGTAGTCAAAATTAAATATGTAGCTATTGTAGATAAGGAGAAGAATCATGAAAAAATACTTGATTAGACTCATGTGGTTAGTGATGATGATATAAGAAGAATAGAGGATTTTCTAGTACTAGATGATGATTCAGAATTAGACACACATAATGAAAGGATAATAATAAATCATTATCTACACAAAAACCAACAAGAAGATATGAAATTGATATAAAAAACATAATTAGTGATTAGACAGCACCAGTGTACACCATAAGGATGAAGAATTTATAGTAAGCATCGTACTTATCATAGGTAGAGCCAAAATGTTTTGATTAAGAAGTTAGATATGATAATTGGGTTTAGGAAATGAATGAAGAGAATAACCAAATTGAGAAAATCCGACATGGGAGATTTTTTTGAGACCAATAGACAAAAATGTTATCGGGGTAAATGGGTCTTTCATAACAAGATGAAAGAATATGGTGTTGTGATTAGAAAATGAATTGCTAGAGTAAAAAGGGTACTCTCAGATAGATGGTATCGATGTTGATGAAACATTTTCACATGTTTCATGGCTAGATACAATCATATTATTCTTGTCCATACTAGTGTAAAGAAATTTCAAAGTTTTAAAGATTGACATCAAGTCAACATTTTTGAATGGGGTTCTGGAAGAATAAGTTTATATTGAGTATCCCGATGGTTTTCTAATTCATGAATAATAGAACAAATTTTTTTAGCTAAAAAGGATTTATATAGTTTGAAGTAGGAAAAAATAGCATGGTATTCAATACTAGATTAGTTTTTAAATAATCTCTGTTTTTATTGTGGTGGAGTTGATTACAATATAAATGTGAACAATGATGGTAATCAAAGGATTATGGTGTGGTTATATGTCGATGAAATAATATTTGGTGGATTTGAAGAAGCATATTATAGAATATTTTAAAAAATATTGAAAAGTGAATTTGAAATGAAATTGATTGGTGAACTAATTTTTTCCCTTGGTTTACAGGTAACACATGAAAATAATGGAACACTAATTTTTCCATCTAAATATTCCAAAGAGGTCTTGAGAAGATTTAGAATGGATAATTCCATGGAGATGATGAATATTTTGGATACACTGATGAAACTATCATAGGATGATGAAGGAAATGTAGTTAATGTTATATAATACAGAAAAATCATTGGTAGTCTACTATACATGATAGATACAAGTCCATATATTATTTTTTCCACATGTTAAGAAGAACAGTATCAATGAAATTTCAAATAAATCCCCATTTTTTCAATGAAAATAATACTTCGGTATATAAAAGGCATGGTGGATATCAGTTTGATGTATAATTACACATATGATCTAGGGTTATTGGGATATATAGATGCATATTGTGATGGATTAGTAGACGATATGAAATAAACATTAGGTGGTTCATTCTATCTCAGTGGATTGTGTATTTCATGGATAAGAAAGAAATTTCACTTCAATTATTTTAGAATTGTACAATCCAAATATATTTCATCCACTCAATCTTAGGTAATGTAGATAAAGTAGTATCTTGATGATATGGGAGTTTAAGTATAGTCTCTGATCGGAATCTTTATAATAATTCAAGAGTTATAAATCATAGAAGAAAAAATTTCCATTACTCAAGGAAAAAATCACATTGAAATCAAGTGTCATTTTATTAAGGAGAAAGTAGAGAAAGGGCATGTGAAGTTGGATTATGTGCTTATAGAACTACGGGTTTCAAAAATTCATACAAAGACCTTACCCAAATAAGCATTTGAGATGCATCAACTGGATCTGGGAGTTTAGTCAACTTCTCGCGCATGAAAAGGTGTGGAAGTGGGACTACCCATGCCTGAGGTCTGGTGTGTTTTTTATAATATAATGATTAGTTTTCTTTACCATGTTTCAAACCACTATGAAGTAAACCTTCAGGTTCATTGACATAGGGAAAGAAAATGTGGCTATTTAATATGAGAATGGGGTAAAATGTCTTAATAAATATAGGGAGATAAGATGATTAGGGGAGCAATGAAATAGGGTGAGTTATTCTATGACACGATGAGAATTTGGTGTTATGAAGAAACAGTTCGTGGCCATGTCTATGAAATCTTAAAATGGAAATAATTAGGCATTCCATGTCATGAGAACCCATTTAGTGAAATAAGGGGAGTTTAAATATGATGATGATAGAAGTGACTGATCATAGGGTATATATCATGACATATGGAGTTTATGATGAAAGTATTAGGGTTTTTTTCAGAATGAAGACTATAATTGATTAAATTTTCATGCTACTCTTGTTTGTCACTCTGAGTATTTCTCGTGTGGGATTAGAGTGTGTTATAATTAAATCCTTGATTGCTATCTATATTGTAATAAGTGAACAGTGGTAGAAGATAGAATAGTTTTAAATGATATATCAAAATGTGTAGAGTTTTCAACAAACCAGAGGGGAGATTATTGGGTAAAAATCCATCTAGGTAACATTGAATCATGTTTAACCTTCTTTGTTAGAAAATAGGGTTTACATGATAATTTGTGTAGTTCCAAAGATATTTTTGAGAATTTATTTTGAAAAATATCAAATAAAAATGAATGGATGCTCTGGAGGTGGTACAAATGATTGTATACAAGGTGGCATCATTTTCTATTGTTTTTAAACTTTTTGGGGCTCAAAATAGAGAGAATGGATAATGGTGTTTATGGAAAAGTTTTGTGAAAGATTGATAGTAATTCATAAATTTGTGTGCAAGTCAAATTTTGATATCATCACATAAAAATATTAAAAAGGTATGAAGTGCATGAATGATTTTGATTTGTACGAGTGATGGGGTTGAATTAAAGAGACTTATGCGCCCAATGTGACTTCAAATCGGGTTTTCCACATTGGGGTAGATGTTGTGCACTGGGCGGTCAGTGGGTTAGAATCTTGCATGCAGGGTCAAAATTGCCTATAAAAAAGAGGCTACCCCCCCCTCATTTTAGAAGCTTGATCCCTTAGAGATATTTGATGCTCTGAATTGCACAAGAATTACATATAAAGGGGGTTTCTTGTAAGAAGGTATTTTTGTGTAAGAAGGGAGTTTTTTATAAGAGGTTTTTTATGTAGAAGTATAAATGTTGTGCACAAGGTATTGAAGTTGCATGAAAGACACCCATAAGGCTATGAAAAACACTGTAGTTGTCTATTAATTATGTAGTAAATAGGTATTCATCAGTTGAATAATGTGTGACTTCAACAGATCATCTACATATAGTGGAGTATTCATTCATTAGTTATAATGAAATTTCCTACAAGTACATAAACTATAAGTGGATCCCTTTCAAGGGCAGCGAAAAAAGAAAAATATAGTGATCATTTCCACTGGAAGTGATCTAGAGAAAGAGACATCGAGAGTGACCCTTGGGAAAGAAATTAACTGACCCTAAACCTTGTAAAGGTAGTGATCCTATGAATAAAAGTGATCTAGCTTGATCCTTATAATTTTCAGTGAGCTTTAGTGGATTTTGTACATCGGAACATTATCATTTTAGGATCCTTATATGTATCCCAATGAGGGTGAACCAAGTAAAAATTCTATTTCATGTTCATGATTTCAATCTTGTTCATTCATTTCTACGAGAAAGATATAGAAGATTGTTTTGTTTAATAAAGAAACAAGATTTGAAGGGGAAGCAGTTCTAATCTGTCATACCCTAATTCACCCCCCCCCTGGTATTCGACCTAGTGGTCCAAACAAGAACTATGAGATTCCACTAATAGTTCCTTCTTAAAATATGGAATGGATTAAATATATACATGTTTCCAAAATATATATCATTCCATAACAATCTATATTTAATTCTAGAACATTTCTCACCTTCTTCTATAGATCCACATTCCCTTATAATCCTATTTAATCATCACATGAATTAATGGTTTAACACTCTTTGAGAAAGATAATATTTCTCCCCTTACATAAAAATTTTCATATTCATCCTTCGTAAATCAAGAAATATTAGATCTTGTGTGATCCTCATCATAGATAAGGTATTATGATTCTTTCAACTCAAAACATTGTCCACCTTGTTTACTTCCCTAGGTTGGTAATGTATTGAGTAGTCGTAATATTTAAAAATTTATAATCATATTCTCTTGCTCATATTAAACTATTTTGGAGTGGATATATACTTTAAACTCTTATGATAATTATGTATATCTCACATTTCTCCATAAATAAAACTACACTATATATTTAATGAAAATTTTACCACAGCTTACTCTAAATCATAATTTGTGTAATTTTTCTCCTCAAACATCAATTGTAACGAGTGATAAGATATAACCATATCATTCTTCATGAAAAATCATTTGGTTCCCTTATCTAATGCATCACTAATGATTTCGAACTCTTCTCCATTGCTGGGTAACGTAATTACAGGTATGCTAACTGGTATTCTCTTAAATTCCTTGAAATTTTCCTCACATTCATCTTTATAGAGGATCTTGGCTCCATTGTGAGTAAACCTATTGAGTGTATAAGATAGTTGGGATAAATTCTTTATAAATCATTGATAATATCCATCTAAACAAAAAAAATGGATCTCAGTTATAATGGATGGTTTGGGACAATATTCAATGGCCTCTATCCCTGATTGATCCACCGATATACCCATGCTTGATATTATATGACCCCAAAATGAAAATATTTATAACCAAAATTCACACTTGATATCTTTTGTAGAAATATTATTCTTCTTTAGGTTCATTAGAAAAATTATCAAATGTTCTTAATGCTCTTCATTTTTCACTGAATATATAGTAATATCATCTATAAAGATTATCACAATTCAATCAAGGTAATCACTATAGACTCAATTCATTAAATCCATGAAGATATCATGACAATTAGTAAGACATAAAGGAATGACTACTTATTCAAAGTGTACATACCTTGTATGGAATGTGTTATATACTATATCCTCCTTCTTAACCCTCAATTTATGATGTCTAAAATGATTATCAATCATGGCAATTTGTTAATTTCCATGTCTTAAATCAAAAAAATCATCAATACGAGGTAGAGGATACATGTTATTCATTTTGATCTTATAAAGTACATGATAATCAATGAATAGTTTCATCGATCCATTTTTATTCATAACAAAATCATAGGTTCAACCCAATGTGATACATTTTTCTGAATGAATCCCTTATAAAGATTATCCTGGTGTTACTTCTTCAATTCATAAAACTCAATCGAGTAAATTCTATTGTAAGTATTTATATGACCCATACTTTTCATATATATATATGTGTGTGTGTGTGTGTGTGTTAAATATTAATAGATAAATATTTATTACATAAAATAATGGTACAATCCATAATAGTTTAGGTCTAGTGAATTTGGAAATGTGATCACATAAATAATTGGTTCATAGGTAAACTACCAATTCTCCCCCAAAGTTCTTCATATCTAGCGCCCTTCTTAAAAATTTTCATACAAAAAACATTTATTCATAACCTAGTAAAGAAAAAAATAAAGGGTGAGTTCATATTCCTAGAAAAGGTAAAAAAGGAGATGGTAATAATCATATTAGAATAACATAATAATAAGGGTTTAGTATAACATTTTAAAACCATACCCTATATGTCATAGATCATAAAATTGATTTAATGTATAAATCATTACAGTTAATAAGACATTAATCCTAATGAAATAAAAAAATATCCATGAGATCATAACAATGGAATTAGATAGGGATTGTGTTATACACATAAGTTTTTGAAACCCTTCTTCTAAATATACACACCAAAACATTTATATCATGTTATTATTTGGATAACCACTTGTGTACCTACTTCAGTCTTGGGATAACCTATTATATACCCACTTTAGGGATTAGGATAACCTCTCATGTACGCATTTAGCTCATAGAACATTAGTTATTACCCAATACATTGAAGGAAGATATAGGTCACACCCATAACATAATGAAAATAATATATAGGTACGATATAATATTATAAAACATTCATCATTTCATATTCCATTAAAATAAATGTCTTTCATAAAAATTTCATTATATTATAACTTGTGGAAAGAAAATGAGTTTCATAAAAAATTATCATCATATTTATTAACCATCTATAGAAAGAATAAATATTCTATAATTGGACCATATCCCCAATAAATATTAAAAAACATCAAAGGATTTCATATTAAATGGAAAATTATTTTGAAGTATCATAAGGAACATTTCATGTACAAAATTCTATATCCATTTTAAAATCATTTATTTTAAAGATATGTGCAATTAAAAAATATAAAATTTTCCTCAAAAAAACATTGTAAAATATTAAATAATGATTAAAAAAAATTATTATTCATGAAGGTGGTAAAATAATTTCATTCTATATATTTAAAAAAACATTCATTTCACACCATTTTATAAATTTTAAAAAGTACATCATTCAAAGAAAAATAATAAGATTCAATTAAAACCATTTCTTATAAAGAAAAACATGGGTAAAATGGCTTCAAAAAATCATTGGATAATGGTAAAAAAAATTAAAATAATTTTTATAAAATAAGTATATTTAAGACAAAAATTTACAATAAGAGACTAAAATGCAAGAAATCTCCATTATTTGTGAGATTTTGAAAGAAAACCCTTACCTCGAGTTCAGTTTGCTTTAAAAGAACATTAACCTATTGTATAATAAATTTATATTTATTATAATTATATAAAAAATTCATTTACATACTTAAAATATATTATATGATCCGTTTATACCATTTCAAACCCCCTTTAATCAACAAATATTTATTAAAATCATCATTCTCCATTATTAACTGTTTCATTTATCATGAGCATTTTCGTTCAATAGTTCCATTCCATTAAAATTTATCATAGTACCATCTCATAAATAATATTAATCATGGTATAGGTATTATATATATTCATTATATAAATATTTATATTCATCCATTAATGTTAATTATAGAAAAATGAATTACACTATTCATGGAGATGGTAGGTCGTATGTACACATGAATGTTGTTTTCATTTTTAAATAAATACAAAGAAATAAAGGTAAATATTAATTAAACATTATAGTATAATTATTATATAGATTACATCATATATATATTCATTAAATTCATCCTCATTACAATCCAATTAACATAGAAATGAAAAATTAATTGCATTACTTCATGGAGGTGGTAATCCACATGTATGATTGAGCAACATTGTCATTTATCGGCAGTTTTGAAGGTTATAATGTAGATATAATTTTATAATTATAGATATATAATTATTTCATAATTATTATATATAATCATTTTACTCATAATAATATCCATCCAGAAAATATGGTCAAGAAAAATGAATTATATCGCTACATGGATACTGGGAACTATATGTACGCCCGAGTGATACATTCACTTATTTTTTAACTGGAAATATGGTGGATTATGTTGGTTTGATAATAATTATAATATTTAAATATATTTAGGATAAATAAAATACCATTTTATTCTAAATACCATATATTTAGAAGATATATAATCTAAAATAAATTCAAAGAGGTCGGCTAAGATGATTACCTCTACATTTGGAAACCACCTTTTGATCCTTCGTTAAAAAACCTAAGGTTGTACTTTGTGGATAAAAAATCCTCTATAACATGTATAAAGATGTTTATAATAGAAGTATTTATCTTTTAGTTGAGATAAAATTATCGATGTGTTGTGAATAACTGAGTGAGTAGGTGCCCTTTTATAGTTGTGGTGAGGTGCACTTTGGGAATTTCTCAAAATATTACCTATAATAAATTTATTCTAAAGTAGTACACCACAAAATGGAAATATATTCAAATATAAGATAATATAGGTTTTTAATACCATCAACCAATATAATTTATAAAAAATTTAGATTAATTTGAATCCTTATCATTTTTATGTACCCCAACTTAACTGATATTAATTTTAATTATAGTAGAAAAATTTTCAATATTAAAAGGTTGTAATTTTTTCTTATAAGGTTTAAATTGGAAAATAAATGCCCTATTTATGATATTTTACACCATATAATATCCACATGGTATTATTTGAATATTTTTATTAATATTGCATAATTTAATAAAATATTAATTTGATAAAATAACATTATTTTCACTTTTGACACTATTCATTTAGTTTAACCTTAAATACATCATGAGAAAGGGATAAGTTGAATATAATTCTTTAAAAAATACAAAATACGAAATATGGATATATTATATTCGTGGGTAATATTAATTAATTAATATTATCACTTTTAATATTTTCAAAATCATTAATTATATTTTTTTATTAAATATGGAAATATTGCATCGATGTTACATAATAAATTATGGTCATTATATAATTAACAAACATTATAAAGAAATATATCATTAAATAATTTTATTAAGTTCAAAATAAGCACTTATATTCATTCTTAACTTACTTTTGTCTCTATGTGGGCATAAAAGCTTTATTAAAAACAAAGAGAGTGACATTTTGATATTTTCTTTGATTTAGATAATATATAAGCCATTATCATTGAAAAATTTTCATTAAAAAAATAAATTTACTACATAAAGATTTATGGGTATAATTATTTTCATCCAATAATAGTTATAATGAAAACTTATGGTCTTATCACTTATTTTTAATCTAGATTTACCTAATTTTCCCTTTACCGAGATGATAAATTTTACAATAGTTACTATTCCTAATGATTCCTAATAAAATGGGCCTAATTCCCAAATCTTAACATATTTATTATAAATATTTCATTCATTTTATCTAATTCAATTCCTATAAATAGAAAAAATTAATTTTAAAGTAAGTGCGCAAAATGCGACCAAAATAGGTTTTTAGAAAAAAATATATTTTCATGCATGAAACTGGATTTATTCTTATCCTATTTGAAGAAAAATATTTTTTTAATGTTTAAAAAAATTGATCAAGTAAATAATATATATTTCATTAAAATAATTCACCAATTGGTATTAATCTATAAAAATATATTACATTCATAAAAAAATTTCCTTGGAAAAATATTTCTTTTTCTTTCAAATGATATTTGTTTTCAATTATAATTAATTTGTAAACAATGAATTGATTTAATAAATATATACCCCTAAAATTTTCATAATTTAGTTATTCTTGTTAATCCCCACCAATTTAATGGATACACGATAAATTTAATTTTAAATAATAATATTTTAAAATTATATCATGGTTCGTTTAAACTCAATGTTGTGTGTAACGCAAGATATCAAAGAAATCATATAATTTATGGAGAAATGATTCATAAAATTCTCAGATATTTTCATTCTGAACCATTTAAAATTAAGTTTCTCTCTAAATTCATTAGTTTTATTCAAAAAAATAAGGATATTTTTTGTTAAATCCTTGGGTTCCTATATGGCTTCTTCAAATTTTTGATTTCTCTAGAGAACGATAACCATGTGAGTTATCTTATTTCATAGTAATTTATCCCTATAATCTATGATTTATATATATTGTTATTTTAAAATAAGTTTTTTGATCCAATGGTATGACCTGTGATTTTTTTTTCATGTGAAGTATTAGGTATGTAATCCTCCAAACAGATACATGGAACACATCTTGAACTTGAGATAGATTATGTGGAATCAAAAATCAATAAGTTACTATCCCGATACAATCAATAATTTCAAATGGTATAATATAAATAGGGATTATTTTTCCCTTATCTATAAATCTTATAACCCCCCTATGGAGAGATATTCATAGGAATACCCTATCACCCACTTCAAAAACTATATTTTTCTGATGATTGTAATCATTATTTTTTTTATGACTATGAGATGATTTTATGTGTTGTTGAATGAATCTTAGATTCTTATCTATTTACTCAGATATATAAGGACCCCGTAGTCTTATTTCTCCAAATTTGTTCCAGTATGTTGGAGTTCTTTACTTCTTACCATATAGGGCTTCATAAGGAGACATATAAATGTTGTAGTGAAAGCTATTATTCTACAAAGGTTCCAACAACATAAGGTGTTAATCCTCACCACATTTGAACCACATTTGAAATCTATAAAGAAAGACCTCAACATGTATTCTATAGTTTTAATAGTCCAATAATACTAACTATCTATTTGAGGATGATAATTAGTTTTGTAACATAACTCTATATCCAGATCCTGCAAAACACTTCTCCAAAAAGTCAAGGTAAATCTCAGATTCTAATCAGATACAACATAATTTGTTACTCCATGAAACCTTACCACTTCCTTATGGTATATCCTAGAAATCTGATATTTAGTGAAATATTATCTAATAGGGATGAATTAGGGTCAATTCATAAGTTTATTGACTACAACCTAGGTAGAAGTATTCCCTTTATATGATTTTGGGAGTATGATGACAAAATATATAGTAATGTTTTCCCATTTCCATTCTGCTATGGTTATTGGTTATAACATAAAACTAGACTACAATCCCTTATCCATAAATTGCTAATATAACAAGAATCAAAAAAATATACTCTATAATATCTCTCTTTATTCCATCCATCCAGAAATACTCCTTCAAATATCCTTACATCTTCATACTTCCACAATGAACAAAAAATAATAAACTACAAGATTCATCCAATAACTCCTTCTTCAAATATGATACCGAAGGGAAACAAACATGGTTCTTGAACATTATTATTCCATATAAATTAAGTTTAAAATAAGGAACATTTCTAAATTTTTTATGACTCTACATCTTCCTTATGTGCCTCTTTAATCTTCACCTAAATAGATGCGTGAACACTCATTTGATCCAGATAATATTTCCCACCTTCCATTATGATTTCTTGCTCCATCCTTTGAAAATAAATAAATATTGGATCTTTTTTATCCTCTTTATATATATTCTAGTATGATCCTTTTAACTTATAGAATCTTACACCTTATTCTCTTTCCAAGGGTACCAATGTACTGAGCAGTCATAATCGTTAACTAGCTCCAACCATCTTCTTTGGTGCTTGATCAGATCTCTCTGAGTGAAAATATAATTTAAAGAAAATTATCTCCATATATTTCACAGATTTGTCTATAAAGATAATTCCTCCATATCCCTAATGTATAAATTATATTAATTAACTCCAAATCCTGAGTTGGGTAATTTTTCTCACAAAAAAATCAATTATCATGAGGAATAAACTATAATCATATTGTTATACTTGGGGAAATATCACAGTCTATTATTTTATGGATCATTATATATTTAAAACCATACTCTAATATAGTGTATAGTAAACACAAATGCGCTGACTAGCCTTCTCTTTAGTTATTCAAAAAATTCCTCACATTCATTTGTCAAAAGGAACTTCTCTCCCTTCCAAGTTAACAATGTGATTGGATTTGATAGCCATGAAAAATTCTCCACAATGCACGAGTAATGTCCATCCAAAATAAGAAAACTAAAAATCTCAATCATAGTGTCTAGTATAGGGAAATTCTCAATAACTTCAATCTTTTAAGGGTTTATTGATATACGATCACTTGAGATTATATAACCCAAGAATTAAAATTTTTCAATCTAAAATTCACACTTGGTAAATTTTTTATAAATATTATATTTCCTTAGGGTATTCATCAAAATTCTCAAAAGATCTTCATGAACTTCCTTTCTATTTTAATATACAAGAATATCATCTCTAAAGACTACTACAATCTTATTAAGGTAATCAATAACGACTCAATTCATTAAATCCATGAACATAGCAGGGGAATTAGTAAGACCAAAAGGTATTACTTTAAATCTAGATTATACATACCTTTTATTGAATTTTTCCTTGGTTATATCTTCCATATTGACCCCCAATCTATGATATCCATAATGAATATCAATCTTGTAAAAGTATTTATCTCCACTTTGTTGATAAAAAAAGTCATCAATATGGGGTAACAGATACTTTTACTTGATATTGATCTTATTATATTCTTGAAAATCAATGTCAATATGAATTGATCCATATTTATTTTTTATAAACAATAGGTGAACCCCAAGGCATTACATTTCGTTGAATGAATACCTTTTAAATATTCTCCTAGTGTTTCTTCATTAAGTCTTGTACCTAGATCAAGTACATTCTATATGGAGTCTTGGAAATATATGTATCATTGGGTAAGAGTTATATTTAACAATAAACATCACAATATGGTGGAATACTGGGAAACTCTTTTGAAAATACATAAATAAACTCCCACATAATTGGAATGTATTTTATGTTATTTTTATTCCAAACTATATGAGATAAATTCCTCTTTTGAATATAAATCATGACCTATACTATGGATTTAACTTCCATCGGATGTTCATTTTTTTCATCACACTAACAGGTGAGCATAGGTAAGTTCATAAAATCAATCACAACATCCCTTCTTCATAAATTTATGTGGGATTTATTTAAATAAACTCATTTTATTCCCAAAATAACAATGAATTCAACTATTGGAAGAATGAAAATATTTTTCTGAAATATATTCCCACAAACATCAACCAGAGTATAATCGTATACTTGGGATGTGATCATCATACCAATAGGGTTTTTATTTATAATTATATATTTAATCATTAAGTTGATGTTGTGATACCCTTATAAAATTACTTATAAATAAAATATTGGATAAATCCAAAATCAAATTAGATATTATAACTTCTATAGTGGATGATATGTATACATTTCTTCACAGCATTATAAAAACCTTCATTACAAATAGTTATTTCAAGATATTTCTCTTTCTCTATAGGCTTAAAATGTTTTTTATTAGTATCATCATCATTAAACATCATATTTGGGAACTGATTAGAATAATGATCATAATCCTATAATTTGAAACACTAGATTATGGGTGGTGAATTCAATGCTGATTTATCATTATTATTATTTGATAACTTCTTCCTATCACTTTCTCAATCAGTTTCTTGATGGAATTTCATTCTAAAAATAAAACTTTTTTTATTTCCCTAAGGACAATTTCCCTCCTGTTTCTTTCCATGATTTGGTCTTGAGGGAAGTTTTAACTTCATATCTCTATGGTTTTTTGAATTTCCTTTGAATTCAACATTTCTTTTCTTATCAAACCCATGAGATTAATGGAAAACTACAATCTCCATTTCCAAATTCATAGAAAATCTCGTGATTTATTCATATATATTGACGAACCTTATGTCTAACTCTCTTAGGAGACTTAGTTTTATGAAAATGAAAAATTAATCTATATTACTTTTAGGTCAGTTGATAATACCAGAATTGTGCCTTACATGTCTTGTAAAATTTTCCATGAATGTACCAATGGATTCATCATCCATCTATTTTAACTCAAGTAATTACTTTTCCATTTTCATATGAATAATATGAGGAAAATAATTATTTAAAAATATGTTCTCAAACCCATCCCACTTCATGGATTCAATTTCAAGATGTACCCTTAAGTTCTTGATAAGCTTCCACCATTAATCTATTTCTCCTTCCAAATGATAAATAGCCAAGACAACATTTTCATAATCTAATCACTCGATAACATAAAATATAGTTTTAGTGATACAGTTTCAGTACTCACCAACTAGTTGATCAGTATACCCACTAAAATAAGTTGGGCATTTCCTCATGTTAGAATCAAAAAAATAGTGTTCCCACCTTTTCTAAATTAGATTCTCATCATGATTCATAAAATTAGAAAGTTTGTTAAGAATAGAAAAAAAAATATTTTTTATTCCATCTCTCATAACTTTCGGTTTGTCATGTTTAAAATCATTGAATTTTCCGTCACATTTATTATTAACACAATTATTTTAGGTTATACTCATTAACTGAAACTAAAAAACATGGTGTGATAAATAATAATCATAGTGAAAACCCACATATTCATGAAAATTCAATTATAGTATGTTAAAATCTTGAAACCTCCTTCTATAAAAACTTAGGTTTAGTATGGTTCAATCATGATCATTATAAAAAAATTAGGATTATATCATATAATTGGGCATATCCCTTAGGTTATTACTAATGTATTCTCATACTTATTTACAAATTCTAACTAAACCTTTCTCTGATACCAACTATAGAAACCCATTATTTTCATACATAGATATTATATTTTAATAGATTAATATTAATTACATAACATAATGATCCATGAAATAACATTTTAAGTCTTGTTAATTTCTAAAACTTGGACACACAAACAAATTGTTTATATCTACACTACATCTTCTCCCACTAATTTATTTATATCTATCATCCTTATTAGACTAATGATACATAAAACCTTTATTCATAACCTAGGGAAGAAAACATAATAAAGGGTGAGTTCAGATTTTTAGTAAGGTTAAAAAAGGGAGATATTAATAATCAAATAAGAATAACATGAGCATAAAAGTATGAAATTATCATTTAAAACCCATACCCTGCATATCATATATCATAAACATTATTCATGACATAAAACATGGAATTTCATAAGACATGAATCATGGTGAAATCAAAGAACATGATACATTAGATAATAACATTTTCATAATATAAATATTGTGGAATAAGCATAATTATATAAACAATTATGTCAAGGATACCCACAAAGAAATATATAACATATAAGTCTTGGTCTATCCACCCTTGTGAGTTATTCTAGTTTAGGATAACCTCTTATGTACCCTCGTTGGTCCATGTGATAACCTCATGTGTACCATTTAAGCTCATAGAACATTAGTCAATACCTAATTAATTTAAGAGATATATAGTTCCCACACATGAAATAATGAAAATAATATATATTTGAACAAAAAAATCAGAAAAAATTCATCATATCATAACCAATGAAAATATATGGGTTTCCTAAAAATTTCATTATTATATAACACATGTAAAATAAATGGGTTTCATAAACATTTTTCTATCATATCAAAAAAACATCCAGAGAAATAATAAATACGGTATAATTTGATCATATCCCCATCAAATATTATATAACATAAAATTATGTAATATTATAAGTAAAAATATTTTTAATTATTACTTGGAACATTTCTCATGGAAAATAGCCTTTCTTCATTAAAATCACTTATTTTAAATAAATTGTTATATTATGATGGAAAACAATTTATTTGAAAATAACCTTGTAAACTTGTAATAGAATATTAAAATAATATATTTTACATGATTTCATGAAATTCATTCATTCCATATATGATAAAAACATTCCTTTTTCAATGTTGTAAAAAGGTTAAAAAGTACCTTATTTGGAAAATGATAAGAATATTTCTTTCTAACCATTTTGTATAAAGTCAAACATGAGTAAAAATGAATTTAAAAAATCATATATTAATATTAAAAAAAGTAAAAACATTGTCTTAAAACATGTATATGGATGAGAAATTTTCCCTGATGGAGACTTTAACATAAAAAATCCTGAATATTCATGAGACTATAAAATAAAACCCTTAACTTGAGTTCACCATGAATTCAAACCACTTTAAACACCTATATAATAAATTTTAATTTTTTATAATTCCATAATATTTCAATTTTAATACTTATAATATCTTATATGATCCATTTATGTCATTTTATCACCACCTTTTAGAAAAAGCTCTTTATTAAAATCGATATTTTTTAGGGTTATATGTTTCATTTATCATGAGTATTTATTTTTAGTAGTTATGATTCATGTACATTTATATTGGATCCATAAAATACATAAAACTAATAATGATATAAATATCATATAAATTCATTATATACATATTTATAGTCATTAATAAATTTTATTGATCGAAAAAGTAATTACAACTTTCCTGGAGACAGTAGGTTGTACGTACACATGAACGTTGTTTTCATTTTTTGACAGTTAGAATGAAAGAAAGGTAAATATTAATTTAAATTTATAGGATAATTATTATATATAATATACATCATGTATATTAATAATATTATTTCACATTATCATCCAATTAAAATAAAATGATAAATTAATCACATCACTTCATGGAGGTGGTAGTCTACACGTACACATGAGAAACATTGTCATTTCCCAACAGTTTTAAAGATAAGATGGTAGATATGATATTATCATTAAATAGTTATAAATATTTAATAATTAATATATATAAACATTAAACCCTTCATTATTCCCATTCACAAAATATGGTGATGAAAAATTAATTGTATCACTACATGGAGATGGTAAGTCATACATGCGCACGGGCGATATATTCACTTTCCATTTCATGGGAAAGATGGATTATTAGGGTTTTTTAATAATAATGATAACATTTTAGTATATTTATAATACTTAGTATTCATTTTTATGATAAATAACTTAAATATATAATAGGTATAAGAATAGATGAATTTAAAGAGGTTGGGTAAAATGATTACCTCTTCTTTAGGTGGCCTCTTTATATCCTTACTTAAGGAACCTAAATTTGGTATTTTGAGGATACCAAGATATAAATAAATATTAAAAATATTTTAATAAGATAATTGGGTATGATTTTTAGAAATATATAGATAAAAGTTGTGTGAAAATTGAGGGAGAATGTTCCCTTTCATAATTGAGTTGAGGGTCACATTTGGAATTTCATAAAATATTAAATTATAGTAAATTAATTATCAGGAAATATGCCTAAAAATGGAAATTTATTTAAATATGATATAATATATATTTTTAATCCCATAAATGAATGTAATTTAGAAAATATTTAGTGTTATTTTAAACCTTATCATTTTGATTAAACATTAGTTAGCAATTTTTATTTTTAAATATAGTACCAGCATTTTCATTATTATTGGGCTGTAATTTATATTTATATAGAGAAAAAAATCATAATAAATGGAAAATTTGTGATATTTTATATCATATCATATCCACCTAGTATTATTTCAATATTTTTATGATTTTTTAATAATTTAATAAATTACTAATTTGATAACATATCACTATTGTCAATTTTGACACAATTCATTCAATTTAAGTTTAAGCGCATCAATGAAAATGGGGTTTAAAATATAATGATTTAAAAAATCTTTAATAGGTCATATAAATCTATAAAATTCATGTTATCTATTAATTCATTCAGATTATATGACTTTTAATATTTTAAACACCTTTAACTAAATATTTTTATTAAATGGAGAAATATTGCATCGGTATTTCATAAAAATTAAGGTCATTATATAATAATTAATAGTAAAAATAAATTTATATCGTGAAATTATTTTATTAAACATAAAATAAAAACTTATATTTATTCATAACATACTTGTTTTCTTATTTAAACACATAAGATATATTAAAAATAAATAGAGTGATGTTTTTTAACATTATTTGATATTAATAATATATAACTAATTTTCATGGAAAAGTGTCCATTAAACAACTCAATTTCAAACATAAGGTTTTAAGGGTTGTATTAACTTACTCCAATAATAATTAATATTAAAATAATGTCCTTATCACTTATTTTAAATCTATATTATCCTAATTTACCAATTACTAAGGTGATAAATTTTACCACTATTATTATTCATATTGACTAAAAATAAAACGGTCCTAATTACCAAATTTTAAATTTAATATTATAAACATTTAATTCATTTTATCTAATTCAATATCTATAAATTTCATAAATTAATTTTATAGTAATTTTAAAAAATGAGACAAAAACTTTTTTTTATAAAACAGAAATTTTTAAGCATAAAACATGATTTATTCTTATCTTTTAGAAAGAAAAATATTTATTGAATGTTTTAAAAATTTTATCAATTTAATAATATATTAATTTCATTTTAATAGTTCACTAAAAGGGGATAATTTATAAAAATATATTTTGTGCATAAAATAAGTTTTTTAGAAAAAAATATTTCTTTTTCTTCTAAATGATTTTAATTTTCATTTATAATCATTTAATAACCAATGAATTTATATAATATATATAAACAAATTTTTCATAATTTAGTTAGTATTATTCCTTCCAACCAAACAAATATCTAATAGAAAACTATTATTTTAAATAATAATATTTTATTTGAATATTGCATTTCATTTAAACTCAATGTTGTGTGTAACACAAGTTATGAGGGAAATAAAAATATTTAACGAGTAATATTTCATAAAAATACCAGCAAGTTACAACCTTTGAAATATGATAATCAATTTTTATGAGTTCAATAGAGAACTAAATGACACTATTTAGTGGAATACTAGGATACTCTTTTGAAAAGACATCAATAAACCCCCGCACAATAGGCATATCATCAATGTTGCGTTTCTCCCCAAACATTTTAGGAAAACACCCCTGTAAATAGGAATCATGACCTATATAATATATATTAAATCCATAAAATGTTCATACTTATCATCACACTGATATAATATCATTTGTTATCTTTGAATATCAAATGTGACATCCCTTCCTCGGCAATTGATGTGGGATTTATATTATGAAAGACAATTAATGCCTAAGATAACATAAAATTCTATCAGAGGGAGAATAATTATATATTTAGGAAGCACATTCCTAAAAATATTAAATAGGGAAGTTTCCTTTACTTGATATGTAATCATTGTAATATTATGGGTTTTCATAGATAATTCAATATATAATTGTTTAGTTGATATTTTTATACCCATAGATAACTATAAAGATATAAATTACTGGGTAGATTTAGATTCAAATAAGATATTATCAATTCTAGAGTGGATGTTATTCTACCTTTCACAATATCATTATCATACCCCTAATTAGGAATAGTGGTCTCGTGATATTTACCTTTGTCTCTAAACTAAATATTATGTTGACATCAAAAATCATAATTATCATTAATATTTGAGCATTAATTAGAATAATGACCACAATCCCTCCATTTTAATCACTGGAATATGGTTGGTGAATTTTTTTAGATATTTCACTTTATTTTCTTCATTATCTAACTTCTTCTCATCACTTTTGAATTTAATTTCCCAATGACATCTCTTTCCACATATAAAATATTTACTAGTCCCCTTAAGAAAAGTTCCTCTGTTTTTTCCATCCACACCTTGTACATGAAAGAAATATCATCTTATTCTCTATATAGTTTTTATAGTTTCCCTTGATTCTATTTTATTTTCTTATCAAAACCAAAATATTGATGGATAAATCCAATATACATTTCCACGTTGATAATAAAAAAATTATTTCTACTTTACTACTAAAGTCCCTTATGGATAATTACCTTTATAGACTTGGTTTTAGACACTAATAAATCGATCAAACTTAATTTCAGGTTAGTTGATAATACCATAACTCTACCTTTAATGTATTGAAAATCATTCCTCATGTGTTCCAACTTTTCGAAAAAAATAAAATAACATAAAAATTTAATTTATTATATTTTCGTCTTCATTACACAGTGACTCATCAGCGTTGCAGTGCAGTGATGAGGGGGCGTTGAATCCCATTAATGAATTTAATTAATGAATCAGCATGGTGACACTGTAAGGAAGACGCATCTTCCTTCTTTAATTAAATTGGGAATTCAAGTTTGACGAACAACCCAAGAATTCCTCTGATGAACGACGAAGGAATCCTCACCAATGATATACTCTTGTGAATAGGATGACGGCGAAGACACCCATGGAGAGAAGATTCCAGACCGGAGATCGATAGATGATGAAAAACATTCATCCTCGAGAAATCTCCTTTCCCAAGTAGGGGGTTTTATTGAGTAATATTCCATTACCCATTCTTAGAGTTTAAATGATGAATTTGAATCAACCCACGAACATGTTGATCCAAAGTTCGATAGTTCATGAGGGATGGATAATGATATAGGATAAAGGGGATATTTATCTTAGTGATTATTTTGCATTATTTTGGTTCTTCATGATCCTGCTAACAAGAACACATATAGGTAAACACGAGCCAAGACCTGGGTCATTCTTTGGGTTTTCTTTTGTTGTGAATCCTTCCTCAATTTCTTCCTATGTTATTCCCATTCTTCTTGGTGAAACGGTCGGTGGTGACGACAACTATGGTCCAGGAGGGACCATGGTGGCGCATCAGCCCACAACGCCAAGTGAGAAGGGTTCTTAATGAACATGACTCACATTCACATCACCAAGTGTATTATTCTAATAAGTTTGGTTCTTAAACTTATAAAGTATTGAAAACGCACCTCTTTGGTAGAAAATATGGTCATGAATAAGGATATGTTTTGGGACTATCATTATTTTGTTATATAGAGTCCAAAACCTATGTTTAGATATTAATCAAGAATGACCATATCTTTTTCTATAAATACCCACCCATCCTCTCACTCATAATCACTAAAATAAAAATTTATCAAGAATTTAATACCAACCTCACTCTCTAAATCCCTCCTAATCTATTTTCAAGCTCTTAATAAACTACTCTCAAACTTTTAGACTCCCCTCTCAAGGATAATCACTCTCTACTCTTCATTTTATTTCAAGTACTTACCCTATACTCAGCCCTATTTAAATAAAATTTTAATGTTCTGATGTGTTTTTACACATCAACTTACTATAATTATTATTCTCATTTAAATATATACCACTTTTCGCTCTCATTCAACCATTCTATAAACCTTTATCTGCACTTGTTATGTTATGGAAATTATCCTATGATTTTCCCGGATAAAAATGTGGGTAGTGAATACTCATCCCCATTTAAATTCAATGGTAATCACCTATTTGTACAAATACTTAATTGATTTAGTAATTTCATTTATTTAACCCACACTTATTAACTATGGTATTATATGTTATGAAATATGTTCTTATTTTGTATGATCAGTGTGGCAAACTAATGAATGTGCATGGTATGAATGTGACGGGTCAGACTAGAATTATATATACCTTAAATGTATTGGGTAATGTATTTATCTCATGAGATACAATGTATGCTTCATGGGAATGTATCCTAAGAACATTGTGTTCTGATGGATCTGTGGTTAGTCGTGACCAATTCTTATGATCTCATATTTTATATTGTTCCCACGTTCCTATGATTTGTTGATATTATCATCTTGTATCATGCATTTATGTTCACATTTATTATTATCACCTCTTTTATGTCACCTTGATATTCCTATTAAAAAACATGTGTAACTTTCAACATGATAGGATTTTATTATTCATTTACTCATATTTATATCTCACCCCTTTATTTTGTACATCCCTAGGTTGTCTCATGCTCTATTAGAGGATCAATATAATATAAGGGCATGTTTTAGATTTATTAAAATAATTTAATTTTACCCATGTTTCAAGTTATGGTGTTATGTATCTTATTTCCCAATGATACTAGGAATTTTAATATTTTGGGTTTGTATTAAGTGTATTTTTATGTAATCAATCATGAATTATGGTGTTTTAATGATATGGGTTGTCACACTTGGTACCATATGAAGGTCAAGTTATTTTTGTGGATTATGTATATAAAATATTAGTGAAATTCTTATGAATGATGATAGATATAGTAAAAAATCCCTAAATTATGGTAAAATGTATATTAATTGGTTTAAAAGAAATAAAATCATTTCATGGATACTATAAGGCGATGTGGATCTAGAAAAATTATACCAATAGGTAATAAACCCAAAAAAGGGTGCATTGGGAATTGACTCAATCATCACCTGGTGCATGCTAAAGAAACCTTTTTGTAAACCTATTTTGAATATCCTAGTGTATATGCTTTGGTTAATTCACAAGCTTTTTACAAAGCATTATAAATGGAACAAAAATATCCATAAAAGTTTATATTAGGAAATAGACCATGGATAACTTATATTGAAACCTATAAATTCATAGGATAAGGAATGTGTTCCATTTACAATTTATCCATTAAATTTTCATAGTTTTACTTTTATGTGTTTAATATTTTAATTAATCTCATCCCTAATTTTATATTTATTTTATTCAATAGATGAAAATTATGAGGAACGGATTCAAAAACCAATGTGATGGGAAATTCCCAAAAGACATGTCCAGATCAATGGGAGAAGGAGTTGAGAACTTCATAAAATTAATAAATAAATTAGCTCAAGTTATGAATATAAACATTAATTAGGGTAACCCCATATACCCCTAGAATTGAATAAGTTTAAATTAAGACCTTGATATAAAAAATGCCTTTGAATTTAAGTGGATCTATAGATCCCTTAATCGCAGAATAATAGATCAACTCCATTAAAAAGATCTTCTCTATCCTTCAATGATATGAGAAGGATAATTTCATGCTGGATATTTATCATATAGAGGTAGAATCTGATCAATAGTGGATATTGATCAAAAATATGAATATTGAGGATGTGATCAAAGAAATTGATTTGAAAGAACACTAGAAAAAAAATTGATGAATATTTTTTTTATACTCTCTAACATAAAATAAAGAGGGATTTATTTAGCCTCAAGAAAAAAACAAAGAATCCATTAGGGTGCATCAGTATAAATTCACTAGTCATTCAAGATATACCTCCAACATTTTCACCAACCCCAAAAGTAAACTTTACTAGTTATTTAGTGGGATAATAATGATTATATGAAAACATTTGGTGATTCAAAACTTCAAAAATTATGAGAAATTTTTCCGATGTAACCTCAAATTCAAAATAGAGATCAATAAATATCACGGGTCTCACGGTTCATAATATAGGAAGCATAGAATGGATTTCAATTCTTATAGCTTAATAGATAAATATCATGGGGTAATAAATTACATGTCACAACTGGATTTTTATCTTTTACCACTGATCCAATTTATCTTTTTGCATAGGGTTTTGGGATCAATTATTAGGTGTGAATGTTTTGAATTTTGTGTTTCACGGTGTTTTTATCTTGGCACACTATTAGAGGAAACCATGCATATCAGTGCAGGTAATTGGGTATATTTGGAGTGCCCTTGGTTGAAGGAACACATCCCATGAACTTTCAGTCAAATCATGAAAATAGTGTGCAGTATGCCACTATCTCTTGGAAGAACCCTTCCACATGATATTCAAATGGTTTTCCAAACCATGTGAGCAAACCAAGTGGGATTCCCAGAAAATTAAAATATGGAAATTTCTAAACTGATCTTATGGGATTTTAACCCCAAATCCATCGTTTCTCCCCCAAAATTATTCTTTTGTACTTAAGGGTTCCTCTCATTTGTTCTTCAATCCTCATTATTCCTCCCTTGATGCATATCTAAGTATTTCATCAAGATTTGGGGTAAGATCATCAAGGTATTCTACTAATTTTCTCTTCTTCTTATTTCTTCCTCTATTTTACCTTAATATATATTTATACCTTGGTCATTTGGATATAGTGGTCATGTTTCCATTCATTTATTTTGGTAGTTTTGTGTTTTTAGGGATTCTCTTGGTAGATCTTGGCTCTTGGAACCTTCATGGTGTGTTTTGAGTTGTGTGTTGTTGAAGCGTCATGATATTGAGACAGATTTCCCTTTGCACCTACATTTATAACTTTAGATTCATTTGTTTCATACTTTTCACACCATCCTTGAATTAAATAGTGTTTAATGATATTTGGAATAATTTTTTTGTGTTCAGAGTTGTGACTTATACCTTGTTTTGTGATAGATGGCATTATTTTGTTATATTGTGAACACCAAGTGTTTGTTAAAATATTTGGTTGGCCTTTGTGGGTAAATTTTGATATATAAAGCATTTTTTGGATTTTTAAAAATATTTTTGTCATTTTAAATGATTTTTGGTTTTCTTTAATGGGTTTTACATGTGTTTTGAGTTTAAAATAGGTCTGTATTTGTCTTTTGAAAGAGTTTTGTCATGTAATTGTGGATTGTGGCTCACATGTAATTTTGATGAAAATGGATTTGGGTTGAAAATTTGGTGTTATTTCTTTAAATTTTTTTAAAAATTATTTTCAAATGTAAAGTGGTGTATTTTCACCTATTTTCAAAGGTGGATTTATTTTACATAAAACCGACAGTTGCATGAAGTGTTCTTTAGGTCCATTTGGAGATTTTAGGAAAATGGTAAAAATTATTATCATGAAAACATGCCTTGGATAATCCTCCTCTCTTACTTATATTGAATTAGTAGGAAATCCTCACAATGGAATCCTTGTAACCCATTTATGTTGATAAAAATAAGATATCCTCAGTGTAGACTTCTTTGAGATCTATTGTTCATGGAAATAGATTGATCCCTATGGTGATTCAGGGTGGTCCATGTTTTTTAAATGATTATATATGATATTTGTTCTTGTGAAGGGATTCTCAGTTTGAATCAGTTGGAACACCCCCTTTCCTTGCATCTTGAAATTGTAACCTTGAATAGTGAGTGAATTTTCTGAGAATAATTGTTACACTATCTTAGGTTATGCACTGGAAAATGGCCCATAACATGAGGATATATTGATTTTTATTGTTATATGATACGTCAACTTGGTTTGTACTATGTAGTTTGTGGATGATCATGTGGGTATTATTGATTTAATCAAGTGATGCACACTTTTTGGGTTGATTATTCATGTATTAGTATGATCTGAATTATTCATGAGCTCATAGTTTTACCCATGTCTATTGGAACATATTTATCTATAGAGAAATAATGTGACTAATTGTTGGTTATATATCCTTGTATAATATCTACCATTTACCTTACTGTATTATTGTGGTGATTATTTCTCGAGAAGTGTGGCTTCATTAAAAAAGTGTTGAACTATTTTCAAGTGTTTTTTAAAAAAGGTTTTGGAAATGTTTTTCATTCTTCCTCTTCGCTTTTTAAAATGAAAACATATTTCTTTCTCTTGGAAATTCATATGGTTACTCTCTAGAAATGAATGTGGTTTTATATGTAAAAAAAGGAAATGTACTACTTTTTGTTTTAAAGTGTAAAATATGTGGACATGGTTACATTTATATATTGTATTTCAAACTTGAATTTGATGTTTATTTTATTTTAAAGGAAGTGTATTCGGAATTTCTTTTTTCAGGCACTCCAACTGAGTTTTAATACTTATGCCTATAGTTCATTCCTTTTTTAGTTGTGGTGTAGGTCTCAGATTTTTTTTGATCTCCATTGGTGATGGTTGGTTTGGGTATTTTTGAGTGACCCTCAGGGTCACATGGAGATGTGTGATAAATAGGTGTAGTTTTAGTTTTTTTGTACTGTTTGTGGTATTTTTAGTTTTGTTGTAAAATATGTTTATTTTGGATATTTGAATGTTATTTGTGATACTTTATTTATCTTCTTATTGTTAATTTTATTTATTTATTTTGGGTTAAATTGTTTACTTCTCTCTCTATTGATATTCGGTAATAGTTTTCATCCTGTGGGGATCAGGAATGCCCTTTGGGCCACGTTGTGGATCAGTTCGGGTGACCAGTTCGAGGTTGACCCAAGTTGGTCTATGAAAAAATGATATCAGAACATGCTAGTTCATTATAGGATCTAGCATTCAAATAACCCTATGTTATTTATGATGTCATGGTATATGGAGTAGGACTAATAAAACCTTAGGGTGTAGGTTGGAGGGAGTTTTTGGCCAACAATTTCTTTCCAAGCCTTGGGTTGCTATAGGATGTCGGGTTGTATTTGGTTTGTTTGGTTCTTATGGATTTTTTGGTGTTTGGGATACAAAGTGGGAGTTGGGATAGTGTTATCAGTGAGTTCGTTGGGTTTGGAAAGTCATGTGGATCCATGGAAATGGTCCTATAAGACTCTATGTGGTGGTGGCGTGTTTGGAATATTTCCTCCAACCATATAGCCTAGCCACCCATTGACATATGTTTATCCTTGTGCATTTTTTGGGTCTTTCATGATTCATAGAGTTTTTTTGAAAATAATTGTTTTTAATTGTGAAATGGGGTTTTTACTCGTAATTGTTTGGTTTTTGGAAAATTGAAAATGGATTTTCATAATTTTTATGATAAAACATTAGAAAATGGGTTTCTAATAAAATTATTTTGATGAAATGGGATTTTTTTAGTTGGTGAAAATGTTTTGAATAGGTGAATTGGGTTTTGAATTAAATAGAATGGATTGAGGTGGGGAGTTTGAAAATGGAATTTTGTTAAAAAAAAATTGGTATTCGTAAAATATTTTTGAATGTTATAATAAAAAGTGGATTGAAAGTCTGAAAACATGGGTTTAATGTTTGTTTTGGGAAATGATAATTTTTTTCTTTAACCTTTGGTATCTCCATGGGTGATCACATATACAGATGTGTGAGGAATGTGAATAGATGTTGATATGGGTGAATGAATACATGGATTGGCATGTATCAATGAGTGGTTATGGTGGAATGTGAATGTGCATGTGTCAGGCTCCCTGGAATACCATTGGTGAGTGTTCAAATCCACCAAGTTTGTTTTCTTTCAAAAAAAATTTAAGAGGAAAATTTTATTGTTTTGAAAACCAATGTTGTGTGGTGTGTTATATCACCATTTGGATGTTTTTTTCATTTTGTGTTGTTAGTTTTAAACTATTTTTTTGATTTCATTTTTAAGTGATGTTTAACGGGATTTTAGAAAAAAAAATTGGTAATCATTAACCTGGTTTCCCTTTGTGATGTAATTTTATTGATATGATTTGTGGTTCTTGAAATCATTTTTATTCAAATGTTGCCTTTACTGTTATTGAATGTCCACCTCCATATAGATTTTATGGATAATTGTGGTAAAGTTATGGGTGGTTCCCTATTATAAGGTCCTCTAGTTGATCAACCTAAGGATTTCCTTCTTGAATATTATAAGTTGAATCCACCTATATTTTATGGTCAAGAGGATCCAATCAAAGTGGAAGAGTAGTTGAGGAAGATTGAGAGAAACTTCATTTTCCTTGAGTTTCCTGGGTCATTTAATGTGAAGTTTTCTACCTTCATGCATTTATCCAACCTAGAAGTGGTAGAAGTTGGTCTCTCAAAACAAACCTTGGGAAGATCTTACTAGGGATTTCTTCAAGGATTCTTCATCCGTCAGTATTTCTATGAGATATAGATAGTGAGAAAGGAGGTGGAGATGTTTTTTTTGTATCAATGTAATGTATCATAGTTAGAGTACGTTCTTCGTTTCATGGATATAGTCCCTCACCTTATAGAGTTGCTATGAACGATTTCATGAAGGCCTATTATTTTGAGTTTGAACTATATCTTGATCTATAGTCAAAAGATTTAGAGTTAAATATAACTTCTTTTTCAGACGTGGTTAGGCAAGTGGTTCGTGTTGAAGCTATGATGGTGGAAGTGTTTGATGTAGTATCCCCTCCTTTAATACATAGAAGTGGTGATAGGATTTCCATTAAGGAAGTGGGGAAGCGTCCTGATGTTTTTGGTGTCGATCATAGGATTAAAAGGACCCTATATATTTCATTATCTTATTCTGGTAATGGGATCTAGGTGTGTCATAAGTACAGCAATACAGACTATAGAATTTGTCATGTTTGAATTCTTTAAAGGTCTATAATTCTTATAGACACCTATTCCACCTGTAATTTATTTCTCATGGTGTTTTTAAGAAGTGATGTGGATTCAGTTCACAATAGTAGTGTCCTATTTTTGGATTAGTTCAAATTCTCTTCCTATATATACTTCCTTATTGTAATTGTGGTATTCGGTGGTGTTTTTTGGTGTTTTATTTTCATTAAATAGAAAAATTGAATATTTTTTATTTCTCTATGAATATATGTTTCAATGAAAGCATGATTTTAAATTAAGAATTTTTAATTCTAATTGGGGATAACTAGATTTTTACTATGAGATAGGATATTCTTCAAATATCAGGGCTTTAGGAACATGCCTCAAAGTGAATCTCACACATAGTCAGAAATCCCCTAGTTATGAAGGACCTTTTTCTATATTTTTTCTTCAGTGTGGAAATGGATACAGTTTATGCTACCTGATTTTGGATCTTTTTTTGTCTTTTGGTGGGTGTTTTTTAATTGGTGTTTATTTTTTCATTTTTTCATTATCTAGTTGGTTCCTAATAGTGGGAAGGCCCACCACGGGTCTAGTTGAGATTTCTATGATGATAAATCTATACTCATTTTTTTTAATGGTGGGAGTTCATTCTGGAATCCCGTGTTGAATTTTTTGCTTGTTTCTTCATGCGGTCCACTAGAAAATGGTTCCTTTTTGAAGTTGTGTAATTTTTATGTTCCTTTCGGTTTGAGAAAACATTGGTATTTTTGGAGTGTTCACAATGGTTTTTTGGAGGTTACAGCATGATTTTTCCCATTATTTTTTCAGAAATGATTTTATTTCCTTAATTTTTTTCAGGTAAGGGGCATGAGTATCATTTGGAGGTGGTCTATATTTTCATGTTTTAATAGTTTGAATCATGTGGTTATAGAATCTTTAGTCTTCAACTGATAAACTGTAAGATGTTGTGACTTTATCAGGGAAGAAAGTTTTAATGGTAGGGATAATTTCACAACCATATTTTCATCTGTGACCCCTAATACAGTTTAGCTTTAGGCCATGGGATTTTTTCTCAAGTCCCCTATTTGATGGTTTTGAATTTTGAGTTTGGGGTATTTTTCTCTTAGGTCACGGTTGGCGCACGGTCATAGAAAATTGTGCGTCTTAGCCCAGGTAATCATGTGTCTTTGTAGTTCCTATGTTTCAAAGGTGCACGATTGATGTGAATTCAGTTAAACCTTGTAGATAGTTTGTGGGAATCCACAATCTCATAGAGTAACCATTCCTCAGGGTTGGTTCCTTGCTTACCAAACTGTGTGAAAAAACCTTACAGGCTGCCCAGAACATAAAAATTATGAAATTCCAAAACTCCACTTATTGAATTTTTTCCCCAAGTCTTCCCATTTATCCCCCACATTGTTTTTACATCCCTAGGGGTTTGTATCCTTGGTTCTTAAAGACACATTTTTTCCTCCCTTGGTGTATATCTAAGGATTTATTAAAGATTTGAGGGTAGATATTCAAGGTATTCTCCTCTTTTCCTCTTATTCTTCCTTCTACCTCCATTTTCTCTTGAGATCTATTTATCCCTTTGTCATGGGGATATAGGTTTCTTGTTACCCTTAATTTTTGTTTAGGGTTTTTTGTGTTTAGGGTTCTTCTTGGTATATCTTGTCTTTTGGAACCTTCTTGAAGATTTTTCCGATGTGAATTTTTTAAACACCATGATATTGAGGTAGGTTTTCCTTTTCACTTAGCTTTATAATTTATGATTAATTTATTTATTTATTTTTAAACCTTATTTTTGAATTAAATACTATTTTTGGATCTTTATAATAATTGTTTGGTGTGAAAAGTGGTGAATTATACCATTTTGTGATAGTTATCATTGTATTGTTATATTGTGAACACTAAGTGTATGATAAAATTCTTGGTTGGAATTTATGAGTAATTTTCTATATCTAAATAATGGTTTGGATTTTTAAATATATTTGTGTCATTTGAAAAAATGGTTTGGGTTTCTTTAATGGGTTTTCCAAATTGTTTTTATTTTAAAATAGGTGTGTATTTGGATTTTAGAAGTGTTTTGACATGTAACGGTGGATTGTGGAACATCTATAATTTTGATGAAAATGGATTTGGCTCATAAATGTTGAGTGAGTGATTTAAATGAATAATTTTTAAAATTATTCTGAAATAAAAAATTGGTGTATTTTTACATTTTTGGAAAGGTTCTTTTGTTTCAATTAAAATTTATGGGGACATAAAGTGTGATCGAGGATCATTTGGAACTTTTATGAAAAAGGTGAAAACAATTGTCATGAAAACATTCCATGGATAATTTTCTTGCCATATTTATACTGAATAACTGGTATTTCCTCACTGTGGGCTCCTCTCAACCCATTTAATTTAAGAAAAATAGGAGATCCTCAGTGTGGACTCCTTTTAAATATATTGTTCTTGGAAAGATATTGATCCATGGAGTGATTCGGGGTAGTTCCTCTTATATGAATTATTATATATGATATATGTTCTTATGATTGGATGATCGATTGGAATCTGTTAGGACACCCCATTTCCTTACATATTGACATGGGAACCTGGCATAGTGAGAAGATTTTTTGAGAACTATTGTTTCACTAGAATAGGTTATGAACTGGCTAGTTTTCCATTGTATGATGATATATTGTGTTTTATTTCTATGGTATAGTTCTCCTTGATCTATACTATGTAGGGTGTGTCCAATAATTTGGGAATTTTTGATGTCATCGAGTGGCGAATTCATTCCAAGATGATTCAACATGTATTAATATGTTCAGTATTATTTATGAACTCTTATGTTCACCCATGTCTATTGACACTTATTTATCTATGGAAAACAAATTTGAGGAATTGTTGGTAATATATCCTTAAATAATATCTCTCATTTCCCTTGTTGTATGTTTTTTGTGATTATTTCTTGAGTAGTGTGACTTCTTAATAAAAGTGATGAACTGTTTCCAACTGTTTTGAGAAAAAAAATTGGAAATGATTTACACTCTTCCTCTTCCCTTTGTAAAATTAAAAAAACTTCCTTTATCTTTGAAATGCATATGGTTCCTCCTTGTAAAAGTGTGTGGTTTTAAATGTTAAAAAGGGGAATCGACCATGTTTTGTTTTCAAGTGGAAAATGTGTAGAAAGGAATACTTTTTTATATTGTATTTAAAACTTTTTATTTTATTTTAAATGAATTTTAATGGGTATAGTTTTTCTCGTGCATGTCTAATTAGATTTAATAATCATGAAAATAATTATTTCTTCTTTTTATCTCATGGTGTATGTCTCGCCTTGTTTTTTATCACCATGGGTGATGGTTGGTTTTTGATATCATAAAGTGACCCTAGGGGTCACATGGAGATGTTTGGTAGTCAGTTGTAGTTTTATTTTTGTTCTATAGTTTATTGTATTTTCATTTTTTTGAAAAATATGATCATTTTGTATATTTTTATATTATTTGGGCTAATTTTTTTATTTTTATTCTGTTTATTTTATTTTTTTTATTTTCAGAAAAATCATCGCCTAGTATCTTTATTGACACCTGAAACTAGTGTTCAGCTAGTGGGGATCAGGAATTCCCTTCGTGCCATGTTTCAGACTAGTTTGGGTGACTAGTATGGGGTTAACCCAGGTTGGTTCATGTAACAACCCAGGTCTTCAGAACGGGTCAAAATCCTGACCCAGTTTGAATTTTTTGACTGGTTTCTGAGGAAACTGGAGAAAATGCACAGTTTCTGGAACTTTCCAGAATACACGTCGTGTACTTTGAGTACATGCCGTGTATGTTTAGGCGAGTGGCTGACCATGTGCTCGTCGAGTACATGTTGTGTGGTGACCGTGTAGTAGTTTCTTACTACACAGCGTGTAGTTTTGAACACGCCGTGTAGACCCCCGACCGTGTGAGGCCATACATGGCGTGTAGGCCGTTGGCTGGGTAAGAACCAGGGACACGTAGTATACCCTTTGGACACGCTGTGTAGTATGTCCGTGTATGAGGGATATACATGGCGTGTGGGTATGATGGAGGGGAAGAGAAGAGGAACCTAGTACACACCGTGTACCCAGAGGTACACGCCGTGTACTCATGTCGGCAGGTTTGGAAAGTAAGCCAGCGGAATCAGCCATCTTTTGAACAATTAAATGAAATATACACGGCGTGTATGCCTAAAGTACATGTCGTGTACTTTCTTTTTTTCTCTTAATTCAGGAAGTAGCCTCGTTTTTTAGGCAGAATACCCCTCCTCCACCTGGATACACGAACCAGGCCAGCTGAATCACATTTCTCATCCCGATCGTCCGTCCGACACCCGTTTCGAACTCTGATTAGTGCGTTGGAACCACCTCGGTAAGGCCTCGATTCCCCTTGGGTAATTTTGTCTCATTTCTGTTCTAGAACGAGTTATATCCCTTGGATAAGTTTTGAATATTTTTCTGATTTACCATGTTTTAGACCGAATTGGTGGGTGTTACTGGAGGAGTAGCATCGTGCGAGTCTCAGGTAGGTGGTGCATACTTCATTTTGTGTTTTTGTGGTTGTTTGGGTGACGTGGCTTCGGCGGGTTTTCGGGTATTTTTGAGTAGGACCCATTTTATCTGCTTTTTCATAATGTATTGTTTGTGGGACCTCTGGTATGCCTTTGGGTATGCCCGGTTACTAGTTTACGTGAGTGGGGCCGGGTGAGTGGTCATGGCTCATCAGGGCATTTTGGCCGGGGAATGCCAAAATGGTTTTAATTGAAACATGATTGGTATAAAATATTTAGTTTAATTTGTTAAATCCTGTTATAATTGTTAGAGGCATTTAAGACCTCTGTGCTGGTATGGGACGACACCTGGTATAGTGCAATTATACTATTTAGTTTGTTTTTCCTGGTTATGTTTTCTGTTGAACTATGTTATATATGCGATTGTTGAATTGCATCTGCTGGACCCTTTGGGTTGTGTTGGGCTTGGCCCGGTTACGCTTGAGTGATGTTGATCACAGGTTGGGGCTTTTCCCAGGTTACTTTGGGTGGTTTTGACCACGGGATTAGGCGTCATGGACATCGGTTTGAGGTAGTACGACTGTCAGGTTGGGCATGGTCCGGGATACTAGGGTGGCGATGCCATCAGACTTGATCGACATGGTCGTAGGGACACGAGTTGTCATATTTTTTGGTGGCTTAGGACTATTTTGGGTGATTACCACTCACTGGGACTTTGAGTAGTGTGCGCACAGAGATACTTTGTGATGAGGTGGTTTTGACCACTCGTGTGGGTAGAGGCCCTCGTAGTTTCAATTAGGTATTTTTGTTGGGTGTGATTGTCGTAGAAAGACACGGGGGAGGTGAGGAGCCTTCATGGAATGAGAGTGCCTTTGGGATGTTGGAACTTGAGACACGAGGTGTCAGAAGGCACATGGTGTCGGGTTACTATTCTTGGGCGTTCCTTCGGGACGTCGGTACTTGAGACACAAGGTGTCAGGCGGCACATGGTTCCGGGTTACTATTCTTGGGTGTGCCTTCGGGATGTCGGTACTTGAGGCACGAGGTGTTAGGAGGAACGTGGTGCCAGGTTACTATTTTGGGCATGCCTTCAAGACATCGGTACTGGAGATACGAGGTGTCAGGTGGAACGTGGTGTCGGGTTACACGACAGAGATTATGGCATTTTCCGAAGCAGGAGATACTCCATGGTGGCTGTTGAGCACCAGTGGAGTTTGTGTTTACTTGTGCATAGTATTTTTTACCGCTTTCCTTGAAATTCATGACTGCATAAACACACATATTTGGTACGCACCATTGGGTGGTATCCTACTGAGATTTGTCTCACACCCTGCACGGGCCCTTCGAGACGCGTGCAGACTTCATGGATTTACGTGTAGGAAAGGGGCAAGCTTTAGAAGCTGGGTTACGTTAGTTTTTGCATGGAGATGGTACCGACCATGAGGCCATGACTAGATTGGGTTTACTTATTATGGTTACTTTACTGTATCAGCATGCTTACTTGTTGTAGCTACTGTTGGTTAGCAATTGGCGCCCTTTTGTATGATGACCTACTTATGATGCATGTTTTACTGTTCAGCAGTAGTTACATGTTATTAGCATGCTGTTGTGTTTATTTCTGCTGCTTTTGTTATAATTATTTCTTCCACTGTTTATTGATATTGGATATGCTTCCGCTCTGCCGGTCTGGTTCGAGTCAGCTGAGTCTTTCTTTCCGCTGCATATTTACTGTTATACTCGGACCAGTACCATTACTATGATCCTCTGAGAGGGTATATCCTCCCCACTATACCCATTCAGACCCTCGCTTCTAGTCGGAAGCCTTTGGCGTTCAGGGGAGGTGCGCCTAAGGTAGTGACACCCGACCCGTTCGGCACTGTTCGGGTGGCTGTTCGGGTCCGGGATGTTACAGTTCATGAATATCCAACATCCCACATGTTAAATTTTTGGGAAGAATCATTTAAAACTTCTCTTTAAGGGGACATGAAAATTCATTAAGATTGAGGAAGAAGAGTTACTAGTTAGTGAGTTCTTTTGGGATAAACTCACCAATGTGATGGAAGAAAGGAATTATCAAATAAACCCTCATCGTGCTACCAAATTTTTCAACTACAAGGAACAAGGAAATTTTTCAAGTCAATGCACAAAGCTAAGGGTTGTTGATAATAACTGATTCAAGTAACTTCCATTACCTAGAGAGAAATGGAGAGTGTATACTATAAAAACTACTAAGGTGGATCCCAACAATGATGTGGTTATAGGTATTCTATTTATTCATTAAAGAATAGAAAATTATCAATTTTATTTTGGTTCTACACATTATTTTATATCACGCAATTTTACTAGAAACATTCAAAAACCACCTTAAAACATGGAAGTGTATCTATTAGTGAAAAAATGGGGAAATCATTGAATCAAAAGTTTTAACTTATCCCTTATCTGTATTTTAGGGTTTAACATCCATTAGAACCTTATGATACTCCCTTTAATATAATTCTATGTAATTATAGCTATGAATTGGATTTCCTTATATAGAGAAAATGTAAATTACTAAGAGAAATAAATCACCCTTTGTGTCATGAATCACCCTGTGATTTGAAAAAATTGAAAGGATGTGGATAAATATCATTAGGTATCATCATATTAATCATGAATATTATTTATTTATAAAAAATTATATCTTTCTAAAATGATTAATAATAAAGAAAAATATCATCCCTCATGACATGGCCATTGTAATGGAATATTAGTATGTATTCCCTAAATAATTTTCTATTATTTCCCCAATCCAAGAGGTTGATTTATCAATCGAGACTATACCAAGATCATTTCCAATATATAGGACTCCATATATAATGTCCACTATTTAAGGTGAAGAGATGAAAAAGAATCTACATGAGAATATAGATAAAAATATTATACACCCAAGCACTTAATCATGGGTTACACCATTCCTATTTGTCAGAAAAATGGATGTTTCAATGAACCTATGAATCTATTATCATGAGATCAACAAGATCGTGATAAATAACAAGTATCTTCTTCCATGAATTGATAACTTGTTCAATCATCTACATGGATCATATTACTTCTCTATGGTGGATATTCGGTGAAGATATTATCAAGTAAAGTTGAAGAATGAGGATATCTCCAAGAATTATTTTCATACAAGGTACAAGAACTGTTTGTTTATAGTGATACCATTTGGACTCACTAATTATCCAGTTATCTTCATAGATTTAATGATTATTATCTTTCAGGATTTCCTAAAAAAATGGTAGTATTTATATATGACATTATTATCTTATAGAAAATTGATGAGGAACATGAGGAGAATTTTAAATTTGTATAGAAGACCTTGTAAAAGGAAAAATTATATTGAAATTATAATAAATGTGAGTTTTAGATAGATAAATTGTAATTCCTAGGGGCATGTTATCAATAACAAAGGGACATATTTAGGTAACTTAAAAATAGATTCAATTAAATGATGGACCAGACCAATATATGTGATGGAGGTCTATAGTCTCCTTGAATTATTTGGGTACTATATTTAGTTTTTGAGATGACTCTCATGATTTCAATACCACTAATCAACATAAATCAAAAGGGGTAGAAGTTATTCTATAATGATGAATATGATGATAGATTTAAAAGAGTTCATTTAGAGGCTAATCACTGCATATGTTCTCAAATTTCCCACCAGTGGGGAAGGATTTTTGATCATCAAGGATGCACCTAAAAAATATTTGGATTGTGTACTCATAAAATATGAAAACATAATACCCTATGATTCCTACTAATTAACGATTCATGAGACACACTATGCAACATATGATCAAGATATAGATTTAGTTATCTTTTCATGAAAAAATTTGTGAAATTATCTCTATATGGATAAGTGTGGCATATATACATATCATAAAATCCTAATGTATATATTCATAAAGAATGATATCAATATTTTCCAATGAAGGTGGTTAGATAAGATCAAGGATTATGATTTTTCCATCCATTTCCATATTGTAAGTGAGAAAAAAGTGGAATATTTTTTAAGTAGAAAGGATCCAAAATCCCTTTCCAGGATAAGGATTGAAAGGGATATAATCTACTTGGGCATGAAAAATATGTTCATGGGAATAATAGAAGGATATTAATCCTACCTTGATCAAATATATTTTCAAACATATATTCGTGAGAGGATCAAGAAGTTCTAAAAAGAGTATTTTGAGTTATATAAAAAGTAGTGAATATTATAGAGTTAAACTTTAGTAAATATGGATTTATAAGGTTTGGAACCCGAATATTTATCCCATAAAAAGAAGAAGTAAAGAGTTAAATTTTTGATTATGTGAATAGATCAGCCATCTCTATTCATTTATGAATCACTAAGATATATAGATATATGAAAAAAAACTTTTTTTGGATAACATGAAGATGGATCGTGTAGAATTTATATCTCGGTGCCCTATATACTAATAATTAAATGATGAATAACAAAATTATTAGGGTTTGATGAAACCAATTATCATAATAGTTTGAAAATGGGAAAACATGGTTAATTATTTTATCTTAAGACTCCCAAAGACACCTAAAGGAATTAATTCTGTATGGGTGGTAGTCGATCACCTCATAAATTCAGATCATTTCATTTCTATCAAAGAAGATTTCACTATTGACCAAATCTCCAAGATATATATAGATAAAGTGGTACGAATATATGGAGTGACACTCTCCACTATATCTGATCAATATTTTAGTTTTAATTAAATGTTTTAGAGAATATTTTTGAAATCACTAGATAAAGATATGAGTTTCATAACTTCTTATCACCCTTAGATGGATGGTTAGTTTGATAGAACCATCAAAACTCTGGAGGATATTCTATTTAATGTATTTTGAAGGATTTTGGGATTAACACCAACCCCTAGATGATTTCAAATATAACACCATTTTTATTCTAACATTCAAATTGAACCTTATGAGGCTCTGTATGGAAAGAGGTTTTGGACTCTAACATGTTGGGATGATGTTAGAGAGAGTAAGATTATAGGACCCGATCTAATATAAGACATGATAGAGAATATTAAAACCATTCAAAATCTTAAGAAATACAAAAAATGAAAAAAAAAATCTATGTAGAAAATCATCAATTAGACTAGGATTTTTATTTTGTAGATAAGGTGTTCCTCTGTATATCCCTGTGGAAGAATATTATGATGTTTGGTGAGAAGGTAAATATTATTCAAAGATATGTCACCCACATTGAGATCCTTGATTTTATTAGATTTGTGTCCTATCAACTAGAACTATCACCTAACATATACCAAGTATATGATGTGTTCCTTGTATCCCTCTTAAGGAATTATGTACCATACCCCTCACAAGTACTAAATCCAGAGGTATTACCCTTGGATAATGAAATTCCATGAGAGGAGCAGTAGGTGAAGTTATTAGATCATGGAGACAAATTTCTATGAAATAATACAACTCACATGGTCAAAGTGCTATCGTGAAACCATGGGTTTGGGGAAGAAACTTGGGAATTGGAAAAGGTGATGACACGCAAGTACCCGAATCATATTTAGTGTATGAAATGAAATTTTGAGGGAAAATTTTTACAAGTATAAGAATGTAACAACCAAAACTTTTAAAAATAAAATAACCTTTCATTGAATAAATTCATTATTAAGAAACAGAGAAATATAAAACTCTGGCACTACTTTGGTTATTTTGGATAGTTATAAAATATAGCCTTTCGGATTAAAATTTCCATTTAGAATAATAATTGTTGTTAATTCAGTCATTTTACAATGACTATTGAGATTATAATATATTAAATTTTCTAATAAAGTCCAATTGAAATATAAGAAAGAAGAAATGGCCTCAACCATTAGGATCATACCCTAGGAATCCTACTTATTAGAGATTCTAATGGATATGGGATCACTTGGATTTTCCGTTGAACAAGTCTAAGATAAGAATCAACAAATTAATCTCAATATAAACTTTTCTATGTGATAATTTCAAGCTTATCACGATTACAGTCCAAACCATATTAGTTGAACCACCCCAATAAAGCACAATCATCACACCCCATACCCTTATTGAATATGTTGGTGTAATAATCGATTTTGTATCTAGACCCTAATAATAAAATTTTAGTATTTTATAAATAAAATAATGATTATATTTATCCCCCATTATTATTACTTAATCAATGGATATACAATGTGTCTAATAAAAATAATATTTTCACATGAAGAAATAAAAATTGTATTTTTTTTAAATATATAGTTTCAATTAAGAAATTATTTCGGTAAATTCAATAAATTTTAAATAGATAATATTTTAATAAAATATTATTATTAATTAATAACTATTTAAATATAAATGATAATATAATTTAATGAAATATAATGTAATTTTTATAAGGTTTATAAAGTGGTTAATTTTTTAAAAGCTAGTTTTTTCCAATAAATATGGTTTTTTATTTAAAATTAAAAAATATAATATTTATAAAATTATTTTCCTAAAATAAATATTATTTTTTAAAATATCATGTTAAATTTATTCAATGCTGAGGTTTTCATAATTTTCTGAGATAGATGCATTTTGGGTAAAAAAATAAATATGGTATAAATATATGGTCATTATTATGATATCATAATGAACACAAAGTGATGTGATAAATTCTATAAAATACGTCCATGATAAAATATATATTTAAAATTTAAAATCTTGTATTTTTTAATTTATTTTATTAAATTTATAAACCTTTAATGAATCCTCTAAAATCTATATTATATTTTTCTATTTAAAATTAGTTCTTTATAATTATTTATCACTTCCACATCAACAAAATTATTATTATTATATGTCTGGTTCATGTACATGTTAAATATTTACAATCACTCCTATTTGTTGAAAACCATGGGAAAAATCGTGGGAAGGTTTTTTGTTTTGATTATTTTATTATAGAGTCCAAAACCTATGTTTAGAAATTAATAAAGAATTCCCCTCTATTATGTTGTAAATAATCACCCATACTCCCACTAATCTTAACTAAAAACAAATATATCATCATTTACCTCTCCCTATACCTCTCTAAATAACTTCCATGTCATTCCCAATCCCTTAATAATCTCCTCCCAAGATTTTAGACTCACCCTCTCAAGGTAATGGACTCTCTCATTTTCATTTATTTTAAATGATTTCTTTGTACAAAGTCCTTTTGATTTTCAATTTTCCATGATTAATATTTTTTAAACTTCAATTTATTATCCTTATTATTACCATTTTACTAAACACTTCCTTTCACTATCATTAACCCCTTTCATAAAACTTTATATACACATGTTATTCTACTAAAATTATCCTGTGATTTTCCCAACCAGACATTTTTGTAGTGAATACATGTCCCCATTTCTACTCAAGGAATTCTCCTAGATGTAATTATCCATCATTATTGGGTAATTAAATATATTTTACCCACACTATTTGACCATTGTATTGAAATTGATAAAAAAAAATTATTATGTTGTATGATCTATGTGACATGCTTATGCATGTACATAATATGACTGTGAAGAGAAGGCCTAGAAATATATAACCCTATAATGCATTGGGTAATGTTTTTATCTCATGAGATACCATGTATGGTGCATAGTAGTTTATCCTAATAATACTATATTATGATGTCTTGGTGGTTATCATTGACTTTTTCACATGGTTTCATGTTTTATGTTGTTTACACGTTCCTATGTTTCCTTGAGGTTATCATCTTATGTCGTGCTTCAATGTCCATATTTAATATTATCATCCATTTTATGTCACCTTGATATTCCTATTGAATAAATTCTATTAATTTAATCATGTTACTCTTTTTTATAATCTTAATATGATTTATACCTCACCCATTTCTTATGTACATCCACAGTTTATCCCACACAATATTTAATGATTAATGGAATATAAGGTAATGTTTTCGAGTTTTTAAATATTTTTGGTTTACCCATGTTTCAAGTTATGATGTTATGTATCTAATTAACCAAGGGCACTAGTCTTAAAAAAAATCAGTTTGTATTAAGTGTATCTATATGTAATACATCATTAGTTATGGTGTATTAAAGATATGGGTTGTTAGTTCTTGTTTAGGCTAAACTATTTTTAAAAAAAATCATTAAGAAACCATAGTCATAGTTCATATAACAAAGACTATAAGCTATATATATTCATGGTTCAATGTAAACAAAAACTATAGACCACATATAGTCATGGTTATTTAATCCATTTCTATAGATAATATTTGGAAACTTATATTTTTAGTTATAATAAATGATTTCTATAGTCCTTTGTTAATGGAAAATACTTCTATAGATTCTGAAACCATATCTAAATTATATAGTGATAGGTTTGATTCCTAGAATATAATTTTATATTAATGGTTTTATGCCCAATATTTAGTATTACACAAATAAAAACCATATTTTCTCTCCTCACTTATTTCTACATTCCAAGGGTGATTCCTTTCTTACTCATCTCCGACTGATGTGTTATTTCCCCCAATGGATTTCTTGAGGGAAGTCTAGAATTATTTTTTACACTATTCTACATTTCTCTCATTGTTTTGTGTAATGTTCTGGATCCGGGTGCCACGCAATGGGTTCCCCGAACCTTGTGGGTCACATGACCTCAAACACATTTCCCCAAACTCCAGAGGCTATTGACAAGCAGCGATGGCCTAGGACTGATAGTGGGTAATCTATTCCCTCATTTGTCAAAGTGTATAATAGTGGAAATAAATATAAGCATACAAAAGAGGAAGCAGTAAACAATATAGACCTGAAATGGACAACAGAACTGAAGTAAAATACAACCAACAGTCATATATATGATGATGCAATATGTCTCTAATTATAAGAAAGAAACCAAAATAAGATGCACTTCAATTTGATACAATACATCACAAAGTACAAAGTACAGTAAAACTAAACCAAAGTAGTGCAACAGGAACGCAGCTGCATTGCAAGCCAAAGTTTAGTCCCATGCTCTACTACTCCTCTGCAAAAATCATGTACCTGTGGAGGGACCCTTTCCCTTATTGACACCTGAAACAATATAATATGTTTGGGCCCAAGACATGACCCAAATCGGGTGTGAGAAATAAATCCCAGCATGCAACCACCAAAAGCATGTTCCTAACTATCAGTGAAAATGTCCAACAGAAGTGTGCAATAATGAAATGCAGTAAACTAGGAAGTACTCAAAAGTAATTATTCCTACCAGTTACATTGTCATTTTAATAATTATTTAATAATTAAATATAATTGAATCTTGAGTTTTTCGAGACTAGGCCTCAATATAAAATCTCCTCTACTAGTGCCACAGCAGAAACCACAATAGGTTATCTAACACGTAAAATATAAGGATAATACCAAGCATGTGCTTTATCTTGGAAGGAACAACATAAGAAATCACCACAGTGAATATTCAAAGTAAACATTGTCCTTAGGCTTGCATATACTTACCCTCAGGCAAACAGAAACGAAACCCTCAGGTGGTTGCCCTTAAGTATAAAAAACATTTCCCTCAGGCATATGATATATCGCCTTCAGGTATAGAAGCTACTACCCATAGGCATAATAAACGTTGCCCTCAGGCTGAACAAAACATTTCCCTCAGGCTAAAAAAACTCTGACCGCAGGCATTCCATTGGAAAATTAAGTAACCGGGCCAATCCCAAAGCATAAGTAAGAAATTTATATATGTTTCCTCTCAAGAAAACTCAAAACATGCTATAATCATGTCATACCCATGGGTATCCTGTCCAAATAGCTAAACAAGGGAAACGCACCCTCAGGGTGGCCCTGGATTAAAGAAACAATCCCAAACAATAGTTTAAACTTATTAAACAGATTTCCTATGCAATTTCTAGGTATTTCAATGGTCAAAGTCTCAACTCGATAGTTGGAATTAAACACAAGACCACCTACCTTGATCTCCTCTGATCGATATACATGAAAGGCGCCTCCTAAAATAACCAATAATGACGTAGATATGAGATAAATGATTTCCCGTTAAAACCTAAATAAATTCCCTTAGGGAATGAATTGGAAGGAAAGGTTCAAGAAGAGGGAAGATCTCACCCACGCGGTTCAAACGAGATCGACGATGGAGGAATCAGAGTCCCGGTGTGTGATTAGGAGCTCCTCCAAGTCCTGGCCTCCTCTCCCATGGCTCCTGGTGAGTTCTCTACCTTCTCTGTTGAATGAAGAAGCTACTACCTATTTTTAATGAAAAAACATAACTACATAGCGTGTACTCTCAAGTACACGGCATATACTTTCTTTCTAATTGTTCACTAGTGGCTACTCTCCACCGCCTTACTGTTCATCTACCGACTGATTATATGGAGTGTACTATTAAGTACACGGTGTGTACCATCGTTCCTCTGGCAGCTACTTCCACCGCCTTACTGTTCACCTGCGGACTGATTACACGGCGTGTATTACTAAGTACACGGCGTGTAGTTAGTTTTTACACCCTTAATTGCCGACATGCCTACAAGCCCTGTATACTCATCCCACATGGCCAAAGTACACGGTGTGTGGAAAAATTACACCGTGTGTACCCATAAAATTGGGATTTTCCCACATTTCCCTTGTTTTCACAAAAAACACTTAAGGGAAAAGGAAAATAAGAAACCAGTACCTCAATAATAAGAACTGGGTTCTTACAAACATCCCCCCGTAAAGCAATTCATCCCCAAATTTCCTTTTAAAGGGTGGTGAAGATAAAGCTGAGAACAACTCTGTCCACTGAGCATGTATGTTGGTCTCCCACTCCCAGGTTTTGTCCTACACTCGTCCATGTTTCCATAGAACCCGTATGAGAGGAACGGACTGGCCTCAGAGTACCTTCATGATCCTATCGACAATACGAATCAGGTACTCCTTAAAGGATGCATCAACCTAAATTTAAACATCCTTGGGTTGAAAAATGTGAGACGGGTCTGAGTGATAACGGCGTAGCTGAGATACGTGGAATACTTCGTGCATGGCTCGGTACCTTTGTGGTAACTACAACCGATAGGCAACCGGTCTTACTCTCTCTAGAATCTAAAATGGCCCTACATTCCCTGATGAATGTTTACCCTATCTCCTGATCCACCTGTGCCCCAACCTCAGTGAAGCACGAAAGAAAATCTAATCCCCGACTACAAACTTCAAGGTTCGTCTGCGGCGATCAGCATAATATTTATAACAAAACTGTGTAGTTTCCATCCGCTTCTGAATCAACTGGACCTACTCTAAAGTCTCCTTCACAAGAAGTGGTCCCAATAAAGTTGTCTCACCTACCTCCAACCAGCACAAGGGTGATCGGCATGGCCTACCATATAAAGCCTTATAAGGTGTGATCTCAATAGTTTCTTGAAAACTATTATTATAGGAAAACTTGACCGGGGGTATGTGATTCTACCAAGAACCTCCATAGTCCAAGACGCATGCAAGCAGCATGTCCTCTAGAACCTATATTGTATGATCTGACTGGCCATCAGTCTGAGGGTGGTAAGATATGCTCAGAAGAACCTGTGAACCAATTTCCCTCTCAAAACTCTTCTAGAAATGTGATGTAAAATGGAAATCCAGATCCAAAATGATAGAATGAGTGACCCTATAAAGACGTACTACCTATCGGATATATATCTTCTTGAGATCATCAACACTGAAGGTATCCTTGATTAGTAAAAAGTGAGCTACCTTCGTAAGTCTGTCCACAACTACCCATACAGCATCATTGCCTCGAGGGGACCTCGGCAACCCAGTCACGATGTCCATCGCAACATTATCCCATTCCCACTCTGGAATGGGTAACTATTGTATCAGTCTGTCTGGCCTCTTATGCTCTGCCTTCACCTGCTGACAGGTGGAACATCTTGTAACAAAACCAGCTCTCTCTTTTCATACCCAGACACTAATACTGATGTCTCAAGTCACGGTACATTTTGGTAACTCGAGGATGAACTTCCCAAGATGAAGCATGATATTCCTGCATCAACTCCTCACGTATATCCCCTAGAACCCCCACTCATCCATGGATACGTAGTACCTCATCATCACCTATCGTCCAACTAGGAAGAGGGTACTCACTTGCCACCGAATCCCCTAGAACTAGGCCTTCTGAATCTGATAGCTATCTCTTCTTCACTCTATCCAGGAGGGTAGAAGTCACAACTAAGGATGAAAGATAGGTTATCCCCTTACTATCGTTCACCTCTAAATGCATCTCAGAGAACAAAGCCATAAGCTGCCACTCAACATTGTCCTCTTACACTTCCTATATCTGAGTCCACCTACTCAGTGCATCAGCTACTGCATTACCCTTACCATGTGTATAGGCAAGCTCAAAGTCGAAGGACTGAAGGTATTCAACCCACATTCACTGTCTGAAATTCATGTCATGCTGGGTAAAGATGTATTTAAGACTTTTGTGGTCCGTAAATACCACAAAATGTTCTCCCAAGAGAAAATGTCTCCAACAGTGTAACACATGAGCAACTGTAGCCAACTCGAGATCATGTGTTAGGTAATTCCTCTCATGTGGCCTCAACTGCCAAGACCCGTATGCAGCTACTCAATGGCCAGGCATCAACACTGCTCCCAGTCCAATACTTGATGCATCATAATAAACTGTATAGATCTTCCCTTTCTCTGGAAGTATTAGGACTAGTGCTGATATCAACCTTCCCTTCAGCTCCTAAAAGGCTATATCACAATCTTCTGACCAAAAAAACTTCATACCCTTCTTAGTAAAACTCATCAACGGCACTGCTAAGCAGAAGAAGTCCTGTATAAAGTTCCTATAGTAACCAGCCAACCCTCCGTATTTCAAACACGTTCTAAGGATGATCCTAGGAAACTACTTCTCTTACCTTCTCTGGGTCTACTTCAACTCCTACCTCTGAGATAATATGACCCAGTAAGTGAATCTGGTCCATCCAAAAGTGGAACTTTGAGAGCTTAGCATATAACTGATGTTATCTCAATGTAATCAGAACGATCTCAAGGTGTGTGTCATGGTTGTGTCTAGTGTGAGAGTACACCAAGATATCTTCAATGAAGGCTACCACAAAAGAATGTAGATATGGGTGGAACATATGATTCATCAGATCCATGAAAACTTTTGGCGCATTTGTGAGTCCGAACGGCATGAAAAAGTACTCGTATAGACCATATATGCTCCGAAAGGCTATAAGAAGTATGTCCGATGGTCTAACGCGCAACTGATGATATCCAGTTCTCAAGTAAATATTTTAGAACACTCATGTACCTCGATGTTGATCAAATTATCATCAATCCTCAGTAAGGGATATTGGTTCTTAACCGTCAACTAGTTCAGTTTTCGATAATCCACGTAGATTCTGAGGGTATTATCTTCCTTATTCGCAAACAGGACAGGCGAACCCCAATGAGAAGTACTGGGTCGGATGAAACCCATTGCCTACAACTCCTCCAACTACTTCTTTAGCTCTTTTAATTCTGGTGTAGCCATCCTATAAGGAGTAATGGACACTGGTGCCGCTCCTAACACAAGATCAATAGAGAAATCCACCTCTCGCTCCGAAGGTAGACCTGAAAAGTCGTCTGGGAAGACATCCCTGAAATGATTAACCATTGAAGGGAAATCCTTTTGACAAGTCCCCTAGTCATCCAGATATAAACTCGCAATCTGGGTTCTCACTCCACCTCGCCCATGATGCTCAGATCCATCTTGGCTCGTGTAGACATCCCATTCTCCCATGTATAGAAACTCTCTACCCTTTGGTGATGTGAAACTCACCCTATGATAATAGAAATCTACAAAGGCTCAAAAGGGTACCAACCAGTCCATCCCGAGAATGAAGTCATAGCCTATCATCTCTAAGACATAGAGGTCCCATAGAATGTGACACCCACAAACCTCTAGGGAGAACTCCTTGCACTAATGCACAACTTTCTTTATAATTCCCAATGGAGTGTCTAGCATCATGATATCAGAAGAAGGAGAAACATTGATCCCAAGGATCTCCGAAACAGGCATAGGTATAAAGTAATTGGTAGCACCAGTATCGAAAAGTGTAGAAGATAAAACAGAAGAAAATATAATAGTACCTCTGACAGTGGAAGGTCCGAGATCTTGCTCATGTTGGGTCTATTGCACTACATATGTATGCCAAGTTTCGTGGCCCTATGACACAGCCTGGCTACCCTGAGCTGACCCGCCCTGCTATCTCTGAGATCCTGGTGTCTGGATACCATGGACACAACCACCAATGCATCCTGATTGTCTTGACGTGTTCCAATTCCTTGACTGGTAAGAAGATGTTAGCTCTGCTCCTGTATGAAGAGTCTGTACAGAACCCCTCTCACTTGTCACTGGTGGAAATTCCCTGCAAAAACGCTGAAGATGGCCCATCTTGCCACAATCTCGGCACTCCACTGGGTCACGTGGAATCTGAGTTCTCTTGTGCCCCTCTTTATCACACTAGTAGCACATTATCTGGCCACCTGAAGAATTATTCTAACTAGTACTACCACCATGTGATAAATCCATCTGCATCTTCCTCTTTCTTATATAAATAGTACTAGAGACCAGTGACGAACCGCCCTGGTCCACACCACTAGCTTTCAATAGGTTTCGCTTAGTAATCAACACCTAGATCACAATAGCTTACATTGTACGCAACCTAAAAACATTCACCAGTGCTCGGATGTCATATCGAAGACCATCCTCAAAGAATCTAGCCATCAACATCTCATCACCCACCAGAACATGTGAAAAATGATGTAGGTCTGTGAAGCGAATAGAATAGTCCATCACTAACATGGCACCCTGCTTTAGATTCATGAACTCTCAAGCTCGATATACCCTTAGAATCTCTGGAAAGAAAAATTCATATAAGATAGCCTAAAAATCTTCCCACACCATGTCTCGATGATGTTCAGTCTGGGTGGAAACATCCCACCATCTCTTGGCGGAATCACATAGCATGTAAGTAGCGAGCTTGACCCTCCTCCTAGGAGGTATCTCTAGATGCTCAAAGATCGTCTACATAAAATCCATCCATGAATCTGTAGGATATGGTCTGTCATCCCCTGAAAACATAAGTGGATGATGACTCTGTAATATACATGTCAGCTCTGCCATAGATGTGGCAACTGGCGGTGCTCCCTGGCAGGTCTGCATGAACCTCATGAAGCCTTCACGGAACTGCACATTCATTCCTACGTCTGGTGTAACGGCTGGCACCGCATCTGGAACTGCTGGAGGATCCATCGGTAGCCTCTGGCCTACCATGTCTGGAGTATAATCGTCGCCACTCTCTTGGCGAACAGCTCATGGTTGTCTTGGCGGCATGACTCTACAAGGTCAAACACATGCCTTAGTTTAATTTACTGTCGAGGTTTCTTTTGTCTGGTTAAGAGTTCCAACAAAAAAAACATAAGAACTGGAAAAAAGTGACTATATATCATGTATAAATTCTACATGGTGTGTACCCTAAAGCCCTTACATGGTCATGTTCTGATGTTGGCATGGGCATTTCTCAACCCTAGGTACATGGCGTGTTACACCTGCACATGGTGTGTACACCACCCCGTCTCCCGAGCCACACTAACAAGTCCACAGAGTCTCTCATCGGTCAAGACTACATGGCATGTCCCACAGGTACACAGCATGTATTAGACGAGATCCACCAACCCGTGTTGTTCGAGACACGTTCGGATTCACGACTCACACTACACAGCGTGTTCTAGATGGACACGGTGTGTACGAGAAAGGATGACACCAACCTGTGTTGTTAGCTACATGACCGAATCCCAATATTAAACTACACAGCGTGTGTGGAATTGACATTGTGTGTATAAGCTGTGATTTCTTTATCTGTGTTGTTAGTCACACGGTAGACATAGGGTCTAGCTGACACGGTGTGTACAACCAGTACATGGTGTCTTCCCAAAAGAACTTCCTTATCCCATGTTTCTTCCCACACGTCCTAGGACATGGTTAGAGACTACACGTCGTGTACCTAAGGCACATGGTGTGTACTTAAAAAAATTTCATTCCTTCCCTAACAGAAGAGTACATGGTGTGTAGTCAGAACTACACGGCGTGTATTCGAGGTTTTTCCAGACATTAAGACTAAGAAACTACTCGGGGCCCCATTTTATTTAATTTCAAGTGTCAATATGCCAATTTCCGATCAATGGGGGCCATAATCCCCGTGAACCAAATTTTAGCACTCGACCTTTCACATTATAGTACAAAACACTATAAAATGATGGATTATGATCTGCTAAATTCATGTCCAAGAGAGCCCATACTTCTCAGGAACCAAATTTTAGAGTCCATAAACCCAACTGTAACATGTACCAATGTCCTATCAATAGTAGGTGTATCTATCATGGTACCTATCACAATGGTAGGAATTTCTAGCACAACTTCTATCACAACAACATGCAATTTTAATGCACCTACATGGTATGGAAACTATACATGGCATGTGATTCTAACATGTGCCTAAATTATGCATGAGATGGTATACCCTCATCTCATCGGGTTGTTCCTAAATAAAACCTAGTTATAAAAATATAAATAGTATACCATAAGTGCGTCACCCAATGGTGAAAATCAAATCAACTGTAAAAGTGAAAAATAAGAAAAATTGCAACACAAGGTAAATTGGATTTTCCCTGTACACGGGTTAGCTACTCCCAGGAAAAACTTATTACCAAGTACAAATTCCATCCTATCCTTGGATATAGGCTCCAAACATTAAGTCGAGAAGAAAAGGAACTTGCCTTTGATACCACTTTGTAACATCCCAGATCCAGGTGCCACGCAATGGTACCCCGAACCTGTTTGGTCACATAACCTCAAGCGCATTTCCACAAATGTTAGAGGCTACCGACTAGCAGTGATGGCCTAGTACTGATAGTGGGGAAACTATGCCCTCATTTTTCAAAGTGTAGCGCAGCATAAATAAATATAAACATACAAAAATAGAAGCATTAAACAGTATAGACCTACAATGGAAAATAGAACTAAGTAAAAGACAACCAACGATCATATATATGATGATGCAGTATGTCTCTATTTATATGAAAGCATCCAAAACTGGATACACTGCAATGTGATACAATATCGCACAAAGTACAAAGTACAGTAAAACTAAACTAAAGCAGTGCAATAGGAACATAGCAGCATCGCAAGCCTAAGCTCAGTCCCATGCTCTCCTACTCCTCTGTAACATCATGTACCTGTGTAGGGACCCTTTCCCTTATCGACACTTGTAGAAATATTATTTTTTTGGGCCCAAGACATGACCAAAACAGGGTGTGTGAAATAAATCCCAGTATGAAACCAAAAAAGGCTTGTTCCCAACTGTCACTGAAAATTTACAACAACAGTGTGCAATAATGAAATGCAGCAAACTAAGAAGTACTCAAAAGTAACTATTCCTACCAGTTAAATTTTCATTTCAATAATTATTTAACAATTAAATATAATTGAATTTTGAGTTTTCTAAGACTCAAACTCAGCCTAAAATCTCCTCTACCAGTGCCACAATAGAAACCACAAGAGGCTATCTAACAATTAAAAGATAATGATAATACCAAGCCTGTGCTTTAGCTTAGTAGGAACAAAATAATAAATCATCACAGTGAATATTAAAAGTAAACATTATCCTAAGACATGAAAATCCTTACCCTTGGGAAAACAGAAACAAAACCCTTAGGTGAGTTCCATCATGCATAAAAAATATTTCCCTCAGGCATATGAGATATCGCCTTCAGGTATAGAAGCTACAGCCCACCGGCATAATAAATGTTTCCCTCAGGTTGAACAAAACATTTCCCTCAGGCTAAACAAAACACTACCCTCAGGAATTCCATAGGAAAAGCAAGTAACTGGGCCAATCCCAAAGCATAAGCAAGAAATTTATATATGTTTCCTCTCATGAAAACTCAAAACATGCTATAATAATGGCATACCCATGGGTATCCTGGCCAAATAGCTAAACAAGGGAAACACACCCTCGGTGTGGTCGTGGATCAAAGAAATGATCCCAAACAGTAGTTTAAACTTATTAAATAGATTAACTATGAAATTTCTAGGTATTTCACTTGTCAAATTCTCAACCATATGACACTCGAACATGGGATCGTGGCTTAATGGCACGCAAAATCAACTCGACAGTTGTAATTAAACACAGGACCACCTACCTCGATCTCCTCTGATCAATATACGTGAAAGGAGCCTCCCAAAACAACCAATAATGATGTAGATCTGAGATAAACGATTACCTGTTCAAACCTAAATAACTTCCCTTAGGGAATTAATTGTAAGGAATAGTTCAAGAAGAGGGAATATCACACTCGTGTGGTTCAAACAAGATCAACGACGGAGGAATCAGAGTCTTGGTGTGTCATTGGGAGATCCTCCAAGTCCAGTCATACTCTCCTATGACTCCTAGTGATTTATCTGCCTCCTCTATCGAATAAGGAGGCTACTTCCTATTTTTAACAAAAAAACATAACTACAGGGCGTGTACTCTCAAGTACACAGCATGTACTTTCTTTTTAATTGTTCACTGGCGGATACTCTCCATCGCCTTACTGTTCATCTACCGACTAATTACACGGCGTGTATTACTAAGTACACGGCGAGTATAATCGTTCCTCTAGTGGCTACTTCCACTTCCTTACGGTTCAACTACCGATTGATTACATTGTGTGTATTAATAAGTACACGACATGTAGTCATTTTTTACACCCTTAATCGCCGACATGCCTTCACACCCTTTATACTCATCCCACACGGCCAAAGTATATGGTGTGTAAAAAAATTACACCGTGTGTACCCATAAATTTGGGATTTTTCCCACATTTCCCTTGTTTTCTAAAAAACATTTAAGGAAAAAGGAAAAGAAGACACATGTACCTCATAAATAAGAACGAGGTTCTTACAGTTTACTTATCTTCAAATAAAATCCCAAAATTGGGGAATTTTATTTGAATTAGTGGTTTACACTAATTAAGGATGAATCAATTACTGATATTCCATTAGTGTGCTTAAATTTCTATTATTTAGGTGGTCCCTTGATATATACCAAATTTTATATGAGTTTAATATGATTTATGATATGAGAGTGCATGTAGGTCTATGTAATGGACCTATAGTGGAATTTAATTTGGTTTAATTTCTCATTGAAGGATGATTGTAGACTATCTAGCTCATGATAGGTCTCTTAAACTCAGAATCGAATGTCCTTTAATGGAAATGTTTGGTTTGGAATGTAGTGTGACACTGAAATACTGGATCCTATGTTCGGTGCTTGTACTTATATTTTAATTTGGTGAGGCTCATGAGTTATTTCTGATAATTAATTGATTATGGGATTATTTTATATGGTTTAGGCTAGTGGTGAATTATCCTTTTATTTATTTTTAGGATGGGTGGTGTCTAATATGGATTAACCCTTATAGTAGGGGTAGTTATATGGATTCTTATTCCTTGTTAATTGGGTTATAACTCATTCACACATATTTCTTATCATTGTATGATGAATAATTTAAATTTTTTATTTAATTAGTGAATATAATTCATCATATCCTTATTATATGTATGTGGTATATTTTTCACCATGGTTTTAATTAGTCAAAAATCATCCACCCATGTTATCTTATTAGTGATTTACATTTACCTTGGTTAGAGGTATTTTATTAATGATATTTCATTCACCATATATAGTTATATTGGTGAATTATAGATCAATTTTTTATTTCCTCAGTGATATATCATTCAACATGTCTATTTTATTAGGGATAAATAATTCAACTTGGTGGTAAATATTCCACCCTTGTTATGTAGTTAGTGATATATCAACCACCTAAGATAAATGTGTTATGATGCTACATATGTCACCTTGAATAATTATAATGGAAATGCATCATTCAGCCTTAGGTATTATGTCAGTGATGTGTCATTCACATTCAGTATAGATTAGTTAAACATCAATCACCTTTTTGTAATGATATAGTGATATCTCGTTCACCCGTGACTAGTGATATGATGAAAACTCATTCACCATGGATAGTGTTTTGGTAATTACTCATTCAGTTTAACTTTGGTTATTTAGTGAAAGATCATTCACCATTTAGGATATTACATGGTGGTGAATAATTATCCCATATTATTGTTATGATTGGAGATAAGTCAGTCTCCCTCTAGTTGTGATTAGACTATAGGAGCATTGTCCAATTCCTATACTGATTGAATCAACTATGGGCACTCATATGAGTTCCTTATTAGAAATTATTGATGATACGATGGTTTTGTTTATGGTTATTTGATTATCATATCATATTATGGATGAAACCATATATACTAGAATCATTTAGGGATTCCATTGGTGGTGGTCTATTAAATATATTTATTACACCCTGTATATGCACCTAGGAGCCTATGAAGACCCATGGTCAGTGATGTAGGAAAGGGAAAAGTCTCATTGATCAATCACAAGGTAGGGGATGTATTTATGGATTGAGATACATGGAAAGGTAGAGCCTCAAGTCCAAATTTAGGTAGATGTCTCTATTATTTTATATATTTTCAATCGTATTTTTTGTAAAATCAACCCATCAGAAGATAATATGAGTTATGTATAACTTGTTTGATATTACAATGGGATTATATTTTTTGTAACATTTGAAGTTTTATTATGGTTTCCTAATCACTTTAATGTCCATATTTTACAGTTATATTAGTGATAATGGTTTATCTTATTTCCAATATGATTTAAAGTTATTTGATAGGGGTGTAGTATTCCCATAGAAATGATAGAACCTCACTATTAGTTGGATTCATTTGCAATATAGGGAGGTGTAATTGAGGTTATATGGAACTTAAACTTTTTATTCTTTGAGAAAATAAATCCAAGGAAATTAAAAAGTGGTATTGGATCCTTGTTTGGATTTATGTTACTAATTGGGACCACGTAGATAGAGACATAAGTCATATAAACTTGGGAATACCCCAACGGTTGTGCATAAAAAACACATGTATAGTGAAATTAAAGATACATTGGTATGGGTTTGTTGTTATTGGTTTTTAGATATTGAAAATTGTAGGGTTCATGAAATATAGTGTGTGATTTAATGTTTATTAATTTAACCTATGATAAATGTGGTAAGAGTGTGTGAGTTTATGTATAGTGAAATTAAAGATATATTGGTATGGGTTTGTTGTTATTGGTTTTTAGATATTAAAAATTGTATAGTTATTGAAATATAGTGTGTGATTTAATGTTTATTAATTTGACCTATGATAAATGTGGTAAGAGTGTGTGAGTTCATGTATCATATTTGATACATATAATTCATATTAAATTCATATAATTTTGTGTGATCGGTAATCTGGTCAAAAACTATTTTTTGGATATTTAAAGTTACAATAATAAGTTATATAGAATTTTTATATATAATTTACTTTAATAAAATTACTTAACTAAGCCTATGTATATTGGTTCTTCTATTATTATTTATTGATAGTTATTATTTGGATATTATATGTATTATATACCAAACCTATGGAACCCATAATGTCACTGTGTGGTTTATTTTGTATTATTTTATATTTTTATTGGTTATGTTTAACTTTTGTAGAGTTATGTGTTGAATTTTTAATTTTATGGAATTTTTTCTTTTATGAACAGTTTATATCCATGGTTTATAGGAAACCGTGTGGTTAAAATCACATAACTCTCCATTCAATTAAAATTGTTCTATCTGGGTTTAGTATAAATGGTTATCATGTGCTTCAGTCTAAATATTATAGATACTAGGGGAAATAGTGAGGGGCCTTTGGTGTGTAAGGGTAAGGGAACATGGATTACAGATGGTTAAGTTGAACCGTGTGAAAATCATGTCAAACCTGTTAATAATTTGAAAGTTTAATTTGTAATAGTTGGTGTATAGTTAGTTAGACCATGAAGGGCTTTAGGGTAAATTGTGAGTAATGACCAGGTCTTTCAAGTGAGGGTTTCATGATTGGTTCACAAATTGATAAATTATGTGGCCAAACCATGCACCAAACCATTATTTATTAGAACATAAAATTACAAAATATAAACTACTCTATTTTAACCACATAACCCGTTTATTATCCATTATATCATTCGTACATGTGAGGAAAACATGGGGATCTCTCAACCCTTAATCCTCTTTAATTTTTATATATTTCTACATTGTATTCAAGTGGTTTTATTCCTAATAAGACCCTTTAAACCTTTTTTTCTTTTATTCCTCAATTTATCATAATTTATCTTCTTACCACAAACCCTAAAAATCATGTGTACAGACTTTAGGGTAGGGTTTGGACCTAATCACAGATCTTTATTCAACAAAGTTTTATAAAGGTAAAGTCTTGAATTTGTTGGGTGTTATCCATTGATGGTAACAACTTCTGGATTGTTTTACATTGATCCAAGGTGGGTGTTTATTTTCACTTTATATTACCTGAAATTGGTTGTTTGTTGGTTTTAGAAGTTATTAATTATTCAATTTATACCTATATATATTTTAATTTGTGGATAAATGATGATTTTTAAATTTATTTAACCATTTCCAAGTGTCTATAAAAATTACCAAGTGGATTTTAAAATAATGTGAGTGTTTTTAAAAGTAGTTCTTAATTTCATATTGAAATTTAAAATGTTAATTTTGTGTCAATTAATTTTTAAACCAATAGTTTGATGCAGTTTAAAGTTTTCAATGTTCTTGAAATGGTTCTTTTTTTCTGAAAGGGTAATTTTGACCCATGTGGGTCACCTTTTGAACCTTGTTGACAGCTTTAAAAGATTTTAAATGTGGTTTAAAGTTACGTGTGACTTCCCAAATGGATTTTAAGATTAAATTTCATAAAATTTATTCCTAATAGTTGGTTGTGATGTGTTTTAAATATTGTGTGTTAATTTTTAATTCTATACATGTTTTGGAAATTTACCAATTGTAACTTTATGATAAATGACTTTTCATAAAAATAGTGTGTCCCTATCTATGTCCCGAGTGATTTTTCCCCTTAATTGGTGGCGCTTATTATGTGTGGAGACCGGGTACTTGATCTATGAGGTCGTTAAATTTGATTAAATTGTAGGTGAGGTGATAATTTATTTTTATAAATATATTTCTTTTGATTTATTCCTATCGCATGCACCTACTTTGTTTCTCATCTGCTTATTTGACTATTCAGGGAATTCATATGAAGATATTTGGTGACCAGAATGTGAAAAATACCTAGTTGGTAGAAGTGGGATATATAGGGAATCTTTCTCAGCTCCACCTCATTGGTTGGACCAAGAGAGGTAACATATTATATGATATAAAAACCTTTTGTGTCTTTTGGTAATCATATGAGCACCAAGGAGTTTTATTATTGGGAAATTTGATGAGACTACCTGGGATGTGGATAGGATCAGTAGTGTCATCCTTTGCTTTGTATCTCAAGTTTAAATCATTGTTAATAGTGACTTAGGATGTTTTCCATTTTGTTTGGATCCTACTCAAAAAAATTTGGAATATTTTTTTACTTTATTGGATCCAATGCTTCTTTTATGATTACTTGGAACCTATGTATTTATTGTTTTCTCTCCCTTTCATGTGAAATTAACATAAAAGTTCATATTTTTGTTTTTTACTCCTTCCTTATATTGTGTATTACTTTTCTTCATTTTTAAAATGGTATTTCTAAAAAAAATGAATAAAGGAAATTTTATTTTTGGCTTTAGTATACATTAAAACTATTTTATCGTGAGCATGAAAGATATGTTTTTTTAATATAAATTTTTTTATTTCCAATGATCTTTTGGAGTTTTTTCATAAGAAAGTTGAAGAAGTTTTTTTTAAATCTATTGTGTCGGTTTTAAATTATTTTGTAGTTCATCATGCCTTATTTTAAAAGGAAATTGGTTTTCAAAGATATTTTGTAAAATCATTTTTAAATTGAAAATATTCTTTTGAATTTTAAAATTTTCAATTTAAATATGAGATTTATGAGATTTTTTTAAATTGGATCATTAAAATGGTGGTTTCTATAATGAAGCTGCTGCTAGGAAAAAGTTTTTTTGAAGTGATTGTTTTCATTTAAAGAGAATTAAGTATGAGAGATTTGAAACAATGATGGGGTTTTTTTTGTTTCGTTTTGTAAAGGCTTGTAAAAATTGTATAATTTTATATTGTATTTCAATCTAGAATTTTTAGGTTGTAATAAAAAAGTTACTGTATAGATTTGGTGGGTGGTGTCATACTGGGTTTTTTAGATCATGACTATATTTTATAGGTTCCAAGTAAATTATAGTTTGATTATTTTTATTTTTATCTTTGGACGGATATGTTTCATTTGGTTGGTGACCATAGGATATGTGATTGTTTTTTGGATCAATTTAGTTATTATTTTTTGTTTTTTGGGGATTTTCATTGTCTACTTCAACAAGAGATATTTGATACTTGGATTTACCTTCTCCTATTTAAATATATATATATGTATGTATGCATTCAGTTGTATGATGGTTTGGAACTATATTTATTATATCCTGTTTAGATGTTTTAAATTTTCTATTATTTTTTTTAATTTATATTATTATATGAGTGTGAAATAATTCCAATTGTATGTTATGTGGTCCTAAGGACTTTTTTCTAGCCCGTGGGGATCAGCAACGACCTTAAGGCCTTAAGGTGGGCTGAGTCTGGTGCCAGTTCATAAGGAAGATTAGGCTCGTTCATTTCAAAATGATATCACATTGGAGGATTTTTTGGGATCCTGTGTTATTTGGGTGTTTCATTATAGAATTAATTTGAAATTTTTCATTGGAACTTGGTAGGTAAGAGTGAGGACAGTCTATCTAGATCTTACCTTCAGCAAACTTCATGTTTCCATTAGAATTGGGATTTGAATTTTAAATTTGGTATTTCATTTTGATTATCAATTTTGTTGGTTTTTATCCTCATTAGAATTATATGATTTAACTTGGGGTTATATTTTCTGTTTTTATAGAGAAAAGAGTGAAATTAAATATGTGAGGTTGTCTAGTAGGGATATAAAATCCATGCAGTAACCAAGCTCTTGATTATAGATTTATTATTGGGACAAATTAAGTATTAGAACATGGATGTCAACCAGATGGAAAAGATAATAATCGATGTACATTTTCATTGGTTTCACTATTTACACCTCATGACACTTTTATTTTTCAATTGTGTTAGGGAAATGGGAAAGGATTCAAGGTGGTCGTATGATATGTCTGCATTTTTTATTAGATTTTACTTAAGGATTTTGTTATACCCTTGTTTATTTGATTTCATGTGTAATGTGAAATAAAATTTTTGTTCTTGAAATTCATATTTTATTATAAAAAATTTCCAGTTTTAAATAATTCTTTAGGTATTATTCATAAAATGATATTTGTTTCATGAATTATTTTAAAGTGGTTAATTGTGATATGAAATTCGGATTAGTGTTTCAGTTTTTAACGAGTTGAAAATAATTGGATATGGGAATGGATTTTATATGAAAATTTTTAGGGTAATTTATTTGGTAATCAAGGACCCAACTTTTTTTTAAATATTCAATAATATTAGGTGTTTTTGAAAAGTAATGGGAAATATTAAAGTGGGATTTGGTTTTAAAGAGGATGATGGTTTCAAAATTATGGATTTTTAAAGAGTAGTATGATGGGTTTTCTTAGTTTTTAAAAAGGAATAAAGAACTTGTAAACATCAGGTTTCTCATTTTAGGGGAATCCAATGATTCATCAAATCTAGGATTTTGGCGATATTTGGGTTTTGACCCTTTAGTGTGTGGTTTGAGATTTCGTTAAAATGTGATGTCTTTTTTAATTAAACAAGGATTTTTTAAATTGTTTTTAAAACATCTTAGGGTTCGTTTTGAAATGGGTTTTTGAAATTTTTGAAATTGAGTAAGTCATGTTTAGACTTGGGTTTGAAAAATATAAAAAGTTCTTTTAGGACTCTTTACTATAGATTTTGTCATTTTAAAAAGGTATGTATTGAAAGTTTTATTCTTTTTTTGAAAGAATTGTGGTTTGGATTTTCCATTAATTGATTTACTAATTGCTTCATATTATATTGTATGCATAATAAAATTGACCCATGTCTTGTATTGATTTATCATGAGCCTCCAAGAAAGTTCTAGAATAAAGGTAGAGTTCTTGTCTTTATGGAGTTTTACCGCATTTCAGTTTTAATAATACCTAGGCTTGGAATGGAGTGTAAGGTGTTATTCCTTCATATAAGTGTCTTACCTTGGGATTATTCTAGGTAGTGTCCCCCAGGTGTATTATCTAGGGAATTGTATGGATATGTGTCCTGATGGATTCCCAAGATCCTTCTATCCAACTTCTTGGGATATCATCAAATAAGATGTTGTGGAAGTAATGAAAGAGAATTTTAAAGGAGGATCCCTCCCATGAGTTGTCTCAACCAACACCCTAGCCTAAATCCCAATTGTGATCCATACTAATGATTTTGGGTAATTATTGACCATAAGAATGTGTAAATTATCTTCTAAATATATTGAAACTATTTTGAAAAAAGTGATTTCTCTCCACTTGGACGTTCATATTTCTAATAAACAATATAGTTTTCTCAAAGTCAATGGCATTAATGTAGCTATTTATTTGATTTAGGAAATGATTTTTGACTTTTATATAAAGTGGTTATATCCAATATCTTGGTACAATTTTTCATGTAAAATGAATAATCTATAATATAATAGTGATCTATTCTCAATGTTTTGTGGCATTATGGCTTCTTTGAGTAGTTTGTTAACATTGTTTTCTATTATTTTTCATTTATATATTTTAATATATCTCTACTAGGATATAGGTTTTTATTATTCAAGTATTATTTGGGTCTATTACAGGGAGACCATATGTACCTAGGACTTTCCATCATTTCTCGTGATGTGCATAGAAGGAATATTAATGATGAGATTTTGAATATGTTTGTCCACCATTTTAGATTCTGGTATGGATCCTCAAACATCTCTTATCTTTTCCTTTATTATGATATAATATTTTTTACCAATTAGAGTATTAACTTTATCAATAAATTCACGTTTATTCTAAAGGAATATATCCAAATTTGTGGACACAGTATCACCTTGATCAACTATTCCACGTCCACTATTACTATGCATATCCTCTCAGTTTGAAAATATTCCATGACTAAAATATGTAATATTGAATTCACTTTCAACATATTAATTTGGAGCTTACACCATGAGGGTCATAATCATTGGGATATTTGGAATACACTGACCAAACCCTTTTCTAGGGAGGGTTTTGAGCTAGTGGCCATTAATGAGAGCATGCAGTGTATGCAATCCAAGATAGATTGGGAGGATATATATATAATTCTCTCTATGATATATTCCTTATAAGGAAACATGTTAATTATACATACAATTGGAATTATGACTCATATGGTTCTCATTGGAGGTGTATCTTACAAGGTTACATTTTATCTATCTTGAATATTTCTCGATGGATTATTAGCAAGGGAGATATTAACTTCTAGAAGGATAATTGGGTGAAATCACCCCTATTATACCTTGGTTTTCCTATCCATTACATCATTATTTGGAAATCTAATGATCATACCTTATTCCTCAATGTTTTACTTAGTGATTCTCAAAGGTCTCTATTCCATATCACTTTGTTATTGGATGCCCATGACTGTTGTATCATTTCCATTTCTCCTTCAAAAAAAATTATTCTCTAATTATCATAAAATTATTTATCCTTAGTATAAACTTGAATTTATAGGTAAAAATATTTATTGAAAAAATATTCCCTCTGAATACATCTTCCTCATCTAGAAAAACAAGAACCAGTTTATTCCTCTTGATGTGAACACCTAAATTATCAGTATCTATCATACATCTAATTGAATCTATTGTATAAATTATAAATATGAATCAAAGATTAAATTTTTCACTAAAAATTATTGTTCTTGATATATTTTGACTATCCTCAGGGTAATATATGATCTCTTTAATTGTTATAATTAAGTGGATCATTTTTATACTTCTAATTTATTGAGAATGATGGAGCATACTACAATACTCATAGAAAATGTATTATATTTTATTATTGGTTTATACCTCATATTGAAATAATACAATGTAGTTCATTAATAAAATACCATTCTCAATCATGGTTTTCTCAAGGGTTTATTTTTTTACATCCCCTCAACTCTTGGTTTTCTATGAAAACAGATGAGTATCACCCATTTTCTTCAAGTAAATATCTCTAATACTCCTGGGTTTTTTGATCTAATAATGGATTTGGGTTTGTTCATGTTATGGATGGAACAAAAAATGAATGGAGTTTATTATAGATGTCTCATATTGGAATGAAATAATGCCTGGAGGCAGTATTCATTGGGACCATCAGTGTTCTGTAATCATTGATTTTTCATGTTTCATTGGGAAGGTATCCATGATACAAGTAGAGGCTTGGGTTATGAACACAGGTATTTATCTTTTTATATCCCATAATATTTATATTTAAATGTTTTTATATGACACTTACATGGTGGTAAGAACATTCTTGGGATCCTCTAGAAGTCACTAGAGCATCACTTATGATATTAGAGCATGTTGGTGCATTCTTAATCAAGATGTCGATATTATATACACCATGAGAAAAGGGAACATAGTGGGGTATTTTCATGATTATAATGGTGACCAATTGAAGGGTTTTCTTATTTTTTTTAAATTGTTGGTTCTTTACCTATGTATTATCCTAATATTTTCTGATGGGAAGCCCTCGAACTCCACGACATTCACCCCTCAAGCATTTTCTTTGTTTTTGCGCTCTATATGAATTAAAATTAACAATTTATTGTCATTATTCATGGATATTTTTGAGATTGTATGAGATGATTACTTTTTATGTATCCTTTTTATGATTTTTTATGTATTATTGGATTATGATCTATTAGGGAATGTGTGTTCAATGATTTGGGAGAAGTTTTAGATTGAGTAAGTCTTTTCCCATGAAATTATTCCTATGAATTTTTGGATTGCTCCTTGGGAATGTTTGTTATTTTAGGGAATTCCATACTTTTTATCTTTATGTTTTAATGTTTCTTATGCTTATTGTAAGCCTTGGGTTGGATTTGTTTATTGGTTTAGGAATGGTAAGACCTAGAGTGTTTACATTTCTAATTGGGCATGTAGTTTTGTTTTTGGTTGGATTGTGGATTCTTATAAGATGAGTTTTATATCAAAATCAACATGGGATGGGACACCTTGGTTTTGGAATACCATAGATTTGGTCATCCATTGTTATATTCATTCATGTTTTTATATCTTTTATTATATCTTATGGATTTATTATAGTGGTGTGTGGTTATCAATGTCTAGAGTGGTTTAATTTTTTTTTTGGATATTTTAAGGATTTTGTTTCTTGATTACATCCTATCATTTCATGTAAAATAGTTTTACAATATTTTCACCAATTCAGATGATTTCTAATTGGTGAAGACACCTATGATAAGTCATCTAAATATTATAGATTCTCTTGGATTGTTTGTTTATCATTTTTTTATAAGGATGTTTATTTTTGTTTGAATATTCATATGGTTTTTTGAGGGCTTACCTTCTTCGATAACGTATTATTTTTTTATTCAATTATTTTTCCAATACATTGAAATGATAATTTCTCGAGGAATAAAGTGACATGGTGGAGAGAATTGTGACACCATATTTATTACTCTGGGTTTTATTTTATATTTATTTTATTTCATTTTTTTAGTTTAATTTTTTGATATTTCTATGTTAAATTTTAATTTTTCCATAATTCTTCCATTTATAAATGGTTTTTACAAAAGGTTTAGAGGAAATATGAAGTTACCCTTACATATTTGGATTTTTAGTTTACGTTTTTCTTGCATGGTTTAGGCAACATGGGTAGTTTCATATCTCTAGTTTAAGGTATGTATTTTTATCCTTGTTATTGTTTTTTTAGGTCCAAGTGGAGTTAGATAGATATTGGTGACAATAAATGGGGTTTTTTCTTTTATTGTAAAACACAAGCTGGACCAAACCATGTTCCAAGCCATGTTTCACATTGATATTACCTATATAAAATGGGGATATCATCATTCCAAATATGGGTGTGGTCATAATAATAGTGCATGAGGATTATACCTATGTACCATGACAAAGTTGGCCTCACTACACTATATAGTAAGGTGTGGTAGGCATATAATGGCCAAATTATTTCATCCTTGTCATGGGGAGACTCTATGGTTGGTCTTCTAGGAGTGATGTGATTAAAACCACCACAATTCTGGTGGAAACCTCTACACAATGGTGTTGTTAGTTTTAGATTCTAGAAATGTCCAAATAGGTCCCCTATCCATTGAATGAATTTATAGCCATTGATAAGAGCATGAGTGATCATCTTGAGAAGGCGTTTCTTGTATCCAATACTTGATTTAACCCTTTGATTTCCCAATTTTTGGTCAATCCCATTTCTTGGAGTATCTCCCTTGTGTGAGTGGCCATTATTCTCCATCTGGGTGTATTTTGATTTATTTTCATCCTATATCATAATGTATTTCTGGTTATGTGATTCCTTTCAACATCCCATGATCATTTCCATATCATTAATTGGGATCTCCCTTATATTTCTGGGAAACAACCATGGATAAAGCTTTTATGGAGAGATTTTTTGGTACCTATGTGATATAATAGGATTTATTCTAGATCCGTCATGGGGTTGAAATTTTTATGTTTGATCTATCGTGGTTGTTATGAAGCAATTGATATTTTCTAAGGTATGTCATTTCTTTTGGATTTAATAATATTCTTATTATTGAATCCAAGTTTCTTGATTTACGATCAATGTATTAAAGATCACTCTTTTTTCCTAGGATACCACTTTTATATTTGTCTGTAGGATCTCATTTGTTTGTTGTAAACTCAAATTCTTTTAGATAGGTGAGTTACACCTCAAGATTTTGAAATAACAATGTATTTGATATCATATACAACACGCGACACTATGCATAAGAAAACAATGAAATATTATTATTGAAACATGGTGGTTATAACCAATCCATGAACTAGAGGGTATGAAATGAATTATCCTCATTATAAAATTTATATAAAGTACATACTCAATACAAATTTTTTGATTGATTTTTTTTTGCAAATAAAAACACAATTTTTTGTAATGACATTTTATTCTTCAAAATATGTTTTCTTAAAAAATAGTTTTTATTGAAACTTATGAGTGAATATTTTAATTATTTTTAGAAAATTAAAAAATTTATTTCAAAAATATGATACCATTTTTTAAATCATTATGTCCAAATTATATTATAGTGAATTTTTTGTATTTTTTGAAAATATTGATTTTCGTATAAATAGTGATAAATACTGATTTTCAATGAAAACTATATATTTGTTTCAAGAATTTACAAGTTTACATTTTTATTAAAATAAAAATTAGTTCTATTGTATTATTAATAATTAATTTAAGTTTATAGAAATAAATTTTATTGTTGAATTTAGTATAAAAACGTTTTTATACTTAAAAAGTCATTTTTTAGAAAAACTATTTTTAATTTCCTTTTGTGTTTTAAACAGAAATTAATTTTTGAAAATTATAGAAATAAAGTATTGAAAAATATATTACATATTTGGAATTTAGATTTCTAAATTTTGAAAATAGGTCCCTTTTAGTTTTGGACATTATGAATAGTAACTATAATAAATTATAGTCACTATGGTAAGGATAAATCAGATAATTAAGGTTAAAAATCATATGATAAGAACTAAAAAATGACCCCAAAACATAACTTTATTATTTATTGTTTTTTTATTTCATAAAATTCCATAATTTTTTTTAAAATTGGTCAACATAGTGCCCTATTTGTTTGATATGGAGCTTTATATTATTTAAGTAAAATATAAAGTGAAAAAATGTCACTTTTTTACTTTTAAAATATATAATAAATTGTGACTAGGATAAAAAAGTTATATTGATTTATAAATTTTTATTTTAAATATAAATTATTTTTTTATCATGGTAATTTATTTCTAATTTTAAGTGATCAAAATAAATACCTTAAAGGCTTATGCAATTCCAACACAATATCAATTCAATTAATAAAAAAAGATATAAAAGATTCTAAAAATATTAAAATAATATAAATTGAATTAATTATTTTTTTTCCATGGTTTTTTTAGATAATTATAACATTTTAGATATGTTTCAAGCTATTATATTAGAATTACTTTTTTTGATTTTTTTTCAAAGTCAAATTAAATGGATAGTTCTAAAAATTACATTAAAGATATTTTATAATAAATAATACTTTACTAAATGACTTATAATTAAAAAAATACTATCTTCATCCAAGTTATGGTAATATGGTTTAAAATATCATATTTGGTTTATATATGTGCCAATTTAAATTTTATTGTAACTATCTTGACCCATAAAAAGTAAAAAATGTTATCATGATAATCGTCAAAAGGGTTAATAGAGGGTTAAAAAAGAGATAAGGGTAAAAAATCACCTAAACATGTCTTAATTTTATTTTAGGAGATTATTTAGAACCAAAATAATATTATATTATAGTTATATACATTTTAATACATTTTATCATGGTAGTTAATTTATATTAATTTAATAATTTATGAAATTCCAATAACATCTCTTCCCTCAATTATAAAAGGGCCCCCCTCTCATCTTCAATCCACATATAAAATGGATTTTTTGGGGAATATACAAAACCAAATACATTCCTAAAATCACTTAAAATATTATATAGGTAATATGTTTGGCATAATATCAACTTTATAGGGATTAGGGTATAAAGAAAAGGAAATGTTCGAAGATGATGTGTAGTTTTTAATTAAATGTTTTGGTTTTATTTCATCTTCTGCTTCCTTCAAATATTATTGAGACAATATGAAATAATAACACTAGTATAATAAATATAATAATATTTTTTTTATTTATTCAATACCCTATATCCATCTCCCCTTCTATCAAATGGGAAACAAATCTATTTTTTGTGTGTACGAAAGACTACCACCTCACGAACCAATGTAATTCATTTTCCATCACAGCCTCTCATGGATGGTAATAATAATTAATTTAATGTTTATATATGATATTAATGGAATATGTATCATTTTAAAATGATTATATATCATCTAATGTTTTACCTTTACATCTACAATAAAATGATAACATCGTTTGCGTGTATGTGTGGACTACCACCTCCACAAAGTGATGAGATTCATTTCTCATTACCACAACACATGGATGATATATATATATCTGTGTGTGTGTGTGTGTTTAAATAAAGAATTAAATTATATTTATGAGATAATTATCATCATGTAAATATATAATAATACTTACCTTCTTTACACATGATCATTGAAAAATGGAAATGTTACCCATGTGTACATATGGTTGGGCATCTCCATGATTGTATCATAGTTCATTTTTCATAACCATTTATTAGGATATTTTTTAAAAGTGCAATTTATGTATAAAAATTATAATTATTTTTATTTAATTATTCTTAAGATGATAGAATATGGAACACTTTGACCATAGTCAACTTACCATAGTCATTTTCGATATGTGACCTGAATATTATCAAAACACCAAATGTAAAATTAAGTGACAAAGTAAAGGTATATAACATAATAATAGATATAATAAAAGTAATGATAAATTTTAAAAAAATTCTTTTACAATTAAATAATTCATATATATTTTTCTTCAATATAAATAACTTATGTGATTATTCAGACCTAAGGTACGGGATGCCATCTAAATTTTCATTATTTGGGTTACATCTCATCTTTGTTGAGTATATTATGTCAAGATTATGCGAAAAATAAAATTTTATTATTTCATTTTTTTAATTCAACATATCTTGTGTAGATTTATGTTTTTTACACATAATCACTGAATTTACTAATTCAATCTTTAATGATATGATATCTGAGAGAGATTTTGTCTTAGTTTCCACTCCATTGAGACATATTTGGTATTATGCATAAGTTTATTATTTTATGTTGTCTATATATTGTCCCTCTGAGTTATTTTACATGAATATATATTTATTCACAATGATTAAATTTTCAATTAATGTTTACTCTTTCATGTGGTTATAATTGAAAAGTTACTAAATAAGTAAAAACTTATTTTACAATCTAATTTTTTTCGGATTACTCTTATTTTCAATAAAATAATCATATAATATATCCTTCTTAAACTCCATATATTTATTTAAACACATGATATTTTAGGATTTTGCATATTTTCTTCTAAATTTTACTCTCTTTGGATATTAAAATATGAAAATAAAAATTTAAAAGGAAATATGATCTTATTTATATTTTTAATTAGGTACATTTGTATTCCTTATCCATATTTTAAAAAAAATTACAAAATTTCTTTTTATTTACTCAAAATACATTTTATTTTATACTTGAGTTTTTATAAGGTTCTAAATAATTATTTTTAACGTTTTTTAAAGGTTAATTTTTAACTTTTTTTATAAAAATTGAAAAAGAATATTTTCTTTTTAACGTATATGGAGTTATCGTACTTTTTTACCACTATTACTGATTTATACCCTTTAGCTTCATATATAGGATTTTAATTATTTTTCAAGGAAAAAAATTAGGAAACTTTTTTTAAAATGTTTCATTTCTATTTTCTTTTATTCATTTAAATAATTTATTTTACTAAAAAATCTTATTTTTGGATGATATTTTGTCAACTCATGATAAATTTTTTGGATATTAAATTTCTCTAGAAATTTTTACTTTTTTTGTGATCCTTGAACATTACATTTCTCTAAAATATCTATATTATTTGTTTCATGTATATTGTTATTTATTAATCCATATAACATTTATACATATGTTATTTTACTTTTAATATTATTTAATTGACTAGGGAAATATTAATAGTCCATATTATTAATTCAATATAGTGGTTTATTGATAAGGAATGTTGTTTATATCAGGAACCAGCCCAGATACCTTCATATAATAATACTCATACTAGTCCTCAAATGGCCCAAAGTGAGTTCTTGATCCCCATATGGTGGTTAATAGTACCTATCACCATATCAAAGTTCAAAGTGAATGATTTTCCACCAAATGATTCAATAATGGATGATAAATCAATACATAGTTGGTATACCAAACACTCCTGAAAAAGAAAAGTACCAAAAGTAGAAAGATAAAATCTCGAAGATAAAACATCATTAAAAATAAGAAAACATCAAAAAAATATAATTAAATAGTATCTCAAACCCTTTTCAACATGTTTCCCATAGCTCCATCGGTCACCAACATCAATCCAAAGTCCAACGGATCAAGCATAACTACCACCTCTATGTCATGATTTCCCTTTACCTGTAACTAGAATAATAAGATATAAAAATTCCCAAAGTAAGAAATAGTAGGGTGTGAGATAAATATCCCATTAGGTTCTCACTAAGTGTTCTATAATCAATCCCATAACAAGTTAACTATTTATTCTTTCAATTTATAAAAACAACAAGGCATGGAAAGTCAATTACATATTTATATCCCGAAAGCATGCTTTGTGGTTAAAATATGGAAGATATATCAAAACATGTCTAAAATGAAAATTTTATAAAAAATATTTATATAAAACAACCAGAATCAATAAAACAATTATATAAATGATAGAGCGCATAATGAAGTCAAATAAAATAAACAAACAAGATTATAAACCTATATGTACATTAGATTCGGGTTATAGGATCCTCACACTTCTCAATCATCATTATGAAACAAGTATTTTTGAACACTCTATATGTATCAAGCTATAAGGATAATCGATCAAACCACCATCAGGGGACCCATCATGGGAAAACATTCCAAATTGGGTTTTTTATTTTTATCATAATTAATACAATTCTAGGGAGTCATAGTCCTATAATTCCCATACTAATTTCCTAATAACTACTCTGTCCCACATTTATATCAACAAACCATTCATTCTTGGTAAAATAATTCATTTCAAATCAATTGATCATTCACAATTAAATTACACAATTTCATGTTTAAAAGGTTTATTCTATTTCAAAACAAAATCATAGGTTTTTTTTAAATTCATGAATTTTCAAATCATCTTTCATTTTATTCCAATTTCCTCAAGTTTCAATATCAAATAAACTTCTAATTCAAGAAATCATTTTTCTGAAAAATCCACCCAAAAATTTCAATTCCATTTCAATTGGAGAGTTTTCATAGTTTTATTCCTCTTTCAAATAAAACTAAAAATGACTAGAAATAGAGGTTTTTAAATAAATAAAAACACATTTCAAATAAATCAATAAATTAGGATTTCAATTTTAAGGTAAAACATAATGTTACAACATACATTTAGTCACATAATCAATCAAATCAACACCCATAATATGAAATTCCAATAATGAGTAAAGAAAATTTTGATCATGGAATCAATACATAGAATAAATATCTATCAAACCAATTTTTATATCTATAAATAACTTGAATACATATCACCCTATAAGGAGTATAGAAGGTAAGATCATGATAAATAAAATGAGAAATTGTTCACTTTCCGGAAGGATATCGAATGCAATAAAGAGTGCTTCAATCCATAATGATAAGAGGTTTTAATAGTAAATTTCACTTTTTGAGACCCTCCATAGGCCATGAAATAATATTTGTGTTGAATGGGGGTGAATAGGGGTCAAAAAAATGGTGTTGATATTTTTAATAAAAAAATCATGCACGTACAATTTTCTGGTTGGTTAACATGGTTAGTAGTAATGGAAATTCCTAATTGTACGCCCTTGCTAGGATTCTGGATGGGTTTATTGTTTGGAAACATAGTTATTTTACTTATGATCCAAATTTTTAAACCCCCACTGACCATGGATCCATGGTTTGGAGGGGTGGTCACATGGTTTGGATAGCCCATATTTCCCCTTCTACAGCTCAACTTAGGGTGCATGGTTTTATGGTCCAACCCTCTTGGTTTTCCCTAACCATACGTCAACCATTAATATCCACCAAAGACTCCATAATTTTTCAAAGTTAAAAATAAATAACATATGTAAAACCCAAAAAAAATGATAAAAAAACAAGGGTCATGATGTAGCTGAATTAAGGTAACATGATGCTACAATATCCCCCACCATAAACAGTGTATATCCTGAGAAATCCTTTCAAGAAGACTTCATTTTAATTAAATGAGGAAAATTATCTCTCACCAGTGCCTCATTCTCCCAAGTATCATGTGATCTAGAACCATTCTTCCATAGAAAAAAGTGTGAAGTTATAGTATTCCAATAAAGAACCTTTGCCTCAGAATTGACAATCCAAACAAGATGCTCAGTCCCAAATTAATCAGGTTAACATCAAGATCTTCATTGGTTACAAAATGAAAATGGTCATAATTATACTTCATATGATATGATACATGAACCTTTTTTTTTGGATCAATTTTAACTATGGTGGTAGTTTTAAAAGGTAATAAACATTACTAACCCACAAAAACAAACTCAAAAGTACCCAAAAACATTAGTACAAGAATTACATTTTTTCAAGCTTTTGGTGACCTAATCGAGGTGAGACTCTAAAAAAACCAAATCACTAACTAAAAACTCCAATGGTATATATCAATGATCAACATAATATTTAAAATATATTTAAACCATCACCAATATCTGAGGAGTCAACTTATTCATTGATGTTATATCTTGGAAAAATATTTGTATAACCATGAATGATTCACCAATCTATAACCAACAAATAGGATATCTACGAGGTTAAACATACAAGTCCCTAAAAACATCCATTATAATTGAATACTGGTAGCTATTATTTTAGGAAAACATAATCCTCCCCAAGTGGCTATCCTAAGCTCCACTAAAGTCAAGAACACAAGAAAAAAACATGTCTTCTAGGAAATGTATAGATTATTCCGTTTGGATATCCATATAAACATGATATGTTGTTCCCAATATAAATCAAGATCTCAATGCCTCATGTAGGCCTCTCTAAAAACAATAAGTAAACCATGGATCCCTATCAGAAACTATAATATATGGAACTACATGTAATTTTTTGATCTCCTTCACATAGGGACTTCCAAAATCCTTAACTGTGTAAGTATATCGAATGGGAATGAATTGAGCTGGTTTGTTCAACCAATAAATCACTACATATATCATATTCTTCTTATGAATGGTATATGGAATCCCAACAATGAAATCCATATAAATATCATCCCACATCCAAGTAAGAACCTGAATAGATTGAGGAAATCCTAAAGGTGTTTTGTTCTCATATTTGACCTATTGAAAATTAAAACAACAAGAAAAAAATTCAGTGATGTATCATCACATACCTGGCCACCAGAATCATCCCCTAATATCATAGAAAATCTTTTTGGTACTAGGGTGACCCTCCCATTGGTAATTATGGAAATCATTAATCAAATATTTTATCATTCGAAAGGGGAAAACACACCAATTTTAGAAACATAGTGAACCCTATGAAGAGACTGACCACCCAGTAGTGGTCTCCCCACCAAAAAGAGAGACCCTAACTCCATGGAATTCATCATAAATATAAAAATCCATGAGAATCACCTCACTAAGATAAGTGGTTAGCTGAAATTTATTGAGAACAATCTCTGTCACATCCTCCAAAATTCCAAAATGAAACTAAGAAAAGAGAGCCATCATATTCCAATCTTTTGATGATTCTTTCATGACCATGGTTGGATGTTTCTTTCTCAAATAATCAGTAAATAAATTTCCCTTTGTAAAGTTGTAGACAACGTTGAAATCAAAATGTTTTAGGTACACCACCCAATGCCTCTGGTGAAGGTTCATGTATTTTTTAGAGGATATGTAACTCAATATTTTGTGTTTTTAATAAATGGTAACCATTTCTATGAAAATGTAATGCCAAAAAATCTTAAGATCAAGCATCATATCTATGAGTCCAATATCATGATTATGTTAGTTCTTCTCATGTGTCTTGAACTACCAGTAACCATAGTCTACCACATGATCATCCTGCATAAGATCATAGCTCAAAGTAGAACTTGATTAATTACAAGGGACCGCATAGCCCTATCCAGCCTCTATGAGAGACAACAATAGCCCAAAATTCAAAGGGAACCTTAACTCATCAAAAGAAATCATAAATTTTAAATCCCACTAGAACATCACTCCATTCTTAGTGAGAATAGTTATTTTAGAGTCAATAATTGAGAAATCATAAGTGAACCTATGGAAAGGCCCCACCATGGGCAATAAGATTTGAACCTTGAAAAAATTATGTGGTTTCTCACATGTCATAATATATTTCACCTTCTCATATTTGACTGAGATACCATGTTCCAAGAAAATTTTCCCCAATAAATTCACTTCCCAAATCTGAAAATATTTTTTAAAAAAATCATGTAAATTTGATAATCTCTCATGATTTCTAGAACTTCTCTCCAATAAAGCTCATGATCCTCCTTAGTATTAAAATAAAAAAATGTTATCCATAAATAATTCAATGAATGATTCAATATAGTCATTGAATAATATGTTCATAAATTCTATAAAAATAATAGGATAATTAGTTAGACCAAAATGTATAATATGATACTCATAATGGACATACCTACTTCAGATGGTAGTTTTTAGGATTTCATACTCATTAATTCTAAATTTTTTATCACTAAATTAGAGATCAATCTTAAAGAACCACTTCACCCCATTCAACTAATAAAATAAATCATCTATAAATTTGAATTGTTATTTTTTATTTAACATGACTTTATTGAGCTTCTTGTAACTAAAAAAAAGAAAATTTTATCATCATCCTTATTTATGGAAGGCATAGGCACTTCCCAACATGACATACTCTGGTGAATAAATAATTAATCCAATGAAACATACATTTGTATCAAAAAAATCTTTTAGTTCAACTGGAACCATATGTTAATAATTAATAGAAACTAGATGATTACCATGAACTAAATAAATAGAGTACTCTACCTCCCTTATCAGTGGAAAACTAGAAAAATTAGAAGGAAAGGAATCAATAAAATCGATGATAACTAGAGGGAGATAACCACTCAAGGGTTGTCACTATAAGTTAAAAGAAAACACTAATATTACTCTTCCTAGATCTATAAAATAAGGTTTTTCTCTACTCAACCTCAGGTCCCACTCCCACTGAAAAACAGAGAACACCCCACTAGGTACTATAAAGGAGACCGACCAAAGATAAGTGTTAATACAAGCCTTCTGATAAATCATTAAATACATCCTGAGAATGATTTCAAAAAATTTCATGTTGACAACTAGGAAATTTTAGGTGAACTCAATCTCTAGTAGAGAGAAAACTTAATTTTCACATCACAGACCATGATCTCTCTTCGTTCTAATGGGTGTACTAATATCCATCACATAAGAAAAATTCTCCATATGAAGATTAGTAAAATTAATAATATGAGTCGATATGAATGAATGATATGCACTGGTATCAAATAAATCAATCACTAAGGATGAATTTAAATTGATGGTTCCTATCACTATCATTGGACACACATTAGCTTCCTCTAGAGACTCTTCAATTACTTGAAGAAGCATTATTTTGGATACATGTGGGTGAAACCCATTACTTCTTGATGTATCTAATTAAACTTTAGTACTTTTTTGGAGATGATGAGCCCATGACCCTACACATAGAAGAAAAGACATGAAATAACTAATTCAAGTGGCTTAAATGATTGTTCATACCACATATCTTAGGTTTCTCAGTGCAAATCCACTCATATTTCGAAACCAATACACACTAGAAGAAAGTTAATGGGCTTATACTAGACACTACAGTAGATATCAATGAATTACGCTATCAAAAACCACTATGATAATCATTATTATTATAAATTGTTAAAAATAACTAATATAACTAACACTATGATTAAGATGAACTCTTTTCAACCCTGACGTACCTACTAGGTCAAGGTTAGCCATCAAGGATCTATCCATCACATTCACATAAGAATTTATCTTTGGAATGAAAACCTGATATCATTTTTTTTATTGAAGATCTATATAAAATATTTAATCATTCAGATTCTAATTTTTCACTACCTTATAAGAAAAATAAAAAAGTTAAGAAAAATGATTCACATATTGAGTCACAGTCCTGTCACATAACTAGAGGCTAAGAAACTCCATGGACTTTACCAAGACCATAGATTTTGTAAAAACTAATCCATGATAAGATATATAAATTTTTTATCCTCTATTCCTTCAAGTTTCTTCACAATAAAAATTTAATCCCACCATATCCTTTTAGGCCCATAAAACATTAACTTAGAACATTTCACATTAATAGAATCAAGTGTTTCCAAAAACTAAAAAATTAACTCAATATTTTTTAACTAATCCTCCCATTTCTTGGATATCATGTACTATAATCATAATGATATTCTGGTAAATTAGATGATTCTCTCATTGTGTTTCACCAACAACTTCCTCATATCACCTATTCAAATGTCTCCTTAGAGGTATGACTCTACACACCATCAATATGAAATGAAATAACATCATCAAGAATACACATATGATTAAATAAATCAAGCGATATTGAAATATCAATTCCATCAAACAAAATTCAACATTTAGGGATTTCAAAAGACTTAGATCAAGAGTGGAGAAATGATTAGAATCAGATTAAAATATTCTTCAGATAAACTTTTCCCAAACATCTATGGTGACTTAAGGCTCATTATGATGATAGTTGTAAGGAAAATTCTTATTACTACCTCTTATGTCTAAAAAATCCAACCTCTTATATACCAGGACATCCTAGATTATATGTAGTCATCAAATAAAGATGCACAATAGAAATACCTAATACCTTTTTTCACAAACCAACCCAGATACCTTGGTAAAATGATACCTATACTAGTTTTGACATGTCACAATGGGTGTTACCAGTCCCTGCATGTTGGAAAATAGCACTTAGAATCATATCAATCTTAAAAGGGGATGAGTTTTTTCACAAAATTTCAGAAGAATTGAAGATAAATCAATACATAGTTGGTATTATAAACACTCCTCAAGGATAAAACTACCACAATAATATCGATAAAATATTATTAACAAAAATACATCTTAAAGATGACAACATCAAAGAAGAAAATGACATGGTCTCTAAATCCTTATGAAGCAAGTGGACCATACCATGACGAATCACCATCATCACTCCAAACTCCCTCAAATTAGGCATGATTTCCATATCCAACTGGAACTTTCCCTTTCTCTGGACCTGGCATAATAAGATCTATAAATTCTCCAAGGCAATAGTGGGGTGTCATCTAAATTTATTAGTTGGGTCTCACCAAGTGTTCCATAATCAATTCCATAACAATTAAACCATTTATGATTTAAATTGAAATAATACATGGAATGGAAATCCATTTACATATTTTTAAAACAACAAAATGTTTTTTGATAAAAATATGTCATATATATCAAAAACAAGGATAAAATTTAAATTTAATATAAAAAATGTATATAAAATGTTTGGAATGAATAAAATAGTTCTATTAATAATGGAATTCATAATAAATTCAAATAGAAAAAAGAAACATGGTCATGATATTTGAGGTATATTAGTTTCTAGTTATTGGATTATCACACTTCTCAATCATCATCGCAACTCAAGTATTTGTGCACACTCCCTATGGTTCAATCCATAAAGATAATCAATCAACACGCCATCAGGGGAACCATCATGGGAAAATATGTTGAACTTAATTTAGTTAGTGTTTTCATAATCAATCAAGTTCTATAGATTAAAGTCCCGGTATGCATATCTCAGTCACCTACTAATTAATCAGTCTCACATGTGATTCAATCAATCTATAATTATTTGGAAAATCATTCATTTCAAATCAATTAACCCTTCACATTTTAATTTCCCAAATTTTATGTTTGACATGAAATTTCAATTTCAAAACCAAATAAAAGGCCTTCATCAAATTCATTTATTTTAAAAAAATATTTCATTTCAATAAAAATTACTCAATAATCAATATCAAATCAACATTCAATTCATGCAATCATTTTTCTCAAAATCCACCCAATAAATTCAATTACATTGAAATTGGGGGTTTTTACAGTTTCCATGAAATTTTCAAATCAATCCATAAATCATCAAAAATTATGGTTTTTTAATATATTAAAAACTTATTACAAATAAATTATGAAATTAGGATTTCAACTATAGGTTAAATCATTATGGATCCACACACCTTTGATCACACAATAAATCAAATAAAAACCAGCAATGGTTAATTCTAATGAAGAACTAATGTAAAGGAGATTATTAAATCAATACTAGAATCAAAATACATTGAACAATAGATTATATCTATAAATAAAATGACTTTATATCACTCTCTAAGTATGAGATAATGTTATATTGGTAGAAATAAAATGAGAATATAATCACTTACCAAAAAGAGATTAAAGACAGTCATAGGTTCTTTGATCTGAAAAGATTAGAGGGTTTACAAGTCAATTTGACCTTTTTAAATCCTAAAAAGAATAAGGAAATGCATTAGGGTAAAATATCGATGATTAGAGGATATACTAGGGGTCCCAATATTTTTAATAAAAAAATTAGGGGACTCAAAACCCCGATGTACAGTTTTTTAGTTGGGCTACATGCTTAGCAGTAACGGTTCACCCTAACTATATACCATTAATTGGATTCCAAATGGGGTGAATGGATTTTCTAAATGGTTAATTTAACCATTAAATAACTTTTTAAATACCTACTATCCATATTTTCATGGTTTATAGGGGGTCGTCATAGTTTGAAAAAATTATGCTCCCTCTTTCCAGGGATCAATATAGGGTGAACAGTTTTCCCTAACAATGATTAAACACTGTACATCCCCCAAAACCTAAAAAAATGTAAAATATCACTAGAAACAAACCAATAAAATCACCAATGAAAAAAATAGATGAAAATAAGGGTTAATAAGTACCTAAAAGAAGGTAACAACATGCTAGAATTTGTTAATTAAATTGTTCATTCAATGTATGAGGAATGGATTGGACTTACAATAATGGGTGGTGACTAGAATAATATACCCCCTTGATTCATAAGTATATATCATGATATATTCAAGGTATTTATATTTATTTAATTGGTATTTTTTTGTATAAATACCCATTTTTTAAACTATCTTGGTGTAAGGCCTCAACAGTAATTTTTAGATGTCTGGAATTATGTATTCCATCATTATAAAAAAAATTATTAATATCCATGTGATTATTTGAATGTTATGATATCCATGGGTAAGTTTAAAAATCATATGATTATTTTTATTTCAATATTTTTCCATTAATTATTACTACTGTGATATTCTTTGTGATTGTGTTATTGATTAAATGGAATGTGTTTTCAGTTATTGAACTTATCATATGGAATATCACATATTTACTCATGGTATCTTCCACTATATATAACACTTTATAATAATTTTAGATTTCCCTTATTTGGTTTCCTTTCTCTAGGATTTTAAGATGGAATATTTTAATGAGTTCAAGTACGTAGAATGTTTATAATTATTATTTTTTAATTTATATATATATATATAATGGAATCATGAATGTATCAAGTTCTTAAAGACTACTAAACTATTTAGTCCTTTAATATGTTATATTTTGTATATTATACGAATGTAATAATGTAAGTACTTGCTCTAAACTTCTAGGTTTTTAGTATTTATGGTTGGTATCTGAGGAAGTTTAGTAGAAACCTTGGGAACTTGATTTAGGAAAACATATAATAGGGAACATAACCCTATGGATGATGTAGATGATAATTATATGTATAGTATCACATCATACATATTTTTTAAGAAATATATTATATATTTTTCCTAGAAATACATCCATGTCTGGATACTAAACATCGATATAGTTTTGGCACAAATTCATATAAGGGTAATAGACCCAAAAAAAGTTGGTTTAATATATTTTAGATATCATTATGGTTCATGATGATTGTTTCATTAATTCTCAACTGTTTTAATACTCCCAGGGTATATTTTTGGGTTAATTACCATTTTCTTTATGAAATATTATGATGAATGATAGAATAGAACCTATAAAAACCTATAATATGTCATAGTGATATGGGAAAAACCTAATGTTTCTTGAGTTGTTAAGTTTAAGGTTGATCATAAGTTTAAAGGAGTAGATTCCCCTATTATATTTCAAGTTATGGAATTATAAGATGATTAATATTATTTTGGGATACATTTATGGTAATATACCACTTGGTTTTAATTGTTCTTTTGGTAAAATTCTTATTTAAGGAATAATGTTTTTTATTTTGTGGACATAATTTTAATGGTATTGATAACCTTTATGGTTTATATTATAATTGTTGTTAAGGTAACTATGAGTTATTACAATTTAGGAATATATGTTTTATTTTATAGAAAACCTTTGGATTGAAAATTTATTTGGTGATTAAGTGGTTAATGTTATTTTCCAATCCAATCACTTTATTTTGGTGGAATATTATAAGATTGAGGTAAAATAATATTATTAGATAAAATTGGATTTAAATTGATGTATAAAGGTTCAATTATCTTTTGGAATCATATATAATTATAATGTGGCTTTATGGAGATTCAAGTTATTTATGGAAATTATTATCATATTGTAGAGATAATATGATTAGGGAATATAGATTTCTTAGTATATGACTTTATGAGTGACTAATGTTGATTTTATTTAAACATTAAATTAATGTCATTAGAATATATAATAAAATACTTCTAATTTTTTGGGTTTCAAACTTATCTCGAAATATTTTGAATAATTTTAAGGATAGTTATTTTTGAAATGATTTAATTTTATATTTGGGTATTACTATTTAATTTTAGAGATTAGTGTATTATTTCATCATGTAATGATTTATTAGTTTTTGTTATTATATTACCTAGTGAAAAAAAATTGGTTTTTATTATTGTGTAAATATAGGAGGAAAGTATTTTTATCCATTTATTTAACACATGGTCAATTAGAAGTTGATTTTATTGCTTCAGGAATAAAAAATAATTTTAAAACTCATTATTTTGAGAACAATATGAGGTTATATTGTAAATTGATTAAATGTTGAAATACAACTTTTCAAGTAAGTATGTTTCCTTATTTTATTCATCTTGATGGAAAAATAATTCCTAAAAACTAGGAAAAGGATCTCAAATTTTAAAACTATATACTATTAACCTTTTTATGAATTTATGGTATTTTCAACCCATACTGATTTATAGTTTTGTTCACAACTCGAAATTATAGATATACCAATGTAACTATACCAACTGTTTGAAAAAATTGTTGGTATAGGGTCTTATACCAATAGTTTTACTAAAACTATTGGAATAGGTACCTTATTTAAACCCTATACCAAAGGATTTAGAAAACCCATTTGTATAGGTGACATGTATACCGATGGATTTGGAAAAACCATGGGTATAGGGTCCTTATACAAAACCTGTACCAATAGTTTTGGAAAAACCAATTTTATTGGTGAAACCTACCCCAATGGTTTTTCCAAGACCATGGGTATAGGTTCCTCATACAAAACCAATACCATAGGTTTTTTAAAAAACATTGGTATTGGTCCCAAAAATGTGGGAACCTATGCCAAAAGTTCTAAAAACTATTTGTATAGGTACCCAGGTTTTTTATGAATCATTTTTTCAAATAACAATAAATACATTTAAATTTAAATTATTTATAAATAAATATATATATATATATCAAATTATATTAACAATGTCATTGTATCTTAGTTTTTAGGTGTTTGAAATATAAGTGAGAGGTTATCGGTTCGACACCCAACACTTTTTTTATTTAACATTACCTATACAAACATTTTTTAAACCTTTGGTATATGTATTTCATATAACCTATACCAACAGTTTTAATAACCATTGGTGTAGAAACCTATACCAAAGGTTCTCCCAAAACCATTTGTATAGGTCTATACAAATGTAAAAATATCCAATGGACCTACAAACTATTTTTATAATCTATACCAATAGTTTGGGGGGCTATACCATTGGTTCCAAACTGTTTGTATAGGTTTTATCAATAATAGTTGTTGTTTTCATTATTATGATCATTCATTTTATTATGATCAATATTCTAAATAAATATCCATAATTTTTAGGAAATTAATTTTTCCTCTATGTCATAATTTTTACTTCCACTAATGTTCACCTGATTAGAAACTGAGTTATGTGTTATTACAGATGACCTTAATACTTCTCCTTCCCTATTTTTAAGAGGAAATTTTATGGCCCTTTTTTATGATATGAGTTCTCAAAAAAGGTATTTTCAATGTTAAATCTCTTGATTAATAATAAAAATTTAAAATTTTTATTGATAAATTTGTTGAAGGGTGGGATAATGTGACACCCCTGTATTTTAAAATAACACTATGTTTAATATCATATACAATACGCAACATCGAGCTTAAACAAAACACGAAATATTTTAATTTAAATATGACAATTACAACAGGAAATGTATATAAAGAACCTACTAAATAAAAATTTATTTAATAATTTTTCAGAAATAAGAACTCAATTTTTAGTAAAAACATTTTATTCTACAAGATATTATTTCTTCAAAAATATTTTTTAATTCATATTATAAGAATATGTTATAAATAATTTTTCGACCCTTTATATATTTTATTTGATAAAAGGGACAAATTTTTTGAAATAATCATGTCAAAATTATCTTATAGTGAATTTTTGAAATTTTTCTGAAAATATTGATTTTCCAGGGAAAAGTATAAATTATTGATTTTTATTGAAAAATGAATATTTTTTTCTAGAAAATTATTAGTAATATTTTTATTTCAAAATAACATTAGTTCTATAATATTATTATATTGAAATTATATTTATTAGAATCAATTTTATGGTTGAATTTATTATAAAAAAAATTATACTTATAAAGGCAGTTCCTGAAAAATAGTTTTTCATTTTATGTTTTCATTTTAATAATAAATAAAATTATTTTACTTATATAAATTGATTATTAAAAAATATATTCCATATTTGGAATTTAGAGGTTCAAATTTTTTAAATAGTTCCCTTTCTTGTAATTATAAATAGTAACCATAGTAAAAAATTGTCTTTATGATAAGGGAAAATCGGGTAATTAAGGTTTAAAATAATAAGATAAGGACTAAAAAGTTACCCTAACACTTTCCTTTATCCTATTGGATGAGTTTAGTTTGTAAATTTACATCCAATTTTTTAAAATATGGAAACATGACATAATATTTATTTTATTTTGACCTTTATAATATTTAAGTAAAAGATAAAGTCAAAAATGTCACTTTCTTGACTTTAATGTCTATAATATTTTTTAGGGATAAAAAAACTTATGTTAGATTATAAATGGTTATTTTAAATATAAATAATTTTTTATCAAATCATTTTTTTTAATTTTTATTGATGAAATAATTTCCTTAAATTCTTATACAACACTAACATGGTATTTATTCAATTAATAGAAAAATAAATTAACTAATTCTAAAAATATTAAAAATAATATAACATTAATTAAATATTATGTTCCAAAAAAATAGATAAATATAAAATTTTATGGATTTCGGAAAGTATTATATTTTAATTTCTTTATCACCATGTTGTTTTCAAATTCAAATTAAATTAATAGTTCCAAAAATTACATTAACGATATTTTATAATAAATAATATTTCATTAAATGATTTAAAATTCATAAAAATAATATCATCATAAATTTTATTTTTATTTGGTTTAAAATATCAACCATGGTCCATTTATGGGATAATTTTCCTTTTATAGTAACTATCTTGACTTCTAAAGAGTAAAAGGCTTTGTTATCTTAGTAATTATAAAAAGGGTTAATAGAGAGTTAAAACAATGATATAAGGGTAAAAACGTCATCAAATCATGTAAAAAATTTATTTTATGTGATTATTTAGACCCATCATCATATTATCTTTGAATTATATCAATTTTGAACAATTTTTCAATAAGAGTTAATTTATATTAATTTAATAATTTATGAAATTCCAAGAATTCCGCTTACCTCACTTATAAAAGAGAACCCTCTCTCCTATTCTATCAACACTTTAGAATCCATTTGGTTTGTCCAATAACTATCGAAATCCATTAATAAAATATCTTATCACACTCTATTGGTATTATTTTGGTCATAATATCAACCATTGATGGCTTAAGGTGTTATGAAAAGAAGGTTCCTCAGAGAAGAGATATAGATTTTAACTGAATGTTTTAGTTTTATTTCATATTATAACTCCTCAATGTATTATTGAAACGTGATTAAATAATAAAACCAATATATTCCATATACTAATATGTTTTTATGTAAATTTCATACCCTATATCCATCTTCTCTTCCATCAAATTGGAAACGACGTCGTTGTTTGTGTGTGTTCGACTATTACATCACAAACTGATGTAATTCATTTTCCCCAATCACCTCTCAAAAATGGTTATAATGATGGATTAATATTTTATATATTATATTCATGAAATATTTATAATTCTTAAACTATAATATATCATCTACTTTCTTACATTTCAATCCATTTAAAAATGGTAATGTCATTTATGCAAACGTGTGAAATACCACCTCAACAAAGTTATTAGGTTCATTTACATAAACATAATGGATTATATATATAAGTTTATTTAATGAAATAATATCATATTTATTATATAATTATAATTTTTAGAATATAAAATAATACTTACCTTTTTTCATCATGATCTTTGAAAAATAGAAACATTACTCATGTGTGTGTATGGCTTACCATCACCGTGACTCTAATGTAGCTCATTTTTCATAATCATATTTCATTATTGTTCTTAAAAGTATAATTTATTTATAAAAATTAATATTATTTCACAATTATTATTATATATATTATGTTTCAATTACCCCTTTGACCATACTCAACTTATCGTAGTCATTCTGGACATATGAGTTGAATATCATCAAAATATCTGATGTGAACTTAATTTATCAAGTAATTATATATAACATGGTAATACATAAAATTAAAAGAATAATAAACTTTAAAAAAAATCTTAATAAATTGAGTAATTAACATATAATTATTCATAAGGAAGACACAAAATGTATATAATGAGTTGGATAAGAAGTGAGGGATTTCGACTTAATTTTATTTCATTGAGGCATATTTTAATAGTATGAACCCATTTATTTTATATGGAATATATACTAACATTCTAAATTTTATATAATAAATCCATCATACATCATGGTATTCTAAGTTCAATTCAAATTATTTAACTATAACACCCCTAGATTTTGTGAAATATTTTTTCTGAATTAATTTAATCTTTTTGAGATCTCAAATTTCACACAACACAAAAAAATAGTTTATTTTATTTAAAGGCACAATGTTTGTCTTGAATCATATGAAAACCCATGTTAATATTTCACTATGCACAACATAAATTTTTACTTTATCTACATGGAACACCGAGGTTAGCTTGTGTTACATGCAATAATGATATTCCTCAATGGCTTATATAACACACAATACTCTATTTTACGGAATAATAATGTATTATTTAATATAACTAAGTCACTAAATTAGTATTTATTAAAAGTGTTAAATAACTAATTAAAATATATGTTTTAAAAATATATTAAATTAATTCATTGTTTAAAAATTAAATAGAAATGAATATGAAAAGTGATTGAATATAAAGTAAAATATTATTATACCCACAAAGATATTTTACCCTAATAAATTAAATTAAATATAATTAGTGAGTGATATTAATATAATATATATTTTATATATTCATTAAAATATTTTTTATATTCATCCAATAGATTTGATATACATAAGATAAGAACAAACCCAATTTTGTGCTTAAAAACTTATATTTTTTATAAAAGTAGTTTTACCACCCATTAATGGAGAACCCATTTTAAATAAAAATTTTGGAGATTTTATAGATTTACAATGTAAAAAATAAACATCATATTTGAAATAAAAACATAAAATTTATTTTAGGATAAATTTTTGGTATTTTTTATAATATTTCATTTTTTATGAATAGTTAGAAATATTGAATTTTATTTCAAAAATACTTTTTCATCTAATTAATTTATAAGGCTAAATTATTTTATAAATTGGTTGTATTTTTTAGTTAGAAAAAAATTAAATTAATCCATTTTAGGTTATTTTAATAAATTTTACTTTGAAATTGGGTATAAAAACCTAATAACCTTTTGGATGTTTTTTACATTAAAAGTCTGTAGTGTCATCCCGTCAGTGGTATTAGTATTAAATTAATTTTTTTCCACTTATGTGATTATAAATTGTAAAAATTTATTACATACTTTGAATAAAAATAATTTATAATTTTTAATAAATTCAAATTTTTTTGACCAAAAGTGGTTATTGAAAGTGATTAAAATTAATTATAATGATTAGGAGAAAAAATAGGTTAACAAAGTACTAAACCTTAAATTTAAGACACAAAATGACCTAGAAACATGTCCAACACCCATTTTCTATCCATTATTCGGCCATTAACCTTACATTATTCAGTTTTTTTAGTTATTTATGACTTTTATGGGATAAAAACACGGGTACACCTAACTTGTATTCAAAAATGCCAAGTGTGTCCTTTCCCTTCCCTATAAAAGGCCACAACCTCTCCCTATTCTTAACACATATAAAACCAATTAGTTTTAGTAAATTAATAATCAATAAACATCCCAACATCCCTCCCTTACTCATATAATCCTCAACTTTGGAAGAAAGTAAACTAAGAAATCATTTTGGGACGTACCAAAATGAGTTACCCGATTGAGAGGCAATGCCTTCTCTCAAGATCCTTTATTTTATTTTATTTATACACCCCCATAACATTATTTCTTCCATTATTGTATAAAAACACCATTTTATTCATTATAATAGTGTTTTTTATTCTATGTTTTCGACCTACACTTACATAGACCTCTATCTAATTGGTAACGAATATACTATTTACATGTGTGGCGAACTACCGCCTCACGAAACGGTGATTGTTAATTTTTTTATTTATCTCATATCATGGTGAAAATTATGATGGAAACTATGTATATATATGTTATATGTTATATTTTTTATTTCATTAATCTTCTTAAATTATTTTACAATATATATCATTATACTTTCCATTTGGTCTAAATATGATAATTTAGTTTGAGGAAGTGTGGACTACCACCACAAGTAATGTGATTCGTTCACACACTACATGGAATGTATTAAGAATATTTTTAGTAAAATTATATGATATATATGATATAATAATTCTAATTTAATTATATTATATATATATATATATCATTTTCTTTCTATCTATCAATACGACAATAAAAACGGAAACATCGTTTATGCATACGTACGACCTACAGTCTCAATGAACAGTGTATTACATTTCATACTTCTATATTCTATAGATTATTATAATAAAAATATAATGAATATAAATTATATTTATATTATTTTTTACATTATTTAAATAATGATATAAGTATAACGACCAAAGATATAACAAATTAAGACACATGCAAAGAACAAAGTGGATATTAGCCGAAGTGAAACCTTAACATGGAATGGATAACAAGCAGGTAATATAAAGTCATAATCAAACCATAAAAGGTATTAGATATAATAATATGGTTCTTTGATATATTTATAATAAAATTATATTTATTATACATGAGTTTATTACAAGTACTGTGATAGTCAAGACAAAAGGTAAGGGAATTGCATCTCACTTTTTATTTCTGTGAGATATATGCTTTATTCACCACCCATTCCTTTTGTGTGGTGTGTATACTGCCCATGGATGTATTATATAATTAATATAAAAAAAAATTGGTTATTTACATAACAATTTTATTATATTTCATTCATGTGGTTTATGTTTCAAATGTTACCAAATCAATAATGTAATTTTGTCTCAATTTTCCTTCTTTGAGACGCATGCCATGTTATGCACCTATATTTTTTTGAATGAGGTGAATATAATAAATTTGAAGTGTTATATCATGAATCTAATTATTTTCATGATATTTTAAGAATCAATTAATTTAATTTTCAAACATGGGGAGTATGGTTCAAAGCTACCAAGTGGTAAGACTTTATTGAAACAATCTCATCGCTTTTCGAGATTGTTTATGTTTATGCTACCATGATGAAATTTTATGTTACATCTCTCAAGAAAATTCATGACTTTTATTATCCTATGTTAATTAATGATATATTCATGTATTGGTACCATATTTACACTCTTTCATACATAAGATATTTAATAATGTGTTTTTAGGAAATCCTGACTTTACACTCTCTTTGGTCAGAAATCTATGTTCCTTACAAACCATGTTTTCTAAAAGGTCTCCAAGAATATTATACTATTATCCTATCATATTTAAAAGAAATTTTTACCCTTTCTTCCTTTTACCAATGTCTTTAGAGTAATATTCTTATCTCTTTCTAAACAAAGACATTTTTCTAACCTTTTTATCGTGATAAAGGAATGTTATATTTAACCCATACCCCATATACGAATTTAACCACCATAATTTATATAAAGATTACTTTTCATGTCTAAAAGGTTAATTTTTTAAGAAAATGTTTTTAAAAGTAATTTTAAATAAAAAAATTCAATTGGCTTCCAATACTCTTTTATAATTTTTTTAAGGAAAATTATTTTCAAAATGTTTTCAATATTTCATCATGTTTTATTACAACGTTTTCAAAGGAAAAGGATTTCAATATGTTTTAAAATATTCATTTTTAATTTTTCATGAAAATTGTTTTCAAAATTTATCATGTTATAAAATAAAATTTCCTAATAAGAAATTATATTTTACACATGAAATTTTTTCAAAATATCCTTCTAAATTTATTTTCCATCTAAGATGACATCTATTGATATTACTCATTCCTTTCTAGGAAATGATCTAAAATTTACATTCATATTATTTATATGAATGGTTTATGGTTTTATTTCATTATTTTTATGTAAAATGAATCTCTTCCACTAGTAATATTATTTTGAAGCCTACTTATTTTTGTGTGTTATGCTTTCATTAATTGATTACGAATCCTCTCTCTATTCATAGTTTATGATGTGATGAAATGTTAACGATACCAATTTCATTTCATGTGTTATGATTGGATGTTTATAAAACCTATCAATTTTTTGGTTCATGAAATGATAAATGTTTTATTTTTTGAAACATGTATGAATGATGTTATTATGATATGGTTGGGACCTATATCTCCCTCCAATGCATTTGGTAATGATTGATGACTCGTGAGTATAAATTTTATTCATGAACTTAACTACATGTTCATAGTGTTATGCATGGAACTAGTGTATACCCATAATTTTATGTGTAAACCTGATTACATGTTCACAATTTTATGAGTGAACCTTATTATGTGTTCATAATATTATTTGTGAACATGATTACATGTTCTCAATTTTATTTGTGAACCTGATTTCATGTTCACAACATTTTGTGTGGACCTGGATTCATATCTATAAATCAGTGAGAGGGAATGATTTCATGTACTAAACTTAATGTGTGAAATTATTTATACTTATACATGTTCACTAAGTTATACATTGATGTGTGTCATGCATTTCCATGTCTTTTCACATTGTTTTTCTTTCAAGGATTATACTCTAGATTTCCTTATATTTCATGTCTTATGAATTGTAAATCATTACTCCATTATTTATGATTATGATCATTGATATGTAGGGTATTGTATTCTAATGATCTTGATCACATTATTATACCATTATGTTCATGATATACATATTCATTTTCTTTATTTACCCTTATTGAGCATTTTAGATCACCCCTTTCTTATGTCACCTTTACCCATGTTATAAAGAAAGGTTTTTTAGTATAACTGAAAAGGGGGGAGATCTTTGTGGGAAACATTGAAGAAATTTCAATGAGATAGAATATTTTGTTCCTTGTTTCAAAAGGTACTAAACTAATATGGTCATTGGGAATCCCTTGTTGTAATGTTTTAAGTATTCCATGGAAGTTATGTAATGTTAATGTTTGAAAAACAAGGGTCCCAATAGTTTTTATTAAAGATAAGTTTTAATTAGCCTTCAGAAACTATGATGAGAAAACATTAGTGTGATTCCTATGTATATTTAAATGGATATGTTAGTAATGTCTGAAAGGATAAGTATAAGTTTGAGTTAACATTTAGTAAAATGTCCTCAAATATTGGTAAAGTGTATAGTGAGTGTTTTCCTAGAAATACATCCTTTCTGGATACTACAAGTTGACGTGGATCTAGAACATATATACTTAGTGGTAAAAAATCTGACAAGATGTTATGATCTTGACTCGGGGTAATATGATACCTGACAGTGGGCCTTGTTTCAAACTTGGTTTGATGCTCTCGAGGTATATGATTTGGAAATTCACAGACCATCCTGAAGGATTTAAATAGAAGTTGTCTATGAATATCATTGGATAAATCTACATCGTAGATTAAAGATGGTTTCATAATTTAGACATCCTATAAGTGAAATTTTAATATTATTTTGTTCCTCATTATGATAAGTATTTCATACTCTATTATTTTGGTATTAGTCAATAGATATAACTTTAAGGAACAGAATTAATGGTGATTGTAATGGACAATACAACAATTGTCCTCTTAAATATTAGAATGCTCTGGGGGATGGAATACAAATCCTTATTTCTATACTCTCACATATTTTTCAATCTCTGAATAATGTTGAGCTTCCAAATGATAAAATTAGGGAATAACATTCTATTCATCCCTTCATGAGTCATCATCCACCTTATTTCAATGGGTCTTTGGATCCACTTGTTGTTTAACACTAGATCAGTACCAATGAAAATATATTCTATATTCTCCAGTGTTCATATCATGAGAAAGTCATTTTGGATATTTATTTATTAGAAGGTATATCAGACTAATGGTGGTGGACTCCTATAAAAAATATGAGGAAGAAAGATGAAATTGAATCCATGTATTGGGATGAGTTCAAGAATATATTCTAAAATAAGTAAATTCCTTCTATTATTCATATAAATATATAAAAGGAGTTCGTTGAGTCGAAGAAAAAGGATTATGAATCTGTTAGTACCTGTGAGGATAATTTCTAAATACCTGTGAGGTATGCTTCTAGTATTATTAAACAACTAAACAATTATAGCTGATAGGTTTTTTAGTGGCTTAAATACAAGTCACAAAAGGGTGTTAGCCATAATAGACTTTAGTATCTATGAGGAGATTGTGAATTATACAATAAATTTTGAAATAGAGGTTGTAGTTACATATCAATCTCATTGTTTTAACAATAAGAGGAATATGGAGTTAAAAGAGGAATAAAAAATTCCTATATAGAAGAAATATTTTCAAACTCCTACTCTCAAAAACTATGGGAAAGAGAACATAAGAGGAATCCTAAAAGGAATAAGAAGTTATTTCATGTGTGGTAATCCTGGACATCAAGAAATAGAATGTATAAGTGATGAGAAGAGAAAATTAAATGAAATGAGAGGACAAAAAATCTCTTCAAAATGAACCACCCACACTTCTGAGTTTCAAGTGCATGGATTTTAGGAATTATGTAAATCAATGCCCCAGTCCAAGGGATAATATGGATGATAAGACATAGAAACCTATGAGAAAAAAAGCAAAATGGAAATCTTATGAAATCACAATGGAAGAAGTGAATAATGAAAATTAGGGGAAACTTATCCTTTCCCCCTTTTGTTGGGAAGTTTAAGTTTTATTTTATATGAATATGCCCAATGATAATTGTTTTGTTCATCATTTAGTGAAGTTTCATGTTATTATATCCCTCTACATGGTTTTTGGAATAATAAATTCACATTTAATGTTCTGTTGGTTCAAGGATGAACCCAAGTATCCAATAAAAAATTAGTATAAGGTTAGAGCATATTTAAGGAAGAAAATGTGAATTATGTTTTAGAAGGGTTATAAGGTCAACTATTTATGGAATGTTTAAGTCAATATTAAAATAATTTTTTTTATTAATTTATTATCTCACAAAATTATGACTTATGAATATTAGATAACCTATTTGTGTTTATGGTAACCAAAGACGGATGAGATGAATTACCATGCATCTCAAGATCTGTTAATACTTAAGGAATGAAAAAAAATCATTTCTTAGGGTAAGAGATGAAGTGGAAGTATATCAAGGAACAACCAAAGGGTGAGATTATGAATATTAAAGGGAAAAAATCATGTAAGAATAACTTTTAATAAAAAAAATATTAAACTCTAGGGAAATAATGTGGAAACTGAAATGGTTATCCTAGTTCCTTCTCTTCTGTTGAATCAAATAGTCCCTTTGATAGTTATGGATTTAGGGATTTGTAATTGTTAACTTTCTCTTAAAAAAATAACTACACCCACAAAGGCATAAATTCACTCCTCAATCCACATCCAACTAGTGTTAATCACTTTTGGAGAATCCAAATTTTTTAGGACTCTAAAATAGGCATCTAGGGAAAAGACACTGTCATTCATGCTTTTTCCACATCATTTGAGAAACTAAGTGAGAACTATGTGTTACACTCTACTAAGGAGGCAGACTCGACCACACAGGTGCTACATGGTTTTCCACACTATGTGTACCAACAAAAAAACATAATTCCTCCTCTATTTCAACCTTGAAACCAAAGAACATTCCTTAATATTATGCTCATTCTGAAAGGGAATACAAAAATCAACCACGACAAAATCCAATAGAAACAACTTAAAATAAGCTTGAATTCACAATTCAAAATCGAACATCCCCTAGAATCTAGAGGCTCAATATAATAAATAGAAAGTTATAATATTCCCACCCTTACCTATAAATCTGTTAAAAATCGTAATATCTCTTTTATACAAACATCATCAAATAAAAATGTATTTACCAAACCTAGGTCTCACTGAAAACCAGAGATCTGATACCATTAGGTAACGAACTGACCCAAGCTTCCATCTAACCCAACATTCGACCCAGTTCACCACAAGGATAAATGGTCATTCTTGATCCCTATTGGATTGAAACTAGTGTTTGTTCATCATAGGAATTCATTTGGGGATTATATCTCCCAAAATAGATATAAAAGATAGTGGAATAAATATTTAAAAGTGTTAAAATAAAATAAGTGACATAAGATAATTAAAGCTAACTAGAAAGAAGTAACTAAAATAGAAAATAAATATAGACTATCCTTCATGTGACCCCATGGGTCACCACCACCCAACTCACCCCACAAACGTGATAAACCAATGAGATTGAACAAAGAATCTGAATCCTAGAATGATATAGGTGTGAGAAGAAAATATTATTAGGCCCCCATAACCTCTAAAAACTATGAAATATCTATGTTAAGGAAATTCACCAATTATAGTTTGAAAATAATATAATAAATTAATCTTCATTCATATATTTACCTCGAGGAAACCAAAAAAATCATAATCCTCTTCCAAAAACATTTCTCCTTTTTTACTAAAACTGAACACACATGTTTTGAAAAAAAATCTGCAGGCCTAATCCATTTTTAAATATCTACATGACCATTTCCATTTCTCAAAAATAACACACTTATTTTATTTAATTGAAAATAGCCCCACTAACATGTTTTAGTTTCCAAAACCATCTCAAATCACCCATTTTAAAATCAACCAAAAGAACTCACACATCAGTTATTCATTTCAAAAATGTTTTCTAGACATCTTTGAAAACTCAATTTTATAAAGAAAATGACCCAACACACTCACATGTGTCAAAAAAACAAATAAGACACTGAGAATCACAAGGAATATAAAAAATAAAATATATAAGGTTACATAGAAATGAATTTAGGTTAAATGATACAACAATCATGATATCAAACTCCCCTCAATCACTAACTCACCGAACAATTGAATAGTCAAATGTGTCACAGGATCTGACACAGATCTTTAACATGTTAATAATATAACTGTATATGGGTATAACCCCCAGAACTAGCTACCATGATATGCTAAATCCATATCATCATCCTAGTATCCCACACAAGCATCAAATCTATGACAAATCCCCACCTAGACCTCATGTCTATCAAAAATGGTGGGAAACTAGAATCATGTAAACCAACTAGAGGAATAATTTGGGTCTTCCACATATTAACCATAAATCCATGAACAAAGGAAATTGAGTCATAGTGAAAATTGTCCAGCTCCAACACACAAGGCCTAACCCAAGATACCCTCTCCCCCAAAGACCCAATAATAAATATCCCCTAAAATACCAAACATTCAACCACAACATAATAAGAATATTCCCACATAAGTGGAGAAAAAAACATCACAGAGTGATAAAAAACCTACCCAAGGGGTATACAAGAAAGGGGAAATCAAGGGGTGTCTTCCACAATTACCTTTTTTAAAAACAAGGTTCCAACTAGGCCTTTAACACTAAAGAGTGGATCAGGATTCCAAGACCTTTATCATTTCATAAATGTGCCTCTCATGGAATTTCACATAAATGATTGAAATCACCCACACATTCAAAATCATTTCAAAATCACCCTTAAAAAAGTTTATTAGCCTTTGAAAATAAAAAACAAGTCCAAATTACACCCATTTCTATCAAATCATTTTTAAAGAAGTAACCATGGAATTTATATAAGGGGTAAATCATGCACACGTTCTTTATCATCATTTAAAATAAAACTAAAACCCATTTAAATTCAATTTGAGATTCTCCAACTTCTCAAAACCATTTCAAATTTCCCCAAAGGCATTTCATAAAAGTTTAACATAATTAAACATTTCATTTCAAAACATGAACACGGATTTTACATGATAAAAATATTCCAATAAAAAAACACACTAAAATGGTTTAAAATCATATCAAGGATATCACATATATTTATACTTGTAAATAAGGAAGTTTATAAAATAGAATAATATTAGAATTCAAAAAGGAAACAATTGTAACACCTCGAAGTTTTCAAACCTCATAAATGAAAATTGGGCATTTTGTGCTTTTGAAGTTCTCTCTCTAAAACAATCAGATTGTAAAATATAAAAACATGTAACTTTTATTTATGAACTCAACACTGAAGGGTCTTACAATTTTCGGGTTACAAGAAAAGCTCACTAACCAAATATCCCAACTAAGACCCCGATTACAATAATGGGTAGACCGCTTAAAACTACTAAGAGCCCAAGTATGCGGTAGGGGTTTCGAGCATCCATCATAAGAAACATGAGGATGGCTGAAGCCACCGCGACCGTGCTCAGCACCAAGGGGATCACGCGAACCATCTTTGTTTCTCCTTCAGTCACCTGGGGTAAGGGACACCCCGAGACCAGACCCTTTTTATAAGCTCCCCTCGGACTGTTGGACCTCAAACGGCTATATTTTCGACCGTTGTTTTCCCAAAGTATCCAATGTTTTGTTTTTGACCGTTATCCAGATAATGTTTAAATTCAGTTTTTGTCGATGTGTTAAGACTTATTAAGTATGGTTTTGAAATAATTGAAAAATGATATGTATTTCCTTTTATATATATAGTTGTAATTATATATATATATATATATATATATATATGGTTTTGGTTTATTAACATAAAATTTGATTAAAGTTAAATTGTTATAAAATTATCAATAAAACTAATGTTTTTATAAATTATATTTACGGTTAGCTTCTCATAAAATTGTTAATGACATATATTTACCCATTTACAAAATTAATTTATGTTTTAAATAGGGGTTTAATAGTTTAATATATAGGTGTTTTAATAACCCTTGACTTAGGATAATATTATTTTATTAATAAGGTTATATTAATGAATTTATAACAGGTTTAATAAAATATTAAAACATCCGTTTTTTTATTTTATGTTAAAAACGTTGAAATAAAGTGATAATGCGTAAAAAAAGAAAAAAAACGAACGAAACCGCGTGTTTCATTTTTTTTATAAACCTTACGTCGACCGCGGGCCATCCGATCTGGACCTTTTCAATCTGGGTCGTCCATCGATTTCGCATCTCTCTCTCCCCCACAGCTCCTTCTTCTCCGCGTGCACACCAAACCAGTGGGGTAAGGCTTCGTTCTCTCCACCTGGGTCGACCGTAGCCACGTGATTCCTTCGCCCGAGCCGACAACGGTCACCCCCCCCCCCTCTCGTTTTCTTCCACGAAGTCGGCGCCACCCTATTTATTACCTGGTCTCGGATCCCTCATCACCCTTCTCTCTAAGTCTTTTTTTTAAAAACCTACAGTTGCACCGAAGCCCGGGGCGGTGATTCCCTGGTGTTCTCTTCAGCGGCTTCCACAGAGACCATCGAGAGCACTTGATCCTCCTCCTCTCTGAGTCGGTAAGGGTCGAGTACTGTTTTTTTTAGTTTACTCAAGCTTCGGTTTGTATATATATATGTTTTCTGGTTTTTAAACCCAGTTTTCCCTCGCCTCTTGCCCCCATCTCCTACTCCCCGTACCAAAAAGGGTTTTCTTCCTTGTGATTACTTTTCTCTCCTCTTCCTTGCAAAACCGTTCGTATATATGTAAAATTGTATACAGTTTTGTGTACATGTTATATATATATATGCATATCCACACTCTAGTGAGGGTATCACGTTATGATTGTTTGTGATAAAACCCTTTTTGAAACACGTATATACAGTATCACAAATATAGATAACAATATAAGCATGTGTCTGCTTAGTTACGTTCAAAAAAAAAATCATATTATGTAGTGGAAGTGTATTTTTCCTTATGTTCTAATTTTTATTTTGGTATAACAGGATGTTTGATAAAATTATTTTTCCCATAAATATTATTTTTTTTAATGATGTCAAGAATGTCTAAATATAGATAAATATATATTTGAGGTTCAGTTTGACATCAAAATAATTCCTCCAATTGAGGATTTTCAATTATCAACGTTCTTGAAAATTCATGCTTTTCTTTGTAGTTTGAATTTCATAAAAGTTTACATATGTATATATGTATTTATATATATATATACATATTTTTGGATTGACCATGTTGTATGCGAAGAATGATTTTATGCCAATAAGGGTTTTGTAAAACTATGTACACATCCATTTTTTTTATATGTATAAAGAACATCACTCAGTTTTACCAAGCATCATATTTTTTTTCTGTATAACATGTGAAGAAAATTATTGAGTATGGGATAATTTGGTAAACCCATCCACAAGTGTATATGCACCTAAATTTATACATATATATATAGGTATATAACCTTGTAACAATTTGGCATCCTCAAATACAAGTTCTTTTTGTGATGTTGCATACTTTTTCAAAGGAATGGTCATGATATTTAAAGTGCAAAATGAGTTTTACACAATTATATATATATATATATATATGTTCATATATATGCCTGATTTCCACAAGGTGGACCTAATTACACTCATTGTATCCCTAACTGCATGAATATTCACGCAGTTTTGATTAATCACCCACAATTCCCATTTATTAGCATGTGTATAAGTTATGAATGCCCATATTTAATTTGGGTGTTATGATGTTATAGAATATTAAGTATTTTAGCATGCATGTCTCAGATTATTTATGATTGATCTATCTTCAAGTTATGATTATATAAGTAAAAAGGGGGTTGATTAAAATGTATGAAACCCTATGAATGAATGACCATGTCAAGATATGTGAGGGATGTATATGACATAAATGTTTATGGACGGGTGCGCCCGGAATTATACAGTGCTCCAATGAATTGGGTAAAGAAAGAGTCTCAGGAGACGTTATGTGCAACGGTCTTGACGAATAGCCTTGGCTCGTGCTATCATGTGCAACGGTCTTGGAAAATAGCCTTGGGTCATGCTAAAGTTATGTTTTAAGGTCATGACGTGAGGTCTTGACAAAGTCCAGTATTAATGCATCCCCTCTGCAGGTAATGATAAAGGTTAACCAGGGGTTAGTTCAACTAACAGGACAACCCCTAGTTGAAAGCTCCCAAGATCATGAAAATGTACTTTATGTAACAAGAACTGTTTTCATATGGTAAACTGTTAGATGATCTGCATTTTACTCATGATCCATGATATGCATGTCTTCCCTTCTTAGTCGTAGAATTTTTTTTAGAAGTAAAGTAACTTTGTTTTAACATTGTGCATCATTTATTCTTTTTATATTGCGCACTCTGATCATGTTTATATTAAAGCTCATTTCAAGTACGTGATTCTTTATGCAAGTGGTTTTCAAAGAATGATGGATTTCTTGTTTTAAGAAAAGATAATGTTTTGTTTTTAGCAAAGTGTTTTATTCTCTTCAAAAGAACTTTGAGAAAGGATTTTCATAAAAATGTTTTTTAAAACCCCTTACTGGGCATTTTTTCTCACCCTACGTTTTGTTTAAAAAATTTCAGGCATGGTGTGTACTGATGAAGTTAATCAGAGCAGCTGGTTTCCCAGAATCCTGAGCCTCGCGATCTTATGTAGTCATGGGACATGATTTTTTTTTGTAATGATGTAATGATAAGTATATCATGTCTCATGAGGCACCCTGGGTTTTGGGGTCGCTACAGTTGGTATCAGAGGATGGGTTCAGGCAACTCTGGAAAACCAGGTGATATAAATATATTTCTAAGACTAAGTAAAAATGTTATAACTTTCAGATGGCTGATGTACCTACCGACCTTTTTTCACTTCCAACTGAGGCTCTAGAGAACATTATATCTCTAGCCAGTCGCGAGAACTTTCTAAACTATGTCCAAATTCGCATGACGTGTAAGCACTTGTACGATGTGTCAAACTCATCTAGGGTGCTTAGTCTCCACCGGGGAATGGGGATGGATTATCTCATAATGATGATGACCCAGTTTACCTCGTACGCACGTCGGGGAAGGTATCACGAAGGACTCTTCCGAGTGTTTACAACTGGTGAGGAATTTGGCACAATTCTAGATAACCCTTTTCAAGAATCTGCTGCTGCCGGAGACCTCTGAGCGGCTTACCTGTGCCAGATCTTGCACTACGGCTTCTGGGGCCAGTTAATGGACTTTGGAGCATTGGAAAATGAGTCCACCCGTGTGTCTCTTAGGCAAGAAGTGTACACCGATGTCTCCCAACTCCACACCCCTCACGCTAAACTCAGGAGGCGTTATAAATGTTCCCATGAGTTTAGTCCTGTATGTTCATCTTGTGTGTGGTTTGAAGAGTTAGGAAGTTTTTCCACTCTTTGTGGAGTACGTCTTGTGAACTCATACTTTTCCGTGTAAACTTTTTCATAAATGGAAGTTCCTTGTTTTCTTTCATGTCTTCACCATATCTATGTTGTTAAGAGTTTCCCCTCGATGTTTGTTTTCAGATGGCTGGACAAACGAACTTCTCATCTTTACCCAATGATCTAGTAGAATTTATCTTGATCAAGGCATGCATGGTGGATTACCCATCATTTCTCCACCTACGAGGGTCCTGCCAGCGTTTTATCAATTTAGCAAATAGTCCAGAGATTCTTCGGCTATGTCAAGAGAATAATCGCGTCTTTCAGCTCATCGTTGCTGCTAAACTCCCCTGCTATATGCGAAGGGGAATATACTTTGAGGGCTTGTTCCAATGTTTCACTCTGGCACAGAACTTTTCTGCCAGAGCGTGTTTCCTCGTGGCCGCCCAGGATGGCCAGCTCAGTGCAGCTTATATTTTCCAAGTCTTGAACATCAGTCTCCTCAACTGCATCATCCCTCTCAACTACCTCGAGCAGGATGTGGCCAGAAGAGTCATCAAGGAGTTTATCTACTCGGACATATCCGAGCATTGCATCGCACGAGCCTCCCTTTGGAAGCCCGTGTGCAGTACACACAACCAGGAGTTCAAGGAGCACTGTTCGAGGTGCATCTGGACTAGGGAAACTGAAGAGCTGTGTGCCAACTTTGGTGTCCCGTTTACTGATCCAGATCCACTGTTTCGGTAGAGTTTTACGTTTGGAGTTTCAGTTTCTCTTTTTTTTATGATAGAATTGTGGGGACGCAATTCTTTGAAGGGGGAGATAATGTAACACCCCGAAGTTTTCAAACCTCATAAATGAAAATTGGGCGTTTTGTGCTTTTGAAGTTCTCTCTTTAAAACAATCAGATTGTAAAATATAAAAACACGTAACTTTTATTTATGAACTCAACACTGAAGGGTCTTACAATTTTCGGGTTACAAGAAAAGCTCACTAACCAAATATCCCAACTAAGAACCCAATTACAATAATGGGGAGACCTCTTAAAACTACTAAGAGCCCGAGTATGTGGTAGGGGTTTCGAGAATCCATCATAAGAAACATGAGGACGGCTGAAGCCACCGCGACCGTGCTCAGCACCAAGGGGATCACGTGAACCATCTTTGTTTCTCCTTCAGTCACCTGGGGTAAGGGACACCCCGAGACCAGACCCTTTTTATAAGCTCCCCAATCGGACTGTTGGACCTCAAACGGCTATATTTTCGACCGTTGTTTTCCCAAAGTATCCAATGTTTTGTTTTTGACCGTTATCCAGATAATGTTTAAATTCAGTTTTTGTCGATGTGTTAAGACTTATTAAGTATGGTTTTGAAATAATTGAAAAATGATATGTATTTCCTTTTATATATATAGTTGTAATTATATATATATATATATGGTTTTGGTTTATTAACATAAAATTTGATTAAAGTTAAATTGTTATAAAATTATCAATAAAACTAATGTTTTTATAAATTATATTTACGGTTAGCTTCTCATAAAATTGTTAATGACGTATATTTACCCATTTACAAAATTAATTTATGTTTTAAATAGGGGTTTAATAGTTTAATATATAGGTGTTTTAATAACCCTTGACTTAGGATAATATTATTTTATTAATAAGGTTATATTAATGAATTTATAACAGGTTTAATAAAATATTAAAACAGCAGTTTTTTTTATTTTATGTTAAAAACGTTGAAATAAAGTGATAATGCGTAAAAAAAAGAAAAAAAAATGAACGAAACCGCGTGTTTCGTTTTTTTTATAAACCTTACGTCGACCGCGGGCTGTCCGATCTGGACCTTTTCAATCTGGGCCATCCATCGATTTCGCATCTCTCTCTCCCCCGCAGCTCCTTCTTCTTCGCGTGCGCACCAAACCAGTGGGGTAAGGCTTCGTTCTCTCCACCTGGGTCGACCGTAGCCACGTGATTCCTTCGCCCGAGCTGACAACGGTCACCCCCCCCCCTCTCGTTTTCTTCCACGAAGTCGGCGCCGCCCTCTTTATTACCTGGTCTCGGATCCCTCATCGCCCTTCTCCCTAAGTCTTTTTCTTTAAAACCTACAGTTGCACAGAATCCCGGGGCGGTGATTCCCTGGTGTTCTCTTCAGCGGCTTCCACAGAGACCATCGAGAGCACTTGATCCTCCTCCTCTCTGAGTCGGTAAGGGTCGAGTACCGTTTTTTTAGTTTACTCAAGCTTCGGTTTGTATATATATATGTTTTCTGGTTTTTAAACCCAGTTTTCCCTCGCCTCTTGCCCCCATCTCCTCCTCCCCGTACCAAAAAGGGTTTTCTTCCTTGTGATTACTTTTCTATCCTCTTCCTTGCAAAACCGTTCGTATATATGTAAAATTGTATACAGGTTTTGTATGTATATGTATTTATTACATATGCATATATTTTCAAACAGGTTAATAAATCTTTTAAAGGCTTGGGTCTTTTCTTTTTGTATCTAACTTATGAAACCCCCCTGTATATACTTATGTATATAATCTGTAAATATATATATGTATACAGTTTTGTGTACATGTTATATATATATGCATATCCACACTCTAGTGAGGGTATCACGTTATGATTGTTTGTGATAAAACCCTTTTTGCAACACGTATATACAGTATCACAAATATAGATAACAATATATGCATGTGTCTGCTTAGTTACGTTCAAAAAAAATCATATTATGTAGTGGAAGTGTATTTTTCCTTATGTTCTAATTTTTATTTTGGTATAACAGGATGTTTGATAAAATTATTTTTCCCATTAATATTATTTTTTTTTTTTGAATGATGTCAAGAATGTCTAAATATAGATAAATATATATTTGAGGTTCAGTTTGACATCAAAATAATTCCTCCAATTGAGGATTTTCAATTATCAACATTCTTAATAATTCATTCTTTTGTTTGTAGTTTGAATTTCATAATAGTTTACATATGTATATATGTATTTATATATATATATATATACATATTTTTGGATTGACCATGTTGTATGCGAAGAATGATTTTATGCCAATAAGGGTTTCGTAAAACTATGTACACATCCATTTTTTTTATATGTGTAAAGAACTTCACTCAGTTTTACTAAGCATCATATTTTTTTTATGTATAACATGTGAAGAAAATTATTGAGTATGGGATAATTTGGTAAACCCATGCACATGTGTATACGCACCTAAATTTATACATATATATATAGGTATATAGCCTTGTAACAATTTGTCATCCTCAAATACAAGTTCTTTTTGTGATGTTGCAAACTTTTTCAAAGGAATGGTCATGATATTTAAATGGCAAAATGATTTTTACACAATTATATATATAGGTTCATATATATGCCTGATTTCCACAAGGTGGACCTAATTACACTCATTGTATCCCTAACTGCATTAATATTCACACAGTTTTGATTAATCACCCACAATTCCCATTTATCAGCATGTGTATAAGTTATGAATGCCCATATTTAATTTGGGTGTTATGATGTTATAGAATATTAAGTATTTTAGCATGCATGTCTCAGATTATTTATGATTGATCTGTCTTCAAGTTATGATTATATAAGTAAAAAGGGGGTTGATTAAGAATGTATGAAACCCTATTAATGAATGACCATGTCATGATATGTGAGGGATGTATAGGACTTAAATGTTTATGGACGGGTGCGTCCAGAATTATACAGCGCTCCAATGCATTGGGTAAAGCAAGAGTCTCATGAGACGTTATGTGCAACGGTCTTGGCGAATAGCCTTGGCTCGTGATATCATGTGCAACGGTCTTAGAAAATAGCCTTGGCTTGTGCTAAAGTTATGTTTTAAGGTCATGACGCGAGGTCTTGAAAAAGTCCAGTATTATGCATCCCCTCTGCATGTAATGATAAAGGTTAACCATGGGTTAGTTCAACTAACAGAACAACCCCTAGTTGAAAGCTCCCAAGATCATGAAAATGTACTTTATGCAACAAGAATTGTTTTCATATGGTAAACTGTTAGATGATCTGCATTTTACTCATGATCCATGATATTCATGTCTTCCCTGCTTAGTCATAGAATTTTTTTAGAAGTAAAGTAACTTTGTTTTAACATTATGCATCATTTATTATTTTTATATTGCGCACTCTGATCATGTTTATATTAAAGCTCATTTCAAGTACGTGATTCTTTATGCAAGTGGTTTTCAAAGAATGATGGATTTCTTGTTTTAAGAAAAGATAATGTTTTGTTTTTAGCAAAGTGTTTTATTCTCTTCAAAAGAACTTTGAGAAAGGATTTTCATAAAAATGTTTTTTAAAACCCATTACTGGGAATTTTTGCTCACCCTACGTTTTGTTTAAAAAATTTCAGGCATGGTGTGTACTGATGAAGTTAATCAGAGCAGCTGGTTTCCCAGAATCCTGAGCCTCGCGATCTTTTGTAGTCATGGGACATGATATTTTTTTTTGTAATGATGTAATGATAAGTATATCACGTCACATGAGTCACCCTAGGTTTTGGGTTCGCTACAACAATTCATAGAAACACCTAACACAAAGATAAGAATACTAAGCTAAAACACCTTGGAACTCAATGTATTTGGTGATGTCCACTTCTTTCTTACACGAATATATGAATATATATATACACCCCTTAATCCAATGTGAATATTCCCCTAACCATGAGGGAATATGTACAATGAGGGTGTATATATATATATATACTTAACTAGGTATTTGTGTACAAGCCTTTAGGGATCCAAAAAACACCCTAAACAACTAATAAGAAGCTAAAAATAACCAAACTCCCATAATTAAAATTAGTCCAATCAAAAGGGTAGAAGAAAACATGCCTCAAACTATGTTGGGTGACCCTAAATGGAATAAAACTCTTCAAATTTATCATAAGATGGTGAAACACACACAAAGTCATCCTAAGAGATCCATCACACACCCTATGAAAAAGAGAAACATAAAAAATCATCCCACCTAAAACCCTAGGGTTTAGATAAACAAGAAGGGTTAATGGGAGAGAGGAAAAACACCTAGAATGGAATGGGGATGGATATGGAGACATTAGTTTGAAGGATAAACCAAGAAACCCTATGATATATGGTGAAGTTTTTTGAAAGAGAGGAGCACAAGAGAGGGGGTGGTGTGAAACATTAAGAGAAGACGGGGGTGGAACATCATGTGAAGTGGAAAAGGATCAATTAGATACCACTGATATGTGGGTGAATCAGTCATATACTATTTTTACAAATTCTATAACTTTTGATTCAACCTATCGGACTGATTAATTTCTTGGTACCTAATATTTACTACTCAGCCTCACCCTACAAGCAATAACAAGAAAGAAAACATAGTACATGGTGATTTATAAGGTTTGTTACAAAGGCCTACTCCTTTTCATTATGGTCATACCCCCCAACACAGATTCTTCATTATATTAGAAGGATATTACAATAGTAATTGTTTACATCCCCAATTGCAAACTGGTCATACCCCCCAATCACAAACTTCAGAAACTAGTTAAATCCCTAGATGCATACTTCAGCTTATTCTTGAATATTTGATCCACATAGAGCATGATCAATTGATCCTCATCCATAATATTATTGAATCACACAAGCTCATGTACAATTCGAAGTTCTTGTTCACTGATGCTGGACTTGCTCAAATTTTTACGATCACTGAATATAATCAGTTGTCTCAGTACAAAACTACTTAGGAACTAATTTATTCGTATGCTGAAGACTCGACCTCATTGAACACTAAAAACTCGAATACAAAAATACTTTTGAATCACTAATAGAATTAATTTACCTTCTTCAGTCTCAAATAACTACACTTTGATTATGCAAAATAAATTGCACTTGTACTTATTTAAACTCCATGCATGTATATAATACACTGAATAACCTTCTTACTTTGTGAAATAAAACACATGCACAAGCTACACACTATCATGCATGCATGATTTCATGTGTATACATGTTTGTATAACACATACACATTAAATTTCAGATAATTCATGAATAGTTATGGTTAAAATCAAATGATTTCAAGTAATCATATGAACATGCATAAATGCATGTAAGTATTTTTCACATGAAACATCAGCCACACACAGTCCACTAATCTCACTTCATAGATAACATACATAATTTCCCTTCCTGTGCATTTACCTTCACACACACGTTTCATACACAAAACACATGTACTGGCTTTATAAAAACCTTGTGTATAAAATGCATACAATATTTATCATAAATTTCAATGCACCACACTATCCTCTTGCACTATCTTTTCACTACCTTTTCACACTACCTATTCATGCACTACAACAGAGCATTCACTGTGATTATTTCTTATTTCATGAAATTAAGATCACAATAATTCTTGAATATTTATTGTGTACATGCACCTCAAGAAAACTCTCTGCATAAACAAATGATCACTATTATTTTCACAAGAATATACCAATATATATATTATCCTTCACGAAATAGTGTGATAATGTCTTTAGGTTGTCTCAATTCCTTCACGCAAGAAGTGAGAAGATACTATATTTTTCATGACAAGTGTGTATTCACAACATTATTTGATAAATTTTGAGAAAATTAAGTCACACTATTCTAAGTGATTTGCGAAACTAGTTCATCATGAATCTTATAGAGTGTACAAATAACATGTCGAATAATTTTGGCCTTCATGAATTCTTCACGTGAACACAAGGTGTGTGGATCCATCCATGAACTAGACATTCCCAGAATTGTTTCCATCTCAAAAAATGCTTAGATTTGAGATAAAACACATATAAAAATGTGCTCGGATTCAGTATTTATACACATTAGAAAACAACTTAGAACCTTCTAGAAAACTTACTATGATTTCAATTTTCAATCATGCTCTAGATTTCATAATGATGAAATGTTGAAGGGATACTTTAGAAAAAAAATTGGTTCGAATTGATTGTAGATTATATAATAAGAAGCTTCTAGAACTATATTGAGGTAAGGAGATGAGCTCTAATTGGATCCAATTCCACTGAAAGATCACTGATATATCAAAGGGATAGGATTTAAGATCTAGTTTATCTCACAAATTTATTTTGGCTAAGATAATTTAAAGGTCATGATATTTCCTCAAAAGGAGTCAACAATTGAGATTCATTCTATGCTACTTTTTGAATCCCATATAGAAATGGAAATCTTGTTTATTTTACTTTATAATACTCAATGTGACAACCCAACTTCATAATTCTCCTCTCCCTCCTTTGATACCACCTCATACTGGTTTTGAGGGCACGCTTATACGCCCACCTCCATCGTCGTGCAACCCCACACGGTGGTTTCTCTGCCTATGCATGTGCCCTGACGGCATTCACCTCTATCCATAATTCCACCTTTATTATCCCGAGATAGCTCCCCTTAGTCATGGTTTAACCTCTATATTCCCATATAGGAAAGGGTTAAGCTGTCTAGGGTTATCTCGTTTTCTAGATAATTTTTAAAGTACCAATTTGTGTACTTTAAAAAATATAAATCCTTATTCAAAATTAGTTCCCAACCAACATTCTAAATCCCATTATCAAATTTATACTATAAACAACATTAAAGTCTTCCTCATTAAAAATAAACAATTTTTACTTTGAATCTTCTTCTTAATCTTTAAATAAATGTAGTAAACAATTTACATTTATATTTTCACAAGTCTATGGAACTAAAGATCACCTCTATAATCATCAAAATTAAAAACCTTAAACACATTGAAATCTTCCACCAATCAATCATTGAAAAAAAATTAAATTCACTAGACACTTCAACATGAAGCTCAAAGGGAGGAGGAGGGAGAAATAAGAAAATAAGAGGGGAGGAAAATGAAAAAAAATAAATAAAATAGAAGAAATAATGTTTTCTGGACATGGCGTATGATTTGAAAAATTATGAACCAATCATTCTATACCTACTATAAAATAATAGGTCACCTTCATGGTTACCACTAAGAGGCCACACGGTTGAGTAAACTGTATTCAAACTGTTCCACTTGGCATTGTCTAAAATTGAAGATCTAACTTCATACTTGTTTCATGCTTCACCGAATTGTGTGAATGTCATGCACCACACCTCAACCCCAGCAAGGACACTAAATAATAACTATAAGGTTCCTATAACCCTATGGGATAATATTTCAACTACTAAAAATCCTCAATAAATGAAATTTTATCCCACCAACTACACAAACTCAAGCTCGCTCAAGCATAATATAAATTAAAGAAAAACAAACAACACTATGACACCAAGTGTTTCAGGATAATAATATCATAAATACCATATTATTTCTTTAAATTTACTTAAATATATCATCAATTTTATGTGGTGATAAAAAATGAATCAAATTGCTTCATGGAGGTGGTAGTCCCCACGTTTGCTGGAACGACGTTATAATCTTTCTATGGATGGAAATTTATGAAAGTAAATGGTATATTATATTTTTTATAATTATTAATATTTAATGAATATCATATATATATAATAAATCCATCATTAATACTTTTTGTGAGCAATGGTGATGGAAAATTAATCACATCTATTCGTGAAGCGGTAGTTCATCATACACCCAAATGATGGTTTTGTCTCCCATTTTATGGAAAAATAGATAGATATAGGGTATTTAATTAACATATAAACATCTCATTATATCTTAGATAAAGATTTTATTATACCATTATGGTTTAATAATATTTTAAGGATTCAGAAGAAGAAATAAAATAAAAATTCTCAATTAAGAACGATACCTCTTATTTGGACAACCTCTTTAGTTTTGCACCATAATCTTCCATGGGATGTTTTTATGATAAAACCAAGGCCATAAGACACAGTGAAAGATTTATCTAAAGGATACAGGAAATTATTGGTCAGATAAAAATGATTATGAAGTGTTTAGATAAGAAATGATGGGGTTCCCTTTTATAAGAGAGGGGAGGGGTACTCCTGTAATTTCTTAAAGTATTAAATTAATAGAAATAAATTCTCATATTCAAATGGATTAAAATGGATAATTTTATATTAAAATATGTTTTTTTCTAAATAATCACATCCAATAAAATTTGGACGAGTTCATACTAAATTTTTACACTTGTCTTTTTTTAACACCTTTTAACCCTTTTGACAATTATCACGGAAATAATGTTTTTACTCTTTAGGGACTAAGAAAATCCATATAAAAGGAAACAAAATCCCATAAATAGACCGTTTTTGATATTATAATCCTTTTATATTCACTTCTCCAAATATAATATTTTTAGTAATTTTAAGTCATTTAATAAATAATTATTTATTATAAAAAATATCATTAATTTAAATTATGACACAATTCGTTTAATTTGATTTTAAAAACATGAATAAAAGTATAGAATTTTAATATATACCTTTTAATATTCCCTACAATGTTATATTTACCAAAAAAAATTGTGTAGAATAATAGTTTATTCAAATTATATTACTTTTAAATTTTTTTAAATCATTAATTTTATTTTTCTTTTAATTAAATAATTACTATGTTTGTGTTGTGTATTTAAGGTAATTGTTTTATCACTAAAAATTAGAAATAAATTACCATGATTAGTAAAAAAATCCTTCAAATTAATATTTATAACTAAAAATACCTTATTTTTATCCTATGTGAACACACAAGAGAATTTAAAAACTAAGACAGTGACTTTCTGACTTTTTCTTTACTTAAATTATTTTAAAGGTCCTAATCATGGCTATATGGATCCAAAATGTGAAATTTAAAAAATATAGAATATATAGGGTCTAAATATGTACATTAAATAGAAATTATACAAGTTTTTAGGTCATTATAATTCTTATATCTTTAGTTTAACCCCGGTAAACTTGTTTTACCCTTAACCATAATAACAGTTTTTTATAGTTTTTACTATTCATTATGAGAAAAAATTAAGTTGACCATATTAAATAATATTGATTGTTATGATTCCAAATATGGAATAAATTTTACCCAATTAAATTCATGTAAGTTATTGAATTTAATTTCAAAATGAACCCACAAAACGTGTTGAATGAAGGTGTTCGAGAAAATGTATTTTTTAAGCATAAGATGATCCTACATTAACTATAATACTGGTGGTCATCAATATATGGATATAAATTCAAATATTTAGATATATAATATATAAATTTCATTTAAATTATTCATTACTAAATATTATTTTAATTTACTAAAATGGAAATACTTTATACATTTAAAAATTGTTTTTAATAAAAATTAGTATTTTTAACTATTCATTGAAAAATCAAACTTTTCAGAAAATCCAAAAAATTCACCCTAAAATAATTTTCATATATTGAATTACGAGATGAAGTTATATTTTTCAAATAAATTTTATAAAGAGGCAAAATATATATATATTATTTTCTCTCAAAGTAGTAAAAATCATTTTTGAAGAAAATGTATATTTGAAGAATAAATTGTTTATGAAAAATTGAGTGATTATCTACTAAGAATTTGTCAATACATATATATTTAGTAGTAATTTCATATATATTTTATAAACTAGTTAATATTATTCATAACCACAAGATTAATGGATAGGATATAATGATCATGTTTAAATAAAATATTCCACGGGTCATTTAAGCTCAGTGATGTGTGTCATATATGCTATAAAATATAATGTTATTATTTTAAAATCTTTGGGGTTAAATTCTCTCACAAATTAATAAATTTAATATGTGAAAGTTTAACTTGATCTGAGTAATAGAAGTTTTAACATTTAAAAATACATTTCTTGAAATCCCAAGTTGTAAAAAGGGTTAATAAAACATCCTCTTAAAAATAGGGAGAGTGAAATACATAGGTTATATAGAATAACACAAAACTATGTTTCCAAATTTGGTAACATTAATGAGAAGTGAACATATGGAAATTAAGGAGAATAATAATGCCCAAGGACTAATATAGAGTGACAGAGAACATGGTTGGGAGAAATTTAATGACCATAAATCCATAAATATGTGATGGGTGAAAAGATCATTGATTCATTAGAAATGAAGGTAAATATAAAAAAATATTTTAAGATAATTTTCTTATAATTAACTAATTAATTTACCATGTATAAGTAAATATAATTAATTGATATATTTCTATTTCATAATAATAATTTCATCCTTTGGTTGTGTTTTTATCAATTTCTACTTCATTTATTACTCTAAGAAATAAATATCCTAGATGAATTTCTTTATGCTTGAAGCACTAAAATTAACTTTTAATGGATCATAATAACTATAAAAGAGTGAATATTATTTCTTTATATCTCTAAATATTTACCAAAACCAAAAAGTTTTTCTCAAGTTATCTTAATATAATACATTAATCTCTAAAACCTCAACAGTGACACCTAAAGTTCAACTTAATCCATTACATAAGTACTTATCTGTCAAATTGATTATGTAAACACAATTCCATACTAACCTGTACATAAAATATTATAAATATTACATTTAAATTTTTTAAAATAAGAATAATATGGTTAAAATGAGTTTAAAAAATTATTAGAGAGTATAAAAGAACATTATTGAAACATTTTAAAGAATATAGGCATGGAAGAATAATATTCCTAACCTAGAAGAAAAAATATGGTCATCTTTTCTTAAAATAAATCTTTTATTCTATTTATTACCAATGTGGCACCCCTATATTAATTTACTTGACCCCTTTTTTATGTATTTTATGTATATATAATTATTGGGTTAGGTTTTAGGAGGTTCATAGGGGTTTTAGAATGTTTTGAATGATTTTATGGAGGTGTATAGTTTGATAATGGTTAGTACAGACCATGCACCCCATATAATAAACAATAAATCTTTTTGTATGAGAGATATTATCTCCACACAGTTAATTTATGGTTTTTCCAAACCATGAGGATTCCCCGGAGAAACTTTTCATCTTGAAATAAAGGAAAATGCACAGTTGGCGCAAGGTGTTTCTAATTACATGACTCAATTATGTGAGGTATGGCTTTAAGATAGTAGTATTGCATTATTAATGCATAGTTTTCCAAACTATGCATCTTAATCATGTATATTATTGGTGGACCTCCTTAAAAAGTTGATATAATCTAAATTATCCCCTTAAGAACTTAGTTTTTCCCTAATACTCCCATTACTTTAATTCATTTTACCCGTAAGGTGTGAGAGATGATTCCATTTAACCCAGGAGAGATCTATAAGTGATTTAAAGTGTTTAGGAGGCCCAGATTCATTAATAAGTGTATTTTATTACTTTTTCTACTTAGATTCAATGTTTTTTCTCTATCAAAACCATATATTAGGTCTGTAATGGATATATCTATGTGTTATCATTGATTTTATGATGAAATATTACTGGATATAGTGAAGGGAACATGAGTTGTGATTGTATATTGAAGTTTCATTATATTTTCTTCATTTTCTCTAACTTTTTTAAGGTAAGTTTATTATCTCTCGACTCCAATTGATTTAGAACATGAAGTATTAGTTTTAATTAAATGTTTTGATTGATATTGTGGTGAAAACCTTGTATGATTCTTGATGAAAATCGCGATTGGTTTTGGTTTTTTAAATTGTGGTAAATTTTGTTGGATTTAATAAAGTTCCTTTGGTTTATGATTTTAAACTATTTATTTTAAAATTATGGTTTTTTTACATGAATTTTATTTGAAAATTCTTGAAAGTAACAAATTTTTTTGAAACGGTTTTACATGGATTTTAGAATACATGGTTAGTGTGAGTTCATTTGTATCAGATATAACCCTATGTATGGGGCATGTTCCATTGGGGCATGTAGTATTAGTTACCTTAATATATCTTAGTATATTGATGAGAGACTACTTAGAGTATAAAACTGTCACCTGGGTATGCATGGTGTGTATATGGAGACATGGTTGTGGGTATTCCAAATGATCATAAAAATATTTTATGCTTGATTTATTTCTTTCTAGGGAATATTATTATTTATTTTATATAAAAAATACCTAGGCCATAAAACAATTTTATAAATTATTCTAACAATTTTTTCATAGTTGAGTGAGGTGGGAAGTCATTTGGGATGCCCTACTGAGTTTTGAATCACTCCCTGCTTGGGAACTATTGTGCATTTATATATGTTATCTATCAAGGCATTAGTAAAGGTAAGGTATATAAATTATTTAGTGATGCTTCTCAATACTATGGGAATGACATGTGGATTTAGATCATGGAGTAGGTTGGGTATTTCTAGTTGATTTCACTTGGGAGTTTGAGTTTTGTGGTGTTTTGGTTCTCTTGTGTATGTATTTTGGTTTCTAATTATACGCTAATATGTTTTTTGGTTTGGTTATGTTTTGGGTTGTTTTTGTACACATTCATTATATAGATATTTTTTTAGTTTTTATTTATGTGTTTTGGTTGTTTTATCTCTCAAAGGGAAAATTGTTCCCCAAATGTTTCAAGTCCCTTGGAAATTATTTCCAGCCTTTGGTGTATTGGTGATGTCACCTAAGGCCCAATATTACCACCGAATTTTCCTAAGGCAATGGTTTAGTGGTGGTATATTACAATTGGTATCATTATTGGTCATTCCAAATATATTTTTTGAGATAAATGGTATCATATTTGTTCTATACATCTGTCTTTTTGGACAAATTATATCAGTTTGATTGATCCTAGATAAAAAAATAGTGTCAATTTTGTTTGATCCTAGATTTGGATGTAGTATCAATGTATCTATTGGTATGTTAGTAAGGATTTGGATTTTTTGAGCATGAAATGTAGAGAATAAAAAGAAATATCTAACCAATTTATGTTGAACATCAAGTTACCAGGGAGTCTAGGTACAAGAGTGTTTGTAGACACTTCTAGTGAGTTTTCACCTCATCATCAGGGGTTTAGCTGATGATATTTTCATCAAATGCATTGATAGTAAGACTTACCAGTAGGATTTCATTTTCCATTTTGACTAAAATAGTTTGTTAAATTAAAAAAAAAAGTGTTTATTTTTGAAAATAACAAAAATGGTTGTTTAGAAAAGCATAGTGGTAGTATTTTAAAAAATGGATAAAATGTTGATAATGGTTTATTTATAGAAATCTATGTTGAAATATTTTTTAACGTGAAAAATTGGAATGAATAAGACTTAAATTATTAATGAGTGAGTTTAAATATAGTTTTTTCTATTTATATTGAATGGAATAGTGTAGGAATCATAGAAACCAACCTGAAGAGGCTGCAAAAAATGTGGTTGCACCTGAGCCACAAGTGATCCAACAACTGGTTTAATGTTTTTTCTCGGATTTCCAATCCATGGATAAATATAAAATGAATGATTAACTATATAAAGTGTACTATTTAGTTTTGATCCAAAATAATAATCCAACCTTCATTTAGGGGGATTCCAAGCTAGAAAAATAAGAAGTCTGGTTGAATGGGATGAATAAAATATTTGATTTCCTTGGGACACCAGTGGATCTGAAAGTGAAGTTGGAAATGTATATTTTCGTGATTTAGGAAAGAAATGGTGGGAATTATCATTTATGGCTAAGTTGTACCCATTCATGGCATAGGATGATTTTGAAGAATATGTTAACAAGAAATTTTATCCCCTAACCTTTCAGTTTTCTAGGAAAGTCGACTTCTTTAGTTTGAGGTAGGAAAATATCTCAGAGATAGATTATGTGGAAATATTTATGAATTTAGTCTTAATTTATCTAGAAGTTTCTTCAATTGCATCCTTTAAGGCATTCATTTTTTAGTTAAGGATGAAACTAGAAATTCTATCAAAGATTTTTGTTCTCTATATTACGAGTTATACAAAAATGGTCAATATAGTTATGGTGGAAATAAGTGAAAAATCAAGAAACATGTTTATAGGAAGTATGCTTATTCCTATGGGAATATGTTGGTTCTAAAGTTCATGGAATAATAAGAAGTGGGACACCTATTTCTAAGTTGGGGTATATCTTAGAATAAGGTCGTCGGGTCAGTCAACTTTCCTCCTCAATTGAAGAGTAATCCTGGATGTATTTAGTATAGTTATTTTGAGCATATGAATTGAGATTGTATGGAATCCCCTTAAGAATTTCACTATTTCTACCATATGGTACATCTTTGGTGAAATTGTCACAATTCTCTGAGGTTAGGTTCTAGAGACATATCTCATTCTTTTCAGGAATCATATGCTCTAAAGGGATGAGTGTGGTAGAATAATTATCATCATCAGAATAGAGTGATCCAAGGTAATTCTAGGAACACCATGACTCCTCAACTAGTGAAACCTCAACAAGGTAATAAATATTAAAGTGTAGTGAGTAATAAATTATATAGATCTGAGAAAATGATCATGGATAATCAATATAGTCTTTCAATGGTGATAGGTACAATTATTTTTAATTATACCTTTATTAAATAATTGATTGATAAGGGTGTGTCCCACTCATTTACTTCTTATCATGTTGTTGATAATTTGTATTCTTTTGTTAAGATGATGTCTTCTATTTTGAAAATAAAAACTCCTCTAAGCCAAGGAGTGTTTCGACCCTTTATGTGTAAATATTGTTCCATAACTATCAATGGGTCTAAGATTATTTGGGATTTATATATGTTGGATATAGATGTATATGAATTGATTTTAGGTATGGATTGGTTAGAATAATTCAACACCCACATCAAATCTTATGCTTGAAAGGTTAGTTTCACAATTATGGATGGTGTATTGGATCTCTTTAGAAGACATTTGGGTGTAAAGGTTAGTAAAGAAAGACTTTTGGCATTGGTGGTTGGAACCATCTCTTATTAGTTGGAAGCACTTACCTTTGAATCTATGGATGATATTGGGAATGTATATTTTAAAATTATTATTGATTATTTTCCTCATGTTTTCCCTAAAAATATCTTTTGGTTTCCACCCAAAAGATAAGTAGAGTTTATGATTGATGTCATACTAGGAACTAGTCCTATATCATTCTCATCCCATTGGATGGAACCAAAAAAATTAAGGGAAATGAAATTTTATTTAGAATAGTTGGAAAGTAAAGGGTTCATTTGACTAAGTATGTATCCTTTGGAAGAACTAGTCTTTTTTGTAAATAAGGTGGATAGAACTCATAGAATTCTTATTGATTATCATAAGCTTAACCGGGTTTTGATTAATAATACGTATCCTCTTCCACACATTGATGATTTTTTTTTGATCAATTGGGGGGAACCAGGTGGTTCTCTAAAATTTATTGCATTCAGGGTGTCACCAATTGCAAGTTCAAGATGGGATATTAATAAAATATAATTCAAAAGTACATATTTCCATTATGAGTACGTGGTTATTCCATTTTTTCTTATTAATTCAAAAGTCATTAAGGAATCTAATCTGTTAGAGATATCTAGATTCTCATGTGGTGGTATTTTTGGATGATATATTGGTGTATTCCTAGATAAAAGCGGGTCATGAGAAACACTTTATGATAGTATTGGGTATGTTATGGGAACATCATCTGCATGAAAAGTTATCAAAGTGTGATTTATGAATAAAAAAAGTATGTTTACCTAGCCATGTCATTTCCAAAAAATACATTTTTATAGATTTGTAAAATATGGAAGCTATTATCTCTTGTTAACAACTTAATAATGTCTTTGAGATATATATTTTCCTCGGATTATTGGGATGATATGAAAATTTTTTACATGATTTTTCACTATTGGAATCACCAATGATTTCTTTTATGAGGAAATTAATTTCTTTCCAATGGAACAAGTAATATAAAAAATTATTTCAATAACTTAAGGTTAGACATACGTCGTCACTTATCCTAACATTTTTATACTATGGATAGGGCAATTTAGTCTATTTTGATGCATCGAGATTTAGGTTGGGATATTTTCTCAAGCAAGGAGATCATATTGTTGCTTATGTATCATGATAATTATGTACTCATGTGAATAACTACCCAACACATGACTTGGAATTATCTATCATGACCCATGATTTGAAGCCTTGGCATCATTACCTCTTTGAAAGCACATATTGATAGAGTATCTATAAATTTTTGAATTCAAATTGATGTATACACTTGGTAAATGTAACTCTATGGAAGATTCATTGACTATGAATTCATATACATAGTTAGTAAAGGAGGCTTTGAATTAATGGAAACACATTTCAGTCATAGCAGATATGCATCTAGAATGCACGGACCAAGGCAGTGTTTTAGTGTTCTTTACAGTTTTGTTTTATCCTAATTTTGTTGAGTATGTTATAATTTCTTATAAATAAAATATTTATTTTGTTTATATGATGTCATAAATCAATTGTGGGGAGACCATTGAGGGTTTAAAGATAGATGTAAGTTCAGTGTTTTAGTTTTGATATAGGATAGTTGTACCTTTTTATTTTCATGAAAAAACTTCTTAGTTCCTACCACCTTTAGAGATAGGTTGTTCACATTAGGATTCATAAAATTTAGAAAGTGTTGAAATTATATTTCTAGTGTGTTGGCATGAAAAGATTTTTAGTGGATTATGATTTGAGATGCCTCCCCTATCAGTAGGTAAGTTTAATTACCAATGACCAGTATGTATATTATAGTATTTACTAATTTTTGTGTGGAAATGGGAGAACATATCCATTTATTTTCTAAAAATTCTATTGATTCCATATGGGTGATATTAGATCGTCTCATAAATTCATCTCACTTCATCCTAATTTGTGAAACTAATTCAGTCGAAGAATTATCTAAAATATACATTTGGGAAATTGTAAAGGTATACAGGATTCTAGTTGAGATTATATATGATAGGTAACCCATATTTATATATCGTTTTTGGAAATCCTTATAGAAATTCCTTGTAATATAGTTGACTATGAATAAGGATTATCATCCCCAAATATATGGATAGTCTAAACGGAAAATCTAAACATCAGATGACATGTTGATGGATTTTTTAATGGATTTTGGTGGCTCATTGGAGGATAATCTACCATTTATGGATTTATTGTATAATAAAAGTAACAAGGCCTTGATACATATGTTTATTATTGAATCATTGTATAGGAGGCCTTGTCTTTGTCCACTTTTTGGGTGAAAAAAGGTGGGACTTCAATAATTGGACCCAGCCTTGTAAAGGAGACAATAGAGAAGATTCAGTGGACTAGAAAGAGAATGGAGACAAATTAGAGTGATCAAAAATCACATGTGTATCATATTATAAATTTTTTGTCATTTTAGGTGAGTGATCATGTGTTCTTGAGAATATCTCCAAGTCTTGGGCGCCATGTTTTTTGTATATAAGGAAATTTATCACCTTGATACAAAATCCCTTTTGAGATACTTGAACTGGTTAGTGAGGTGAGATATCAATTGGATTTCCCACCAACATTCATTACAGTGCACAATGTGTTTCATGTGTCTTAGTTAAATAAGTACCAATATGATCTTCAATATGTGATTTGATGGGATCACATTGACCTGGATCCAAATGCTATGCAGATTCATGTGTGGATATGGATTATAGATTGGAAAGAGAAGTTATTGTGTGGGAAATTATTAGTATAGTGTAGGTTTTAAAGAATCATGGTTCGATTTTGAAATAAACATGGTAGCATGAAAAGGAAATGGTGGAGAAATGTCCTGACATATTCTAGGAAAAAGGGGGTTTTCTACTTTATGATGATGAAAAGACCAATGGTGAAAAGAATTTTGTACCCTTTTTTGATGTAATTGGACCATTATTTATGTATTTTAAGTATATATAATGATCTAGTTAAGTTTTGGGAGTTTCTAAGGTGTTTTTTCATTATTTTGAGGCTTTTATAAAGGGTCATGGTTTGAGCATTGTTAGTACAAACCTTACACCCCATCTAGGAAACCATGCATCTTATGGAAGGTGATGCGGTATCTCTGCATAGTTGGTGCACGGTTTGGCCAAACCATATGGATCTCCATGAGAAATAGAACATCCCGAAATAGAAGAAAATTTATAGTTGTCTCATGGTTTTTTTCAATATTTATAATCCAATTGTGCGAGGTATGGCCTTAAGACAATAGTACCACATGATTGGCACATGGTTTTCCAAATTGTGTAGCCTAACCATGTAGGGTATAGTTAGACCTCCTTAAAAAGTGTATATAATCAAAATTATCCCCTTAACCACTCATTTTTACCATAATCCTACCATAATTCGAATTCTTTTTCCCCAAAGATGTTTGATATGATTCTCTCTGATCTGGGAGTAATCCATAGGCGATTTAAAGTGAATTAGAGGTCCATATTCTTCAGGAAGTATCTATTATTCCTTTTTATTCTTAGATATAATGTTATTATCCCTCTCGGAACCATATATCTAGTCTGTCCTAGATATAACTATGTGTTATGATTAATTTATTATTTTATCTTATTAGATCTAGTGAGTAAAACATTAGTTGTGATCATATCTTGAAGTTTTTTTGTGTTGTTCTTCATTTTTTCAACAGTTGTGAGGTAGTTGGATTCTTTCATGACTCCACTTAATTCATAACTTGAATAATTAGTTTTAATTAAATTTTTCAATTGAAATTACGGTGAAATCATTATGTGACTCTTGGTGGAAATCCTAATTGGTTTTGGTTTTAGAAATTGTGGAAAAATTAGTTAGATTTCCAAAAGATCCTTTGGTTTATGATTTTAAAATGCTTATTTACAAATTATGGTTTTGTTTTGATACATAAAAATTGTTTATGGAAATTCTTGAAAGTAATAAAGGTTTATAAAATGGTTTTACATGTATTTTTTTCATATATGTTTGATGTGATTTCATTTTCATTGGATGTGACCCAATGGGAGGGGCATGTGCCATTGGGGAACATTGTATTGGTTACCCTCTGATAACATGGTACATAGATGAGATACAACTCATGTGTATTGAACTTTCACATGGAAATTTATGGTTTGTGTGTGTGTGTATAGATATATGGTTGTTGGTATTAAAATTTATTATAAAAAAATATCGTTCATTTGTTGCTTTCCATATAAAATTATTACAAATTTTTTATGAACAATTTTATTACTTAAAACATTTTTTTAAATTTTACTAACAAATTTTTTCTTGGTTGTGTGAGTTGAGAAGTAATGGGGTAAATCCTACTAATTTTAGTCTCACCCCCTTCTTGGGAACTGTTGTGTGTTTTTAGATGTTTTCAATTAAGCCACATGTAAAGGGAAGGTGTCTCAGTTATTTATTGAAGCTTCTTGATATTGTGGGAATGATATATAGATTTAAAATATATAGTGGGTTGGGGTGTTTCTTGTTGATTTCATTTGGGAGTTTTAGTTTTGTTGTAATTTATTTCTCTTGTGTATGAATTTTTGTTTCCTATTATACTTAATAGGTTTTGTTGGTTAGGTTATGTGGTGGGTTGTATTTCATACCCATTCATTATATAGATCTTTGTTTTGTTTTTGTTTATGTGATTTGGTTTTTTTATCTCTCAAAGGGAAAATATTTCCCCAAATGTTTCAAGGACATTTTCATTTATTTCTTTCCTTTGGTGTCTTTGGGATGTCACTGAAGTCCCAGTAACACCACCGACTCTTCCTAAGCCAAAGGGTGAGGGGTAGGATGTTACAAAAAAAAGGGTAAAATGGAAAAAATACTTGAAAACAAAAAAAATAACTATATTAAAAGAAACTATATGGGTTTTAATATATATAGAGTCTATAATTTACCCAATAGATATTTAAACATGAACAATCTTGGTTAAAAAAGAGATTGCAACATAAACTCTTAAAGTCATGGTAATCTTTGAATCAAAACCTCGTGACAGAGATAATCATAGATAGATTTGTAAATATCTATAATTTTCATTAAATTAATCACAAAATAAATTCTTGGCTAGTATATACACCACCCAAAAAAAATGTTGTGGATATAGAGAATATCTCAATGAAGGGAAATTGAGATATGGAAACCCTTACATAAAGTTCTAAATTACTTCATACACACTCTAACATCACGTATGATAAATCTATAATCGGTATACATATACACTATAAAAATATTCATACATATAATACTATATATAATTCACTTATAATTTAAAAATTACCCATTTATTATCAATTCTTCATTAAAATCAATATCCTGGTGTTAACTGTTATATTTTTCACATATGTTTTAGTTTACAAATTCTAGTCTTTACACCTTGTTCATGGTTTCATAATATCTATAATATAAACCATTTAATAAACATAATATTTATTCATTGTATATAATTTTATATATATCCACATAAGTGATGAAAAATTAATTATATTACTTCATGGAGGCGGTAGTCTCCATGTACGCACGAGTGTTGTTTTTATTTTTCAATGTATGAAAAAAAAGAGGTTAAATAATAATTTATCTTTAAATAATCATAAATATATAATAAATATAATATATATATATATATATATATTAAATTCATCTATATAACAATCCATTATAATCAATGATGAAAAAATAAATACATCGCTTCATTGAGGTGGTTGTCTACACATACGCATGAGCAACATTTTTATTTTTATAATGGATGAAAATGAAATAAAGTAGATAAATTTTTACACTTAAGGAATCATAATAATATTATAGAAATCATATTTTTTTCATTAATTTCATCCTAATTACCATTCTATGAGGTGGTGATGGAAAATTAAATACATCACCTCATGGAGGCGGTAGTCTACACGTTTACACAAACATTGTTTTTATTTTCAATTGGGTGGGAAGGAGGTATAAATTAGTTTTTTTCTTAAAAATAATAAAATTTAATTATATTAAATATACTAATTTCATTATTTTAGGATGGTTAAAATATATTTTAATAATTTTGAAGAAGAAATAAAATTGAAAGAACTTAATTAAGATGATTACCTCTTCATTGAGTATCTTCCTTTGGATTACTCCTTAATACTTATTAAGATGGCCTTTTAGTGATATCAAGAACTTTGGGGCATGGAAAGAATATTTTAGAAGGTATTTGAGTATATTTTCATTTAGATAAGGTTCTTAATTTTATTTGAATAAGTGAGTAAAGGAGGTTTCCATTTATAGGTGAGGGGAGTGGCACCCTTGTAAATATTAAGAATTTTAAAATATAATAAATGTATTTTGTAAGTAAAGTGTCTCAAATACAGTTCAATTTAAAATATAGGATAATTTAAGGACTAAATACACTCATAAAATCATATTTGGACCATTTTTAGTGATATTTGAGGCCTTATATCATAGTTTAACCCCCCCCCCCCCCCCCACGAACCCCTTTAACCCTTACCATGGTGAAAAACTTTTACCACTGTAACTATTCAATATAAATAAAATTAAAATTGAAAAAATTAAAAAAATAACATGATGATTCCAAATATGAAATCAATTTTATAATAATATATTTCCAAAAGTGGTAGAAATTAATTTTAAAAAAGTGTTCTCAACGCAAACAACAATATCTTTTAGAAAAATTCCTTTTTTAGGAATAAAAATGATTTTATACCAAAATCATGCATAATATTTATATACATTGAATTAATTAGATAATTTTTAATAAAATGAGAATTAATTTATAATCAATATCCTTTATTAAACCTGATTAAAATATAACAACAAAAAATAGTTTTTTATTTGAATAAAAACATTACTTATATTTGTAAAAATGTAAAAAATAAATTTTCAAGTTTAAAATTATATTTTTAAATTAATTATATTACTTATTCAATATATATTTGTTCTATAAAAAATGTTTAATAAACTTTAAATTCATTATTTTTGTTCAGAGAAATATATCAATAGGGTGGTAAATTTCCCTTTTAAAAATTTAAATCAAGAGTTGAAGATAAATTTAAATACAAAAAATATTAAATTGGTATAAATATTAAGTGAGAGAATTGATAAATAAATAATTGATAAATACAATACAATTTAAAAGTTTAATATCAAATTATATTATGTAATAAAATGATCATAAAAAATTTATGGGAGTATGTGTATCGATGTTAGAAATATGAAATACATTAAAGTAAATATAAGATAAAATTTTGATAAGGATTTTAGTAAAAGCTATATGTGTACCTCTACATCTCAACCCATAAACCTAATAGGTAAATATTATTAATCCCTTGATATTTTAAGTTATCAAGAAACTCATCCCTCACAATTTTGGTTTGTGATCACCTTATTTAGATTTACTAGTAGCCATGTAACTTATACCTCACTTTTACAGAGTGAGAACCAACTAAAGAAGGGAGAGGAGAAAAGTGATATTTTCTTTTGGAAAACCCATTACAATTCCACTCACAAATATCATATATGTATGATTACAATTTAGGGTGATATATTTGTGATAAAGGTTTAGAACCTTTAATATATTAAAATATTAGAAAGGATCTTGAGAGGATCTAGTTATTCGGTGTTGATTAGATCAAAGAGAATTGTTAGAAGACAATTTATAATATCCAAGCACCTTTGATCCTCTATTTATAGCCTTTAAAACCTATATAAATATTCTAGAATTAATTCAGGATTTATGATTTCATTAAAGGCCAAATTGAATAAGTTTTTACCAATATTAAATGTAGTCCAAATTCTTTACAAACCAAAACATATATAACCATTCCCTAGAAAAAACTTCTTATCCATTTTAGCCTTTAAAATGACCAAAACCATGGGAATGGACACCAAAACTTGGTAATTTTGGAATTCCATGCAACCTGTAAAAAACAACCACATAAAAATTACTGCGGACCTATCTATTTTTTCTTCTTTTAATGTGGCTTAAAAATGTGTCTCCTCCACTTCCTTATAATTTCATAAAAAAATATTTTATCCTCCTTATAAGGAATCAATACATTCATTGAGATCTATTTAATGATATTTCATGGTTATTTCAGCATTATAACAAGATTTCATCAAGAATAATGACCAAACACTTAAATGAAAACATTATATTTATAAGTGGGGGTTTATGATCATGAAAACACCATGTGAGAGTGACGTACAACAATCACTCCATTTTTATGATCACAAATTCTTAATATAAAAAGATATATTAAAATTAAATAAATAATTTAAAAATATATATCATGAAATTCAAGATTTTAGAAATTATCAAATTCAAAAATGTTCAAACATGATCAAGATATAATCTAAAATATATTAAATAATCTCAAGGAGTAAATACATTAAGCATGTTATATTTAAGAATGAAACCTTTAACACTAATTTCAAAAACTCTCCCTTTGTAAAATAATTAAGCAGTAACATATTTCAATAAATCCCCCCCCCCTTATAAATAAATTAATTTTATTTAAAACTAACCCCCCACCCCCCACCTCACATGATAATAACTAAAATTTCTCCCACTTTGTGATTTTAAAAATGAAAAACAATGAGTGGTAGGTGAAATTATAAAAGAGAATATTTGAAAATATTGTTCAAAAATAAAATTTGAAAAAATATTCTTAAAACGTTTATTTTAACTTCCACACTACAATTAAAAGTTAAATAGATAAGGGAGAAGAAAAAATTATTTAATATGGAACTAAGAAAATGATATTTAAAAGAGTATAGGAAGTAAAGAAAGAAAATTGAAATAAAGCAAAGAAAACAAAATTTTTCCATACCTTTTCCAAGATGTTCAATTTTCATCAAGAAATAGTTTTAACTCTATATATTGATTCTTTCATATATATTGATTTGAAGTAAGTTATTTGGAAGTCTAAGAATTCCTCTAAGTAATCATATAACTTTTTTTCATCAAATACATCTCAAGAACATTTTTTATTTGTACATGTATATAAAATATTTTTACTTGTCACTAATCTTACTTTAAGATAGATGAAAACAAATATTTTGAAAAAAAAGTAGTGAATATACATAATTTATCATATAAATTTGGAAAATTAATTTAAAATATATTTGAGGAAAATACATGGTTTATATGAAGCTTGGAAAAATATTCATTTTAAATACTTAAAATAGTAAAATTATTATTGAAATTACTTCTTTTTAGAAGATAGTTTTTTTTTGAAATTTTGAAAATAATATAAACAAGTTTTACAAATAAATTTGAAAAAATATATTTATTAAAAAAAATTAAGAATCAAATATAAGTATCCCCCTAAAATTATTTTAAATAAAAGGTAAATACATATTTTTAAAGATAAAATAAATAGAATAAGAAAATTCAAGATTTAAATCTAATTAAAATATGATAAATATTTTTTAAAAAAAATATTTATGTTAGAAAAAGTTAAATGAAGTGAATTATAAGAAAACCATTCCCAATTTACCTTTGATGAATATAAAATGATCAAGTGATAGTGGTTTGGTTAAAATATTAGTGATTTGATATTCCGTCCCAAAAATTTCCAATAATATATTAACTTTTTAGAAGTGATATCTTACAAAATGGTGTTTAAGGTCAATGTTTTTAGTGAGAGAGTGTTGTATAGGATTCTTAGGGATATTTATTGCACTAAGTATTATCAAAATTAATGTGATTTTGAAAAATATAATCCCAAATTCTAAGAGAGCATGTTTTATCTGTATTATTTGATCCCAACAACTCTCGGTGGCTATGTATTCTAATTTGTTTTTAGAATATGAATCTGACTTATTTTTCTTACTACTTAATGAGATGTGGTATTTTCCAATTTGGTATGAATTCCCAATTTTATTTTTCCTATCTAGATGGAATACTCCAAAATCATCATAAAAAATAATTTAATTTGAAATAAGTCCCTTTTGGATAAAACAAATTGATATTTTTAGATAATTGTAAATATCCAAAAATCCTTTTGATATATTTGAAATAAAATTATTTTGGATTTTATTGGAAAGGATTATAGAGACAAACATTTAACATAATATCAATCCAGGTTAGCGTATCAATTATACTCCTAGAAATATTGTTTTCAACTAGCTTTCCAGCTTCATCTAGTGTAAGGTTATAAGTTGTACACATAGGAATACTGTAACACCCCAAGATTCCATGGTACACTTATCTTTGAATAATGCAATAGCTTTCATTGTACGCAACTTCGAGATTCTAACACACCACAACCAATCAAACTAGTTGTTATGAATAGTAATACCCACTATTTGAAATTTTATTAATTTTACCTTTCAAAATGGACTTCATTTTTGGATTCGGAATATCAAAATTATCCTAGGGTGAATTTTTTGTATTTTTTTGAAAACTTTCAATTTTTGATGAATAGTGACGAACACCAAGTTATAGTTTAAAACCGAATTTTTATTTAAATTATTATTTATTTTATTTTATTTTATTTTAGGTCAAAATAGATACATAATACCTATATAAATTCAATGTAAATCATTGGAGTCAGTTTATAATAATTTTATGTATATAAAAATTTTATTGAACTTTTCACAGTCTTTTACCCATCTCCTAAGAGAATTTGAAAATTCACATAAAACATAATTTTACCACTTCTGTGAGTGGAATTAAATAAATTCCAAGAGACACGGTTAATTTCAAGGAGTATAATGTGGTTCAATAAGATAAAAATAATTTTTGGTGAATAGTAACTTTTACTTTTATTACCACAGTTAAAAGTAAATATGGTAATTAAGGGTAAAAATGATATTATCATTACCCTAACACATGTTCTAATTCAATTTTCTAAGTATAATTCGACCAAAAACAACCTTAGGAATAAAATATGAGCCTCTTTGGTCCACTTCGATTAGATTAGGACATTTATTATTATTTAATTCAAAGAAGAGTTAAAAGATTTTAAATCAAAGTTTAATAACAAAAACATTTTTAATATTGGGTTATACATAAGATAAATTCGATTATAAATATTAATTTTGAAGAAAAAAATATTTAATACATAATGGTATTTTATTTATAATTTTTAGACATTAAATAATTTAATTTATTTATGACACAATGGAGATACAATAATTACCTAATTAATGAAATATTAAAATAATTGATATTATAAATATCTAAATAAATGAAATTTGAGACTTTTTATGAATTACACTAATTTTATAGGTTAATATTTCATATTAGGTTTGGTTAGATGAATTTTTTTCGAAGTAATAATGTTGTTATGAATTTAGAAAAAACAAAATACCAAATAGTGTCAAAATTGACATAAAAGAGTTTTTAAAACAAATATTATATTATTAATTTATATTCTATTCCTAAAAAAATAAAGTTAGGGAATAAGAATTATATAATGATATTTGTATCATTAATGAACCACTTGGGGTTCTCTTGGAAGTATATAGTAATTTTATTAACCATATAATATAAAAATATAAAGAGACATGGTAAATGTCAAACTATTTAACTAAGTGTTAAATCTAAAAGATAAAGTTAATATAGTGACCCAAACCTTCCTAAAACATATTGGTTGGGTGGTTTTATACCCATACCCACCTTATACTTTAAATAAACCATTTTGTATGCATTAAAAACCGAAAATTATTTTATTATAAAATAATATTTCTAGCTTTTTCTAAGGTGACCCTCACCCCTCATATAAAAGGCCACTCCAACTTATGTCTAATTAACACCTTAAAATCCTTCTTCTTTGGCCAACCCCTACCAAAATATCCTCTCAACTTCCTTCACTTAATCCTAGTGGCCTTCCTTTAGTCAGAAAAAGCCAACTTAAGGGTCCCTTTTGATCAAATCAAAAGGAAGAACCCGAAGAAGAGGTAATAATTTCACCACCCTCTTTCAAGTTCTTTTCTTATTCCACGTCTTCTTTATTTGTTATTTCCTTTCTAAAATAATAACTCCAGTATATTTTATGTATTTTTATTTTATTATAAATATGGTACATCCATATTCATTATTCTATCCATCCTTTGAATGACATTTCACCATACGTGCGTACGTACGGATTACCCTCTCAACGTCGTGGTATAATTGTTATTCAATACATTATTATTTGGATGGGTATAATAATGTTGTGTAATTCATGTAAATAATTAATATAACATGACAATGATTCTGTATATATGATATAACATCCAATTATATATTATTTTAATATCAAAATAATGATATTGTTGCTCGTGCGTACGTACGGATTACCGTCTCCACGAACGCGATGAGATTCATTTCCCATCGTATCCATTCAAGACTAATTTTCATTAAATGATTAATAATAATGTTTAAATACTTTATATCATTCTTTATATTAATAAGATACATCCCATCAATAATAAATCTGACTCACATAACAAAGAATACAAAGGAAAATAAATCCCTTAACACCCAAAATGACGATAATAATAAGATATTATTAACCAAACAATGTTAAAAGATCATATATGATATATTATTAATGTATATGATTCTTGTATAATTTAATAACAATTATTTCACCATTATACAGGAGGTTAACCTACCCTTGATCAGGGAAAAGTACAAGGTAACGGTTAATTCTACAATCCCCTCATTATCTGAGGTTGTTTATACGTAATTTTCTACTGGGACCTCTTTATCATCCACATCCATATTTCGTAAAAATATATTTCAAAAAATTATTAATATTTTATAGACTATGGGTTAAAGCCATTTATACCCTTGTTTTAATTTTTATAAGATTTTTAAAAAGTAATCTTTTTGTCGTTTTTGAAACAAGGTCCTTTTTTAACCTTTTTGAGAAAATTAAGGTTACAATGTATTTTTTTAACTTGTACGGTGGGTGCGACTATTTTCCGCCGTTATGAAATCGTTGAAGCTTCTCTTACAATATTATAAGAATATTTTCAAAGTAAATACTTTATTTAATGACTATATGACTTTTAAATGATTTCAAAAAAAGATATATTTCTCCCAAATAGTTTTGATTTAATCTATGTCAACATATTTTAATGGATTTTAAGATTATTTGAAGTTAATTTATTATGATACAAAACTTCCATATTGTATTGAAGGTTTTGTGATATGTTTGACTGTGGATGTGTAATTTTTATACCATTCATGGTTTATGGATAAAGTATTGACATTTCATATGCTAGTTTTAATAGGAATATTTATGTTATGTTTAATCCTGTTCATATGAGGAATTCATTGGACTTAGTAAGTGACAGGTGGAGCCCACTATAGCTCCTCGATTCATCGGTAGGTCTCATGAGACAAACTAGTGTCTTGGCACAAGGCCTTGAAAAATTTTTATTTGTAGTCTTGGCACAAGTCTTTGACTATGTGGTTATGATAGCCTGGCATTATGCATTCCATCATTATGAAAGTGGTTATTGATATTGCATGTGATTATTCGACTATTAGAATATCCATGTGAATAAGTAAATGGAATTATTTTATTTTATTTTTTTCATATTATGCTGAATTTCAACTTTAAAAGGATTTTGTTTTAGTTATACATTGTCTTAAATGTTTATGCTTATTTATGAAAGATTCCGCTATATTGTTATCCTTAATGAGCATCTGAGATCACCCCTTTATATGTTATATTGTTTCCAAAACGTGAAGAATTATTTTATGATTGACCTGTAGGGATATTCTAAGGGGATATGAGTGTGGAATATGGAGACTATGTTGTTGTAGTTTTCACTTTATGATGTAATGTAAGACTTATGGATGTATCTAGTGTTTCCAAGGCCACTAAACTAATCGGTATTTCGAGACTTGATATTTTGTGATCATGCCAATGTTATGTAATAATGCACCGACTCTGGGTAACTGGGGTCGCGGTGTTACAGTTGGTATCATAGAAGTTTAGTAAAAACCTTAGAATCTAGATTTAGATAAACTCTGATTAGAGCACATTACCCTAAGATAGACTTTGGGGATTAGTATAGAAGAACTTCCTAAAATTTTGGTATTGTAGAGATTTTATGAGTTTTCCAAGAAATACATCCCTATCTGGATACGAGAAGGTAGAGGTGGATCTGGCACAGATGTACCTAGGTGTAAAACCTGGAAACACCTCTTTGAGCTAGACTCAAACAGGAACTGGTGCATGACAATGGTCCTTGTTGCACTCTTGGTTATGAAACTCTTGTGGGATATACTTAGGATAATTATCATTTTATTTACAAACCATTATGAAGGTTTTAGAGTATATATTTCCTCAAAGAAAATATTTTTATGATTATGGATTATATCCATAAACTGTTCAATTTATGTTAAGTGTTTTACAAGTTTGGATTTATGTATTGCGATTCATAAACTAATCTAGAGTATTCCATTGTTTAGAAATGGTGCCTAGTGAAAGGAATGGAAACTATATCATTGCACACAATCCATGTAGGGATTTCCCTAATACTCAAGATAATTATAGTGGAGCTAGTGATGCAACTGGTGCTGATCAGATAATCACCATACAGGGACAACTCACTCAGGTTATGAATAATAACCTTACCCGTATGGAACACCCTGATCCACAGTGTGGAGGATCAATGTTAGATTTCTTCATGAGGAAAAAAACACCAACATTCAATGGGGGTACAAATCCACTAGTATCTGAGCAATGGATAAATTCCTTAGAAGAAATATTCCACGCTTTGGGGAGTAGCAAAAGGGAAAAAGTTTTCATGGAAGTTTACCACCTCACTGGAGATACTGATCAATGGTGGTCATTGATTCAAAAAAAAGGAAGATGGTGAAGTATAAAATATAGAATGTATAGAGTTTAAAGAAATTTTCTTAGAAAAATACTTTTCTCATGACCATCGAGCGGATATGGAAAGACAATTTCTGGGTCTGAGGCAAAAGGAGGATGGGAATGTCACAAAGTATGAAGCTAACATTACAAGGTTAGTGAGGCATGCAGCAGATTATATACGTAACCCAAGAAGTAATATTGATCATTTCTTTGATGGGTTAAAACCATTTCTCCAACGGGAATTAGTATCACAATCCTTCTCATCATACGAAGATATTGTCTCGTGTGCTATCAAGACAGAAAAGGAATTATCTAAGTCTTATGACTTTAATTCAAAGAAAGAGAAGAAGAGATCTTCCAAAAACTTAGGGAAAGTAAATAAGAAAATAGGGAAGAAGGGAAGGATTCAATTTCCACCCTGTGATAATTGTGAATGGAAGCACCCTAGTGCCTGTCTAAAAGGAAAAGGAGTATGCTACAAATGTGGATAGAATGGCCATATTACTGGTGATCATAAGGGAAATAAAGATGCTACCAATGTTCAATTATACAATTGTATGGATATAGGACATTATGAAAATGAATGTCCTAAGCGTCAGGTAAACTTACCTCAGAAAAGGCCAAGGGATCATGGACAAGCTTATGCTATCACTACTGCTAAGGTTGAAGCTCCGAAAGACGTTATGGCAGGTAATTTAATGGTTTCCTCAAGTTTAGAAGATGCATTATTTGATTCTGGATCATCGTATTGTTTCATATCTTCCCAGTTTGATAATAAAATTAGATACTTCCAATTTGATTTAACGAGGGAGTTTTCAATCAAAACTCCTATGGGAAGTATCATTGTTACAAAGTTCTGTGAATCAGTTCCCATTAGGGCATATAAATATTCTTTATCTGCTGATCTCATCTTCATACCCATGATTTAATTTGATATAATCCTCATTATGGATTGGATTTCAGACCAGGAAGCAAAAATTTATTGTAAGAAGAATGAGGTTATGATTTTTTATGATGATGATATAGAACACCTTATCTTTAGAATAGAATCATCACCACCTGATTCTTACCTAGATCTACCCCAAGTATCTCAACTAAGTTCATTAATTGGGGAGGAAGAGAATGAAATAAATATGGGTGAGGAAAGTAATGTTCAAATAGAGGATGTACCTATTGTGAAAGAATATGTTGATGTGTTTCCAAGAGATTTACCTGGACATCCTCCAGAGCGAGAAATTGAGTTTTTCATTGATTTAATTCCTGGTTCAAGGCCCATATCGAAGACTCCTTATAGAATGGCCACTGTGGAATTAGTGGAACTAAAGTCACAATTAGAGGAATTGATTAATAAGGCATTTATTCTCCCTAGTGTTTCTCCATGGGGAGCCCATGTCCTTTTTGTGAAGAAGAAAGATGGATCTATGAGGTTGTGCATTAACTATAGGGAGATCAATGATATAAAAATAAAAAACAAGTATCCACTACCTCGCATTGAGGATTTATTCGACCAACTTCATGGATCTCAATACTTTTCAAATATTGACCTTCGATCTGGATATCATCAATTGTGTGTGAAGAAGGATGACATTCCGAAGATATCATTTTGAACCAGGTATAATCATTTTGAGTTTATATTAATGCCTTTTGGATTGACTAATTCACCCTTTGTATTCATAGATCTAATGAATAGAGTTTTCAAGGAATATCTCGATGATTTTCTGGTGGTATTTATTAATGATATCTTGGTATACTCCAAAATCTAAAAAGATCATGAAAATCACTTGTGCATTATCTTGAAGACTCTTAGAAGACATGAATTACATGGGAAGTTTAGAAAGTGTGAATTATAGCTTCAGGAGATTTCTTTTCTTGTCCATATTGTCTCCAAGGATGGAATCTCTTTTGATCCTTTTATGATAATAGAAATCCAATAATGTCCAGCACTAATGAGTATTACCGAGGTACACAGTTTTATTAGTTTAGCAGGTTATTATCGAAATTTCGTCCAGAATTTTGCCCGATTGGATAACCCATTAACAAAGCTCACATGTAAAGGGGTTAAATTTGTTTGTAAAAAAATATTGTGAAGAATGTTTCAAAGAAATAAAGAGAAGATTAGTCAATGCTCTTATATTGACTCTACCATCGGGGAATGATGTGTTTGTTATTTATAGTGATGCTTCAAATAAAGGACTTAGTTGTGTCCTTATGTAGAATGATAGGGTTATTGTTTATGCATCACGACAGATGAAAATTAATGACAAAAATTATCCTACTCATGATCTTAAGTTAGCAGCTGTAATATTTGCTTTGAAGATATGGAGACACTATCTATATGGTGAAAATGTGAGATTTATACTGATCACAAGAGTTTGAAGTATATTTTCTCACAAAAATAACTTAACATGAAGAAAAGGAGATGGCTTGAACTACTCAACAATTATCATTTCATGATACAATACCACCCAGGGAAGGAAAATAAGGTGGCAGATGCTTTGATCAGAATGGATCATGCAGTTTTGCACAAGATGAGAGTTGAATGGGATCCTATTTTTATGGATCTAGTAAAGAAGGATATGGGAATCACCATGGAAGGTGAAACATCAATACTTTTTTAAATGGTTTCCAAACCATCTTTACTAGAAAGGATAAATATTTCTCAGACTGGTGATGAAGAGTTTCAAAAGAAGATTAAATCTGAGAATGATGGGAGATTGTGTGACTCTGTGTATGAATATGGAATTTTGAAATTTGGGAAGAGACTTTGTGTCCCTGATATACCTGATCTAAAAAAAGAATTATTAGATGATTCTCAAAGCTAAAATTTCTCTATACACCCTAGGAGAACCACAATGTATAGATATTTGAAGGAACATTTTTGGTGGGACAACATGAAGAGGAAGATTGCTGATTTTGTGTCAAGATGTATGGTTTTTCAATAAGTGAAATCTGGAAGGCAACAACCTGGAGGAGTCTTGCAACCTCTTCTCATACCTGAGTGGAAATGGGATAATATTACAATGGAATATGTCATAGGACTATCAAAGACTCCTAGAAGGAACGATGCCATATGGGTCATTGTTGATCATCTTACCAAGTCAGCACATTTTCTTGCCATAAGAGAAGATTTACCACTTTAATGATTGGAAAGACTATATATTAATGAAGTTATTAGACTTCATGGAGTACCCCTATCAATTGTTTCTGATCGTGATCCATGTTTTACATCAAGATTCTGGAAAAGTATTCAGAAATCCATGGATACTAAACTTTGTTTGAGCACTGCCTTCCACCCCCAAACTGATGGACAATCAGAACGAACTATTCAAACCTTAAAAGACATGTTGAGATACTACTCACTTTAATTTCAGAGTATGTGGGATTAATATTTACCTTTGGTAGAATTCTCCTATAACAATAGCTCCCATTGAAGTATTCAGATGGAACCATATGAAGCATTATATAGAAAGAGATGTCGCACACCAGCTTTTTGGGTTGATGGTGGTGAAATAAAACTCGTAGGCCCAGAACTGGTGGAGGAAAAAATGGAAAAGGTGAAGTTAATCCAAAACCACATCAAAGAAGCTCAAAGTAGGCAGAAGAGCTATGTCGATAACCGAAGGAAGGATTTGGAATTTCAGGAAGGAGATCATGTTTTCTTGAAGGTATCTCTATGAAGGGTGTTATACGATTCGGTAAGAAGGTAAAACTGAGTCCTAGGTACACCGGACCATTATAAATTCTAGAACTAATTGGATTTGTAGCTTACCATTTGTTAATGCCACCAAGTCTCTCCAAAGTTCACGATGTATTCCACGTATCACTATTGAGAAAATACATGCCTAACCCAACGCATGTCTAACCTGTGAGGAATTAGAACTGGAACTTGATTTTTCATATTGAGAAGATCATGTCAAGGTTCTTGATACAAGAGAGAAAGTGCTGAGAAACCAGACGACTCGTCTAGTAAAAGTTCTATGGAGGAACCATAAGATGGAAGAGGCAACGTGGGAACCAGAGGAACATTTAATGAAGAACCACCCGAGTCTTTTCATGCGGTATTATTCTAAAAATTTTGAGGATGAAATTATTTGAAGGAGGGTAGAATGTAACACCTCAATCTTCCATGGTACACTAACCTTTGAATAATGTAATAGCTTCCATTGTACGCAACTTCGAGATTCTAACACACCGCAACCAATCAAACTAGCCATTATGAATAGTAATACCCACTTTTTGAAATTTTATAAATTTTATCTCTTAAAATGGACTTCATTTTTGGATTCAGAATATTGAAATTATCCTAGGGTTAATTTTTGGTATTTTTCTAAAAACTTTCAATTTTTTATGAATAGTGAAAAATGCTAAGTTATAGTTTAAAACCGAATTTTTATTTAAATAATTATTTATTTTATTTAAATTTGTTTTAGGTAAAAATAGATACATAATACTTATATAAGTTCAATGTAATTCATTGGATTCAGTTTATAATAATTTTAGATATATAAAAATTTGATTGAACTTTTCACCGTCTTTTACCCATCTCCTAAGAGAATTTGTAAATTCAGATAAAACATAATTTTACAACTTCTCTGAGTGGAATTTAAAAAATCCAAGAGACACAGTTAATATCAAGGAGTAAAATGTGGTTCAATAAGATAAAAAAAATTTGGTGAATAGTAACTTTTACTTTTATTTACCATAGTTAAAAGTAAATAGGGTAATTAAGGGTAAAAATGATATTATTATTACCCTAACACATGTCCTAATTCTATTGGCTAAGTATAATTCGACCAAAATCAAACTTAGGAATAAAATATGAACCTCTTTGGTCCACTTGGATTAGATTAGGACATTTATTATTATTTAATTCAAAGAAGAGTTAAAAGAGTTAAAATCAAAGTTTAATAATTAAAACTTTTTTAATATAGGGTTATAAATATAATAAATTCAATTATAAATATTCATTATAAAGATAAAAATATTTCCTATATAATGGTATTTTATTTCTAATTTTTAGACTTTAAATAATTTATTTTATTTATGAAACAATGGTGATGCAGAAATTACCTAATTAATGAAATATTAATATAATTGATATTATAAATATGCAAATAAATTTAATTTGAGACTTTTTATGAATTGCACTAATTTTATAGGTTAATATGACATATTAGGGTTGGTTAGATAAATTGTTTTCGATGTAATAAGGCTGTTATGAATTTAGCAAGAACAAAATATCAAATAGTGTCAAAATAGACATAAAAGAGTTTTTAAAACAAATATTTTATTATTAATTGATAGTATATTCCTAAAAATCTAGGGTTTGGCCAAAGGACTTATATAATAATATTTGTATCATTAATGAACCACTTGGGGTTCTCTTGGAAATATATAATATTTTTATTAACCATATAATATAAAAATACAAAGAGACATGGTAAATATAAAACTATTTAAGAGTTAAATCTAAAATATAAAGTTAATATAGTGACCAAAACCTATATAAAACCTATTATTTGAGTGTATTTTGACCCATCCCCAACTTAGCCTTTAAATAATCCATTTTGGAGCCATTATAAACCGAAAATGATTTTATTATAAAATAATATTTCTAGCTTTTCCTAAGGTGCCCCTCACCCCTCTTATAAAAGGGCATTCCCCTTTCTCTATAATCCACACCTTCAAAGCCTTTTGGCTCGGAAAACCCCTGTCCAAATATCCTCTCAAATTCCCTCACTTAATCCTAGAGTCCTTCCTTTAGTCAAAAAGCCAACTTAAGGAGCCATTTTTATCAAATCAAAAGGAAGAACCCGAAGAAGAGGTAATAATTTCACTGCACTCTTTCAAGTTTTTTTCTTCTTCCACTTCATCTTTCTTTGTTATATCCATTATAAAATAATTACTCCAGTATATTATATATACTATGATGTTATTATAAATATGGTACAATCATATTCATTATTCTATCCATCTTTTGAATGACATGTCACCATACGTGTGTACGTACGGATTACCGTCTCCACGTCGTGGTATAATTGTTATTCAATACATTATTATTTGTATGGGTATAATAATGATGTTTAATTCATGTAAATAATAAGTGTAACATGATAATTATTGTGTATATATGATATACCATCCAATTATATATTATTTTAATATCAAAAGAATGATATTTTCGCTCGTGTGTACGTACGGATTACCGTCTCCACGAACGCAATGAGATTCATTTCCCATCCTATCCATTCAAGACTAATTTCCATTAGATGATTAAAAATAATGTTTAAATACTTGATATAATTCTGGATATGAATAATATACATCACATACATAACAAATATGACTCACATAACAAATAATATAAAGGAAAACGAATCTGTTAACACATGAAACGACGATAATACTAACATATTATTAACAAAACAATTTTAAAAGATCATATATGATATCATATTAATGTATATTATTCTTGTATAATTTAATAACAATTATTTAACCATTATAAATTAGGTTAAGCTACCCTCGACCAAGGAAAATTGCAAGGTAAGGGTTAATTCTACAATCTCTTCATTATCTGAGGTTGTTTATACGTAATTATCTATTGGGACCTCTTTATCATCCACATCAATGTTTCTTAAAAATTTATTTCAAAAAATTCTTAATATTTTATAGACTATGGTTTAAAGTTATTTATAACCTTTTTTTAATTTTTATAAGATTTGTATAAAGTAATATTTCTATTGTTTTCCAAAAAATGTCTTTTTTTAACCTTTTCGACAAAATTAAGGTATAAACGTATTTTTTTAACTTATACGGTGGGTGTGGCTATTTTCCGCCATTATAAAATCATCTAAGCTTCCATTACAATCTTATAAGAATATTTTTGAAGTAAATGTTTTATTTTATAATTATATGACTTTTAAATGATTTCATGAAATGAGATATTTCTCTTAAATAGTTTTGATTTCATCTATGTCAATATCCTTTCATGGATTTTAAGATTATATGAAGTTGATTTAAGATGATACAAAACTTTCATATTGTATTTAAGGTTTTGTGATATTTTTGAATGTGGATGTGTTATTTTTATACTATTCATTGTTTATGGATAAATTATTGACATTTTGTATGCTAGTTTTAATACGAATGTTTATGTTATGTTCAAACCTGTTCATATGAGGAATGCATTGGACTTAGTGAGTGATGGGTGGAGCCCGCTATAGCTCCTCAATGCATCGGTAGATCTCATGAGAAAAAATAGTGTCTTGGAACAAGGCCTTGACAAAATATTATTTGTAGTCTTGGCATAAGGCCTTGACTATGTGGTTAAGATAGTCTGGCATTATGCATTCCATCATTATGAAATTGGTTATTAATATTTCATGTGATTATTCGACTAGTAGAATATCCATGTGAATAAGTAAATGGAATTATTTCATTTTATTTTTTCCATATTATGTTGAAGTTTAGTTTTAAAAGGCATTTGTTTTAGTTATACATTTCCTTAAATGTTTATGCTTATTTATGAATGTTTCTGCTGTATTGTTATCCTTACTGAGAATCTGATCTCACCCCTTTCTATATTTTATTTTTCCCAGGATGTGAAGAAGTATTTTATGACGGACCTTCAGGGATAGTCTGAGGGTATATGAGTGTGGACTATGGATACGATGTTGTTGTAATTTTTACTTTATGATTTAATGTAAGACTTATGAATGTATCTAGTGTTTCCAAGGCTACTAAACTAATCAGTCTTTCGAGATTTGATCTATTGTGATCATGCCAATGTTATGTAATAATTCACTGACTCTGGGTAACTAGGTTCAGGGCGTTATAAACACTAATTTCATTAGTATGATCCATGAAGAATCCTTTTAATATTTAATTGATATATATTCCTTACTTTAGAAAAATACCAACATTTCTTAGTGACATTTGAAAACTGAGAAAAAAATTATTTTACCCATAAAAATCATCAGAAGTTCATTTTTTATTAAATAAAAAATAAAAAAAGAAATAGATTCATTGGTAGATCCAAAAATCACATCATAAATATAAATTTTAATGATAAATAAATAAATTGAGATGTTATTTATAAAAAAATTGAATCGACTATTTCTATTTTAAACCCATTTGATAAAAGATAATTTGATAATCATTATTATAAGGCTTGAGGGGATTTTTTAAAACCATAAATAGATTTTTTTTAGTTCAAAAATATACTTTGGAAAAATATTATTTTCAAAATCAGGTAGTTATTCCACAAAGAAATTTCAGAAATAAAACCATTTAAAAAGGTTCCTTTGAAATCCATATGAAAGGGTTTGAAATTAAGATGACAGATAAATACCAAAAATATTATAATTTATTCTAATATAGTGATGGTTGTAAAGGTTTCACCATATTTGATTCATCATTTTGGGTTATAACCTTTTGTAATCAAAAAACATTATTTCTAGTGATATTACTAGACACGTCTAACTTATTCCTAAAACACCATTTAGATATTATAATGGTAAGATCATTAGGTCTTTCCATGGAGGTCCATATATCATTTCGAGGGAATTTATTGAATTCCTCTAGGATAGTAAGAGCCCAATTTTCATCATTAAGGTTTCTTGGTTCTAATTTGGAGACCAAGGCAAGGTGTTCACCCTAATTTAAGACTAATCTTCTAGTATGATTTCCCACTTTTAGATCTCTAATGAAATTTTCAAGGGGATGGTATTTATATTTTTTAAATTATTTTGGAAAATAATTTGAAATATATTTTTATTCTTCTTAAAATTATTTAGTTTGAAAAGTTTTATTTAAAAAATAAATTTTAAACACTTTTTATGAAATATATTTTTTAAAATTTTCATCAAATACAATATGTGTTGATTATTCTTCCATTTTATTCCTTTTTTTAAAGACTCTATATTTCTTGATTGGCCTGGAATACCCAAGAAATACACAGTCATTATATTTAGAATCAAATTTTCCAATATTTTATTTGGTGTTAAAATAAAACATTAACTTTAAAAAAACATACATTGGGATTTTCACTTTTATAATGTTCAAAATGGGTCTTTTTGAGAAAATGTATTATAATAATGAAATAAATGATAAATCATGATGTATTCACGACCTTAGACTAAAACTATTTCGGTAAATTAAATTTACATAAAATATTCCATTCAATTTCTTATATAGTTCAATTTCTCCTTCCTATTTCCCTATTTTGTTGAGTAGTTTGAGGAGCAGAAAAATAATTATTATAGACTTCATAAGAAAATAATTAATTAAATTACTTATTATATAATTATCCTTTATGATCTCTATGAATGGAAATCATTTTAAAACTTTTTCATTTTCAACCATTTTTAGAAAACTTGGTGAAGGCTTTGCAATATTCACTTTTATGAAATAAAAATAAATCCCAATTGAATCTTGTAATGTCATCATAATATAAAAATTATAGTATTTTCCTTCTAGAATTTAAATTTTAAAGGGCCTAAATAAATCAAAATTAATTAATTTAATGGATTTTGATGAAAAATTTACTTTTTTATATTTTAAAGATGTTTTTTATTACTTACTGTATTTGAATTCATCACAAACCATGTCATATTTGAAATATATTTTGGGTAGAAATCGTACTAGTGGATAGTGGTTAAGTTTCATAAGTGGGTGCGTGATAGAATGACCAAATCATTTATTCCAAATCCTTGAATCATAAACTCTTTCAGTCAAACATTGGATATTTTAGCTAGTAAGATATTTTAAATTTATTGTATAAACATTTTTAAATCGATATTTGGTAAATAAAAGTGTTCCTTTTAAGTCAAATACTTTCGAAAGCCATTTTTAAAAGATATTTTAAAATATTTATCACATAATTGACTAATTTTTAGTAATAATTTTTTCAATCCATTGAAAAGTAAAGCATTTTTATAAGATTAGAGTTATAAAATGTGATAGTACCTTCATTGATTATTTTACACCTAGATTTATCACCAAAAGTTATATGACCTCATTATAGTTTGTCAATTTGATTGAATTCAAAGAGGTCTCCACAAATGTGTCTTGATCAACCACTATCTAGGTACCAAAATTCATCTTGGTATTTTCTCAAAAGATATTTTTCCTAAAAAATGAAATGACTAAAGTTCTTTATAACCACACAAACTTGGGTCCTTTTATATTATCCAATAATGATTTTAAAATCTAGATTTGTGTATCATGATTTTTTATTTTGGAAAATTTGGAAGAAATATGAATTTATTTTAGTCTCTCATACATTTTATTATTATAATAAAATTCATAAATTATATGAGTGGCTATTAAAAATAATAACCAAAAAATATTAGGATAAACCTTTAATGAAATAAATTTTCAATGTATTTCTTGAGGTGCTTGTATGATTGGAGAAACTAATACCATACCAATCTTTTCCATTTCATTGATATCCCAAAATTTTATTTAAGGTATATTTATATTGAGTGAATTTTTAAATAAAATTGTTGAGGTCTTTAATGGTGGATTAAATTTTATTGACATTTGGTAGCTTCTTTATTTTCATGGATAAATCTTCTTTTTCTTTTAATGGAAGATCCTTTTAATTTTGAAGTTTTCTTTTTTTCTTAAATAAATTTCTTATATTTATTATCAAGATCTTTATATAATGAAAAAAGTTGATGAAAAAAATCAAGTTAATCACGAGTTTATTTTAGGTCATCATAATTAATGTTATTTGAGTAGAAATAAGTAAAATAAGGGGAATAATTAGGAGAAGGAGAAGAATATGATGAAATAGAAAGAGGGTACTAACCTCGATGTCTTAATCAACACATTCTATAAGTAACATAGGTATAGTTTCACTTAAATAATTTGAGGGTATTTATTCCATGGAGTCATCATTTACACTCCACATTATGACCTTGAAAGAATTATTACCTTGTTTCTTTTCTTTTATCTTATTTATATAGATGGGTAATTTAGTCTTGATGTGGCATTTATTTTTACATTCATAGCATATCACGTCTAGTTCTACCTGTTGATTTACCTTTTTGGATGAATTGGAAATATTGTTCTTCTTTAATAAATTGTTTATGTTCTTAGAAAGTTTAGTATAGTATAAAACTTCACCTTTGTATGAATCATCATTTAAAACTTTTAAGAAGATGGTTTTATTGGTATCTTTAACTTTATTATCCTCCTTATTCTATTTTAATTTCATCATTATTTCATATTTCATTAGGAATCTGATGTGTTGTTTGAATTCCATTTTCTTTAAAACTTTTTCTTATTCAATGGTTAGAAATTTGGGAGACCAATAGCTTAGTAAAACCTATATTATTTTTTTCATGAGTATTTCTATAGATAAATCATCAAATAGGTACATTATACCATTGAAAATGTCAATGAAACCTATAAAAATTCCTATAATAGTTTCATTAAAATTCATAGTGAAACTTTAAAAATATTGACGATACATATCCAATCTAGTGTATTTAACTTTAGTCCTACTTTTGTGTGTGACTTCTAATAATTTTCATATTTTATTATCAATTTTTATTTTTAAACATGATGAAATTCATTACGATCAATATTGTAATGTAAGTCATTAATAACTTTTCTATTAAGTTAAAAATTATTAACATTGCAGGGAAATCATTTTTATTTGTATTTCTTAGTTAGAACATATTCACACATTTCCATTATCCAAATAGGGTAAATAATACTACTGATAAAGGTTAAAATTTTATTTTTTCCAATAGGAATAATCTGTGTAATAAAAAATAAGATCATGATAATAATAATTAGATTCTATAATAAAAAAATATCATATGTTTAAATCAATTAAGATTTTAAAAATTATTTTTGAAGAAAAAAACATTGGAAAACAATGGAATTTTTTATAAAAACACAAATCACTCTTCTAATGTCAGTTATTGGTTGGATAAATATAGAAAGATATTGGATGAATTAAACTTTTAAATTTTTAAATAAAGTGATAAAGATAAATTAAAATATAAATGATATTGAATTGATAAAATGATTAAGTGAAAGAATTGATAAAGCTATAATTGATGAGTCTGATACGAGTTAAATAGTTAATATCAAAGTAGATTAAGCATAGAAATGATCATATTTAATTTATGAAAGTATTTGTATCAATGTAATAATAATGAAATTCAATAAACTAAATAGAAGACTAACATAATTCATAAGGATTTTTTCAATTTCTTGATGACAATCCCTATGTCTCCACCCCTTGACTCAGTGGAACAATATTATTATTCCCTTGATCTTGGAAATGATCAAGAAATCAATCCCTCATAATTGTGGTTTGTGATCACCATATTAATATTTGGTGAAATCCAAGGAACATTTCCCTCAATTTTCTAGAGTGAGAACCCATTGAAGAAGGGTGAAGATAAGAGAGAGGTTTGATTTTGAAAAACCCTTTACAAAACCACTCACAAATATCGTAGATGGATGATTACGATTTAGGGTGAGATGTTTGAGAGAAATTTGGAGATCCTTTGAGAGAATAAGATATGAAAATGGATCTTGGAAGAATCTATGGATTTGGAATCGATTAAATTTGAAAACATTTCTAGAATCTAAGTTGTAACATACAAGACTCTTTAATCCTCTATTTATATCCTTTATAACCTTTAGAAATCTTCTAGAATTTAGCTGGAAGTAATGAAGTTGTTGAATACTAAATTAAAGAATCTTTTACCAACATTAAATTCAGTATAAACATTTAATAGGATGAAACACCTAGTACCACATCCTGGCACAAAATTCTTATTAATTTTGGCCTTTAAAATGCCCAATACTATGGGCATGACCAACAGTACTTGGTTTTTTTGGCCTACCATAAAACATGTCCAAAATGCCCACATTAAATGGGCATGGCCCTAGTTATTTTCCCCATTTTCTTATGGATTCAAATATTTTATCCTCCACTTCCTTCTAAGTCTATCTAAGATTCTTCTATCCTCATTCCAAGGCTTCCATACTTTCATTAAGACATCTTTAAGGATATTTCAAGGTTCTTTCCTGATTATAACAATATGTCATCAAGACTATATAAAGATCGGATAAAGTTAAACATTAAATACATTAGTGATTTTTTTGAACATTAAAACACCATGAGAGATATGTACAATAATTATTATAACATGGGAATGTTAAAAAGTGATAGTATTTGTAAAATCGGTATTTTTCACTATTCACCAAAAAATTAACCTTTTTATAAAAATCCAAAAAATTCACACTAATCTATTTTTTATATGATGAATTAAAAAATGAATTTCATTTCATCAAATTAAAATACTAAAATTCATAAATTTCATAAATTTTTCTTTTAAATGAAATCACAAAATATAAAAAATTATCTCATAGAAAATGACTATTTTAAACATAAAGTGTTTCAAACCTTATTTTATATCATTTAACAAAGAATAATAATTTTTTTGAAAATTGTATAATCAAAATTTATTAGTTTTTTACATTTATTTTAACAAAGTATTGCTCACTTTAGTTTAGTGTTGTGTATATCACCTTATATACAATAATATATTTACATAAAGTAATATATACTAAAATTTTAGATTGTTATATTTACCAAGAGGAATGTAGGGAGACCATAACATTACAAAGTGAAGTGATATGAAATATGAAAAGAGTAGAAGATCCTTGATTTCAACTATTTTCCATGATTCTGGGAGTCAGAGGATTGAGATGAAGTGATTTTAATGTTTTTCTTTGATGTTATTAGAAAATAGTGTGACCATGAGGAGTATGAAGAAAAAACTACTTAAATGGTTCATAAATTCGGTCAAAGAGATGTGTGAATTATGATTTCAAAGGAAGGTAAATCACAATTACTCAATAAAGTTTTTATTCAAGCTGAGTGGAATCAAAAAACCAAAGGGTGAGTTGAAAAAGGTGATGGAAAAAAAATTAGAATGTGCCCAAGAAGCTTTGATGATCTATGATATCATCAGAATTCATTACAATAGTAGATGAGGAAAACGTTAAAGAACTATATGATGAGTTAGTTCTAGAGGATCATGAATGTTTCACTAACCAAAATATAGTGTTATAGAAATATCCTTTTATCACATGTAGTAATTGAGTTCTAAAGTGCTGAAAGATAAAAGATTGACCATGAGTGATACTAAAGATAAAATCACTAAAATAATTCCATCATATAGATTTCTTTGGATAATGAAAAAAGTTCAAAAAGCGTCAATGAATTTTCAAAGTGTTAAGAAGATAGTAGAATAAAATAATATCAGAAGCTATAATTCCATGATAGAATGACTCTAAAAACAAAGATTTGTGAGTTGAGTTGATCAGAATATAGCATGACTATATGTTAAGTGAAATTGGAATTTCTTTTAATTCCAAATGATTTGAAGATAATCCAATCAAAATATATATTGATATATAGTATTTTTGGAATTTAATGTTAGAATAAATATTTAGAGTAATTGGAGGATGAACATTGGATTCACAAAAACTATACTAGGTATTATCTGAAATCTAAAGATATAATGCATGATATTGTAGTTAAAATAAAGTTATATCGGAAAATATATGATTTTGAGTGAATTATATAGAATTTAGAATATCATAAGATGTGGAGTGACTTTATATTAAATTTTTAAAGTTAGAATCATTTTCAAATTATTGATATGAAGGTTTACAGATTCAAAATTCCTCAAGGAAAGTTTGAGATTCTAGCTAAGATTTTTAGAATATTTGAATATCATTGATGTTGAATTTTTTTGGAGGTTTTGAAAAATCCAATATTTGATATCTTCAGAAACATTTAAGGTGGTTTAATAAAGACTTTTATTTATCTGGTTTTTCAAATTTTGATCATGTGTTCCCCACATTTATCAGTGATAGATTGGTTATATAATGGGTGAACACTTTTGAAGTGTTTAACTAAGATATAGATATAATTTTCTATTGATATTATTAAGAATCATAGAAGAGGGGTAGTTTCCTACCAAATACATTATGGAAGATATATTTGGTCAAAGTTTTTAGAACACTAGAACTTGAAAATATAAATAAGTGGTGTCAAGTTTATAGAAATAAATTAACTAGAATATATAAATCCAGACCAATTTCAAGAACAACATGCACAAGATTGGTATGTCAAAGCTCTTAAAGGTGAGAAATTTAGAAGTTATGTTTTTAAAAGTTGAAAAACAAGGCCAATTTTCATGTTTTTTAATAAAAGATAATATTGATAGTTCAATATCATTTAGTGTATTTCGTAGAGGACCTTTCAATACTATCAGTAGGTGGTATAAATAACTCTTCACTCATATAATATATAAAATAATCACTTTTTTAATATTATGTAGTTTATGTAATACAGGATGTACTATGGGTTCATGATTATAATTTCCCCATGCCACTTTTAATTGATGATGTTATTATTAGATAATATATAACTCGGTATGATAACCAACTATACCTAGAATTTGGTTTCCCACATTGGGATGAAACCTTGTAAAAATATTTATGTGTTGTTGTTTAATTAATTTTCTTCATAAAATATAAGATTGAGTGGTGAGTTCTTGTGATCAATATCCATACATCCAAAAAAAAGATAGAGATTAGAACAACTTAAAATGGGATAAATTTTTAATTTGGTTTTATTAAATAAAAATAAGTTTGCACTTATTCACTCCCCTCCCCTATCAGTGTAATTATATGGTCTACTAGGATTAACAAGTGGTATCAGAGTAGGTTTTCTCTAATATTATCTAAAGTTTGTTCCCATTTATTCATTGATTTATATGAATTAAATATTTCATGAATTTATATAGTTTCATCTTATAGAAGATAAATAAGTTATAGAGATACATTAATAGAAGAAAATGGAAGGTATGTTTTAGGTTACTAACATGGAGGTTTTAGATAGAATATTAAGAAGAAATAAGAAGAAATATACTCAAAATTTATGAAAAATATCTTCTAAAAATTAATATAATAAGGATCCCCCAATATTGGAAGGTAAAAATGTATTGGTTTTTATAATATATCCATTAATAAAGATCATCCCACAGAATATTGTTCAAGATATAAAGACTGTGAATCTATTGAATGAATTTAATATTTTTACTCTAAAATCAAGAATTATATGAAAAGTTTTCTTGTTGAATTATTCACATATATATACTTTCATTTACTAAGGAACTATAAGATAAAAACACACATTTGGAATCAATAGTAATGATATTGAGGACGCATTGTCCATGAAGTTTTGAAAATATAAAACTATCACAATACTTATTGAAGAAAATAAAAAAATATATATTAATTTTTAAGGAAAATATTTAATTAGATGAATAAAAATTGTATGTAATTGTTTATAATAAAGTAGTGTTTAAAAAAGTTCTTGAAGAACTCATTCATGCTTCGAAATTTATGGTCGACATCAAGAATTCTTAATAGGAAGTTAAATCTAAACAGATAAAGGAGCTTCATAGGTATCTACTTGAAAAAGGAAGGTTCATTAAGAAAAGATTCATAAGATGAGAGTTTAATTTTAAGATAAATTAAAATATATTAAATATCTAAAAACCCTTTAAATTCAAAGTGTCTTGAGTTACAAGTAAAATTCAAAAACATGGAAGTTACTCAAGTTAATTCTTAACATGAAGATGAGAACTGATCCACTGAAAAAATTCATATTGAGAGTTATAATTCTATAAATAATCACTTAAGTGGAAAAATATGCTTTAATTTATTGAAAGATGCATATTTTTTAATATCATATTAAACGAAAACCTCATGTTCCATAAAAACTATTTGCATAAATTCTAATTCTATGAATAGTATAGGATACAATTTGAGTTCTAGAAAAATACAGGTGCATCAAAGTATAGATAAATCCACTACATCTATAATGGTAGAAAAAGGAAACAATAGAATATGTGTTTCCCTATAAATTTTCCAGAAAGAATGAGTTTATATTTGATAATCAAAATATATTTCCTGCAGCCAAACTAAAACATAAATGAAGAAAAAAAATATTTTTTGGATATTGTTATTGCAGTGGAAACTTTGGACACCGGGCCACTAACTGTTGGAATAAATTTCAACTACTAGAGGATAAATGGGGTCACTGTTAAGGGGAAGAAAAATATAAATTAAGAATGATTCAACTAAGAACAAACCAAGAACATAGAAAAGTAAAATCTATTTACTTTGAATATATTTTAACATCTTGATGACTTATAAAAATGTAGAAATTAAAGTGTTTATAGTGATGCCTATTTCTAGTTTATATTTAAAAAACACAACTCAATTTCAATTAATATAAAGAATCCACAAAAGTTGAAGATAAATAAAATGATGATAAACTATAATTATATCATAAGGTGTAAATAAATTGAAGTTACCAAGAATAATACACCCAAGAAAAATTAATGGAAGTTGACAAACTAAGGATAAGATTCCTCTATTTTGGAAGAAAATTCCACTTCATGGACAGTTTCAAACATTCCATGAACATTCATGCTAATGGAAGAAATTTGAAATGATTGAGGAAATGGATGCAATAGAAAAATAATGGGATTGTATTGATAAATGAATCTTTTGAAGGAAAAGACAAAGCTCATTAGAAGTTACCATGTAAGGGTAACTTAATGGAAATTAATATTCTATTTGGAGGAAGTAAAAAATATTAGTCACTCTATATAAAATTTATTAACTTGGATATATGAATAGGATACGTTGGGGAAAAAAAGAAGCAGGATTTAGATGATACAACCTTTGATTGGTATAAAAAGAAACTAGAACATGATATAAAGTTTTTCATGACTATTTGTCCAGAATAATTGGAAGCAGTAAAAAATTTGGGGGAAAAATAAAATAATAGTGCATATTCCTTTTTATTAGAAGTTAAAAACAAAAATTACATACAAATTAAAACATAAAATTAATCAAAATAACCCCATACTACCTAATAAAATTAATTCTTGGAAAATCAATGGTAAAAGTATAAATAGAAGTTTAGTTTAATTGAAGGGGTTTTCTGATATAGAAACACTCCTTGATCCTATTTCTTTAAAAATTGGGAAAAGGAAAATCTACTCTAATTTCTAATAAATTCAGATTATCTTACATTGATAACGGAATAAAGGTGATACAATTTGGGAAGAAGTCATGAATTAATGATTCTTATGATGAATAAAGATAGATTTATCCACTTTAGGGGGAGTGAAAGAGGAGTTGGTGATTATAGAAAATTTATGACTTAAAAAGAAAGATTTAAATTCCTAAAAACTAAAGAGTTAAATCCCTAAACATTGAATTTCTAAATGATGGAATACTGGATGAAAAATATTCAGATTATGATGAAGTTATGGATAATAAAAATTATAGAGATTTAATATTTCATCATTATTATGGAATGTTGATATTTTTTCTTATCCATGTATAAAAAATAATTCTAATATTTAGGGGAATAATTTTATCATTTGATGGAAAAGTTAAAATTATTAGGAAAGGGGGATTAATATGAATTTAGGTTGAACATTTTTAATAAATTTTTTGAGATTATATTATGATATTTCATTAAAAAAAATTATATCCCCTAAAAGAAAACTTAATAGGTAGTATCACTTGATGATTTTCTTATAGATAGATTTGGTGTTAAATTTAATCTATCTTTTTTTCTATATCAAGTATATCTCATGTTGACTTAGATTTGGTTGATTTTTGGATCATTTCTTTAAGAAAATTGATTTCATCCTTCCCTCAATGAATTTAAGAGTTACTTTTAGTTTAATTTAATATAAGGGGATAATATGAGAAAGGATGAAGGGTGTCCCTCACAAGTAAAATTTTTATTTTATTATCAATAAGTGGGAGAGGAGATCAATGAATTTATTGTGGAATTTATATTAACAAAAAATAAAAAGGGGGGTTAAATAACCTGATATAGTGTGGTGATGAATTTTTATATCTGTTGTTAATGGATTTTGGTTAATTTAATGAATAAGTTAAACGATATTGAAGAATTTAAGTGTCATATAGAGCATGTTATGGTAATACACTGAAATCTATCTCTCCCAAAGTTGAATACTGGAAGATATAATTTTAGTAGGAATCATGAAATATGACTATATAATCTGTCTTGATAATAGAAAAATATAGGCATATTGAATAAATAAATAAAAAATATATAGATTATGATTATGATAGAAGAAGACAAATTGATATAGATAATGCTATCAAGAAGCAACTTGCATATCTGATAGTTGTGATGGTGATATTCAGTATTTTTAATCACAATTATTTAAGGTTGAATAAGAAATATCAAATGTATATTTAGTTTTTTATAAAATTTCTCCATAAGTGGAGAACTTGAAGAGAGTCTAAATATATTATGTGTAGCTGAAGGAGAATCCAAAAGATTTATAATGAAGGCAGACTCATTATTAAGGAAGTTAGGTTCATGATAGATGAACAGTGGTTTTGACCAACAGTTTATGAGCTCATAAAAGATAGTCTAATTTATAAGACTTTGAAATTATTGGAAGTAACTCAATAAAGAAAATAAGAATCATAGGTGTCTAAAAAATTGGCAGCCAGAAGGTGAAGTAATTAAAGAATTGACAAAAGTCCTTGAGGATTCACCCTAAGTAAAGTAAGGTGATTCTTACCTTATAAAGAGTGTGTTTTCAGAGAGGATCATATGAAGATAATCACTTTATAATGTTAAATTCTATTAAATATGGTAAAGGTAATAATATCCTTAAGTTCAATAGTTTTATACTATTTAAGGATTCAAAAGATCAGAAAGTTATATTGTTCAATGATATATTATGGATATTATGCTATGATGTTAATAGACAATAGTATATCTATGAGGATTATAAATACTAAACTATATAAACGGTTTATACATTAAGTCATATGGTGAATTCATTATACATTCAAAGGAATATAAATCATACATACTCAAGAAAGTTGTGATTCAAGCAAATTTGAATAACGAAATCCAAATGGATGAGTTGATAAAGGTTCTAGAACCAGAAGTTGAAGGTGACTAAGAATATTAATTGATATATAATATCTCTAGAATCTAGAGAAATATTGGATGTTGTATAAGATAAAGAAATTAAATATGATTTACTTATACAGGAGTAATAATTTTGCATTGAATAGAAGATGGTGTGATTGTAATATCCTTTGATCACATGTAGTGATAAAGTACGGAAGGTTCAGAAGATAAAATATTGACCTTGAGTGAGATCAATTTAAGAAGCACAAAAATCAATCATTCATACAAATTAATTTGGCTGATGAAAATGAAAAGGTGTTATAATCTTGAATAACTAATCCAAATGCTAAGAAGATATAGAAATATAAGAATATCTTAATTTTCACTGCCATGAGAGAAGAACTTTGAAAATTAAGAGTTTAAATTTTAGATGATCGGAAGATACATTTATTAAATGTTAGGTGAATTCATAAATTTTCTAATTATATTTGATCAATATATAATCCAATCAAAATATATGTTGAGATGTAGGGTTTTTGGAAGTCGAAGTTCCAACAAAGATTTATAGAAAAAAAGGGATAAATGCTAGATTATCAGAATCTATGTCATAGATTATTCAATGCTTGAATAAAGAGTGAGTTATATTGTTGTTGAAAAAAAATAATATCTATAAGTATAACATATTGAGTGAATTAAAAAAATTTATATTGTCAAAAGTTGTTGAGTGACTTCACATTATATTTGTGAAGTCAAACTCATTTTGATGATGATAATTAGGATGTTCAAAGATTTAAAATCCATGAATGAAAATTATTAATTCTATCTTAGACTTTTAGAGTATTTGGATATAATTTATGAAAATATTTATAGAGGATTTGATGAAGTTAAGCTCTAATGTCTTAAAAATAATTAAAATTGGTTGACTAAAGACTTTGAATTAGTGTGAGTTTCAAATTCCATGCCTTAATTACTCACATTTATCATTAGTATATTGGTTTTATATTGGGGGAAACTATTCAAGTATCATAATGAGAGATAGATATAAGTTTTTGCTAATATTTTTCAGAATCATATAAGAGAGGGATAAATTGACTAATTATGTTTTTTAATATCCATTGGTTCGTTGTTTTGAGAATACTAGAACTTATAGTTTTGAATATGCAATGTGAGGTTTCTAGAATTTAGAAAACTAAAAGATATCGAGCAATAAAAATATTAAGCATGACCTACACGAGATATATATGTTTAATCTCTTGAAGGTGAGATATATGGAAATCGAGTTTTGAAAATTTTAAAAATAAGGCCAACATGCATATAGTTGTATTGAAAGATAATATTGTTAGTGGAAGACCAATTCATGTATTTCATGAAGGGTCTTTGAATACTATAAATAGGAATTATAAATAACTCTTCACTTGCATAATATAGTTAATATTAACATATGTAATATAGTGAAGTTATATTAGTGTGAGATGAAATATGAGTTCAGGATGATAACTACCCCCATGTGACTTTTAATTCATAAAAATATTATTAGTAGAAAATGTATGTATTGTAATGATAACTAGATATAGAAAGGAGTAGGATTCCCATACTGGGACTAAATCCTGTAAAAATATATGTTTGATGTTATTTCTTTTAGTATTTTCATAGCATATAGAACTGATTGGTGAGGTTTCATACTCATGATCCATATATCCTAATCAAGAATTTTTTTTTTTTGAACAACATAAAATAGGGTAAAATTTTAAGATGGATTTATTCGGTAAAAATGTGTTAACACTGATTCACCCCATCCCCCCCCCCCCTTAGTGTAACTGCGTGGTGCACTAGGACTAATAAATCAATCTTATAATACATTGATCTTGGTTATTACTTCAACCCAAAAAGAATATTCTTAAAAAACACTTTGTTCTCATATTTATGAATAATAAATCCATAAAGGTATCCAATATAGACTTCATCTTCAAGATATCAATAAAGTGAAATGGATTTAACATCCATTTAAAAAACCTTAAATTTATTTTACACCACTATGAAAGGAATAATTAAATAATTTCAAATATATCAATGGGAGAAAAATTTTCATCCATATCAATCCTTTCAATTTGTGAGTATTATTTTCACAAAATTCATGATTTGTTTTGAATAAATTTTCCATCTTCATTGAGATTATTATAGAAAAACCGTTTGGCTCTGATACTATTTTTATCCTATGGCCTCAAAACAATCTCCCAAGTCAGATTTATATTGATTTGGTCAATAACTTGAATCATACCCTTGATCCTACTCTCATCATTTGTATCCTCATCAAAACTCTTAGACTCTACCTATAATAAGATTGATGCTTATTATCAAGACTTTATTATTCTTGTTTTCACAAGATATTTTCATCCACTAAAAAAATTTCTTCATTTATTTCATCTCTACTTCTTATATTCCTTATAGCTAAAGAACTTTTTTTAAATACCTCATTATTATCATCTTTTTTCGAATCAATATCATACCCTTGTACTCCCCCTCGTCTAATCAACTTGTTAGATATTTGGACTAGAATTTTCTAGCATATTTGTTTAAAAATATACTCATTTTATACCATTTTGATATCATATATGTTTAAACCAACAAAGATATATGTTAAAAATTTAATATTTCCTTCTCTTAGAAGAGTATATAAGAAAAATTCCATTATCTTGGTGAGATTTAAACATACTATGGTTCTTAACCTAACTGAGAATAAAGAATTTAATTTTGAATATTCAAATGTGTTTCAATATTTGAGTCTTCTAATTCTAAATATCTTATGGGGTCTTTTATTTACCTAAACATAATAGGGACATATTTATAATATGGACCAATGTTAAGACCAATTCATTACAAAACTTATCCAGTTGGTATTTTTCAATGAGAATCATCTAGGCCATGTTATTGATTATCTGGTTTCACCTCTAAAAAATGTATTTTTTAGAAGTCCTCACCATTGAAACATCATGTTCTTTCTTTTTATTCTTGATAAAATCTTCTACTTGGATATTAGTGAACTTTATGCCATTATTGTTCCAAAAAATATTAATTTTCAATCCAAGAATTTTTTTGTGATTAAACACCTAATATTTGTATATAATCACTATCGACCATTCCATACTATTATTTTCATCAATAAATAGTATTAATTACCTCTTATTATTAATGGATCTTGGTGTTATTGACCCAAAAACATCAATATTCATTAATTACAATAAATGCATCTGCTTCTTGTATTTCATCTTATGAGTCTTCTAAATAATCTCTCCCTTTTGATAAATATTTAATTTATAAGTATTATTGCATGTAAAGTTATGGATATTATGTGATATTTAATTTTAAAACAACTCTTCTAAGGTTTTATAGCTCAAATGACTAAGACATTTATACAAAAAAACTGTTTTCATTTTCCTTCGATGGAAATCATACATCATCTTCTCCACTAATGAGGTGGAGATAAACCTTTTTGTTCTTTCCTTACATTAATATTAAACTATATTATCCCTTTATGATGAAAGTATTCTTAGTGAAATTTATTTCATGCCCCAAGTCACAAAATTAACAAGTACTAAGTTGTTTGTTACCAAGGTCTTTAACTACCACTATATTCATCTTTATCATGTCCCTTCCACTAATTTTAACCTTCCCATAGATAATGATCTATAGTCCCTAATAATTATTAAAATAAATGAAACCTTCTTTATTATATTTAATTCCAGTGATAATATTCATATTTCCTTTCATATGGGAAGTGCACTTGTGGTGAAGAATCCACACACTATCTTGATATGTTTCTTTCAAATCAATCACCACTACAATATCCTTATCAGCCCTTTTATTCCTAAACTATGATTTTTTCTTAAATTAATTTATATCCTTGATGATTAATTCATTTATTGGTTTCCATATTATTTATACTAGAAATAATATCCCTAAAAACATATCGATAATATTTATTTATACTCATTTTTATCCTTTTCTCTTGTGACTTGAAGTATCTTTTTTCTATAAAAATACATTTTTGTAAGCCTCATATTTCCACAATAATAATTCTTGGTATGTTTTTTTTCATGTGTGTATTCATTTATAATTTTGTGGGATTTTGGGTATCTTATAAATAAATCCTCTTTTAAGGAGTCTATTATTGTGGATTAACCTCCACCATTATCAACTTTTGATTATAACTATGACCCATACCTAATTTTTCTTTTTGGTAAGTATTTTATTACTTTTCAATAATCCTAAAACTTATATGTGGATCTCCATGCTATAATTTACCTTCTCTTAATATTGTACAATCATGATTCCGAAATTCATCCCTAAATCTTGGATCTTTCTTAATCCTTGAGCTTTAACCTCATCTCGATGACTTCTCCTTTAATCTCCTTGATCATTTTGACCCTATATTTTACCATGTTAGTCTAGAAATTAATTATATAGACAAACTCATTTACTTTGAAATTATGATCAATAACTTTATCTAAGTTTTCTGGATTCTTAGATTTAAGCCTTCAAATATTCAACTCATATTTTTCCTCTTCTAACTATTATATAGAGTTTGGAATCACATACCACACTATTTTATTTTTTTAGATCTCAAAATATTTATCTATTCAATATTATCCTCCAAATATTTTTTTAGGTATACCACACCCTCAACTTTAGAATCATGACCATTACTTTTATATTCACTTTTTGTTTTGTCAATGTATCCATATGAACTTACTCATTAAGGTATTTGAAATACTTAATCTTTTCTATTTTCATTTATTCTAAGCTATTTTCTTCTTTTGAAGGAAATTTTTTTCTTAAAATAATTTTTATTATTTATTTTGTTATATTTCACCTACTTATATGATTTCTTTATGGATTAATCTTTTTTTATCATCTCATAATTTATTAGGATACTTAGTAATAAAGTGACCAACATTTCCAAATCAAAATAAAGTGAGTGTATGCTTACCTTTAAACTTTTCTTTACCCATTTTTAGTTTTTAGGAATGGAATTACATTAATTCATCAACCTCCTTTTATTTATGATCATTATCCACTAAAATATTCATTATTACCTTTAATGTAACTTCATGATAATTCTATTTTTTCACTAGTTCATCATCATTAGTCCTCCACTCATATGCAATAAAAGTATTATGAAGACTATACAATGTAATTTATATTGCATCATTAACTTTATGAATTTAAATATCCATATGTAATTGAGGTCGGAACTTTCGAATAACATGCTTCATAATTCTGAAATCATTTATGGTTTCTATGATTTTGTGTTTGTCCTCCATAATCATATTCACTTGATTAAATAATTAATCTATATATTAATTTAGGTGAATCCAAAAATCCTCATAATTTTCCTATAAAACTTTTAATTTCACTTACTATTCCTTGAATTCTCCTTAATATATGTTTAGAAACTTTTCTCACATGGCATGTTAGTATTTACACAAAATCACCTTCGTATAGATTTTTTTGGATAAAACTACTATTGGCGTATTGATTCCTTTTGCATCAAAATCCAATTCATTAAGATATATTTTTTATAGATCTTTTCTTTCCATGTTTATTATAATTACATGTATAATAGTTGTGTACACATCCATACCTAATTATTGAAATTAATGCTTCATTTTATACTTCTAAAGTTAAAAGTTATGAACATTTAAGATCAAGATTATTTTATGATTCACAACTACTATCATGCACTCAAAATAAATAAAACTTATTAAAATTTAACTTTTAACTTTGATACCACTTATTGGTATCACATAATAAATATAACCTAATATAGGGGTAAATCATGGTATAAAAATTTCAAACATCCCTTCCCAATGATATTTTTTCAATGTATGATAATTTCACTCGATGATGTGATAGTTTACCAAAATTCACTATAAGTACACTAATTGTTTGTATGATTTTATATTATACACATTTTCCCTTTATTTTTACAAATATTATTTATTTTAGAACTCATTGATCTCCTAACTCTGTAGGAACTCTCTACTCAGCTAGGTGAACACCTTAATCTTCCATGAACCAAGAACAAAAGTTTACACTAAGATATGTATAGATGTATTATTCATATTCATCCACATGATGAACTCCATGAATTTCCAAGACAGATCAACTATAATCCCTTTAATATCTCTCTTTATATAACTCTGAATTCTATAATTCTCTCTTTTTCCCCATGTTATAATTATATCATTTCTTCTATTTTATGTGAGAAGATATGTCTCTTTCTTCTTTATAGAACATCCAAATTGTCCTTGATTAATGTATTCAATTTTCATAAAGTATTTCATCAATAATTTTATGTATATATTCTTGAAATGTTTCCAAATAATATCAATTTTAATTACACAATATCTCCTGAAATATAGGATGTTCAAAACATGGAAAAATATGTGCTTGATAAAATCATGATGTGACCATGTGTGTCATGGCGTAATCCACTACTCCAACAACAAAAAACTATAATCATATACCATGGGATATTCTCTTTATAGCATGATGAATCTTCATAATATATCCCCATCCAAAACATCATGGTTTAATAAACTCTTCATGGAACAATTACCTCTTTTAAAAGAATCACAAAAAAAACTTCATCGCTTCCATCGTTACAGTGAAATCCACTATGTTGTCACATTATATTATGTATGTAATTCACACTTCTTTATCCATGAAATATTAAATGAAAATCATTGCATAATCACCACTCATCATGGAATAATAATCTAACCATCCATCAATCATATCTATTAAGAATAGTCATGGTGTGATCCCTTGTGCATTATGATAGGATTTGTTTTATTCCAACTTCCTCCAAACTTATCTAAACTCAATGTCATTAATACTTGTGATTCCATTATTTATTTATAAAATATTACATAAGATTTTTCAACAAAAAAACCCCAAAAATCCATGTGATGTTTTTTATTAACAAATAAGAAACATTACATACATGATTGATCATAATTTTTATGTATAAGGAATCCTATTTATGTATTTCCTTTTTTATCTCCATGATAGTACATAGAGAATTTGTAATACCTTCACCATGTAATAATGGTAAAAAATCATTCATAGAATTTTATTTACTAAAAAACTTTATAACTATACCATTATATATTTTGACTCATACCAAGAAACTTCTTAGATCAATACATGTACATGGTTTGGGCCTATTAGTTTAGGGAAAGAAAAAAATAACCCATTTGTTAATTGATCCTAGTCAAACCGACCCTGACTCTGTCTGTTTATTAATAGATCCATGAAAATTTTTATTTAATAATTGGGACTTCAAAAAATAGTACAATAACCCTTAACATATTATCAAATTAAATGAATTTTATATATAATAATTTTTAATTTCAAATTTTAAATACATAATATTATAATTTTTTGAATAATATAATTGTAATATAACTTAATAAGGTTGGAAAGTTTGCTTATAAAGTAATTAATTAAATAATGGTTCTGACCTTATTATTAAACAAGATTTTAAATTTAGATATTTTTACTAATTAGGCTTAAAAATTTAGTTCTTAATTGGCCTTTTTATCAGTATAGACTTATTAGGCCAGGTGGATCCCATTTCCCATGTAAAAGTCTACTTAGATCTATATTTGTGGATCTGTGTACCTAATATGTTGGATTCTTCACCGATCTATATCATTGAGAATTATTTTCCAATACAAGACTTAACAAACTTTAATGTGGGGAAATTATTTCCAATGAGTAGTATGTCATTCACATGTAACACGAGAAATACAATAACACTCCCACTAGATCACTTATGTACAAAAGATTCTTCTTCATTTTTAATGAAACCAAAATCTTCAATTATATAATCAAAATGGATATTTAAACTCAAATACTGTTTCATTGTTTCATAAATAAATCGTTGCAACTTTCAAACCTTAATAATACCATTTGGATTATCAATACCTTTTGGTCGTATTCATGATAAGAAAAATACAATTTTATAGATGTTTAAAACATTTTAAAATTAATCACAATGGTATTTAGAAACCATCATGGTTTTTTGTTTTGAGAAACATTTTCTGGATGTAATTTCACTATGTGTTTTATCTTATTCTATTTTTTAGAAAGAAAACATTATTTAAATATTTATATTTTTTATTTTTTAAAAAAATATTTTTAAATTTATTTATTTATTATTTTATTAATTAGTTTATTTATTTATTTATAACTTGGACCACCAGGGCCCAAAATTATTGTCCCATCCAGACTACCCCTTCTAGCTCACCTGACCCAACCTACCCCTACCAGCCAAGCCCAACCCACACACACTTGAAAGCCCGCTCAAGTGGACCACTCATTCTATCTATCCTCACTCGGTTCTATGAATGTACATAAGGGGAATCAACCTCATTAAAAACAAATTTTTTTGGGCTATATGAATGGGTTTTAATCCTATGGGGCCATTAGTCCACAAAATGTAATAAAATAGGTCTCGTAGGTGATTATCAATCTTTGGGGAAGGGATGCAGTTTGAAGCATTAGGGTGTTTGGATGTGTGTATGTTATTTGGTTGCTTGTAACCCCTCTACCTATAATTAATAAATATATGTATGTATGTATGTATGTATGTATGTATGTATGTATGTATGTATGTATGTATGTATGTATGTATGTATGTATATATGTATGTATGTATGTATGTATGTATGTATGTATGTATGTATGTATGTATGTATGTATGTATGTATGTATGTATGTATGTATGTATGTATGTATGTATGTATGTATGTATGTATGTATGTATGTATGTATGTATGTATGTATGTATGTATGTATGTATGTATGTATGTATGTATGTATGTATGTATGTATGTATGTATGTATGTATGTATGTATGTATGTATGTATGTATGTATGTATGTATGTATGTATGTATGTATGTATGTATGTATGTATGTATGTATGTATGTATGTATGTATGTATGTATGTATGTATGTATGTATGTATGTATATAGTGATTAAGAATTAAGAATTAGTAATTACTAATAACATTATATTTTATTAATATTAATTAATAAATTAGTAATTTTTAATTCTTATGTATATATTATTAAATATAAATTATGTATCATTAATATATATATATAATAATTTATTGTTATTAATATATATCTAAAGATTTATTTATTTATTTATTTATTTATTAATATATATATATATACCTATATATATAAACATACACACACACAAATATTCATATATATATGTATATGTATATATTTATTATATATTATAATTGTATATAATTATAATTGTATTCATATTTATTTACATTTTTATATTTATATGTTAATATATATATATATATTAATAACTATTAATTATTATATATATATATATATTAGGTGTTTGGGGGTACAGTTACATTAAACACACACACAACACACATAGACTAGAAAGGTAGGTCATAGCCCCCCAAGGGATAGTCCACTCATCAAGACTTGTTTATTGAGTACATGGCTCTAAGGCCCAATGGGCATGAATCCCATTACATGGCCCAAAGGCCCACAAATTGGCCCAAAGGGCCATTGCAACGTAACTAAATCATACTGCTTGCACCACCAGATCTGCGTCTCCATCACCGTCTGGCTGTTGAAATTTCCTCCCACTTGGATTTGAACCCGGGTCTAATGCAGGATTACAGAGAGCCTTTACCACTTGGGTAATCCCCCAACTGCAATCAATTATTAAATATAGATTGGTATTTTTTAATTACTTATTATTTATATATTTATATATTTATATATTTATATATTTATATATTTACATATTTACATATTTACATATTTAGATATTTACATATTTAGATATTTACATATTTAGATATTTACATATTTATATATTTATATATTTATATATTTATATATTTATATATTTATATATTATATATTTATATATTTATATATTATTATATTTATATATTATTACATTATTATATATACATTAATTACGATTTAAGAATTGTTGGATCACCAAAAAAAATTAATTAAGAATTATTAAATATTGTTAATATAATAATTTATTAATATTAATTAATAAATTAATAAAAAATATATAAAAAATATGAATTTTTGAATTTTTTTATTGTTAAGTATTTATTTTCATATATATCCATATATATAATTATTTAATTATATTTATTTATTATTGTTATTAATTATTAAATATAAATTATTTGTTACCAATTATTAATTATTTATAAAAAAATATGTTTAAATTATTAATTATTATTGATTAAATTAAAAAATAAAATTTATTTTTTATTGACAATTTAAACCACCACTAAATGCTGATGGTTTTTAAAATATCGTCCTGGAAATTAAATAAAAAAATTGTTGTTTAGCAACGGTTTAAACCGCCACTAAATGGAGATGGTATTTTTTTTAAATGTAAATTCACATTAAAATTTAGAAATCACTGCTAAAAAATAAAGTATACTGATTAACATCAGTTTTGAAAACCATTGTTAAATGTATTTTTCCTTGTAGTGATTATATACACATCCTCGAAGAGATTATCAATAAGGAAATAAGATTTAACATCCATCTTATAGCTCTAATAATCATAACATGTTGTAATGAAATGTGAAAAAATAATGGAATTTATTATAGTTACTAGAGAGAAGGTTTCTTCATAGTCAATGTCATGAATCTATATATAACCATTTTCTAGCAAGTGAACTTTATAGGTAAATACTCTATCATCCATGTTATAGTTCTTTCAAAAAACTTGCATACACCCTATGAGTCTTTTCCCTTCATGTGGTTTCACTGAGTTCCATACTTTATTCATGTACATGGAATCCATTTCAGACTCCATGATCTATGTCCATTTATCATAATCGTATCTCTCGATTACTTCTTGATAAGTTGTGGGTTTATATTATATAAACTCGACATTATCATCATTTAATACAAGAATTTCAAATCTTCTAGATTCCTAATGAATCTTACTAGATATATGAGGTTCTTTTTATACGTGAGTCATGTTTGTTTTCATAACTCCTTTTAGAACCATCTCTTATTCCATTTGAGGAAGTATTCCTATTTGTTGGTCTTGAAATTCACTAAGTTCAATTTCTCTCTGACTGATTTTTCGAATAATGTATTTTTTCTCAATAAATAGTCATTGTTTAGCCACAGATACTTTATTCTCTAAAATATTCAAAATTAATAACCCATTATTTATTTAGGATGTCCAAAAATAGATACTTTACAGTTTTAGGGCCTTTTTATCAAAAACATTACATGTTACACAAGCTATGAAATCCCAAATTCTCAATAAACACTAGTTGGGACATGTACCTATAAGATCTTGACCTTATGATAAGGTACATACCATATTAAATTTTTGGTTTATGAAATATTTTTTGGGAGTAGGACGGGTCTTGGGGTCATTTTAGGGGTTAGTTTAATGTGAAATAAGGAAGTGGAGTCAGTTGGTGCTCAGATCATAGTCGGTGCACAGTTAGTAATAAGTGTGATCCATAACTATGTGTCTTGTAGAAGATGTGTGAGTAGTTAAGGAAACTATGAAAGGTAGCCCAGAAGATTGTGTGGCTTGACCTACCCTTAGATAGTGGTAAACACATGGCCACCGCATGGTTGGTCAAACCATATGTCTGTTCAACCAGACTATGCAGCCTAGTTCCCTCTTAGATAGTGGGAGATTCATAGTTTCTCCATGCTTTGTCCAACCATGTATCCAAACCGTTCACCTCTTAAAAATGGTGAAATTATCATTTTCCCTCATGGGATTAAATTTATTTCCCTAAATTTATCTCTCATTTAACCCCTATATCAAGGGTGATGAACCAGTAGCCTCCTACTCTATGGATGTTCCTCCCTTGTTTCTTAGATGTTTAGAGTGTCATTTAGTGAGAATTGAAGATTCTGGTAAGTCTTCAACTCTATAATCTTACATTTTATAGAAGATGTATGGTTGAATATTATCATTCCTTCTAAATCCCTAAAATCATATTTTTTCATCAAATTATGAGTTTGGATCCTAATGGTTTTGGGGGATAGGAATAAGGGTCAAGGTTCAACAAGTGGTCATCTTTGAGCACGAGGTAGGTGGTATTTAAGAATTTTCCTATTGTCTTGATGTTTTAATATATTTATGTGTTTGTTCTAGTGTCTTCTTTACTTGAATTTTCATTTATATTGCTAAGGAAAGTAATTTGGGAATTAATTTGAGGTGAGATACCCTTCATGGACCTTTTTAGGTCCATTAATGGTTTGAAATTGGACCTAGGGCTACCCATGGGATATGAAAAACCCTTTTAAATGGTTAAGTGTATTGGTAAAAGTAATAATAGGGTCATTATGAAAGTAAATGGGTTGTATTTTTTAATTTGGTATATGGTAATGTTTAAAGGGATAATTGAAATTTTTATATGATAGTTTTTATGAAATGCCTATGAGGATTTCAAAATGGTTTAAAAGATATGTTTTAGATTTTGATCCAGTTATGGTTTCCAAGGAAGTAAAATGATGTTTTTGAATTTGGTAAATTTTTTAAAAAGGATTTTTTGATCTCAAGGTGATTGAAAAGGGGATCTTATTATATTTCAAATGCTTCTTTTAATTGTGTGTTTGTATTTACACTTGTGAAAAGGGAATGGTGGTTTATTTTGATGAAATAAAGGAAAAGGTTGTCCTTGGGATGTGTTTAAATATTTAATGAGAAATACCCTTGTTTAAGGGTAGTTTTGAAATGTTTTAATGAAGTGATTTTTTTCAAGGCCCTCGCAATTTTTTAGTGGTGTTTATGAAATTGTGAAAAGGGGTTGGGTCTTATTGTGGTGTGTTTGGTTTTAATGTCCATTAGTTAAATATTAAATGAATAATTATTAATGATATTAAATTTTTTTAAATGATGTGATAAAGATGGAAATTATTGATAATTGAATGGTTGGGATGGTTAGACATGATGTGTTGAATCCAAGTTGGATTCATGGACTGATTCTCTATGTTTTCTAACCTATGATTAATGGTTTGGGATGTTGTATTAATTCTCCATTCACTGATTTTGGGTAGGCCAGACTGATTCTATAGGCGCTACAGTGCAGCATAGTTTTTTAGGTGAAGGACTAACACTCTTGAACCCAAGGGTATAGACATGGAGTTCCATATCAAGGTTGGGATGGTTAGACATGGCATTATGAATCCTAGTTGGATTCATGGAATAAGGTTATGTGTTTTATGACATGTAACCAAAAAATTTAAATGGTTGGATAGGGTTTTTCGAGTCCTGGTTGGATTCATGGACTACTTATCTATATTTTCCCACCTATAACCTAGTGGTTGGGATGGCCGGACATGATGTACCCAATCCCGGTTGGATTCTTGGACCGAGGATCCTTTATTTACAACATATAACCCCTATGATATTTGGTATGCATACCTAGACTAATGCTTGGTTGTGCACTAGGTTAAATTAACGGATAAATTAATTTCCTTGTTAAATTAAATGGTAGATTCTTTTGGTGATGATATGACATAAATTAAATATGTAAATGGATAATTAATAAATGGTAAGTATGAAACTTGTTCCCTTTCTATTTATTTATTTATTGCACCGTTGATTATTTTTATACACTAGTGTATAGATAGGATATTTCTTTAGACACCATTTTTGGTGGCCTACTAAGTTTTATTCACACCTTACTTGGGCCACCATGGCACTTGGGTCCCTGATAATATGATACTTTTATTCTAACATACAATCTAGACAAGGAATTTATTTTTGGTTTATGCATGGGTTGATGGGTTGGAACATTGGGTGTTAGGACCTGGTTGGGACTCAAGGTTATTTTCAGGATATTTTAGGGTTTTATTTTTGGGGATTCTATTTTTATGACTTCCTAACCAATATTTTGTTCATCATATGGTTATAGCATGTGTTAATTGGTTATTTGTGGGTTTTTGTCATATGTTTTCCCTTTATTGTTCCTAATGGTTATTACATCTTTTGGTATTATTTATTCTCTGATTTTACTCTAATAAGTATTCATAGTCTCTCCAATACATCTCTATAAACCCACAATACTAGTTGGTATCCTCTTGAATATGGGGAGGCACGCCTAAGGTCATGTGGTGCTCTAGTTCAAGGCACTGATTTTAGTGGCTACTGGTTCATAACTTTACAAAGTGGTATCATAGGTGTGTCTTTTTTATTACTATTTGGCGCATGGTAGACAGGATATTAGGATATTGTTAGGTATTGTCAATTATCTCATGCCTAGCTGCCTACATCCCCACTTATGAGATAAAACACAAGTTTCTATGGGTTGGGATTGATGTTCTATTTTTTTATTTTACAGTTGATTGATATTTCCACCTTGAGTGGTTTAATTGGATGTGATGTTATAAATTTATGAGTTTTTATCTCTTTTCCCAATATATAATGATAGGGTGTGTGGTTTTATACATCATGTTAAGAACATAGGACTGATAATTCATCTATATTATTCCTATGATTGATAGTTTCCTAGGATTTACATGCTAATGGAGTACTTTTTTATGTGTAGTTAATGATTGTTGATATTCCCTTGAAATTTTTGTTAATTAAAATGTTTTGAAATATAATCTTGAATAAAATTGATATTTTTTAAATGTTTGGTAATAAAAAGGTTTTTAAATATGAATATTTGGTTTTAAAATGGTCATGTTTAATTAAAAAGGGAAATGGTAAATGATAAACCTTGAGACGTTGGTAATGGATATCCCTTGTGTTGTTTATCTAGATCCTTGTATGGGTGGTTTGGGATTGATAGTTCCCTAGTTTAGACCATATTTATGGGTTTTGAGGATTTTATGGGTTTTTATATGTGGTTAAAGGTATGTTCTTATTGTACCTTCAGTAGGGTTATTGCCTTCAGGTTGGGAGATGTTGTCTGGTAATTTGGATGTGGTATCTCTTGTGGTTTGTGAATGTGTGGGTTAACATTGGGCATTAAGAATGGGTGTCTTTGTTTTTTATTTTGTTAATATTGGTTGTTTTTTTTGGGTAATAGAACCTAGAGTAAGTAATTCGTTTTGGTGCTTTAGGCATCATGTTTCTGAAACAGGGTTTGGACCATTACCCATGAGAAGCGATTTATTGAGGTTTGATGTGTATGGGTTAGAGGTAAATCCATTTTCCTTGATATAAGTAACTCAATTTAATGGATTTGGTGTCATTTAATCTTAGAGGATGTCCTGTGAGAGAGTTCATTTGGGTTGTTTTTACTTTTGGGTACTTGAGGCATGGGTGGAGGTTTTGAGAATTTTCTAGTGACATGATGAGAGTGTTGTCTTGTGTGGGTTTTTTATAGAGGGATAAGTGATAAGGTCAATACTTTAGATACATGACATGAGTTGTGGTCATATTCTGGTGGAAATCAAGTGAAACATTGAATGAGGTTATCCTAGTGTTGCAGGTGCCTTGGGATGTAAAGCATGCGTGGGTTCTTTAGAAGAGGATCGATGCATGGTGAGTTCCATTGAATTTTGGTAAAGTGTGTGGTTATTACTTATTTTATTTCTTAGGGAATCACATAAGTGCTTGATGTTGGTTATAAGGTTGGTTTTAGAAGAGGCGTGGCTGTTTGGGTGTCTAAATCATCTATTTTGATGACAATTAAGGAAGGAATTGATGTTGGATTTTGGGAAGATGAGACAAGGGTGACCAAATCATGGATGGACACATTTTATGGTAGTCACACCCAGGGTGAGGAGTTGTCATATGGTTGATATTGTTTGTGAGTAGGGATGGGTTTTTTTATAGTAATGTTGATAATGACTTAAGTCCAATGATGATAATGGACCAAGAGTCATGGCTAGTTGTTTGAGCAGGCGTTCGGCCTAACTCTGGTAATGTAGGTCTTGAGGAATCTTGAGTTGAGTTTAGTGAATGACTATAGGAAAGTTCTTGAGCATGAGGATTATGATATGGTTTAGATATGGGCACATGTGGGAGGGGAATGATTCTTTTTGGTATGTGTGAATAGGTGGCTCGGGATAAGCGCTTATCATTTTTTGTGAGATCATAGTGGGAAGCACTAGCTATGAGAGAGAGAATTTGTTTTTGAATCGATTGTGGTGTCTTTGATCAATGAAATCTTATTGTAATTCCAAACTCAAGATGATCATGACCAATATCTTAACATATTCAGGGCTACACTAAGAGATAATTTTCTATATTAAAAGTTGTTTAATGTTTTATTCTGGTGGGATAAAGGTCCTTATTTAAGGTTTCACCCTCCGAGAAGGTTAAGAGTGATGGGTTGGTTGAGTGTTAGTAAATTGTTAATGTCTCATTTTATCACTATAGTGAGGGTGAGGTGGTCATAACCACTTTTTGGGTTCTATGTTAATGTGGGTGTGAGCCGTGGTGGTTGGATTTTATTAAGGAAAGTGGTGACAATGACACTCCTAAGGATGGGAGTGATATTTCAGTTGTAGATGTGTGGATCAAACTATAGATTAAATGTGGTGAAATCAGAATTCCAATGAGGAAACTGTGAGTCACATGTTTGATTTCCTCGAGTAAGGATAGTTGGGCATTAGATGGGGTAGTTTAATGATCCAATCATGGGATTCAAGCTTGAAGTGGTTCTAAAAGTGATCTGAGGTTCTTGTGTCAGATGAAATGGTGGGTGCCCTAAGACATGACAATGGTTTGTGGGAAATGGAGGTTTGTTACTAGAACCTCTTCAGAAGTAGGTCATAGACTCTAGTATGTGTGTTTGGATATTATTTTAATGTTCTTATGTATGATGTCATCTTATACAAGTAATGTTGCGACATGCCAATGGTAAAATTTTAGATGTCTTTGGGATGAGTTGGTCGGAGATAGAATGACTCATCTAGGTAAAAGGAATCGATATAGTGAGTTGTGATCCACCTCCATTTGGAATTTTGGAATAAGAAGTTAATTTTAGGAATGGAAGTGGGTTTGAGTAGGAACTAAGTTTCTTTTAGTTGATGTATGGATAGTGGAGGTGCTTCAATTCCATGTGGTTTTGATAGAAAGGTTGGACACTAATGTTGAATGGTTTTCTTGTGGATGTTTGGGCATGGTGTGTTGGAAAATGAAATAGGGGTTTTGTAGAATCTTGAGTTAGGGTTTTTGGGGTCCTTTTTCTGATGATGGAAGTTCCAAACATCAAAATATGGTGGTTGTGAGCTAAATAATATGGTGTGGATCACCATAGCAGGTAAGTGGTCTGTTGATGATGTGCTCGGTGTTTCAGGTTGGATGGTTATGTGGAAAACCCACCTTTGTGTTTTGGTTTGGCAGTGGGTGTTGGCTTAGTTTTTTGTTGATTGAGATATTGATATGAGTGTTATGATTTTTTCATGTTTCAGATGCTTGAATATAGAATGAGTTCATTGGGCCTTGATTTGTGGACTGACATAGGTTGGAGAATGTGTTGGTAAATCATATGTTCATTCAGTTGATGCCTGGTGTAATGGATTGTTTGAGTCTGTGGGGAGAATCGGACTATAGTAGAACCAATTGGATATCACAGGGTGGTTTATTGGTCACTTGATGTCTTATTTTTTTGTATTTTTTTTTTTGGTATTTCTCTAGTTATCTCACATGGTTTAAATAGTTGGTTTTGATGATGTTGAGTTGAGATTAATGTGTACTTTGAGAAGATTGTGTTCATGTTGTGGATGATGATGAGAAATTATCTGGGTAAGACTATTTCTTTGGTCTGAGTGTTATGATGGAATGTCCATCATCTGGAGGAAACATGGAATATGGAAGTTTATAAGTGGTCCCAATAGTCCAACCATTTGTCTTGGAGGGTTGGTGATGCTAGGGAATACAGCTCAAGGGCGAGTGGTTATAAGGTTCAGAGGTTATAAGATCCTGAACCTATGATAAGGTATGCATTATATTAATTTTTTGATTATGGAATGTTTTTTTGGAGTAGTATATGTCTTAGGGGTGTTACAGGTGTTTGGGGCATAAAAAAGAAGGAAGATAGGCCAATATGTTTTGAGAGAATGGTCGGTGCATGGTTAGTAGTAATCGTGTGTCATGTGGATGGGGTGTACATGATTAGGGAAACTGTGAAGAGTGGACCAAGAGACTATGTGTCTTGAGATCCCCCTAGATAGTGGTGAGTGCATGGACAAAGCACGGTTTTTCAAACTATGCAGGTTTCTAGCCAGACTGTGTTGCCTGGTTCCCTCTTGGAAAGAGGGAGATTCACTATTGGCACACGGTTTGTCCAACCGTGTGGCCAAACCATCCAACTCTTAAAAAATGGGTAAATTCTCATTTTTCACTCTAGGATTAAATGATTATTCCCTAAATTTATCCCCCATTCAACCCCCAACAACTAGGGTGATGAACCTGCATCCTCCTCCTCCTCTATGGATAGTTCTCCCTCATTTCTTAGGCATTTGAAGTGTTATTTAGTGTGAATTGGATCTCTAGGTAAGTCCTCAACTCTATTTCCTTCTATTTTTTGGAAGAGTCATGGTTGAATGTTTTTTCTCCTTTATAATCCCAAAAACCCCCTTTTCTAGTAAAATATAAGTTTGGATTCTAAAGTTTGTTTTGATAAGGATTAAGGGTCAAGGTTAGATAATCGGTTGTCTACAAGCTTGAGGTAAATAGTCTTTAAGATTTTTTCCATATTCTTGACATTTTAATATGTGTATGTGGTTGTTCCAAGTTTGTTCCTTGATTTTTTTCATGTCTTTGTCTAGGTAAGGTAATTTGGTCATCAATTTGTTGTTTGACACCCTTAAAAGACCCAATTGGGTCTATTGAAGATTTTATACCGACCCTATAGCTTCCCATGGGTATGCCAAACCCTTGTAAATTGTGAAATGAATTAGTAAAAGTTGAAATATAGTAATTATGAAAGTAAATAGGTTGAAATTGTTAATTTGGTATATGGTAAAGGATAAAGATATAATTGAAATATTTATTTTCTAGTTTTTATGAAATTTCTAAGAGGCTTTCTAAATGGTTTAAAAGACGTGTTTTTGATTTTGATATAGTTATGGTTTTCAAGGGAGTAAAATGATGTTTTAAATTTGGGAGATGTTTTCGAAAGGAGGTGTTAACCTCAAGGTGTTTGAATATGTGTTATTATTAGATTTCAAATGGTGATTTGAATTGTTTGTGTGGATTTAAATTTGTGAAAATGTAATGGTGGTATCTTTTGATGAAATAAAGGAAAATCTTGGAATTGGGCCGTGTTTTGATGTTTAATGAGAAATACTCTTGTTTAATGGTTGTTTTAAAATGTTTCAATGAAGTGAGTTGTTTTGTCAAGGACCTCACGATGTTTTTGTAGTGTTTATGAAATTTTGAAAAGGGGTTGGGTCTTATTGTGGTGTGTATGGTTTTTAAGTTCTGTTAGGGATATGGTAAAAGAATAATTATTAATGGTATTGAAATTTATTAAATGATGTTATAAAGATGGAAATAATTACTAATGGAATGGTTGGGGATTGTCGAATATGATGTGATTAATGTCGGTTGGATTCATGGACTAATGATCCATGTTTTTTGAGTTGTGATTAATGGTTTGGGATGTTGGACTGACACTCCACTCCCCGATTATGGGAAGGCCAGAATAATACTCTAGGAACCCCAGTTCACTGTAATTTTTCATGGGAAGGACTGAAACTCTTAAACCCATGGGTATGGACATGGAATTCCATATCAAGGTTGGTATGGTCAGACATAGCATTCTGAGTGTTGAGTCAAAAGTTCTAGTTTGACTTTTATGCCTTGTTTTGGAAATCACAAATCTATTCTAACCATGTTAATCATACTGAATATGTCCATCGTAATGATTTTCATTCGTACTGACTCTATCAATCGTACTGACTCTGTCAATCGTACTAATTCTGTCAATCGTACTGACTATGTCAATCATACTGACTCTGTCGATCATACTGAATCTGTCAATTGTACTGACTCTCTCAATCGTACTGACTTCGTCAATCGTACTGATTATGTCAATCGTACTGACTATGTCAATCATACTAACTTTGTCAATTGTACTAACTTTTTCAATCGTATTGATTGTCAATCATACTAAACATTTCAATCGTACCCATGTTTAACATTTTCATACATCTTTTTCTTCTAATCAAAACAGTTTCGTGGGATCAGTTATAATCTAATCAAAATGATGTCGTGTTTTCTATTTCAATATTACCATTATAATGACAGGTGTCTAAGTCCCTCCGAGTTTTCCAGAAAAATATGACCATTGGAGGAAATGTGATCGTTGGAACCTGGGGCCTATAAATATGAGATCATTTAAAGCTGACAAGAATAATAGATATACTCTGAGACTAATCATTCTGTGCTATCAAGTTCTAGAGAGAGACGTTGTGACTTCTCTCCTGCTTCGTGCGAAAGCCTTGAGATTATAAAACGTGAACGACTCATTCTTAGTTTCTGTATTTCATTAAGTTCTTTGATCTGATTTGTGTGACCGATCAGATGATAATGACCAAGGGTTGCTGAGGATAGGAAGATGGTGGTACCGATCATCGTATCGGGGGATTTCAAGTGTTTGAAAGACATAGGTTTCGATTACCTGAAAAATCGAGGGCTTGCGGGGATAGCAAGATAGACGTTCTGATCATCATATAAAGGTCTTGTAGGATTAGTAAGACAGACGTATTGATCATCATATCGAGGGCTTACCAAGGTGGTGGTAAGACATACCTCTTATCCTGGGTGAAAGGATAACCCTTCTCTTTGGGTAAAAAGAATTGTAATACTTTTACATTTCTGCTACTATTTGTTTTATGAAAGGTAATTGTATTGTTTTCCTTTCTTCATTTCATATTAATTTGTAATTGTTTCAATTACAACCATACTGTTACATATTGTATCGATTGATTCTATATGCTTTATAGTAGAATCCTTCACTATTGTATTACTCTGATTATTGTATTAATCTTGAATAATATTAATTTACATTTCTTATAGTATTACATCATATCGTACCTTTATATTCGATACAATTTTGGTTGTTTTTTTTGTTGTGAATTGAATTAGTTTGAGATCTTTTAAACTAATTTCTTAAGTGTTTAAACACAAAGTTTTTAAACCTACAATTCACCCCCCTTTTGTATAGTTCCATATAATAGACATATACATATACATATTCGATCCAACAATTGGTATCATAGTTATGCTTCCACTGATTTTTTTTTTTCTTATTATTTTTTTTCTTTCAAATTTTTGTTTCAACTACTTACTGCACTAACATATGGAGTGGAAAATATTTTGTTTCATTAGATGGCAGGAATGAATATTGGATCAATTGACAATCTAAATCCAACTTGACCATCAATAATTGATGGGAATGATTATGAGTACTGGAGAGATCGAATGAAGATATTTGTTATCAATACTGGTGTAGAAAATTTTATTATGCTTACTGGAGGTTACAAAATTCCTGACAAAGAAGTCAGAACTTTCACAAATCAAGAGAAGGAAGAATATCAACTAAATTACAAGGTACATAATACTTTTCTATGTTCTATGACCAGGAATATATACAGTCAAATATATTCTTATGAACTAGTCAACTGTATTTGGAAGAAATTATAAGTCACACATTTTGGTACATCTAAGGTTATAGAAATAAGAAGAGAAATGATTTGAGCAGAATATCATGGATTTCTTTTTCTTTATAGAGAGTCAGTATGTAAAGTGCAACAAAGATTCAAGACAATTGTCAATAGTTAAAAATATATGGGAGAAAAAGGTCTTGATGATGAAGATCTTGTAGACAAAATCATTGATATAATTCCAAATGAATGGGAGTCAAAAAGAACAGCTATTGATGAAAAAAGAAAAGTTTCCCAGATTACTCTTGATGAACTCTTTAGAACTCTTCTACAGCACGAGAAAAGAATGAAGAGAGATGCTGATTTCAATAAGAAGAATAATGGAAATGGAAGTGTAGATTTTACTACTATATCTAAAGCTAAAACACTTGAAATAATAACAAGATCCAAAGCTAAGAAAGTTGTTATGTCAGAATAAAGTGATTGTGATCATTTGGATAATGAGTTAGACAATCTTGCTAGAAGAATGAACAAGATTGTGGGAAAGAAAGACTTCAAATACAGATTCAAAAAGAAAGATAGAAAGGATAAGAAAGATTCAGAGGTAATATGTTATGAATGCAAGAAAGTAGGTTATATAAGACCTGATTGTCCTTTACTGAAGAGAAAATATAGAAAGGAGAAACATTATGAAAGAAGTAAGAAAAAGTATTACAAGACAAAGACAAAGAAATTATTGAAGGCTAATGATACTTGGAGTGAAAGTGGTAGTGATTCATCAGATGATTCTTCAGAATATGAATCCTCAGGACAAATACATATTGGACTAATAACCATATTACCAATCAAAGATCATTGTCTCATGGCTAAGGTACACAATGATGAAGCTATTAAAAATGTTTCCTTGAATTCAAATTATACTGATAATACATATTATGAATCTTCAAATGATGAGTCTTCATCATCATAAGATAATACATTACCTTCTTTTGAAGAAGTTTCTAGGTTTTCTAATTTACTTGAGAATGAAAATTCTAAACTCAAGAAGAAACTTGATAAAGAAAATTCCTGAATTTCAATTTTAACTAAAGAAGTGTCATATCTTTCTAATGATCTTGATACGAAAACTTTTGATTTTTAAAGTATTTTAAAAACCCTTGAGTAAGTCACTTTTGAGAAGAATACACTTTCTAAGGATCTAGAAAACGTAATTTCTAAGAAAAATGTTTTCGATCCTAACTATAGTTCAAAATCAAACTTTTTGGAGGATAAAAACCTAGTTTTAAAACTAAAGTCAGAAATTTCTTCCTTGAAAAAATGTTTGTCAAACTTTACTTATGGCAAGGAAAACATGGAAAAAATATATTCTCAAATTCAACCTTTGAGAAATTGTTCTGGTTTTGGTTATACTCATTCTAAACTAATTTTTAGTAATAACTATTTTGTTCCTAAAAGTACCCCTTTGTTTACTAATAGTCAATGTGGTTGATATTGGAAAAGATATTGTTCTCTTAATAGAACTTAGTCTTTAGGATTTCATAAAGCTCAGTTTTCAAAACAAATTTGGATTCCTAAAATTCTTTTATCTAACCATTCTGGATCCAAACAAGTTTGGATTCCAAAAAACTAATTGTTTCTTTTTCATTAAAATAATAAGTGTACCAACAAAAATATTTGGTACATGGATAGTGGTTGTTCTCGACACATGACTGGAAACAAATATTTCTTTGAAAAGATTATCGAAATAAAAGGTGGAATGGTTACCTTCAGAGATAATTCTCAAGGAAAGATTGTTGGTATAGGTAATATTGTTTTTCTTTGAAGAGTTCTTATTTAAAATTTTTTGTTTGTTAAAGGTCTTAAGCACAATCTCATCAGCATAAGTCAATTATGTGATGAAGGATACCTTGTGAATTTTAGAAATGATAAATGCTTAGTTCACGATTCCAAGTATGAATTCGTTATTTCTACCCATAGGCAAGAGAATGTATACACTATTAACTTAGAAGATCTTAGGAGCCAAAATTTACCTTGCTTAAGTGAAATAGAAGGCCAATCATGGCTATGGCTTAGAATACTAGGATAATGAAACCTAAGAAACCTTTGAAAACTTTCTAAGAAAAGACTTGTAAAGGGTCTACCAAATCTCAGACATGATTCTTCAAAAGTTTGTGACCCTTGTCAATTTGGAAAGAAACATAAAACTAGCTTTAAATCAATTAATTAAGTTTCAACTTCTAATGCATTACAGCTAGTACACATGGATCTTTTTGGTCCTTCGCAAACTATAAGCATTGGAGGAAAATACTATGTATTTATTTTAGTTTGTGACTTTACTAGATTTACATAGGTCTATTTTCTAACAAAGAAATTTGAAGCCTTTTTCTATTTCAAAATTTTTAGAGCCCAAGTTAAAAATAAGAAAAACCTACCATTGATAAATATCCATAGTGATCATGGTGGTGAATTTCAAAATTCATATTTTGAAACTTTTTGTAGTAAGAAATATATTACTCACAATTTCTTAGCTCCAAGAACTCCTCAGAAAAATGGTGTTGTTGAGAGAAGAAATTGTATTCTTCAGTAAATGACAAGAACTATGATGAGTGAATACTCAATTGCTAAGCACTTTTGTGATGAATTTATTAGTACTACTTGTTATACTATAAATCGTGTTTTAACCAGAAATTTTCTTAATAAAACACCTTATAAATTGTGGACTGGCTGAAAACCTAAAGTTTCATACTTCAAAGTTTTTGGGTGCAAAGTATTTATTCTGAATACTAAAGATAATCTACACAAATTCACCCCAAAATCTGATGAGGGAATCTTTCTAAGATATTCTATAACTTCTAAGGCTTATAGAGTTTTCAATAAAAACACTTGTACTGCTGAAGAAATGGTGCATGTTAAATTTGATGAGACTGATCCTTTTGTTTTCAAACAACCCCAGCCTACATCCACAGATGTGTGTTTGAAAACTGATCATCAACCATTATTAGAAGATCCTTCTAATAAGAAAAATTTTCAAGAAATTGTTCCTGAAACTTTTACCCCAGAAGATTTTCTACCTTATGTTGATGAACAGGTTCTAAAAAACCCAAATCAATTGTTTCTTAGGAATCATCCCAGTGATAATATCATTGGAGATGTTAATCAACCTGTAAGGACCAGAAATTCCTTAAGAAATGAAATAGAACATCTTGCCTTTCTTTCCCAATTCGAACCTAAAAGTCCAAGTGAGTCCTTAGGTGATGAAGATTGGATTAAAGTAATTCAAGATGAACTAAATGTATTTAAAAGGAATCAAGTCTGGACTTTAGTTTAAAGACCCAAAGAAACAACTGTAATTGGTGTAAAATTGGTTTTCAGAAGAAAAAAAACGTGATGAAAATGGAATCATTGTAAGAAATAAATCAAGACTTGTTTATAATGTCTATAATAAACAAGAGGGAATATACTATGAAGAAACATATGCTCCGGTAGCTAGACTTGAATCTATTCATATTCTATTAGCCTTTATAGCATACTTTAATTTCAAATTATTTCAAATGGATGTTAAATGTGCTTTTCTAAATGGTTTTCTTCAAGAAGATGTTTTTGTCGAACAACCCCCTAGTTTTCTAGACTCAAAATATCCTAATCATGTTTTTAAACATACCAAAGCTTTATATGGCCTTAAAAAATCCCCTAGAGCATGGTATAATAGACTTACAAGATTTCTTTTACAAAAAAATTATGCAAAAGGTACAGCGGATCCAACCCTTTTTATAAAAATTGAAAATAAAAATGTTTTGATTGTTCAAATTTATGTTGATGACATCATATTTGGATCAACTCAGTAGTCTTTAACTGATTCTTTTACAAATTTAATAAAATATGAGTTTGAAATGAATATTATGGGTGAGTTAACATTCTTTTTAGTTTTTCAAATTTCACAAAAACTAGAAGGAACATATATATCTCAACATAAGTATATTAAAGGTTTACTCAAAAAGTATGGATACGACAATACTAAAAGTATTATCACTCCAATAGGTACCTTAAATACATGAACTTGATGAAACTGGGAAACCAGTAAATCAAAAAAAAATTAGAGGTATGATAGGAAGTTTGTTATACTTAACAGCTAGTCGACCAGACTTAATGTTTTCCGTATTCTTATGTTCAAGATACCAATCTAATCCAAAAGAGTCTCATTTAAAAGTTGTGAAGCGAATCTTTCGGTATTTAAAAAGAACTCAAGATTTAAGTCTTTTTTATTCTTATGGAAATGATTATGTTTTAAAAAGTTTTTCATATGCTGACTTTGGTGGTTGTAGAATGGATAGAAAGAGTACATATGAAAAATTTCATTTACTAAGAGATTCCTTGGTTTCTTGGTCCTGCAAGAAACAACACTCAGTAGCACTCTCCACTGCTGAAGTTGAATATGTAGCCACTAGAAGTTTTTGTTCTCAAGTGTTGTGGATGCAACACACACTCACTAACTATGGATTGAGTTTTTCCAAAACTCAAATTCTATATGATAATACTAGTTCCATAGATCTTAGTAAAAACCCAACACATCACTCTCGTGTTAAACACATAGATATTAGGCATCACTTTCTTAGGTATAACACACAAAAAGGAGATATTATTTTTCAATTCATTGGAATGCAAGAACAACTAGCTGATATTTTTACAAAACCATTACCTTCCAATAGATTTGAATTTATAAAACAGAATCTAGGAATGATTACATTAAAGTAATTATTCATGTCTACTTCATGTTTTACACTTCTCCTTACATTAAAACTCCTCTTAAAAAGGGGGAGAACATTTTATTTAATGATTTTTTTCTCTTCTTCTTTCTTTCTGATTATCTTATTAACTGTTTAGTTATAATTTTTATCTTTTGTTTGTTTCCTTATCTGCCTGGTTATTGTACTATTTTTTTTCCATCGACACATTACCCTATGGTAAAACGTTTGTTTTCCATCGGCATGTCACTCTATGGTAACAAGTTTGTTTTTCATCGGCACATCAACCTATGGTAAAAACTTTGTTTTCCATCAGCACGTCAACTTATGGTCACAACTTTGTTTTCCATTGGCACGTCAACTTATGGTAACAACTTTGTTTTCCATCATCACATCAACCTATGGTGACAACTTTTTTTCCCATCGGCACTTCAACCTACGGTAACAACTTTGTTTTCCATCATCTTGACAACCTATGGTAAAAAATTTGTTTTCCATCAGCTTGACAACCTATGGTAATGACTTTGTTTTCCATTGGCTTGAAAACCTATGGTAATGACTTCGTTTTACATCGTCTTGAAAACCTATGGTAATGAACTTGTTTTCCATCTTCTTGAAAACCTATGGTAATGACTTCGTTTTCCATCGTCTTGAAAACCTATGGTATTGACTTAGTTTTCCATTGGCTTGACAACCTATGGTAATGACTTTGTTTTCCATCGGCTTGACAACCTATGGTAATGACTTTTTTTCCATCGGCTTGAAAACCTATGGTAATGACTTAGTTTTCCATCAACTTGACAACCTATGGTAATGAATTTGTTTTTTATCGGCTTAACAACCTATGGTAATGAATTTGTCTTCCATCGGCCTGACAATCAATCGTATTCTTTCTCCTCGTACGCTTGTATTTTCTTTCACTATGTTAATACTATTAAACCATTAGTTTCCTTACAATCTACGGAAGGTATATTGTTTCCTTACTATGTATTTTTTTTACTTTTTATTGTTTCTTGTTTTTTTTTAAAAACCTTTTTAATCCTATCTGTTGATTTTTTTTTAATTCTAATCACAACCGTAGAAGACCAACGGTCATCTTTTTTGCCTATAAATAGCCTCCCCCCCCAAACCCACATTGGTTTTTCAGAATTGTTGGCGAAGCTCTGACCCTATTTTAAAACTCTGTATGATCTTCTCTTCACTTCACCTATATGTCTTAGTCCTCTACCAACACTCCTGCCAAAATGTCTTCAAAGACTTTTTTAGAGAAAGGCTTCCTCAAAGAAAGGTTAGTTTCTCGAGACTTCTTTGACTTGTACGATTCTACAATCAGGAAAATTATTTTGTTTCAAGGTTGGGAACATCTTTTTATTCAAAAACCTATATCTCAAGATCCGGTTATTATTGAATAAGTTATCCAATTATACAAAACTATATCTTTTTACAAAAATATGTCAATCAACTTTGTTGTGTGTGATAGAAAAATATCTATGTCTATGAAACAAGCATCCCACTTTCTAAATGTCTCAATAGAAGGTGATTCTTTTTCTCCATCTCATAAAATTCCAGAGGAGGTTGGTACATTTAATAAAGAAAGTGCGGAAAAGTTGTTGTTTCTAATAAATGAAGAGAAGATGAAAGGAGCTCATCTATCTCTAGATAACATATTTGTGGCACTTTAGATTCAAGGTTTTCTTATCCTAAGGAAAGAGGATAGAGAAACTCTGAAAGTTTCTGATATCTTCATGGTTGACTATATTGTTAACATGAGAAAGGTAAATCTCATGGGATACATTTTTGAAACAATCAAAAATTTCAATTCAGGAGTGATAAAGTCCCATTTGATCTTGTATCCATCTATTCTTACAATGTTCATTATCGAGAGCATGAAGTTTTGTAATATTCCTTTGAAAGGGCAATTGAAACAGCGAAAGCCTTCCTGGATAAGTAAGAGTACGTTGAAGAAGTTGAATGTCTGTTTTGACCATAATTCAAAGATTTTTGTTAAAGATGTAGAAGCCGAATCATCTCAAAATCAATCAGCCCCAAATCAATCAGCACTTATACCAGTCAAAGAAAATCCAACTGATCTTGATCCTCAAAAGTAAGCTCCACAAACCAGTTCTAAGCCAACTAAGAAACCTAAGTACATTAAGGAGGTTTTGGATAGGTGGAGGAAAGAAATAGAAAGAGAAAAGAAGGTGATCCGAAGGTTGGTCCTGATCCAGCTGAAGCTTTTGCTGAGAGGATAAGGGTAGAGGATACCCTTCAGGCTAAAAAGAAAAAGAAGACTCTTTTGAAAAGAAAAGATCAAGATTTTGATGTTTCTAAAGTCTTGAAAATGGTTGAGGAGGCTAGTGCTCAACTAATGTAAGAAGTATATTAAGAACCTATCGTACAGAGTCTTCTAGAGAAAGAGAAAGGGAAACAAATTTTGGAAGAAATAAAGGAAGTTGAAGAAGAGGAAGGTGATTTTCTTTTGGAATTCCTTCATAGTTCAAAGAAAAGTAGAGAAGAATAATTTTAAAACCAAAGTGAAGGTATTCAACAAACTCCTCATGAAGATCAAGCTCAAGCTCAATATTTTGAAACTCCAGATAAAATTTCTTCCTAAGAAAAGAAAGGTGCTCAATATTCTGAGACTGAAAAAGTTATTGTTATCATTGACAAAGTTGAAGAAGAAATAAAGGAGAAAGAAAGGGAAAAAAGGAAAACAACCATTTGAAGACTCAAGCCGATCAAATGAACTGGATTTGTATGATGAGGATACTAATTCAGAACACACAATCTCTCTCAAGAGGAGTGATTACATTGTTCATGTTTTGAGAAGGTTTGTGAAGACTATTCCTTATTTTCCTAGACTTTAAGGGAAAATTGATGTCATCACTAACAATCAAAGGAAGAAATTTGGTTCTGTAAGGGAACTAAGAAAGAGAGTATTATCAATAGAATCCTATTTAAAAGTACTATATGAATGTTCAGCTACTCATAAGAAGGCTTGCAATAGAATGACTAAGTGGTTATACAAAACAGAGAGCTCAGTGAATGATCATGAAATATCAATTGAATACTTGAGGAGAATTTTAAATGATCTTACAATTTCTTTCAATAAGATTGACAAAGAAACTGTTGAAAGGATGAATTATTTTTCTAATACTCATGGAGTCAATATCCCTTCAATAAAAGAGCTGCAAGAGATAATGAATGCTTTTCAGTCTGAGTTTTCGAAGATTTCATCTTTCAAAGATGAAATAGTATTGATGAAGAAGAAAATTTTTGTCTTATATAAATACAACAAGAATCTGCAAGATATAATTGATACTCTTGAAGAAGTTATCAGATTCCAAGAACAGACTATCAAGAATCAGGATCAGCTTTTTGCCGATGAACAAGAACTTCTCAGATCCCAGGGTGATTCTATATCTGTAGACAAGAAGGAAATCAAAAGGATGAAAGCCATCCTTCATGAGTTGATCAAGAAATAAAAGGAAAGATAAAAAAATGAGTGTTGTATCTTTATTTATTTCTATATTTCTTCAGCCTTTTGTAATATTAATGACATTTTTTGTTACCTTTCCCATTTCCTTGTATTTCTTTTCTCTAACTCTTTCAGGCAACTCAAGATTACCCCATTCTTTTTGTAAATCACAAAGGGGTAGAATGTTTTATAAAGGGGGAGAATGTTTTATAAAGGGAGAATGTTTTAAACAAATTCTTCTAAATCAAGGAAAATATACAAATACAATACTTAGGAAAGTACATACCTAAGGGAGAGTTAGTTGTATTCAAATTCTTATTTAGAAGAGTTCCTAATAACTCAGGGGGAGATAATTATTTCTTTTTGTTTTTACTTTATGTTTTGTGCTTTCCAAAAATGGGGATATTGTTGAGACAAAAGTTCTCTTTTTACTTTTATGTATTGTTTTGGAAATCACAAATCTATTCCAACCATGTTAATCGTACTGAATCTGTCAATCGTACTGATTGTCAATCATACTGACTCTGTCAATTGTACTGACTCTGTCAATCGTACTGATTATGTCAATCGTACTAATTATTTTAATCGTACGGACTCTTTCAATATTATTGACTATGTCAATCGTACTGACTTTGTCAATCATACTAACTCTGTCAATCATATTGATTCTGTCAATCGTACTAACTATGTCAATCGTACTAACTCTGTCAATAATTATGACTCTGTCAATCTTATTGACTGTCAATCTTACTAAACATTTCAATTGTACCCATGTTTAACATTTTCATACATCTTTTGTTTATAATCAAAACGGTGTCGTAGAATCATTTATAAACTAATCAAAATGATGTCGTGTTTTCTGTTTCAATATGATCGTTATAATAACAGGTGTCCTAGTCCCTCCGAGTTTTCTAGAGAAATATGATCGTTGGAGGAAATGTGACCATTGGAACCTAAGGCCTATAAGTAGGAGGTCATTTGAAGCTGAGAAGAATAATATATATACTCTGAGACTAATCATTTTGTGCTATCAAGTTCTAGAGAGAGACGTTGTGACTTCTCTCCTGCTTTGTGCGAAACCCTTGAGATTAAAAAACGTGAACGGATCATTCTTAGTTTTTGTATTTTATTAAGTGATTTGATCTGCTTTGTGCGACTGATCGGACGATAATGATTGAGGGCTGCTGAGGATATGTAGACGGTGGTACCGATCATCGTATCAAGGGATTTAAAGTGTTTGAAATACAGAGGTGCCGATTACCTGCCAAATCGAGGGCTTGTGGGGATAGCAAGACAGACGTTCCGATCATTGTATCGAGGGATTGCAGAAATAGCAAGACAGATGTACCGATCATCATATAGAGGGCTTACCAAGGTGGTGGTAAGACAGACCTCTTATCTTGGGTGAAAGGATAACCCTTCTCTTTGGGTCAAAAAAATTGTAATACTTTTACATTTCTACTGATGTTTGTTTTATGAAAGGGATTTGTATTGTTTTCTTTTCTTCATTTCATATTCATTTGTAATTATTTCAATTACAACCATATTGTTACATATTGTATCGATTGATTCTATACTCTTTAGGGTATAATCCTTCACTATTTTATTACTCTGATTATTGTATTCATATTGAATATAATTACTTTACATTTCTTATAGTAGTACATCATATTGTAACTTTATATTCAATACAATTGTGTTTGTTTGTTTCTTTTTGAATTATATTAGTTTGAGATCTTTTAAACTAATTTCTTAAGAGTTTAAAAACAAAGTTTTTAAACCTATAATTCACACCCCCCCCCCTTGTATAGTTCCATTTAATAGACATATACATCTACATATTCGATCCAACACTAAGTCCCAGTTGTATTCATGGAATAATGATCCCGGTTTTCCCACTTGTGACTTAAAGTTTGGGATGGTAGGATGTGGTGTTTCGAGTCCCAATAGGATTCATAGACTAATGCTCTGTGTTTTTTGACCTTTGACCTAGTGGTTGGGAGGGACGGACATGATATACAGTATCTCAATTGGATTATTGGATTGAGGCTCCTTGATTAACAATAAGTGACCCCTATGATATTTGGTATGGGTACCCAAACTGATGCTTGGGGGTACACTAGATTAAAGTAATGAATAAATAAAGTCCCTTGTGAAATAAAATGTTTGATTCCCATGGTGATGATATTACATAATTTAAATATGTAGATGGATAATTAATAAATGGTAAATGTGAAACTTATTCCCCTACTATTTATTTATTTACTGAACCTTTGATTATTTTAACATGCTATTTTACAGACTAGATATTTCTTTAGACACTATTAGTGGTGGCCTACTGAGTTGTACTCACATCCTACTTAGGCCTCCATGGAAGTTGGGTACCCGAGCAGATGTTTCTTTTCTTCTATCATAGGATCAAGACAGGGACCTGGTGTTTGGTTTATACATAGGATGATGGGTTGGAGTATGGGGTGTCAGGACTAGGTTGGGAATCAGGACCATGTTTGGGATATTTTATGGTTTTTGTTTTTGGGATCCTATTTGTATGACCGCCTGACCTATAGGGTATTCATCATATTATTTTAGCATGTGTTACTTGGTTTCTTACTGGTTTTTGTTATATGATGTCCCTTTATTATTCGTGGTGGTTATTAAATATGTTGGTATTATTTTTTTGAGATTTTACTATGATTAGTGGGTATAGTCTCACAAATTCATCACTATAGACTTGAGATGCTAGTCGTTAGCCTATTGCATACGGGGACGCACACCTGAGATCATGTGGTCCTCCGACTCAGGGAACCAGTTTTAGTGGCTACCGAGTTGGGCCATTACATATCCCAGTCCATAACTCATATAGTGTTGTTCTAGATTCCATAAATGAAATGGGATTCAGTAATAATCCATTAAATTTAATAACGTAACCCCAAAAAGATATGTGAAGTTCTGGTTGACTCATCATTAATAAAACCATGTTTAACAATGTATAATTTCTTTTTTCAGATATGCCATTCCAGTGAGGTGTACCGAGAAGTGTGAGTTGTGAAACTAATCCACTGTATTAGATGATCAATAAACATTTGGCTTACATATTTCCAACATTAATCTGATCAAAGTATCTCAATAATCTTTATAAGTTGATTCTATGATTAATTTTTGAATACCTTGAACATTTCAAAGGTCCTAAATTTTGTCTTCATAAGAAACAGACAACTATGATGACTGAAGTCATCATTAAAGGTTGAATAGTATAGAAAATCACCATTATCTTGTGTACTAATTGGCCCACATATATTACTATGTATTAAGTCCAATATCCCGTTATCCCTTTTATATTTTATACTAAAAGGTGGTTCAATAATTTTTCCTAATAAACGAGATTCATGCATATTAAACACTACCATAGATCACTCATTGCCCACTACTGAATTTTATCAGTGCTAAACATAAAGCACTGATAAAAGGGTAACTTTGATCAGTATTAGCTTAAAGTGTTGATAAAGTTACCTTTTGTCAGTGCTAAAAAATACTGATAAAGGTGTACCCTTTATCAATTCTTTTTTAATGATGATAAAGGTGGAGCTTTATGAGAATTATTCTTATCGTTGATATAATATTTTTTTAAATGTTACAAACATATATATAATTATCATATTTATATACAAAAAATAATGTTTATTTATATATATCAATTAAAAAATGCATTTATATAATTAATATAAATATTATATATCAATATATATTTTTTAGTAATTTAAATATATATATATATATAATGTTTTACAGAAATATATTTATAAAATTATAAATATATATATATATATCTAATTATAAAAATATAATTAATATATTTATTATATTTATTATATTTATAATTATATATATTTATATATTAATATATATATATATAATTATATATAATTATATTTATATATTTATAAATATATAACAATATTTATGAAAATATTTATTTATAATTATAATTATAAGTAAATAAAAGATATATTTCAATAATTATAAAATTATAATAAATATATTTAAATAATAAATCTATTTATTATATTTATAATTATATATTTATATATTAATAAATAATTATAGAATTATAGTACTATATATAATTATATAAATGTAGTTGGGGTTTGGCTTAGGTAAAGAAACCCTATAATACGACATCAGGTTGGGGGATCAAACCCCATTGGGCATAGAGCACTGTAGCAGTACTATAGTAGCGGTGGTTCTGTAGCACCGGCGGGCATTGTAGCAGCGACGGGCGACACTGTTATAGCATAGGGTACTGTAGTGATAACTGTAGCAGTGGCAGTACCATAGCAGGTACATTATCAGCTGAAAACTATTCACACAATGGTCCTTTGGGCTAAAATTTGAGGTCTACGAGCCATGTAATAGGCTTCATGCCCACTGGGTCTTTGGGTCAAAAATGTATGATGTAATTAAAGAGGCTAGTTGGGTGGTTTATCCCTTATGGGGCTATGAATAGCCTTTCAGGTCTGTGTGTGTGTGTTTGAATGTAATTCTACCCTCAAGCACCAAATATATATAATTATACACACACACACACACACACACACACAGATATATATATATATATATAATTATATATATATAAATATAAATATATAAATATATTTATAATTATATAAAAACATTTATAAATATATTTATTTATAATTAGAATTATAAATAAATATTTATTTATTACTATAATTATTAAATTATAGTAAATATATTTATCATATTTATAATTATATACAAATATTTACAGATATATTTATTTATAATTATAATTTTATATTTATTTATTTATTTAAATAATTATAAAATTATATTAAATATATTATATTAGGTGTTTCGGGGTACAATTACATTTAAACACACACACATCGCACACACATAGCCCTGAAAGGCAGGTCATAGCCCCCAAAGGGATAATCCACCCAAACAGCTACATTTTATTAAATTCTATATTTATGTCCCGAAGTCTCGATGGGAATGTATCCCAATACATGTCCCTTAGTCCCACCCTCTGAAGTCCCAAAGTCCATTCTTGCGTCATGTTTGTGTCACTACCTACACATCATGCCTGCATCACCGCCCCTTGATGGGTCGAAGGTCCAGTGGCCTGAAAGGCCATTCAGGATGATAGTATTGCTGCTACAGTGCCCCGCTACAGTACCTACATTCCTACAGTGCTATAGTACTACTACATTTCTTGTGGAAATTCAATCCCACGTGGAATTGAACCCGAGTCTGATGCAGGATTGCAGGGAGCCTTTACCACTCGGGTAAAACCCTAACTGCTTATATTAAATATATTTAAAAAGAAAATATATTCAATTTATTGATAATTATATATAATTATATATTAATAAATATATATAATTATATATATATAGTTATATAAATATATATAATTATAAAAAAATATTTATAATTATATAAAAATATTTATATGAGCCTGTGGGGGCATGGTTGAGTTGGTTGCAGCTGTGGAGTCAGTCGCCAAGGTTCTGGGTTCAACTCTTTGTTATGGAAATGCCTGATATGTCAGAATAAATCACCAGTGGGCCCTCTACCCCTGTAAGGAACTAGCTCTAAATCTCATGTGTCATTACACTTGGGCCTATGGATGGTGAAGTACATAAAGGTGCTTGGCGATGGGTGATGACCCACCAATACCTTGTAACCCCATGAACCTAAAAAACCCAGTGTACTTTTGTAGTTAGGGTTATCCTTAGTGGTAATCACCCTATAATTCTACATAAAATTTTGAGGATTCAAATTCCATGGATCATAGGTATTGTAGAAATGGAGGTCACTATAGCAGTGGTGAGAACTATAGCAGCAGCGGGAACTATAGCAGTGGCGGGCACTATAGTAGAAGTGGGTATTATATCTACGACGGGTACTATAGTAGTCAGGGTGCTATAGAGTTATATTCACTGAATGTTCCTTAGGCCAAAATTTTAGTCCTACGAGCCATTTAATGGGCTTCATTCCCATTGGCCCTTTAGGCCAAAATATATAATGTAATAAAATAGTTGGTTGGGTTGGTTATCCCTTGGGAGGACTATGACCTGCCTTTTAGGCATGTGTATGTTTGTTGTGTGTGTGTGTGTGTTTAATGTAACTGTACCCCGAAACACCTAATATAATATATATATAAATATTCATAAATATATTTATTTATAATTAGAAGTATAGATAAATATATTTTTTTAATAATTATAAAATTACAATAAATACATTTATTATATAAAAATTATATATACTTATATATTAATAAATATATATATATAATTATATATATATAATTATATAAATAAATATTATTATATAAATAATATTTTTATATAAATATATATAATTAAATACAAATATTTATAAATATATTTATTTACAATTATAATTATAAATACATTAATGTATATTTCAATAATTAAAAAATTATAACAAATATATTTAAATAATAAAGAAGTATTATAAATATATTTATAGGTGATTAGGGGTATAGCTACATTGAAGCACACACACACCTCACATGGGCTAGTGAGTAGGTCATAGCCCCCCCCCCCCCCCCCCGAACCCAAGGGATAATCTACTCATTATTTAGACACATAGAACCCTATACAATATTGGCCCAAAGACAGTTACAAATCATCCCCCAAAAGGCCCAAACCACCATGGTCATCTTGGAAGGTGAACTGGTAGAGATGTGTCACCACCGAACAGGCCTCCTTCATTTCAAAAATGAACAACCTACCTATCATTATCTCATCGAACGTTATGCCACATTAACACACATGATTGTCGGACCACCGCCCTCACCATTGATCAGGGGTTTGCCATTCTCATTCGGTAGTCACCAGACCAATCATAAATGACCGCCCACACCAAGACACCCTGTCGTTGCATGTACATCTCTAGAAATCATCATCATCGACAATATTTTCATTTCTTCCTTCACACCAACCACCTCACACATTGGTTCCACCATCATGACCGCTTCACACCATCATGTATCATCATCGCCTCCGCTTTAGACAGTTGTCGCACCAGATTGGAAACCTATGAAGCCCTCCTCCGTCGTTATCCACTGCACTAGGTGTGCTGCCCTCACACCAAAAACCACCTTCACTACACTCATGTACCAACAGTCGTTGTCCCAACTACTCTAGATTAGTCCACCTTTACCTTCTTCGAAGGTCATGGCCCCCATCGTCATCGGGGCTGGCCCACCCCTCACCTATCCCCACACACCCCACTGAAGGGAAGGGACACTGCACTACACCGCTCATGTAATAGCATGGGCCACCACCACAATTAGAATCTCTGACAAAATGACCCACCCCCCACATATGGGTGGGGGAACTTTGTAACATCACCCATGCAACATTGTGGGCCACCACCATAAGGGGGTTCACGTGATCAAATTTTACCGAATACTATAAATATTATTATATAAAATGAAAATTCTCTCCTAGCTATGGTTATAAATAGAATTAAATAAATTATAAAAATATATGGTCAAATTCATTAGTTACCAAGTAATTAGAAATGAATATAAAAAAAATAAATATAAAGGAAATGTTTTTATAAAAAACTATATTTATACTCACAAAGTCATTATATCCTAATAAATTAAATTAATTACTATTAGTTAATGATATTAAAAAAATTTATAAATTATATAATCAATAAAATATTTTTTACATTATTTCAATATATTTTATAGTCATAAGATAAGAACAAACCTAATATTACGCATAAAAAACTATATTTTTATAATGCTAGTTTTTCCTCCTTTTAATGGTGCACTTATTTTAAAACTAAATTTAGAAACTTTTATAAATTTTATTTTTAAAAATAAACATTATGTTTTAAAATAGGGATGTTAAAATTACCATAGGTTGAATTTATGATATTTTTTTGAGAAGTTTCATTTTTTGATGAATAGTGAAAAATATTGAATTTTAATTGAAATTGATTTTTCATCTAAAAAAATTATAAAGTTAAATCATATTTTTAATTGGTTTTAAGGTAACAATTGTTAAATTACATATCTATTAATCCAATTTATGTTATTGGAAACATTTTTATTTTGAATTTAGATATAAAACTTTAGTAAACTTTTTAACATTTTTACTTTAAAAACTCGCTTTCTCATCTCATCTGCGAGATTAATTTTAAATTAATTTATGCCACTTATGTGATTAGAATTTGGAAAATGGATTCCATATTTGGAATAAGAAAAATTTATAATTTCTCTTAATTCTAACATGGTTTTTAATTGAAAATTTTACTAAAAAAAATTAAAATTAATTAAAGTGATTAAAGTAAAATTAAGTTTACCAAGGGACTAAACATTAAAATTAAGGATAAAAATACCTATACATTTGTCCAAAACCTATTTTATAGAATATTTAGACCATATAATCTCTTTTATATAAAATTGTTCCTTATTTTAAGAACATTTGGTAAGGGAGACCACCCAATAGTGTTTTCCCTTTTGTATTTACAAGAATGTCACTCCTCCTCCACTATAAAATGGCATTCCCCCCCCCCCCTCACACCTATAAATCCATTTTTCTCAACAGAAAACTAAAAAAATTACTTAAAAACTACACTATCCTCAGAATAGAACCTTTTTTTGACATAAATTAAACTATGGAAGGCTTTTGGTATAAACCAAAAGTAGTTACCCGAAGAAGATGTAATATTTTTCAATAATCACTTTTGTTTTATTTCTTTCTACACCCATTAAATTGTTATTATATCTTGATTATATAATAAAATAAATATATTAAATATAATTAGATGTTTTTATTTTAAGTTTTTCACCTACAACTTCACACACATCCATCGAATGGGATATGAAATCATCGTTCATGTGTACAACAGACTACCGCCCTCGAACCGATGTCATTCATTCTTCCATTACCACCTCTCAAAGTTGGGAATAATTATTGAAATACTAGTTTTATAATATATTTATGATTTATTTATTATTATTTAATTTTTATATAACACAAAACTTTATTCCTTCCATTTTGTGGAAATATGATAACATCATTTGTGGACATGTAAACTGAAAACTCCTCAAAGTGATGTGATCCATTCACACTTTACATAGAATTTATTAAGGTCAGTTATGATAAAAATATGTGATAAATATGGAATTAATTTTATAATTTAATTTTAATATGCATATACATCATTTACTTTTATTTATTTTAATATGATAATAAAATAGAAGCAGTGTTCATGCATACATACGACCTACCGTCTCTATGAATAGTGAAATTCATATCCTATCACTGAATTTTATGGATTACTACATATATATATATATATATATAACAAATATATATTAAATTTACATCTTGTTTTAAATTCTTGATATGATGAAATCATAAACTAATTAAGAGGAACAAAAAAATAACAAGTCAAAACATACTTAAAAAACAAAGAAGTTGTTACCTAAAAAATAAAAATAATGAAATTTTTTTAAAAATGGGTAATAATATGTTATAAAATGATCATATATGATATTATAAATAATAATATGGTTTTCTAAGTTAATAAAATTCTTAAAACCATTATACAGTACGTTAAAGATATTTCATCCAAAAGGAAGCATAAGGTAATAAATTCCATCCCAATTTCACTTCATTGACATATATTGTAATGTTATTATTGACGCTGAAAAAAAATTCCATAACTCTCAGAGGAAGTTTCGAAATAACGAAGCGAAGTCATATTCGGAATCAGAGGCCCGATCCGGAGGCCCGGGATGTGGTGTGCAAAATAAAGGAGGATCCGCGCGAAAACTTGTTCTGTGCGTGTAGAATCACCGGGTTTTGCAGAATTGAGCCGATGAGGCGCGCAATATTTGCACGCCCCGGTTCTGCGCAGTGAGTTTTTTGCGCGCCGACTGCACTCAGCATGAAGAATTTCGCGTGCCGCCTGGATTCCACGCCGGAGATCGCCTATAAATAGAAGGTGACCCCCAATGGTTTGGGGGTTGAGGAATCCGAAGCGACTCTCGTGCGCGCAATTCGGCTCACCCCGCGCACAAGATGACTTCCAGGTAATCCCTCATTTCGCGCAACCTTGCCCCGGAGTTCGCCTTTGCGTGCAATTCCACCAGCTTCAGTGAATTTTCCCCCTCCCCAGGGTTTCAGCCTTTGCGCGCAATCTGTGTCTCGTGCGCGCAATACCCTACCGTGTGCGCAAAACCCTGCGCGTAGTTCCCTCTCTGCGTGAAATTCTCTTGTTCCTATTGTGCGTCGTCCCGGTGTTTTGTGCGCAAACCTTCCCTTTTGTGCGCAAGCCCAGGACCCCTCACCTTGACGCTCCTTGGTTTCCCCCTGCACTGGCACCTGATGTCTCCCCTATCGGGCATGCACGCCATGCATTGTTTTCCTGTACGGCCTTCCAGGCTCGTGCGAAGTAACCTCAAGGTCCCTTGGGTCATGTTTCCCATTGCGTTTCTTTTCCTTATGCTTCTCTGCATAGGCACGCTAACGGCTATTGCTTCTTCGCATATCCACGCTAACGTGGACCCCTCGGTGGTTTTCCCTGCGACCCCCCTTCACTACGGCCTTACCGATGCCTTCCCTCCCACAAGGGGTAGAGGGCGTTTGGCATGTAATCCCTAGGGGTGTGAAGAAAACCCACCTCGTCCAAGCTGTAGGACGTTAAACTGCTAAGCACCTCGTCCTTAACACAAGACGTTAAACTGTGGTCCTACCTCGTGCATCGCACGCAGGGTCCCCCCAGCTCGGACATTTTTTATGCCACTCGTCTCCACAGGAATGGACTCTTCCTCACATGGAATGAGATCCTCCTTGTCGGAGCAGCGTTTTTCCGCTGGGGAAGGGCCGCCTCAGAGCGTAAGCCCCTAGTATTTCTTGCGGATGACTGCACCCATGCATCTCCGTACTTCCCCCCTGCCAAGTCCAGTGGAGTCCTTTTCCCACTACGCTTTGTCGCACCAAGAGCGTCCACCCTGGAGTAAGCCCCAGCACCAAGGGTCGCTAACCACGTGTAATCCCCTATTTCCTCTTTGGGCCGCTCAACGCATAATCCCCATTCCACTTCTCACGGACGCACCCTTCGCAACGTGATCATCTGGTCCCTGCAGCCTCTTGTTTCCCACACCGAGCATGACTCACGTGGGCTTAGAGCACACATCGACCATGACATCCTCTTATGGGCCGCCCCAAAGCGTAAGCCCCATCCCAGCGAACTACGTGGATTTTGATTCGTGCTAACGCACGGTACGTAGGAAGCCTCCACGAGGTTCAAGCCCACCACCCGGTCGTCCCGACCTCTCCATGTCGGTTCCCTGACCACCTTGGGTTGCCTCATAGCGTAAGCCCCAAACCCTTCATCCCACATGACATTAAATTGTATCTCGTCCCGCATGACATGAAACTGTATCCTATCCCACATGACGTTAAACTGTATCCCATCCCGCATGATGTTAAACTATATTCCCCCTCTTGGGCTATCTCAGAACGTAAGCCCCATGTCTCACTCCACCATCCATCCTAATCCTTACCTGGGCCACCACATCCCGGTGAGATCATGCCTCCCCATCCCACTCCATGGTATCCGGGAAGCCGCCCACATGCTGGCCCCAACATCGGTGTTCCCTCCTAGGGGCCCTTTAACCCGATCCGTCTACGCAAGACGTTAAACTCGCGGCATACCCCGTGTTAAACATGGGAAGCTGAGGGAAACTTCAGATGGTACACATTCCCCACGTTTGATGTGGGATGCCTCGGGCTTCTGCACCCTCGAGAAGCCCTGTGATGGGGGACCAAAGACAGACATGCCAACGACGCCCCAACGTGACCATTCTCCTCACCGAAGGTTGCTGCCCCGACAAGACCCCTTGGAGCATCTTGATGGAAGCAGCATAATTAACTGGCGTCCATGTACATATGGCACTGGGAATGAGCTTCACGAACCCATCTTAAATCTATGAGGGAGACCTGGACTAGGTAATGAGCTCCGAGGAGGAATCCACGGAAAGAAGAACCGACATCCCATCATCCCGGTTTCGATCAAGGAGCAGACGTCCCTGAAAAAGGAACGGATTTCGCCCGCCTTTGGAAAGCGGGAATGCGGGGCAACAGCAGCGCGTTCTCCACAGACAGATGCGCGCGCCCCGGCGAAAGCATCGGAGCAACAGTTATGCACCTTGGTTGGCCTATGGTTGGCCCCATTTTCTGATAAAGTATCACTATTTTGTTTTAAATCATATTCTAAATATTTAATACAATCTCAATCCATTTCTCACCATCAAATACAAAACAACATAAATATGATCATCTATAATATTAATATTCCATTTTAAAATGTTATAAACAATGTGCACTTCTACTAGTGTAATTAGATAATGACTTTGACATAATAAATAGTTCAAAAATAATCATAACTAAAAATCCCTAAATATTCATTGAATAAAATTATTAATATAAAATTAAAATTCAATAAATCAATTGGGTTCTTCAACCTCCCACTTAGGATTTGTTGTCAATACCTATTTCATTTCAAAATTCAATATTTCCATATAACCTTTATTAATAATAAAACCAATGATATAAATATGGGAATGAATTATCATCTCTACTATTAAAAATGTTAGATCTTCTTGTCCTCTTATAAAAAATGTAGTATGATTTTCTCTAAATAGGGATGGAATCAAAACAATCATATAAATGAAGAGTCTTGATTAAAGATGAAATCTCTTAATATTTATTTATATTAGTCTCTAATAATGATAATGAAGTCAATATATTATAATTTAAGTGGGATATTATGTCCTCTTATTTTGTTATTTGAGTGGTCAAATCATCTATATGGGCATGCATCTGATAGATTATCTAATGTATCTATTCAAGAACCTTTGAATATTCCCTTATTAATTCGGCCAGGGGAGTCTCATTATCAAAACTATGAAAGTCCCCATCATTGCTAACCAATTTTTATAGGGTTAGGAAAAGTTTTCTATTGATATCATACAATGGTTGGTAATCAAATCCACCTGCCCTCATATCATGAAAACGCTGGTGTAGGTGTTCCTATTGGCCAAATAACTCCTCCAAGGGAGTCTCAATAATCAAGTCATGGATTTTATGCTAGATATTACTTCATGATACATGGGTTTCTATAACCACTTGGGTGGGTATTCCAAAATTAGGGATGATTATCTGAGAAGATGAAGAAGCAAGAGAATAAGTTTTATGTTCTTTCCTCACAATTGACACATCTTCCATCACTGATATTAAGGGACCATCCCCCTCAAAAAATGTTTCCCACTAATGGGATTTTCATCAATATGATGATAACACTTCCTTGGTGGCTCACCTAAGTCCTGAGTAAACTCTATTGCTACTACAGATAAGGGGTTCAGTGAAGCACAGGTATTGTCTACCTAACGGATCGGTTGATTCAATAAACCACCCAGATAATCTTCCACCTAAACCTGGTAATAGTCATAAAACATGAAGATAGGTCAATCAACCAGTGGAAGAATAATCTCAACATTTTTTTCTTCACATGCCAATATAAGACGAATTTGGTGGATAAGTCCAGGATGTTGTTCGGCTCTCATGGCATCTTAAGGGAGAGGAGAAACTCTTTGAATGCAAACAAACTGGAGAGAAAAATGATAGGGGAAATATGCATTGTATATAGTTATCTCTTATAAGGATCCATAAGAACCCCATCATATAGATAAATATTTAATGACCTCTCATCTAGATATCCCCTTCCATTATCGAAAATTATTCTAGACGGTGCAGTATAGGGAATGAAGTTGAAATGATAATGTTGTATCAACATGAAAATAACCTCATAAGGACCTAGTGGCATCACCCAAACCCTTGAAACATTCGACATATGAGAATAGATAAAATCATCAAGGATTACTTTAGTGTTATGATATTTGTAACACCATAAATGCTCTTCTATCTATCCAAATAAGAATTAGAAGGGTCCTCCAATCCAGTAAGGGATGTTTCCTTACCTAATATGAATGTGGAGTTGATAAAGGCGTCCAAGAGTCATCATTACTAGATTAAGAAGGCACCCTTATCCCAATCGGACTACCATCACCAATATGATTACTTTAATTCCAGATAATGTGTCCCCATGTAGGAAAATCTATCTATTCAAAAACATGGTTATAAACCACTCGAACAGAAGGCTTGGGGATACCTCTAGTCTTAGTCATTAGCCCCATGTGGTATAATCCCTAGCTTCAAGGATGGCCCAATAAAATCTTGTTCTATCATGAACCTATTAGGAAGAGAATCGATGAGGGTGTATAGCAGTTGGTCGAGACGTGTTGTGGTAGAGAAATATATTAATCCAATATTTAAAAAAAACATGTGACTGTAAGTTCAGATCCTTCCTTAAATTATCCTTAACAATGGTGAGAACATCCCTTTCCAACATTAAATCTAGTGAGGTGTCATCCCAAACATCTTTAACTGGAAGATATTCTTCATACATCTCCCAAAGAGGAGGTATTCCACCCAATCAAAAAAATCCCAAACATCAATCCCTACTTTTCCATGGGATAAAAGGAAGTAATTAGTACTAGGAAACCAAGGGATAATTATCTCTTTAAGTTTTGATTGATGATACATGATGAAATGAGAATTCCATACTACCTCATAAAGATAGATAACAAATAACTGGTCAGAGAATTATGATCATCAATTCCTAACCTAAAAAGTGCATGCACATTCATCAGAGAAGTTACCTCTAGGTCATAAGTCCCACTTAGAGATCCAACCACTTGTAAGAGAATTCAAGGAGGAAATGAGTGTGCTCAAATAAATTGGATCAATTGGTTGGTGGAAAATATTTAAACCTTCTAGATCTCGAGGGGATTTAACCAAGATGTAGGATAACCCATGGAGGAGTGCTACCAAAAATTGAGTGTCTTTAGAAATAATTTTTTGAATAAAATCAAGGTGATATGACAGTCAATAAGATTAAATATTATAACCATGTGAAGGAGTGTAAACATCATCCAGTATACCGAATACATTTAAATAAATTCAGTGTAATAGGGGATATCTCTTAAGTTTATGAGGTATAATCCCTTTAAAATCTGTGTTGGCAGAGAACACATCATAATGAGGGTTGAAATTTGATTCCCAATAATCATATTACTATGTATGGTTACATTGGAAGAATTCTATGAACTGGAATCCATCTATATGAACACAATAAACACATATATTTTATTATAAATAATTCTTAAATCACCATCACTGTGTATGGTTCCCTTATATGTTCAACAACATCACATCAATATGCCTTCAATTTCTACTCATACTCTACCCATGTCTTCTATAAATACAAGAGGAGGGGAGATCTAAACAACCATCACATGAAATTAAAATCACAGTATAGCCTTAAAATCAGAACATTGATGAAATAATATGGTATAAAATACCTGTGTGGATTAGAATCTAAGAGGATTGAATCACGGTAATAGGTCTTTAGAGAGGAGGGTGCTGTGGTGAGAGAGGTCTCTGGGGAGGAGGGTTCTGCTGTGAGAGAGGTCGTCAGGAGGATGGCGTCGCGGTGAGAGAGTTCATCAGAGAGGAGGGAACCGCGGTGAGGAGAAAACATCAGGGAGGAGAAGTCATCAGGGGAGTAGGGCACCGTGGTCAGGTGAGGTTGGGGAGTAGGGCGACACGGTTAGGTGAGTTTGGGGAGGAGGGAGACATGGTCAGGCAAGGTTGGGGAGAAGAACTTGTCGGGAGGAGAAGAAGCTGGGAGGAGGAGAAGACAGGAGGAGAAGAAGTCGGGAGGAGCGAATCGGGGACCCCGATACCATATAGGAAAACACTCTCTATAGTTACAATTATTAAATTAAACCATGAAAATTAGGAAGATATAGCCACAGAACAATAAATCTATGGCTATATGTCTATGGTTATTGCTTTAATTTCTAGTAGTGTTATCCTATATCTGGACCAAGTAAACCTTCTGGAAATATTTAAAGGTAATGTTATGATATAATATCTCTATTTTAACAAAAAATATTATATAATGAAATGTTGATTTTATTTTCATTATTCCTTATAGGGTTGGTTTATTTTAGATGATTTTTTTTCATGTTACTTTCCTTTGTAGGAAGAGAAATGATGTTGTGTCTGCTCTATCATAGAGTTAATCTTGATGTGTGTATAGTAAAAGCATTGTCCATAGAATTAATGCATTATTTCATATTTATATTTAATTTATTTCTTTTATGTAAGGAATATTAATCTACTCATATGTGATATTAATGTATGAAATTTTTAGGTCATTATAGTTGGTATTAGAGTAACTGGCCTAGTCAAAATCAAGTAAATGCATTAAGTTCTTTGGATACTTTAGGGAGATGATCCATAAGTCATGTCTATGTGAACACGACTCCAATAGTGCATCAAACAAAAAATGGTGAGTGGAAATCACTAAAAACCTAATCCACGTCATCTGACACCTCATTCTCCATTGACCATGTCCCTAAAATCATGATGTTCAATACCATCTAAAGTCTCGAGATCTATGACCTTGTCCCGACAACTTCATCACCTCAAATCCTGATGAATAATTTTCCTCAACCTAGTGATCATCATCACTCCAAGTATTTAATCCATACCCCCCCCTAATGAACCACATCACCTCAATCCAGAAAATTAGAATCCACCTCAATCCTAAGGACAATCCCATTACATTCCCATGGAATCAAGTAACCAATATAACAATTCGATTTAATTCAAATTTACACTCGGCCTAAACTTTCCAAGTTAGTCCAAACCTCTTACCTGGCTTAACCAATCATCATGGAGGAATATCATTCCCATAAGAATCTCATATAATCATTAGAAAATTTTAATAAGAATGTATTTAATTAATTAGGTTCTCACTCGAACAACCCACATAGTGTATATGAACGCACCCCCAAAACACTCAAAAAATCAAAGAGAAATATAGGAACCACCTACCTTGTACTAGTATATGCTCACTCATTTTATATCATACTCAAAATAGATCCGGATCGGAAGAAAATGGAATTTTAGATGAATGATCGTATGGTGAACACTATCTAAGCACCACACTACACACAGTTAGGCACACAATTTTCCAAACATTGAGAAAACTACGTGAATCGCCTCTATTAAAAACTGAAGAGGTTTCACATGGTTGTTCACCCCCTTCTTGACTTGTGTTCATCGTAAAGGTCTTGTTTGACAGCTTAGTCCTTCCCCTTGTTTATAAACTCCTTAAAAGTATGAATTACCCTGATCGAAACACCACTGTTTTGGTGGATACTGTCCTTCAACATCCGTTTAGTGAAGTTACTTGAACTGGCCAAGTACTTGTCACAATCCTCACATTAGCGAATGACACCCTTGTCTTGTTGTCATATGATTGGCCCTATATTGCCCTATTTTAGTAGCTCTGCCTCATAAAGTGGAAAATCCCTCTTCGTGTACTCAGTATTTTTTTGTTGTAATTGAGGGCATCTACACCCATTTAGAACAAGCTCATTTTAAAAATCAAAAATGATCTTACCTCAGATAGACTCACCTTCACCACCCATAACTCATTGTTGTCACCTTCAGTCCTAAAACGCCCAAAATAAATCATCTTGGGTAGCTTCCAATCTGTTGGGGTGGGACTATAACTCATTATTCCAATGAAAATGAGTTCTGAAGCTATTGTAACAACAACATATAGACTTGTTTTCCAAGAATCCAAGTGAAAAACCTGCTGGTAAGAACTACTAAGTAAAGCCACAACAACACAACATTTCTCTTTCTACAAACATATGGAACTATTTGAAGTATCCTCATTAATTTTGATCCTTATTTATTCTTCCCACCATGGTAAACCTTTGGCATATGCACGCTTAATATCACCATGAAATTTCTAGATACAAGATAAATTTCCAGATAAATAGGATATAGCCTTTGAAACCTCAGAGGCCTCCTCTAGTAGTGATTCAAACAGCTAAATACCCCTAGAATGTTGCATTCCCATGTCAGTCTCAACAAAGCAGCAGCAAAATCCTAGGTGGAAGTAATGCTCTAAGGACAAATCTTTAAAACACAATTGCATTGTGTATTGAATATAGATCTCATAAGTAGTATGTACATTCCAAGTAACTCTATTGTTTTAATTCCAATGTTGTAGCCTTCCATCCTAAAATTTTTTTGGTATTGATTATTCCGAGGCTGTTGTGGTTGAGTCGATAATCGAGATGACATCCCTTGTAATGCCAACCCTCCCCAATAGAATTGGGAACTTATAACTCGCTCTATTTTGTGAATCCTATAACCGATGAAATGCATCTTGATACCATTATCCCCAAAATCAAGATCAGATTTATTTCCCTCAAACATCAAGTTCTCATCTTGCTTCATACTAATTCGTAACTTGCTCTTCAACTCTTCTGTACCTTCACCTCCCTTGTTAATTTGTTCCTGGTTTGTTTCCATCTATGATATCTCCTTGTCAATCCATAACTTTGAGTCTGCACAATAATTTTTCTAACATCTCTTTGTCCCCTTGTTTTCATATTCATCTCAACGCATGTTGATCTCCTCCCTCATCCGATCAACTTATTGTAGAAGGTAGAAATTAGAAGGTTCACCTTGCGTATTGCCAGAATTTTCTTCTACTAAGTACGCTTTTTTCCCCTGAACCAGACTAATCCAATTCACTTCATCCCACCTAAATCCCTTTGTTATTCTAGTCCCCTTTTACTGGTGCTTCCTTTAAAGACATTCCACCAGTAACCTGCGAATGTGCAGGTCACGTTCCCACTCCAGTCAACTCAAGAATCTTTGTCAGAGCATGTAGCCTATATCCTTGAGTTATTGGTCCAACATTTCTAGCCTAGTCATCTTCTATTCTCCCCCAAGAATAATTTTTCAGCAGTTCAGACCAAATGATAAAGACTTTATGTCAATCAAGCAGCAAAATGACTTGTGTTAATGAAAAAAAACTATGTGTACTTGGAATTGCAGCTTCTCAGAGAGAGGAAATAAGGTAGAATCTGATACCAGAAAACCCTCGGGAGGCCCCTTGACTCACCCTCCCAAGCTTGGAAGCTGTCTCACGAAAATAGAATATCCCTCCCCCCTATCTGTGCCCCTTCCCCTCTTAAAAATCCCTCTCCCCACGCTAACTACCCTCACCAGCCCAACAACTCTAACCAACCCAACAATCCTCCCTCTAAGAGAGTTACAATATTACCCTTGGACATTAATACTACATACCCACTTGCATAAAAATCCTCCCCACCAGCATTACTACCCAACCCCACAACCTAAATACCTATTATGTTATTTCTTTCATCTGAGAATGTATGTCACCAGCCTCACCCTCTGACCTGGGGTGTCTCAAGCTGGTCAAAGATAGTTTGTACCAACCCTATCAAGTTCTCTATTTTTTATGGTCCACCTTCACTATAAAATAATGATGGGTGCTGAGATTGAAACTCTCAAGTCAAGTATGCCATAGAAGGATCATCTTCTTGGGATCCTCTATCGATGACCTATATGAAATGAACCAGGCTCACCCTGAGCTGTTCATCAATACATGGCCCAAAGTTTTCCATCTGCAGCTTTCTTGCCTATACTGAATCTTATACCTGTATATCATGATCATACCAACCCTTCAGGGCCTCATACCATGAAAAATTAAGTAGCACCATATCACCACCCTCCTGACACTCCACCAAATCACATATAGGTGGAATCCCATTGAATACCAATCATGATGGCCAAACAGCCATATCATTGTATATATACAAATATTTCCAATAGAAAAGGTTGAGACAGGTAACACATCTCACCACCATTACACTCCCTTACCACACCATGTCACACAACATTTGGTCTCAAGGCTGCTTACCTACCCATATCAATCTTAGGTATCAAGTATCATCTAGTCTTATAGACCCTTACCTACCCACATTAGAGTCAAAAATCACATATAATCTAGCCTCATGGACCCTTTCCTACCCATCATAAGTCCAAACATCAAATCTCATGTATCAATTCGGGTTAGCTGAGTATAATTATACTAAATAGGCTATACAAAAAAACACTATTTAGTTTCTTTGTTGACACTTTAAACAACTCACCCCAAATCATAATCTATGTCAACCCATATCTGGGTCAAGACCATATATCATATGCATATAAAGTCACATATGGATCTCATTGGAACCACATTTTTGGGTTGGTTGAGTAAAATTCCACCAAAAGAGGATAAGTAAGAAAACACTATGTAGCTTCTTTGAATATGCTTTAAATAGTCCAACCCCTCTTAGCTCAATCTAGGTTCCCAATAAAAATCATAAGAAATCATGAATCATATGATCCTAAGTGCCTATCATGATGCGTAATCAAACCTCCCTTATCATACTGGGCCAAGAGTCAAAATCCACATAATAGCTAAATATCACAACAAAGTGTGCCACCTAAGGTGAAAATAAAACCAACTGTAAAAGATCAAAGTAAAACATCAGTTTACTATTGTTGGAAACTTAGTTTGTACCCTGTGCATGGGGATGAAAGTACCTAAACATAAGATCTATACCTAGTCCTGACATACTCAAAAGAACAAGTGACATACTCTAAACCGACCAAACCCATTTGGATTGTTTTAATATTTTAAAACAATGATCTATGAATCATTTTTGACATGTAAGAATCAACCCTGCCTCAATATGACGCACGATGTGACTAGTATAACTCTAAATGTGTCTTTTTATTTAAAATTGACATTTTATTAATGAATTCTTTCATGTTAAGGTTTAATTTATTTTATTGTTATATTACTAACATAATATTTTTTTCTTATATAGGTGGAATTTTTTTCATGAGTTCAGATGCTTTTTTTGGCAACTAATACCATGGACGACAATTTTTGAGAGGGGATCACGGATGCAAAAAGGATGAAACATTAATGTTTTTATTTGTGTGTTGGATAGTTGTAATTGTAACTGTATAAAACATTTTTTGAAATGTATATAGAAATGTGTGTTTTTGTATTCATGATGTAAAGTAAATTTATATATCATTTTTTTTTAAACTCTTGTGTGCACTATTTCGTTCTTATATTCTTTGTTTGTGTGTAGGTGTTGTTTTGTGCAGTTGTTTTGTGTGAAGGTGTTGTTTCGTGCTGTTTGTGTATAAGTGCAGATGTTCTTTGTGTGAAGGTGTAGGTGTTGGGTGTTCTGTTAAATAAACATCACATCACAGGTAATCCCTCCTTTATTAGCACTATTTTGAGCACTGATAAAGGTGGCCCTTTATTAGTGCTAAAAAGAACTGCTAAATTTGGCCTTTTTTAGTACTCAAAATAGCACTGATAAAGGGGGGACCTTTATCAGTGATTTATTAGAACTCTTAAAGGGAACCCCCCTATCTTTTCCATAATTAACAGTTCTTTTCTATCACTATTAAAGGTAGTTTCTAGCGCTGATAAAATCCTTATTTGTATTAGTGCATTTTAAGGGTTTATACCACAATCTCATTTTAATTGAGATTGTTTATTCTTAAATTTCTTTTAAAAGAAATTACTTGATAATTATTTAATAAAATCATTTATTTTATTCTCATCTGAGTAATCATGATATTTTTTAGATAATAGTACCATTTTCCCACTCTTCGGTACTTAAAATGTTTTAGAAAATATTTTTAAGAAAACTCTTTACCATTTCTCTCTTCAATCGTAAATTTTTTTTCTATAAAAAAACATGTTTTATAAATATGTTTTCAAAAATAACCATTTAAAAATTATTTATTAAATATATATTTACCCTTTTTTCTTTTATAAAATTTTTCAAAAGAATCTTCTTGTCATTTTCCGAACAAGGCACTTTTCTAACCTTTTTTACAATGCAAAATAAATGTTCCTTTTAACTCTTATGGAATTACACATAATAATTTATTTGAATATTCCTTTTCAATTTTACAGATATATTTTTAAAGAAAATTACTTTACAATTAATTTTCAAAGAAAATTATTTTCAAAAAAATCAAAATGAAAAGGATATTTTACTCAATAATTTTTTAAAAGATATTTTTTATTTCATCAATGAAAATAACCCTTTTTCTTACTCTAATGGGTATAAATCATATTGATATCATCTTTATTATTACTATGGATGTATTATGATTATTTTGACCAAGGAAAGTACTGATATTCAATTCCTCGATTCATTATTGTATTCATTAACTTCCCTTGAATTATTCACTTTCCTATTATCATTGAACATTAAATTACTCTAAATATCCATATAATTTATTATGGATATGATTATTTCCTAAAATGTATACCATTTTTACATACAGTGTATACTTTTAAAGTAATTTTATTAACTGGGTAAATATTAATAAATATTTATACTTTACTCAATACGGATACATTTTGATAGGACACATTATTCATAAATTAAATAAATTATTTGATATATGAGGAATACATTGGAAATTCAAGACACTGGTTGGGGACCAGTTAATGTAATACCCTAGATGCATCAGTAGTTTCATGGGATGAATTGTTATCTACCTTAGCTAATGGGTTTTCAACCAATACATTTTAAACTATCTTGATGATAGATCTGGATGGTAAATGTATCTTGTTCTTGGGAAATATGATGTCTGATAATTAATCATTACATTGATTTATTATTTATTTATCAATATTATACATGATATTTTCATAATGAAAAAATATATGTATGAATTCCATTCTTAGTTTATTGATTAAATGGAATGTGTATTCAATTATTTACCTTTATATATTAATTATGCCTTATCCAATTATTTAAATGGAATGTGTGTTTAGTTATTTATATTTCCATATTTTTTATGAGATCCCTCTCAGTTTATTAATTACATGGAATGAGTGTTCAATTATTTAACTTGTAATATTGATTATTCTCATTGATTCATTATTGTTTCTATTATACTTAACCCTTACTGACAATTCGAGCTCAACCTTATTTTTTTTCTTTCCCCATGATTCTATTATGTTTACTAAGAAAGATATACAAGGATATTATAAATGGAATAAATTTATCCTAGAAAAAAATTATTATTTATTTTTCAATTAAAATATAATGTAAAACCCATGCATGTATCTAGTTTACCAAGACTACTAAACTTATCAGTCCTTTGAGATGTGTTTCCTTATATCTTATGTGAAAGTAATGGTAGCATGACACCAGTTCTGAGCTTACTAGGGTTGGGTTTCTATGGTTTGTATCAAAGGAGGGTTAGTGTAAAGCTTGGGAACTAGATTTAGGAAAACATAGATTATAGAACTTAACCCTAATATAGAATTTAATGATAAGTATATAAGAACATGATAAAAAAAATTAGATAGAGATGTTGTGTTTTTTCTAGTAATATATCCATGTCTGGATACTGCAAGGGGAAGTGGTTCTGGAATATATATACCTAGAGGTAGTAACTCTAAAAAGGGTGTTTTCAGATTGACTCGAGTATAACCTAGTACATGATAATGGACCTTACTACGCACCTATTTGGACACTCATAGGGGATATGTTTAAGATAATTCAAATTTTATTTACAAATCATTATGAAGGATTTGAATAGATAATGATAATTAATAACCAAGGATAACCTAACGTGTCTTATATTGAAAATAATGTGTCGTGATTTATGCATCCTAAAATTGATTATATGTATTTTTCACTATGATAATTGTTGATCACACAATGAACTTTGGTTTTAGTCAATGGATGGAAGCTAACGGAATCATGTTAACATTAAACATGAAGGAAAAGGTGGTGAAAATGAGAAACCATATGGGATGTTTATAGAAGTTAAAGATATTGTGTTCATGCCTAATCAATTTTCATGAAATATTATTAATAATATATACCTTAACAAAATTCCAAAATCACTAAATAAGAGAATCGTAGTGTTTTCTAAGAGCTTGAGAGGTGGACCCATAGAAAAAAAAGGCTTGATTTCCTTCATGTATGAAATGTGGAAGGATACACCCAGTAAAGTGTCTCAATGGAATGGGAAAATGATTTATGTGTGGTAAAGAAGTGAATAAAACAATTAATTTCTAAATAAAAATGAAGAGTACGATGGAAGGAAATAAATATAGTCCTAAGGATGCATTTATATTTTGTTTCCATAAATGTGAGGAACCTGGGCATTACTCGAGTCAATTCCCTCTTCTAAATGATAAAATCTAGACCAAGGAAGGAAATATTTGGAAATAAATTACTAAAGTATTTATGTATTGTGATTTTATTGAAAACCTTATAAAAAAGGTAATTTAATGATTAAATTTCAAGGATTTACATCATATTTATGTTGCGAATCATATTAATATGGTTTTAGAAAAAGGACAACTTGTATTTAGGGTAACAACCCATTAAATCCAGTAAGTTAGTGGGGCTTGAACCCATGACTGAAGTATGATAAGGGTTTTTCACCAACCACTGGCCTACATTATGTCTTGGTTAATGTATCATTTCTATTAGTTAAATAATTTGATGAATAAATATCAATAATGAACCAGTAGTATCACTATTGAGGTTTAAATATTAATATATTAAACAAATTTGTTTTTTAAAATATTTAGATAAGTACAAAATTACTTCTTACCCTTTCATGTATCTTAAAATCTATTAAAATTGGATTTTAGTGCTTAGATAATAAAAAATCATTTTTGGGTATTCATTTCTTGAAGTAAAGGGAATAAATTAGAAAGTGATCAAGTCATGACCAAAGGATGAAATTGTGCTTATGAAATAGAAACATATCAAGTAAGTATATTTCATTATATTCTTAAATAGTAAAATAATTAATCAACTATATGAGAAGTAACTTGAACAAAAATGTTATCCCATTACGTACATATATGATGAATCATGTAGTCTTTTAAATCATTATAGATTTATGGTTTTTAGGTCCTTAAAATTTCATCGATCACTCACTTTATTATAATAAATTACCTTAATCATTACCTATAGTTATTCAAAATTTTCTTCCATGTCCATGTTTTCATTTTCCACCTATGTTCTATTACTTGGGAACCTAGTTATGTGACCTTTGTACTTCCCAATATCTCTTATTAAGAGAATATTATATTAACCCTTATATGATTGGGTTTTTAACAAAATAATTTTCAAAATATTAAACCCTGAATTACTAAGATCATGTTTAAATTTCGAGGATGCAATTTATTTACTGTGGGGAGAATGTAACACCCAGAAATTTTAAAATACGAACATCATATTTTATAGTGTATATGTAAAACAACACCATGAATATAAAGAAATATAATATCCCAATTATTTAAAAATATATTTAATATTTTTAAATAAATTGAATCTTTATATTTTAATACACGTAAAACTGAGTTAGATTATGTTACACACAGCACCGACTTTCTTCGATTGCTTGCATTACATGAAAGACTGAATTTTACTGAATATTATTAATATTATTATATAAAATGAAAATTATCTCCTAGTAATAGTGATGAATAATATTAACTAACTTATAATAATACATGGTTGAATTCATAATTTACCAATTGATTAGAAATGAATATAAAAACCAATTGAGTATAGTGGAAATGTTTTTATAAACAACTATTTTTATGCTCACAAAGGAGTTTTATCCAAATAAATTAAATTAATTACTATTATTTAATGATATTAATGAAATTTATATATTATATATTTAATAAAATATTTTTTAAATTCATCTAATAGATTTTATAGGAATAATATAAGAACAAACCCAGTATTACGCATAAAAGGATATATTTTTATTTAGATGGGTTTTCCACCTTTTAACGACGTACTTGTTTTAAAACTAAATTTTGTCACTTTTATAAATTTTATTTGAAAAAATAAACTTAATTTTTGAAATATTAATATCAAAATATCTTAAGGTTAATTTTTGGAATTTTTCTGATAAATTTCATTTGTTGATAAATATTGAAAAATACAGAATTTTAATTGAAAACTGACTTTTTGTCTAAATAATTTAAACGGTTAAATTATATTTTTAATTGTTTTTCAAGTCAAAATAGTTAAATTATAAATTTAATAATCCAATTTATTTCATTTTAATCATTTTTATATTGAATTATATTAGAAAACATAGTGAGCTTTTGAACATTTTTACTTTAAAAATATGCTTTCTTATCCCATCCATAAGATTAATTCTAAATTAATTTCTACCAATTATGTGATTGAAATTTAGAAATATGGATTCCATATTTGGAATAAGAATTATTTATAATTTTTATTAAGTTCAAATTTTTTTTTTACCAAAAATATTAGTGAAAGAGATTAAAATTAATTATAGTGATTATGGTAAAATTAAGCTTACCAACGGACTAAACTTTAAACATAAGAAGAAAAATGACCCAAAAACTTGTAAAAAACCTATTTTCTGGACATATTCTGACCATATACCATCTTTTCTTGAAAATGGTTCATTATTGGAGGTACATTGGGTAATATAGACCTCCTAATAGTGTTTACCTTTTTGTATTTACAAGAATGCCACGCATCCTCCTCTATAAAAAGGCACCCCCCCCCCCTTATTTATTCACACGTATGAACCCATTTTTATAGACCAATCCCTGAAAAAATCACTTAGAAACTTTCCTCACCTCATACTATAATATGTTTTTGGATATAAATCTAACGAAGAAAGGATCTTAGTATATACCAAAAGCAGTTACCTAAAGAAGATGTAATGTTCTTCAATGAGCATTTTGTTTTATTTATTTCTACACCACTTAAATTATTATTATATATTTCATATATAATATTATAAGTATCTTAAATATACGGAGATGTTTTTATATTAATGTTTAGAACTAAAAATTCACACACTTCCATCAAATTGGATATGCAATCATTGTTCATGTGTACGACAGACTACCGCCTAGCGAATTGATGCCATTCTCTCTTCTTTCACCACCTATCAAGGTTGATAATAATGATAAACATATTGTTATTATATGATATATATGATATTTATGATGTATTTATTCTTCAATAATTTTTATATAACACATAGCTACATGATTTCCATTTTGTGGAAACACGATAACATCATTTGTGGACGTGTGGACTATCACCTACTCAAAGCAATGTGATTCCTTCAAACTTTACATATAATGTATTAAGGATGGTTTTAATTAACATATATGAAAAATATTACATTAATATTATACTATTATTATAATATACATATATATCATTTTATTTTATTTCTTTTAATATGATAAGAAAATGGAAGTAGCGTTCATGCGTACGTACGGCCTACTATCTCAATGAACTGTGCATTTCATCTCCTATCACTAAATTTTATGGATTAATATAGATAAATATATAATAAATATATGTGATATTTAAATAATGTTTTATATTATATATATTATGAAATCATAATCTAATTAAGAGGAACAAAAAAATAACAAGTCAAAACATACTTGAATATCAAAGAAATTATTACCCAAAACAAGGAAAATAATGGAAGATTTTTAACAAATGGGTAATAATATGTTATAAAAGGATCATATATGATATTATACATATTAATATGGTTCATTTTTAAGTTAATAACATGATTAAATCCATTATACATGAGCTTAACGAGTGTTCAACCAAAAGGAAGTGTAAGGTAAGGGATTTCGTCTCAATTTCATTTCGTTAAGGCATATTGTAATGTTATGAACCTAGTTTATTTTATATGGTGTATATAATACCCTTTTTAAATTTAATATAATTAATACTTAATTATTCATGGTATTTTTATTTTTAATTTGGCATCTAAGGGGATTTTAACTTAAAGTTACCAAGCGGTAAATAAATTTCATAACTCAATTCCTTTTCATTGGGTTAAATTAATTCCACATTGTCATTAATAATATATAATTATATGTATAATGATTCTGATTATATATTGATTAATTTCCATTTATTTTATGTGGATCCAATTTTTATACACATAATTTATTCATTGATTAATTATCACTTCAACATTATTATCATTTTAAGGGTTTATACCACAATCTCATTTTAATCAAGATTGTTTATTCTTGAATTTCCATTAAAGGAAATTATTTGATAATTGTTTAATAAACCCTTTAATTTTATTCCCCTCTAGGTATTAATTATATTTTCTAGATAATATCACCATTTATACACTCTTTTATACTTAAAATGTTTTAGAAACTGTTTTTAAGAAAACCCAACTTCATTTCTCTCTTCGGTCATAAATCTATTTTATCTCAAGACCATGTTTTATAAAAATGTTTTCAAAAATGTTTTTAACATTTTAACAATGATTTATTAAATAAATTTTTACCCCATTTATATTTTGAAAATGTTTTCAATTAAATATTATTGTCTTTTTTTGAACAAGACACATTCCTAACCTTTTTATAATACAAATGGAATGTTATTTTTACCTTGTAAATAATTACCCACCATAATTGCTTTGAATATTCCTTTTCCATTTCACAAATTTATTTTTAAACAAAATTTTTGTGAAATTAATATTCAAAGAAAATTTTTTTTCAAAATTTTTTCAAAATAAAAATTATATTTTTCATAAAAAGGTTTTTAAAGATATTTTTTATTTCATCAATGAAAATAACTCTTATTCTTACTCTAATGGGTATACATCATATTTATACCATCCTTATTATTCCTATGGAAGTATTATGATCATTTAGACCAATTAAGGTATTTATATTCACTTCCTTGATTCATTCTTGTATTCATTAACTTCCCCTAAAATTATTCACTTTCTTGTGATCATAAACATTAAATTTCCCCAAAATATCCGTATCATTTATCATGGATAAGGTTATTTCTTAAACAATATACCATTTTTACATATATTTTATAATTTTATAATTATTTTATTAACTAGGTAAATATTGATAAATTTGTATCCTTCACTCAATATGGATACATTTTTATAATACACATTATTCATAAATTAAATATATTATTCGATATATGAGGAATGCTTTGGATATGAAAGACATGGGTTAAGGACTGATTAATAAAACCCCCTCTATGAATTAGTAGTCTCGTTGAATGAATTATTTATTAAGCCCAAACAAATGGGTTTTCATCCAATATGTTTTAAACAGTCTTGAAGATAGATACTTACAGTAAAGTTATCATGTCCTTAGGAAACATGACATCTGATAATTAAGCATTTCCTTCATTTAGTATTTAGTTATCATTATTATCCATGAGATTTTCACAATGAAAAAATCTATGAATGATTTGAATTGTCATTTTATTGATTAAATGGAATGTTTGTTCAGCTATTTTTCGTTTCATGTTGATTATTCCTTATTCAGTTATTTAAAATGGAATTTGTGTCCAGTAATTTACCTTGTTGTATTGTTTATACACTCCCTCTCAGTTTATTAATTACATGGAATGTGTGTTAAGTTATTTAATTTTCCATATTGATTATTCTCATTGATACATTATTGATTCCATTGTACTTAAACCTTAATAAGCATTTCAGCTCACCCTTATTTTTCTTCCATTCCTTAGGATTCAATGAAGTTCACTATGAAATATATGCAAGGATATGATAGATGGAATAAATTTATACTCTAAAAAAATTATGTTGTAATTTTTTCATTCAAATGTAATGGAAGACTCATGTATATACCTAGTTTACCAAGCCTACTAAATTTATTGTTCCTTCGGGATGTATTTCCTTATATCGTATTACAATGGAATGGTAGCACAACACCGACTTCGGTCTTACTAGGGTCGGGTCACTACAATAATTATATACAAATATTTATAAATCTATTTATTTATATTTATAATTAAAAATATATATATATATATATATATTTAAATATAATTTATATTACAATAATTATATGTATATATATTTTTTAAAATAATATATAAATTTTATTTATATAACTTTTAATTAAAAATGAATCTTATTTTCATAATTATATATATATATATATATATTAACAAATTTATATTAGTAAAAAAAATTAATAGTTTATTTATATAAATTAATTAAAAAATATTTATATAATTAATATAAATATAATATATTAATATTTTGTTTAAACAATTACATAATATATAAATTGATATATTTATTTTTAAATATATTTTTTTTAAATATATTTATATCGATATTAAATAATTTAAAATATATGTACATGTATAACTGTATGTATGTATGTGTATGTGTGTATATAAATGTGTGTATCTATATGTATATATATATATTTTAAAATAATATATAAATTTTATATAAAAATTTATCAAACTTATCTTTCCATATTTGATAATTTTTTAAATAAGATTTATATTACAATAAGTACATGTATATATATTTTTTTAAAATAATATATAAATATGATTTATATAACTTTTACCAAGACTACTAAAATAGTTAGCACCTTTGGATCTATTTGCTAACTACACAATGGATTTTCATCATGTTTTTATGTTCCATATAGCCACGTACTTCACCCATGCACCACATCGCATCACCCATCATGGCTTCAAAATGGATTACATGTTGTTTCAAAATCTACAGGATGTCCCAATACTATCGCCCCTACTTGAAAAACCCTACCCTCTAAGTATATTAAACATGAACCACCATTGAGGTATTCTACAATCATCACTAACCCCCTTCTCTATCTCATACCTTATCTTTGGTGGTCCTCACACTCTTCGTGAACTCATCCCAATTATTGACAATGGTTCTCTGATTCCCAACATCCCTCAGTCCATATAAGTTTTCCAAATATATATTACATGTTTTATATTGTTTAATTATATGAAATTAAGTATTATAGTTAAATTTTATTATTGGTGGATTGAATTGAATTTACTATTACATAATTTTTTAAAGAAGCAACTTAATTTTAGTGAAGTGAATTTTAGTATGATCCTACTAAACATGTTTGATATAAAACATTGAAATGAAAAAAATAAAAAATGTATCAAAATATATTTATTTTTAACTAGGAATTTAATAAGTTGTGTTTAAAATTTCAATTATTTACTCTTGATGTAGCTGGGGTTTAGCATAGTGGTAAGCACCCCATAATACTACATTAAGGTTGGGAATTCAAACCCATTGAGAATAGGTTGATATAGAAGTACTATAGTGGTATTGTTACAGTGGTGGAATTGTAGCACTGAAGAAACAGTATAGATGGTAGGAACATTAGCAATAACTATAGCAATGGTGGTACTATAAAATCATGGGTATTGTAGCAGTATTATTCTCCAAAGGTAATTTGGGAAAAAAAATGGACCTTTGGGGCCATGTAATGGGAATTAATTCCCATTGGGCCTACGAGCTATGTAATGGGTCTCCTCTACCCCAAAAGGGCCTTTGTCTCAATAAAAAATATGTTTCGACTGTAATTTTTTAAAAAATATATATATTCTTGATATATATTTTTTAATATATTTCTAAAATTATAAAACAAATTTTATTATTATATCCTTTTATTAATTAATTTATTAGATTTTCATCATATTAAATATATTAATAAAATACAATAAATGTTAACTAAAATAAAAAACAAATAAGTTTTATATAATTTTTTTTAATATAATTATTAAATAAATTTTAAAATCTTTTATAACATTATAAGTTTTATTCAAATGTATATTTTAATTTATCAGTAAATCTAATTATATATTACTCAACTATATACAATTAATATTATTATTTATTTACATATAAAAGGATTTGATAGTAATAGAAAATTCAATTAGATGTTAATTTTTTTACATAAAAACATAATCGATAAAGGAATATCTTACTAATTTTTTAAAACAAACATTATTATTGATTCCTAAATTCAGTTTAATATTTATTAATATATGAAAATAATTAGTATACTCAAATTCAATTAGATCCTCCATCGTCATTTGTTTGAAATATCAATCATATTTTAAGATTGATAAACCTTTACATTTTCCCTTCACAGTATGGCCATCAATCCAATGTGTGGTCGACTCTTCACCTCATATAGTGAATGGAATGAACCTTATGAATCACCCTTTAGTCATGGAAATGAATCTTACGTATCATCCCTTGTTAGTGTAAATGACTCTTACATACCACCCAATTACCATTATATAAACTCTAGTTTCACACTTACATATCCCAGTGTGGTTACATACTTTGATAATTTTTTTAGATTGAAAATGTTACTTTTACATATATAGAGAATGTTTTACCTTTCCAAAATTTCATTGCTTCCTAGAAACTAACATTTTTATGTATACATATGTAGATTCTCTAAGACTTTACCATTTTTATCAGTCTGCTTAGCACTAGTTCCTTTCAACATCAGTTATATTGAGAACTGACATGGAAATTCACATATAAAATTTGTTATTTTTATAATTGATGTTATAGCAGATATTAAATTATGGTTTTAAAAATAACCAATGTAAAATTTCATAGATTTAAAAAATATATTTCAATACACATATCTCCCTTCGAATAAAAAACTAGATGTAAGAACTAGAAAATTACGGAAAATAAATGTAAAAAAGAATAAAAGTCAATGTTGTGGTTTTTTTCCTTTTTTGTGTTGGTTTCCTCTGAATATAAGTATCCTTTATTAATATTCATTTTATTTTTAAGGAATAACTCATGAAAATTTTTAAACTTATTTTAATATATCTCATGTAGAATCCTTAACATTTATCCTCAATCTGAAGAAGTCAAATTCTTAAGAAAACTAGTCCTAAAATATATATATATATATATACATATATATAAAGGAAAAAATAATAAAATAAACCAAATAATGATAAAATATTATAAATATCATGGAAAAGTTATGCAATTAAGAATTATTGGAATCACAAAGCATTGAAATGATGGAGTTATAAATCATGAATATAGAATGTGGTGGAAGGGAAATTTATGTAAGGTATTGTAAAAAGTGTTCTTACAGCATGATAAATTTATAGGTAGTAAAATAAATCAAATGGGTGTTATCTAAAAAAATTGAAACATTACGAGGCCACAATTTAACATTTTGCTTTTAGCATTAGTTATTTTTGTAAATGACATCAAAAACATGTATTTTAACACTATTTATATATTAACCAATGTTAAAACTCTTCTTAACATTGGTTATTATATAAGAAATGTTAAAAACCACCATGAAAAAATTCTATATGAAAAATCAAAATGGCGCAGTGTAAAAAAGATACTTTTAAGATCAGTTATACATATAACTAACATTAAAATAATTATTTATGTCAGTTATAACTGATGTGGAATGTTAAATTTAACATTACTTATTCAATAACTGATGTCAAAACCCTCACTGATAGGGTTTTAACATTGATCATATATATAATTCATGTTTAAACCCACACCAATAGGGTTTTAACACTGATCATTTATCAAGTTTTCTATTAAAAAATTGGATTCCTACATTAGTACATAAGTGTAATTAATTTCCCATATCACCCAATTGAATTATATTTTCACTTTGGTCACTAACCTCATATAAAAATACATCCATAAAATTAGGGATTAGTTTTTTTGTTTATATAAATTATGGAACTAGAAGAGGGAAACAATGTATTTCCTCGGTATCATCTAAGAAAATAATCCCCTCCAACCAAACCTAAGGAAAATTTAAGGATAAAAAAATATTCAATGGCCTGATACTAGAATTGAATGTGTAGGGATACTATAAAAAAGAAATTTTTGAATAATAATATTATAGGATAGCATATAGTCTTACCATTCTACAGAATAACCCATATTAATGATTATAGGTAAGTGGTAATTTATAACTAAAAATGGTCAATAAATAAGTGATATGATTTTTCTTTTACAATTACTCTTTATAAATTAACCTCTACTTTTATTTAAAGTCTTGATCCACTTACTTACTAATTTTATTTTCCTTTTTGAACACTCCTTAAAATATTTTTCAAAAAAAAATTAGCGGTATCTATATTTATAAATATAATGGGATTAATGGTATATATATGTATAAATGCATACATGTGTAAGTACAAAAGGTAGTGTCTATATTTTTATGATAATATTAAATTTCAAATTCCTCCTAAATAAATAGAATCTCACCTCTTTCATGATTTATATTGATAATAACACAATGTAAAGGGCTTGTCACTAACTCCATCTAACCCATAGGATATCTATCATGACCCCACTACCACAACCTTGGCCTTGTAGGAAGCTAAGTGCATCTGAAATTCAGTCCATTGAAAAAAATAATTTTCCTTTACATGGTGTAATTGAAGGATTTCTTTCAATGTTGAAAATGAAATTGATGTCTTATCATGAGTGTTTATAATACCATCTGATTGATCCTTCTCACAGTTATGCCAATAAAGGAGCCCCTTGTAAGGATCAGACTGTTACTACTACATTTCTCAAAATTAGATAGTTTACTAAGAAATTTTGTCTAGTGCTTCACAAAATCCCCAACCTAGGAATATTTAGATTTAAGGAGATAATTTTCATCTTTATTAAAAGAATATTATAAATAGTTATTATTTCATTTTATTTCCTAAGACTCATACCCCATTTCTTTTGGACATGCACCTATGTTTCTTGAACTACCCTGAGCAGTATCCATCCCATACCAGGTATTGATGATCATTATGGATGAATTTAGAGGATAAAACCTACCACTAGTGGAGTATTTATTTTCTTAAATTTAATTACCCATTTCCTTCAAAGCATGAGGAAATTATTTGAAACAGTCAAATGTTGGGTTCCCCTTATATTAAAGTACCCTTTTGTGTATTTATTTATTTTTTAAAATATTGATATTACCGAATCAAATAGGATATATATGAATAAAAAATGGATAGATGTCAATTGTATGACAAAAGAGTATGAATATGGGTGAAAGTGTTCATAAATTTTTCAAAATATCATGCATATGAACCTTCTAAAATCCTTTTTTGTGTTTAAATATTTTTTATTCAATAATAAATAGTCCATAAGAGTTGGGATAACACTTTTTTTAATGTTGGGGCCTTAGCCACTTTTTATTATGAAATCAAAGACCCATTTTTATCAGGGTAAAGGGAGACCCATTACATAGCTCAAAGTCCCAAGTCTCAGTAGCCCATGAACATGTCCTCAAGGCCTAGTTTATGTTTCTTGTACTAAATATACAACACTATCGTCCATACTGAAGCTGTATAATTTAAAATCTGGAAATAGATGGAGTGACACCAATTTTACTGAACTAATTTCTCTCTTTAAAGATATACTCCCAAAATATAAAGAGATTCCTAGTAGAACATATGATTCTAAATGAATTATACGTTCAATTTGTATGATATGTGAAAGAATACATTCTTATCCAAATGATTGTATATTTTTTTAAGGACCACAAAAAACTTAAATAATGTATAAAGTGTGGTTCTTATCAATACAAGAAAGATGAACCAGGTCCTATGAAAGTTGTATAGTACTTTCCAAACCTTACAAGGTTTAGTCACATATATAGAAATGGGGAGACTGCAAGAAAATTGATGTGGCACGTAGATATTAGAAATAAATATGGGAAACATTGTCACCAAGAAGACTCTCCTCAGTGGAAGTTAATTGATCATGTGTATTCTAAATTTGTAAATTAGCAAAGAAACATTCATCTTGCATTATCTTTATATAGATTGAATCCCTTTGTCTTTCAAATAATCACTCATAGAACATTGCTAGTTATGTGGGTAAATTATATCTTTCCTCATTATTTATTCATGAAACAAAAATATATTATGTTGTATATGATTATATCAAGACCAAAAAAACTGAGTAATGATATTTATATTTATTTGACTCCATTTATTGAAGATTTGAAATTATTATGGGATTCAGGTATTACATTGTATAATTCTTGCAGAAATGAATATTTCATGTTGAGATCCATGTTGTATGGGATGATAAATTAATTTCCTACTTATGGAAAATTTTCAGGATATAGAATTGAAGGAAAAAAAGGGTGTCACATTTGTGAACAAGGTACACAGAAAATTAGATTTAAACATTCATCTAAGATTGTATTTATAGGACATCGCAGATTTCTACCCCGGTGACATAAGTACCAATCTTGTATGACATCATTTTATGGGAGTTCATAAGAACATACAACACTGTCTGCACTAACAAGTGATCATCTATTTGAGAAATTAAAATATATAAACACTTATTTTGTTAAACCTTTTTCAAAAAACCTTACGAAAACTGGTGGAAAAAAGTGATCATTTTTTTTTGAATAACCATACTAGAATTTCTTATACGTCGGGAATTTTTTTGATGTTGTTAATATTGAAAAAAAAATGTATGTGATAGGTTCATTAGAATGTAACTAAATTCACCCAAAAAAGGATGTAATTAATTCTAGATTAGACATGATTGACATGGGAATGTAGGAAGTGTTGGTGCCAGTGAAGGTTGAAAAATAGAATTTTCTTCTTCCAGCTACTTACACTCTTTCTGGGAATGAGAGATATCAGTTTTTTTGTTTATTGAATGATGTAAATTTTCCATTTGGGTATTCATAAAATATCAATAATATAATTTTAATGACTAATTTAAAGTTAAATTTCCTAAAATCACATGAGTGCTATGTTTTTATGAACGATCTAATTCTTGTAACTTTACATTGTATTTTGTCCAAGAATGTCCATCATACATTAACCAAGACCTATTTTTTTTCAAAGATATATACAAAAATTTTATTTTCCCATATAAATTACCAACTATAGAAAAGGAAATTACTAGAATATTATGTGAATTAGAAATATTCTTCCCATTAGTATTCTTTGATATGATGGTTTTTTTGATAGTTCACTTAATAAGAGAGATTCGATTATGTGGTCATGTACATTATAGATAGACGTACCCCATTTAATGATATATGAATATTTTGAAAGGGTATATCAAAAATAAAATTCATCCATAAGTTTATGTTTTGGAGTGATATAATATTAAGGAATCCATCGAATTATGTACTAACTACCTGTCTGGTGTGGAAATCATCGGTCTACCTAAATCTTGTCGTACTAGGAGTCTTGTGGGTGAAGGTATTTATAGAATATATATTGTCAAAGTCACTATTAAAAATCAGTAGTAGACCCGCCTTTACATTTTGAATAATAGTTTAGAGGTTCTCCCATATGTTGAAACCCACCAAGAAATTATTAGGCATTTGAATCTATGAAGGGATGAAATATAGATATAAAATACACATAATAAACAGTTTATAGGATGGTTAAAAGACTATGTTTTTAAGGAGTCAAATGAAAATATGGATTCAATTTTAGAATAAATTATATGGATATCTATAGGACCAAGTGTGCATGAATTATGTTATAATGGTTTTGTAATTAATGGTTATATGTTCTATAAAAATGAACATGATGAATGAAATACCATAAAAAATAGTGGAGTTTCACTTGTGGATGAAGTGACGCATGTATCTAGTAATAAGGATAGAAATCTATTTTATGTGAATATTTCATACTTGGAATCATCAAACTAATATGGGAGTCGGACTATACAATATTCCATGTGATGATTTTTCAATGTAAGTAGGTTAATAACTGGAGGGTTATTAAAATAGATGAATTGTGATTCGTGGGAGTGGATTTCAATAAGTAAGGGTAAAAATATGAACCATTTATAATAGAATCATATGTAGTACAAGTATTTTATGTTCCAGATCATGCAAAACGAAAGTGGTCAATTTTTCTATTATCGACCAAAACCACTAAAGGTTCATATGAAAATTCAACTAATTGACCCTTTTAATGAGACATCACAATAATTTTTTAGCACTCCTATTTCCAACACTTTTTTCATGGTGCACATCTACCTGTGGAGGACATGTTGCATTATGGCCCCACATTCCCACTTTCCAAAGTTAGTGACATTCGTCACTTATTTAGGGACATTTTTTCCATGATCGAAATATGAAGATGGGTTGTCGGTCTCTCCTTCCATGTATCCCTACTTGGAATTTTTCACCTTGTTCGGGTCTCCCTCATATATTTAATATGTTGTTCGTGAAACTATTCCCGGTTCCATATCTTTGTGGATGTTAGTTAATTACACTACTTATGTTATGACACTCCAGGGGGGTCAAGTCAGGGAATCAACCTTTGATCTGGGGAGTATTCATATTGGACATCGATGGCGTGTCTAAATGCTAAAACACTAATGTATTTGGGTTTCTTCCCCTTATGATAGGGATTCTTGAGGGAATGGAAGCCTGACGCATCCCACTTCAAGTGTGGGAAATTATTTACCATAGGCATTCCCTAAGGCTTTCGTCAGCATCCCATGTTTGACACAGGGTATACCGCGAGTTTAACGTCTAGAGGAGATGGATCGGACTGATCGGAATACTGATAGAAGTGGATCAGATGGGTACATCCTCAATAGGGAGAACCTAAGGGGTTTACTATATTAGTGGATCAAAGCATCCAATGAATATGGATCTGGGGATTCTTGGGTCCCTACGCTGGGGATGCCATGGGTTTACCATTGGCTGGGATTGGACCATAGGGAGGTTTCCTACATACCCTATCCTAAGAGACAGGGATCAAAACTCATATAGTTTTAAGGGGTGATGAATTGAGATGTACAAAAGGGACAAAAACTTGAAGACATGTTGGGGATTATGCATGGATAGCATCCCATCACAATAGGGACACTCTTGGTTGGATGGTTGTGGATTGTGTGGGGATTATACATGGTTAGCTACCCTGTTTTTGCAAGGAGTGGAGATGGGATGAATTGAATGATCTCACCATGATGTGGGGGCATGGGTAAGAATTAGGATGGATGATGTAAGGTTGAATGAAGTAGGTGGTGAATGATATAGGACCTATGGGAGGATGACGGTAGTGTTGGTATTGAACCTATGAGAGGCTTCCTATGTTCCCCCATGATAAGAAATAAAATTCCACATAGTTTAGGGTGGGTCATGGAATTGGGGTGTGGACAAATAACAGTGACCCAATAACATGTTGAGGCTTACGCGTAGCTAGCGGCCCAAGAGCTGCCTGACACTACTGAAGAATAGAGCAAGGATATGGGTACCAACAAAGGGGACACTGAAGTTTACCATTTTGGGGGTTTAACCTAAGGGAGGATCCATACGTACCCTACCTAGGAGATAGGGATCAAAACCCACGTAGTTCGACTACATGTAGTTTATCGTCATGCGGAATGAAAATGGGGATATAGTTTAACATCATGCAGGACAAAAGTGGACCTACATGAAGTGTTCGGGACCAATGGATGATGGGTTTGAACCTCAAGGAGGCTTCATAGGCACCTCACCTAGAGAGGGAAAGGATCAAAGTCCATGAAATTTGGTGGGGAGATGGGACACCTGAGGAGGAGGCCCGTGATAATGGACACATGGATGGGACCCAGAGGAAGTAGAACCTTCGGGTTGGGGCATGACCTTCCCAAGAAACAAAGGATTAAGGGAGTGACCTAGATAGGATATGGGTGATGGTCTTGAACCTCAGGGAGGCTTCCTACTTATCCTCCTAGTAGGCAATCAATGTCCATGTATTTCATGATAGGGTGTGGAATCGGGGTGTGCACAAAGGATAGCGACCCGACAACACACTGGGGGTCATGTGTGCTTAATGGATCGAGAGTTGGTATGACCCCACTAAGGGATATACCAATGATGGGGGTCCCAACAAAGGGGACACCGAAGTTTACCAATGTTTGGGATTGAACCTCAAGGGGGATTCCTACGTACCCTACCTAGGAGACAGGGATCAAAACCCATGTAGTTAGGATGGGTTTACCAGGTGTTTGGGGATGAACCTCCGGGAGGATTCCTATGTACCATGTCTATGAGATAGGGATAAAAACCCATGTATTTCAAATGTATATAGTTTAAAGTCATGCGGTAAAAAAGGGGCATACATTTTAACGTCATGCGGGATGAGGTTGAACCGACATGAAGTGGTCGAGATCGATGGGTGTTGGGATTGAACCCCAGGGAGGCTTCCTATGTATATTTCCTTGATAGGGAAAATGTAACACCCCAGGATTTCAGAGTGTGTTATTTCTTAAAAATAATGCAATAACTTGCACTACACGCAACACCGAGTTCAATCACACCATTAAAAGAGGTCATGAATAGTATTAACTACATTTTGAACTTTATATAATCCTTATAATTTTAGAATCCCTATTATGAGTTTCTTAGTCATATTGCAAGAACAGATTCATTTTCAGTATTTCACTTTTATCAACTTCTAATAGTGAAACCTTTTTAAATACAATATTTTAAACTTTTTGACTAAATGGGGACATTAAAAATTTAAAATGAAACATCCCAAGCTTCCACGGTACGCTTTCCTTTGAATAAAACAGTAGCGTGTGTTGTACGCAACTTCGAGTTCTAACACACCGTAACCAATCAAACTAGCTGTTATGAATAGTAATACCTACTTTTTGAAGTTATATATATTTTATATTTTAAAATGGACTTAATTTTTGGATTCAGAATATCAAATTTAGCCTAAGGTGAAATTTTGGTACTTTTCGGATAACTTTCATATTTTGATGAATAGTGAAAATTACTAAATTTTAATTAAAAACAACTTTTTTAATCAAAATAATTAATAGTGATAAATTGTGAATTTGAGTGGTTTTAAAGTATATTTAGAATATATTTTTACTATTTAATATAATTTTGGTCATTGGACATAATTTTACAATTAAACCGAACATAAACAAGTGTCAATCTTTTGATAGTTATTATCTCTTAAAAACACGCTTTTTGTTTTGACAGCGGGAATTAATTTTAAATTAATTTCTGCCACTTCTGTATTTTGAATTTAGAAAAATGGATTCCATATTTGGAATCAGGATGTTCAAATTGTGTAAATAGGTGACTTTTATTTTTAGACATTTTGAATAATTACTGCGGTAAATATTTTATTTACCATGGTTAAGGGTAAATCCGGTAAATAAGGGTTAAAAAATAATATTATAATAATACTAAATTACCCTAAAACGTGTCTTAACCCTATTGGTTGATACATGGTCGACCATGGGCATCTTTGGGTCAATTTTGGGACCCCATTGATCCACTTGTAAGTGATAATGACACTTTATTTTAATTAAGTTAAAATGAATACAAAAATGGCATAAGCTTACATCTTTTAAAAGAACAATTTTTACATAGGGTTATACATGTTGGATTTTCGATTATAAATATTCATTAGAAAGCTAAAAAGATTTCCTACATAATGATATTTTATTTATAATTTTTAGACATCAAATAATTTAAATTATTAATGACACAATAATGATGCAATGTTTACCTCATTAATAAATCATTTAAATAAATAAGATTATAATGATTAAAATATTATCTAAAACCTGTCCAATTCTTATTGGTTGATGTTATTTAGAATATTAGTCATCTTATCTTCGACCTCAATGATTTTTGGACCATTATAAACCGAATATAATTATATTATAAAGTAATACTTTCACTCTTTCCTAAAGAGCCCCTCTTCTCCCTTATAAAAGGAGACCACTTCTACTCATTCCTCACACCTCTCAAGCCACTTGGCTCGTCCAAACTCTGACCAACTAAGCTCCCCACATCCCTCTCCTCCTCCTTGAAGCTTCCCCTTAGGCAGAAAGCATTTCAAGAAGTCCTTTGGTTCCAACCAAAGTGAGTTACCTAAATTAAAGGAGGTTAACCGACCCCAACAAAGGAAAAGTACAAGGTAAGGATTTATTTCGCAATCTCTTAATTATCCGAGATTGTTTATACATAATTATCTACTGGGACCTTGTTATCATCCACGTCAATGTTCCTTAAAAATGTATTTCAAAACATTTCTAATATTTAAAATAATATGGGTCAAAGTAATTTATACCCTTGTTTGAATTTTTATAAGAGGTTTATAAGGGAATCTTTCCGTCGTTTTCCAAACAAGGTGCTTTTAACCTTTTCGACAGAATTAAGATAAGAATGTTTTTTTAACTTATACGGCGGGTGCGGCTATTTTCCGCCGTTATAAAATCGTCAAAGCTTCCCTTACAAGCTTATAAGAACATTTTCAAGAAAATGTTTTATTTTATATGGCTCTTAAATGGTTTCAAAAATAGAAAGAGATATTTCTCTAAAAAGTGTTTTGATTTCATCTATGTCAACATCCTTTGATGGATTTTACGCTTATTTGAAGTTGATTTATTATGATACAAAACTTCCATATTGTAATAAAGTTTTGGGATATGTTTGACTGTGGATGTTCCATTTATATAGCATTCATGGTTTATGAGTAAAGTATTGACATTTCGTATGCTAGTTCCAATAATAATGTTTATGTTATATTTCAACCTTTACTTCATAATAATGTGTTGGACAAGTATGTTCCAGGTTGGGGACTGGTTAAAGTAAGCCCTCCATGTTGGGGACTGGTAAAAGTAAGCCCTCCAGGTTAGGGACTGGTAAAAGTAAGCCCTCCGGTTTGGTCTCCGGTTATTAGAAGGACTCCGAGTTGGTGTCCGGTTATTAGAGGCACTCCAGGTTGGTGTCCGGTTATTAGAGGCACTCCGGGTTGGGTTCCGGTTACAGTTAGCCCCAAGGTCTTGGGATGAGGCCATGACAAAGAAATTAAAGTTCAACATTATGCATTCCAACATTATGAAAGTGGTTATTGATTTTTGCATGTGATTATTCGATTAGTAGAATATCCATGTGAATAAGTAAATGGCATTATTTCATTTTATTTATGCCATACCATGTTGAAAGTTCATGTTTGAAAGGCTTTTTTTTAGTTATACATTGCCTTAAAAGTTTATTCTTATTTATGAAAGTTTCCGCTATTTTTTTATCCTTACTGGGCATTTGAGCTCACCCCTTTTATATGTTTTATTTTTCCCAGGAAGTGAAGAAGTAAATTATGAATGACCTGCAGGGATATTATATGGGGATATGAGTGTGGATTATGGAGACTTTATGTTGTTGTAGTAGTTTTTCATTTTATGATGTAATGTAAAACCTATGAATATATCTAGTGTTTCCAAGGCTACTAAACCAATCGGTCTTTCGAGATTTGATCTTTCTTGTGATCATGCCAATGTTATGTAATAATGCACCGACTCTGGGTAGCTGGGGTCGGGGCGTTACAGTTGGTATCAGAGGAAGTTTAGTACAAACCTTGGAAACTAGATTTAGATAAACTCTGATTAGAGCACGTAGACCTAAGATGAACTTTGAGGATTAGTATAGAATAAATTCCTAGAATTTTGGTATCGTAGAGATTTTGTGAGTTTTCCGAGCAATACATCCCTGTCTGGATACGAGCAGGTAGAGGCGGCTCTGGCACAGATGTACCTAGGGGTAAAACCCGAAAACACCACTTTGAGCTAGACTCGAACGGGAACTGGTGCACGACAACGGGCCTTGCTGCACTCTTGGTTACGACACTCCCGGGGGATATGCTTAGGATAACTCTCATTTTCTTTACAAATCATTTTGAAGGGATTATGAGTATATACTTCCTCAAAGAAAACATTCTTATGATTATGGATTATATCCATAAATAGTTCAATTTATGTTAAGTGTTTTATAAGTATGGGATTATGTGTTTTGATTCATAAACTGATCTAGTTTATGCCATGGTATAGAAATGGTGCCCAGTAGAAGGAATGAGAACTCCAGAAATACACATGATTCAAAGAGAAGGAAGGATCATATCTTTCATGGTCTTAAGCTAGAATTTATAAGAGAAATAGTCTCCCATGTATTATCATCATATGAAGAAATAATATCATGTATTGATAAGATAAGTAAAGTGTTTACTGAGTCCTATGGCTTTGAATGGAAGCAAGAGAAGAAAAGGATGGAAGAGAGAAATATGGATAAAGGGAAGAGGGAAAAGAAGAATTTTCCCATATGTGGTAACTGTGGAAAGAAACACCCTGGAACTTGCCTGAAAGGAATGAGAGTTTGTTATAAGTGTGGAGGAAAAGGGCACAAAGTACGTGACTGCAAGGGTAAGAAAATGGTTTCAAATGTACAATGCTTCATTTGCAAGGAGTTTGGACACTACGCGAACCTATGTCCCAGTCATCAGTCTATGACGCAAATGATGCTATTGGATAATAATCAAGTTGTGATACTACCACAGATGAAGAGGAATGATTAGAGTTCTTATGTTGATTATGTCAATTGAGTGTTGTATCAACAATGTACTTGTTATAATAATTATGGAGTATATAAGGATTGTACTGCATTACTATTTCATTAAGGACTTGAGACTGTGTGGAACAAAGAAAAGTGACTCAATAGCAGGATAAATTTTTGGAAAATATATGGTTGAGAGAATGATAAATCATAATATAATTCTGATACTGAGGTAGTGATTTTGGAATAATATGTGATTGTTTTGGATAAATTATATTGGATATTCTTGACTACCTTGGAACTGATTAATGATTTGTATATTCCATCATTGTTGGGGTTTAATACATTTTTGGATTAATGAAGTATATCCAGCATTCTATATGGAATAAGGGATCATGAATGTAATCAATAAGGAATATGGTAATACATGATGAAGGTATTTATATGCTATTACGGGGTAAAAAGGATCTATATTATGTTTACCTTCCTTATAAATGTTGGACTGTGAGTTTGGATAGAATTATTTTGGATAGTTCTTATTTGGATTATTTTGGATTGCCATAAAAGGACAACCCGGAGGTCGGGCAGCAACCTGTTGCGTCCGGCAAGGCCGCGAGACTTGAACCCGCAACCGAAGGGCGACAAGGGTGTATCACCTACCACTGGCCCAAGAGATGTCCTGGATTAAATAATGTAGTTTTTTTTAAAAGATCTGGTAGATGAATTATAAATTCGTTTATTTTGGAACCCTGTACGAATAGTATAAATATAATTTTTTTTTACGAGTGAAAGATGAGTTTATGGTAGAAATTTATTAATGGAAAAAACTCTAATTATAAAGTAAGTATATCTCCTTATGATCTTATCCAATCTCATAAATAAATTCCTCAACATTAATAATAGAAACTTAGAACAAAAATGTTGTCATAGATGGTACCTTAAATCATCACAAATTTATGGCTTTGGGATTGTTGGCCTTTTCATAGCCATGTTCTCTACCACTCTCCATCAGATAATTGATGGTTAGATTTCTCTTCCATATCCATATTTTCCTACATGGAACCCTATTATGTGTTATTTTCGGTAATCTTCATACTTTCCACTCTTTATTTTAAATAGAGGCCTCATTAATTCATTTTTCGATGTGGGATTTCAACTAAGATATTTTGAAATGTCAAAAATGTGTTGTCCCAATACCCTATATTTTGTTGAACCGATGGTACTTCAAATCATCATAGATTGATGAGTTTAAGGACCTCAATTTTATACTTGTTTGTGATTGATGACCTCAATCACTACCTATAAATATTTACGTTTTTCCTCCAATTATATGTCTCTAATTGCCACCAATGTTCTCCTAATCGAGATCATAATTTGGTGGTGACCCTTTCATTTATCTTTTCCTCATATTAAGACTAAATTTTAGAAACCCAATTTCCGATGTGGGTTTTCCCACAAATATATTTTCTACTTTCAACCTTTTATTTTCGAAGAACAATTTCAAATTGCGAGGACGCAATTTATTGAAGGAGGGGAGAATGTAACACCCCAGGATTTCAGAGTGTGTTATTTCTTAAAAATAATTCAATAACTTGCACTACACGAAACACCGAGTTCAATCACACCATTAAAAGAGGTCATGAATAGTATTAACTACATTTTGAACTTTATATAATCCTTATAATTTTAGAATCCCTATTATGAGTTTCTTAGTCATATTGCAAGAACAGATTCATTTTCAGTATTTCACTTTTATCAACTTCTAATAGTGAAACCTTTTTAAATACAATATTTTAAACTTTTTGACTAAATGGGGACATCAAAAATTTAAAATTAAACATCCCAAGCTTCCACGGTACGCTTTCCTTTGAATAAAACAGTAGCGTGTGTTGTACGTAACTTCGAGTTCTAACACACCGTAACCAATCAAACTAGCTGTTATGAATAGTAATACCTAATTTTTGAAGTTATATATATTTTATATTTTAAAATGGACTTCATTTTTGGATTCGGAATATCAAATTTAGCCTAAGGTGAAATTTTGGTACTTTTCGGATAACTTTCATATTTTGATGAATAGTGAAAATTACTAAATTTTAATTAAAAACAACTTTTTTAATCAAAATAATTAATAGTGATAAATTGTGAATTTGAGTGGTTTTAAAGTATATTTAGAATATATTTTTACCATTTAATATAATGTTGGTCATTGGACATAATTTTACAATTAAACCGAACATAAACAAGTGTCAATCTTTTGATAGTTATTATCTCTTAAAAACACGCTTTTTGTTTTGACAGCGGGAATTAAATTTAAATTAATTTCTGCCACTTCTGTGTTTTGAATTTAGAAAAATGGATTCCATATTTGGAATCAGGATGTTCAAATTGTGTAAATAGGTGACTTTTATTTTTAGACATTTTGAATAATTACTGCGGTAAATATTTTATTTACCATGGTTAAGGGTAAATCCGGTAAATAAGGGTTAAAAATAATATTATAATAATACTAAATTACCCTAAAACGTTTCTTAACCCTATTGGTTGATACATGGTCGACCATGGGCATATTTGGGTCAATTTTGGGACCCCATTGATCCACTTGTAAGTGATAATGACACTTTATTTTAATTAAGTTAAAATGAATACAAAAATGGCATAAGCTTACATCTTTTAAAAGAACAATTTTTACATAGGGTTATACATGTTGGATTTTCGATTATAAATATTCATTAGAAAGCTAAAAAGATTTCCTAAATAATGATATTTTATTTATAATTTTTAGACATCAAATAATTTAAATTATTAATGACACAATAATGATGCAATGTTTACCTCATTAATAAATCATTTAAATAAATAAGATTATAATGATTAAAATATTGTCTAAAACCTATCCAATTCTTATTGGTTGATATTATTTAGAATATTAGTCATCTTATCTTCTACCTCAATGATTTTTGGACCATTATAAACCGAATATAATTATATTATAAAGTAATACTTTCACTCTTTCCTAAAGAGCCCCTCTTCTCCCTTATAAAAGGATATCACTTCTACTCATTCCTCACACCTCTCAAGCCACTTGGCTCGTCCAAACTCTGCCCAACTAAGCTCCCCACATCCCTCTCCTCCTCCTTGAAGCTTCCCCTTAGGCAGAAAGTATTTCAAGAAGTCCTTTGGTTCCAACCAAAGTGAGTTACCTAAATTAAAGGAGGTTAACCGACCCCAACAAAGGAAAAGTACAAGGTAAGGATTTATTTCTCAATCTCTTCATTATCCGAGATTGTTTATACATAATTATCTACTGGGACCTTGTTATCATCCACGTCCATGTTCCTTAAAAATGTATTTCAAAACATTTCTAATATTTAAAATAATATGGGTCAAAGTAATTTATACCCTTGTTTGACTTTTTATAAGAGGTTTATAAGGGAATCTTTCCATCGTTTTCCAAACAAGGTGCTTTTAACCTTTTCGACAGAATTAAGATAAGAATGTTTTTTTAACTTATACGGCGGGTTCGGTTATTTTCCGCCGTTATAAAATCGTCAAAGCTTCCCTTACAAGCTTATAAGAACATTTTCAAGAAAATGTTTTATTTTATATGGCTCTTAAATGGTTTCAAAAATAGAAAGAGATATTTCTCTAAAAAGTGTTTTGATTTCATCTATGTCAACATCCTTTGATGGATTTTACGCTTATTTGAAGTTGATTTATTATGATACAAAACTTCCATATTGTAATAAAGTTTTGTGATATGTTTGACTGTGGATGTGCCATTTATATAGCATTCATGGTTTATGAGTAAAGTATTGACATTTCGTATGCTAGTTCCAATAATAATGTTTATGTTATATTTCAACCTTTACTTCATATGAATGTGTTGGACAAGTATGTTCCAGGTTGGGGACTGGTTAAAGTAAGCCCTCCAGGTTGGGGACTGGTAAAAGTAAGCCCTCCAGGTTAGGGACTGGTAAAAGTAAGCCCTCCGGTTTGGTCTCCGGTTATTAGAAGGACTCCGGGTTGGTGTCCGGTTATTAGAGGCACTCCGGGTTGGTGTCCGGTTATTAGAGGCACTCCGGGTTGGGTTCCGGTTACAGTTAGCCCCAAGGTCTTGGGATGAGGCCTTGACAAAGAAATTAAAGTTCAACATTATGCATTCCAACATTATGAAAGTGGTTATTGATTTTTGCATGTGATTATTCGATTAGTAGAATATCCATGTGAATAAGTAAATGGCATTATTTCATTTTATTTATGCCATACCATGTTGAAAGTTCATGTTTGAAAGGCTTTTGTTTTAGTTATACATTGCCTTAAAAGTTTATTCTTATTTATGAAAGTTTCCGCTATTTTGTTATCCTTACTGGGCATTTGAGATCACCCCTTTTATATGTTTTATTTTTCCCAGGAAGTGAAGAAGTAAATTATGAATGACCTGCAGGGATATTATGTGGGGATATGAGTGTGGATTATGGAGACTTTATGTTGTTGTAGTAGTTTTTCATTTTATGATGTAATGTAAAACCTATGAATATATCTAGTGTTTCCAAGGCTACTAAACCAATCGGTCTTTCGAGATTTGATCTTTCTTGTGATCATGCCAATGTTATGTAATAATGCACCGACTCTGGGTAGCTGGGGTTGGGGCGTTACAGAAAAGATAAAATTCCATGTAGTTCGACTGTAAATGATGGGGGCTTACACATGAAGGTAACCCAAGGAGGATTCCATGATCGATTCTTACTCTAAGACCTTGTGAGTCATGCTCAGTGTGAGAAACAATAGGCAACAAAGTCATGACGATCACAACACGAAAGGTGTGTACATGAGGAATAGAGCCGGGCTTATGCATGGTTGGAAGCCCAAAGAGGAAATAGGGGCTTACGCTTGGTTACTAGCTCAAAGAGATAACATGGGATTAAACTTGGTTGACATCCCAAAGAGGTAACATGGGCTTACACTTGGTTAGAGGCCCAGGGAGGTGGAGATTGGGACTTACTCCAAGAGGGAGGCCTAATGGATATAAAGCCAAAAGGGAGAGGGATGGGGTAACAAAGGTCCATCTGCCCATCTCTCCTCTGGTCTTTGAGAACAGAAGAAGAGAGGAGTAGCTAGGATTCTACCTCCCACAATAAAGGCTAGGGGCTTACTCCAAGGTGGTTTCCCTTCCCTGTGGACATATGTTGTTCCATGTGAGAATAATTTCATTCCATGTGATGAATATATCAATCCCATGTAGACCAGTGGGTGTGGAAAATGTTTGATATGGGGCATCCCGTGTATATTTCATGGGGTGAGCCCACAGTTTAACATCATGTGTTGAGGATGATGGTGCTTGGAAGTTTAACATCATACAACTCAGATGATGGGGATTCACTCCCCACCCCTAGGACTTACATAACCAACATGCTTTAACCCTTGGTAAAGGGAAGGCACTGGCAATGTCGTTATAATGTGGGGTTATGGAGTGATCCATTGGGGGTATCACATTAACATGGCTATGTGAAGAAGCAATATATGTTAGTGTGTCAATGAGAAGAAGCATGAGGATAAGAAAATCCATATGAAGCACCATCCAAGGGATCATGAAATTACTTCGCACAAGTCTGGAGGGCCATATGGGAAAGTGGCGTGTAAATAATGATATCTTGTAAAGAGGTTCTTCACAGAGAGGGTGGGTTTCGTGAAGGCCGGATGCTTTGTGAAGAGGATGGACCTCACTAATGGAAATGAATTTCCGAAGAGGAGGGTCTTCATAAAGGTAAATGGATTTGAAAAAAGGATGGGATTCATAAAGGAAAATGTCTTCATAAAGAGGAACCTTTAATGGATCAGAGCTTCACCTTAGAAAATGAATCTTTCTTTAGAGAGATCTTTGTGAAGTCTCTATGATTCTTGAAACCTGGAGCACCCCGAAGGGTTCCCTTCCTCTGAGGTCATATGCCTCCACAAAGGGAATCTCCACCATAGGTGGAGGCTAGAAAAAACAAAAATAGGTATAGTTCATAGATGTCAAGTGCATTTAGAGATCCATATGAGGGTTTTGTAAAGGTATGTGTGAAATTGGAGCTCGGAAGTTGGAAGGGCGGAGTCATAGTGGTTTGGAATGGGGTGAGACTTCTATTTATGGACAACCACGGTTGGCAAGGGTCGCAGAACCTACCACGAAGATGAGTAAAGCTGTAGAGAGGAGACACTCTATCGGCCTACGTTGGCCTCGTAGAGGGTGCTTGACACTATAAAGAGGTCTGTTGGCACGGTCGCGGAGGCTGATGACTCCGTGGAGGGGATGCAATTTAGCATCAGACTCGTGCCATGTCGTGATGCCACAAAGACTATCGTGGAGGAAACCTCATAGAAATGGTCTGTTAGTGTGGATATCTTCACGAAGGAGCCCCTTTTGGAGGGACTTAGGCCTCTTTGGAGTGCTGACTCACTCTTCTGCATCCTTGAGTCTGCTCACTGAGTAGGATTAATTTTTTTCGATGCCAACAAATTCTCCCCCCCCCCCTTAGAATTAGAGATGATGTAAAATGGTCAAATTTTGAGGGAAAGATGCCAAAGATACCTGGAAAATAGAACCCACGGAAGATCACAGAGATGGGTCATAGAGACGAGTGTGAAGTTGCATCGCGAAGGCCATCACACCGCCGATTCATGAAGGGATCTGAACAGATAGGCATCGTTCTATGGGTGTGAAGGGTGCTGTAAATCACCTGGGTAGGTTTCCAAAAAGAGCTTGGTCATGTCGTCGTGAAGCCGGTGCCCACCATGCCTATATATAGGGACTCATAGTGGTTTTTCCGCATCTCAATCTTCATGAAAGATGGTGCTTACACTCTTTCTTTGTAAACAATATTCTTTACGAACACTTTAGAAAATTGGAGTTCTTTTGTCTGGTTCTTCACAAACTCTATTTAGTGAATCGGGGAATTGTGATCCATTACTTCCTTTGCGACGTAGGCCTAAGCCATGGTTTCTTCGCAGAACAGAGGTGGTTTGTGACTATCTTCATGAAAGGTCTTTGAAAAGAGTCTTCTTGAACAATTCATTGATCTGCTTTCATTCCCCAGCCAAAATTTCTCCAAGTATTCAGATTCAATGGCCACTCAAGAGGTTGTGCAAGAAGTTCGTGTCGATGCTGCTTGGAGGGAGGCCATGAAAAATAACATAAAAATAGGAAAGTACATCCAGAGTGCTTCTGATCACAAATCATTGATGGAGCAGCTGATAGAGGTTTAGAGGGAATATCTGTTGTGCAAGAACATTCCATTATATGGTTTTGGATTGCTGGATGAAGTCTCCACCCCTAACACCAGCAAGGAAGTGTCAACTTACTGGTTTAAGAGCATCTATAAGTAACCCCAGTGGTACAGGGCTGTGGATGGGCATATCAGAAAAGATCATACTCTAGTCACAACACACTGTATGTACAACCATGTTAATAGTATTGATGGAAAAGAATTGGCATATAATACATCCCCTACCCTATAAAAGACGATCATCAAGGTTGGGCTCGAAAATCCAGACAAGGGGTAGAACACAAGTTGGGACTTGAGCCAAGGTGGAAACTTCACCGATGATTGGGAATGGGCATACTGGGTGTGTGCATCCTGTGAAAGGTTTTAGAATGTCCTATGGTGAGTAAGCCTGTATGAAGTATCCTAGTCTTACCAATTCATCATTTCTCAACCATGGTAATTTATATCGGAATCGTTGATCTTGTGGTCGCTAGATACCAACACCTTCTATTTGCATCACAGGGAGGTTGGAATCAGCCTCTGGGACCTCCATCAGATTTATATCATCCCAATACTTGGAGGGATGTATGAAAATTTCTTCCCCGCTACTAATTCCTGGGGATAGGGAGTAGATGAAACCTTTTTCTATGACATTTCTAAGGCTAGTACCAGGCACAGATGAGGAAAAACAAAATATATGAGACATCCAATTTAAAATGTGGTTTGGCTATTTCCTGAATTTCCCCCCAAAAGAGGGAACACTACTGGAGAGGCCCCCATATGTCTGTGAGGAGATCTGTAGGGTAAATAGGGTTCATATTGGAGGATTTTATAATATAGATAGTAAAAACTATGGGGATACAACATCAAGACTGAGTTGTGGTTGATAGTCAGGCTCACCAGGTTTATCTCAACGTTGATCTGTGGGTGGATATTACTAGTTACAGATGCCCACATGGGGGCACAACCAAGTACATTTATCATGGAAGCTCAACTGTCTAGTGGGGATCATATCAATCTGGGTATACCAATGCTGGAAAAGTTGCACCACATACTTTGGCACATTAGTGAGGGGAAGATGTTGTTGTGGGTGTGCAGGCCGCTCCACTTTTTGTATAGTTGGATCACGAAACACATGGGGGTTATGAATATATTAACCTTTTTTCTCTACCTAGGATACATTCTCGACCAGAAATTTTGAATATTTCAAGGAGAGCCCCATTGAAGTTGGATGTGATGACTGTTTTGGGTAAGATGGGGCAAGCAAAACAATTCATCTTCCACTCATTCCCCTTGCCAACAGAGGACTATACCGATGATGACACGGTTACCATAGATAATCAGTCTTATTTGTTATCCTTCCACAGTGGTGTACTAGTGGCACGGGTAGATTTTGAACCCATATGTGAACCATACACACCACATCGGTTTTCCTAAAAATTCTAGTGCATGAATAGGATGACTCCCTCGGTATATAAAAATGTGTGCCATGAGAATCACCCGTGAGTGATGAGAAAACTTTGGTTAATGTTTACAAGGGTGTATGGGAAAATGTGAAACAATTTTCCTCCATCTAATGCTGCATTTGGACTAGTTAACTAGTATGCATAGAGCTGGGAGGTTGCCTGCCCTAGTGAAATGCTAAAATGAGGGAATATTCGAGCTATCAAGGTGGTTCTTACACCTCGATACCACATAGTGATGATGGGGGGATGTCAAGAAGGTGGTGAGAACAGACATCAGGGTGGAAAGGGTGTAATAGTAGGGGTTTTAGTCCATGAATCTGCAAATCTAGGACCAGTTCCGGCTGGAAGTGAAGCGGGAGAGGTGGAAATACCGGGCCCGGTGGCTCCATTTGGGAGGGCCTATGAAAGAGTTGAATCATCATGGGGCTTCCTCAGGGTCTCCCCTCAAGCTCCTGAGAAGAAACTAAGTCCGGTATCAAACACCTCAGATTTCATATTCCCAAAGGAATGGAAGTATTAGAAAAAGAGAAAATAGTACCTCGTCATTAACAGCTTGTGGGAAAATTTGAACATGCATGGGATGTCTCTAGGGGATATGGGATTTGCGAAGGGGGGATTCAATGATACCCCTACCAAGGGAATAAGGTTTGTAATGGATCTAGAAGAAGTAATATATTCCTACAGTGACATGCAGCCGATGTCAAACCGAGTAAGGGTGTTGCTGAACATGACTACTCCCGCAGAACTGACGGTTGCTCAATTGGTGGAGAATTTCCCCTTGCTCGGCCATGAAGAAAAATAATGGGGGGAAGAAGTTAATGAGGTATATTCTTGATGAGCAAAGGGGGGACTTCCAAAGGATCCTCTCCTGAAGAAGGTGAGATACAGACCTCGGGGGGGATCTCCTTGGGAGAATTCGCCGCAACTTTATAGGTGAGTATCTACTCCATTTCATTTCACTAGTTCCATCCCTGACTTATATATATTTATAAAATAACAATTATATATTTCAAAGAATCTTCAATTGTCCAATCTCAATGATGGGGATGAAGGAGCGACAGGCACAGAGAACCAAACACTGAGACCTGCATCCAAAGAGATGGTGGTTGCAGAATCCAGTGGGGCTGGTGGAGCAGAGGTGGTCTCCTTAGAATCATCAGTGCCCATAATCGAATATTTATGGTCGCGTACTGGCCGCCCAATTATGGTACACCCAAGGTGAGATCAAGTTGTTAACTAGGGTAAGTCTCATACTTTAGAGATGTACCCGTTGTTCGGTCAGTCAAATTGGCTAATGTGAACCCTATCTGCACAGTTTCTATGATGGTGCACATGTTACTTATGAAAATGACTAGAATAACCAAGGATCGACTCTTAATAGATGTGAAGATCCCAATATCATTGATTTTCCAAGATGATCATGTCGTATTTCCCTATGAGTGGTCGATGGTGGTGGGCAGTACAGCTGGAGAAACAGAGTCTAGAATTGACCGGGTGGACATCATCAAAGTAGAATCCAACGATGAAGACCAACCCAAGGAAGACCCTACTGCTGAACTTCTAGAGGAACTTACCAAATATGAATCTGCTGACCTAGAGGATCAGGACAATACTTCTTCTTAAAAAGAGGATATCAAGTTCATTCGTCATTGGTCATGGAAGTTGATCAATAATTTTATCAAGGAGACCCCACAAGTATAATGGGTATTCCAGATGGGGAGGCTTCATTCCTGAATGCATGATCAATGCACTGGAGGAGTAAATGACCAATTCCCTTACACGCTTATTCGGGACTACCTTGTCGAGAGGGTTTTAGAGGACACATGCAGCCTCGGTGTTGGTTGGCAGCGGAGGAAGGCCATAAATATCCAAAGACTCCAGGAGGCTTAGTATAACTACCCTGCCTTTTCTTACATTACTATTACATCATTATAAAGATAAACAACATAATAGTTTTAAAACATGAGGATATAGAGGTTTAGTGTCTTGGGAAAACAAGGACCATACATAACATTTACAACATCATACATATTTAATTTCTTCTTCTCTAGCTTCTTAATGTCTCTTCAACTCTTCTTAGTACATGTAGTCACCTGAAGATATACATCAAAAAGAGGTGATCTAAAATCCCAATAAGAGGATAAATATGAACAATATAACAATGGGTGAGCACCATTATATCATAGGTATTGGATCATGAATATGAGAGGAAGAACTAATAAAATACTTGAAATGTGGCAATGCATAAAAATGAAACATCATGTCTTAGGGGTCAACTACCACACATAGTTGTGAACAATGTCAGCATCATGTTCACTCATCATTTCCCTTTTACTCATGAGATTCAGAACTTTACCCAATAAATTTGAGAACTGTATAATTTTGGGGGCACCTTTCACATTCACATATTCATATTTCATTATATAATTCCAAGCGTGCCTGTCACATCATAATATTTACATTATCATGCGTGCCACATTAAAAATATGTAAAACTTTAAATTAACATAAACCATGGAAAGATATGGGTTTAAAATAATAAATCATAATTTCATAAACATGTTTTCTCCAAAATAAATAGGGAAAATCATTCTTGACATAGAACTATTAACCATGATCGAAGAGTGAAACAATATTCAAGAAGTAAAATGGGTGTGTTTGCTTGAAAGAATAGTTCTTTTGGAAAACATTGGGTTTGTCATGAAATTAAGTAAGAAACATGTATATCCCAAAAAAATTAATATAATTATGAATAAATGATTTTTAAAGAGTTCCCATACCTAAAATGGAGTGAAAGAGGAATAACCTGAAGAAAGAAAGTTGGGTTCAAGAATTTCCCCTTACCTTTTATCTGAATGCTTTCTTCACTATAATGTCCTGTATAATGACATTATATTCAATAATTAAAATTTAAATAACCTTTTATACATTAATAATATTCATTAAGGTTTTATTAAGTTCATTTATGGGCTTTTTTATGAGATATAGAGTTTAAATTCATTGTTCATGAAGGTTCATTTTTATAGTTTTCTTGAACGGTTCACTTGTATTCATGAATGGAAGTTCATTTAAAACATGGATAAAAAACCAGAATTGTAATTATATTTTATTTATGATGTTATAGAATTATAAATTATTGTATAAATAATTTTTTTATATACCATGATAATGAATCATTAGATAAGACTTTAATGATGATCGTTTGGGTTAATTCGGGCAGTTTTTCAACCACAACAAACGTGTTTTGTTTAATCATTTAGTAATATGTACATAAGTTAGTTTTAGAACATTTAATAGGATATAATAAATATAATATAATCTGGTTAAACCATAAAAATTGTTTCATTACTAGATCTTAAGGTGGTAAAGTAAAAAATGAAAACATGTCGTTCTTGAAAGTGATAAATTAACACCTCACGAACAACGTTTTCTTTTCTCAAATAAAAAGAAGAGGAGAAGGATATTTGATGACATATTATCCCATTAGTTTCATAAAATTCCAGTATATGTTATTTAATGAAGTTAAATTACCATGAGGATGAGTATAGGTGGGAAGATATTAATAAAAGAACTTGAAATTGAAAGGAAATTAAAGGAAAAGAGAGTGAGGGGAATTACCTCTTGAATCCTCCTCTTGATATCCTCCTTAAGTAACCTAGTATTGGAATTTTGATGACAAAAAAAGATCTTAGACATGGGGGAGGGTCTAGGTAATATTTTTGGGCATATTTTAGAGAAGTCTTGAAGCTTGAGAGGTGAGAGGAAATGAGGGTGTGAATGGTGGTATTTATAGTGGAGGGGAGAGGGGTTCTCTTAACATTTTAATCATATGTTTATTAATTTCCACCAAGATAATAAATAGTTATTATTACATGAACAATAATAGTAAGGAGGTCATGTGAGTTCTAGATTTTCTTTTCTTACATCACTTGTGATGTCAGGAATAGTGTATTTAAATTATAATGTATTTATACTATAAATTAATGCTTTTTACTATTCACCAAAAATTCAAGTATTTCAGAAAAATACAAAAAATCACCCTAAAATTTTTTCAACTTGTAGAATCCAAAAATAAATTCCATTTTTCAAAAATAATTTTTTAAATATGATTAATTTAATTTTTAATTAAAATCATAATTTACTTGAAAAATTCATTTTTTAAAATTAAAACTGATTTTATAATACTTTCAAAAATTACATAAGGTCTTATAAAATTATTTTAAAACCATAAGAAATAAAATTTTAATTTATGAACACATTTTAGGAAAATAAATTTTCTTTTAAATTAATTAATTAATTATAATTAATTATTTATGACTTACAAAAATACCAATACTTTTACTATGGTTAAATTGTTACTTATAAGATGCCTAAATTTTATTTAATCATTCATGGGTGAGGTTACTATTATTTTGGATGATTTAATATTCATAAGGTTCATATTAATATTCATAAGGGTGGGTTACTATTCATAAGATTAGGTTACTATTCACAAAAAAAATTAAGTTTTTCTTATCAGACTCCAAACATCTTACTGATCGCAACCGTGTATGTTAGATTTTCTAAATTCAAAACATAGAAGTGGGAAATTATGTTTAATGGTCACATATTATTTAGTATCATTATATGTCATTGTTCTTACTAATGTGATTATACTATAAGGCATAATTATAATAAGGGAATTCCATTGATAAAACAATGGGCCGTTACAATCATCCCCCCTTAAAATATTTCACCCTCGAAATTTATTTTTACACAAATAGATGAGGATACTTCTCCTTAATCGTCTCCTATGGTTCCCAAGTTGATTCCTCAAACTTATGGTTCCTCTATAAAACTTTAACAAGGTGGGTTTTCTTGTTGTGTAGAACCTTATATCTTCAGTTTAGAATCTTTACTGGCTGCTCCTCGTAAGAGAGAACATCTTTCAGTTGTACCACCTCTGAGTTCAGTACATGTGAGGGGTCTGCTATGTACTTCCTCAAGAGTGATACATGAAACAAATCATGAACTTAAGCCGTATTTGGTGTAAGTGAAATCCGATAGTCCATGGCTCCTATGCGGTCCAGGATCTCAAAGGGGCCAATTTACCTTAGGCTTATCTTACCTTTCTTTTCAAACCGCATGAATCTCTTCCATGGTGATATTTGAAGAAATACTTTATCTCAAATGTTGAATTCCAAGTCACTTATATGGTTGTTAACGTAGATATTTTTATGGCTCTAATTAGCTTTGATATGTTTCTGGATGACTTCAATCTTCTCTGTCATCTCTTTCACAATATCAAGTAAAAGTATCTTTCTTTATCCAACTTCATCCCAACAAGTTGGATTTCTAAATCACTTTCCATACAGAGCTTCATATATATCCATCTGAATACTTGATTCGAAACTATTTTTGTATGATAACTAAACCAATAGAAGATGTTGACCCCATCCACCTTTAATTCTAAAGAGAAGGCTCTTAGAATATCTTCCAGCATCTGAATAGTCCTTTTAGATTGGCCATCATTTTAGGGTTGATAGGCCATGTTGAAATTCAATTCAGTACTCAAAGAATGTTGAAGACTTCTCCAGAATTTAGATGTGAACCTTGGATCATGATCCGAGACAATCGAGAGTGGAACACCATTCAGTCTCACCACTTACTTCACATATATCTTTGTAAGTTTTTCAAGTGAGATATCTTTTTGAATAGCGATAAAATGGTAAGTCTTGGTGATTCGGTCAACCACCACCCATATCACATTATTTCCCTTATATTTCTTCGGGATACCCCTGAAAAAGTATATAGTGACATTATCCCATTTCCACATGGGTATAGGCAATGGTTGCATCATTCCTTTGGACTTTTTTCTCTCTGATTTAACTTGATGACATACCCAGAACCTTGATATGAATTTCGTAATCTCTTTCTTCATGCTATATATTGGGAAAAATCCCTCAAGGTGTCATTGCAGCATTTTTGAGGTGATTGTGTTTGTTGACAAGGCAGACCACGATATTAATTTTGTTGAAAAATGGGGTTTCCATGGTAATTTGTCAAGTTCCAGAGATATTGTTGAAAACCTATGTTGACAAAGAACAACAACAAAGGAATGGATGATCTGGAGTCGGTACAAAAAGATCATATACAAGGTGGCATCATTTTCCAGTGTTTGCTAAATTTTTTGGCATGAAAATCAGAAAATGGAGAGATGTGTTTTTGGAAAATGGAGGTGTGCGCAAAATTAGAGTGGTGCGTGAAAAAGAAAGTGGTGCGCGAAATATTTGCATGGTGCATGAAATAGCGGAATAGAGTTTTTCACACAAGAGATGTTTCGAGATCAGAATCTCATAAATTGGAAAAGGTGTGAGGTGCGCAAAAAAATGGAGCATTGCATGAAATATGGTGTTGCGCAGAATATGTGTTTCTCTCACTCAAAGAGGATTACGCACTCAAGAAGGGTTTTTCTCACGGGGGTCGATTTTTCCTATAAATATGAAGTGACCCCTCTCATTTGAGTAAGCTAAAGACTTAGAGTAAATTAGAGTTCTGGTGTTCAAAATTGGAATATGCAAGGGAGTTGCACGTAAACATCAAGTTTGCTCATAAATTCAGGTGTTTGCACGTAAATCTTAGGTTGCACGTAAGGATCAGGCTGCCCGTAAAGATGTTGTTTCACATAAATAAAAGGTTTCACATAAAATGAGTCTATTGTGGATAAAATAAGTTTTTTCACATAAGAGAGGTGTTGCGCGAAAATTGGATTTCATGCAAAAGCAGGGAATTGTGTGTAAGGCCCACTGAAGGCTACGTGTAAAAATTGAGGTTACCCAGTATGCCCATTGCAAAGTGAGATTCATCTATGAGTAAAAGTTGGACGTCAGCAGAGTAACTACCAATAGTTAATGATGCAGATTTCATTAGTAATAATGAAGAGGCCCACAGGTCTATAAATTGTGAGTGGATCTTCTGAAGAATCAGTGAGCACACTTCAGTTTAGAGATCAGTGATCTTTTATATAGAGATTGGTTGTAAACCAGAAGGGCAATGAGTCTGCTTAGAACATTGTAAACAGTAGTGCACTTTTAGTGAATTTGGTACATCAGCACATTTTTTGTGTATGCTCCTTTCACGTACCCCAGTGCAGGTAAACCAAGTAAAAATTTATGTGTCATGTGCGTGATTTAAATATTGTTTATACTTTACTATGGTAAATATAGAGAATATATTTTTTCTTAATAGTGAAAAAAGATCAATAGGGGAATCTCTTTTAATCTGCTGTACCCTGATTCACCCCCCACCCCAGCCCCTCAGGGTATCTAACCTAGTAGACCTAACATTATCCCACCAGAAGTGTTCTTAGAGATCTCGGTACATCTTATTGCTACTAGGATGGATAGAGAAAATTGATCTATGTGAATTTTCTAATATCTCCTTCTTTATCTTGGGTGATGAAGGCACAAAAATCCACATTCCAAACTAAATCACACCATCATAGTCGATATGGAACTCTTACAGCTTCTCTTCCTTTACTGCATTCACCTTCTTTTGTAACTCTAGATCATCCCTTTATGCCTCCTTAATCATCTCTTGGATTTATGGTTGTGCAATAATTTGGGAAATTAGGATGTATTCCCTTCCCTTATGATTTTAAAATCCATCCTTTGAATATCCAATAAGATAGGTTCTTTCTCAATACATAACATGGATAGGGAAGCTGGTTCTTTTCTTCTTAGATCATCAGATACCTTGTTCACCTTTCCAGGATGATAGTGAATAGAGAAATTGTTGTCTTTGATTAGCTCTAACCATCTCATTTGACACATGTTGACCTCCTTTTGTGTGAATATACACTTTAGGCTCTTGTGGTTGGTGTATATGTCACACTTCTAACTATAAAGGTAGTGACGCCAGATTTTTAAGGCAAAAATCATGGATTCCAACTCTAGATCATGAGCTGGGTAGTTTTTCTCATGGATCTTCCACTATCGTGAGTTTTAGGTTCTCACATTATCATTTTACATGAGTACACAACCCAATCCTTTCTTTGAAGCATCATTGTATATCAAAAAACTTTCTCCACTATTCAGTAGTGTGAGTACAGGAGTAGTGATCAGCCTTCTCTTTAGATCCTTGAATCTTCCTTCACATTCTTCCATCCAGACATACTTTACCCCTTTCCTTGTTAACTTAGTTAGCAGGCTTGGAAATCATGAGAAATTTCTCACAAAACATCGGTAGTACCCAACTAATCCAAGAAAACTACGTATTTCAATGACACTAGAGGGCCTAGTCCATTACTCAATTACCTTTGTTTTTTAAGGGTCTATATAAATTCCCTCTCTTATGATCACATGTCCCAAGAACGTTACTTTCTTTATCCCAAAGTCACACTTTCTGAACTTGGAATACAAATTCTCCTTTCTCAATATCTCCAACACAAGTCTTATATGTTCTTCATGTTCCTCCTTATTCTTGAATTATATGAGAATATCATCAATAAAAACTACCACAAATTTGTCAAGGTAATCTCTAAAGACTATATTAATCAATCCATGAAGATTTCAGGGGAATTAGTAAGTCCTAAGGTCATCACCAGAAACTCATAGTGCCCATAACTTGTATGGAAGGTATTCTTATGAATATCTTCCTTCTTCACCTTTAGCTGATGATATCCAGAATAAAGATCCACCTTTGAGAAGTATTGAGCCCTTCTTAACTAATTGAACAAGTAGTCAATCCTTGGAAGAGGATACTTGTTATTTATGGTGATCTTGTTGAGTTCCTGATAATCGATACACAACTACATTGTTCCATCCTTCTTCTTCACAAAGAGCAATGGTGCACCCCAAGGTGATGCACTAGGGCACATGAACCCTTTATCCAAATTCTCTTGTAGCTGCTTCTTAAACTCCTCCAGTTTGATAGGAGCCATCCTATAGGGACACATTGAGATAGGAGTAGCTCCTAGTATGATTTCTATTGAGAAATCTACCTCAAAATCTAGGGAAAGTATGGGTAACTCTTTAGAAAATACATCAATGTATTCCCTCCTATTGGGAAACTCCACAATTTTGGCACTTTCCTTTGACTAAAACATTTGGGTGAGGTATGCTTCTTCAAAGGGAATCAACACCCACGCCATTGAAGGATTTTTAAAAGGATATTCATGATCTTCCTTGCATTTTTAGAGGATCATGGGACGGTTCGGAATATGAAAAGATATTTCCTTTTCCTAAAATTTAATATGTTCTCTATATAATAAGAGACAATCCATTCCTATTATAGAATTGAATTATTCTAAGGGAAGTATTATAAGATTTTTTGGAAGAATATTCCCACATACGCCAACAAGAGAAGATTCAAACACTTGGGTTGCAATGATTGCACCACTTGGTGTTTTTACAGATATCTCTACTTTAAGGTTTTAGGGCTTCGATTATACAGTTCTATCAAACATTCAAGATATGAAGGAATGTGTAGAACCAGAATCCAATAAGACTTTTTCCATTCTTGAGTGAATAGGAAGTGTACCTTGTACGACTTCATTATATTACTCCACTTCCTCAATATTGATTGCTTAAGACTTTCCTTTTTAATTTGGAATTTGTGGCTTATGACACTGATTACCCTCAAAGACTCGAGGTTTAGTGCACTGGCTTTCATAGTTACCTTTCTCCCTATAGTTGTAGCATTGGACCATGGGTGGGTTTCCTCTTTCTTCCACTTCATTCTCCTTCCTTCTCATTTATTTTTGACACTCTTGATCATGGTGGCCTTCTTTCCCACACTTGAATCATTTCTTGGTCCCTTTGAGATAGTTTCCATGATGCAACTTCCAACATTTTTGGCATGTGGGTCATTGAGTTTTCTTTCCACCTTTATCATTATATCCCTCGACTTGAAACTCCATATTTTTTTTCTTATCACCATATCCATGGGACTATTCTCCAAACTCCATATCCACATTGAGGGAACACTGAACTATTTCTTCATAACTCCCAAAGTCTCTAATTTAAATATCCTTTTGAAGGTGTCGTTTTAACCCACTAAAGAATCTATCAATTTTGCTATCATTGTTGATAAAAAACCCAAATTGTACCTTTCAAGCCTTCTGAAATTCACTTTGTAGGTTGTGACAGATTCTCTTTCCTTTTACTTGAGCTCTATGAATTATCTCTCAATATTTGTACAAATATTTCGTGGGAAATACTTATTAAGAAACATGATCATAAAGTCCTCTGATTCCATCTCTTCAATTTTGTCACTTGGCTTGGTATTCCTAATCAAATCCCACCATTGATCGACCTCTCCATATATATGATAAATGGATAGTGTCACCTTCTCCATCTCATAATAGTGAATCACAAAAAAGATCTTCTCCATGGATTTGACCCACTATTCTGCAACTATTGGTTCATAAGACCCACTAAACATCGGTGGTCATTTTCACATAAAATACTTGATATCCAATTGCTCCCTCTTTGTTGAAGGAGGAAGTTACCCATTATTATGGTTATTGTTCATAACCTAAGATAGTTGTGGTAAGCATCACCATGAAGTTTTGAACTACACATCCCAAAGCATTGGGGATATCATTTGGGCAATCACTGCATTGGCCCTTGCATGGGTAGTTGGCCTGGTTTCTCCTGGTTCCCACCATTTTCTAAATTAGAAAAGGTTAGAACAAAACATAAGTCATCGAGTCATGAATAAATAACTTATTCATTTGTGTGATTACTCTAAAATAATATCTTATAGTATACCTATGTTTAGAAAATACTATTGTGTTCATATTTGTACTTAGTCTAATACTAGTGGTTTTCTCTATGGTTTACTAATTCTAATTCTCAAATTAACTAAACCTTGCCTCTGATACCAACTATAGCGACCATAACTTTTCTTACATTACTGTTACATCATTATAAAGATAAAAAACATAATATTATTACACCAAGATGATCTATAGGTTTAGTGTCTTGTGGAAACTAGAACTAAACATAACATTTACAATATCAATCATATTTAATTCCTTCTTCTCTAGCATCTTATTGTCACTTGACCTCTCCTTAGTACGTGTAGTCACCTGAGGATATACATAAAAAAAGGGGTTAGCTAAAATCATAGTAAGAGTATATATATGAAAAATATAACAATGGGTGAGCACAATTATATCATAGGTATTAGATCATGAACATGAGAATAAGCATTAATAAAAGACTTGAAATGTGGCAATGCATAAAAATGGAACATCATGTCTTAGTCGTCAACTACCACACATAGTTGTGAACAATTCTAGAATCATGTTCACACATAATTTCCATTTTACTCATGAGACTCATCACTTTACCCAATGAATTAGAGCATTGTATATTTCTGGGTGCACCCAACACATTCAAACATTCATATTGCGCTATATAATTCTGGGTGCACCTGTCACATCATAATATTTACGTTATCATGCACGCCACATTAAAAATATGTAAAACTTGAAATTAAAATAACCCATGGAAAGAAATGTGTTTCCCATAATAAATCATACTTTTATAAAAATGTGTTCCTCAAAATAAAGAGGGAAAATCATTCTTGAAATATAACCATTAACCATGAGTGAAGAGTGAAACAATATTCAAGAAGTAAAAAAGGGTGTGTTTATTTGAAAGAAGAGTTCTTTTGGAAAACATTGGGTTAGTCATGAACTTAAGTAGGAAACATGAATATCAAAAAAAAATTTTAATATATTTATGAATAAATTATTTTTAAAGATTTACCATTCTGAAAATGGAGTGAAAGAGGAAGAACCTGAAGAAAGAAATTTGGGTTTGAGAATTTCCCCTACCTTGTATCCGAACGCTTTCTTCACTTTAATGTCCTATATAATGACATTATATCCATTAATTAAAAAATAAATAACCTTTTATACATTAATAAGATTCATTAAGGTTTTATTAAATTCAGTTATGGGATTTTTAATTAGTTATAGAGTTTAAATTAATTTTTCGGGATTGTTCATTTTTATAGTTTTCTTGAACGGTTCACTTGTATTCATGAATGGAAGTTCATTTAAAACATGAATAAACATCCAGAATTGTAATTATATTTTATTTATGATGTTATATAACATTAAATTTTCTTATAAATAATTTTTGTATATACCATGAGAATGAATCATTAGATAATAATTTAATGATGATCGTTTGGGTTAATTCAAGCGGTTTTTTTACCACAACATACTCTTTTTGTTTAATCATTTAGTAATATGTCCATAAGTTATTTACAAAACATTAAATAGGATGTAATACATATAATATAATCTAGTTCAACTATAAAAATCGTTTAATGACTATATCTTAAGGTGTTAAACAAAAAAATAAAACATGTCGTTCTTAAAGGTGATAAATTAACACCCACAAACAACATTTTCTTTTCTAAAATAAAAAGAAGAGGAGTAGGGGTTTGGATGATATATTATTCAATTATTATTATAACATTAAATTATATTTGAGATACTAGAGTTATCATTCCATGTGTATGAGGGTATTTGGGGAGTTATTAATAAAAGAACTTGAAATTGAAAGGAAATTAAATGAAAAGGGAGGGGGAATTGCCTCTTGAATCCTCCTCTTGAGATCCTCCTTAAGGAACCTAGGCTTGGTATTTTGATGAGACCAGAAGCTCTTGGAAGTTGGGGAGGGTCTATAAAAGAATTTTGGGAAGATTTTAGACAAGGATTGAAGCTTTATAGGTTTAAGTAAATGAGGGTGTGAAGGGTGGTATTTATAGGGAGGGGAGAGGGGTTCTCTTAATATTTTAATCATTTTTTTATTAATTTCCATCAAGATAAGAAATAGTGATGCTTCCATGACCAATAACAGTAAATATGTCATGTGAGTTAGATATTTGGGTGTTTAAATCACTTATGATGTCAATAATAGTGGATTTAAATTATAATGTATTTATACGATAAATTCATGCATTTTACTATTCACTAAAACTTCAAGTATTTCAGAAAAATCCAAAAAATTCACCCTAACCATTTTTTAATGTGTAGAATAAAAAAATAAAGTCCATTTTTCAAAAACAATTTTCTAAATATGATTAATTTAATTTTTAATTAAAATCATAATTTACTTGAAAAATACAATTTTTAAAATTAAAACTGATTTTATAATGATTTCAAGAATTACATAGGGCTTATAAAATTATCTTAAAACCATAAGAAATAAAAATTTTAATTTATGAAAACATTTTAGGAAAATAAATTTTCTTTTAAATTAATTAATTAATTTTATTTATTTATTTATTACTTACAAAAATACTAATACTTTTACTATGGTCAAATTATCACATATAGGTTACCTAAATTTTATTTAATCATTCATGGGTCAGGTTACAATTATTTTGGACGATTTAATATTCATAAGGGTTATATTACTATTCATAAGGGTGGGTTACTATTCATACGGTTATGTTACTATTCCCAAAAAAATTAAGTTTGTCCTATCGGACTCCAAACATCTTACTGATCGCAACCGTGTATATCATATTATCAAAATTCAAAACATAGAAATGGAAAAATTATGTTTAATGGTCACATAGTATTTAGTATCATTATATGTCATTATGCTTCCTAATTTGATTATACTATAAGGAATACTTATAATAAGGGATTTCCATTGATAAAACATTGGGTCATTACACTGAGCATGATATCCAACGGTTGAGGGCATGGGTGAGCGACCAGTATGCTTTCCTCGATGCACAATCAGGTCTCATATCACGGCTGATGGACCAGTTGGCTGAGGTTGAGGAACATATGAGGTGAGATACTCAATATATGGATATCACCCAAGTCAATGAGGATCGAGCCCGGATTAGGGCCGATGAACTATGCCCCATCTTCACCGAGTAGGAGCAAGATCTTAGGAGGTGACAGCAAATCATGGACACCATGAGCCAGTGAGTAGCAGAGCTGGGACACTCCATTGAAGAGGTCAACCCATCTATGGTAGGGTTCGACCCCTGGGAATTGTAATTTATGTGAACTTGTAAACTTATTTTCATTCTTTGCTTGTTTATGTTGGTTGTGTGAATGAGTTCCATTATCTATTTTGATTGTTTCATTTCCATTATGTCCATGAAATATCCGGTGATCAATCCCTAAGCTCGTGAGGGTCATGCTCGATGTGAGAAACAAGGGATAGTCTCATTGTTATTCCTATTTAATGTGAGAGTTCCAACCAATCACTTGTAATCTAGGGCATTAACGACCAATCTGAGCATCCGGGAAGAAAGATGGAGGCCTGATTGGGGAATGAAGTTCTTAGGGTAGTCGAATTGCAGTTTTCCCAACGTACTCTAGTGCACGAGTGGGGTAACCCAAGGGGTGTTAGAATCAATCCAAATAGAGGGGAGTGGAAAGTTGGAATCATGATACCCAAAATTTGGAACACTATAAGGATAGCATGAAATTGATGGATAACTGTTGATCATGTATGAAACATAGTATCCCTATTGTATTATCCTGAAATGGGGATAATAAATGAGGGTTGACTGCTGACCATGTTTGAAACACGGGGGACTAACTTGAAATGGCGTCTATATTCTTCTAGAACGTTAGCCTAGGATAGCAGGCGATCCATAGGTTCAGCATCTGTACTGTTAAGGGGTTCCTTCAGGCATGAAAGACGATTAGGATCCAAATAAAGGGCAAAAAAGCATGGAGGGTCGAGTGATGGGTTGTTCGAATGGGGTCCAACACTCTTGAAATTAAGCCACTATGATGAAAACACATTAGGTGAGAACATCAGTCTGATTGAGGATCATAATTATTTCCTGAAAGGATCTCTCTGGTGAGAACCTAAAGTGGACCGCAGTTTTAAATCATTCCAATGAGGATGATAGACACGTAGTTTAACATTGTACGGTGAAGATGGAGAGTGGAAGAGGAGATCCCTAAGGGGGGCATATGTGGAGTGGCCATTATAGAATAAATGTGAATGAGGATATAAGTAGTCCACACCACATCATGTAATAGAAAGGGAAACCCTAGGTTGGTAGAAAAATGTGGAATTTAGGTTGGACCTGAGACGAATTGTTTGGGCGCTCCTACGTATTCAACGAGGATGGTAATCAAGCCACACGTAGTTCTAGAGAGATTTGTGCATTTTATCATCATGTGATAAGGATGTTAGGAGGATTCAAGGAAGATCTATGAAGGTAAATACATGGCATGGTTATCATGAACCCGACGTGAATGAGAACCCAAGAGGTACTCACCACACCACATGCTTCTGACAGAGTTCGGGCCAAGGGGGCCCAAAAGAGGGCAGGATTTGAGATACATGGGCCTGGACCCGAAGAAGAAAGGTCTAGGAGTTCCTACATATCCCAAAATTATGGGAATCAAGACACACATAATTATATAATATTTCATGGTAGGGTACTAATTCCGGGGGAAATACAGTTGTGCAGGTCTAGCCCACGCACCAAAAGAAGTGAAATTTTATGGATCTTATTTGTTCTTTAGAGTGGATGTGTGTTTTTCTTTTTGAATCAACAAACCTAGGATAGAGAATCTGAGAATCTATACAGGAATCAATCCATATATAGGCCTTTAAAAATTGCATGTTAGATGACTGATACCAAACATGATGTCCCCTAGAGCGAGGACATCACAATGTGGTGTCGTTTTTCTTCGTGCGACCAGGACAATAGTGTCACAGTTTAGGGTTTTATAATAGTACCAGACAATGAATTTTAATATTGTGTGGAAAATATGCAATAGTTTAAAGTCATGTGGGACTAGGGATTATATTTTAACATCCCATGTACTAAACACCCATAGAATAACAAGGTTCTGAAGGGAATGTGCAAGGGGGGATAAAGCATATCTGATGCAAATGAGGACATTAGTACACATCACAACGCACGGAACCCTAGAGGGGGGGACTCATTCCAAGAGTCCAAAAAAGATTAGATGATATGGGGTTGGACCTGAAGATGAAATTTCTAGTCATTCCTATGTATCTCATGAGGATGGGAATCAATCCATACATAGTTCTGGAGGATGTCGTGCAGTTTAATGTCATGCGACAAGGATGGGGGAAGGAGAGACTAGATCCTAAAGGGGGTATGTGGTGTGGATATTTAAAACTTTATGTGAATGAGGACATAATCCCATACCACACCACACAATCCTATAAGATTTGGGGCTAAAAGGCCGAACAAAAGGGGTAATTTGTGGATCCTGGGTTGGACCTGAGGAAGAATTGTCTGGGCGTTCCTATATATCCCATAAGGATGGGAATCAAGTTGTATGTAGTTATGGAAAGATTCATGCAGTTTAACATCATGTGATTAAGACGAGGGCAGATCTTAGTTTATGGTCACATAGATCGAACCGTAAGAAGTGAGACTCTTCCAAGCGGGCGTAAACCATGAACAAATCCCTAAGCTCACGTGAGCTACGCTTGGTGTGGAAACATGGGCAGAGAAGGTCTTCGCAACACATGAAATATAGAGGAATGGGGAAACCTAGCGGATCCTTGAATGACACCACACCATGGATTCGTCCTCTTCACGCGTAAACGCGCACTTAGGGATAACACCAAGAGTTTTGAAATTCCACTTGGACGTGATGGAGTGGAAAAGGATGTGAATCATGCGACCAATATTTAAGGCTTTATGGGGATGGAATAATGATGGAGGATAACTGTTGAGTGTGTTATAAACATAGCATTCATATCATGTGACCTAATATGGGAATAAACAAATGAGCATCGACCGCTGACCATATTCACAATGTGGGACTTGTGTCAAATTATCTTTGGAAATTCTTAGGGATGTTGGCCCAAGATGGAAGGAGAACATTGAGGCCTAGCATCCATGTCATTCGGGGGTCCTTTTGAATCTGAAATATGATGAAATCCCAAATAAAGGGAAACATGAAGCATGGAAATGGATGAAAGCATGGCCATGTAGAATTCGACTCTCTAGGTTCAGAACCGGAGTGCTCCTAGGCACATTGGTGAATTTAAAAAGAGGGTCTAGGGGCACAATTTGAGAGCAGACGACTCGAGAATATGAGTGGAGGAAAGGGGCATGGAGAGATCTTAAGAGAGAGGTACGTGGCATGGCTATCACAAACCCGACGTGAATGATGATATAATCCCATACCACACCACACATCCCATCCCATAGAACTTATGACAAGGGACCAAAAGGAATGGGATGTTTCTGAGAAAATGAGTTGGACCTGAAGACAGAATGTATGGGTGTGCCTACATATCCCATGAGGATGGGAATCAAGCCACATGTAGTTCTGAAGTGGTGTGCAGTTTAACGTCATGTGGTAAGGATGAAGACAGGAGGGGGTATCTTAACAAGGAATGTGTATGGAGTAGTGAATAACCTAACATGAATGAGGAAATAATCCCATATATGCCACACCATTCATAATTTCTGGAAAGAACTCAGTCCAACTGGTTGAGAGAAAGAATAGATGAACTTGGGTTGGACCCGAAGACAAAATGTTTGGGTTTTCCGATGTATCCCATGAGGATAGGAATCAATTCATACGTAGTTCTCGAGATGTCATGTAGTTTAATGTCATACGACAAGGATGTGGTAGATCTTAGTTTATAGTCAGAGATCTTAGACCGTAGATTCCCAGTTTAATGTCATGTGTGTGGGACAGATAGGTGGAAAGGGTGAATTATTTTTCTTGTCATTTGGGAGACCAAAGAATGGTTTTAAGGATTGAGGATAATTGTGGACCATGTTTGAAACATAATATCCCTCTCATGTGGCCTGGAAAATGAAAAAACAATTGAGCATTGACCTCTAACCATATTTTCAATGTGGGACTTGTGTCAAATTTTCGTTTGGGATACTCCAGGGCATTGGCCCCAAACAGTAGGGGAGGAAATGTGGCATGAGACCAGGCCGTTATAGGGGGTACTTTCAGATGTGAAAGATAATGGAAACCCAAATGATGGGATGCATAAAGTGTGGTGGTACCCATGTAGTTTAACATATTGCGGAAAGGATGGTGGTGAAGGAGGGGTGTCTCAAGGGGATGTGTGTGGCGTGGCAAGAATAGCCCAATGTGAACAAGGACATTGAGTCCATACCACACTGCACAATCCTAAGTGAGAACTTGGGCCATGGGTCTAGAAAGGTTGGGGGACCTGAGGATGGTCTAGGGATGAAAAGTCCTAGCCATCATTCATTTTATCGTCGTGCAGGATGAGTGATGAGTAGTTTTATATCCTTAAACCCAGATGGATCACACAGTTTAAAGTCATGTGGTGAGGATGATGGTGATCTTCATTTAAGTTTATAGCGCTTGAATCGTTATTACGTGACCCTTTACATGGGTATTGCCTTACTGAATCTCCTAATCCCATGTGAGCAATGCTCGGTGTGGGAAAAAAAGAATGGGATCAGGTTCTCCCCAGCATATAAGGGTACATCAATGAAGGAAGAGATCGATTAGGGTCGATCCCAACTAGACCATCATTCCTGCTTGAGGCACACTGGTGTTCAAAGGGACAGCATGACAAAATGAATCACTACACCCAATAATTGTGACATATAGGGATGGTGAAAATGATGGAGGATGGTTGTTGACCATGTTCAAAACACAGGATCCATATCGTGTGACCTAAAATAGGAATAACAAATGAGTGTTAGCCACTGACCATAGTCGAAATCCGGGACTTGTATCAAAGTGTCATTCAAGACCCTCCAAGATGTTGGCCCAAGATAGTAGGAGAGCACTAAGGCCTAGAATCCGTAATGTTTAGGGGTCCTTTTGAATGTGAATGTTTATAGATACCCTAATAAAGGTGACTCGTGAAGTGTGAATATGATCATGCAGTTTAACATCATGCGGTAAGGAAAAAAGAGGTGTAGATCTCCAAGGGGGGATACATGGTGCGGTCATGATAAACCCGACATGAATAAGGACATAAGCCCACGTACCACACCATGTGTTTTGAGAAGCATCCGGACCAAGGGGATGGAGCCAAGGGGAGATCTTGACATTTGGTTTTGGGCCCACAGATGAAATGTTCAGGCATTCTTATATATCTTGTGGGGCAGGAATCAAGCCAAACATAGTTTTTGAGATGTCATGCAGTTTAACTTCATGTGATAAGGACGTTGATGGATCTTAGTTTTTGGTCATAGATCTCGAAATGTAATATTATATCTACCAGTCGTAGTTTAACGTCATGTAGGATGGGTACTAGGTAGTTTTACATCCTTTAGTCTAGATGGATCATGCAGTTTAATGTCGTGTAGTGAAGACGAAACAGTTTAAAGTCATGTGGGACTGGCTTACTCTGGAAAATTACTGCTTGAGGAATTTGGAATTGGTGGCAGGAGTGATATGCTCACCATCCATGGTAACTATGGAGAACGTGACATTGAGGTAAACCCAGTGAATGATGAAATATCCTTCCCATTTGGGATCCATCTTGGGTGGATTCATTTCGAGTATCATTGGTGTTCTCAAGGACAGCACCATTTCACCTTTTAAGAAATAATAGAGGGAACTTTCTTGTTGAAATATTTGGTTATCTTGTTCTAATGCCTCTCCAAATTGTGCAGGGCACAGAGCATGTTCTATTCACGCACTTCCAGTTCAGCCAGATGGATTTCAACTACCTTATCTGGTGTCTACTAATCCTAGATAGTTATACATAATTACGGAAACTGAATCTCGATGGGCAAGACTGCCTCCGTTCCATACACCAGGGAATATGGGGTCACCTGAGTGCAATTACGGGTCATCATCTGATAGGCCCAGAGAATTTTGGGGAGTTTATCCTAAAAACTCTTCTTGTTCTGACCGACCATCTTCTATAAAATATTAGATATAGTTTTTTTTAACACCTTGATCTTCCCATTTTATTGCACATGATAGAGGGAGGTATGGTTAAAACAGATTTTGTACTTGGCATACAACTTTTTCAATTCAGCTACCTAGAAGTTGGTGTCGTTATCAGTGAGGACGGTGTGAGGGACTCTGAATTGGTAGATGATATTGGTTCTCACAAATTCAATGATAGAATGGGCATTTACTTCCTTGATAGGAACATCCTTTAACCACTGGGAAAAGAAAGTCGTAGCGGTCATGATGAACATGCACTGGAGAGCTGTCGTCGGTGGATATGGTCCCACTACAACGAGTCCTAGGACTACAAAGGGATAATAGTAATTCATAGTGTGGAGAGGCTTTGGAAGCTGATGTACAAAATTATCATGAATTTGTAATAAATGTAACCTCTTGGAAAACCCAATACAGTCACGAATCATGGAAGACCAAAAATACCCCAATCTTCGAATCTGGCGAGATAGTTTCAGCCCTGTCTGATGAGCCCTATAGGAACCGGCATGAACTTCTTATATTAACTAAGAAATATCAACTACCTGAATGAAAAGGAGGAGACTACCATAAAACCCACATCTGTAGTGTATTTTCTCGAGATTGGGACCACTCTAGAGGGTAAACTGCAATGCATGCCATCGGATTCGCTCACGCTCATCTCGATCTGCTGGGAGATTACCGTGTTGGAGATACTCGGTAAAGGGGATCCTCTAGCCAGGAGTCACTTCCCACCCTACAGTATGGGGCCTGGGGGTTCTGACTTGGAGGTAGTGGTGGTAAAATGGCTTACCTACGGGCTATCATCATCGTTAGGAGTAACGGGAGCGATGACTCTCTGATGTGCCACGTGAATAATCAAATCATCCTGGTCAGGTTTTGTGAGAGATGCGCCCAAGATGGACAAGGCATCGGCTCGAACGTTCTATGAATGAGAGACATGGGTAACTTTTGGATGAGATGGGAACTGGGTCATCAGCTAGAGGGTACATTCTAACAGTGGCATGAGCTTCATCTTCCTAATGAATTAGTCGTCGTTGATCTGTTTGATGGCTAGTTTGGAGTCCCCTTTCACATGTGAGTGGGGAACGTCAATCTCGAGGGCCATCTCAAGACTAGTAATGAGATCCTGGTACTCTGCCTCATTTTTAGTACAGCCTTATGACAATAGGAATGAATAAGGTAGAACATCTTGCATTGATGTGATAAAGACGACACCCATGACCACTCTGTTGAGTCGGGGATCATTGATTCTTCTTCCGGTAGGGCTTCAGGAAGAACCATCAAAGTGAATTTTCCAACACAGAATGGATTGATCTGCCAGTAAGATTACCTCAACTAGAAAATCAAGATCCAAATATTGGTCTATGGGAGTTGTATGTGCAGTAAGGAAGTATTTCAATGCTTTTCCCTTGATGGAATTCTAGGGGAAAAACTTGATGTCGAACTGCTGGAGGATCACTGCCCACCGATCTAGAAAACATATCAACATAGGGCAGTTCAGAATGTACTTCATCAAATCCACTCAGGACACTAGCTGTATCTCATTGTGTTGTGAGTGATGTCACAAATTTTTCACTGCGAATACTATAGTGCAAGGAATCTGTTCTCGATAGAAGAATATATGGTCTCTATATCGATGAGAATGAGGATGAGATATTATAGACTATTCTTAATTCCCTCATTGTTCTTATGGGTGATAAGGGCACCAAGAGATTGTTCTAGAGAGGTCACATAAAGGACCAGCAGATTTCTGGAAATAGGCGGCATCAGGACCAGAGTTTATAATAGGTACTTCTTGATTTCCTCAAAAGTAGTCTGACACTCCTTATCCCATTGATAATCGGAACATTTCTTCATGATCCAGGAAAAGGGCTTACACTTTCTAGCTAAATTTGTAATGAATTAGTGTATATAGGTTAAGTGGCCTTGAAAGACTCATAGCTCTTGATGTTGCTCAGAGGAGACATCTAAATGATAGCCTTGTTCTTCTCTAGATCTATCTTTATGCCTATATATCTGACAATGAAGATAAGAAACTTTCTAGAGGCGACCCCGAAGGCACACTTAAATGGGTTCATCTTCAGATGGTATGATTAGAGGAAGATGAACACTTTCTCAAGATCTTTAAGATGGTCCTGGAACTGGAAATATTTGACCACCAAATTTTCCATGTAACATTATACCAATGTCTTGAGGATTGGATTAAGCATGTGATGCATGGCATGCTGATTGGTGGAACCTGCATTCTTTAGACCGAAGGGAATTAACTGGTAGCAGAAAGTACATTGCTGCACCATGAACTCTATATAATCTTCATCCTTAGGGGCCATTAAGATGTTATTATATAAGTAATACCCATCCATGAAGGAGAGATCCTGGAACCCATTGGTGGAATTAATCAATAGTTCTGTCGTAGGAAGGGGGATATCATCCTTCGGACAGTGATGATTGAGATCCCAAAAGTTAATGCAGACTCTGATCTGTCTTTTATTCTTCCTGATGAGAACAATGTTAACTAACCATCTTGGGTACTATACCTACTTTAAAAAGTTGTATCTGATGATCTTATCAACCTTGGCCTCGACCATGGCACCGTGAGAAGGGTGTATCTTTCTAGGAGGCTGTTTGAACCCGTGATGATTTGCTGGAAGACCGAGGTGGTGGAAAGAGACCTGAGGATATAGCCCTATAATATCACCATAAATCCATGATAATACATCATGATTCTAGTTCAAGAAGTCCACATATCATTTTTTCTCTTCAACCGTCATAGTGGTGCTGATCAATGTGGGTTTCGGATCTGCCTCATTACTGAGGTTCACCTATACCAATTCATCGACTGTAGTGGATACACCCTCTTCAAAAGTGGGAAGAGAATCCTCTAAATCCTCTTCTTCATTAAAAGAGGAAGAATTATAGGTGGGATGCTATTCTTCCAAGTTGGAAGATCCTAACGGGACATTGGTGCCAGATTGAGTGGTGGTGGATACGCTGTTGAAACCATGGAGATGAAAGATGTCAACCTGATCCCATATGGACTTTGACCCAAGGGGTCACGTTTAATGATATCAAATCAATAGTGTCATGTCATCTTGATCTAGTTTATCCCAACCTGGAAAAATAAGCAAGTGTGACGTATTGTTTTTTCCATGGGGAGGACATCCTGATACCTTATGGTAGTAAGTGGTTCTGGGATCACCTGAGCCTGATTTGTATAGGAATACGATGTGATATTTCGATTTCCCTTAGACTTGGGAATATTCTTCCCCCTCATTCTAGATATATAAAATCATTTCCCTAAATCTAGAGTCGTGTACTCCAACTGGTGGATCGGGAAAATGTACGCATCATCCAGTTATGTCCACGGGTCGGTCGCAGTCGTAGTGCATTCAACCTCGTTAGCCTGAATCTTCTTGTCCTTGCTCTTATAACAGTTGTAATATAAGTAGAGGGATTCAAAATATGAAAAGGGAGATGTATAACCTTGTAATATTCCTACTTGACCATTAAGGAAGTACTTAAGGCATTGGTTATATGAAGAGGGTACTGCGGCGTGTAAGTGGAGCCATGGCCCACACATCAACACATTGTAGGTGGTGTCTTGTGAAAAAACTATGAATTAAATGTTGGAAACTAGGACACCAAACTAAGTCTTTAGGTAGAAATTAACAACTAGTGTCTTTTCTCTCCTATCATAACCTTGAATTTTTAGGTCATAGGGACTCAGATCATCCTCAGACAACCCCATCTTTTGGAGTGTTCGGGTAAGGATGGGGTTGATCTCTGACCCTATGTCGACAAGATAGTGGTGAACCTCCAAGCCCTTGAAATGGATAGTGATGTAAAGTGGGTAGATATTCCCTCATATGGTAGGACCTTCATCTTCTCCAAAGAAAGAGATAATGGATTGACATTCCCCATGCTCAGCTTCCTTCGCATGGAAGGCTTCTGCAGCTACTACCTCCGTCTCAAACTGGAAGGGAATTCTTAAAGCCTCGGAAAGTGCCTCACATAAATCCACTGATAGAAGAAGATCCTCAAAGATAGAGACCATATTAGGAATTATATCAATATTATTAAGGATATCATACTTCTGTGCCAAGTGTGAACTTCTTATAGAAGGATTTCATTCTGTGGCAGGAGGTACGACGGGACCTTCTGGCTGAACCGGTGGCCGAATAGTGTTGGGAATGTCCTACTGCTCACTAGTCAAAGTGCATGCAGAAACTACCAGATGAGGGATAGATGATTGAGGCCAATCCACAACAGAACATGGCTGATAGTAGAACGATCATGGTGTCTCCTTCTGATCAAGTAGCACAAATGGCGGTGAAGGCGGATCTAGTGAAACAAGATGAGAAGGTTGTGGGCACTTAGCTCTACACTGGGCCAATTGTCTAGTTTTGGTGGCATGCACAGCTTGTCTAGAAGCACTGACCAATGCATCCCAGAAACTCATATAACCACATCTCTATGGAAGTTGGCATCAGCTAGGGACGTTGGGAGGATCTATCATGTGCTCTTCGTTGTCGGGAACCATGTAGGGGTTTACCGACTTCATGTTATTAAACGAAGCATACCCTTGGTCATCACTTGAAGAACACTCCATCACTAGATGGATTCTGGGGGAATTAGATAACTATGGGGGCATGAAATCACCAAGTGTATGAGATGATGATGGTATCAATGGGGGACATTACTTTCTATAGAATCATCGATGCTTACCCTTTTGGGAAGAGGAAGGTTGAGACGTCGACGTAGTAGGAGCATCTGTAGCTAACATGGTGACTTTTGAAGACTCGGGTCATTTCAAACATGAACAGATAATACCATGGGAATAATTGACTACCTTACTAACCATATGATTGTCGTGTTTTTGATACCCCCAATTGGAAACTCGTTGCCACTCACCTTCACTGTCACTGACATTGTTAGGATTTATGAACACACACGCCACATGTTCTGGGGATGAACCTAACTCGACTATGTTTTTATCATCCTGGTATTGGATAAATTATTTAAAAACATAGCACTACTTGAGGGTGTTCCCTAGGATCCAATGATAGGGGTAGTAATTAGGGCGATCGGTGAGATCTACCTCTTCGATCCTCCTACATTCTGGAAACTGTATAATTATTTGTTCCAAGGAACTACAGAAATAACTGAGGACTTGAGACTCATTAAATGAGTAGGTTCAGTTCCTTCTATCTGGGAAGGGGTATCTAGGATCCTGGCCCTAACGAGGGGCCGGAGGTTCCTGTCGATGAGGTTTAACTCGATTATCTCACCTAGGTGGTGGCAGCGTGTTACGCGGGGGCGCCTAGCGATTCTAATGTGGGTGTTGTTAGGCCAGAGGCTGCACCGGAGGTGGCGAGCCTCTGTGAGGTTGTGGGGGTGTCTCCATTGTTAATAACTCAAGCTTCTTGGGGGGTCTATTTGGGATACCGTGGTGGTTTCAGCCTTAGAGACTCTTCTCATGTGAACTAAAGGGGCAACGGACGTGCCTGCTTGGCCTACTGCAAGGATTACTCTAAACGCTGGGCTTTGTTATAGAAATCCTGAAATCCCCTTGGGTAGTTCTGCATGATGAGATAGGGGACCAGTTTTGTCTTGACATTCGCCACACACATTTTTAGTATCTTCTCCTGAGTCAGAGGCATATCCAGGAATACCTGAGACCTTGTAACCTGACAACAAATTCTGCAACGCACTCATCAGGCCTCTACTTGCACTTGAATAGGTCTGCAATACTCCTCTTTTGGGTGGACCTCTTTCGGGTGGTAGAGCTGAACTGGTAAAGAAACTTCCTACAAAGATCCTCCCATCCGGCTACTGAACCAATGGGTAGCTGGATATTCCCGACAAACACAGTCCTTTGTAATGTTTGTATGAAACACCAGAGTTTGGCGGACTCTTGCTACACTGGAGTTCCCAGCATGGGTCCACACCTTGAGATGAAGTGGGATAGATGTTGCATCAGATCTCCTATCCCATTAAAGGGGTAAAAGGTAGGATAACTGAAACCATTGGATGTTATAATATCGTCCACCCATGCTGGATATGGCTTGCCATCAGGCGGAACTTCCACTTGTCGAGTTTCTAAATCCTCTAGGTGGAAAATGATAAATACCATTGGATCATCTGGTCGGGGATTCCTATCTTGATGAGGATCACTAACCACCAGTGTTTTTGTAGGTTCTTCAACATGATAAGTAGGCCAGTGGATCATGGAGCGGCTGGTGGGATGACCTACGGGAGTGACCTGTAGAGTGGTTGGGGGAACCTAAGATGGGTCCCAAGGATTGTTATCACACAATTCAGGTGGATTTGGTGATACATATCATTCCCTATTACTATAAACTCTAGCATCTAACCTATCTATGTGGGAAGGATGGTCAAGTTCACAAGGAGGCAACTCGATGGGGGGGTGTATCTGCCCCTGTTTCCTCAGCCGAGAGTTACCGTAGTCTAGTCTTCATTCCACAACACACTCATCAAGAATGTCATCAACCATATTTTTTTTCTCTTTGAGCTATTGATGCAATTCCACCTTTTCAGGGTCATCTTTCATCTTCTACACTAAACCAGATGGCTCATAGGGTTTGACGACTCCAAGATTCTCTTTGCCCTTATTGGGATTTCAATCGAGGTCTAATGACTTAGATGGTGGAGGAAGGTCCAATAAATTTAACTTCTTGCAAGTATCCCTTGACAATGGATCCAATAGAAGTGACCCCCACCCAAGGGGGTAATTTATCTTCAAGGAGATATAAATCATTCTCTCCATATGATAGTTCATCCATGTTAACCGCCACTATACCTAAATGCATATCATCAATATCTCCTGAAAAGTTGGTATGGCACCGGATAAAACTAAAGTGAAGGGCCACATACTTCTCCCAACCACGGACCTAGACGTGGGGGAAGCCTCCATAATATTTTTTTGTAGAACCTTAAAGAATTGAATGCATCGTTGTTGGAGGATCTGATGGAGAATGAATGACTTAGGGCACTGGGCCACAGGGAGAATGGCCAAGTCGACCATATGGAATAGTTGGCCAATATCTTCAAAGTGTTTTTGAATCTTGGGTTAATCCACCCAATGATAAAGAATATGGAAGTGTGTTGCCCAGAGGGTTGGGAGAAGGCACGTGACCTCCTCCTTGGTAAGAGATTTCGGCATACTAAAGTTTCCAGTTGCAACTGGCTAGAACATCTCTTGGAAATGGTCCGCTATAAGGACGTCCCACAAGCTCCTCAGCTTAGACTCAGGATCCGGCCCTTGGTTTCCCCATTCATCGACTGGGGATGACTGAGGGGCCTGTAATAGCACTAAATCATAAAATAAATATAGTATAATTTCTGGTGAAGAATAACAAAAGTGATCTGACAAGCCACCACATCTCGAGCTATCTTCTGAAGAATGCAATGACTGATCCACCACATCATGGTAAGATGGACTGTAGACCGTAGTTTCTCTCATAGGGGATGTGGTTACTGATGGTGGTTCATGTTTTTACTCATCCTATATTGGTCCCTATAGCAACTCTCCATGATAAATGGTTGAGGTAGAGAATGATCTTGTTGATGATAGGGAGGATTTCATAACCAGACCCCAGAAAGAGGAAAAATATTCCCCCTCCTGGATGTATCTTCAGAGAGAGGTGGGGTTCTAGTGGACCTAGCTTTCCAGAAGGATGAGTCTTATACGCCTTGTTCATGCCCCTGCCCCCAACATAGAGGATTGAGGTGAGGGTTCCATTATCAAATTGCACTCTGCCTCAGAGTCTGAAAAGAATATGGGTTTAATCGCTGTCTAAAACTTCCTAGTATTCTTCCTTTGGCCGCAGCGACCCACCCCATTCCCCATGATGGTTCATTAGTATAGGGTAGGTTTTTCATACAAGGAGTACCTTCAACCAAATTTATGTTGGGGCAGAGAGGACTTCCTCTTGGGTGAGTTGGGGTGTGATGATCACCTAGACAAATGTCAAAGGGAACACAGGGAGGGCCTTCATGTCCACTAGTTGGTGTGTGGATGGAATCTCTGCAGGAAGTGTTGGAGTGGGTAGGACCTCCGCTGAAGCTGGTGGGAGTGTGGGCAGTACTTCAATGTTTTTCCCCCTTAGTAGTGAAAGTATGAGGGGGGACTTCATACAGGTCTGACTGAACACAGGGGAAACCTCCATGTTGGATTCCAAGGAAGTGAGGCAGACCTATGCTTCTCTAATTACCGAGACAAGGAGGACCTTTTTGGTTGTGGTAAGAACATGGGGAAGACCCCCACACTAATGGTTGACTAGGAGAGGAGTATCTTCGCATCGACAACCTATGATAGGAGTAACGACTCCATACCTAGGATCATGGGTGCAAAGGAAACCTCCATGCTGGATGTCAATGCAGTGTAGAGGGCCTTTTCTCAGACTTATAGTGGCATGGGGAGGACCTCCATGCCGATCTTGGGAGCAAGGAGGACCTTCGCTCTTATTGGTGGTGGAATGGGTAGGACCTCCATGCTGGATGTCAATGTCACGGGTTGGATCGCGATGGGAACTACGTGTGTCAGTTTCCAAGAGATTTGTCCCAACCTACTCGTGGGGCGGTTGGGGCCTCGATCTAGGCCAGACATATAGGTTCCCTTGTTCAGTATAAATGGGACATTGATAGTATACATCGATGGTGGCTCAGGACACTATATTTTTCGATGATGATGCCCCCTAGAGGGCATCCTCTTCATCTTCCACCCGACGTTGGCGTCAGGTTAACTGGACTGGGGCCAGGGGTGCAGGTGTATAACTCGCCTATTTTCAGCTTGTGAGACTGGGTGGTGGCACAAATGTGGCCTGGTGGGGGGGGCCTGCTTAGTGGCCCCAGGGATAGGATCACAGCTGGGTTATCTTGTACTTCCCTCACCTAATTGGCATAAGGGAGAGAATCGTCAAATCATTCTAGGGAGAGGATCCTAAAACGGTTGTAGGTTGGAGTAGGGAGCAGTGGATCCCTACACGTCTCTTGGGAGAGGTGGTGACAGAGAGGTGTAGAAACCTCTGGGTCTTGTTGGGCCATATCCGGAGTCAGGATAATCCCTTCTTCCTCATACCGTCAAATGAGTTCATTGATCACCCTTCTATGAATGAGTTCAGATGATGATATGGGGCATTGACGCCCAAAAATAATGGATGTGGAGTTCTTCACAGAAGTTATGGGACCACGTGGGACTGCCGCATTGGTGTTTCCATGGACCCTGCAGTGATGGGTGGGTGTTGATCGGTTTCTTGAAATAGTAGCTTGGGTCCTACAAAGTAGGAATATTCAACCGTTAGAACTGAAATAAGTAAAGAAACATCTTGTTCCCCAGAATCATTCTGTCTCCCATGATTGATAATAAGGATCTACACTAACAACATCACAGACCAAGATTTACAACATTAAACTACCCCAATCTCTAGTGAGTTTCACGCTAGGCCCACTATTTTCTTGGTGGGACCTAGCATTGGATAGCTGGATCTAGTGACGCGCTTATCCACTGATTCCTCAAATGCTAATAATATCCACATTGAGGAGAAGAATTAACATCGGGTTCACCATTTATGTTTCTGATGCTTTCGTCGGGGTGTGCATCCGCCCATGGAGAATGCGTTGTGTTGTGGCCCCACATTCCTTCTTTTCAAAGGTGGGCGGCATTATTCACTTATTCAGGGATGTTTTATCCCTGATCAAAATGGGATTATGGGATGATAGTCTCTCCTTCTGTGTATCCCTCCTCATAATTCGTCACCTATTATAGGTCTCCCTTGTAGATTTAAGATGTTGTTCGTGAAACTCTTCCCAGTGTCATATCTTTTGTGGATGCAGATTAATTACACCCCTTTTGTCAGGATACTCCAAGGGGTCAAGTCAGTGTAGTAACCTTAGATCAGGGGTGTAGTCACATTGGACTTCATTGTCTTGTCTAGACACTAAAACACTGATGCGTCTGGGTTTCTTCCACTTATTATAGGGCTTCTCGAGTGTTCAGAAGCCCGAGTCATCCCGTGTCGAGTGCAGGGAATTATATGCTATAGGAATGTCCTTGAGGCTTTCCTCAGCTTCCCATGTTTTACACAGGATATGATATGAGTTTAATGTCTAAAGGAGACATATCAAACTAATCAGAACACTGATAGGAGTGGATCAGATGGGTACATCCCCAAGAGGGAGCACCTAAGGGGTTTACTGGATGAGTGGATGAAAACTTCCAATAAAGACGGATCTAAGGATGCTTGTGTCCCTAAGTAGGGGACACAAGGGGTTTACCATTGGATGGTATTGAAACTTAGAGAGGTTTCCTACATACCCTATCCTGATAGATAGGGATCAAAACCCACTTAGTTTAAAGGGGTGATGAATTGAGATGTACACAAAGTAAAATGACCAGGAGACATGTTGGAGCTTACACATGGATAACGGCCCATTGCATTAGGGACACTCTTGGTTGGATGGTTATGGATTGTGTGGGGCTTATGAATGGTTAGATACCTAAGTTATTTAAAGATAAGCGATGGGATGAATGGAATGATCTCACTGGGATGTGGAGGCCTGGGTAAGAATCAGGATGGATGATGGAAGGTTGAATGAAGTGGGTGTTGAATGAGATGGAACCAACGTGCAGATAATGGTAGTTTTGGGCTTGAACCTCTGAGAGTATTTCTTATACCCTCATGACATGGAATCAAAGTCCATGTAGTTTATGGTGGGGCATGAAATCGGGGTGTTCACAAAGGATAGCAACCCGAAAACATGTTGGGGCTTACACGCAGTTAGTGTCCCAAGAGATGGTCTGACACCACTGAACAACGATCCAAGGATATGGGTCCCAAAAAAGGGGATACTGAGGTTTACCAGTTTTGGGGGTTGAACCTCAGGGAGGCTTCCTATGTAACCTTCCTGGGATACAGGGATCAAAACCCATGTAGTTCAAATACATACATTGTAGCATCATGCGGGACTAAAAAGGGGATACATTTTAGATTAGTACGAGGTGAAATTGGACCTACGTGAAGTGTTTAGGACCGATGGATGATGGACTTGAACCTCAGAGAGGCTTCCTGCATACCTCGCCTAGAGAGGGAAAGGATCAAATTCCATGTAGTTTGGTGGGGTTATGGGACACCTAAGGAGGAGGTCCATGAGAATGGACACATGGATGGGACCCAGAGGAAGTAGAACCTTCGATTTGGGGCATGACCTTCCTGAGAAAAAAAAGATCAATTGAGAGAACATGATGGGATATGGGTGATGGGATTGAACCTCAGGGAGGCTTCCTACATATCCCCATGGTAGGGAATCAAAGTCCACTTAGTTAGGGATGGGGTGTGGAATTGGGGTGTGCATAAAGGACAGCAACCCAACAACACATTGGGGGTCATGTGTGGTTAACGGAATAAGATTTGGTCTGACACCACATGGGAAGAACCAAGGATGGGGGTATTGACAAAGGGGGAACCAATTTTTACCTGTGTTTGGGGGTGAACCTCAGGGAGGCTTCCTACGTAACCTACCTAGGATACATGGATCAAAACCCATGTAGTTCGGATGGGTTTACCAGGAGTTTGGGGTTGAACCTTAGGGAGGAACCCTATGTACCCTGTCTAGGAAACAAGGATCAAAATGCATGTAGTTTGAATTTATACAGTTTAACATCATACAGGACGAAAGGGGCATACAGTTTAACGTCATGCGGGATAAGGGTGAACCAACGTGAACTAGTCAAGACCGATGGGTGTTGGGCTTTAACCTCACAGAGGTTTCCTATGTACCTTACCTGGAGAAAGAAAAGATCAAAGCCCGCATAGTTCAGCTGTAAAGGATGGTGTATTATGTACGAAGGTGGACCAAGGAGGATTCAATGTTCAATTCATACTCTAAGCCCATGAGAGTCATGCTCGATGTGAGAAACAAGACATAGCAAATACCTAAAGATCACATCGTGAAAGGTACATCCATGAGGAATAGAGTGGGTATTATGCGTAGTTGGTGTCCCAAAGAGGAAACAGGGGCTTACCATTGGTTAGTGGACCAAAGAGGTAATAGGGTCTTAATCTTGGTTAGTGGCCCAAAGAGGTAACAGGGCCTTACGCTTGGTTAGCAGCCTAGGGTTATGGAGATTGGGACTTACTCTAGGATGGAGGCCCGATGGTGATAAATCCCAAAGGGAGAGGGATGGCGTAATGATGGTCTATGTGCCCATCTCTCCTCTGGACTTTGTTCATGGGAGAAGAGAGGAGGAGCAAGGATGCTACCTCCCATAAGAAAGGCTAGGGGATTACACCAAGACGGTTTCCCTTCCCCACGGACAGATGTTGTTCCATGCGAGGAGGATTTCATTCCATGTGAGGAAAATCTCACTCTTGTGGACACCAGTGGGAATGGAAAATGTTTGAGATGGTTCACCCCGTGTATATTTCATGGGGAAAGTTCACAGTTTAACTTCATGTGCTGAGGACGGTGGTTATTGGAAGTTTAACATCTTGCATCTCGAACAATGAGGATTCACTCCTCACCCCTAGGACGTACATAACCAGTGCACTTTAACCCTTGGTGAAGGGAAGAAAATGGCAATATCATTTCAAGGTGGGGTTATGAAGTGATCCATTGGGGGGTCACGTTAGCGTGGCTATGCAAAGAATCAATAGCCATTAGAGTGCCTATGTGAAGAAGCATGAGGCTAAGAAATTCCATATGAAGAACCGACCAAGGGATCTTGAAATTACTTTGCATTGGTCTGGAGTTCCGTACGAGAAATGGGTGTGTAAAGAATGAGATCTTGGAAAGTGGTGCTTCACAAAGAGGATACGTTTTTTGAAGGACATATTCTTCATGAAGAGGGTGGACCTTGCAATGTGAAAGGACTTTGCGAAGAGGAGGGGCTTCATGAAGGGAAAATCCTTCATGAAAAGGATGGTATTCATGAAGGAAAATGGATTCGTGAAGAGGAACCTTTAATGAACAAGATCTTCACCTTAGCAAATGACTCTTTCTTTGTAGAGAGATTTGTGAAGGCTCTACATTTTCTAAAACCTCGAGAACCCTGAAGGGGACCCTTCCTCTATAATGTTCACATGACTTCGCGAAGGGAATCTCTACCATAGTTAGAGTCTGGAAAGAACACAAAGCGGTATAGCTCATAGAGTCCAAGTAACTTTGGCAATCTGTCTGAGGGTTTTGGGAAGGTCTTTACGAAACGGGAGATTGGAAGTTGAAAGGGTGGAGTCATAGTGGTTTGGTAGGGGTGAGCCTTATATTTATAGTAAACCATAGTCAGTGAGGGTCATAGAACCTACCATAGAAATGAGTGACTTCATAGAGAGGAGCCACTCCGTCGGCCAATATCATCCTTGTAGAGGGTTCTTGATGCCACAAAGAGGTCTGTCAACACGGCCTCTACGGAGTGGGCCGTAGAGACTGATGATGATGCGGAGGGGCTGTGAGCCAGCGTCAGACTCATTCTAGGTCATGATTCCATGAAGACTATCATGGAGGCAGCCTCGCAGAAATGGGTCGCCCATACGGAGATCTTCATGAACGATCCCCTTTTGGAGGGACTTAGGCCCCTTTGGAGTGCTGATTCGCTCTGCCGCATCCTTGAGTTCTCTCACTGAGCGGGATGAGTTTTTTTCGACACCAAAAAGTCCCAATATAGATGAGGTATTTTATGTTATAGGAGACTATAATTAATGTATTTAGATACTCAATTTAGTGTTAAAATTACTTCAACCTATTAAAAAATGTGTTTAAAAATCAAGTTATATTTTTTTATAATATACATTATGTTACCTAATATTATTATTTGTTCACTACTGCATTTATTTAATCTAAATTAAATTTTCTACCACTTATGTAGATAATGAATTCTTTACATGTTGATGCTCCTAATCCTAAGGAACAACTATCTTCTTAAGCTAATGGCACCCAATGAAGAGGAACAAGAACCTTCTGCATGTACCAATTATACCAATCTATATGAATAAAATATTAATGATATTGAACCTAAGGAAATGGTAGATAGTAAAAAATTGATGTCCCAGAAAAAACAGGATTATCATATCATACGGTCTTGTAAAAAATTATTAAGGTGGGAAATAAAGGCATCAAATTTGATATTGGATGGAATGAACATGGTCAAGCAATTAACCCCAACAAGCCCATGTTCAATAGTTTCATTAGGCTCACCACTCGACTGTGTGTGATGATTGATATAGACTCATATAAAAATGTTCTATCCTCACTTAAGACACTTATTTGGGAAGATATTAGGGTAAAATTATGATATCATTCCTTATTTTACTAAAAAATAATTAAATATTGACTTACTCTTCATTATCCCTTGTAGAGTGAATTTATAGTAGATGACTCCTGAAGGAAATTAGTATTAATTCTTACTAGAAATGCTCGCAAAGGATTTCACACAATTCTTTCAAATTTTTATCTCAAAGATGTTGAATGGAAAATAAACTCTCACCCATCACATATATATGCACACCTGATAAGACAAGAAGTATGGTATGTGTTTACTATCCATCATGAGGAGACATATTCTCAGGTACATTGTGACTATTAATTCATTGTTTGAAAATACGTATATTAATCACTTTGATTATGAATTATTAATTTATGAAATAGAAACTGAGTGCTAAAAATAAGAAACAGGTAGTAAAACCAACATACCCCTAATGTAAAGTAATAATAGGGTAGACTTAACTTGAAAAAAAATTGGTACATATTTGAAATGTGCCATAATACTTTTATGTGACATGAAACAACAACATAATTATGTTCCTATGTTTATATATATATATATATGAATCTAAATCCAAATCCACTTCCATACCATGTCATGTTCTATAGAAGGAGGCACATGTAAATAATGTTGGGATACAGATAGATGAAAACAAACAAAAAGTGTGAGAATATGTGTAAGTATGACGTAATAAAAAAATTATTTAAATTGTTATTACATAACAATGATTACTTATATTCCTATATTTTTTTATCTAACTTAGTAATAGGAATAATCATTATTTTTAATAAATGAACAAATAATATCAGTGGCCTTGAAGTGACCAGAACAGTATGGCCACATCAGTGGTGCAGGTTTTGGGGTGACTCCCCAAACATATTTTGAGTAAATAAATGAATAGGTGGATAAAGATAAAAAATGTAAGAGATATAGGAATTATTAGATACTCTTAAATAAAAATTTAATTGACAGTTAGAGTTTCTAGAAAATGTTATGGGAAGGAATAAAAGAGAAGAAACAACTCAAAAACAACAACTACATGAAAATCCCCCCCCCCCAATCACCACCACCCACCAATTTTGAGGTGATATATTACCCTCGAAGAGATATCTGATATGTGGTAATCAATATTTTTATAATTTTTTCTGTGAAATGTGAATCAATAATACATTGATACCTTTACTGTACTGATATTCTATAGGGTGAAAATGACTATGATTTATATCTATCAACACCCACCCATTTCCTTGTTGTGAGGGATACCATGTTCAATATCTAAGAAGATAGTCTACAAAACAGATAAATTACAATAGGTCATGTGAGATTGGGGATTGATATAGCTCATGAGCTGATCACTAAGGTATATATTCCACTTTATGATGTAGATATTCATATGGTCGAGAAATATATTGGAACATTCGTAGCATGGTCGTAAGATCCTGTAAAAAACATGTTGATAAGGATGTATTCATTTCAAATTTATTTTTCATGAAAAACCTTTAACAATAAATGAAAAAATTTATGAACTCATGAATGCTATTATAGATCGATAAACGAATGGGGTGAAACAAAATATCAAATAAAAATTATATAAAGGATAAACTGGCCAATCTAAAAGATCTTTACATAGATCCATTACCCCACTTGTTCAATATATGCATTTACTAACATTGATGGTTTATATGGACATAAGGTTACAAAATGGTAGCAATTTCATAGTTTATTTTTGAAGAAAAAATGTATAGATAGGCTATTATAGTTTACGTTTCTCTTGATAATTTAAATGAAATCCAAAAGTATGACTAGCTAAGAGTCTTAGTTGTAAATGTATACATAAGTTGTTTTTTCATGATTTGTTTTTCCAATATCTAATCTACTGTGTTATTTATGGAAAAATACAATTCATATTTTTACAGGAATATATATCAATACTATTTGAGGGAAAACCTTGTGAACAGAGATATGGACTTATTATACCACATGTGACTTATACACAACTAACCTCATTGGATCCAAATAAAATTGATGTGATAGTGGAAAACTAGCCATATTGTTTGAAAAAAAAACTTGTAGAAAATAGAATCTTATAATAACCAATGATGTAAGGGTAAAACTCTACAATTTAATCATATGAAATATATTTTCATTCCTTTCATTAATTATTCGTTTCTGTTTTTTTAGGAAGTATTGGGTACTTATTGTAGTAAATTTTAATAGTCCAAAGATTTATTTTCTGGATTCACTACATAGATACCCAATAAACAAACCACGCATGATGATGTTTTTCAATTTTTAATACACTACATCTAATTTTTTAGAACTAAACTTCAAGTTATTTTTTTTATATTATGATTTAATGAGAATTATTTTCTGATAGGGTGGTGTTTAAATATAATAAAAATAATGGAATGAGGATTATAAATGTATATAAGGATCCTATCGACTTATAAAAGTGGATAATTATTAGGTTTTATATAATAATATTTCCCTATAAAAACACATATCAAAATAAATTAATTATTTTTTTCAATTAATCAGTAGTGTATGAAACAAACCAATGGAAAATATTATGGTTATTATGTTTTAAAATTTGTGAAATATATCATATACAATCAACAAACTAGAATCCCTAAAGTAGTGTTTTCAAAGATAATTGCAATTTAATTTAAAATATTTATTAATACTTTGTTTATTTATATTTTTTCATTACTACCAAGACTTTTGAAAGTCCTTATATTCAAAATATGAAATAGATCTATTTAGAAATTATTGGGCAGCATACCTAGTGTCAAAATGTATACATATATCATGAATATGTGACTTCCTATGACTTATTTAGTTAATTTTATAGTCATTTTATCTAATTTTTTTAATTAATTTCCTTTTAATTTTTATGTGATACTTACTTTTTTAATTTTCACAGAGTTTATGAAGAAATGAATTTATCAACAAGGAAGATTCGCTCATTTACTTTAATCATGAACTCAATACAGACGATTCACTCATGATGACATAATTTTCTTTTAATTCTCTAATTCATTCAGCATTCTGGGTTATCAAACTGAAATATTTTTAGATAACCCAAAATTTTGAATTCTCTATAGGATAAAAAGACACATTGGAATCAATCATCCCACAATTTGATACATGATGTACCCAGTATGACTCAAATTGTGTGGTTTTAGTTTAAAATTGAAATTTTATTAATGAATTGTTTCATATTTATGTTTAATTTATTCATTTATAGTATTATTAATATAAGAATTTTTTTCTTATATATGTGAATTATTTTTCTAGATTTGGGGTGGTTTTTTCGAAGCTTCCCATACTCATGAGTGATTAAAATTTGAGGCTGCAACTAAGATAATGGAAATAAGGAAATAGTTCAATCATTTGTATCTCAATCCAATACACAGTTTTCTCTGTATGACTCAAACTGTATGTTTTTAGTTTATAATTTTTATTTTAGTTTAAAACACACATTACAAACTCAAAACTGATCAAACACATTTGGATTTATTTGATACTTTAAAAAAAATGATCCATAAGTCAATTTTGATGTAGAAGAATCAACCGCATCTCAATCTAACACACAATTTGACCAGCATGACACCAAGTGTGTCTTTTTTATCTAAAATTTAATTTTTAGTAAAAAAAGATAAGTGACATACTCAAAAAAATAAAACACATTAATTTTTTTTGAAAATTTAGTACAATAATCCACAAGTCATTTTTTTGTAACAGTTAGAAGCAACTCAATCTGATACATGGTGTTCCCAGTATCACTCAAAGTGGTTGTTATCAGTCCAAAATAAAAATTTTAGTTCAAAACATGTTTCACTCACTAAAAATTAAGAAAAATTGATTGTATTGTATTCATAATTTTTGAAAACTATTTATATATTGTTTCTAACATGTAATAATTATTCTCACATAAAATTGACATATGAAGTGACCAGTGTGAATTAAATTGTATGTTTTCAATTTAAAATGACATTTTAATAAAAAAGAAAAGTTACATACTCAAAAATGATAAAAAAACATTTTTATTGTTTTGATACTTTAGTAAAATAATCCATAAATCGTTTTTGATGTATAGGAATCAATTTTAGCTCAATAAGGCGCACGGTGTGACGAGTATGACTCCAAGTGTGTGTTTTTATTTAAAATTAACATTAATTTTAGTAAAAAAAGTGCCGTGAAAAAATCAAAACCAATAAAATTCATTTGGGTTATTTTGATATATTAGTAAAACAATCCATAACTCATTTTTTATGTTAAAAAATTTTCTTCACATCAATCTGATACATGGTGTGCCTGATATGGCTTAAAGTTTCCATTATCAGTTCAAAATTGATATTTTAGTTCAAACGTGTGTCAATAAATGAAAAACAAGAAAAAACACTCATATTTTCATGATAATTTAGTAGAATAGTTTATAAGTAATTTTTTATGTTTAGGAATTAGTCTCATGTCAAACTGACACATGATGTGACCAGTATGACTCAAAGTGTGTGTTTCTAGTTTAAAATGACATTTTAGTAAAAAAACAAATGTGACATACTCAAAACTAAGAAATAATATTAGGTTTATTTTGATACTTTATTATAACAATAAATAAGTTATTTTGATGTGTATGAAATATCCTCACCTCAATATGACACACGGTGTGATTGGTGTGACTCCAAGTGTTTCTTTTTATTTAAAATTGACATTAATTTTAGTAAAAAGGAATAGTGACATACTCAAAGCCTATAAAACTCATTAAAATTGTTTTAATAGTTTATTAAAATAATATATAAGTAATTTTTGACATGTAGGAATCATTTTCACCTCAATCTAACACATGGTGTGCCTGATATGACTCCAAGTGTGTCTTTTTAGTTAAAATTATCATTAATTTTATTAAAAAGGACAAGCGACATACTCAAAACTAATAAAATGAATTTGGATCATTTTTATACATTATTAAAATGATAAATAAGTCATTTCTTATGTTTAGGAATAATCTAAACCTCAATCCGATACATGTTTTTCTCATTATGATTCAAATGGGTCGTTATTAGTTTAAAATTGATATTTTAGATCAAGATGTGTGTCACTCACTAAAAACTAAGAAAATAAACTTGAATTGTATTGATAATTTTTGAAAACTATTTATATGTCATTTTAAACATATTGTAATTAGTCTCACATCAAACTAAAACAAGATTTTATTGGTATGACTCAAAGTTCATGTTTCCAATTTAAAATAACATTTCAGTAAAAAACACAAGTGACATACTAAAAACAAAGAAAATTAATTCGGATTGTTTTGATACTTTAGTAAAATAATAATTAAGTTATTTTTGAGTTTTCGGAATTATACTCACCTAAATATGACACACAGTGTGACCAGTATGACTCCAAGTGTGTCTTTTTATTTAAAATTAACATTAATTTTAGTAAAAATGACAAGTGTGATACTAAAAATAAAGAAAAAATAATATTATTACTTTTATACTTTTATAAAATGGTATATAAATAATTTTTTATGTGTAGGTATCAGTCGCACCTCAATATGATACATTGTGTGCCCGGTATAACTGAAATTGTTTATTATCTGTTTAAAATTGACATTTTAGTTCAAAACATGTGTCACTCATTGAAAACCAAGAAAACACTCTTTTATTTTCTTGATAATTTAGGAAAACAATTCATTGGTAATTTTTTATGTTTAGGAATTATTATCACATAAAACCAACACAAGATGTGATTGGTATGACTCAAAGTGTGTGTTTTTAGTTTAAAAATATATTTTAGTAAAAAACATAAGTGACATACTCAAAACTAAGAAAAAACATTAGAATTTTTTTGTTACTTTATGAAAAAAAATCCATAAGTAATTTTGGATATGTAAGAATCAACCACACCTTAATCCAATGCACAGTGTGACTGGTGTGACTCCAAGAGTGTCTTTTTATTTAAAATTTAAATTTTAGTAAAAAACACAAGTGAAATAATCAAAACCAAGAAAACACATTTGAATCATTTTAATACTTTAAAAAAACAATACATAATTCATTTTTTTCTTTAGAAATCATCCTCACCTCAATACATTACATGGTGTGTAAAGACCCAGACCCCAGTTTCCCATATCCATTACCTTATATTAATAAATTGGTATGTTTACAAGGACCCCGCATCCTTAAGGACCGAATAGTTTAGTAATTTTTGAAAACCAGATATAAACATAAGATTTATAATTCAACTTGAAAGAAAAAATAGCATTTCAACTCCATTAGAAACACCCATAAAATATTATATTATTTCTATAAGTCATTCATAATATTATTCATCTTCGCATCCTAATAAAAAATTAAACATAAGAAATTTGTGAGATCAGATTCTTAGTAAGGTTAATTAATATAGTGGAATTTATCATTAATATAATCATTAGGCATGGTGAATAACTAAAAATGAATGCTTTTAAAAATAAACTTGAGTATAATATGGAAGGAATGGAAGATGAGAAAATAAATCCATATAACTAATCATAAGATAATAAACCTTAATCATGGTTATTCTACTAGTCAAATATTACATGGTTTACCAATTAATAATTTTATAATTATGGAATGCATAATGTTGGATAGCTGAAACATATCGTTATGGCCTTGTCCAAAACGTTTAAAAATACTAGGGTAAAGCCTCAGCCAAACCCCAATTTTATTTTGTCTCATAAGATCTACTGATGAATCGAGAGTCTATAGAGGTCCCCAAATTTCACTTTCTATTCCAATATATTTCTCATATTAATGTGGATAAACATAAACAACATGAACATATGATGTGTAAATAACTTTCCCTAATCTGTAAACATAATCACTAACCATTCTGAGTATCATGGTAAATGGTATCAAGATAGAACATCCACAATCAAACCAGTCATAAACCATTTAATAACATATGGTAGATGAAAATAATAATATACCAATATTAATAAGTCATAATATTAAATAGATTTGTTTAAATATATAAAAATTCTCTAATAAAATCGTCGATGAATTCTTGAAAGAAATTCTCCTTTTACTTTGCAAATAAGAGTTCTTTTGGAAAAATGTTTTTTATTTTTCATAATTGTTTGTATAAAACTAGTAATGAAAAAATTTATTTTTTCATGACATAATTATTTATTTTTAAAAAGTAATGGTGTCTTAAAATAGATTATGTACGGTACTTTAAAATGGGTAAAAATCGGTATTTTCCCTTTAATCTGGCTTGCGTATCGAGAAGAATTCAGAAGGGAACTTTGAAAAAACCTGTATTTATTATAAAATAAAGATGAAATGATTTGGAAACATGATTTTGGAATGAATACACAAAATTTAGATTAATTATATAAAATTAATAAATAATTATTTTGGTTTATAGAGGGATAAATCGTAACCCAAATGAAAATGGATGTTCGGGAAGAAAACCCTTACCTTATGTATGAATGTGTTCTTCACTTGACCTTAAAATCTTAGATAATAAAATTAAATCCATTAATTAATTAATTAAAAACCTTCTCTAAATGTATTTTATTTATTATAATTTTATTAAGTTCATTTATGGCCTTTTTTATGAGTTATAATATACGATTTTATTACTCGGGAGCGTTCATTTCCTTGGTTTTCACGATCAGTATACTTATATATGAGTATGGAAGTTCGCGTGGAATGAGTATAATTATCCAGAATTGAATTTTTATGATATTTATGAACATACATAATTTTAAATGTTTATATATATCATTTGGTTATATGTTATGAGTATGAATCATTAGATAATACATTTAGTGATAATGGTTTACATTGTTATAGCAGTTATTGATCATAATAAAATCATTTTGTTTTATCATTTAGTATTATGTAAATATGTTACTTGAAGAACATGATAAAGGTTTTAATGCATATATTATATCCTAGTTTAACCATAAAAATGGTTTCATTACCATCCTTGGATGTTAAATTGAAGAACAAAAATCTATCGTCCATGAAGGTTGTAAATCGGCCCCTCACAGACGATGATTTCATTTTTAAAATAAAAGAGAGAGAGAAAGGATTTTGATGAGTATATTAAACTAAAATGATATAATTCCAATATATATGTGATACTATATTTATCATCCTCATTTATACAGAGTAGGTGATGATGATATAATAATAAAAGAAAAAAACTTGAAATGGAATTAAAAGGAAAATGAAGAGGATTTTACCTCTGGGATACTCCTCCTTGAGAACCTCTTTAAGGGGATTGATTTTGGTATTTTGATGGTATCAATAGATCCTAGATGTGTGGGAGAGTATTTGGAATATTATTTTGCTAAAATTTGGCATGTCTTAAATCTTGGAAGGTGAGAGGAGAAGGGGTGGTGAGGGGTGGTATTTATAGTGGAGGAGAGGGGTGATTATTGAATATTTTATTCCTTTATTTATTATTTTGGCTCAAGACTATGAATAGTTTTTGAATTATCAAAAAATATATTAAAATAATGAAGGTTAGTTCAAGATTATGGTGCCTATATCAGCTATGACTTAGGGAATAGTGTATTTAACTTTTAATTTTTTTATACTGTAAATTACCATATTTTACTATTCACAAAAAATTCAAGTATTTTAGAAAAATCCCAAAAAATCACCCTAACTATTTTTCAAAATTTATAATTCAAAAATTAAATCCATTTTATGAAAATAAGTTTCTAAATATGATAAATTTTATTTTTAATTAAAATTATTATTTACTCAAAAAACCCATTTTTTAAAATTATAACTGATTTTATAATACTCTAAAAAATTAACTAATGTATCATTAAATTATCTTAAAATCATAAGAAAAAAATTATTTATAAATACATTTTATGAAAATGATTTTTCCTTTAAATCATTTTATTAATTATAAAATTATAATTAAATATTTATGACTCACAAAAATATAAATATTTAGTTAATAATTTATAAATATTCATTTACTTATATTATAATATAATTATATGATACTTTAATTTATAAGGTGCCTGAATTTTATTTATACTTTCATTAATGATTTTACTATTCATTAGGCTGGTTTACTATTCATAAGGATCATATTACTATTCTTAAGTTCAATTTACTATTTCATCAGTATGGGTTCCTTAACTTCTAAAAATACCTATTATTTAATTCATTATTCATTTATAAAGTTTTTATTGTGTTTTATATGTGATCTATACTATATGAAATAAACATAGGATAGTAAATCTCATTGATAGAATGTTGGGTCATTAAATTCCCCCTATAACAAAAATTTCATCCTTGAAATTTCTAGATTTCCACCCCATAAAAAGATATTGGTAGTTCTTCATCATAATCTCCTCTCGATCCCACATCGCCACTTCAATTTTATAATTTTTCCAAAGGTCCTTTACCAGCCAGGTCATCCAATTCCTCAACACATATTCTTTAGTGTCTAAAATCTTGATAGGATCTTCATATTAATATTATTCAGGTTCCAATTCTATTCCTTCATAAGTGAGTGTTAATTCAATAAGGTTTCATTATGAATTTTCTATTCCTCTATTTTTTGAAAATCATAAACACTCTATTTCAAGGAAAATTTTGTTTCCCCTAAAATTTATTATAATATGGAAAATTTTCCTTCCTCAAGAAAATTTTCTCCTTACCATTGTTTTCATTTTTTATGTTATAATTTCTCTAAATCTAACTCATTTTATTTTGAAGTGTAAAATTCAGTTTCATATCTAAAACATCATAATCCTATAAATACTTAGATATAGAGTATTCTGTTTTCAGGATCCGAATTCGGGTTCTGAATTCTCTGAATTCAGACCCCAAATTCTCTGAATTTATACTCCTAATTCCGTGAAACTCAGGCTCTGAATTCTCTAAAATTCAGACTCCAAATTCCTCTAAAATTTAGACTCTAAATTCCCTGAAATTCAAACTCCAAATTCTATAAAATTCCGACTCTGAATTCTATGAATTCAGACTTCGAATTTCTATTAATTCAGACTCCTGAAATTAACATTCTGAATTCTCTAAAATTCATACTCCGAATTCTTTGAAATTTAGTCTTCAAATTCCTCAGAATTCATACTTCGAATTCCTCATAATTCAGACTCTGAATTCATTAAAATTCAGACTCTGAATTCTATAGAATTCTGAATCCAGATTCCTTGAGAAATAGAATCTAAATTTCTATATATTATAGAATCCAAATGTTCATTTTCATAGACTCCAAACTTTTATTTTTTTTCCTTAGACTCTAAAAAATGGATTTGGTTAAGCAACCATATTTTTCCTACCCTTTTTATAGTTATGAAATGATGTCGTACAATTTTTTTTAACCAACCATTGTTTGAGTGACACATGTACAGGTCCCTCTGAGATTCAAAAAAAATATGGACATTGGAGGAGGGAGCTGACCATTCGAGAAGTACCTATAAATAGAATCTCATTTGAAAGAGCTCAAAGATGACTGATGTTGATCACTCTAAAGACCACATGTAGTTGAAGTGATTTCTATAGAGAGATACTCTCATGCTTTATGCGTACTGAACTTATTGTTCAGCTTGCTTCGTCTGACTCCGATTGTTTCTGTGTATAATTGAGGGCTTCCAGGGATAGGAAGACAGAGGTGTTGACTACCTTAAAGTTTTAGGACTTCCTTGATAAGGAAGACAAAGGTTCTGAATTCCTTGAAGTTTGAGGTCTTGTGGGGATAGCAAGACAGATTCTGATATTCCTATCAAGGGATTACCCTGGTGTGGGTAAGACAGACTTTCTTGAGAGTATAAATCAAGGTACCTTTATCCAAGGTTGTTAGATACCCTACTCTTTGGGTTAAAATATTTTATACTTGTTACTTGTTTTGTTTCAAGTTTATTTCTGCTGCATTTTTTATTAATAAGGAAGGTATAACTATCATATACTTCCTTTTATTTGTATACTCTGATTATTAAGATTCTATACACTTTAAGGTATAATCTTTTCCCTTGTAAACTTTTCTTAAGTTTCATTTTTGGAACCATATTTCTGGAACATATCATGTTTGTAGAACTAAGAGGTCTTGTGAATTTACCTTGTTTAACCTTGTTAAATATAGTTTTTACTTAAGGTTAAAAAGAAAAGTTTTATACCAACTTTAAAGGTTCCAATGGAATTTTTAAAGTATAAAATTCACCCCCCTCCTCTTTTAATTAAGAATCTACATTTATATTTCCATCCTATAATTGGTATCAAAGGAGGTCTCTGAAATACTTTTATTCACATATAATTTTTCATGCTCAAGTTTTCACTGTTCAAAATATTTTTATGGCTTAGGAATTTTTATCCTTGTTTACAAACTTTTATTATTAACAAGTTTTTGAGGAAAGATATATTTTCTATTAGATGGTAGTAATGAATTTTGGTTCGATCGACAATCTAAATCCTACTAGACCACCTATTTTTGATGGGAATGATTATGAATATTGGAGAGATCATATGAAGACTTTTTCTATTAATACTAGAGTGGACAACTTTTTTATGCTTACTGGAGACTACAAGATTCCTGATAAGGAAGTCAGAACTTTTACTAAACAAGAAAAGTCAAAATATCAACTAAACTATAAGGTACGCAATACCTTGTTATGTTCCATGACCAGAAATATATACAGTTATATTTGTTCTTGTGAAGCTGCAAATTATATTTGGAAGAAATTGGAGGTTACTCATTTTGGTACATCCAAAGTTATAGAAACTAGAAGATCTATGCTGAGAGTATAATATCATGGATTTTTATTTCCTTATGGAGAACCATTATGCATGGTGAAACAAAGGTTTATGACTATTGTTAAAAGTTTACAATCAATGGGTGAGAAAGGTCTTGATGATGAGGCTCTTGTGGACAAGATTATTGACATCATTCATAATGAGTTGGAATCTAAGAGAACACATATAGATGGGAATAGGAAGGTACCCCAAATTTCTCTTGATGAGATTTTTGGAAATCTTCTTCAACACAAGACAAGAATGAAAAGATATGCTGATATGAATAAGAAAAAGAATTGAAATAGAAGTTTAAATTTTACTACTACTAAAGAAAAGACTCTTAAAAGGGTCACAAGATGCAAATCTAAGAAAGTCATTGTTTTATCTGAATCCAGTGAAAGTGAATATTCTGAGAATAAACTAGCTAATTTTTCTCTAAGGATGAACAAGATAATGGGGAATAAATACTTTTAGTATATAATTAAGAAGAAATAAATAAAGGACAAGAAAGACTCAGAATTTACTTGCTATGAATGTAAAAGAGAAGAGAACATAAGTATAGTTTATCATATGCTTAAGAAAAAGGATAGAAAGGAAAAGCATTCTAAGAGGAATAGATAGAAATACTACAAGGATAACACTAAGAAATTTTTAAAATCAAATGACACCTAGAGTGCCAATGGTGGTGACTCTTCTAACGAATCCTCAAAGTATGAATCTTCTGGTTAAAATAATCTTAGTCTAACAGCCAAATTACCGATTCAAAATCATTATCTAAGGGCTAAGGTAAATAATGTTGAATATATCACAAAAGTATCTTTGAATGAAAATTATAGTGATGATAAATACTATAACTCTTCAAATGAAGAATATTTTCTAATGAATATAATACTTTACCTACTTATGAAGAAGTTTCTAGGTTTTATAAACTTCTTGAGAATGAAAATTCAAAACTCAAGAAAAAACTTGATAAGGAAAATTATAGAAATACTATTCTTACTAAGGAAATATCATATCTTTCTAAAGATCTTAATATGAAAATTTTTTATTTTGAAAGTATTTCCAAAAACCTTGAGGAAGTTAATACTGAGAAGGATAACCTTTCTAAGGATCTTAAAAATGTAATTTCTAAGACAAATATTTTAGAGACTAACTCTAGTTCTACAAATAAAGTTTTGAGGATAAAAATTTGGTTATTAAACTAATGTCAGAAATATTTTCCTTGAGGAAGTGTTTGTCAAACTTTACCTTAGGTAAAGAAAATTTTGATAAGATGTATTCCCAAAATCAACCTCTAAGGAATAGTTCTGGTTTTGGTTATACTCATTCTAAACTAGTTTTTAGTAATAACTATTTTGTTCCTCAAATTTCTCCATTCAGTACTAAATGTTAGTGTGGTGGACATTGGGAAAAAAATTTCCTTAAACAAAACCCAGTCATTAGGTTTTCATAAAGCTTATTTTTCTAAGAAAATGTGGATACATAAGATTTTTCTTTCTGAAATTTCCGGATCCAAGAAATTTTGCGTTCTGAATGTCTAACTCTCTTATTTTCTGGAAAATAAAGAAAGTACCAACTGAAATACATGGTAAATGGATAGTGAATGTTCTCGGTATATGACTGGTAACAAAAACTTCTTTGAAAATATTATCAAGATGAAAGGAGGAAAAGTAAATTTTTGAGATAATGCTCAGGGAGAATTTTTTGGTATAGGTAACATTGTTCTTCTTGGAAAAACTTTGATTTAAAATGTTTTATTTGTTAATGTTATTAAGAAAACCCTCATTAGAATAAATCAATTATGTGATGAAGGTTACCTTGTGAGTTTTAGGAATGACAAGTGCTTAGTACACAATTCCAAGGAAGAGTTTATTCTTTCTACCAATAGGCAAGAGAATGTATATATACTAAACTTAGAAGACTTTAAGAGCAAAGATATACCTTTTCATAGTGAAATGGAAGATCATTCTTGGTTATGGTATAGAAGGTTAAGACAATGTAACCTTAGGAACCTATGTAAACTCTTTAAGAAAAGACTTTTTAAAGATCTATCAGAGCTTATATATGATTCTTCAAAAGTTGATGATCCTTGTCCATATGGAAAGAAACATGAATAAAGTTTTAAATCAATCAGTGAAGTCTCAACTAATGATGCATTACAGTTGGTGCATATGGATCTTTTTTATCCAACACAAACTGGAAGCAATGGAGGAAAATATTATGTATTTGTCTTAGTTAATGATTACACTAGATTTATGTGGGTCTATTTTCTAAAAAATAAATATGAATCTTTTTCTAATTTTAAAATTTTTAGAACCCAAGTTAAAAATGATAAAAGCCTTCCATTGATAACTATTCATAGTGATCATGGAGGAGAATTTCAAAATTCTGTTTTTGAAACTTTTTGTAGTAAAAAAGGCATTACTCATAATTTCTCAGCACCAAGAACTCCTCGGAAAAATGGCATTATTGAAAGAAGAAATGGAATTCTTCAAGAGATAACTAGAACCATGTTGGGTGAATATTCTATAGCCAAACATTTTTGGGATAAACCTGTAAGTACTGCTTGTTATACAATAAATCGAGTTTTGATTAGACTTTTTCTTAATAAAACAACTTATGAGTTATAGAATGGTAGAAAACCTAGACTTTCATACTTCATGGTATTTGGTTGCAAAATATTCATTATTAATACTAAAGATAATTTACATAAATTCACACCCGAATCTGATGAAGGAATTTTCTTAGGCCACTCCATAACTTCTAAGGCTTATAGAGTTTTCAATAAAAACACTTGTAATGTTGAAGAAACAATACATGTCAAATTTGATGAAACTAATCCTTTTGTTTTTAAACAACACCAACCTACTTCCTCAGATGTGTTTTCAAAAACTGATTATCAACCCTTAGCAGAAGATCCTTCTGATAAGAAAAATATCCAAGAAAAGTTTCCTAAGACATTTACCTCAGAATATTTTCTACCCTATGTTGATGAACAGGTTTTACAAAACTCAAACCAGTTTTTTTTTTTTTGAAGAATAATCCAGTGATAGCATCATTGGTGATGTAAATCAACATGTAAAGACTAGAAGTTCCTTAAGAAATGAAGTAGAACATCTAGCATTCCTTTTCCAATTAGAACCAAAAATTACTGATGAAGCTTTAGGTGATGATGATTGGATAAAATCCATGCAATATTAGCTAAATGAATTCAAAATGAATAAAGTCTGGACCTTGGTTGAAAGACCTAAGGAAACTTCTATTATTAGATTAAAATGGGTCTTCAGAAATAAGTGTGATGAAAATGGAGTCATTGTGAGAAATAAGGCTAGATTAGTTTCTAAAGGATATAATCAAAAAGAAGGAATAGACTATGAATAAGCCTATGATCTCGTAGCTATACTCAAATATATTCGTATTCTACATGCCTATGCAACATTCTATAATTTAAAACTCTTTCAAATGGATGTTAATTTTTCTTTCCTTAATGGTTATGTTCAAGAGGAAGTTTTTGTTGAAGAAACACCTGGTTTTGAAGATACAAAACATCTTGAACATGTTTTCAAACTTACTAAAGCTTTGTATGGACTTAAAAAATCTCCTAGAGCCTGGTATGATAGAATTATAGGATTTTTTCTTCAAAATAATTGTGTTAAGGGAAATTCTGATCCAACCCATTTTATAAAGAAAGATAAGAAAAATGTTTTTCTTGTTCAAATTTATTTTGATGACATTATATTTGCTTCAACTCAGCAATCTTTAACTGATTCCTTTGTAGATATAATGAAATATGAGTTTGAAATGAGTATGATGGGTGAGTTAACATTTTTCCTATATTTTCAAATTTCTCAAAAACCAGAAGGAACTTATATATCTCAATATAAGTGTATTAAATGTCTTCTTAAAAATTGTGTATATGATAACACTAAGAGTATAAGTAGTCACATTGGTACCTCAAATTCACTTGATCTTGATTAATTTGGTAAACCAATGGATCAAACATCATTCAGAGGTATGATAGTAAGTTTAGTATACTTGATAGCTAGTCATCCAGACATAATGTTTTCAGTATGCTTATGTTCAAGATATCAATCCCATCCTAAGGAATCTCATTTAATGGCAGTGAAAATAATTTTTCACTATGTAAAATTAACCATAGATTTGGTACACTTTTATACTTCTGGAAATGATTTTGTTTTAAAAAAAATGTGGATGCTGACTTTGGAGGATGTAGAAGGGATAGGAAAAGTACATCTGGAACTTATCATTTCTTAGGTGATTCATAATTTTCTTAGTCATGAAAAAATCAACACTCAGTAGCACTTTCCATTGCTGAAGCTGAATATGTAGCAGCTGGAAGTTGTTGTGATCAAGTGTTGTAGATGTAACACACACTCATAGACTATGGTATGAGTTTTACCAAAACACAACTTTTATGTGATAATACTAGTGACATTTCCCTAAGAAAAAACTATTCACATCACTCTCATGGAAAACACATAGATACTAGGCATCACTTTCTTTGGGATCACAAAATAAAAGAGATATCATTCTTCAATTTATCGGAATGCAAGATCAACTTGCTGATATTTTCACAAAATCTTTACCATTTGATAGATTTGAATACATTAAACAGAAGTTAGGAATGATAACTGTAAGCTAATATTCCATATTAACTCTTTGTTAAAACCTATATCCTTATAGTAACAAACTTCTTTTCATAGGGGGTGCTTTTTCTTGGTAATCTAAAAAATTTTGTAATCTAAAATTTTTCATAATCTAAAATTTTTCATAATCTAAAATTTTTCTTAGTCTAAAATTTTCATAATCTAAAAATTTTTGTAATCTAAAATTTTGGTACTCTAAATTTTTCATAGTATAAAATATTTTGTAATCTAAATATTTTGTAGTCTAAAAATTTTCGTAATCTAAATTTTCCATAGTCTAAAAATTTTCATAATCTAAATTTTCATAATCTAAATTTTTTGTAGTCTAAATTTTTCATAGACTAAAGTTTTTGTAGTCTAAATTTTTCATAGTCTAATCTTTTTTCGTAATCTAAAGTTATTCAAGAAGAATTTTATTTATTACGGATAATTTCCCTAAGAAATCTGAAAGGTATGATTTCTTTCCTAAGTTTTCGTAATCATTTTTTTTACTTGCTAGTATTTTCATTTGGTTTTAAATTTTTTGTATATAATTTTCATTAAATCCGAATGTTTTTATTAAAAAACCTCAAAATATCGGAACCTATCAAAATCATTTCTTTGGTCATCCTATAAACCGTCAGATCTGATATGAAGGTTTTCAACCATTGGATCAAGTATGGAAGCTGAACCATTGCCTCAAACACCTATATAAGGACCCCTGAATGCTTGTCCCACATCGAATTCCAAGTCTTAACGTGCTGAAGCTCTACCTCTGTATTTAAGGTCATTCAGGATCTTCAAACTTTCCTTAGTTCCGAATGTCTGTTGAAGCCTCTTCTTAGAAAGAAATTTCTACTGGTAAGTAAATCTCTCAATGTAATATATACTGAGAGAGGTTAGTCGATCCGAAGTTTTATACTAAGTATGATTCTATTATATCTAAGAATATTAAGCTGAATGGCTGGGAGAGCCTTTTTATTTCAAAATTGGGGGCACAGGATCCGGTCTATCTGGACATGCTGATTGAATTTTATGAGACATAAAGTTTTATCAAGGAATAAGGAAGAGACAAGTTCTCTTTTAAGTTTTATAGGAAGACCTACTCTCTCTCTTAAAAAAAGGTAGCAAGTCTGGTTGGGATTCCTTATAAAGGTGAATTAGAATTATGCTCTCACAAATTACCTAATGTAGTAGGATCTTTTGACAAGGAAAATGCTCTAACTTATCTTGGTATTTCATAGGTGAAGACTCTGAAATTTTTTCATCTACCTACCAACTTACGGATTCTTGAACTATGGGTTCAAGGTTTTGTTATATCGAGGAAAGAAGATAAGGACACTCTGAAGAAGAGTGACATCTATATTTTATATTTCCTAGTGAACCTAAGAAAGATAAACTTGGTAAAGTATATCTTGGTTTTGATTGAGAATATCAAGAATGGAAATTTTAAGTCTCGGATTATCATGTATCTATCAAAAATTATTGTTCTTTGTCTTCATTCTTTCAAGATTCCTTGTAGTTCTAAGCTGAGAAATTACAAGGTGATGATTTTGAGTGATAATACTCTAAGGAGGATGAATATCGGTTTTTCCAGTGAATTGAGAAAATTTTATGAATTATCAGAAGCAGAAGTTGAATCTCTTTCAAAGAAATAGGAAGTTGATGAAACCTATAAGAAGGGTCGAAAGAAAAGGAAGTCCAAGGAACTGGAAGATAAAGGAAAAACCCATATGGCTAAGGAAACTCAATTCGCACCTCCAATACCTAAGAAGAAAAATACTTACACTAATGAAGTGGATTCTAAGTAGAGAGAGGATAAAAAGAAAAAAATGCAGGGGAGCCTAGTTTTGGTTGGGATCCTGTTGAGGAAAAAGCCTTGAAGATAAAGGTTTCTGAAGATCTTGAGAAACAAGAGAAACAGAATAAGTAAAAGAAGAATATGTATGAGGCTGATATAGTTCAATATCTTCTTAAGGATACCGAGAAAGCTTCTGAGAAAATTCCTGTACCAGAATCCTTTTTATTAGAATCACTCCCAGAGACTCTGGGAAACAAGTTAGTAATTCTAGAACCTCATCAAGAATAAAAATAAGTTGAAGAGGAAGAAGAAGAAGAAGAAGTAAGGAAGTGGTGATACTGATGATGTGATAAAGCAAGTAGAGGAATATCATGAGAAGGAGAGTCCTTCTAATAATCTCTCAATCCGAAATTCTGAAGTCAAGTCTTCAAAACTTGCTACACTAGGAAAAGATGAGAAGTATTAGGATGAAGTCAATAAACTATCTGAAGAAGAAAGCATCAATTGTGATTTAATTCACCCAGGGGATGTTGAGGTGGGAGCCGAGAAGGAAGGAGCAGATGAAGATAATATTTTTCACCTATCAGATAGTGAACATGAATCACCTAAACAATAAGAAATCATTCTGAGATATGATAAGGGAAAATAGGTGGTAGTTGATACACCTAGTGAATCTGTGGTAAAAAAAGAAAGAATTTGGTGCTTCATTGAAGAGGAAAGCTGTTGAGATAGAAAAAGAATCCTCACCAACCAAACTCTTGGATTCAGAATCATCCTCTCTTGGACATGATTTTGTCATTCAGTCTTTGAAAAAGCTGGTTGTTACTATTCCCTTATTCCCAAGTATAGACTCAAGATTCCAGATGCTTCATCATACGTTAAATCAAAAATCAGATGCAGTTTCCATGGTGATGGATAAATGTGTCATTCTCGGGGAAGATTTCAAATCTTTTCTCATTGTCTATGAGGCTCAAAAAAGATCTTTCAAAAAGATTACAAGCTGGTCAAAGAAGACAATTGAAAAAAATACAATCTTTGATGAATTCCATGATAATGTCGAGGATGCATTTGACACCGAAGATAGAAATCTTGGTGATCTTACTAAGAATTTGGAGGAGAAGCTAAGTCTCGAACAGACTTCTCTAAAGCAAGAAGTTAAGGATCTGAATGGAAAGCTTAATTCTGTAGCCATGAATTGGAATAGGGAAAGGGATCTCAGAATTGAGATTAAAGAGAAGCTTGTTAAGTAACAAGAATTCATGAAGGCTCAGGAATAGATTCTTAAGGCTCAACAAGAAAAGATAGAAGCCTTAGAGAAGAAAATTGAAAATCAAGATCAACTTCTCAAGCATATGGAAGAAGATCACAAGGAGCTCAAGAAGCTAAAAACCATTGTGAAGAAGCTGATGTCGAAGGAGAAAGAAGGATATTTTTTTCCAAATCTGGTCTTTTTTTGTGTTTTTATTTGTACAAATTCTTTCAATCTTAATGAAATTTTCGTTTTTCTCCATATATATTTGGTTATTTAGTACTAATATTTCGGGTACCATATTTTCTTTTCCATTCTCTTTATTTATTTTTGAAAATCACAAAGAGGTAGAAAGGAATGTTAAAAATAATACTAAGTAAAGAAGAAATTTCCCTAAGCAGGAGTTCATCTAAGGGGAGTTTTTGTCATGAAGATTTTCATATGTAGAATAATGAAAATTCTCATTTAGGAAATCAAGAATACATTCCTTATGTATTTCAAAGACTAAGGGGGAGTTAGTCGTATTCACTATGATCAATAAGTAAAGGGAGATAAGTTTTTATTTACAAGTCCATAAAATTTTTAAGTCCTTATTTTCATTTTCATAAGGATGTTTGTGCTTTCCAAAAAGGGGGAGATTGTTGAGTCAATAAGTTTTAATTATGAATTTTACATTCCTCTATGTTTTGAAAATCACAAACACTCTATTTCAAGGAAAATTTTATTTCCCCTAAAATTTATCTTAATAAGGAAAATTTTCTTTCCTCAAGGAAATTTTCTCCTTACCATTGTCTTCATTGTTAATGTTATAATTTATATAAATCTAACTCATTTTATTTCTAAGTATAAAATTTGGTTTCATATATAAAACCTCAGAATCCTATAAATACTTAGATATAGAGTATTCTATTTTTAGGATCTAAATTCGGGTTCCGAATTCTCTGAACTCAAACTCTGAATTTCTCTGAATTCAGACTCTGAATTCCCTGAAATTCAAACTCCGAATTCTCTGAAATTTAGACTTCGAATTCCTCTGGAATTCAGACTCCAAATTCCTCTAAATTTAGACTCCGAATTACCTGAAATTCAGATTCTGAATTCTATGAAATTAAGACTCTAAATTCTTTGAAATTTAGACACTGAATTCATCATAATTTAGACTCTGAATTCCTCTAAATTCATTAGAATTCTGACTCCAAAGTCTATAGAATTCTGACTCTAAATTCCTTGATAAATAGAATCTGAATATCCCTATATTATAGAATTATAATGTTTATTTTCATAGACTATGAACTTCTATTTTTTCCTTAGACTCCGGAAAATGGATTTGGTTAAGAAACTATATTTTTCTTACCCTTATTATAGTTATGAAATGATGTCATACAATTTGTTTCTAACAACCCATTGTTTGAGTAACACATGTACAGGTCCCTTCGAGATTCAAGGAAAAATATGACCATTAGAGGAGGGAGCCGACCGTTAGAGAAGTACCTATAAATAGGATCTCATTTGAATGAGCTCAAAGATGACTGATGTTGATCACTCTAGAGACCACATGTTGTTGCAGTGATTTCTAGAGAGAGATACTCTCATTCTTTGTGCGTACTAAACATCTTGTTCAGATTGCTTCATGCGACTCTGATTGTTTCTGTGTACAATTAAGGGCTTCTGGGGATAAGAAGATAGAGGTGATGACTACCTTGAAGTTCAAGGGCTTGCTGGGATAACAAGACATATTATGATATTCCTATCGAGGGCTTACCCTGGTGTGGGTAAGACATAATTTCTTGAAAGTAAATATCAAGGTACCTTTATCCAAGTTTGTTGGATACCCTACTCTTTGGTTTAAAATATTTCATACTTGTTACTAGTTTTATTTCAAGTTTATTTCCATTTCATTTTGATTAATAAGGAAAGTATAACTATCTTATACTTCCTTGTATTTGTATACTCTAATTAGTAAGATTCTATATGCTTTAAGGTAGAATATTTTTCCTTGTAAACTTTTCTTAAGATTCATTTTCGGAACCATATTTCTGGAACCTAGAAAGTTTTTAGAACTAAGAGTTCTTGTGAATTTACCTTGTTTAACCTTGTTAAACGTAGTTTTTCTTTAAGGTTAAAAAAAATTGTATACCAACATTCAAGGTTCCAAATTAATTTTTAAATTAAACAATTAACCCCCCCCCCCCACCCTCTTGTAATTGAGCATCTACATTCATATTTTGATCCTACAGTGAGGATATGCATTGGGTCTAGAGTGTACTTCCTTAACAAGGATATGTAGAACACATTATGTACCTTAGAAAGGATAGATGACATTACTAAATTATAAGCCACAAATATGATTCTATCCATTATTTAAAAAGGACCAATGTACCTGGGGCTTAGTTTCCCTTTATTCCCAAATTTTATAACACCCTTACTTGAAGATACTTCCAAGAAAATGTAATCTCCCACTTAGAATTCCAAATCCTTCCTTTGATTATCAATATATATCTTTTTCCTGCTTTGAGATACTTTAATATGGGTTTAGATAGTCTTTACCTTCACTGTTGTTTCCTCTATAAGCTCTAGTACTACAATATTCCTTTCACCAACTTCATCCCAACATGTCAGTGTACGACATCTCTTTCCATACAATGCTTCATGTACTGCCATTTGAATACTTGAATGGAATCTATTATTATAAGAAAAATCTACCAAAGGAAAATATTGATCCCACATACCATGAAAGTTGAGGGAGCATGATCTCATCATGTCTTCTAATGTTTGAATGGTCCTTTCAAACTACCTATCATTTTGACGGTGATAAGCAGTACTCAAATGAGGCTCGGTATCCAAATATTTCTGAAGACTTTTCCAAAACTTCGATGTAAATTGTGGATAATGATCAGACACAATAGAAATAGGTTCTCCATGAATTCTTACAACCTTATTAATATAGAGTCATTCAAGGTGATCTAGTGGAAAATCCTCCCTTATGGTGATGAAATGTGTATATTTGATAATTCAATCAACAATCACCCATATTGCATCATTCTTTCTTGGAGTTTTCAATAATCTAGTGAAAAAATACATAGTTATATCATCCCATTTCCATGCATGAATAGGTATATGTTTCATGCCAACTCTATGATGTGGTCTTTCAGCCTTTACCTATTAACAGAATAAATATATTAATACATATTCAGAAATTTATCACTTCATATTATCCCACTATAAATATTATTTTAGATATCTATACATATTTGCGATACTATGGTGTATAGAGAAATTATATCTATGGGAATCATCCAATAATTCTATTTTTAGATCATCTATATAGAAAATACATATCCTCATCCCAAATTTTAGAATTCCATCCTCACACATGAAGTATGTAAACTTCCCATCATTCACAATGTTAATTTTCTTTTAATGATTCTTATCATCACACTAAGAAATTTTAATTCTTTCCAATAAATATGGTTGGGAAATTAGTTGAAAAAGTAATTATGTTTCACCTTCCTTGATAATTATCATATCCATATTTTCTAGATCCATGTACACAGGGTCCTGGCCAATCCTAATTTTGTTCAGAACTCCATGATCCTTCCTTCTCAATGCATCTTCTACCTTATTCATCTTCCCAGTGTCGTGGTGTATTTAACAATAATAATCCTTGAGTAGTTTGATCTACCACCTTTGCCTCATGTTGAGTTCTTTCTGTGAAAAGATATATTTCAAACTCTTGTGATCTATATATATCTCGCACCTTTCACCATAGAGATAGTGTCTCTATATTTTCAGAGTAAATATTATAGCCTCTAACTCAAGATCATGTTCTAGATAGTTTTTTTAATGAGTTTTTAACTATTTTAATGCAGAGGCATTAACTCTATCATCCTGCATAAGAACACACTTGAGTCCTTTATTTTACACATCACTATAAATCACAAATCCACCATTTCCCAACGGTAGAGTCAAGATTTGAGAATTCACTAATATTCTCTTAAATTCTTCAAAACATTCTTCTCATTATTTTTTCTATATGACGTTAACCCCTTTATGAGTAAGCTTGGTTAATGGGAATTATAATTGGGTGAAGTTCTGATTGAAACATCGATAATAAACTACTAAACCAATAAAACTATATACCTTAGTTATGTTCATTGGTGTAGTTCATTCTTGAACCACCTTTATCTTCAAAGGATCAACTAATATTCCACCCTTTGAGATAATCTATCCATGAAAAGAAACAAATTGAATCCAAAATTCACACTTCCTAAATGTCCCATATAATTCATTTCTGCTAAGAGACTTCAGAACAATCTTCAAGTGATTTTCATGGTCTTCATAGCTTTTGGATTATACCAATATGTCATTAATAAATACCATAACAAATTCATCAAGATATTCCTTGAAAAATCTATTCATTATATCCATGAAAATAGAGGTTCATTAGTCATCCCAAAAGTAATTATTGTAAACTCATAATGCCCATACCTAGTTCAAAATATTGTCCTTGGAATATCTCCCTTCTTCACACGCAATTGATGATATCCAGACCGAAGATCAATATTTAAAAAATATTGAGATCTATGAATTTGATTGAATAAATCATAAATAAAAGGAAAGGGATACTTATTATTTATTTTAATAGCATTAATTTCTATATATTCAATGAACACCCTCATGGATCCATCTTTCTTATTGAAAAATATAACAGAGGATCCCCATGGAGAAACACTATGGTGGATAAATCCTTTATCACTCAATTCCTCTAGTTGTTTATTCAGTTATACTAATTCCATTATTTCTATTATATAGGGGTTCTTTGATATGGGTTTTTAACCATGAATTAAATCAATAGAGAACTCAACTTCCCTCTCTAGAGTATGTCTAGGTAAATCCTCTGGAAATACATCAATGTATTCTTGTACAATAGGTATATCCTCAATTTGAGGATTTATTTCCTTATACATAGATGATGTTTTCTCTACCTCCTAAGAATTTGATTTAGTAGAGATACTGGTGGTGGATCTAGAAGATAATTATATTGTGATTTTTATGCTCCAAAGATAAGGGATTTTACACCTTCCTCACAAATTTTAATTTCCTTCTTCTTGCAATATATTTTTTCATCATATTTTTAAATTCAGTCTATTCCAAGGATTATATAAAATTAGACCATAGGTATGATGATAATATTAGTTAATAAATCATGTTTATATATAATAATGGGAACTTTTTAATACATCTTTGTTGAAATGAGACTTCCCTTAGGGGTTTTTACTGAAAAATCCCTTGTTAAGGAGAATTGGAAATATCTAATTTTTAAAGAAAAATGGGAATATATAAAGGAATTATATGATCCAAAATCAAATAAAGTAGTGGAAAATTTTGAGGAAATGATTAAAGTACCTACCACCAAATCATTAGGAACTTCAACCTCAAGAATTATGATCACATAAGTTTGGCCTTTCTCCCTTGTCCTTTTTTGGGGAAAGATTCCTTGATGCATGGGACAATCATTTTCATAATGTCGCATATCTTTACAATTATAGCAATGAACATTAGTAGCTTCTTTCATTACCTTGCAATCATGGGCTTGGTGTTATTTTTCTCCAAACTTGTAATAGAATCATTTTACTTTTAAGTAGGCTTCAGGGTGTTTCCTTCCACAAGTATCACATGTTGTAAAACTCCCTTTTTTATTCTTCCCTTTATCCATTATTTCCTCTGTTTTCATATTATTCTCTTTCTTTCCCTTAAATTCATAAAACTTAGATAATTATTTCTATTTCTTGATATCACATGAGACTATATCTTCTTATGATAAGAATGTTTGGGAAACCAGTTCCCTTCGAAGGAATGGTTTTAAACCATCAAGAAATCGATCAATATTACTCCTTGGATTATATATATAGTTCACAACATACCTTGATATCCTGGTTAAGTTGGATTAACACTTGGAAACATTCTCATCCACCTTTTGACTCAGATTCAAGAATTTCCTTTCTATATCCTCTCATTTTTTTTCAAGGAATATTTTTCTAGGAAAATTCCCTTAAAATCCCTCCATTATATATTTTTAATTTCTTCCTCATCCTTTTTTTTGGATTAGTGATCATCATTCATCCACATCTTCCTATAGATGAAAAACTACCATGAAAACCTTCTCTCTTTCGTTACTTCCCAAATCTATAAATATCTTCTCTAAGGAACTTATCCACTGATCAGATACAAATGGGTTTGTAGTCCAATTGAATGATGGAGGGTGTTGTTGTATAAAGAATTCTAACATTAATCCTCCATATTTTGGATCAAGATGCTTTATACGGGTAAGGTTATTGTTTATAACCTGAGCCATCTATCCCAGTATAGTTATAAGTTTCTCAGTACTAGTCATAGCTCCAATACCTACATCATTATCTTGCATAAGAGGGAAATCCCTATGTGAGATACCTATGTTGATATGGTTTCTATTACTTCCATTAAGCACCATTTCTAAATAATAGAATAAACTAGATTAGGTTATGAATCATAATAGATAATCTCAAACTAGAAAAACACATAACATAAATTGAAATTTTATTCATATCTAATCTCAAAATCATAAACATAGTTTCTTTGAGTAAAAATTTACTTTTAAATCACTCTTAGTGGTTTTTAAAGAAAATGTAAATTATCCTAAGCATATACCCTAGGAGTGTCAAACCAGGTACACAGTAAGGCTTGTTGTGGTATACCAGGCTACCGCAAGTCAGGCCTCAGACACCTTGTCATTGTTGTTACTCCTAGGTACATATGTTCTAGAACCATGTCCAATTTTAGTATCCATAAAGGGATATATTTATAAGAATATACACACAATCACAACCTTATAAAAATTATAGGATGTTTCTTGTATTCTTATTCTCAAAGTCTATCTTAGGGAAATATTCCCTAATCTATGTTTTCAAAATCTAGTTTCTAAGGTTTCTACTAAAATTCCTCTGGTACCAACTATAAATACCCTAACCCTGGTTTCCTGAAGATGGTGACATATATTAATACATTGGTATGTTTTCAAAGACATAACATGTTTAAGGATTAAATATTTTAGTAGTTTTGGAAAACCAAATACAAACATAATATTTAAAATACAACTTGAAAGAAAAAAACAACATTACAACTCCATTGGAAACATCCATAAACTCTTAGATTATTCCTACAAGTAATTCATAATAATATTCACATTTTAATCCTAGAGAAAAATAAAATATAAGAAAGGGATGAGATCATATTCTTAGTAAGGTTAACTAATACAGCGGAAGTTATCATAAACATAAACATTAGGCATTTTGAATAACTAAAGACATGTTACTTTAAAAATAAACTTGATCATAATATGGAAGTAATAAAAGATGAGAAAATAAAGCCATATAATTGACCATAATAGAATGAACATTAATAATGGATATTATTCTAATAAAATATCACATGTTTTATAAATTACTAATTTCATAATTATGGAATACATAATGTCAGACATCTGAAACATATCATCAAGTCATAAGCCAAGATGTCTAAAAATACTAGGGTAAGGCATCGTCCAAAACCCAATTTTGTTTTCTCTCATTAGACCTACCGATGCATCGAGGGGCTATAGCAGGACCCACTAGTCACATTATAATTTTAATTCATTCCTTGTATAAATGGAGCTAAACATAAACAACATGAATATATGATATGTAAATAACATTCCCCAGTCTATAAACATAATCACTAACGAATCTGAGTAGCATGGTGAATGGTATCAAGATAGAACATTCATAGTAAAATCAGTCATAAAACATTTAATAACATATGTTATACAAAAAATAATAAGATACCAACCTCAATAAATTATAATATTCAATAGAGGTGTTGAAATAAATAAAAATACTCTAATAAAATCATCAAGGAATTCTTGAGAGAAATGCAGCTTTTACTTTGCAAAGAATAGTTCTTTTGGAAAAAATCATTTTAATTTTTCATAATAGTTTGTATAAAACCAGTAATGAACAAATTTGGATTTTCATGAAAAAATTAGTGATTTTATAAAAATAATGGTCTCTTAAAATAAGTTATGGATGGTACTTGAAAATGGGTAATAAATCAGGACATTCCCTTTAACCGAGCTTGCGTATCAAGAAGAATTGAAAAGGGAACCTTGAAAAAACAAGTATTTATTATAAATGAAAAATAAAATGATCTAAAAAATGATTTTGGAATATATTTAAAGAATTTATAATAATTATATAAAATTAATGTATAATTATGTTGGTGTACAGAGGGATAAAGCATAACTAGAATGAAAATGGATGTTCGGGAAGAAAACCCTTACCTTATATCCAAATGTGTTATGAACTTGACCTTAACATCCTGGATAATAAAATTAAATCCATTAATTAATTAATTAATAACCTTATATACATGTATTTTATTTAGTATAATTTTATTAAGTTCATTTTATGGCCTTTTTTAGGAGTTATAAGATACAATTTTATTTCCCAAGAGAATTCGTTTCCTTGGATTTCACAATCAGTATACTTATATATGAGTATGGAAGTTCATGTGGAATGGGTATAATTATAAATAATTAAATTTGTATTATATTTATGAACATAAATAACTTTAAATGGTTATATATATCATTTTTTTATATGTTATGAGGATGAATCATTAGATAGTACATTTAGTGAAAATCGTTTACATTATTACGGTGGTTATTCATCATAACGAACTCATTTTGTTTTATCATTTAGTATTATGTAAATATGTTACTTCAAGAATATAAGAAAGGTAGTGATACATATATAATATTTTTTTTATCCATAAAAATGGTTTCATTACCAGACTTGAATGAGAAATTGAAGAACGAAAATATATCATCCATGAAGGTTGTAAATCGGCCCCTCACGGACAATGATTTTGTTTTTAAAATTAAAGAGGGAGAGAGATAAGAGTTTGATGAAGGATATTACATTAACATGATATAATTATAGTATATTGATGATACTGGAGTTATAATTCACATTTGTACATAGTAGTTGAGGAGATAATAATAAAATAAAGGAATTTGAAATGAAATTAAACGGAAAAGGAAGAGGATTTTACCTCTTGGATACTCCTCCTCGAGAACCTCCTTAAGGGGATTGATTTTTGTCTTTTGATGAGACCAATAGATATTACTAATGAGTTAGAGGCCTAGAAAGAGTATTTGGTAGAAATTTGATAAGTTTTAATGCTTATAAGGTTTGAGGAGAATGGGTGGTGAGGGTGGTTTTTATAGTGGAGGAGAGGGGAAATTTTTGAATATTTTATTCATTTGTTTATTATTTTGGCTCAAGATTATGAATACTTTGAGAATTTTCATCAAATATATTAAAATAATAAATTTGGGTTATAGATTATGGTTCTTACATCATATATGACTCAATTAATAGTTTATTTAACTTATAATGTATTTATACCGTAAATTATCATGTTTTACTATTCACCAAAAATTCAAGTATTTTAGAAAAATCAAAAAAATTAACCCTAAACATTTTCAAATGTGTATAATTAAAAAATGAACTCTATTTATGAAAATAATTTTATAAATTTGAGAAATTTTATTTTTAATTAAAATTGTTATTTACTCGAAAAATACAGTTTTTAAAATTATAACTGATTTTATAACACTCTAAAAAAATTAACTAAGGTTTCATTAAATTATTATAAAATCATAAGAAAAAACAATATTGATATATGAATAAATTTTATGATAATTAATTTTCCTTTAAATCATTTTATTAATTATAAAATTTTAATGAAATATTTATGACACATAAAAATACCAACACTTAATTAATAATTTTTAAAATATTCATTTACTTATACTATGATATAATTATATGATACTTTAATTTATAAAGTGCCTAAATATTATTTATACTTTCATGGATGATGTAGTTATTCATTAGGCTAATTTACTATTCATAAGGGTCATATTACTATTCCTATGGTCAAGTTACTATTTCATCAGTATGGGTTCCTTAACTTCTAGAAATGAGTATTATTAAATTCATTCTTAATTTATAAAGTTTTTATTGTGTTTTATATGTGATCTATACTATATGAAATAAACATAGAAATGGAAATCTCATTGATAGAATTTTGGGTCGTTACATGGTGTGCCCAGTATGACTCAATGTGTCTGTTATCAGTCTAAACTTGACATTTTAGTTAAAAACATGTGGAACTCACTAAAAATTGAGAAAATGTAATTGGATTGTCTTTATACTTTAGTAAAATTATTCATAAGTAATTTGTGACATGTAATAATTAGTCTCATGTCAATAGATGATATTATTGGTATGAAAAGTGTTTTTTTCAGTTTAAAATGAAATTTTAGTAAAAAAACACAAGCTACATACTCAACAGTGAGAAAATGTATTCATATTGTTTTGATACTTTAGGAAAATGATCCATAATTCATTTATTATTTTTAAGAATTATCTTCACCTCAATCTGATGCTCGGTGTGATTGGTGTGATTTCAAGTGTCTCCTTTTATTTAAAATTGACATTTTATTAATGTATTGTTTCATATTTACGTGTAATTTATTTCTTTATAGTGTTACTAACATAATAATTGTTTTCTTATATAGGTGGATTATTTTTCTTGAGTTGTGGTGATTTATTCGCAACTAATACCATGATTGTGCTTTTTTGAGAGGGGATATCAAGTGTCAAAGATAATGAAACATTGATTTTTTTTAATTTTTCTTGATGGTGATTGCAAATGTAATTATACAAAACATTTTTTGAAATTTATATAATATAGATTTTTTTGTATTTGTGATGTAAATTTAATTTTAATTGAATTATTAATTTATATATAGGTGTATTTGAATACAGGTGGATTTGTTGTAGTGATATTTAATTTCAACAACACACTACAGTAGTAGGTCATTTACCAGTGCAAACAAAAGTACTAAAAAAGGTCCCCATTTATCATTTATTTTTTAGCATAGATAAAGATCCCCCTTTAACAGTTCTTAGGAAAATAGTGATTTTTATCAATATTAAATCCCATTTTTTGCACTGTTAAAGTCCATATCTGTTATAGTGAAATGGTTTATAAGAAAATGATTTCAATAATTAATCTCAATATATTCTTTGAATATTCTTCTCATTTTTATGTCCAAGATGGAAATTCTAAAATTAAGTATTATTTGAATCATTAACTTTGACCTTTTTATTATATACAATTCCATATCATGAATTTAAAAGAATTAAACACATTTCTTATGCTATAAAATGTTACAATCATGTATATAGAATGGATATTATTCTTAAAAAATAAAGAAAATAATTTATTGTCCAAATTATAAATAAAAATTAAACATAATAATAATTTTATAATTTCGTAATTAATCAATCAAGAATATGTAGAACATATGTGTCTAACTTTAGTGCATAAACTCTTTCTCCATTTCTGACACATAGATTTGTTTCTCCTTTCATAAGTTATATTATAATTTTGGGTATATTTTATGGGTTTATAAGGATCAATTAACACTTAATCAATGCAACATAAACCTCAATAAACTCAAATATAATATCCACTATACTTAAAACCAAAACCATGATAAATATAAAATAAAAAATGATGTTATATTCCTTACACCATTGATGCCTTTCCTACTACCTTCGATCAATATGCTTTAAAAGATCCCTTATAAGTAGTTGAAGTTCCCATGGAAGGACTATATTTTTTTTAGTAAGGTAAGAAAATATTTCATGTTGATGGAAGTTATCAATATGTTTTGGTAATGTGTGGAGGAGATGATGATGTTTTTTCATGTGTTAAATGAGAAAATTAAAATTTTATGCTACTATTTTTGTGATTTTATTTGTTGTATTTTGATATTTTGTGTTATATTGTACATATTTTACAAAGGTATTAACATAAGATTCATCCTACTAGATTCATAAGAGTCATGACCAAGACTTTGAATGTGTGAAATTCAAGGACTTAATAAGAGTCACTGAGTTTGGAATAGTTGAATGTTGGGTTTGTAAGAGTGAATTCAGAATTATAAGTCTAGGGACTTTATAAGATTCACCATACTAATTTTAGAAGAGTCATCGTGAAGACTTTGTATGAGTGGTTGGCTTCCTTAGGTAAAAAATTGGTCAACCCTTAATCTGGTATCACCTAAGAAATTATCCATTAAAGATAGTTATCCAAACTTAATATTGGGACAATGACGATGGAATGTAGAGTGTAATGATCCAGAATTTTATCAGTGTAATTTCCCTTCTGAATATCTAATTTTTTCATATTTAGTAATATAATATTATATAATTCACATATACCATAGGATAGAACCAACAACATTTTACTATATTAATTTAAACATTAAATTTAGAGAATAAATATGGACATAATAATTAAAAGTATTATAATGGGACAAAAAATATAAAATAATATGATAATAATGATGGAAAAATTTGGATATGCTTGATCCTAAGAATAATCACACTCAAGAACAACACTGTTGAAATGAATTATAATGTTAAGTAATGTAATATGAATTTTGAAAATGAAAATATAAACTTGAGATAAAAATATATGTGATTAAATAATTAATGAAATATGATATATTTATAGAAATTTTGGATCTCATTTGACCATTGAAAATCTAACTATTGGAATAGTAATCTAAAAGTCAGGATAGTAACATTACCACAAGAATAGTAATTTGACCATTGGAAATAGTAAAATAATCATTAGAACAGTATCCCCACCTATGGAAATGTAAAATAATATTTAGGTATCCTATAAAATGAAAATATGGAATATTTATATGATGATAGAAGTAAATAAATGATTAAAAATGTTAAAATACTTGTTCATATTTTTGTAAAAAATATATGTTTTATTTAAATTTTTTATATCAAATTTAATAATCTAAAAGAAATTTTATTTTCATAAAATGGGTTTAAAATTTATTATTATTTTTTATTATAATGATAATATAATTTTATGATACCTTAAGTAATTTTTCAAAGGTTTAGAAAATTGATCATCATATTAAAATTGGTATTTTTCAAATAAATGAGGATTTTATTTATAAAATTAAATTTCTCATATATAGAAAATTGTTTTCATAAAATGGAATTCATTTTTTGAATATACATGTTAAAAAAAATCAGGTATATTTTTTGGTATTTTTGTAAAATAGTTGATTTTTTGGTGAATGGTGAAATATAGTAAAATATGGTATTTAACCTTATAAGATAAATACATGAACTGTTGATTCATGGTTGTAACATCCCTGATTCAAAATACACTATAACTAGTTCCTTAAGTCGGGTCATCACATGGCCTTTGGCATGCCTCCCCATATGCCAGAGGCTGCCAACAAGCAGCACGATTCTAATGAGAAACATGGGGAGACTATACTCGCTTATCAGAGGGAAGTCACAACAGAAGTAACATCAACAGATAAAATAAGAAACAGGAAAAAAAATGTACATCATACAACAAAACCAATAAGTAACTAATCACATATTCTATAACAAAATCAAGTGAAAACATTACATGCCAAGAAGTAATATAATTTGAACGAAGACCAAAACCATCGAAAGACACTGAACCCAGACCCAGGTCCCAACCCGGTCCTGACCTCCCAAGATCCAACCCATCATCCAATACATATAAAAACACTAGGTCCCTATCCTAAACATCTACCTGAAAACAAGTAGCATCTTTTCAGGTACCCAAGTGTCATAGTGACATGAGAAAGGTGTGAGTAAAACTCAATAGGTCACCACCAACGATATCTCAAGTAGTAACGAGTCTATACAAAGGTGTATTTGGGTAACAAGTGAAATAATTAAACAAATCAACCTGGAAATAATTTAAATAATTATCTAATATCCATTATATCCATTATTTTCTCTATAGGAAACTAATCAAAATGACTAACTCAAGTCACACTGGAAATCTAAGCCAAAACACAAGGGGTTACACACACTTTTAACCACAAGGGGTGTTCACTAATCACAAACTATCACATGCCCATTAATTATCAATATTCACTTAATTCATTCTCATCATTTGTTCCATGGGTTATGCATTTAAATCATTTATACAATGGCCTAATATGGTCAATTACCAATCATAAGGGAATAATTCAAGTTTCTTATCTCACTAGGGATAAACATTTCAATAACAATACATCACACTTACCTTGGAGAATCAATCTAGGTAATCTATCACACTTACCTTGGAGCATCATTCTAGGTAGTCCATAACACTTACCTTGGAGCATCAGTCCAAGTAGTCCATCAAACTTACCTTGGAGAATCATTCTAGGTAGTCTATCACACTTAACTTGGATCATTAGTCCAAGTAGTCTCATCCAATGCAACTATTATGGGCCTAGATCATCAATCCAACTCCCTAATATGTGCATTCAAGGGTGGTTTTAGAGCCTCATTCAAACCGGACCCATGGGAGGAGCCTCAACCCTTTATCCTACACCACCAATCCATGTTCACATACTTATTTATACATTTACCACATATACCATATCAAAAACCATACACAATCAATAAACATGAAATTCAGATCTCATAATTATTCAACATATGAATTAACCTCAAGCCTTAACCCATTAGAACATTTACCAATTCATAAGAAATTAACAATTTAACATACTCATTATCTCACATACATTAACCCGCTTATTCATTTCAAGTAAAATTCATAATTCACATAGCACAATCACTTTATTACATCCAATCCATTTCATATTATGCCAACAAATCCCTTATGCTATTTCATAAACTATGTATATTCATCATTTGGTTGATTTTATAACCATGTTAACATGCCAACCTAATCATCATGGTCCTATCTTACTATCTCATAGATCAATTCAATAATTATGGTCCCAACGGTCCTTTAAAACCAAATCATGGTATAAAAACACAATTCCATATACCTATTTGAAATCATCTTGAAGCCACCCTTTAAAACACAGGTTCTTTAATTTGAAAACTAAAACATGCCCTGAGGATTTTTGTTTCCATTTCAACCATCCAAAATAACAATTAAAACATTTCCACAAAAATGGAAAATTTCCCTCATTACAAACATCATTTGAAATTTATTAAGAAAACCCCTTTTTTAATTACTTTGAGGTCAAAAAATCCTTTCAATCATAACTCACTTTAAAACATAATTTTCCTTCTATAATCCATAATAGTTTCAAAGCCCCAAAAAAACCCATTAAAACCATTTCAACCCTCTTGGGAATTTAAAAAATCCGACTTATAATAATTTCAATTAACCCATTAACACCACCCACATAACCAATTACACTTTTACTAACCATTCCCTCTCATAATTCCCCTATCTTAATGTTTCCAATTATCTTCACCATTTATAAGGTTCTGGCTTACCCCATGGGTAATATTAGGTTTGATCTCACTCACCCATAGACCCAATGGGGTCCGTAAAGGGTTCCACACCTCAATATAAGTCTCAAAAAACTTTCCATAATCAAAGAAAATAAATGAAACAAGGAAGCACATTGGCACAACCACATACACATATAAAACATCAAGACTATGGGGAAAATCTTAAATACCACCTACCTTATGCTCGAATATGATTACTAGCCCAAAATCATCCCTTTATTAAAAATCAAACACCCATTAAATCCCCAACTTAGAAATTTTAGAAAAGTGATGGTTTTAGGGATTTAAAAGAAGACAACACTCATTTGAGTCCATCCAACCCATACTACTGCTCACATTATCAACTGAACACTTACTTGATATAGTTCTCCCCACCAAATTCCCTAGTTCACCACCACCTCCATCTGGTGTTGACCATTTCCATAATAAAAAAAACAACAACATAACCTTGACTCAACCCTCACAAATTACCTGATGTGTTTCCCAACTCATAGTGCCCAAAAATACATGTGAAATTCACCCAAATCTCGGTATTTAGTCTTACCACTAAAACTACTTGATTTGGTCACACTTCCGTTGTCCAAATCGAAGATAAATAAAACTTAGTTCTTCCTCAAAACTCATCCCCATTATCTAAGCGCACTTAACATCCCAACATTAACTACAAGTGGCATATATCCCACCACATCCATCCCCTTTTTACTTAACTAGGTCAGTCCATCCCAGTTGACTCACTCTGTTGATGCCCAAATTCTACTGTTGGTATGTCAACCTTCTACCTGGACTTGATGCCTTCTTACCTAAGTCATATACCGTCATCCGCACACACTTACTATATTACATTAGAGACCTCTGGTGGAACTTCACCACCACATAATTCACTACTCTATGAACCGTTTTTGGTTCTACAGCATCCACTAACACATCTTGCTTCAAAGACTCAGATCACCTCTAAAACAAGCCCGAGTTCGAAGTTGTTTCTCAGCTCAATCAAACATTGCATCCAAGGAAAACTAGGTTTTCCCCCAAGGAACCCAAACGTGAACCTCACAAGTTCCTCATTGGAATATCAATGCCACCACACCCACTTCATAGCTTTATCCACACATCCATAACTTAACATAATGTTCCCCACCTTAGGAGTGTCATTTTCACTTCTTTCCTTGAGAAATTTTTACCTCCACATTTCATGTTCAACCAAAAGATGAACCCAAAAACTTCGATGTAGCCATCCATCTTCCACTATAATTACAAAACAAACATCACCCACTACCCATTCCTAGCTTCCATGAATGACACCTGTGGAATTCATTAACATATAGTCTATCCTGAGGACATTTCCCATAATTGTTCAATGGTTTACTCCCCCACCATATGGCTCACACACACATACCAATCCTTGAGTGTATCATCCAAGAGGCTCCATTCCCATCCAAAACATGTTTTGGTAGCTAAGCGTAAAGCCAGAGGTCTCTTATCATACCTAGGATGATGTCAAAGTATTGGGAATTATCATAGTTGGATAAAATTATGCCAAGAAGTCATCAACGAACACCACCAGAAACTATCCCCCACCACTATCACCTCTTATCAATAGAAAACCTCAACCTTCCAAATGTTTCGGGCTTCCCTTCCCACCAATGTATTATCAACACCAAAATGCCACAACTCGAATGGAATTTCCAACCATCACACCGCCACATCACAACCCTTTTCTAAGTGGTTGTGACCCATCATTCCCTTTTGAAACCATTATTATCACCCCACTAGAGTTAGTATTTCATGGTCTCACTAATCACAATAGATATGCAACGATCTATTCCACCAGTCCAAAATCAACCAGTTTCTCTCACTACCTAGACCTCTCCACTTTTATTCCATGGAAAGTGAGTGCACTTACATCCAACCCACCAGGGCACATATCTGAATGGAATCATGCATCTCTAACATGTTTCCATCACTCATTACTCATTAGAACCATCAAGGTATCACACTCTCTTGTGAAAATACACAAAACTTGACTCTAGATCACAAAAGTCATACATAACCCAAGATATGCCCAAATGTCCACTCAAACAACTGATCATGTCACTTGATTTTCCATCTTCATTGGACCCAAATCTTTCTCATCATTTCACCCAACAAACAAGACACTCCTACAAAAGCCCAACTGCATGATTATCCTCACCCTGGGTTTCCTTAAAAACAAAAGTGCACATACATGCTTTGATCACCCTTTCCTTGTCATCCCCAAACCAACATTTATTTCCACACCTAATTCTATCAAAACCACATGAGCAGGTATTCTAAAGATTTTTTCCTTCAAAACCACCTTTACAACCAAATGTAAGCACCCAAGTGATTCCTGAGGCGAGTCCAAGGCATAACTATGCACTTTTACCAAAACCTGATGACACCCACCATGCATCGATTCTACCTCTGATGAAACCACTTATGCCTCACATTCCAAGTCCCCTACAGCACTGGGTCAACATCTCTCAAAGGTCATCCTCAAAAATCAAATGATAGAAACTTCCCAAACTAGATGCACATCAAGCAAAGTTCAATGTATCTCTCTAAGACATACACACCAAACCTATAGAAACTAGCTACTCATGGTGGCCATCCTACCCTCATTCCAAATACACTATGTCTAATACACCAAACAACCATTTACTCTATGTCCCACACCAAGGATACTCACACATGTACACTAGCACCACAAGTTGAACACCCACTCTAGGGTCCAAAACACAACTCACAAGGTCTCAATCCACAATATTCACTACATTCACAACAACTTCAAGTTCACAACCTAACCATGGAAACAACAAGAAATATCCCATTAACCAGAACACCCAACTCATCAAGATCTCACATATTGTAACCTAAGGTCTCAAAACTAAGGCACTCTGACTACCCAAACCACCTATACATAGGGTCAAAAACTATCAGAAGGGATACACACCACTGATGTCCCCAAGTTCCATCATTTTATTATTTCCCCACTTAATTAACCTTTCCATTTAAACTCATAATTTCAATTTTCAAGAATTTTCATTTCCAAAACCCAAGAATTTACACTTTCAAAAACCTTTTTGTTATCCCATCATTTCAAAAACCTCAGTTTTATTCAAAAACATTTTTCAAGACATTTCTTCTTTTTCCAAACCCAAGGATTTATGTTTCTCAAAATAATTTTTAACCCACTTTTCAATACACATATTTTAATTCAATTTCACTTTTTATACCCATTTGGTCTATCATCATGTTATTCACAAGTCAATCACATGCAACTTATAGATACCCTATTTATCCTATGTGCCTATCATGATGCATGAACTGACACAACCACTCTTTTCATGTCGGACCAAGAGATAAAACCACATAAATAAATAACATAACATACAAGTACGCCACCTGAGGTGGAAATATCAACCAATTATAAAAGCATAAAACAGAACATCATTCCCCCCTAGAAACTTATATTTTCCCACATATGTGGGACTATAGGAACCCAGGAACGAGCTCATTACCAAGACCCAAAAATATCCTAGTCTCTTGTATACCGTCTCCAAATAGTAATACAAAATACGACCCTCTCTTATACCATTTTGTAACGTCCCCAACCCAAAATCCACCATAACCAGGGCCCCAAGTTCGGTCATCACATGGACTCAGGCACACCTCCCTATATGCTAAAGGCTACCAACTAGTAGTGTGGGTATAAAGATAAACATGGAGAGACTATACCTACTTATTAGAGTTAATCCACAATAGAAGTAATATCAGTAGATAAATTAACCAACAGGCACAAAAATGGAAAATATAAAAAAAACAATAAGTAACTAAGCACACGTGATATAACAAAATATAGTCAAACACTACATTACAGGAAATTATACAATATGAAACAAGACCAAAATAATCAAAATAATTTGAACCCAGACATGATTCCCAACCCAGTCCTGACCTCCCAAGCTCCAACCCATCATCACATGCACAACCAAACATCGGTTCCCTGTGTTGAACTTGTACCTAAAAATAAGTAGCATCTACTCAGATACCCACGTTCCATAGAGGCCTGATAAGGGTGTGAGTACAACTCAGTGGGCCAGCATAAATAGTGTCTAAAGTAGTAACCATCCTATATAAAGGTGTATCCAGATATAAATTGTAATAATTAAACAAATAAATAAGTAAATAATTTAAGTAATTATCTAATATCTATTCTATCTATTATGTTCTACAGAGGAAACTAATAAACAAGAATAAATCATGTCACATTGGAAATCTAAGCCAAGGCATAAGGGGTTAATCACACTTTTAAGTACAAGAGGTGTTCACTAATCACAAACTATCACATACACATTATTTATCAATATTCACTTAATTTATTCTCATCATTTGTTCCATGGGTGAGGCATTTACATCATTTACACCATGTCTTGTTCTAGTCAATTACAAATTATAAGGGAATAGGTCAAGTTTCCTATCTCACTAGGGAAAAAATTTTCAATAATAATACATCACACTTACCTTAGAGCATCATTCCAAGTAGTCTATCAAACTTACCTTGGAGCATCAGTCTAGGTAGTCCATCACACTTACTTGGGAGCATCATTCTAGGTAGTCCATCAAACTTACCTTAGATAATAATTCAAGTTAGTCTATAAAACTTACCTTGGAGAATCATTCTAGGTATTCTCATCCAATAAAACTATTAGGTTCCTAGAGCATCAGTCTGGCTCCCTAATCTGTGCATTCAATGGTGGGTTTAGAGCCTCATCCCAACCCAACCCATGGGAGGCACCCCAATAATTTATCCCACACCACTAATCCATGTTCACATTATTATTTATCTATTTACCACAATTACCATATCACAAACCATACACAATAAATAAACATAACATTCACATCTCATAATTATTTAGTATGTGAATTAAAATCATGAATTAACCCATTAGCAAATTTACTAATTCACAAGAAATTACCCATTTAACATGATAATTATCTCACATTCATTAACCCACTTGTTCATTTCAAGTACAATTAATAAGTCACATATCACAATCACTTTATTATATCCGACCTATTTCATATTATGCCAACCAATCCCTTATTCTATGTCATCAACTATACACATTCATAATTTAGTTCATTTCATTACCATGTTAACATGAAAACATAATCATCATGGTCCTATCTTACTAGTCCATAGATCAATTCAAAAACTATGGTCTCAATGGACCTTTGAAACCACATCGTGGAATAAGAACACAATTCTAGATACCTATTTGAAATCATCTTGAATACACCCTTTAAAACACAAGTTTTACTCATTGAAAACTAAAACATAAACCAAGGATTTTTGTTTCCATTTCAACCATCCAAAAAAACCATTAAACCATTTTCACAAAAATATAACATTTCATTAATTTCAAATATCATTTTTAAATTTCTTAATAAAATTCCTTTTTGAATTACTTTGATTTCAACACCTCCTTTCAAGCATTACTCACTTTAAAACATCATTTTCCTTAAATAATATATAATAGAGTCAAAGCCCTAAAACACACCGTTAAACCCATTTCAAACCTCCTAGTAATTTACAAAATCCGACTTATAATAATTTTAATTAACCCATTAACACCACCCACATAACCAATTACACTTTTACTACCCATTCACTCTCATAATTCCCCTTTCTCAATGTTTTACAATTATTTTAACCATTTAAAAGGGTTATTCTTACCCCATGGGTAACCCTAGGTTCAGTCTCACTCACCCACATACCCAATGGGGTTCGTGAAGGGTTTTACACCTCAATATAAGACTGAAAACACTTTCCATAATCAAATATAGGAAGCGCAATAAGGAAGAACATTGGCACAACTACATACACATATAAAATATCCAGAGTATGGGAAAAACCTTAAAGAACACATACCTCATAGTTAAAGATGATTACTAGACCAAACACATCCCTTGATTTGAACTCAAACACCCATTAAATCCCCAAATTATAATCTTCTAGAAATTTGAGGCATTTAGGGCTTTAGGATAAGAGATTATACAAGCCCTAATCTAGAAAATAGAGAAAAGAGGAGAGTTAGACTCACCTAGATCTCTAATTCACAACCAAACACACTCTAATAATCCAGGAATCGAAGGAGAATGATCCATGGAGGAATAGGGGGTTGTTGTTTCATCACCTAGGCTAAATGGGATTCTAATGGGAGGAAAATCAAGGAAGAAAGAAATAAGATTAGAAGGGAAAAGGGTAACTTACCACCTTTTAAGGGCCACACAGTTTTCCAAACCATGCACCAACCATGTGGATCACTCTATCCCAGAGTAGATAATATGCATGGTTTCCTTGGGTCATTTTCATAGTTTGGAAAACTGTGCTGCAACTGTGTGCTAGCCTATATTCAAAGGAGTCACCAAGTTGCACTATTTCTTGGGCCAGGTGCACGGTTTACCCTAACTGTGTACTAACCATGTTTTATGAACTAATTGGTTTATTTTATCCTTATTTCATGTACCTTACCCCTGTAACACTCCTAAAACTCCTCATACACTCAATAACCACTTCATTAACCATAAAGAGAGAGTTTAAACAAAAATTTAAACTAGGTATTTCCTTCACAAAAGGTAGAGATCTTATAATGACTAATATAAGAACCCATTAGTTGGAACTCACATGAATAATTTACTATATATAGTTACAATAATAAATACTATTGGTAGTATTGAGAAAAAATAATAAACTAATGAATACAGTATTAAAAACACCCCTCCCCTCCACTTATAAATATCACCCCTAACAACCCCTTCTCCTCGCAACATATAATCCTTGAAGATTTCTAAATTTTAGGTCAATTATTTTCCCAATCCTCCCCCATGTCTTAGTTTTTATTATCTCACCAAAATACCAATTTTAGTTTCCTTAAGTAGTTTTTCAAGGAGACAGCAATCAAGAATTAATATTCTCAAACTAACTTGTTTATGTTCTTTTCTTCTTATCACTTCTCCTCATCCTCAAAAATAAATTCCATCCAACATTGAATAATAACTCTATTATATTATATATACTATAATTTTATTATGATAATGGAATTTATATTATACATCCTCTTCTCTTTCCCTCAACTGATTCTAAAATAAAAAATGTTGTTTACAATATGGTTGGTTCACCGCCTCCGTGAATAATGTACTTAGTTTTTCACCACCACTTTCAAGGATAGTTATAAAAATATTATCATGGTTAAGTATTATTATAATAATTATTTTTTTACTTATATTTTTTAATAATAATTTAATTAAATAAAATTAATATAGTTTGTGATGGTTGATAAAATGGCCTAAATTAACTAACCACATAACGTTAACATTTTTACTAAGTTAATCATACCTGTGTTGGAACACATATGGGTATTTTGGATCTTTTAAATTTATATAATTAAATTAATACCATTTCATTTCACTTCTATATTTTTATTTCCATTTTATATGAACTTCAATAATTATCGACAAGTAATCCGACCTTGGGACCATGAAACAAACACCCTTGGAAAAATGAAATTAAACATTATATCTCATTGAAATGGTTATAAATGAACATAATAAAAATATATTAAATCAAATATATATTTAAAAGTTAATTCATTAATTAATTAATCTAATTTTTTTATCTAGAACATTATGTGCAAGTGAAGAACAATTCTAGAACATAAGGTAAGATATCTCTCCAAGACACCCTATTTTTTTAGGGTTATGGTTTCTCTCTCTTAACTCACTTTATCACTATGATATTCTTATTTAATTATTCTATATTATTTATATATTTCCCAAAAATATATACCTAGATTAATTTATCTTTACTTTATGGTTATATACATGTTTTAAAAGTTACCCTTCATGATTTCTCTTGATAAGAAAACCCAAATAAAGGGAACTTCTCGGTTTATTACCCTATTTCAATTATCACTCCTCAAAAGTTTTTAAACCATAAATGGTTTCTAAAATTGATAATTTTATCATGGAAAACCATTATATCCCATTTTTTATAGAAATTATTATGTTCTTACCCTCTTTAAAGACTTGTTTCCCTTTTTCCTAATGCCTCTCTTAAGAGGTACATTTCCAAATGGATTTCTAAATTTTTTTTCAAGTATTCACTTAGCTTGAACATAGTTTCTCATGAAATATGATTATAAATGTCAAATAATTCTCAAATCCCTTGTTTCATGGAAACTCTTATGATATTCCATTGAGTTATGATTTATGGCATGGTTATGTAACCCATTTCTTTCCATGGGTAATTCCTATGTTTATTCCTTATGATTTTTTTCCTTTTATGGGACACATAATCATGTAAATGTTATTATGGGTTCACCCATATAGTTCTATGAGAAATTGTGTAATGTTTTTGTCTCATGATATTGTTTTTATTGGATTGTGTTTTAAACCTAATCCATGATGGGACTATGTCTACCTTATGATGTTGTCTTGGTGGTTATCTTTGACTTATGCTTATGCCATGTTTTATGTTTCTACCACTTGTTTCCATGATATTATGAAACTATGTTATTTATTTAATATTGCCATGTGATTATTCATGATCCATCTCTTTTATGATATTATATTATGTTTTTTAAATCACATGTTATGCTTCATTTTCATGTTTATTCACTTAATTAGCTTTATAGTACACCCCCTTTATTTTATGTATTCCCTAGGTTATCCTATATAGTTTTAACAGATCAAAGTTATTTAGGATCTCATTAAGGATAATAAAATAAGATTTCATGTTTTAGTTTCTTTTTTATGTTTTATAAACCAAGTCTGCCAAAGACACTAGGCCTCGAAATCTTTAGGTTGCATTTATTGGATATTTAAGTTCAAATTCATGTAATAATATATGTAAAAGGATTGGGTTTCTATATTTAGTATCGGATAAATGTAAAGTTATTTTTGGGTATTGGGATTAGAATAATTTAGAAATGACCGTAGGGATAAGTCTGTGTATAGGATAATATCCTAAAATCTTGGTGAAGTATAGAGTGAGTGGTTTTCCATCAATTACATCATTTTATATATACTAAAAGTGGATATGGAACTGACATAGTTGTTTGTATAGTTAATAAGCCCAAAAATGAAACATTTTGTACTAACTAGATCTTCACCTAGTGCATGAAAAATAGGCATTACTGAACACCAGGTTTGACACTTCTAAGGTATATGCTTTTGAAAATTCACAAACTCTTTATAAACCATTATGAAGGACGTGAATAGATTTTTAGGTTAGAAAACTTGATAGGGAAATTATCATGGATAACCTTGATTGAATCCTATAGAATCATAAGTTAGGATATACTTGTCATTTATAATTTATTACTTATATTTTTATAGTTTCCCTTTTTATATAATTTTTAGTTCCAGTATCCTCATCCCTTATTTACTTTAGTTAATGGTGGGAAATAGGATGAACCATTGATAGGTAATGTGATGATTTCACTAATGATATGCCTAACCTTATAGAAGTAGGATATGGGAACTTCATAGAAGTATTGGATCAATTAACTCATGTTATGAATAATAACTTGAATCATGCGGAACACTCTCCTTCTCTTAAGAAATACCAAGTTGTAATCGAGTCCTTTATGCGGAAAAGGCCTCCTACCTTTAGTGGATCTTCTGATCCTGTGATTTTGGAATAATGGATTAAATCCATTAAGAATATGTTATATGTCCTCCAATTCTTAGAACAAGATAAATTCATATTGGTTTTCTATCTTCCTGAAGGGGAAGCTAATCTATGGTGGACACCAATAAAGAACATGAAGTCCAAAGAGAAAATTGATTCCATGGAATGGAAATAATTCAAGGAAATATTTTTCAATAAATATTTTCCCTGAACTATATATCTTAATTTAAATATAGAGTTCCTTTGACAGAAGAAAAAGAAAGATGATTCTATCAGGGAATACAAATAAAACTTCACATGGATTTTATGGTATGCCTCTAGATTTTTCATTAACACCAAATATAAGGTGAATCATTTATTTAGTGGGTTAAAGTTAAATCTATGAAAATATTAAGCAATTCAAGACTTTGAAATCTATGAAGAGATTTTATGTTTTTTCCTTAGGTTCAAGATGGATATTGGTGACTCTTAGAGGTCTTTTGGGAATGGATATAAAAATTGTAAAATGGAGTTTTCATCAGGAGGATAAATAGATAAATCTCATGGAGGAAAGAAAACTGAACATCCCAAGTATCAAAAATGTGAGAATAAGAATCTTAGAAACTATATTAAGGTAACTTGGAGATGCTTAAAATGTGGAAAATAGGGGCATCCATCTAATAAATGCTAAAGAGAGATGAATAAACCCACTAATGTGATGGAAGAAAATAAGGTTAGGATTAATAATTATCTTATAGTACAGTTTTTCAACTGCAAGTAACATGGGAATTATGAGAACTGATTCCCTAATCCAAATGTTATCAGATACAATGAATAACAACAACCTCTAAGTCATAGATAGAAAGTAATAGAATATTCTACCACTACTACTAAGTTGGATCCTGAAAATAATGTAGTAATAGGTATACTAGTTATTCAATCAATAATAGTGAATGTATATTTTGATTCTGGTTATACACATTATTTTATTTTTTTCAAGTTTAGTAGAACTATTAAAACACCACCTCAAAACTTGGTGGTTGATCTATCTATGAGAATATAAAATGATGAAATTATTACATCCCAAGTATATAAATCCTCCCCATTCAATGTTTGTAGACCTAACCTCCCCAAAAAATCTTTACATACATCCTTTAGTGTAATTTTATTCTATATTGGGCATAGAATGGTTGCCCTAATATAAATAAAACATCAAATGCCGAGAGATGGAGATCACTCTTCACATCCCAAATAATCCTCTAATGCTATAAAAGTTTAAGGAGAAGAATGAATCTATTTTTGAATCCTTATCTCAAGTGTGGATATTATTTCCTTAAGATAAAGCATGTCTAGCCTAAATGATTAAGACAAAGTAAATAATCATTCTAAAATACATTCCTATTGTGAGGGATTATACTGATGTATTCCATGAAGAGTTGTTTGGTGTTTCTTATGATTGAGAGGTTGAGTTCTCAATTGAACTTATACCTGGATTTATGCCCATATCAAAGACTCCTTATAGAATGGACACCATTGAGGTAGAAGAACTAAAGAAGTAGTTACAAGAGAATCTATAAAAGGGTTGTATATACTTGATTGTTTCTCCATGGGGTATGCCAGTCCTATTCATCAAGAAGTAGTATGGGTTAATGCACCTCTTCATTGACTATCATGAACTCAATAAAATCATGATAAATAAAAAGTATCACCAGCCATAGATATATGACTTTTTAGACCAACTACATGGGCCCAGTATTCTCTAAGGTGGACCTTTAGTTAGGATATCATCAATTAAAGTTTAAGAAGGAAGATATTCCCAATACTTCCTTTTAAACAAGGTATGAATGATATGAATTTATAGTGATTCCCTTCAGAATTACCAATGATCTATAATTTTTTTTGAAATTAATGAATAGAATCTTTATAGATTGCCTCAAAAAATTTGTGGTAGTATTTACATATGATATTATAATATAATCTAATAGAAAATATAATAATTTTAATACTTGGATAAATACTTTTTTAATGGAGAATTTTTCTTAAAATTATAGTAAATGTGAGTTCTGGATGGCGGAAGTATCATTCTTGGGGAATATTATCACTATAAAAGGGATATATGTGGACCCTTATAATATTTTTAGTGGGTTCCCTTGACCAAAATCCTTTATGTAATTTAATTACCATTACATATATATAGTTTTATATATACATTTTTTTATTATTACCATAATAGAGTTGATATTTATGCATCCACTGTTTACAAGGAAAATTCGTTAGATTACATGTCGTATCAAAAGGTTATAGCAGTTACCAACTATAATTAGTACCTATAGATACTTTGACTACAATCTTAAATATATGGTTTATGGTCTAGATACATCATACTAATAAGATACTTATGATGTCTAACAATTAGGTGAGCATTGAGACTTATTCCTATGAAGTTCACATTTGGTGATCTCGAGTAGATGAGATCATGAGGACTAGACCACCAATAAGAACACTACACATTTCAGGTGTAATTGCTTATTCCTATCTATGAACATGTGTATTGGTATATATAATTGAGATTGTTATTAATATGTACCATTTTATTGTGTTCTTTGATGCAAGTAAAATAACATAACATTGAAGTCGTATTGAGGTAGATTGTGTTGGGTGCATCTTTGGTGGTATGGCATTAGTTGAATAATCAAGATATAATTTGTCACTTCTAAGTTGAGTAATAGATATCTCATGGTCCCAATTTGACCAAGATGTTACTACCTTTATTAAATCTATAGCCATATTACAAGAAAATAAGTCCATCCAATTGGGTCATGAAATATATAAAGCATCAAAATGATAATGTCACAAGTTTGCATCCTACTTTATGACATATCATGAGATAGATAGATTATATTACATAGAGAGTGTTTGTAGGAGGTATCCATATCTATAAAATTACTTATATCTTTAGGGGCTATGATGGGTTGATAGAATCATCTCTTGGTCTATGGTTTATACTCATTGATATTGATATAAGGATCTAGAGGGTAACACACTCAGTGTATCCAAAGGTTCCATATATTCAAATGAATAGGAGTTTATGACAAAGTTACCCCCATGTGTGAGGGTTGACAAATTCAGAAGTGTGATCTATCATAAGTAAAAATAATTAAGTTATATTATTTAAGTTTATAATAATGATAATTAAATTTTTTTCTCAAGGTATTCACATGTTGTTTAATTTTAAAAGTTAATATGAGAAAATATAATTTCTTTAATGAACATTGGATGTTCAAGGTTCGTTAAATTATTTGGGGAGCTTACATTTTGAGCTAATGGTTTGTATTTTATCATGTAACATGTTAATATGTTACAGGTGGGTGATAAAATATTTTTGACATTTTGAAAAAATTTAATTAATTCATAAGTGTGTGCAAGGTTCTAAAATTATGGTTGTTACTTTCCAAGGACCAAAGTGAAATTTTAGAAAATATAACCTAGGTATAAAAGCTTATTTTAGACTATTGAATAGTTACCTCCATCATTTGGATTAATATAGAGAGATAATACCTCCTTTCATCTTCTATAATTCTCTTAGATAGAGATTCCTACGAAATAATAAAGTTAAATCGGTATTGTCTTCTTGATTGAGTATGTGATATTCATGTGATTAAAGTGACATTGTAAAGATATTTGATTTCCCTTGATAGTACCGGATAATCATAGATCAATGATTCAGAATTTTTTGTGCACAATTGGATGATTTATAATACTCCTAGCTTGGCGCATTTGAGCCATGACATGCTGATGGTGATTGAATCAAAACAGAGATTTCAAACAAACAATGTACCATTTACACTTTTGTTTGATTTTTTTTTACTTAAATTGAATTTCATGTGATCCTTAAAGAAATTCACGTAAAAGATTTTTTGGATTCAGTATTTTTATCATGAATTCAAACCTAAAATTTTTAATTATTTATTTTTTATTATTTCATTATTCCCTAGGTTCCTTTAATTGGTGTCAGAGAGAATATGAAATTATTTAAGTCTAAAAATTTAAAATTTAGATTAAATTTTATATGATTTGGAAAGAGGGTTTTGATATGGTCTAAATGAAACTAATGTAACATTGATCCAATTTTGTATCACCAAGATATACACGATTGAAGATCAATGGGTTTTATATGTAAATTATGACATAAATTTAAGTTTTAATTTTTTTTCACTTAAATGGATACCGGTGCGATGAATTTTTAGTCATAGCATGATGAGAGTATGTTTCGTATTCACCAGAGAGAGTAAAATCCAGCTAGGTAGTCATTTCTCAATGGTATCTTATTGTGAAAGATTAATTTATAAGAAAAAATTCAAAAATAAATAAATAAACAAATAAATAAATTAATATCCTTCTGAATGGAAGGATAAGAATAAAATAATTAAAAAAAGTGTAAAAGGTTTCCACACCCCACTTGTTTGGGCATGGAAAAGTTGGCCCTCTCCATTTATGGGAAGGGTGATGTATTTGTAATTATATATATATATATATATTATAAATATATTATATATTATAAGATATATTATATAAAATATATATTAGAATATTATATTTTTTTTTCTTTAAGAAAATTCCCAGTTACACTTGGGTCAAACAAGATCAGTCTGGATCTGGTCTACCCAACCTGTCAACCCCATCACAAGCCCTAAATTAATATTCAATAATTTGTTTTAGGTCCAAATTGACCTAAAAATTTATGAAAAAAATTCAAAAATTAAATTTAATGGTCTGGGATTTAATAAAATTATTTCAGGTGTTGTGGTATGTATAAATAATTAATTAAAAATATTTTAATGTAAGTTAAATTATTAAAAATACCCTTGAGTGGAATTTTAGAAAATTTCATTTTTCTTATGAAATATAATTTCATTTTGATTGGTATTGAGATAATACCAACTTGTTCATGTTTGGTTTATTATTTATTTAATTTAATTATTTACTCTATGTTTTTAAAATGATATAATTATTTTATTTTGATGATATGTGCATCATCCTTATATATTTAATTTTTATAAGGGTCTGTGTGTCCACATTTAAGTGATAAAATATAATTTTTCACCTCTGAGTTCCCCTCACCTATGTGTGAGTATACATTGTAAATATTATATAAGTTCATAGAAAAGCAGTTTGAGTCTAGATCCATCGTAAACCAAAAAAGTGAAGTGCACGGAAGTTATGGGTGATAATGATCAAGTCAGATATTGACTTAAGAAATTCCCCTAGGGTCTCAATTAATATATTATTCACTTTATAGATTAACCAATAGTTTATGATTCATGATCACATCATTATTTATTTATTTTATCATGTGTATGGTTTATTATTTTTTTTAATATGTGTTTATTATGTGTGATCACATTGTATAATAATAAACAATCATGAAAAGATAAATTGAACATGTGTAGTGAATGTATTCTATTTAAAATCATGGTTAATTTGTGAGAGATATCACATAAAATAATCATGTTAAATAAAAAAGGATTCCATTCATCGATATTGACTTACCAAATCCATAAAAGAAAATATTAATTCATTAAATGTATTCCATTACTTGAATTTGGACATAGTTGATTTTTCAAGGTACTTTTCATCCCTAATTGAGGGTGCCTATTACTGTTGGGTAGTTATTATAATAATTTTGGGTCGACTTAACTAAATTCAGTAGCAAAGGAGTATTCATAACTAGATTGTTTCAACATTAGAGTCAAAGAATTGAGCAGTGAAAATTAATTCTTTTTAGTAGATGGGACTCTAATAAACAGATCAAGGATCCATGAGTTAATGTATTTTTACAATCAAAAGTATACCTTAGACTCTTAAAGTAGTGGTGATGTAATTTATTGGGTTGTTAATAGAGGTTTAAGGATCTTTTCCACTAGAATACTCAAGTGACTGAGTATTCAGAATCTAGTAGTTGAGGGCTACTAGGATTTGATAGATTAGTGGAAGAAATTTAAAATTAATAATTTAAAATTTTATATGATTAATAAATATAATTTAATAATATACTAATATTATTTATTGTAGATCAAATGGAAACCACCACCAATTAAATTTCACTACGATCGATATTGGATAAATAGAATATCATGTCCAGCTATAACTTCTAAGGGTGGTAAATTATCTAGCACATAATACAATGCCTAGAGAAAAAACTTTATATGCTTGAATCCCCACATCCTATTGATCCGCATTTATGAGAAATAAAGGTGGATAAATATAAAAACAAGAATCATAATGATGATACACTAGATTTTAAGTGCTTCATGTTTTCATCTATGTCTAGTGAGCTATAAAAAATGAATGAGGACAAAGATTCTTTACAAATTATATTTTATCTATAAGATTTTTACCAAGAGAGTTCTCAAAAATATATATATGAGATATCCAATGCATTATATAGATTCATTATAAAATAAGGGAATCAATAAGGACCTAATGTACTCAATATAATCATGTGCATTGAGGGACCGGAGTCCCTTGGGTTCAAATTGAACCAAGAACTTGAAACTGGTCTCATTCTTACCACTTTAACACATAAATTCTAAAATTTAATTATTAATTATACTATGAATAAAATGAATAAGTCACTTCCAAATTTTTTGGCTTTATTTCACCAATAAGATAAGGATATGAATAATTTCAACTATTCAGTCCTTATGGTGAACAAGAGGAGGAAATCCAAGGCTAAAGTGTCAAGGGTTAAGTCAAATATTTTGATGCACCACCATTCTAGGGATCTAAAAATATAGAGGGAGGGTGGTGAGTTGGAGGTGGTATTCTTTGAATGAGGCAATAAAGGCCACTATAAGAATAATTGAACAACTAGGAAGAAGAAGTAAGTTGATTCTTCTACTTTAGTTATATTTTTCATTGAATAAAATTTTTCTATCACCATAAGTTGGGTATTAGATATTGTATATGAATCACATATTTTTATTCAAACATAAGAACCAATTAGATTCAAGATAATTGAAAAAGATATAGTAGAACTCCATCCATCAAGTAGTGCAAGACTAGCAGCATTAGTAGTGGCAGATTATCATCTTACTCTACCTAGTAGAATGGTTCTTATACTAAATAATTGTTATTATGTACCATCTATTACTAGAAACATAATCTTAGTGTTGATTTTAAATACTATGGGATTTTATTTCAAGTTTGGAAATAAATGTTTTCTTATGTATAATGATAACATATATTATAGTATGGAACATCTTAGCAATGGGTTATATATACATAAACTAAAAAATCCAGTTTTAGAAATCAATGAAAAATCCAGTGAGAATGAATCATATCCTACCCACCTATAGGAATTCAAGATAGGTCATGTAAATGAAAAGAATTTAAGAATGATACATTAAGCAGGGTATTTAGACTCAATTATTTAAAAGTTAAAATGACCAAAACACCTTTCTGTGGTAAAGGGGTAAGAGCCAAAGAATCATTGGAATTGGTTCCTATTGATGTATTTGATCCATTTCCAGTAGAGTAAAGGGGTGATTTTTCTTACTTCATTTCTTTTACCAATGACTATAGTAGATATTTATATATCTACTTAATGAGGTATAAGTCAGGTTTCTTTAGTATGTTTAAGGAATATCATAATGGAGTATAGAATCAACTTGGTAATAATTTTAAGAAACTCCACTCATACCATGGTGGATCATATCTTAACCAAGATTTCATTGATCATTTAAATGGGTGTGGGATAGTTTCCCAACTCACTCCTCCTTATACACCTTAATTAATTGGTGTTAGTGAAAGGAGTAATAATAACTTACTTGAGATTTTTATATTGATGATGAATCATGCAACTCTCCAATTATCCTTTTGGGGGTATGCACTGCAGACTATAGAATATATACAAAACTGATTACTTACTAAAGAAGAATATGGGATTCTATATAAGTTTTGGTGTGTGAAGAAATCCAATTTGGTTCACATACATGTATGGGGATGAAATTTTTTTTGTTAATAATATACCTAGTGAAAAATTAGTATCTTAGGGAATGAAGTTCATCTTTATAGGTTATACTAATGAGACTAAAGGATAATACCTATATAAACATTAAAATATAAAGGTGATTATAGCAAGGCGTGCTACATTTATAGAAAATGAAAACATTTCCAATGTAAATAGTGGTATAAATATTGAATTTGATGAATTTGATGTTATAGATATACAACAATTAGTACGGAAACAATCTCCACAAGTGATAATGGTAGAGGAAGATGTTCCTACGACACAAGTACCATGTAGGTCTACTAGAGAGGTTACAGAACTCAAGAGATATGGTTTTCATGTCACTGAGTTGAGTGACACATTACTCCTAGATAATTATGAACCTATAACTAATAAGGAAGCAGTATATGGTAAGGATGTTTCTAAATGTAAATAATCCATACATTCTGAAATGCATTACATGTACCAAAATCAACTTTGGATTTTGGTAGACCCTCCAACTAATGTAAAAACTATTTGGTGTAAATGGGTATTCAAGAAAAAGTTATATATGGATGGATAGGTAAGAACCTATAAGGTACGACTAGTTGCGAAGGGTTTCTGGCAATGTCAAGGCATCAACTATTATAAAACCTTATCGCTAGTCACTATACTAAAATCCATCATAATATTGCTTATAATAGATTCCTTATATAATTATGAAATTTGTAAAATGTTTGAAAAAACTACTTTTATAAATGAGAATTTAGTTTAATATGTCTATATGACATGACCCTAAAGGTTTATTTTTCCAAAGATTACCAAGTATAGAAATTGTAGAGATTCGTTTATGGATTGAAGTAGGGATCACAATCATGGAGTGTTCATTTTGTTGAGGCTATATGATAATTTAGTTTCATTTATAATTAAAGTGATCCATGTATATATAATAAGTTTAATGGAAGTGCTATCATTTTCCTAGTATTATATATTAAAGGTATATTATTGTTGGGAAATGAAGTGCAAGTCTTACAGTTGGTGAAGAATTGGTTAAATGAATTCTCCTCTATAAATAAATTAGGTGAAGAAACCTATATTATAGGGATAAATATATATCAAGATATATATCATAGGATACTTGGGATAAGTTAAAGTATATATATTGATATGTTACTGAAAAAAGGTACAATATGGAATACTCAAAGAGATTATTATTTTCAGTGTCACATGGCACTAATCTCTCTAAGAAAATGTGTCCACAAACATCAGAGGAGATTAAAATAATGAGTAGAATCTTTATGCTTCAGTAGTGTGATCTATCACGTATTTCATGTTATGTACTAGGTTTGATGTTTCTATTTATTTAAGTATGGTGGGAAGAAATCAATCCAGTCCAAGAGATCTATATTGGGTGGCTGTAAAAACTATCCTAAATTGCATGAGATGTATAAAGGATGTGTTCCTGATGTATGGAGGATATGATGAGCTATTCATGATGGGATAAACAAATGTTATCTTATTTATAGATAATGATGATGTAAAATCATAATCAGGATATGTATTTTTCCTGAATGGTGGTGTAGTGAGCTGAAGGATCTCGAAGTAGTTTGTGGTTATAGATTATACAGTAGAACCCAATTATATAATAGCTTCTAATGTAGCTAAGTAAGTAGTTTGGATATATAGATTTGTTTCTGGGATTGGAGTTATATGTAGTAGTGCAGAACCTATTATAGTATACTATAATAATATTGTGGTAGTGGTACTTTCCAAGGATCCTAGGTCACACTAGAGGATAAGGAATATACATAGAAAGTTTCATATCTTGATTGATTTTACTCAAAAAGGTGATTTCATGGTTATCAGAGTAGATACAGAGGATAATGTGTTAAACCCCATGACTAAATCCACATCTCATCAAAAGTATGATTCTCATGTGAGAGCTAGTGGGTTGAGAATTGTTAACAGTGGGCTCTAGTGAAAATGGGAGTGTTGTTAGTGGGTTCCCTAGACACAACACCTTTATGTTTTTGTTTATCATTATATGTATACAGTTTGATATATACATGTGTTTATTATTACCATGATAGTGTTGATACTTCTATATCCACTATTTATATGTTAATTTCCTTATATTACATGTTATATCAAAAGGTTATAGCATTTCCAAACTATAATGAGAAACTTGAGATATAATGAAAGTAATAATAAATATATTTCCTATGTTCTAGATATATCATAATGATAGGATATTGATGATGTATAGATATCAGGTGATGGGGATGATAAGAATTAATACATCTTTTCATGAATTTTTCAATTAGTGATCTCAAGTAGATGAGATCATAAGGGCTAACATTCTAATAGGAACACCACATGTTTCATGTTTCATTGATTGTTCATATCTATGAACATGTTTATTGGTATTCATAATTGATATCATTATCAATGAGTACCATTTGATCATATACTTTGATATAATGAAAAAACCATGAAATTAAATTCATAGCGAAGTAGCTTGGGTTGGGTGTGTCTTTAGTGGTATGGCATTGGTTGAATGATCAAGATAGAGTTTTTGTCACTTCTGAGTTGAGAAAGTGATATCTCATGGGCCCATGTTAAACAAGATGGTAGTAACTTTATTAAATAAATGTCCATAGTACAAGAAGGTAAATCCATCTAGTAAGGTTATGAAATATATATAGCATCAAAAGGATGATGACACAAGTATGCATCTTTATTTATGAGATATCGTGAGACAAAGAGATTATATTACATAGAGCATGTTTATAAGAGGTAGTTATAGCTATGACATTCCTTATCTCCTTAGGGGACATGATGGGTTACTTGAATATACTCTTATTATATGGGTTGGATTCACTACTATCGATATAATGACTTAAAGGGTCACACACTAAGTGCATCTAAAAGTTCTACCTATTCAGATGAATAAAAGTTTAGGATGAAGTGGGCCCCGCATACGAGGGCTAGTGAATGTCCGAGTGTGAATGATCGAAACTAAAAATAATTTAATTATATTATTAAAATTTATAATAATTATTATTGAATTTATTTCTCAATTTATTCACAAGTTGTTTTATCATAAAAATGAATATGAGAAGATATAATTTTTCAAACGAACATAGGATGTTCAAGGTTTGTTAAATTATTTGGGGAGCTTACAGGCTAAGTTAATGGTTTTTATTTTATCATGTAATATGTTAATATGTTAAAAGTGGGTGATAAATATTTTTTACATTTATGGAAAGTTTAATTAAGTTATAAGTGTGTACAAGAGTCTAAAATAAAGGTTATTACTTTCTAGTGACCAAAGTGAAATTTTAGAAAGTATAAATAGGTATAAAAGATCATTTTAGCCTTTTTAATAGTGATATCCATAATTTGGAAGAATTTAGAGGGAAAATATCTCCTCTCAAACTCTTAGATAGAGATTAATAAGAAAGAACAACATTGGATTGATCCCATCTTATTTATCAAGTCTGTGTTATTCACGTGATCTAATAGACATCGTAAAGCTATTTGATTTCCCACACTAACACCCTAGAATCATAGATCAAATATCACTAATTTTTTGTGCGCATGTTGATGATCTATAGGATTACTATCTTGGAACCTTTGATCCATGAAACACATATGGTGATAGAATCAAACTAGAAATTTCAAACAAACAAGGTATTATTTACACTTTCATTTGATTTTATTTTTCTCACTTAAATTGAATCACATGAGATCCTTTAAAAACATTGAGAATGGTTTTTATGTATTTGGTGTTTTTAACATGAATGTGGACACAAATTTTTAAAATACATATTTTCTACACTTCTATTGCACCCCTGGTTCCTTTGTCTAAGACAAAGGCAATAGAGGAGTGGCCCAAACCAACATTTATAATAAAGATTTGTAGTTTCCTTTGACTATCTAGGTATTAACAATGATTTGTGAAAAACTTATCATGATTTTAAAACCCACTAACCAAGATTACTCAGAAGGGGGTAAGGTTTTTTTGGACTGATGAATGTAAAGAGATCTTCAAGGAATTGAAAAGGAGGATTATCACTACACCAGCCCTCACACTTCCCTCAAATGGGAAAATTTTCATGGTATAAAATGATACTTAAATAAAGGTATTTGGCTATGTAATGATTCAGAATGGTAAATAGATAGTCTATGCCTCAAGGCTGTTGAAATTTCATGAGAAAAACTATCCAACACATGATCTGGAATTGTATACAATGATCTTTACGTTGAAAATATTGAGACTCTATCTTTATGGGGAGAAGTGTGAAATATATACGGATCATAAGAGCCTAAGATATATATTCACATGGAAGGATATTAATATTAACCAGTGAATATAGTTATATATAATCAAGGAATATTCCTACTCAATCCTCTACCATCCTGGGAAAGAAAATAAAGTGGAATATTCTCTATGTATAAAGGATCTAACAAACTTATAAATGATGAAAATTGAGAAGGATACAATATTATTAGAGTTGAAAATGATGGAAATGGAGATCATAAAGGAATAAAAATCATAATTCATTTCTCAAATGATTTTTCAACCATCCCTTTTTAAGAATATAAAGGTTTATTAAAGGCATGATGTGGAAATACAGAAGATTATGGAATCTATAAGAAAAGTTAAATCATTAGAGTTAAAAATTGATGAAGAAGGATTTATAAGATTTGGATAAAAACTATGTGTACCATAAAATCCTTAGATAAGAAGGATCTGTTGAATGATGCACATAGCTTCAACTTCTCTATCCACCCATGGATCATAAAGATGTATCAATATCTCTGAGAGAAATATTGGTGGGACAATATGATGAAGTAGATCATAGAATATACACCAAAATTATTGGTATGTCAAAAAGTGAAGGATAAAAGGAAAAGGGTTTGAGGGGATGTTGAAACCATTACCCATACCTACATGGAAATGGGAAAACATCATCATGTAATTTTTCACTGGTCTTCCAAATACATCAAGAAGAAATAATTATATATGGGTTTTAGTGTAAATTTTTTATAAATAATTCTCATTTCATCACTATTTGAGAGTAATTATCACTTAATCAACTTGAAAGTATATACATCTGAAATGTAGTAAGGCTATATGGAATACCATTATCGATTGTATCCACTCAATATATGAGATTTACCTATATGTTCTGGAAGAGTCTCTAACATGCTCTAAACATTGAGTTAAACTTCAATACATTTTATCAACTCCAAATTGATGGACTATCTGAGTGGACAATCCATACACAAGAAAAATATTGATATCATGCTTGATGGACTTCAAATGAGTATGGTATTATCATGTTCCTCTAGTTTAGTTCTTGTACAATAATAGTTTTCACTCAAGAATACAAATGGATCCATATGAATACCTTTATGGGAATAGATGTAGAACACCTACATGATAGGATGAAGTTGGTGAATGCCAGATACTGGGACCTAAAATGGTCAAGGAAATATTAAAAATTGTTAATACCATTCATCAACACATTAGTGTTATTAAAAGTTAAAAAAATAGATAAGTTGAAAATTGTTGATGAGACTTAGATTTTGAGGTTTGAGATAAAGTATTCCACTATAGATATACATGGAAGAGAGTCATGAGATTTGGGAATAATGGAAATCTAATTCCTATGTACATTGGCCCCTTTGAGATTCTTGATCACATCAGAGATATTTTCTATTGACTAGCACTCCCACTAACCCTTTCTTAAGTACATGATGTATTCCATGTATCTCTATTGAAGAACTACATACTAGATCCCATACATGTATTTAATTTTGAGGTGGTATAGCTATTAAATGATCTCTCTTATGAGGAGTAGCTGGTGAAGATCTTGGACTATACAGATAATGTTTTATTAAATAAGACAACTCACCTATTCAAATTACTATGGTGAAACCATAAGTATGAGGGGCCGATATAGGAACTAGAGGAAACCCTGAAGTAGAAGTTCCCTTACTTATTTTCACATTAGTATGTAAAATTAAATTTCGATGGTGAAATTTTTGAAGGGGGAAGAATGTAATGACTCGTAATTTTATCAATGTAATTTCCCTTCTGAATATATAATTTTTTTTATATTTATTAATATAATATTATATAATTCACATGAATCATGTGATAGAACCAACAATATTTTACTATATTAATTTAAACATTATATTTAGAGAATAATTATGTCCATAAGAATTGAAATTATTACAATGGTACAAAAAATAGAAAATAATATGATGATAATAATATAAAAATTTGGATCTACTTAATCCCTGATAATAATATCACTCACAAAAAAACAGTAGAAATGAATCAGAATGTTAGTAATGCAATATGAATTTTTCAAATTAAAATATAAACTTATGATAAAATAGAAGTGAATTAAGAATTAATGAAATATGTGGTATTTATAGAAATTATGGATCTTATATGACCATTATAACTCTAATTATTTGAATAGTAATCTAACTATTGGAATAGCAACATGACCATTGGAATTGTAATATGACCATTAGAAATATTACCCTAGAAATTAGAATAGTATCCACACCTATGGAACTATAAAATAATATTTAGGTACCTTATAAAATGAAAATATGGCATATTTATATCATGATACTAGTAAATGAATGTTTTAAGAATGATAAAATCAGTGTTTTTATTTTTGTAAAACATATATGTTTTATTTTCATTTTTATTTCTAATATATTGATTTAAAATAAAGTTTATTTTCCTAAAATAGCTTTATAAATTATTATTATGTTGTAATATAAGGATAATATGATTTTTTTTATAACTTAAGTAAGGGTTGGAAAATTGATCATGATATTAAAAGAGGTATTTTTCAAATAAATAAGATTTTTATTTAAAAAATTAAATTTCCCATATTTTATAAATTATTTTCATAAAATAAAAATTATTTTTGGAATATAAACATAAAAAAATTAGGGTTTATTCTTGGTATTTTTTCTAAATAGTTGAATTTTTTATGAATAGTGAAATACAGTAAAATGTGATATTTAACATTATAAGCTAAATACATGAATTGTTGAGTCATGGATGATGTAAGCACCCATTAGTTCACACTCACATAAACCATTTACTTTATATAGTCACAATAATCAAAAATATTAGTATTATTGAGTCAAAATAATAAACTAATGAATATAATATTCAAAAACACCCCTCTCCACCCCATATAAATATCACCCCTCACAACCCCTTCTCCTCACAGCTTCTAAGCCTTGTATATTTCCAAATTTCTATAAAATTGTCTTCCCTGCCCTTTAACCCATGTCCTAGTTATTTTTTTATAATAAAAATACCAATTCTAAGTTACTTAAGTATTTTTTCAAGGATATGACATTCAATAGGTAATATTCTCAAATTGCCTATTTTAAGTTATTTTCTTCTTCTCCCTTCTCCTCATCCTCCAAAAAAATACATAAAAATGGAAGAATAACTCAAATATATTATATATGCCATAATTTTATTGTCTTAATGAAATTTCTACCAAAATTTCTCTTATATTTCCCTCAATTTATTCTAAAATGAAAACATTTTTTATAATATGATTGGTTCACCGCCTCCATGAACAACGTACTTATTTTTTTACACCACCTTTAAGGATGGTTATAAAAATATTATTATCATTATATATGATTATAATAATTATTTTATAACTTATTTCAAGTTCCATAATATTTTAATAATCATTTAATTAAATAAAATTAATCTATTTCACGACGATCAGTAAAATAGCCTAAATGAACTAACCACATAACGTTAACATTTTTAATAATTTAATAATCCCTATATTATAACACATATGGTTATTTAGGAATATATAAATTTCTAGAAGTAAATTAATACCATTTAATTTCACTTCTACATTTGTAGTTCCATTTTATAAGAACTTCAATAATTATCCACAAGTTATTAGACCTTTGAACCATGAAACAAACGCCCTCAGACCAATGAAAGTAAACATTATATCTCATTAAAATTATTATAAATGAGTATAATAAAATTAAAATAAATAAAATATATATTTAAATTGTTTTCAATTAAGTAATTAATTAATCTAATTTCATTTTCTAGGACATTAAGTGCAAGTGCGGAGTGATTCGAGAACATAAGGTAAGGAATCTCTTCAAACCACCCTATTTTCTTTGGGGTAATTATTTCTCTCTCTTAACTTACTTTATCACTCTAATGTTATTATTTAATTATTATTTAATTGTTATATATTATTTATATATTTCCCACACATATATTCCCATCTTGATTCATCTTTACTTTATGGGGATATATATTTTTTAAAAGGTCCCCTTCTCATTTTCTCCTGATAAGAAAACCCAAATAAAGGGAACTTCTCAGTTTCTTACCCTATTATAAGTATCACTCCTTAAAATGTTTTAAACCACATATGTTTTATAAAATTTATAATTTTATCATTTAAACAAATTTTATCCATTTATTTTTTATTTAAATTATTATTCCCTTACCCTCATTAAAGACATGTGACCCTTTTTCTTAAATCCATATTTAAGAGGTACATTTCCAAATGGATTTATCTTATTTTTTAAATTATTCACTTTACTTGGTTATAATTTCTCATGAACTATTATTATTAACATCCAATAATAATTAAATCCATTATTTCATGTAAACCATTATGATATTTCATTTGGTTGTTCTTTATGACATGGTTATGAAACTCACTTATTTTCATGGATAATTATTATGTTTATGCCTTATGATTGTTTTCATTTTATGGATGAATAATCATGTACATGTTATAATTGTTTATCCTAGATATATTTATAATGAATTTGGTATTTTTTTTCTCATGATATAGTATTGATAGGATTATAGAGTAATCCCAATCTGTGATGGGACTCTTTCCGGCATGTGATGTTTCCTTGGAAGTTAGCCATGACTTATACTTGTGTCATGTTCTATGTTACTTCCACTTTATTATATTTTTATGATATTATGATACCATGTTCTTTATATTATGATACCATGTGATTATTCATGATCATTCTCTTTTATGATATCATGTTATGTCATTTAACACACATTTTATGCTTCGTTATCATATTTATTCTCTTACTGGGATTTATATCTCACCCATTTATTTTATGTATTCTCTATGTTATATTATAAAATTTTAGGTTCTCAAAGGGATTTAGGATATCATTAAGGAGGATAAAATTAACATGTCATGTTTTAGTTTCTTTTTGATGTATTATGAACCTATTATTCAAAAGACACTAGGCCCCATAATATTTGGGTTTTATTTATTGGATATTTATGTTAAAAATAAAGTAATAATATGTGTAAAATTCTTGGTTCACTATATAGAGTGTCATTGCATGTCAAAAATGGAAGGGACTTTGTGGGGTGGTTCTAGGAGAAAGCACCATGTGGGGTGGCACGGTGACCCATAAATCACTCGTAGACTATTTTTCTATGTGGGATAGTTATGTGAAGGTACTATGTAACGACCCAACTCTTTGGAAAAGGTACGAATCATTAGTTTTTTTCGAATCATTCCTTTAAGCTTGTTTAATGGGTGTAACATCCTAAGGAAGGTACGAGGAGTATCCAAGGTTGTTTCGGAGCCCAGAAGTTTGAAAAATGGGCTTATAGGTAGTGGTGCACGACCTGCGCACGGCCTGTGCACGGTTTGGGTTAAACCATGCGGCTGCAGACAGGGGCACCTGCAGGGGCGCACGACCATGCGGACCAGGCCGCACGGCCATGCATCCATTGTCTGGGAGGTAGTGAGGTGCGCATGGTTTGTGCACAGTTTGGGTAAACCATGCGCCTAAACTGTGCGACCCTATTCTGGATGAAATTACCATTTTTCCCTTACTTTGTTTTAAAATCCTTAAGCTTTTCTTTCTTCCATCCCGCAGACAGAACCAGAGGAGGAGACCTCCTTTGAGCCAAAAATCTCTCTCTCACTCTTTCTCTTGTGGATTCTTCACCCAGAACCCGATTCTTGATCCGTTGGAAGCATTATAAAGGCCAAGTTAAGGCTTACCACACCTAATCTTCCTTCCTCGGTGAATCTTGGAATTTGTTTCGCTATTTTTCTGCAAGCTCATATTCCCTATTTCCAGGGTATTGGACTGAAACTCATATCTCTTCCAACCTACTATGAATATGAGGTCGATATCAAGCGAGCCTACGCCTACATCTCTAAGGTAGGTGGCCACATGGTTTCCATTTTGGGTTTTCGCCTTTTTGAGTTATTATCGTCATGTCGTGGTTTGTCTTTCTCCAAACCCATTATTTGTAATGATTTTTTCATATCTAAGTGACCCGTGTGGTATGAGATTGATGAATCTAACCTTTTTAGGGTGTTTATATGAGGTGTGGACAAGGAGTGGTTAACCATAGGTGATATGCCTTTAGATTTGGCCATTTTTCACCTTTGGACCTTAACGGTATGTCTTGAAAGGGAATTTTCCATGTTAGGAAAATGAGATGACTTGGTTAGAGGTTGGCTAGGATGAGATAGCTTGAACCCTTGAATGAATTGAAATGTATGTTGCCTTGAGATGTGATTATGTGATATTATAAGATGTAAATTCCATGCTTTGTTAGTGTGATATGATATAAGATGGATTGCCTTATATTTTGTGATGTGAATGGTTATTCCATATTGTTTTGACATGCTTGTGATAACCTGTGTGTGGGCGGGAGGCATCCGTACCCCATTCCAGATGAATCTTCGTGTGGGGGTGGGAGGAATTCTTACCTCGTACCAGCTGAATCTTTTTGTAATGGTATGGGAGGCATTCATACCTTGTGCCTATATATCCTTTATGGGTGGGAGGTATTCTTCCCCACGCCAACTACAGTGCTTGTGGATGAGAGGCATTCATACCTCATGCCAATGATGATTATACGTATGTGAGAAGCATGGACGAGAGGCATGTTTACCTCATTCCAGTCATAACCTATATCTATGTACTTATACCTCTGGTGATTGTTCAAATTACCAGCCATGAGCTGAAGCAGGTAGACCTGCCAGGTGTCCTTCCGGAACCTAAGCGGGAGGGTTTTTTATTACTTTGATTTACTTACTTGCAGTTTACTACACATTTTTTATCTTGAGAACACCTATTTGGATTACACATAGACACTGTTTGTGGTGTCCTACTGAGACTTGTCGCACACCCTACCCGGGTGGCCTCCTTGGCACCCGTGTAGACTTTACTACTGCATGTACTAATAGGGGAAAGGGTCCTGCATCAAGTTGTTGATATATATATGTTCTAGCTGGATTTCTAGAGTAGAGGACTGAGCTTGGATATATATGCTCATGGAATACTTTTTTTCTCTTTTTGTATTAATGTATAGCATGTTTGTCATCTAATTCCATTGTATCGGTATTCCATGAATCCATTTTGTGTCAGACACTGCCTATGTGGCTTTTGTATATTTATCAGGGTTTTCCTTATTTTTGTTGTTTGGTTTGTATGTTTCCCTTCTTCTCCTATTTATCTATTAGTTGTGATTCTGTTATTTAATCACTTGTTGTTATACCGTTGTGTACTTTGACATGGGGGTACAGTCTCCCCACTCATTTACCATTATACCCCCGCTGCTAGTCGGTAGCCTCTGGCCTATGGGGAGACGAGCCAGGGGTCATGGGGAAAACCAGGCTCAGGGCTTGGGTTGAGGGGCAGCCGGGTCCAGGACGCCACAAAGTGGTATCAGAGATTTCTTTCTTTCTTACTTTACTATTTGGCGACAATATACTTGGAGACTGGGAATTCTTAGGGACTTATCCATGAGTTGTTCTTGGGCGTCGCAAACCCATGTACGAGGTATGGGCCAAGTTTCCTATTTTATGTTGTTATTGATTCTGCTATTTACTATTGATGCCATTTCACCATTAGGTGTTTCACATTTTTTGTGATGTTATTGATATTTGAAATGTTGGAATATGGATTTCAGGGTTAGACCCGATGAAATGAGGGTTATGCATTAGAACATACATCACAATAGGCACAATATGATTAGGCCATGCATCTTGCCATGTGATGTTTAAATTTTCATCGAGCATTGTCTGTTGTTTATTTCCATGCCTTGTTAATATGTGTGTAACTATGCTAACCCTTCTTTCAGGTCATGAATTGAGGAATGATGTGGTTTTGGTGGGTGTCACTCTTTGGTTCATAAGGTGTATGGGCCCTTATGGATCGGAAAATGACATTACAACTAAACCAATCATTTTATTTAAAGGAAATTCAAATACATGATTAGCACAAGTAATTGAGAAATGACATCCAAGTGTGTTTCATCTTTCAGTTCATGAGGAGTATGGGCCCTTATGGGCTGGGAAATGCCTCGTCACTAGATTAAGTTAAATTGGAATAGTTGCAGGTTTTACTAAGAATTCTTATGGGTGTGGATAGGTGATCTTAGGGGTAGGAAGGCTTAGTACATGTCCTAGATTCTAGAGTTCAATCTTTAATTTGTTGGTTTCTTCTTTTGATACGTTCGTTTGGCATTGTAGCACTATGCCTCTGATACGTCCTCGAGTCGCGCATGTTGAAGGCGGTGACGATCACGTTCTGGAGGTGGCGGGCCCTGAGCTGCCAGTTGATCTTCCTGTCGAGCCACCCGTGGCTCCTATTGTTATTCCTAAGATGGGCACTGATGCCCAGTTCTGTGAGAGATTCTTGCGTATGATACAGAGTATGCATGGTGGAGTGCGACCTACCCCGAGTATGGCAGAGTTGACCCGGGAGTTTTAGTCACAGCATCCTCCCACATTTATGGGAGATGTTGGACCACTTACTTCAGAGTCCTGGTTGGAAGCTATTCTGACCATCTTTGAGCACCTCGAGATGCCTCCAGAGTGGAGGGTCAAGTTAGCAGCTTATATGCTACGTGGTTCATCCAGGAGGTGGTGGGATGTCATCACCCAGTCGCGACAGCATAGAGATATGATCTGGACTAATTTCCATATCGTCTTCTACAATTATTTCTTTCCCCGGACATTGAGGGCTGACAGATCTAGGGAGTTTATGAATCTGCAGCAAGGGACCATGACAGTCATGGAATATTCGTCTCGTTTCACTAAGTTACAGCGTTTTTCTCCTATACTAGCTGCTGATGATCTCATGACCTCTAGAAGTTTTGAGGATGGGATGTGTTACGCCATCCGGTCGCAGGTTAACGTGTTCATGTTGATGAACGTTTTAGAGATTTTTAATCCGTTTTTGATCACAGAGAGGAATTTGAGAGAATCGGACAATTTGAACCAGGGCGGTTCAGCACCTAAGGGTTCTAGGGGATCCGATTTGGGGAAGAAGCGACGTTTTGAGGACTCTCGTGGTGTTAGTGGTGGTCAGACCCTTTTCTCAAGTGGTACTCCTATCTGTCACCAATGTGGGGTGCCAGGACATATGAGGAGGAAGTGTACGCGAAATCCAGTGGAGTGCAGAGGTTCTGGTAGGTTGGGTCATCTCCACCATTTCTGCCGCACTTTTCCCCCAGGGCCCAGTGAGTAGGGATCTATACCTACTCCACAATATGGTGCTGGATCGGTAGGATCACGTCAGTTAGGTGGCTGGAATATCACCGGCCGATTAGGCCGTGGCGGAAGTCGAGGCAGAGGTAATCAGGTGTATGACTCTCAATGCCAGCAGGGTGGGTCTGCTCAAGGTAGCCAGGCTGTGACTCAGGTTCGTGGTATCGTCCAGTTGTATGCAGTCGAACCTATGCCATAGGAGTAGTATGCCTAACCATCTACTATATGATGTATGATTCTAGTTGCCTCTATGTTAGTATCTATTTTGTTTGATACAGGCGCTTCTCACTCTTTTATATCGGAGGTGATTATTGGAAGTTTGGGCCTCGATGTTGAGTCATATCATGGCATGATCACATTAGATACCCCATTAGGTATCCGTTCATAGGGCATTCATTGTTTTCATAATTGTCCCCTCGAGGTGGGTGGTTACCTTTTCGTGTAGAACCTGTATGTTCTGGATATGACAGGTTTTGATGTAATAATTGGGATGGACTGGTTAGTTCCCTATAGAGCTTGGATTGACTGCTATCATTAGAGGGTGGTGTTTATGTCACCATAGGGTGACACGCATATGCATAAGGGAGAATGGGATCTTAGTGTGACACGAGCAGGACCGGAACACCATATTTTAGGTGGTGTCATGGCAGAGGTTTCTAGTCTTTATCTCGATGACCAAGGGTTACAACCCTCTGTTTATCCTCCGGTGGTGGAGCATTTCAGTGATGTCTTTCCTGGTGATTTTTATGGTCTACCTTCAGTGTGAGAGGTGGATTTTACTATTGAGCTTATACTAGGAGAAGCACTAGTGACCATTCCTCCTTATAGAATGGAACCTAAGGAACTTCTAGAGCACAAGAGTCTGCTGTACGAACAGAAGAAAAAGGCTTTATACGTCCCTGTACTTCTCCTTGGGGACCACCAGTTCTCTTTTCCAAGAAGGCAGATGGTACCCTTCGTCTTTGCGTGGATTATCGTAAGTTAAATCAGTTGACTATTAATAATCGGTATCCTCTACCTCGAATTGACGACCTCTTCAATTAGCTCCAAGGAGTGAAGGTGTTTCCAAAGATAGATTTGAGGTCGGGATATCACCAGGTGCGTGTTAGGACTTCAAACATACCTCTCACGGCGTTCAGGAGCTGGTATGGTCTCTATGAGTACCTAGTCATGCCGTTTGGGATTACGAATGCACCTGTAGTGTTTATGGCTCTTATGAATCGGATTTTTCACCCTTACCTTGACTCTTTTTGTGGTTGTATTTGTGGTTGATATCTTAGTCTATTTACGCTCGAGACACGACCTTGCAACCCATCTTGAGTTCGTATTGAATACACTAAGAGAGCATCAGATTTATGCTAAGATCAGTAAATGACACTTTTGGATAAATAAGGTTCACTACCTGGGTCACATTATTTCTGAGTCTGGAGTGTTAGTTGACCCTGAAAAGGTGAGTGCTACAATTTCTTGGGAGCATCCCAAGAACATCTTTGATATCAGAAGTTTCTTGGGTTTTTCTGGATATTACAGGTGGTTCAATCAGTACTTTTTACACCTAGCAGCATTGCTTATAGCTTTGATCAAAAGGGGTGTGAGATTCGATTGGTCAGAACCTTGTGAAGTATCTTTTCAGGAACTGAAGGGAAAACTAACTTCAGTACCGATACTGATCTTACTGGAGCCAGGCAGAGCTTATATGGTCTATTGTGATGTGTCAGGTTTTGGGCTTGGAGCTATCTTGATGCAGGACGAGCGAGTCGTTGTGTATGGTTCTCGTCAATTAAATTCCATGAATGGAATTATCTGACGCACGACCTCGATCTCGCAGTGGTTGTATATGACTTACGTTGTTGGATACACTATTTATTGGGAGAGAATTTTGTGGTATTCACTGACCACAAAATCCTCAAATATATCTTTACTCAGCGGGATCTAAATCCCAGGAAATGCAGGTGGGTCGATTACCTGCAATCCTTTGATTTCGAACTGGCCTACACTCCTGGGAAAGGAAATTCAGTAGCCAATGCGCTGAGTCGGAAAACTCAGTCACAAGTAGTTCGGGAATCTAATGAGGAGTGGAGGCTGATGGCCCTATTTTTAGAGATGCACGTTGAGGTTCAGGAGGGTCAGAGTCAAACTATTCTCTCAGCCCTAGTGGTGACATCTACTCTTTTGGAACAAGTTAGGGCAAGAAAATTATCAGATCTGGAAGTCCTTGTTCTATGAGAAAGTGTCGCTGATAAAGCCTCTATAGATTGGACCGTGGATGAAGGTGATACTTTATTTTTCTGTGGGCGTGTATGGGTCCCAGCAGACATCATAGAGGAGCTGATGAGGGATTTCCACGCCTCAGCATGGAAAGTTCACCCAGGAATCACCAAAATGTATCGTGATTTGCGACGACAGTACTGGTGGCCTAACATGAAGCGGGAGATAGCTAGTTTTATTACGCATTGTTCCACCTGTTAGCAGGTGAAGGTCGAACATCAGCATCCGCCAGGGCTTTTGCAGTCATTGTCCATTCTGAAGTGGAAATGGGACGATGTTTCTGTGGACTTTGAAACCAGTTTACCCAGGTCACCTCATGGTAATGATGCGGTATGGGTTATCGTCGACCATCTGACGAAGGTCATGCATTTCTTACCTGTGCGGGAGACTATCAAGGTTGATGAATTGGGAAGACTGTATGTCAAGTAAATAGTGCGCCTTCATGGAGCACCTCGTTCTGTTGTCTCAGAAAGAGATCCTCATTTTACATCTCGGTTCTGGAAGGGTTTACAAAAGGCATTGGGTATACAGGTACTTTTGAGCACGGCCTATCACCCACAGACTGACGGACAAACCGAGTAGACTATACAGGTACTAGAGGATATGTTACATGCCTGTGTTCTCAATTTTGGAGGTTCATGGGAGAAACACATTCCTCTTTTCAAGTTCAGTTATAAAAATATCTTCCAAGATACCATTGAGATGGCTCCCTATGAAGCCTTGTATGGTAGGCTTTGTCGCTCGCCTTTGTCTTGACTTGAAGTAGGGGAGGCAGATGTTCTAGTACCATGTCTTGTGTAGGAGACTATAGAGTAGATACAGCTTATTAGGAAGCATATACAGATAGATCATTCTAGACAGCAGTCCTATGATAACAAGCACTGGTGACCTCTTGAGTTCGAGGTTGGGAATCGGGTTTTCTTAAAGGTCTCACCCAGGTTGGGGAAAAGATGTATATGGAAGCAGGGTAATATTTCACCGAGGTTCGTAGGACCCTTTGAGGTGATGAAGCGGATTGGACCAGTAGCTTACCAGCTTGCACTTCTGTAGAGATATCAGGCCATGCACGATGTTTTTCATGTATCTCAGCTACGCCGGTACTTTTCAGATCTGACTCATGTTTTTCAGCCTGATTAGGTTGAACTGGATATGGATGCTTCCTTAGAGGAGTATCCAATGTGAATTGTTGACCGGAGTGTGAAGACACTTCGTGAAAGGTCTGTTCCTCTTGTACGGGTGCTATGGCAGCACGACCGGGTACAGGACGATACCTGGGAGTGAGAGGATAATATAAATTCTCAAAGGCCATAGCTTTTCTTTGATGACACCTCAGTACCCTCAGAAGGCCAACTCGAGGACGAGTTGCTTTAAGGAGGGGAGGTTGTAACGACTCGACTCTTTGGAAATGGTACAGATTGTTAGTTTTTCTTTTGAATCTTTCCTTTAAGCTTGTTTAATGGGTGTAACATCCTAAGGAAGGTCCAAGGAGTGTATGGGGTTGGTTCGGAGCCCAGGAGTTTGAGAAATGGGCTTACAGACAGTGGCGCATGACCTGCGCACGGCCTGCGGACGGTTTGGGATAACTCGTGTGACTGCAGACAGGGGCACCTGCAGGGGCGCATGACCATGTGGACCAGGCCACACGGCCCTGCAGCCTTTGTCTGGGAGGCAGTGATGTGCGCGCATGGTTTGGGTAAATCGTGCACCTAAACTGTGTGACCTTGTTCTGGGTGAAATTTCCATTTTTCCCTTACTTTGTTTTAAAAGCCTTAAGCTTTTCTTTCTTCCTTTCCACGGACAGAACCAGAGGATGAGACCTCTTTTGAGCCAAAAATCTCTCTCTAACTCGTTCTCTTGTGGATTCTTCATCCGGAACCCGATTCTTGATCTGTCGAAAGCATTGTAAAGGACAAGGTAAGGCTTACCATAACTAAGCTTCCTTCCTTGGTGAATCTTGGTATTCGTTTCACTATTTTTCTGCAGTATCATATGCCCTATTTCTAGGGTATTGGACTGAAAATCAGATCTCTTCCAACCTACTGCGAATCTGAGGTTGATATTAGTCTACGCCTACAGCTCTAAGGTAGGTGGTCACATGGTTTCCATTTTGGTTTTTCACCTTTTTTGAATTATTATCATCGTGCCATGGTTTGTCTTTCACCAAACCCCTTATTTTTAAGGACTTTTTCATATCTAAATGACCCATGTGGTATAAGATTGATGAATCTAACCTTGTTAGGGTGTTTAGATGAGGTGTGGACCGGGAGTGGTCAACCATAGGTGATATTCCTTGAGATTTGGACCTTTTTCACCTTTGGACCATAACGATATGTCTTGAAAAGGCATTTTACATGTTAGGAAATTGAGATGACTTGGTTAAAGGTTGGCTAGGATGAGATAGCATGAACCCTTGAATGAATTGAAATGTATGTTACCTTGAGATCTGATTATGTGATATTATAAGATGGAAAATCCATGCTTTGTTAGTGTGATATGATATGAGATGGATTGCCGTATATTTTGTGATGTGAATGGTTATGCCATATTGTGTTGACATGCTTGTGATAACCCATGTGTGGGCGGGAGGCATTCGTACCATGTGCCAGATGAATCTCCGTGTGGGGGCGGGAGGCATTCTTACCAAGTGCCAGCTAAATCTTTGTGTAATGGGATGGGAGTCATTCATACCTTGTGCCTATATATCCTTTATGGGTGTGAGGAATTCTTCCCCACGCCATCTACAGTGCTTGTGGATGAGAGGCATTCATACCTTATTCCAGTTATGATTATACGTATGTGATAAGCATGAACGAGAGGCATGTTTACCTCATGCCAGTGATAACCTATATCTATGTACTTATAACTCTGGTGATTGTTTAGATTACCAGCCATGAGCTGAAGCAGGTAGACTCACCAGGTGTCCTTCCAGAACCTGAGCGGGAGGGTTGTTTATTACTTTTCTTTACTTACTTTTAGTTTACTACACATTTTTTATCTTTTGAACACCTATTTGGATTGCACGTAGACACCGTTGGTGGTGGCCTACGAAGATTTCTCTCACACCCTACCCGGGCGGCCTCCTTGGCACCCGTATAGACTTTACTGCTGTAGGTACTAGTAGGGGCAAGGGTCCTACGTCAGGTTGTTGATATATATATGTTCTAGATGGAGTTCCAGAGCAGAGGACCGAGCTTGGCTAGAGATGCTCGTGGACTGCTTTTGTTCTCTTTTTCTATTACTGTATAGAATGTTTGTTATCTACTTCCATTGTATCGGCATGCCATGCATCCATTTTGTGTCAGACACTGCCTATGTGGATTTTGTATATTTATCAGGGTTTTCCTTAATCTGTTGTTTGGTTTGTATATTTCCCTTCTTATCATGTTTATCCATTAGTTGTTCTTCCACTATTTAATCACTTGATGTTATACCGTTGTGTAATCTAACATGGGGGTATAGTCTACCCACTCATTTACCATTACACCCCCGCTACTAGTCAGCAGCCCCTGGCCTATGGGGAAATGAGCCTAGGGTCATGTGGCCAACCGACCTCGAGGCTCGGGTTGAGGGGCAGTCGGGTCCGAGACGTCACATACTATATTCCATTTGAAATACATGAATTTTTTTAATAAAATGAATACATCGTCATTGTCTTCAACCTCGTGTGCCTAGTTTTATATCTGTTGTAGAGTAAATATAGTGAACCTTCATAAATTACATGTGATAAAATTAATATGGTATAAGGTATGGACCCTATATTGGGTAATAATAATTCTTGGTAAGAGAAAAATATTCATAAGTTACAAATAAAACTTACAAATAATCAGAGAACTCATTATACCCTTTGAAAATAGTAGATTCAAACAGTGTGAAGTTTTTTTCTTTAAATATCTATATATCACAATGATATTATGATTCATTATTATTCAATATGAGTATGGAGAATCAATATGAAAGAGATTTTGTGAGAAAATAAGGAGTTTCTTCTAAACCATAAGAGATTTTTACACCACCGAAGATAGGTTTCCATGTGACATGTACATTCACACATAAATGAATATTTTATCATAATTAAGAATTATATTTAATGTATATTTTTTAATAATGAAACATTTTGAGTCTTAATTAAGTTTTAAATGGATACCTTGACTCGATTTAAATGAGTTTAAATAATAGAATATCTAACTACCAAATATCATGGAATTTATATAAAACTTATGGAAATAATATTTATGATTCTATGAATATTTAAATATCGGGAGAAGAAGAAGAGTGTGCTGAGATTTTGAGATTGAGAGGAATATTCTGATACGGAACCTGAAGAAGAAAACTAGTGGTGTATTAAATAATAAAACCCAATGCATCTAGGAAATGACTATGTTTTGATGAAGGAATTATGACCAGTACTACAATTGTTGTGTTGAAGTGGGAAAGGCCAAGTGATCCAAGCAATTGGAAGAAGGTTGGAATGTGTGGAATTGAATAATAAAAAGGATAATGAAATGCTACATTAAAAGGAAGATATGGTTGAATACTGGTTCATGGAGGTTGTGGAAGACCTTGAACATCATCGACTATGTTAATTAGTCAATCCATTCATGAGGAATGAGATATGCAAGACAATAATACAATCATTGGTAGGTTGATATAGTTGGGAGTACCGAGCTATGTGAGGTAAAAAAAAGATAATATGATAAGATGGAATGTAATCACAGTGTGACACTATGTCATGTAATTGCTTTCATTAATATTAGTGAATCTATGATAGAGGAATATAACAAATCATGGTAAAGAGTATGATTTAAAGTAAATCCTTGTAAATCCTTGTGTCTTATTCCCTTTACATTCTACATATTTATATAAGTCTTAGATTTTACAAGAAGAGTGGATTATGATCTTCACTGGTCATATAGTTTGAATTAAAAGGATCAAAATTCATAAAATAAAAATGGATCACTGATTCAAACCCTCCCCTCTTAGTGATCTCACCATACCTAAGCTTTATAGGTGGTATCAAAGCTAATCCCAATTCCATCTTAAAGATCCAAAATTTATTAAATGTAAATATATACAACCTGAATTTATTCAAAAAATAAGGTTCCCTTATCTTTTATAGTAATAATTTCCATAGATGGAAAGGTATAATATTTCCTTACCTTATTTTACAAGGCCTGAAAGTTATTGATATAGTTATAGTGGGTTTTAATCTACTTAGAATAGTGGATATTATGGATTATACTGACAAAATAAATCTGTAAGTGGGTGGAAAATCTTGAAATAGCATCCTATCATCCTTTTCTGATAAAGTATACACCAAATTTGTGGAACTAATAATTTCCAAGGATATGTGGGAAAATATTGAGAATATTTATGAACTTTATATGAAAATCAAAGAAGATAAACTCAAAATTTAGAGATCAAAATTTGAATATATTTGTATGGATGATAAAGAGACAGTATATGATGACTTTACGTGGGTTAATGATATGGTAAGTAATATTAGATGATTTGGTAATACTTCATAATATTAAAATATTATGAAGAAACTAATGAGGGATTTTTCTAACAGATTTGATCCAAATATATCTTCCTAGAAATAAATTGAATATCTATATATTGAGGAATTTCATAACACCCTCCTCAATTATGTGATAAGAAAATCTCTAGTATTTAAGAATAAATTAATGGAATAAATGGAATATAAGCCCATGATAAAATATAAAATTATAATATAAGAATATTAAACTTTTAATAAATCTAAATATGAGGAATGAAATGAATATTATAAGAAATTAATAGTTGTTATATCAAAGATTTTAAATAAAGGTAAAGGAAATTATATAGGAAACACCCCCATAGTATTATAATTTCAAGAAAATTATGAACCTATTATTATAAAGACACTAGGCCTCACAATATTTGGGTTTTATTTCATGGATATTTATGTTAAAAATAAAGTAATAATATGTGTAAAATGCTTGGTTCACTATATAGAGCGTCATTGCATGTCAAAAATGGAAGGGACATTGTGGGGTGGTTCTAGGAGAAAGAACCATGTGGGGTGGCACGGTGACCCATCAATCACTCGTAGACTATTTTTCTATGTAGGATAGTTATGTGAAGGTACTATGTAGTGACCCAACTCTTTGGAAAAGGTACGGATCGTTAGTTTTTTTTTAAATCATTCCTATAAACTTGTTTAATGGGTGTAACATCCTAAGGAAGGTCTGGGGAGTGTCCAGGGTTAGTTCGGAGCCTGGAAGTTTGAGAAATGGGCTTACAGGCAGTGGCGCATGACCTGCGCATGGCCTGCGCACGGTTTGGGATAAACTGTGTGGCTGCAGACAGGGGCACCTGCAGGGGTACACGGCCATGCGAACCAGGCCGCACGGTCGTGCAGCCTTTGTCTGTGAGGTAGTGAGGTGCACACAGTTTCTGCATGGTTTGGGTAAACCATGCGCCTAAACCGTGCGACCCTATTCTGGGTGAAATTACCATTTTGCCTTTACTTTGTTTTAAAAGCCTTAAGCTTTTGTTTCTTCCTTCCCGCAGACAGAACCAGAGGAGGAGCCCTCCTTTGAGCCAAAAATCTCTCTCTCTCTCTCTTTCTCTTGTGGATTCTTCATCTAGAACATGATTCTTGATCCGTCGGAAGCATTAGAAAGGCCAAGGTAAGGCTTACCACACCTAAGCTTCCTTCCTCAGTGAATCTTGGTATTTGTTTTGCTATTTTTTTGTAGGCTCATATGCCCTATTTCTAGGGGATTGGACTGAAACTCAGATCTCTTCCAACCTACTATGAATCTGAGGTCGATATCAAGCGACCCTATTCCTACAGATCTAAGGTAGGTGTTCATGTGGTTTCCATTTTGGGTTTTCGCCTTTTTGAGTTATTATCGTCGTGTCGTGGTTTGTCTTTCTCCAAACCCCTTATTTGTAATGACTGTTTCATATCTAAATGACCTTTGTGGTATGAGATTGATGAATCTAACCTTGTTATGGTGTTTAGATGATGTGTGGACAAGGATTGGTCAACCATAGGTGATATGCCTTGAGATTTGGACCTTTTTCACCTTTGGACCATAACGATATGTCTTGAAAGGGCACTTTCCATGTTAGGAAAATGAGATGACTTGGTTAGAGGTTGGTTAGGATGAGATAGCCTGAACCCTTGAATGAATTGAAATTTATGTTTCCTTGAGATGTGATTATGTGATATTATAAGATGGAAATACCTTGCTTTGTTAGTGTGATATGATATAACATGGATTGCCTTATATTTTGTGATGTGAATGGTTATGCCATATTGTTCTGACATGCTTGTGATAACCTGTGTGTGGGTGGGAGGCATTCGTACCCCATGCCAGATGAATCTTCATGTGGGGGCAGGAGGCATTCTTACCTCGTGCCAGCTGAATCTTTGTGTAATGGGATGGGAGGCATTCATACCTTGTGCCTATATATCCTTTATGGGTGGGAGGTATTCTTCCCCACGCCAACTACAGTGCTTGTGGATGAGAGGCATTCATACCTTGTGGAAATGATGATTATATGTATGTGAGAAGAATGAACGAGAGGCATGTTTACCTCATGCCAGTGATAACCTTTATCTATTTACTTATACCTCTGGTGATTGTTCAATTTACCAGCCATGAGCTGAAGTAGGTAGACCTGCCAGTTTTCCTTCCAGAACCTGAGCGGGAGGGTTGGTTATTACTTTTCTTTACTTACTTGCAGTTTAATACACATTTTTTATCTTACGAACACCTATTTGGATTACATGTAGACACTGTTGGTGGTGTCCTACTGAGAATTATCTCACACCCTACCCGGGCGGCCTCCTTGGCACCCGTGTAGACTTTACTGCTGCAGGTACTAATAGGGGCAACGGTCCTGTGTCAAGTTGTTGATATATATATGTTCTAGCTAGAGTTCCAGAGTAGAGGACCAATCTTGGCTAGAGATGCTCGTGGACTACTTTTTTTCTCTTGTTGTATTACTGTATAGCATGTTTTTCATCTACTTCCATTGTATTGGCATTCCATGCATCCATTTTGTGTCAAACACTGCCTATGTGGATTTTTTATATTTATCAGGGTTTTCCTTATTTCTATTGTTTGGTTTGTATGTTTCCCTTCTTCTCCTATTTATCCATTAGTTTTGCTTCCGTTATTTAATTGCTTGCTGCTATACCGATGTGTACTCGGACATGGGGTTACAGTCTCCCCACTCATTTACCATTATACCCCCACTGCTATTCGGTATCCTCTGGCCTATGGGGAGACGAGCCAGGGGTCATGTGGCCAACCGGGCTCAGGGCTCGGGTTGAGGGGCAACCGGGTTCGGGACATCACAAAGTGGTATTAGAGATTTCTTTCTTTCTTACTTTACTATTTGGAGACAATATACTTTGAGACTGGGAATGCTTAGGGACTTAGCCATGAGTCGTTCTTGGGCGTCGCGAACCCATGTACGGGGTATGGGCCAAGTTTCCTATTTTATGTTGTTATTGATTCTTCTATTTAGTGTTGATACCGTTTCACTGTTGGGTGCTTCACATTTTTTGTGATGTTATTGAGATTTGAAATGTTGGAATATGGATTTCAGGGTTCGACCCGATGAAATGAGGGTTATGAATTAGAACATACATCATGATAGGAACAATATGATTAGGCCATGCATCTTGCCATGTGACGTTTAAATTTTCATCGAGAATTGTCTGTTTTTTATTTCCATGCCTTGTTAATATGTGTGCAACTACGCTAACCCTTCTTGTAGGCTGTGAATTGAGGAATGATGTGGTTTTTGTGGGTGTCACTCTTTGGTTCATAAGGTGTATGGGCCCTTATGGATCGGAAAATGACATTCCAACTAAACCAATCATTTTATTTAAAGGAAATTCAAATACTTGATTAGAAAAAGTAAATGAGAAATGACATCCAAGTGTGTGTCATCTTTTAGTTCATGAGGAGTATGGGCCCTTATGGGCTGGGAAATTCCTCGTCACTGGATTAAGTTAAATTAGAATAGTTACAGGTTTTACTAAGAATTCTTATGGGTGTGGATAGGTGATCTTAGGGGTAGGAAGGCTTAGTACATGTCCTAGCTTTTAGAGTTTAATCTTTAATTTTTTGGTTTCTTCTTTTGAGACGTTCGTTTGGCATTGCAACACTATGCCTCTAAGACGTCCTTGAGTCGCACGTGATGAAGGCGGTGACGATCACATTCCAGAGGTGGCGGGCCCTGAGCCGCCATTTGATCTTCCTGTCGAGCCACCCGTGGCTCCAATTTTTATTCCTAAGATGGGCACTGATTCCCAGTACTGTAAGATCTTTTTGCGTATGATACAGAGTATGCAAGGTGGAGTGCGACCTGCCCCGAGTATGGAAGAGATGACCTGTGAGTTTTAGTCGCAGAATCCTCCTACATTTATGGGAGATGGCATACCACTTATTGCGTAGTCCTGGTTGTAAGCTATTCTGACCATATTCAAGCACCTCGAGACACCTCCAGAGCGGAGGGTCAAGTTCGCAGCTTATATGCTACGTCGTTCATCCAGGAGGTAGTGGGATGTCATCACCCAATCGGGACAGCAGAGAGATATGATCTGGACTGATTTCCAGACCATCTTCTACGATTATTTCTTTCCCCAGACTTTGAGGGCTGACAGAGCTAGGGAGTTTATGAATCTGCAGAAAGGGACCATGACAGTCATGGAATATTCCTCCTATTTCACTGAGTTACAGTGTTTTGCTCCTACACTAGCTGCTGATGATCTCACAGCTGCTAGGCGTTTTGAGGATGGGTTGTGTTACGCCATCCAGTCACAGGTTAACGTGTTCAGGTTGATGACCATTTCAGAGATTGTCAATCTGTGTTTGATCATAGAGAGGAATTTGAGAGAATCGGACAGTTTAAACCAGGGCGGTTCAGCACCTAAGGGTTCTAGTGGATCCGATTCGGGGAAGAAGCGGCGTTTTGAGGACTCTCATGGTGTTATTGGTGGACAGACCCTTTTCTCAGGTGGTACTCCTATTTGTCACCAATGTGGGGTGCCAGGACATATGAGGAGGCAGTGTACGTGAAATCCAATGGAGTGCAGAGGTTGTGGTAGGTTGGGTCATCTCCACTGTTTCTGTAGAACTTCTTCCCCAGGGCCTAGTGAATAGGGATCTATACCTACTCCATGATCTGGTGCTGGATCGGCAGGATCACGTCAGTCAGGCCACTGGAATGTCGTCGGCCGATCAGGCCGTGGAGGCAGTCGAGGTAGAGGTAATCAGGTGTATGACTCTCAACGCCAGCAGGGTGGATCTACTCAAGGTATCCAGGTTGTGACTCAGGGTCGTGGTACTGGCCAGTTGTATGCAGTCGAGCCTGCGTCACAGGAGTAGTATGTAGGACCATCTACTGTACGAGGTACAATTCTAGTTGCCTCTACGTTAGTATCTGTTTTGTTTGACACAGGTTCTTCTCACTCTTTTATATCGGAGGCGATTATTGGAAGTTTGGGCGTGGAAGTTGAGTCATATCATGGCATGATCATGTTAGATACCCCATTAGGTATCTGTTCAGAGGGTATTCGTTGTTGTCAGAATTTTCCCCTAGAGGTGGGTAGTTACCTTTTCGTGTAGAACCTGTATGTTCTGGATATGACAGGTTTTGATGTAATAATCGGGATGGACTGGTTAGTTCCCTATAGAGCTTGGATTGACTGCTATCATTAGAGGGTGGTGTTTACGTCACCATAGGGTGACACGCATATGCATAAAGGAGAATGGGATCTTAGTGCGACACGAGCAGGACCGGAACACCATATTTTAGGTGGTGTCACGGCACAGGTTTCTAGTCTTTATCTTGATGACCAAGGGTTACAACCCTCTGTTTATCCTTTGGTGGTGGAGTATTTCAGTGATGTCTTTCCTAGTGATTTCTCTGGTATACCTCCAGTGCGAGAGGTGGAGTTTACTATTGAGCTTATACCAGGAGCAGCACCAGTGACCATTCCTCCTTATAGGATGGAACCTAAGGAAGTTATAGAGCACAAGAGTTTGCTGGACGACCTGGAAGAAAAAGGCTTTATACATCCCATTACTTCTCCTTGGGTATCACCAGTTCTCTTTTCCATGAAGGAAGATGATACCCTTCATCTATGCGTGGATTATTGTAAGTTAAATCAGTTGACTATTAAGAATTGGTATCCTTTACCTCGAATTGATGACCTCTTCGATCAGCTCTGAGGAGTGAAGGTGTTTTCAAAGATAGATTTGAGGTCGAGCTATCACCAGGTGCGTGTTAGGACTTCATACATACCTCTCACGGCGTTCAGGAGTAGGTATGGTCTCTATGAGTACCTAGTCATGTCGTTTGGGCTTACGAATGCACCTACAGTGTTTATGGCTCTTATGAATCAGATTCTTCACCCTTACCTTGATTCGTTTGTGGTTGTATTTGTGGATGATATATTAGTCTATTCACGCTCGAGACATGACCATGCAACCCATCTTGATATCGTGCTGAATACACTAAGAGAGCATCAGCTTTATGATAAGATCAGTAAATTCCAATTTTGGATAAATAAGGTTCACTACCTGGGTCACATTACTTCTGAGTCTGGACTGTCAGTTGACCCTGAGAAGGTGAGTGATGTAGTTTCTTGGGAGAATCCCAAGAACGTCTTTGATATCAGGATTTTCTTGGGGATTTCAGGATATTATAGGTGGTTCATTCAGGACTTTTCACTCCTAGCAGCACTGCTTATAGATTTGACCAAAATGGGGGTGAGATTCTATTGGTCAGAACCTTGTGAAGTAGATTTTCAGGAACTGAAGGGTAGACTAACTTCAGCACTGATACTGATCTTTCTAGAGCCAGGAATAGCTTATACAATCTATTGTGACGCGTCAGGTTTTGGGCTTGGATCTATCCTGATGTAGGACGAGCGAGTCGTTACGTATGGTTCTCGTCAGTTAAAGTCTCGTGAACGGAATTATCTGACGCACGACCTCGATCTCGCAGCAGTTGTACATGCCTTACATTGTTGGAGACACTATTTATTGGGAGAGAATTTTGTGGTATTCACTGACCACAAAAGACTCAAATATATCTTCACTCAGTATGATCTAAATCTCAGGCAACGCAGGTGGGTCAAGTACCTGCAATCCTTTGATTTCGAACTGGCCTACACTCCTGGGAAAGGAAATTCAGTAGCTGATGCACTAATTCGGAAACTCAGTCACAAGTGGTTCAGGAATCTAATGAGGAGTGGAGTTTGATGGCCCTATTTTCGAAGATTCACGTGGAGGTTCAGGAGGGTCAGATTCAAACTATTCTCTCAGCCTTAGCGGTGACATCTACTCTTTTGGAATGGGTCAGGGAAAGACAATTATCAGATCCGGAAGGCCTTGTTCTATGAGAAAGTGTCACTGATAATGCCTCTACAGATTGGACCGTGGATGAAGGTGATACTTTATTATTCTGTGGGCGTGTATGGGTCCCAACAGACATTAGAGAGGAGCTGATGAGGTATTTTCATGCCTCAGCGTGGGCAGTTCACCCAGGAATCACCAAAATGTTTCATGATTTGCGACGACAGTACTGGTGTCCTAACATGAAGAGGGGGATAGCTGGTTTTATTACATGTTGTTCCACATGTTAGCAGGTGAAGGTGGAACATCAACATCCGGTAGGGCTTTTGCAGTCGTTGTCCATTCCGAAGTGGAAATGGGATGATGTTTCTATGGACTTTGTAACCAGTTTACCTAGTTCACCTCGTGGTAATGATGTGGTATGGGTTATCGTCGACTGTCTGATGAAGGTCATGCATTTCTTACCTATGTAGGATACCTTCACGATTGATGACTTGGGAATACTGTATGTCAAGGAAATATTGTGCATTCATAGATCACCTCGTTTTGTTGTCTCGGATAGAGATCCTCATTTTACATCTCGGTTCTGGTAGGGTTTACAGAAGGCCTTGGGTACACAGGTACTTTTGAGCATGACCTATCACCTACAGACTGACGGACAAACCTAACAGACTATACAGGTACTAGAGGATATTTTATGTGTCTGTGATCTCGATTTTGGATGTTCATGGGAGAAACACATTCCTCTTGTCAAGTTTAGTTATAACAATAGCTTCCAAGATACCATTAAGATGGCTCCCTATTAAGCCTTATATGGTAGGCCTTGTCGCTCACCTTTGTGTTGGCTTAAAGAAGGGGAGGAAGATGTTCTAGGACCATGTCTAGTTCAGGAGACTACAGAGCAGATACAGCTTATTAGGAAGCGTATATAGATAGCTCAGTCTAGACAGTAGTCCTATGCTAACAAGCACTGGAGACCTCTTGAGTTTGAGGTTGGGAACTGGGTTTTCTTGAAGGTCTCACCCAGGTTGGGGAAAAGATGTATAAGAAAGAAGGGTAAGCTTTCATCGAGGTTCGTAGGACCCTTTTAGGTGATAAAGCAGATTGGACCAGTAGCTTATCATCTTGCACTTCTGCAGAGATATCAGGCCATGCACGATGTTTTTCATGTATCTCAACTATGCCGGTACTTTTCAGATATGACTCATTTTTTTCAGCCTGATGAGGTTGAACTGGATATGGATGCTTCCTTTGAGGAGTATCTGATGCGAATTGTTGACCGGAGCGTGAAGACACTCCGTGGAAGGTCTGTTCCTCTTGTACGGGTGCTATGGCAGCACGGCCGGGTACAGGACGAGACTTGGGAGCGAGAGGCTAATATACATTCTCAAAGGCCATAGCTTTTCGTTGATGACACCTAAGTACCCTTGGAAGGCCAAATCAAGGATGAGTTGCTTTAAGGAGGGGAGGTTGTAACAACTCAACTCTTTAGAAAAGGTACGGATCATTAGTTTTTCTTTCCAATCTTTCCTTTAAGCTTGTTTAATGGGTGTAACATCCTAAGGAAGGTCCGAGGAGTGTACGGGGTTGGTTCGGAGCCCGGGAGTTTGAGAAATGGGATTACAGACAGTGGCGCATGACTTGCACATGGCCTGTGCACATTTTGGGATAAACTATGTGGCTGTAGATAGGGGCACCTGCAAGGGCACACGGCCCTGCGGACCAGGCCACACGGCCATGCAGCCTTTGTCTGGGAGGTAGTGAAGTGTACACGGTTTTCGTATGGTTTGGGTAAACCGTTCACCTAAACTGTGCAACCCAGTTCTGGTTGAAATTACCATTTTTCCCTTACTTTGTTTTAAAAGCCTTAAGCTTTTCTTTCTTCCTTCCCGCGGACAGAACCAGAGGAGGAGCCCTTCTTTGAGCCAAAAAATCTCTCTCTCACTCTTTCTCTTGTGGATTATTCATCTAGAACCCGATTCTTGATCTGTCAGAATCATTAGAAAGGACAAGGTAAGGCTTACCACACCTAAGCTTCCTTCCTCGGTGAATCTTGGTATTCATTTCACTATTTTTCCGCAGGCTCATATGCCCTATTTCCAGGGTATTGGGCTGAAATTCAGATCTCTTCCAACCTACTGTGAATCTGAGATCGATATCAAGCAAGCCTACGCCTACAGCTCTAAGGTAGGTGGTCACGTGGTTTCCATTTTGGTTTTTTACCTTTTTTGAATTATTATCATCGTGCCATGGTTTTTCTTTCACCAAACCCCTTATTTATAATGACTGTTTCATATCTAAATGACTTGTGTGGTATGATATTGATTAATCTAACCTTGTTAGGATGTTTATATGAGGTGTGGACCGAGATTGGTCAACCATAGGTGATATTCTTTGAGATTTGGTCCTTTTTCACCTTTGGACCTTAACGATATGTCTTGAAAGGGAATTTTCCATGTTAGGAAAATGAGATGACTTGGTTAGAGGTTGGCTAGGATGAGATAGCCTAAACCCTTGAATGAATTGAAATGTATGTTGCCTTGAGATCTGATTATGTGATATTATAAGATGGAAATTCCATGCTTTGTTAGTGTGATATGATATGAGATGGATTGCCTTATATTTTGTGATGTGAATGGTTATGCCATATTGTGTTTACAAGCTTTTGATAACCCATGTGTGGGTGGGAGGAATTCGTACCATGTGCCAGATGAATCTCCATGTGGGGGTGGGAGGTATTCTTACCCCATTCCAGCTGAATCTTTGTGTAGTGGGATGGGAGTCATTCATACCTTTTGCCTATATATCCTTTAGGGGTGGGAGGCATTCTTCCCCACGCCAGCTATAGTGCTTATGGATGAGAGGAATTCATACCTTGTGCTAGTGATGATTATACGTATGTGAGAAGCACGAATGAGAGACATGTTTACCTCGTGCTAGTGATAACCAATATCTATGTACTTATACCTCTGGTGATTGTTCAGATTACCAGCCATGAGCTGAAGCAGGTAGACTTGCCAGGTGTCCTTCCGGAACCTGAGTGAGAGGGTTGTTTATTACTTTGCATTACTTACTTGTAGTTTACTACACATTGTTTATCTTGTGAACACCTATTTGGATTACACGTAGACACCGTTGGTGGTGGCCTACTGAGATTTGTCTCACACCCTACCTTGGTGGCCTCGTTGGAACCCGTATAGACTTTACTACTACAGGTACTAGTAGGGGAAAGGGTCCTGCATCTGGTTGTTGATATATATATGTTCTAGCTGGAGTTCCAAAGCAGAGGACTGAGCTTGTCTGAGATGCTCGTGGACTACTTTTGTTCTCTTTTTGTATTACTGTATAGCATGTTTGTCATCTACTTTCATTGTATCGGCATTCCATGCATCCATTTTGTGTTAGACACTACCTATGTGGCTTTTGTATATTTATCAGGGTTTTCCTTATTTCTATTGTTTGGTTTGAATGTTTCCCTTCTTGTCATGTTTATCCATTAGTTGTGCGTCCACTATTTAATCACTTGATGCTATACCGTTGTGTACTCTAACATGGGGGTACAGTCTCCCCACCCATTTACCATTACACCCCCACTGCTAGTTGGCAGCCCCTGGCTTATGGGGAGACGAGCCTGGGGTCATGTGGCCAACCGGGCTCGAGGCTCGAGTTGAGGGGCAATTGGGTCCGGGACGTCACATACTATATGCCATTTTAAATACATGAATTTTTTTTAATAAAATGAATACATCATCTTTGTCTTCAACCTCATGTGCCTAGTTTTATATCTATGGTAGAGTAAATATAGTGAACCTTCATAAATTACATGTGATAAAATTAATATGGTATAAGGTATGGATCCTATATTGGGTAAGAATAATTCTTGGTAAGATAAAAATATTCATAAGTTACAAATAAAACTTACAAATAATCAGAGAACTCATTATACCCTTTGAAAATAGTAGATTCAAATAGTGTGAAGTTTTTTTCTTTAAATATCTACATATCACAATGATATTATGATTCATTATGATTCAATATGAGTATGGCGAATCAATATGAAAGAGATTTTGTGAGAAAATAAGGAATTTCTTTTAAACCGTAAGAGATTTTTACACCACCAAAGATAGGTTTCCATGTGTCATGTACATTCACACATAAATGAATATTTTAGCATAATTAAAAATTATATTTAATGTATATTTTTGAAGAATGAAACATTTTTAGTCTTAATTAAGTTTTAAATGGATACCTTGACTCAATTTAAATGAGTTTAAATAATAGAATATCTAACTACCAAATATCATGTAATTTATAGAAAACTTATGGAAATAATATTTATAATTCAATGAATATTTAAATATTGGGAGAACAAGAAGAGTGTGATGAGATTTTGAGATTGAGAGGAATATTCTGATATGGAACCTGAAGGAGAAAACTAGTGGTGTATTAAATAATAAAACCCAATGCATCTCGGAAATTCCTATGTGTTGATGAAGGAATTATGGCCAGTACTACAATTGTTTTGTTAAAGTGGGAAAGGCCAAGTGATCCAAGAAATTGGAAGAAGGTTGGAATGTGTGGAATTGAATAAGGACAAGGATAATGAAATACTACATTAAAAGGAAGATATGGTTTAATACTGGTTCATGGAGGTTGTGGAAGACCTTGAACATTATCGACTATGTTAATTAGTCAATACATTCATGAGGAATGAGATATTCAAGACAATAATACAATCATTGGTAGGTTGATATAGTTGGGATTACCGAGCTATGTGAGGTAAAAAAAGATAATATGATAAGATGGAATGTGATCACGGTGTGACATTATGTCATGTAATTTCTTTCATTAATATTGGTGAATCTATGATACAGGAATATAACAAATCTTGGTAAAGAGTATGATTTAAAGTAAGTCCTTGTAAATCCTTGTGTCTTATTCCCTTTACATTCTACATATTTAGATAAGGCTTTGATATTACAATAAGAGTGGATTATGATCTTCACTGGTCATATAGTTTGAATTAAAAGTATCAAAATTCATAAAATAAAAATGGATCACTGATTCAACCCCTCCCCTATTAGTGATCTCACCATACCTAAGCTTTAGAGATGGTATCAAATCTAATCCCAATTCCATCTTAAATATCCAAACTTGACTAAATGTAAAGATTTACAACCTGAATTTATTCAAAAAATAAGGTTACCTTATCTTTTAGAGTAATAATTTCCATGGATAGAAAGGTATAATATTTCCTTAACATATTTCACAAGGCCTGAAAGTTACTGATATAGTTATAGTGGGTTTTAATCTACTTATAATAGTGGATATCATGGATTATACTGACAAAATAAATCTGTAAGTGGGTGGAAAATCTAGAAATAGCATCCTATCATCCTTTTCTGATAAAGTATACACCAAATTTATGGAACTAATAATTTCCAAGGATATGTGGGGAAATATTGAGAATATTTATGAACTTGATATGAAAATCAAAGAAGATAAACTCAAAATTTAGAGATCAAAATTTGAATATATTTGTATGTATGATAAACAGACAGTATATGACGACTTTATTTGGGTTAATGAGATGGTAAGTAATATGAGATGATTTGTTAATACTTTATAATATTAAAATATTATGAAGAAACTAATTAGGTATTTTTCTGACATATTTGATACAAATATATCATCCTAGAAATAAATTGCAGATCTATATATTGAGGAATTTCATAACACCCTCCTCAATTATGAGATAAGAAAATCTCTGGTCTTTAAGAATAAATTAAAGGAATAAATTGAATATAAGTCCATGATAAAATATAAAATTATAATATAATAATATTAAAGTTTTAATAAATCTAAATATGAGGAATGAAATGAATATTATAAGAAATTAATAGCTGTTATATCAAAGACTTTAAATAAAGGTAAAGGAAATTATATAGGAAACACCCTCAGAGTGTTATAATTTCAAGAAAATTAGATAAATTACATAAAACTACCTATAGAAGAAGAATTTTTAATATTATTTTTAAAAACAAAGTGATTAAACCTCTAGTATTGAGGGCTCCTCTAAAATAAAATCCAAAAAATCAAAAAAGGTTACTTTTAAAGGAAGAAGATATCTTCAAGAAATACTAAGAAAAATATTATGAGAAGAGAAGGATATTAAGACTCATAATATTAGAGTGAATTTTAATATGATTTTATCCTTAAGAAACACAAAAAATTTATATCCCTAGTTAAAAAAGATAGGAACACTTCAAGAAGTGATGAGGAAGGTGTAAAGGCCTACAATGAACATGTGATGAGATATGAACTTCGGGCATGCCTTGAGAAAAATAATCAACTCAAGAAGAAACTCAATTGACCTGAAAAAAATGTTAAATATGATAATGGGAGTAATATAATAAAGGAAATCAAAACTTCCAATGTTACAATTATATATTGAGATAAAATTCTTAAAGAGATTAATGAAAAGTCGGATACAAAGGAAAAAAAGAGTTGAATAAGAAACAATATCGATGTCTTATAGTTGAAAATACCTTGAATAATATGAAATTATATTATGATAGAGTTGTGGATATTTAGGATGAATCATGTAAATCTACTTTGAAGTCCATTTAAATGAAAAAGGTACAAGTTTATCCTGATTATTTGAGTTATATTGAATCTGTTTTATCTAGAAATACAAATTTTGATACCAAATCTAGAGATGTATGAGATGAAGAAAGTCACACAAATATCACTCCTATGTCACTCATTTTTTGGATTTATTACCTCTAGGTACATTTGTGTCAAACCCATGTTCACTTTTAGTATCCAAACAATGATTTATTAATAGTAAAACCATATAATATCTACCTTATAAAAACTTTAGGAAAATCTTTTTTACTTTTCCATAAGATCTATCATTGGGTTGTGTTCCTTAATCTATGTTTTCCTTAATCTAGTTCCCAAGGTTTCTACTAAAATTACTCTAATTCCAACTATAGAAACCTAAACCCTATTAACCCAGAGATAATTTCTACTTTACTACATTGGTATAAGATACAAGGAATCACATCTCGAAGGACCTAATAGTTTATTAGTCTTGGTAAATATGACACATACATGATTTCCATTTTACAATTTAAAACACAAATTAAATCATAATTTATTTTCAAGAATAAGATTTTTCCCCTATAATATCATTACATATCAATCATAGTACACTTCATGGATTCTTAGGAAAGGAAACAAAATAAGGTTGATCTCAAATTCTTAGTAAGGGTTATATATAGTGGAAGATATCATGAGTAAATAAATCATAATCAATATGGAAAGGTAAATAACTAAAAACACATTACATTTATTCAATAACCTGAACATAAAATAATACATGACCAATATGGAAAGGTAAATAACTGAAAACACCTTAAATTTAATCAATCACTTGAGTATAATGATTAGTTGTGGCATAATCAATATTGAAATTTAAATAATAGAAAAAACATGTCATTTAATTAATAAAATAAGAATGAAATAAGTTTAAAAATAATATCATTGTTAAAATATAATGGATAATAATAACCAGATTCTTAATGGAGGAAATGATTAATTATTGGATGTCATAATCTCAGACATCATGATACATCTACTATCAAAACCTTTCAAAATACAATTTAAAACTGATGGGTAAGTATACACCAGAAACCCATTGAACTAAAGATAACCAACTGATTTATCTCATGAGACAACTAATGTATTGAGGGGCTATCTATAACTGGGTAACACTTGTATATGTATGTACAATTTATTCCTTATATATAAAATTATTGGTTTAATTCATGAACAATATGCCTTATCAATAAATTTTTGTATCAAGTAAGAAATACGGATTAACAAAAATTTCCCCAGTCAATCATATAACTTTCAAAGTAAAATATCATATGTAGAAATGAAATATGATTTATTTAATAAGTATATACATGATAAATAATATGTATATTTAGGGTAAATTTGATGTCCAATGATAACCAGAAAGTGAATATTTCAAGGAAAAGTTAATGATTACAAAAATAATTCAAGAAAGAGAATGTCAATACTTTTCCTGGACAAACCAATCACAAACCATCCATATAAATAAAAAGGATGTTATCAATACAGCATATGTTCATTTGATCATAAGTATAATAAAGGTTTAATTTTATTTATGAATATAAACACCATAAAAATTTCATTAAAAACATTCTCAATGAAAATAACCTTTTCACTTCTAAATTTTCTTTTGAAACTAAAAGTTAAAAAAATATTTTGAAAATATTTTTATTTTAAAATAACCTATAAAACTTATAAAGGAATATTTAAAACATTTAGTGTTCATGATGGCATAAAATTCTCTACATGTCATATAAGTTAAAAAACATTCCTTTAATGTTATTTTAAAAAGGTTAAAAAGTTTCTCATTTGGAAAACTACATGAATATTCCTTTAAAATTTTAAAAAATTCAATAATAGTTAAAAAAATTATTTAATAAATCGTTTTTATAATGTTAAAAACGTTTTTGAAAAAAAATTATGAAAACATGGTTTTGGAAGAAAAATGATTTTTAATTGAAGAGAGGAATGAACTCAGATATTATTAAAAACATTTTATCAATAATTTTAAGTACCAAAGAGTGGAAAAAAGGTAAAATTACTTTAAAACTTCATAAATAACTATTGGATAATAAAATTAATGGGGTTTATTATCCAGTTAGAAAATAATTTTTTTCAAAGGAAATTGAATCATAAACAATCCCGATTAAAAAGATATTGTGAAATAAACCCTCATAAAGATCATAATGCTAAAGTTAGAATTAATAAATGAATATATTGTGTCTATAAAATGTAAATCCACATAAAAAAGTGGAAATAAAACATAATATAATCTAGATTCTTTACACACATAATCATATAATATCAAACACAAAAAAGAATTAATATAACCCAATGAAAAGAAATTGAGTTATGAAATTCTTTACCACTTGGTAATTTTTAAGTCCAATTCCATTGGTGAAATAATTAAAATTGAAACTAAAAATAGAATGAATTATTCATTATTCATTATATTACATGTAAAATTGTTATCATATACACCATATAAAATAAATTAGGCGCATAACATTACAATATGCCTCAATGAAGGGAAATTGAGATGAAGTCCCTTACCTCATATATCATTTTAGTTAAATGTACTATAAAATACTATATATTGATTTTAAACATGTTATTAACTTATAAAAGACCATATTAAAATTTATAATATCATATATGATCTTTTTATAACATATTATCACCTGTTCGTTAATAATATTTCATTATTACTATTGTTTTGGATGTTAACTGCCTTGTTTTCTCATGCATTTTTTAACATGAAAGTTTAGGTTCTTGAGAATATTATATAGTTACATATTATAAAGAATGATATTATTGTTATAAATATTTTTTTTCATTATATAGATTTTTATAATCATTATTTAAATTTTATCATGGAGAATGGATCACATCGCTTCGTGGAGATAGTAAATCATATGTACACATAAGTGACGTTATCATTTCCTTAAAGGGTGAAAGGGTAAGTAATTATGTGATTTATTAATTTTATAGAATCGATATCATGTAATATATATCACATATATTCATTAAATTTATATTTATTACCTTCCATGTAAATCATAAGTGAAAAAGGAATCACATCGCTTCGTGGGGCGGTAGTCTATTATACACACGAGCGATGTTATCGTAATTTAAAAGGCATGGAATGTTAGAAGGTATATGTGATATTATAATTAAAAAAGTAGAATAATATAATAAATATTATTATATATATATATAATATTATTATATACAATATTGATATGTGTTGATAGAAAATTAGTTACATCGGTTCGCGAGGCGATAGTCTGTCATACACACGATCGATGATTTTGTTTCCCATTTTATGGATGAGGAGATGGATAAATATTATTACATTAACATAATAACATATAATTATATTTTAGATACATTTTTTATTATATTTTATGTTTTAATACATAATTTAATGTGGAAAAATAAGAAATAAAATGAAAGAGATTTGTTAAGAAGATAACCTTCTCTTAAAGAAATCTTTTATGGATCTCCTCTTAAGGACCCTAGGATTAGACATTTGGGAAGAAAATAAGAACTATAATGTGGATAATTATGTTTAATATAGATTTTGGTAGGTTTAGGTTGAGCTAAAGGGCTTGAGATATGTAAATAAGTGAAGGGAGGTAGTGGCCTTTTATAAGTGGGGGGGGAGGACACACATGGATTTTTTGAAAAGAATAAAGTGTACCCACATTTTTCACATTCCGTAAGGATAAAAAATAGATCATTATAGAATATGAGAGGTTATAAGTTCTAAATATGACTATAAATTTTATTTTTAAAAAGTTTTATATTATTTTTAACCCTTATCTTCTTTTTTTAACACCCTAGTAAAGTTATTTTAACCTTAATCATGGTAATTAATTTTTACTATTTTCACTATTCATTATAGTTAAAAATTAATATGAAATCATTATATATTATATATTATGATTATTAAAAAATTTAAATAATTTTTTACAAATTAAATTCACATAATTGGTAGAATTCAATTCTAAATTAAACTTGTAGACACAAGGAAAAGGCAGTTTTCCAAAGTAAAAACTTTCAAAAGTTCAAGAAGTTTTTATATAAAATTTTAAAATTAAATTAATTAAAATGAAATAATTTGGATTAATAAATATATAATTTTACTAATTTTAATTTTAAAATCATATTAAAATATAATGGGTCTTGTATTAGATTTAAAATAATAGATTTTAATAAAAAACAATATTTTTTAATATTCATCGAAAAATGAAACTTTTCAGAAAAATACCAAAATTTGACCATGAGATTATTTTAAAATGATGATTTAAAAAATTAATTTAATTTTTTAAAATACATTTTATAAAAATTTTAAAAAATAATTTTAACATAAGAGTTCAAAACATGATGAAACCCTTTTCTTTGAAAAATATGATTTTTTAGAAAATATTTATTTTTCTTTCAAATGATTTTAGTTTATTTCTAATAAATATATATCCATTTAATTTGTTTTATATATGGGTAAACCGTATAATTTTTAAATTTTATTTATTATTATTCATACCCTTTAATTTTATAGCTAGGTTATAACGGTATACTATATTATGGTTCATTTAGTCTTAGTGTTGCATGTTCCACAAGCTATCGAAGAGGATGAATTTGTTTAAAAAGAAATATGTCATAAAATATTATGGTGTTACATTATCATCTAATATTAGTTTTTTATGTAATATATTCTATTGAAACTAATTTTTTTCTTTTAAAATATCTGGGTGTTAGATTCTCCCCATATTAAATAAATTTAATCATCATAATTTTAACTTATGCTCAGAAGTCAAGGGATTTCTATTTGAAAATACTTTTTAAAAAACCTGTATAATAAAAATGGTTACAAAAACTTGCTATTAAAATAGGGAAAGATAAATATGAAAGGTCATCTAGAATAATAAATAACTATGTTTCCAAGTAGGAGAACATAGGTGGGAATTGAAGATATAGAAGAAAAGAATAAATAATTATAGAGAGTGATAAAGATGATTAGTCACAAGAAATTGAATGATAAATGGAAATTTAAGGACCTAAAAACCATAAATATATAATGATTTAAAAACCCATTTTATTCATCGTATATGAAGTTAATATGATAACATTTTTTTCAAGATCTTTTTCCAAAATTTGAGGAATTATTTTACTATCTAAGAATATAGGGAAATATACTTACTTGATATATTTATATTTAATAATCACAATTTTATCCTTTAGTTTTGAATTGATAAATTTCCACTTTATCTCATACTCTATCAAATGAATATCCAAAAATTAATTTTTTATGCCTAAAGCACTAAAATTTACTTCTAATGGATTGTAAGTTTTTTAAAAGAGTGATAAGTCTTTCCATCTATCTCTAAATATTTTCCAAAACCAATATGGTTAGAACAAGTTATAAAATATAATACATTAATCTCTAAAACTCAATAGTAATACCATTGGTTAAACATTAATATTTATCTATAAAATCATTTTAATTAAAAATAATTACATATTAACCAAAACATCATGTAGGCTAGTGGTAGGTGTAGCACCATTATTAACTTCTGATTGTGGATTCAATCCATGTGGCCTTTTGAAAGTATGTAAGGTGTATTTAATTTCTTATATGGCTAGAAAAATTTAAAAATTTATTAAAATTGGACAACTTAACTAAAAAAGTGTGGTACTTTGTTAATCTAAGTGTTTAACCCATAGATACAGTCTGTATACTCTAAATTAACTCTAAAAATTAAAAAATATAGTTGTTTTATTAGTTATATAGATAGAGAGATAAATTATAGATAGAGGTAGATTGGTTGTTTGGATATCAATATTTAAGGTGAGTATGGGTTATTCAGTTTCCTGAGTTCTAGTGTAATTGGATTTTAGAAATTAAATTTATTAATTCATATTTTTCATCAGATTCAAGATGAGGTAGATCCAATGGTCATGGTATCACCTTCTCAATGCGGTGATCCCCCTTTTCACATGGTCAAGTAATTAGGGAATTGTTGAATTGAGTTTGTCTCGATACCATTTTTAAACATAGTTTCTATGAATGTGACAATTGTCACTCCTAAATTATAAGTAACCAATTGTAAAATTATTAAATGATCCTTTTAGATTCAAATACCAATGTTCATGATAAAATCAGAATAAAGATATTGGAAATTAATTAAATAAACTGTAGAAATCTAAATACATAAATAAGAAAAAAAAAATAAAGATCCAATGAAACCTTCTCCATTTTGCTACATAACCATATCATAAGGTGGGTTTTACCCTATCATCATAGTGATTAAGGAGTAAGGGGGAGGAAGGAAGAAAACTAAAACATAAATGAAATATTGAGATGAAACTAGTGAGGATCCTACATAGAGTAGAATATCTCTCCACGCTTTGATCTCTAGATATCATCATAGAAACAATATGGATCTCTATTTATAGAACTCCATAGGGATCAAGATGTAGTTAATGGAATTAATTTTGGTCATAAATTCATCCTGGGATCATAAAATTGGTCTTTGTGTAAAACCCTCAATGTCAATGCATAAAAATAAAGTCTTTTTGATTGGTTCACGATATTTAATATTTACACTTCAGGAAATATTTTTCATCGTATTCTCCATATTTTTCTGTCTTGAAGTTGTTTTTATGTGAATAAATCTCACATTGTTTATTTTTTATAGTCTATGAATCTCTACTTTAGTCCCGACCCCATGAATGAAACTCACATCATGTAATGGGTTCATAATGTGAAAACATCTTCCTCCAGGTTCTTTAATCTTCTTCCGCTCCAAATGATGTTGGCTATCGGCTTCAATATTCTTATGTCATGGCATGAAGTTTCTTTTAGCTCCTAAATTCATCTTTTTTTTTTATTTTAACAAAATTTCGGTTGTATCCTTCAATAAAATAAAAAATAATTCAAACAATACAAATATTATAAATAATGTCAATAAAATCATAGAAATTACTATATTAAAATGCCCCCAAAACATATGCATGAAATACACATATCACCTTTTTATATGTGATGGGTTGTCACCTGGAATGTGAGTTGTCCTTTTTATAAAACTATATTAATATAATTCCTATAACTTTACCGAAGTGTAATAACCCATAATTACCTCAACATCAAGATAAGATAAACCCTAAAGGTGAAAAATACTTTTAAAATTGTGTCCACAAAATTTAAGGTTATTCTTACTTAAATAAAATTTTCACTAAAACATATAATAACCCAATGGGTTGTATTTCCATAAATGTCTCCCAAAATACTCTTAATATTGGTGAAATCCCATAAAATAGAACCTAAAAAGGGGTGTTTAATAATTTTAACTTATTGCTAACCTTAAACTCATAAAACCATAATGGAATCCATAATTATTAAGTTAAAGGAGACATATATGATTCTAAAATTTAACTAAATATTTAGATGTTTCATGATTATTATAACCAAAATACCATTGGTAAAAATACTTCTAAAATTTAATTCTTTAATCACAATACATAAATACTTCAACTATTTTATTTCAAAATAGGTAAATTCTTGGTATAGGGGTTAACCATTAGAAGAGGGCATTGAATTGGATAATGCATAGGTTCCCCACATTTAAGACAATAAACTATAAATGGATCTATGGAATAAAATTATTTCCTTCCATCATAGTCTTCATTTTTCATTAGAAATTCATTTCTTTATTCCCTTCTTTTCCATAAGTAAAACATTTTCTCATTCCTTTTATACACTTTCTCGGTTTTATCTTTCCACATTTATAAAATAAAGAAAATTGAGCCTTCTTTCCTCCATGGTCTCCACCACTCAAGATCATAGTGAACTTCATCCTTCTATTATTTGGTGAGTATAAGTTTTGGTTAAGGTATAGATTATTAAGAATATTTTGGGATAACTTATTAGTAATAATCATGATATCTTTCACTCTATTCACTATCCCATTTGGTTACTCAGAGTCACCACATTATCCTTAATACACAATGTTAACACAATTCCTTCATGTTTCATCCATTAAATAAAACCAAAACACATGGTGTAAGCAACAATAATCATAGTGGAAAACTATATAATCATTTATAGGATGTATAAATCCTGGCACATTATTTTCAATCTAAGACACCTTGGGTTTAATCTAGGTCATTCATTTCCATCATATATTCAAATACTTCATAATGATTTGTAAATAAAATTTGAATTCTCTAAAGCATATCCCCTAGGAGTTTCAAACCAAGTACATAGTAATTCCCATTATCATGTACCAGGTAACGCTCGATTCAAGAATGGCACACCTTTTTAGAGTAATTACCCCTAGATACATTTATGCTAGAACTAAACCCACTTGAAGTATCCAGATAGAGATATATTTCTAGGAAATATCACATAATATATACCTTACCAAAACATTAGTATGTCCTTCTATACTTATCCTTAATGTCTATCATAGTGTTATGTTCCCTAATCTATGTTTTCCTTAATCTAGTTTCCAAGTTTTATAATAAACTTCCTATGATACCAAATATAGAGACCCCGACCCAAGTAACTCAAAGTCAGTGTCTAATTTACTATATTGGCATAAAATATAAGGAATATCATCTCAAAGGACTGAATAATTTAGTATTCTTAGTAAACTAGATACATGCATGATTCCCATATTACATTTGAAAACACAATTTACAACATAATTTTTTTTTCAATAATATCATTATTCCCCAAAGAATATCTTTTTATATTAATCATAGTACACTTGATGGATTCCTGGGAAAAGTATAAAAATAAGTATGAACTCAAATGATCAATAAGGGTTACATAATCAATATGGAAATCTAAATAACTAAAAATACATTCCATTTAATCAATAAATTGATAATAGAATAAGGTATAATCAATATGGAAAGGTAAATGACTGAAAACACATTCCATTTAATCAATAACTTGAGTTTCATTATTAGATAAGTAATAATAAATATGGAAAGGTAAATAACTGAAAACAAATGCCATTTTATCAATAAACTGAGAATGAAATGGATCCAGAGATAATACAATTATGAAAATCTCATGGATAATGATAATTTAATTCTAAATTAATTAAAAGCTTAATTATTGGATGTCATGATCTTAGGAATCATGATACCTCACCTATTAAGATATTTCACAAGATAATTTAAAACTGATAGGTGGGTATACACTAGAAACCCATTTAACTAAGGCTAGCTAATTGATTCATCTCATGATAATAACGATACATAAAGGGGGTATCTATAACTAGGACTTAACTATATCTCCATGTATAATTCATTCCTCATATATTGAATGATCGATTTAATTCATGAAAAATATGCCTTACCAATAAATTTTTATATCGAGTAAGAAATACGGATTAACGATAATTTCTATAGTCAATCATATAACAATAAAAGTAAAATATCATATGTACAAATGAAATATGGTTTAATTAATAATTATATTCAAGATAAATATTATAGATATTTAAGGTAAATGTAATGTATAATGATATCAAGAAAGTGAATATTTCAAGGGAAAATAAATTATTACAAAAATTAATCAAGAAAGATAATTTCAATACTTTCCTTGTTCAAATAGATTGAAAACCATCCAGATAAATAATAAGTATGATATCAATACAACACATCCCTATTGGATCATAAGTAAAATAAAGTTTTGATGTTTTTGATGGATATAAATACCATAAATATTTTATTGAAACATTATTTAGGAAAATAACCTTTTCACTTTGAAATTATTTTTTAAAAAAATGAGTTCATAAAATATTTTGAAAATATTTTTCTTTGAAAATAACCACTGAAACTTATAAATTAATATTTAAAACAATGATTGGTCACTGCAGCATAAAATTATGAACATGTCATATAACTTAAAAAACATTTCTTTCACATTGTTGTAAAAAGGTTAAAAAGTCACTCATTTATAAAATAACAAGAATATTCCTTTCAAAACATTTTAAAAAAAATTCAAACATTTGTAAAAATTTATTTAATTAATAATTTGTATATGGTTAAAAACATTTTTGAATATATTATCTGAAAACATGGATTTGGAAGAAAAAGGATTTTTAACTAAAGGGGGAAATAAAGTTATATTTTATTAAAAAAACATTCTCAATAATTTTAAGTAAAAAAGAGTGTTAAAATGGTAAAATTACTTGAATAATTCATGTATAACCATAGCATAATAAAATTAAATATTTTTATTATCTAATGATCAAATAATTTCCTTCAATGGAAATTTAAGCACAAATAATCCTGATTAAAATGAGATTGTGAAATAAACCCTCACAAAGATCATAACGTTGAAGTGAGAATTAATCAATGAATTAATTATGTGTATCAAATTTAAATCCATATAAAACAATTATAAATATAACATAAGATAATAAAAATTAATTACACTCATAATCTTATAATATCAAATACAACAAAGAGTTAATATAATCCCATGAAAAGAAATTGAGATACGAAATTCTTTAAAAATGTTATTAACTTATAAAATAACTATATTAATATTTATAAAATCATATATGATCCTTTTACAATATATTATCACTCCTTCGTTAATAATATTTTATTATTACTATTGTTTTGGGTGTTAACTACCTTGTTTTATCATGCTTGTTTTAACATAAAAGTTATGGTTCTTGAGAATATTATATAGTTAAATAATATATATAATGGTATTATTGTTATAAATATAATTTTTTCAGTGTATATATTTTTATAATAATTATGGAATCTTTAACATGGAGAATGGATTACATTGATTCGAAGAGACGGTAGGTCATACATACGCACGTGCAACGTTATCATTTCCTTAATAGGTGAAAGGGTAAGGAAGTAGTTTATATATTAATTTTATAGAATAAATTTCATGTCATATATATCAGATATATTCATTAAATTTATCCTTATTACTTTTCATTTAAATCATAATTGAAAAACAAATCGCATCGCATCACGAGGCAGAAGTTCACCATACACATGAGCGACATTATAATAATTTAAAAGGAATGGAATCTTAGAAGGTATATGTGATATTATAATTATAGAAGTAAAATAATATAATTAATATTATATGTGTGTTTGTGTTAAATACATCATTATATACAATATTTAAATGTGTTTGTGGAAAATGAGTTACATCAGTTCGTGAAGCAGTAGTTTGTCGTACACACGATCGACAATTTTATTTTTCATTTAATGTTGGAGGAGATGGATAAATATTATGAAATAAAAATAATAACATCTCATTATATTTTAGATATTGTTTTTATTATATAGTAAGTGTTAATACATAATTCAATGTGGAAAAAGAATAAATAAAATGAAAGAGATTTGTTAAGACGACTACCTTCTCTTAAAGAAACCTCCTTTGGATATCCTCTTAAGGACCCTATGGTTGGTATTTTGAGAAAAAAAGATATAGAATTTAGAAAAGAATTTTTTGGAGATATTTTTTCAAGTTTTTTTCTAGACAAAGGTCTTTATTGGTATGAATAAGTGAAGGGAGGGAGTGGCCTTTTATAAGTGGGGGAGAGGACACACGTGGAATTTTTGAAAAGAATAAAGTGAACCCACATTTTTTACATGCCAAAAGGATAAAAATGGGTCACTATAGAACCTTAGAGTTTATAAGGTCAACATATGTCCATATGATTGGTTTTGAAAAGGTTTTATGTTATTTTTAACCCTTATCTTCTTAGTTTAACCCCCTGATAAACTCATTTTCACCTTAGTCGCGGTAATTAATTTTTACTATTTTTATTATTCATTATGTTAAAAAAAATAAGACAAACTTATTAGATAATATAAATTATTATAATTAAAAATATTTTTTCCATTTTTCCAAATTTAATTCAAATATTTTTTGGAATTCAATTTAAAATTAAACCTAAAGATGTGATGAAAAAGAGATTTTCCAAAATAAAAAGTTTTAAAATTTCAAGAAGTTTTTATATAAAAATTTAATATAAAATTGTTTCCAATAACTTAATTTGGATCAATAAAAATTTAATTGATCTAATTTTACTTTTAAAATAATATTAAAATAAAATGGGGCTTATATATTCTTTAAAAGAAAAGGAGTATTTAAAATATATATATATATTACTATTCATTAAAAAATGAAACATTTCAAAAAAATACCAAAAATTAACCCTAAGATAATTTTTATATGATGATTTAAAAAATAATTTATTTTTTTAAAATAAATTTTATAAAAATTTTAAAAATTAATTTTAATATAAGTGATCATAACACGTCGAAGTCGTTTTCTTTAAAAAATACCGTTTTTTAGAAAACATTTATTTTTCTTTCAAATGATTCTTCTTTTATTTCTAATAAATATATCCATTTAATTTATTTTATAAATTTTTAAAACATATAATTTTCATGATTTAGTTATTATTATTCATACCATACAATTTAACAACTAGCTTATAATGGTATACTATATTACTGTTTGTTTAGTCTCAGGGTTGTATATTTCGCATGCTATTGAAGACATCAAATTTGTTAAAAAGAAACATATCATAATGTCTTGGGGAGTTAAATTTTCATCTAATATTGGTTTTTTTGTCATATACTCTATAAAACACAATTTTATTATTTTAAAATCTTGGGGTGTTACACTTGTCTTTAGTAAGACATTGATATATTTTAATCTTTTAAAAAATACAAGTGTTTTTCTCCCTCACTTATAAAAGGAAATATCATCTATTATCTTATAAAAAATTAAATGGCCTATTATATCATTTAATATATTCCAAAATCACTTCATAACATCCCTTACCACATCTTATATGTCATGGTTTGATCAAAATACTATCCTAGGAAGGGTTTAGGTATAAACCTAAAGAGGTTGTCTAAAAATATGTATAGTTATTAACTGAGTGTTTGATTTTTATTTCTTATTTTAACTCCTTAAAAATTATCCTAAACATTTTTATATAATAAAATTAGTTTATATAATATAATAAAATTTTATTATGCTTATGTTATAAACCTTTTTAATCTACTTATCCATCTAATGGAAAATGAAAACACCTTTCATTCATACGTACGAACTACTGCCTCACGAAGATGATATATTTCATTTTCCACCACCACCTCTTATGGATGGTCATAATTGTGGATAAAAATGAAATAATATGATATATATGATATAAATTTAATTATTTAATAGTAATAAATATTCTAATTATTTCATTATAATTTAAAAAAAATATCGCTCATGTGTACGTGCAGACCACCACCTCATGAACTAATGTATTTTATTTTTCATAACCACCTCTAATGAATGGTATATATAAATTTATTTAAATATATAATATAATATTTATTATATAATAATAATTTTTTAATATAAAATTATAATTACCTTATTTCCCTCACATTCGTTGAAAAATGGAAACATTGCTCATGCGTTTGTACGGACTACCATCTCTATGATGTAACATAATTCATTTTTAATAAACATGTTACATGTTTGTTTATAAAGGTATAATTAGTGTATAAAAATAATAATTATAACCTGATTAATATTCTATAAATTATATAATCATGATTCATTTGACCATTGTCAACCTACCAAATTCATTTGGGACATATGATCTGAATATCCTCAAAACATCCAACTTAAACTTAATAAATTAAGAAATTGAATATTACATGGGTAAAAGTGAAATTAATGGAATAAAAAACTTAAAAAAATTTATTAATAAATTAAATAAATAACCTAAGTTTTTATTTAGTAAGTTAAATACCATACCTGATGATTCAAGCTCAAGGTAAGGGAAATATAGTCTCAATTCCATTTCTTTGAGACTGAAGTTATTTTTACCACACTTTGTATTTTTGTGGGGTATGAACTACCTTATGGATGTATTTTACCATTACTTTATGAAATTAATGTGTTTAAAAATCCATTCCAATTTATTTTCTTCAGTTTTTTACTATTTCAAAATTTATCACATCACAAGGGATTTTCTTTTAAAACATTGTTTAAAATGTTTTAAACTATTTCTCCTATATATCCATGTTACTTTTAATGTTTCTAGAATATTATTATTTATTATTAAATGGTTGTTAAATTTAATTTTTTACTATATATTAATTTCTTTACAAAGTTTTAAAAATTAATCTTTACAACATTTTCTATATGATTTTTTTTCAACTTTTTACAAAATTGAAAAAAGAATATATTTTTTAACATATACAACTTGACTGCTTTTTCCTACCATCATATTTTTTACTCATTATCAATATTAATCTACAAGTTAACTTGGTTTTTCAAATAATATCGTATTATATCTCTTCTAGTAATTTTTCATTCTTAAGAGTTTTTTTTAAGGAACGTATATTTCTCTGCATTTTTATGAGAAAATGTAAAATGCTTTGATTATGGGTTCAAATGAGTTTTTGAAGGGTTTAATGATGAAAAATTGAAAGTTTAAAAAAATTTTATTCATGATATGGTACTTAATAATTATAGATGATGATTTTTTAGCCCAATAAATCTTATATAATGGGTGAGCCTGATACATCATATATGAAGGGTTAACCTGATATAGCTCTCCAATACATTGGGTAATATTTCTTGTATTCACAGGAAAGGAGGGATTTAATCATAGAGGTTTATCCTATAGATTTTACTAGTATATATTTATTTCTAACACAACTGAACATGGTTTTTGAATATAATGTTGTAGGATTCTTACAAGGGTCTCTATTTTATTTTTGTGGGTTTTTATATTTTTTCTTTGAGAAAAGGATTATTTTATAATGTGGATATGTTTTATTTTTGGTCTCAATGTTTTATTGTGAAAAAGGTAATAATTTTATGGGTTTTAATTTTTTTTACTTGACTAATTCTTTTCTTTCCTTTATGTCCCTTCTTGATATCTTGTGATTATTTCAATTTTTAAAATGTTTTTCAAAGGGAATAAAGATGAGTATGAACTATTATAAAGTTTTTCTCTGAATAAAGAAAATTGGCCTTATATAAAGCAAGTGTGTCATGAGTGAAAACTATATTGTGAACTTATGAATATAATTTCATGTTAAAAAAATAGACACTTTTGGTTATTTTTTCCTATATAATGTAATGGTTTTTATAATTCTCTAAAACTCTAAGCCTAAATAGTCCTTAAGAATTCAATAATGTGAATTATTATCTAAAAACTCAATATTATGTAATATTTTTAAGTTCAAGTCCTTATAGTTGGTATTAAAGGAAGGGTTTAGATAAATTTATATGATTGAGTGTTTCTAAAATATTTCAAAAACTTTAAGGGTTAATATTTGGTTTAGGATCATAAGTTAGAAGTATTTTATAAACTTAAAGGTTGGTATTCTAATATGAATTATGGTTTTTTTTATTAGTTTGAGAATTATAAAAGAAACTAACTTAAGGAAACCTAGGTTAAACCTATGGTGAATAAAAAGTATCATATACTAAAGAAGGGGTGTCATTGATTAATACATTCACAAGATAATCTAATAAATTTATTTAGTTGTTTACTCTATTTTTCTTAATGAAATTTTTTTATTGACTCACAAATTTTATTCATAAGGGTAAAATTTATTCTTCAATATGGATCAATAGAAATAAAACACAAACCTCCTTTCTCTTCCAGAGGATTCTATTTCAATAATAACTGAAAAATAATTCTAATGTGTTTTAGACACCATCTCTAGTATTCAACTTACATGAAAAACACTTTATAATGTATCTCAATCCTATTTTATACTTGTATATCATGAATTAACTTGGGATAAATTTGACCGTGTTTTCAAAATACAATTATCTTATTATATATGTTTTGGAAAATACCATAAGTTACTTTATCAAGTTTTTATAATGGATTACTTTGAAAAAGGATTTTCAACCCTCTAATTGGCTACTCAGAAGGGTGAACTTTGAGAAACTTAGGTATTTATTTTTTTTATATGAATTTTTTTATTATCATAAACACCAACATTTATTTTAAAAAATCATGTCAAACTCTATCCTAATGTATTATGGTAAACAAGCTCGAGATGATTTCTCAAATATATATTTTAAAAATTAGGATTGTTTAAAAATTTAAATCTCTTTAAATATATATTTCAGTTAATATTTAATTATTATACATGGATAAATGAATCAGAGGAACTTGAAAAGGTTTTTAGGAATTCTAAAAATGTACAAACTCAACCTGGTAGATCATAGGGCATCTATATTCAAAATTGGTATTATAATTAACAGTGATATCTATTTTAAAAAGTTGATTTATTTATGTTTAAAGTTGGAAACTTTAATATATTTATATTGATATATCTTAGTAAATGATTCATATTTTTTATTTTAATAAATAAGTATAAATAAATAAGATAGAAAATCTTGGATAATATCTTATGAAGAAAATTGAATTATTAAAAGTGTCTACATATAGGATTTCAAGAGTTATGATATAGTGGTATGTTATATAATGGTTGGTAAATTTAAGGATAATCATAAGTTGAAAGTAATTAGTAACTTTTTGAGGTTTTATGTTATGGTAGTACTTTGGGATACATTTATTGAATTTCCATAAATGTTTGAGATATATGTAACTCTTATGTTTAACTTATGTAATAGTGAAAAGTTTATTTAAATAAGAATTATTTTATATTTTGTGGACATAAGTTAAAAGGTATTAATAACCTTTATAGTTAATATGATCTTTGATTTTAATTTAATTTTAGTTAATTAGGATAAAAGGGTTATTACATTTTTGTATTATATGATTTATCATATAGATAATAATGGTATTAAAATGTGATTTGGTGACTAAGCTACTAAATTTATTCTTGTAGAAGTTCAATATATTAGAAAATTTATATGATTAAGGTAAATGGAAATATTTTTGGCCAATATGATAGTTCATTTAAGGAATAAAGGTTGAATTATATTTGGAAATCATATATAATTTTATTGTGTATTTATAGTGATTAAAGTAATTTATGGAAAAGATTAGCATATTTTTTAGATTATATAATTAGGGAATATACATTTTTTTATATGTATTTATGAGTTATTGATATTATTTATAGATAATTATTAAGTTTTTCATGAAAGAATATGAGATCAAATCATTATAATCTTTGGGATTCAATATTGGTCAAACATATTTTGATGAGTTTTAAGGTTAGATATTTATGGAATGATTTAAGTTTAACTTTGGGTATTATTATTGAGGCATTGTAGATTAATGCAATATTTCTTCATATAAAGGTTTATACATTTTGGATATAATCATATCTTGTGTTTAACATTTTGGTTTTGATTAATGTCTAAAGATATGAGGGATAACTTGTTATCCTTTTTTGGATATTCAAATCCGTTAAAAGTTAATTTTATCTCTTCAGAAATAAATAATCATCTTAAATATTCATTTATTATCACAATATATGATATTAAAGTGGAAAATTTTCTCTAAGCATAATCAAAGGATGAAATTATGATTTTGTAATGTAAATAAATCAAGTAAGTATATTTTATCTTATTCTTAATATTGATGGTAAAATAATCCAAAAACTCTAAGAAAAGGATCTTGAAGTAAAAAAATTATCCTATTACCATTATTTTTTATGAATTTATGTACTTCTTTACCACATAGTGATTTATGATTTTGTATTCATTAAATTTCTCTTGATTATGTTCTCTATCACTCTCTAATATTACTTGGATGTTATTTTTCTCTTCCATGTCCATATTTTCACTTATCACCATGTTCTCATTATCTAAGAACTATATTATGTGTTATTATAGGTGACCTTCAGGTTTTAATTACCCATTTTTATGATGTGGGTTTCCAAAAAAAACTATTTCTAAGTATTAAAAAGGTTTTTCCTTTCATGGTTGTATGTTTTATCTTCCACTCCCTAGAATTGGTTTTTTTAAACATGTTTTAAACACTTTTTATTATAAATGAAAAAAAATTGTGAGGATTCAATTTTTTAAATGGGTAGAATGTAACACCCTGAAATTTTAGTTTAAAATAATATTATGCTCGATAACTTTCTTAACACGCAACAACGAGCTTTAAGTGAATTGTGATATACTATAAAAATATTATTATTTAAATATGAATTTTATAACCTAGAAATTAAATTGTAAGTATGAATAGGAATAAAAATATTATTAAACATATTATAAATTTTTTATATAATCCAAATGTAAAATCAATTTTTAGTAGATTAATTTTATGCCTCAAAAATATGTTTTCTGGAAAATTGGTTTTTATTGAATTTTATGATTATAAATTATAATTAATTTATTCCAATTTAAGAAATTTTATTTGAAAAAATGATATAATTTTTGAAATCATTGTATCAAAATTATATTAGGGTTAAATTTTGGGATTTTTTTGAAAAGATTTATTTTTTAGTAAATAGTAAAATATACTGATTTTTGTAGAACTGGAATTTATTTTTATTAAATAAAATAATATAAAAGTATCATTATATTATTAATTTGATGTTAAAGTAAAATAATTATCCTTTATTATATAAAATTTAATTAATTACATGTGAATAAACATTATACTTAATTTTGTCATAAGTTCATTTTTTGGCTTAAAACACATTTTTCTAAAAACTATTTTTTATTGTGATTTTCATTTTCATATTAAATTAATATCTTGAATTTATATATATTTAATCATGAAAAATGTATTTATTAATTTTAATCATATGTTTAAAAAAAATTAATAGTTCAACTTCATTTTTGGTCATTATGTATAGTAACTTTGGTAAAAAAAGATAGTTATCACAGTAAGAGTTAAAGCGGGCTAAAAGGGGTGAAACTAAAATTATAAGGGTTAAAAGGAAATAAAAAAATATCTAAATCCTATTATATGGTCATATTTTATACATATACCCTCCCTTATTCTAAAATGGTCCATTTGTGTGCCACTTTTCTTGAGTAATACATTAATATATTTTAATCTTTTGAAAAAATCCAAGTGTGTCCTCTCTCTTACTTACAAAAGGACACCCCCTATCCTCTCTTCTCCACACTTAAATAGACTCTTATATTGTAAAATACCTGAATAAATAACTTATTTACATACATATTCATGTTATATAGGTACTATTTTGGTCATAATACCATCCTAGGAAAGCTCTAGGTATAAACTTAAGGAGGTTGTTTGAAGAATCGGTATAGTTCTTAACCGAGTGTTTTCCTTTTATTTTTTATTTTACCTCATTAAAACCTGTACTAAACATTTTGATATAATAACAACAGTATATTAAATATAACTAAATGTTATAATGTTTATGTTATATCCATTTTTCATCTACTAATCCATCTAATGGAAAATGAAAACATCTTTTGTGCTTATGTGCGAACTACCGTCTCGAAAAGATGATGTATTTCATTTTCCATAACCACCTATTATGGATGGTCATAATGATAGGTAAAACTTAAATAATATGATATATTTGATATAAATTTAATTCTATAATTTTAAATAAATATTATACTTCTTTCTTTATCATCCAATAAAAAATAGAAACATCGTTTGAGCGTACATGTGGACTACCACCTCGTGAACCGATGTATTTTATTTTTCATAACTCCATCACATGGATGGAATATATAAATGTATTTAAAGAAATAATATTATATTTATGATATAATAATAATTTTGGGAAGATAAAATGATACTTACCTTATTTCATTCACATTCATTGAAAAATGGAAATGTTATTTGTGTGTGTGTGTACGGACTACCATCACCATGATGTAACATAATTATTTTTTCATAACCACCATACATGGTTGGTTATAAAATTTTAATTAATGTATAAAAATGATAATTATAACATGATTAAGATTATTTAAATGATATAATATTGATTCATTTGACTATAGTCTTCCTACCAAATTCATTTTGGATATATGATCCAAAATCCTCAAAACGTCTGATGTGAACTTAATCGATTAAATAATTGAACATGACCTGGGTAAAATTGAAATAAAAGGAATAATAAGCTTGTAAAATGTTATTAATAAAATAAATAATTAACATAAGTTTATTATTTATGAATTTAAAGAGTGTATGTGATGAATCGAACTCGAGGTAATGGATTTCTAGTCTCAATTTTATTTCTTTGATATTTAATCTATTTTCACCACACCTTTAATTTTGAGGTGTATAAACTACCTTATAGATATATTTTATCATTATTTTACAAAATTAAAGTGTTTAAAAATCCATTACAAGTTTTTTCCTTCAATTTTTCTTTAGTTCATAAGTAATAATGTCGTAGGGGATTTTATTTTAAAAAGTTCTTTAAATTTTTTTAAACTCTTTCCCCTTTATATCCATGTTCTTTTAAATGTTTCAAGAATATTATTATTTCTGATTAAAATATTGTTAAAGTTAATTTTTACTATATTTTACTTTCTTTAAAAAGTTTTAAAAATGAAACTTTATAACATTTTTTGTATTATTTTTTTTTACTTTTTACAAAAGTATAAGAAGAAAGTTTTTTAACATATACATATTAGCCACCTTTTACCATTTTCATAGACATTATTCATTATCAAGATTCCACTATATGTTAAATTGGTTTCTCAAATAATATCCCATTCCTGGTCTTCTAGGAATTTTTTATTCTTAAAAGTTTTTTTAAGGAAGATATATTTCTTCACATTTTTATGTGAAAATGGAAAGTGATTTGCTTATGGGTTAAAATGAGTTTTTCTAGGGTTTAATAATGAAAAGGTTAAATATTACAAATTTTTTATTCATGATATATTAATTTATCATTATAGATGATTATGATTGATCCCAATACAACTTATATGATGGGTTATCCTGATACATCTTATACGATAGGTGAACCTGATATAGCTCTCTAATGCATTGGGTAATGTTCCTTATCTTCAAAGTAAATAATTAGGGAGTTAACCGGGAAGTTTTATCCCATATATTTTACTAGGATCCAATTATTTATGACATTAGTGAACATGGGTTATGAATATAATGCTCTAAGATTCCTACAATGGTATTTATTTATTTTATGTGGGGTTTTAAAGGTTTTATTTAAGAAGATGATGATTTTATAGTATGGATATGTTTTATTTATGTTCTAAAAAGTTTTATTGTAAAAAATATAATAATTTTATAGGATTTCATGTTTTTCGCCAGACTAATGGTTTTATTTCCTTTATATACTTTACTGGGATTTTTTTCTCATCCCATGTTTTCAAATTTTTTTCATAGGGCTTAAGGATGAGTAGGATCTATTATGAAGTCTAGATCAGAATTAAGGAAATTGGACTTGAATGAATCAAGTGTGTCATGAGTGAAAACTAAAATATGAACTTATGAATCCTATTTTTTTGAGAAAAAAAAGGACATTGTGTGTAATTGTTCCCAGTTTAATGTAATGGTTTTCCTAATTCTCTAAAAATATAAACCTGAAAGGTCCTCAAGGATGAAAGAAATTAAATTATTGTATAAAAACTCAATAGTATGTAATTTTTTGAAGGATGGTTCCTTATAAATTTTTTGTTCAACCCCAAATCCACTCCAAAGTAGAATAATAAGAAACCAGAGTGTTTTGATGATACCAGCACTAGTGGAAGATTCCATGGGACTGGGAAGTCACACGCCCTAGCCTCTCACCTTCCATCAACATAAAAAGACACTCACAATGTAAAAACTAAGAAAACATGTAATTAAATGAAAAATAAATCAAAATTAAGGAAAATTGGGATTTTAAAAGGTTTGTACAGTGGTATAATCTATGGGAAACAAAAACTTCACAGGAGGTAAATAAGGGAAAATATAATATAAGAAAAACTCCAAAGCACAAGTTAAAAGAATATTAGCTCAAGTAAATCATTCACTCTCTCACACACCCAATACAATTATCCCCAACCCCAACATATATATAGCTAATACTATTTGATAATTCCAGTTCAATTTCCAAGTATTTTTAATAAACTATTAGCCCCATGTATCTGAGCTTTGCAGTCATTAAATCATTCATTCAAGAAAAGTCACCACCTCAAGGAATTCCAATCTATCTCAAAACATTTTCCTATGAACACTTTTGGAATAACTCATCCTCCATCCATAGCACATGATCTTTCTGATTCTTGATCCACTACTTGCTACCACTATGATATTCCCTAGACTTAGAATGTTTTTAGAATCACCACCCCTACAACTAAAGGAATGATATTGGAATAAAAAGATATGAATTTCTAGAAACTTTATAACTCATAAAAAAATATATTCTCACACCAATATTAACAATATACCACTTGAAAATTGATCACACCATAATTCACTATTTCATTTTCACACTTACACCACTGTGCTAAACTAGTTTTGTATTAAAAATTATAAAAAAAATTCCAAATTATGTTTGATTAAATTATTTTCTGTTTATCACTGTTAAAAATTTAAATATTACTTGTTTTGATAATTAAATTTTAGATTGAGGTGATTTGGAGGGCCCATAATGAAGTTCAAGAAAAATGGGTCAAATTACGCAGGATCCAAGCACACCAGTGGACTCAACTGCACATTTCTACTAAACCATGAATCCAAATGGGATTATATTTGAAGTATGGTCCAAAATTAAATGATATATATTTCATATTAAAACACCCAATCCCAATTCATCCATTAAGTAGTCTATCCTAACTGATCTGTCCAAGGGATCAAATTTTCTTGAAGTCAAAAAGTAGGTTTTGTATTTAGTCCATATCTTTGGTTGTGATTTTACAAATGGTGAGAAATTTTTTTTGAAGCTATTTAGGAGGTTTGGATGTAACTTTTTAGTTTTTTTAATGTGATATAAGACATTTTGGCTGTTGAAAAATATGTTCTAAGTGGTTTCTTGAAATTAGGGTGCCCAAAACCACCTTCCATATTTCCTATAAAGTGGAACCTAGGGATCCCCATTTGAAAGTTCAACCAAGACAGTCAAGTGTTTAAAAATTAAAGTTCTATAGGATTATTTCTATCCCCTTGTAGGTTTTGGATCTCCCAATCCTAATAGGGAGATTTGAAATGAAGAAGGAGGTCCACCCTACTTTCCTCCTCCTCTCGATGTTGGGCTAAACGATGGGTTTTCATTGTGAGGGAGATATACACATGTAAAGGGAGTTAAAATGATTTTATTAAATACTAGTTTGGATTAATTTGGGTTTTAAAAAATTTCATTCCATGTATCTTACATTATTTTATATTTTAATTCTTTTTTGAAACATGTGATTTATTTTTTCTTAATTTATAACTGATCGGTGTGAGGTGTTGAGTGAGTGAATTGTGTTATTCTAATTTGAAAACAGAAGAATCATTTTCATACCCAATTTATTTAGATTTAAATCTTCTTTTAATTCTCGTATTCTATTAATAGGTTCTAGATCTTGACAATATGATTGTTATGTCAAGGTTTGGTTCTTCAAGCATTGAAATAAAATCTTAGGAATTAATCGGAATTCCAATTAATTTCAACCAAATTATTACTCCAAAGATGAATGAATATATAAGAAAAATGAACTTTAAATGTGTGTATTAAAATCACAAAAACAACTTTATCTAATATTTTTTTAAATACACTTGGTTTCTCAACTATTAAACTCTTTAAATTATGTTATTTTCTTAAAATTGTTTTCAAAACCACCCCCTCCCCCCTCTTTTAGTATTTATTATTAGAAATGCACACTCTAAAACTATCAACACTCATTGAGAGATGAAATATGGTATACCTTAGACTATAAAATAATCTTTAAATCATAATAAATTTTACTTTCATGATAATGTGGTCAAATTTTGGAATCGTTTCTGGGGAGAGCTTTGGTTTTTAGTTCATTTTTTTTATAAGATTTTTAAAAATTTTGTGAATATTTATTTGTTTTACCTTATACATTTAAATATATTTTTTTCTAATTTATTTCTTTTGTTGGTTATCTTCATGAAACTTTTTAATATGGCAGGTTTAGCACCTTTATAACCTAAACTAGAGAAGATCCTATGTTAGTGACAACGAGACATATAGAAGAACCCTTTAAAGGACACCCAAAACATCAACACTCTTCTCAGTCCTTCTTCTTCTTTTGTAACCCACATTAAAACTAAACATAAATAGTATAAAATTGATGAAAATAATGTAACACTAAAATAAATAACCTTAACTGATGTTTATATCCAATCCAATTATATTCAAATACAAGTCAAAGCACCAAACATTGAACTAAAATTTGGTTTAATTCACTTATTACCAATATTTCATAGACTGGTTAGTGAAGAACCACATAATAATTTAAAAGAATTGTATACTATGTGTTCTACATTAAAACTTAATAATCTATATGAGGAAATATTAAATATTAGGGTGTTATCTTTTTCATTATAAGACACTAAAAAATATTGGCTTAACTATGTTAATTCACTAATTAGAGGTTGGTCAGACATGAAACACATTTTTCTTGAAAAATACTTCCCATCCTATCGAACTGAAAAAATAAGAAAATAAATTTTTGGGATATAAAAATCACAAGGGGAAACACTTCATGAATACTAGGAAAGATTTAAAAGGCTTTGTTCAAGTTGGACACACCACCAAATATGTGATCCACTTTTAATAAAATATTTTTATGAAGGTTTAATTCCTATTGATTGAAACATGATTGACGTTGTTGAAAGTTTTGTGCTAGTTGATAAGACATGAATTACTACAATAAAACTAATTGAGAACATGTAATAGAAAACACAAAAAATTGGTTTAAGGTCTAATGTACCCATTCGATGTGTCCATGAGGTGCAGAGTACTGAATTCGAGAAGAAGAAGGACATAAAGTTTGAAGAGGTAAGTATGCTTCTTTGTAAACTTTCTCTTTCTCAAGGGAAATACCAATATCCTCCTCCCATCCATTATGGTATATGTTCTTATGACACCCACTATTCTGACCAATTCCCTCAATTGAGAGAAACTTTGGAGAGCTGTGAGGCCATCTTTCTAGGATGCCCCTTAACCAACCCTTTAGGCATGAACCTTACTATCCATCAAAACCTAGGTGTAAAGAAAACCAATCCTATATTAAAGGGGGTATTAAAACCAACCTCAACAACCATGGAACCAACCAAATCATAGTAGTCAACCACCACCACTAAGAAATAATCAACCACCACAAAGTCCTTTCCAAAAAACCCATCCAAAAGCTGATCTCAGCCTACAATACAAGATTAAACAAATAGCTGTAAATAATTTCTAATTCCAAAAAGCCACTCAAGTATCCATATAATACCTAAAAATAAAATTATACCAACTCTCCAAATTGGTGGGGGAAATCCAAAGTCATGGGTCAGGTAAACTACCATATAAACCACTAGTCAACCCTAAGGATAAGTTAAATGTTAGTGATATCATCCTTTAGAGTGGAAAAAAATTAAAATCCATATGACCCCTCCATTATATTCATCCCCTCCTAAGGAAACCACCATCCCAACCACTATAAATGGTCTAAATGTAGACAAACCTTGTCCTGGAGAATCCCTTCCATGGTAAAAAATGTTTCATTTGATAAACCACCAATACCAACCATTCCTCTTCCATTTCCCCAAAGTTTCACCTAACTAAGGAAACAAAAATAAACTGAACATGATAAATAAATCTTAGAAACATTCAAAAAAGTATAGGCTAACATTCCATTGATCGATATCATGAATCAAATTCCAAAATATAAAAATTTTCTCAAGGATATATGTACACACTGAAGGAGACTTCAAGGTTATGAAAAGGTGAGATTGGGGAGGAACATATTATAATTTATAGATCCATAACTTCCTACCAAATGCAATTATCATAGAACTTTATAAATTTTTTGCACTATAGGGAAGTATTCCTTTTACAATACTATGCTTGATTTTGGAGCTTCTCTAAATGTGATGTCTCACTCCATTTAATCTTCATTATGGGTTGGAGAACTAAAGCCTGCAGGAATTTTTTTTCAACTCACAAACCAGATTACATCACACCCCACTGGTGTGTTAGAGGATGTTATTATGGGGGTGCAAAATTTAATTTTTCCTACTTATTTTTATGTTCTAAAAATGGAAGATGATAGGATGAATGGACATGCCCCGATTATATTGCGCAGGGCCTTCTTGAAAATCACTAAAACCATAATTAATGTCCACAATGGTATATTATCTATGGATTTTGGTGGTGAAATTTTCCACTTCAACATCCTTGATGCCCTGAAACACCCCTCAGAATAACATTAATCTCTATCTATTAATTCAATTGATGTACTCCCTTCCCCTAAAAACATATTTTCTTTCCCCTGATCCCCTTTTTGAGTTTTCATCCTTGATTGAAATTCTATGTAATAAATAATGCATTTATTATTGTAGTAGTCTAGAAAAATGTCATGCATGTTTGTTAATTGATGATTTCTTAAAAATTGGGGATCGCATAACCATCGATGATACTGCTAAGCTTGTAAAATATCATTCTTCATCTGAGGATGATACCATTGAGTAGTTAGATGAGATTAGTGACCTCTCACTTTCACAAAAACTCCCATTAATCCAAAATCCCCCAAAATTGGAACTAAAAAACTACCTCAAGATTTAAAATATTCTTATCTTGAGAATGGAAAAAAATTCCTATCATCATTGCTAGTTCACTCCCTCATAATCATGAATTGATACTACTTGAACTTTTGAGGGAGTATAAACAAGATTTTGGATGGACACTTTTTGAAATTTCTAGTATTCTCCCATAAATTTTCACACATCATATATTGTTAAATGATGAGGCTAAACCAGTGAGGCAGGCACAACATCAATTGAACCCAAACCTCCTAAATGTTGTTAAAAAGGAGGTAACAAAATTATTATCTACTAGAATAATTTACCATATCTATGATAGCCAATGGTTCAGTCCAGTTCTATTGGTTCCTAAAAAAACTTGTTTAATAGAAATTAAAAATGAAAATAATGAATTGGATAACATGTGTGGAGAATAGTTGGTGTGTCTGTATAGACTATCATTGACTAAACCAACACACTAGGAAGAATCATTTCCCATTTCCATTCATTGACCAGATGATAGAAAGGATAGAGGGTAAGTCCCACTACTATTTTCTTGATGGGTATTCTAGATAATTTCATATCCATATTTCCCCTAAGGATTAGAAAAATACAACCTTCACTTTCCCCTTTGGCACATTTTCATATAGAAGGATTTCATTTGGTTTGTGAAATGCTCTGGGTACTATCCACTGATGCATGGTTAGTATTTTTCAGATTACCGAGATAATTTCATGGAAGTATTCATGGATGATTTCACTATTTATATCTCCTTATTTTATGAATGTTTGAGTAGTCTAGGCTCTTTACTGCATCGCTATATTGAAAATAATATTGTATTAAATTATGAGGAATGTCATTTCAGGGTATCAAAAGGTATAGTACTTATTCATGTCATTTCTAGGGATGGTATACAATTAGATAAATCAGAATTTGATTTCATTTATTTCCTACCATTCCCTGAAATTGTGTGGGGTGTGCGGTCTTTCTTAGGTCATGCTGGATTTTAACGGAGTTTCATTCATGTATTTAGTAAGATTTCACTCCCCCTCTCTCTATTACTCTAAAAAATAAAATAATTTTTCTTTAATAAATAATGTGAGTAATATTTTAACAAGTTAAAATGGAGTCTCACGTAACTCCCAATAATCCAAAGAACTTGGTGAGATTTACCATTTGAGCTCATGTGTGATTCCTCTAACTATGCAGTTGGGGAAGAATTATCACAAAGGGTCAACCAATATCCACATGTCATACCTATGCCTCATGCACATTGGACCCTTCCCAAACAAACTACACCACAATATAAAAATAATTCCTTTCCATTTCATTTTCATTGGATAAATTTAGATCATACATTTTAGGGTCTAAATTCATTGTGTTCTTATACCATATAGCCCTCTGGTGTCTCCTTAAGAAACCAAAAGCCAAACCACATCTCATTAATTGAATGCTCTTACTTTATGAATTTCATCTAGAAATTAGGGATAAAAAATAAGTTGATAATGTGGTGGATGACTATATAAGTAGGATCCTCTCATCCTCATACATTGAATCATCCCCCTGTATTCCCATAAATGACATGTTTCCCGATGAGAAACTGTACCGAGTGAAATATTTTATTCCTTGGTATGCTAAAATTGTAAATTATTTGGTATCATATTTCATTCCTGTTTATTTCAAAAAAAACAATCTGAACGTCTAAAACATGAGTCTCATTGGTACATTTGGGATAACCCATACCTTTGGAGCACATATAGTCATCAAGTCCTCGGGCGTTGTATTCCCGATAGTGAGTTTCATATCGTCCTTAGGTTCTTCCACACTCTTGATTGTGGGGACCACTGTGGTCCCCAATAAATTGCTTTCAAGGTCCTCAATTCTAGCCTCTTTGGGCCAACATTATTTCAGGATGCCAAAGATTTCTGTAAATCTTGTTCTCGCTATCAAAGAATGGGGAATGTATCTAAAAGAAATGAAATTCCATAACAACCCTTTCTCTTCCATGACATTTTTGATGTTTTGGGAGTTGAATTTATGGGTCAATTTCCCAATTCCTTTGGAAAATTGTACAATATTTTGGTAGTGTATTATGTATTAAAATGGGTAGAATCATGTGCAACAAGGACTGATGGTTCCAAGTTTATTTTTAAAATTTTTGAGAACCCAAATTTTTTTTAGGTTTGGATTACTTGGGTTCATCATCAGTGACTATAATTCTCATTTCTACAACCAAACAATGCAATCTATTTTACATCGGTATGGGGTCAGACATCGAGTGTCTACTTCTTATCACCCATAGACCAATGGTCAATCTAAGCTGTTGAATAGATAAGTAAAACAAATTCTTGAAAAAATGGTTCAACCCAACAAAAATGATTGGAGTCTTAGACTCGATGATTTATTTTGGTCTTAACATACTTATTTAAAAACTCCCATTGGAATGTCACCCAATAAACTTGTTTTTTGAAAGATTTTTCACCTCCCTATTGAGATTGAGCATTAGGCCTACTAGGTCCTTAAACAATGCAATTCTAATATTTCTGGTGCAGGTGCTCAAAGGAAGTTGTAGATTCATGTTTTGGAGGAAATGTATAGAGATTCATATGATAACTCTAGGATTTATAAGGAGAAAACCAAGGCTTCCCATGACCATATCATCCTTCATCATCAATTCCACATTGGGAAGAAGGTCCTTCTTTACAATAAAAGGCTGAAGTTGCATCCAGGTAAGCTTCATTTACATCAGTTTGGTTCATACACTATTACTAATTTTTATCCATTTAGTGTTTTTCAGGTTACAAGTAAAGATACTAAACAAACATTAAATGTCAATGGGAAGTAGTTGAATCACTTTTATGAATCCATTCTGGAGTCCCTAATGGAGGAACTCCATGTTCAAGAAGAAATATATGAATGACACCCACCAAGTTTTATCCTTCCTTCCCACATTCTCTTTTATTATAGTGATGACACTACATACTCTAGGTATGTGGGTATGGTTACATTCCTAGGTTAGTTATGGATTTTCATCGTCTTTCTTTTTTTCCTTGCTAAACAGTATTGTTACTGCCCCCCTGTTTTCCCCTCAATTTTTTTGTCAGAATATTAATTGATGATTCCAACCTAATCATGGAAAATTATCCAATTTTAATCATGTAAATTATTGAAAATTCATGAGTAATTTCCCTTTTTAATATTGTTTTAACATTTTCAAAAAAAATGTTTCAATGATGGAATGTGTGTTTTAGCATAAATTTAACATTGAGGTGTGACTTTTTCTTGAAAATTTGTGGTTTGTTGATGATATAAATAGTTTTATCATTTTTAAACCTTTGATAATAATGGTATCCTTTATGTGAGTAGTTTATGGGAAATTTTCTCACTAAGTATCTCCACACATTTTTGCACTCAGCCATGAAGTGTTATTTTTTCTTACTCAATAGTAGGTAAATATAATTTAGGTTAATATTTATCTTCTTTCCAAAATTATTTTCCCATAATTTCATTCCTTATCTGGTCTTTTTAATTGTTGTACCATATTGACATATACGTGTGTACCTATTATCTGGCTATTGTACACCCACAAAAAACTAAAAAATGCAAAAATATGAGTCGTGTCTTGGTCAGGTTAAAACCTACTCTTCCTCAACTTTTGATCTTGTTATAAATATTACAATTAGTGTCATGAGGAGATCAAACAAAGGTTGATAGATGAGTGTGAAATTTTTTCCAAGTGAAACTCTTGAAAAAAAATAATAAATGAGTGGAGTGATGAAATGTAAAAAATATGGGGATATATAGGTTAGGAGCTTAAGTTTTGACTTCCAGGAATGTTTAATTGAGTGGGTCTTGAAATTTTATTTCAAAGGATGTAGGGAAGGTTATGTGGATAGAATAATTTAAGCAAAAAAAATTTAAATAACCTATATTTATTGGATAGGAAGTGGAAATAATTTCATGGAATGGTTTTTACACACACACATGGAGAATTTGTGACATGGTTATATTTTGAATTATTTTATCAAATTGGTATAATTAATCTCCTTTAATTTCATGCACATACAATTTATGAGACATATTTTTGTATGATCACTAATAATAACTCCTTGGTGTGATTTTTACTTTGATCACATTGCTATCACATTTTAAATTTTCATTGGATGTTAAATATTTATGAATTTGGGAATATCTCCATGAATAATTTTTAGAAATGTGAATTTTCTTGGGAGTGAAAATGTTTATGTGTGGGGGTGTGATCGCACCGTGATTCTCCGTTTCATTCTCACACTTACACTACTGTGCTAAACTAGTTTTTTATTGAAAATTATAAAAATAATAATAAATTACACTTCATGTTTGATTAAATTATTTTTGTTATCACTTTTAAAAAGGTAAATGTTAATTGTTTTTATAATTACATTATAGGTGGAGGTGATTTGGAGGGCCCATGATTAAGTTCAAGAAAAATGGTCCAAACTATGTAGGATCCAAGTACACCAGTGGACTCAACCGCACACTCCTATTAAACCATGCATCCAAATGGGTTGAGTTTTTTTCCTGGTCCAAATTTCAATGGGATACATTTCATAGGTAGAGAAAAATTCCCCATTATTCTATTAAGGGTACCATCCTAAATGATCGGTCTAGGGGATCAAATCTTCTCAAAGTCAAAATGTAGGTTTTGTATTTCGTCCATATCTCTGGATGTGATAGTCCAAATGGTGCCAAATTTTCATTGGATATAGACATTATGTGGTTATACAACTTTTTAGTTTTTTAAAAAGTGATATAATACTTTCTATCCATTGAAAACCATGGTCCAAGTGGTTTCTCGAAATCAGGGTGTCCAAAACCACCTTCCACATCTCCTATGAATTGGCACCTTGGGCTCCCCATTTGAAAGTTTGACCAAGAGAGTGAAGTAATTCCAAATTGAAGTTACATGGGAGTCCTTTCATCACATTTGAGGTTATGGATATCCCTATTCTCATAGGGATAGCTAAAATGAAGAAGTATATCCACCTGACTTTCCTCCTCCTCTTGATGTTGGGCTAAATGGTGGGTGTTCGTTGTGAGGGAGCTACACACATGTCAAGGGAGTTACAATGATTTTATTATCTATTGGTTTGGATTAATTTTCATGTTAAAATATTTCATTCTATTTATCTAAAATTATTTCATATTTTAATGATTGTTTTGATGCATGAGATTGATTTTCTCTTAATTTCTAACTGATCGGTGTGAGGTTTTGAGTGTATGACTTTTATTGTTACAATTAGACAACAAAATAATCCTTTTCTTACCCACTTTATTGATATCTAAATATACTTTTTAAGATCTTGTTCAATGAATAATTTATGGACCTTTACAATATGATTGTTATGTCAAGGTTTGTTTCTTCAATTATTGAAATAAAATCTTAGTAATTAATCGGGATTACAATTAATTTCAACCAAATAACTACTCTAAACCTGAATGAATCCCTAAGAACAATGAAATTGAAATGTTTGTATTGAAATAACAACAAAATATTTATCTCATATTTTTTTAAAATACACTTGGTTTTCAACTATTAAACTCTTTAAATTAAGTTATTTTCTTAAAACTATATTCACCCCCCCCCCCCTTATTTTATTACTTCTTATTAGAAATACACACTCTAAACCTATTAAAGATCCTTGAGAGATGACCTAGGGTTTTCCCTAGACTATAAAATCATCTTTAAATCCCAATAAATTTTACATGTCATTAAAATGTGGTCAAGAACCATTTTTAGGCTCCAATATCAAATCCCATGGGTCACATGCACCATCTTACATAACTCACTTATTTAATCCACTCATTCTGTCTATTAGATATTTTGAGATTCTGAGGTCCTAAGACCTTCATGTTATCCAATCCCCAATGAAGCACAACAATAATTTAAACTCTCTTGGAAAATAACTTTAGTTATAATTTCTACCATATTTTGGTTCCCTTTAATCTTTCATTTCACCAACACACCATAATCCATAAGCTTCCAGATGAAGTGGTATTTCAGTTGAATATTCTCCATTAGGGAGTGAAATACCAGTTTCTTAGCTAAGTGAATTTAAATTTGAATATCATATTATAGTGTTATAATATTCTACCTCCTTTTAATTTCATCCATTATACCCTTCAACCATAATATTTCATTCCCCACTTCTATTATTGCAACATACTAAGATTCTATGGTTAACATTGAAACTATTGACTATAATCGTGGCATAAAAATCACTTCAATGCCTAAGAAATAAAACATGAAGTTAGTTGTTCTCTTATATGTGTCTATATATCCACCAAATTCATAATCTTAAAATCTCTGAAATGGATCATCAATCCCAAAATATATTGAAAGATCCATTTTACCTTTTAGATAATAGAAGATCCACTTAACATCCACCCAGTGATCCTTTCTCAGATTCTCTATAAACCTACTAACCACATATACCACTCAAGAAATATTATTCCTGGTAAAAACCATATAATACATCAAAATTATCATATCTAATACATACATAACTTTTACTTTGTACTCTTATTCATTATCCATTTGAGGTTCCTTCTCCTTTGAAAGTTTAAATGTCTGTAAGTTGGGTACTCATAGGCTTTGATTCACTCATTATGAATCTAGATAGTTTTTTTAAACATACTATAACTAATAAAGGAATATTTCTCTATAACTCTAGTCTCTTTTGAACCTCATCCATAACATCCACTTAGTAAAACCAAATTCTTTAATTTGGAAACATCCAGACATATCACACTTCAACTCTTCCAACCTTCCCATCATAGGACTGACCAAATGTGGTTCATCAATATTGAGAAAAACTATGATGAAACTCTCATCTTTATGAACCTTCTAGTAACAGAAATGGACTACATTGGTCTAGATGAACCCATGTTTCATTATAAAGGAATAAAACTTTCCATTATATTTCATTGGTGATAATTGATCCCATAGAGACATCTCTTGAGCTTTCACACCATGCCTTAATTATATTCTAATACAAAACCTTCCGGTTTATCCATATAGATTTATTCCTCTTAATATCCATGAAGTAATTCCATCTTGATATCAATTTGTTTAGGAAATAAAACTTCCAAGTAAACTAGGTTGATCACTATCCGTATTTTTTTATATTTCATAATAGGAGAGAATATTTAACCAAAATCCACTTCTTCTAATTATTATAAACCTTTAACAACTAGTTATACCATGTATTTGACTCTACCATTCACTTCCTCCTTTAGATGATAAACCCATTTTTTATACAGTTCTCTCTTACCTTCTTGAATATGTGTTAGCTCCCATGTATCAGAAACATGCAAGGAATCTAGTTTTACATTAATTTATAATTTCCACTGCAATGAGTCAATAAGAATTCTCACCTCAGTGGAATCTCGGGTTACCAAACATCCATGAGAAGTAGAAAGTGTATCTAGGAACCAAAACAATACACTAGTCTCCTGAACCTAGTTGATCACCTCACATCTAGAGGTTTTTCTTTTTCTGAACATCTATATTATAAATCTTTACCCATGTATTTTGATATCCTAAATAATTATATCACATCATGCCTTGGTACCTCTGGAAATTCATCAACATATTTGATTATGGATCATAGTTGTACCTCCTAGAAAATTCCACCATCCATGCTATATAAATAGTCTGGTACCACCTAACCTCTATCAAGCTCAAACTTATCTATCTCAATCAACCCCTTACTTTTGATAGTATCAACTGATAGGTTTGAATCCTTCCATAAGATCTTCTCATTAAATAGGATGTTTTTGACTCTTATAATCTTATGTTTATTATTATCACAAAGTATAAAACCAAAAAAAATCATCGTATCCAACATGGAAACATGCCCTAGACTTAACTTCTAATTTTTCCCTTTCCATATCATCAACTTGGGAATACATGATACAACTAAAAACTCTCAGGTAAGTAAGGTAGACCTTCTCATCAAACCATAGTTCCTCTGAATTTTTTTTGTGAAATAAGTTTGTAAATAATTGGACTCATGAGATGACCCAAACAGTTAATTCCCTCAAAATGAAACTCCTCTAGGAAATCATTACTTAACCTCATTGTCCTATCTCTCTCATACAACATATGATTTATCCATTCTACTAAACCATTTTAATTAGGTGTCCTAAGAATAGTTTTCTCCATCCAAAATCTATTCATCCTATATTTTTTATAACTTCATTCATCCATAATCATGTTCATTGTCTAATCTAAGGCATTACAACTCATCTCAGTCTCATCCTCCGCCATGGATCTCCATCTGATGAAATTTTGGAAGTCCTTGGACTTGTGACTAAGGAAAAACACCCTCAAATTTTATATGTAATTTTCAATTAAGGTAATATAATATAGTGTAACCCCATGAGATCAAATTAGTTTTAATCACCATACATATAAATGAACCATCTTGAGATTCTAATTATTAGGTATTATTTAATCAAAACTAAATGAAGACTTCCTCTAATTTAATTAGATAAAACCCTTTCATGTTCCAAACTCCATGTGGTTGAGCTTGAGTAATCCCTTAGTAGCTATCATCTATAGACTATTCTCAATAATGTGACCAAGATGATCATGCAACATCTTTTTTATTTGTAATATATTATAGAGTGTAACACTCTAAAATATTAAAGAGATAAAGTTTTAAATGTTACCACATATGTCAGTAATGTGCATCTTTATTTTAAGAAGCTATCCTTATTACAACTCCATAATTAAGTGATATTTTCCTAGAGTAGTTTTAGGATGGGTGACCTCCTATTAAGTTTTTTAGAATGTTTTTCAGTGAGGATAAATAATAATAAAAGAACATTTTTTGGACTTTGAGGACTTTCATTAGTCTAATGATCCATTCAAGGACATGGGTGGGCCCTAGGGTGGGGATAAATCGTGTCTGTGTGGTAACTGGCGATTCTTATCAAGATTGGACCCAACAATTATATTAAAATATGGGGTGCATGTACTGTTTTTAGGGACCAATTGTTATAGTGGTATCAGATGTGGTACCCAGCCAAAAGTGTGGTTGCAATGCATGGGTTGAAATGTAGGGCCCACACAGGGACATTGTGCTCTAAAGGTGGGGTGAATACAACACCTTATAAAGTTAAAGTTTAATCGGTTAAATGTTACTAATCATGTCAGCAACATGAACCTTAATTTTTTAAATCCTACCTAATTAGAAATCCATATTTAATTAATCTTGGGTTATAGATTTCACAACCCAACTCAGAATACCCATCCATCTAGGCTCCGAACTAGACCACAGGAAAACCCAAAGGGAATTCCCAATCCCCATGAGTTGGTGACTAGCACACAAACATCAAACAATCACCATAGGGAATGATTTATCCCAACCTAAAATAAGTTACATGGAATATATACAAAAATAAAACTATAAAACAAATATTCCATAATAAAAGAGTGACAACAGTAGTGATGCAACCCAAGGTATATAGATAAAAACCAAAGTACATGTCCTTAAAAACAACCAAACAAAAAGGACACGAAAACTAATAACTACTTCTTCATATGAAATGTGGAAAATATCCAACTATATCACCACCAACTACCTATACCCAGTTGACCTAAATGTCACCACCTCAGTATGGTGCCTTTACCTTTCTTATATCAGATAAAATAAGGTCTACACTCCCTTGAGGAATTGTGTAGGGTGTGAGCTAAATAGAATAAGTATGATCCCACTAAGGTTTTACATAAAAAGGCTCGGTAAAATAATCCCAATATTCTCAATTTAAAATAAAACATGGAATGATAATAATCTATATAGTTTTATAATAACATTATGGTAAATATTTCCCTTTTTCCAAATCTTTCAAAAAACCCAGTGATACAATTTCAAAGCACAATTTTCAATAAAACATTTACATTTATCAAAGAATGAATCATATCATATCATATAAAATACAAACTAGTAAAAACTACAGAACAATGGTAAACACCTCTAGGATAACAAGGGTCAATATAGTTAGGTCACTCATACCCAAAACATAAACAACAACTAGTGTACACTCATGTCTCTAGATCAAATGCATCCAAAACTAGGGATGTATGAACACCCTTGAAAGTGAAACCCTTATAATTTTAAGATAAAGTTCCTTGAGCCAATATATATATGATCTAAGAATATAATAACACCCTAGAAAGTAAGAATCCTTACAATTTCAATGGAAAAGGCCTAATATTAATCCCTCCACCTAGGTACCCAATGCTCCCATGTGTGGAATATTCAAAATCAATTTCAAAAGGATTGACACGTTTCAAAAAAAATATAAACAACCTTTTTCATCAAAAACATGATTTGAAAACCAACTTCACAATCCATTTCAAAATTATTTGAAGAAAAAAATCATTTTACCAAAACATGTGGAAACCATCTTTTCTCAAAAAAAATTACACACACATCTTAATCAAAACCAAAATCCTAAAAAATATTTTTAAAAACAATTTTTAAAATCAAGAGAATTCACAGTTCATAGAACATAGGATAGAGATGGAACTACCTAACTCGTACTCATGTCACACACTAACCGCAATGGGATATACATACACTAGAAAGAAATGAGTTAAATAATAATGAATGAAATCAATATAATTGATTCTCGCATCTTAAAATTAAGTTTCCAAGAACAGAAGGTTAGTTGATAAGAGAGATGACACATACCTCAAAAACACTTGTGCCTCACCACAATCAACAAGAGAGTTGTCCTTAAGAATATAATATCATTAAGGAATCTACAATGGATCAAGAGATATCACATGTTGATCAATAGAATCCAATAAAAAAGACCATAAACACTACCAAACTAAGAGATCAATAAGGAATGCAAGAGATATTTGATCACACTCATTAATCCATTGATAAATGATCGATTTGGGATCAAAATGATGATTGGAGAGGTATAGAAGAGATAATTCCACGCAAAATCTCTAAGAGGATACCTAGGAATATTTGACATCATAAATATATGATTCATGGTGTGAACCAGCTTTGGTAGCCAGCATTCAACCCAGTTCCTTTAAAAAACCCTTAGATTGCCTCTAACACCCCCAAACCCAAATAATATACTATTAAACATTAAAAAGATGGAATAAATTGACTATGATATTACGATTCTTCTACTATAGGAAATTTTTTCCCTAAAAATTCACACAAAAGAATGGTGTTATGGAAATATTTGAGGCCACTACTCCCAAATCAACGATTTTCACCCCCCAAATCTCATGAGAATATGATTTTTCCACCAAAAAACTTTGAAAAATGGAATAAATTTTCAATAAAATACTTTTAGAATCAATTATCTCTATTGGTTTCTCTATAATAAAAACATCTATCCCCATCTAGATATTCTCCCAACTCAAACCAAGGGATGGATTAGGCTGGTATTTCTTGAGCTGAGATGTGTGGAAAAAATCATGCATGCATGTAGACTAATCCAAAAATTCCAATTGATAATAAACCTACCTAAGATAATTAGTAGTCTCAAATGGTACAATATATCTCAAAACCAACTTCCCCTGTTTCCCAGGATAATAATTACCCAATCAAGGAGAACTTTCAAGAAAACTTGATCACCAATGGTAAACTCTAAAGGATGGAATTGATGATCTGTGTATAATTTATACTGACTCTAATCTATAAACAAGAATTGAAATATATCATGAATCATAACTAGAGTCTAATTAATAATACTTGGTCCCATAAGAGAGCCCCCACCTACCACTTACCAAAAAAGAGTTTACCTGCATAGGATACCGTACAAATCCTTGATGAGATCTATTCTGATCGATGACTGGTAATTGTTATTATAATAAAACTCAACCAATCCTAGATGGTTGTACCACAATCCATTAAAATCCAAGATTCAATCATGGATCATATCCTCCAGAATCTATATAGCATTCTTCTTCTAAACATCCTTTTGTGGATGGTAAGTTGTATTAAATTTGATCTGAGTCCCCATTACCTTTTGGAGATTCTTCCAGAATTTAAAAGTAAACCTAGGATCCTATTAGAGATAATGACAGAGGGGATCCCATATAAACTCAAAATCTTATGAACATATAACTTACCTAGATATTCATCCTTAGCGGTGTCCAAGATCATAATAAAATGATCTATTTTTGTTAATCAATCAATCACCACCCATATAACATTATTTCCGTGGGGATTTTTTGGAAACCCAATGTTAAAGTATATGGATACCTCATCCAATTTCCAAACTAGAACTAGAAGAGGTTGTAGTGGACCAAAAGGCTTCAAGTTCTCTACTTTTATCTTTTGGAATGTGTAAAAATAAGACACATAATCAGTGATTCCACACTTTATATTCGTCCACCAAAAACTTTTTTTCATGTTATAATACATCTTCATAGTTATCAGATTAATGGACCATGAAGATCTATAAAAATAATGAAAAAATTAATTCCTCATGAATAATGGGATGAAAAATTGATCTCTAAAGTTGTTAATACCATCATAATGGAGAGACCTACCAAAGATGGTCCCCCCACCATATAAAGTTTCCTAGATTATTCTGAAATCTTCATCCAACTATTGATTATGTAGAATAAACTCAATGAGAGTAGATGATAACTGAATATTGGTCAGAACCATACCTACATCATCCTCATGTGCATTAAGATGCAACTGAGAAAATAACCCCATAAGGTTATTCTCCTACTTCGATTCCAAGATGACCTATAGCAGAACTTTCCAGCTGAGAGTGTCAGCGATGACATTCCCCTTTTTTTGGGTATAGGTGATGTCAAAGTCGAATGTATAGAGATATTCCACCCAAAACCTATTCCTAAGATTCAGTTTCTTCTGAGAAAATATATATCTTAGACTCTTATGACCAAAAAAAGAACATAAACCTATATCCAAAAATATAGTATTGATAAAACTTAAGTGTGTGCGTAATAGTGGAAATATCCAAATAATGAGTGTCGTAATTTTTATCATGTGACCAAATTTTATGAGAGTTGTATGACACAACATGATCACCATTCATAAGCACACAACTGAGACCAACACCAAAAGCATCATAGTATACCACATACCCCTTACCAAGCTCGGGTAAGATCAAACTATGATCTGATGTTAGAATCCATTTCAATTCCTCAAAATAAGTCTGACACTTTGAATCCCAAAAAAAATTCATCCCTTTCTTGGTAAGAGAAATAAATGGTGATTTCATCTTTGAAAAATATCTAACTAACCTCTGATATTAACTATCCAAACCTAGGAAGATCTGTCTCTCAAAGGAAATTTATGGTTCCTCTCATGACAAGACTACCTTCAACTTCTTAGGATCAATTGAAATTCCATGTTCTAGAATCATGTTCCCTAATAAATTCACTTCTTGGATACATAAATTTCATTTTTATGGCTTCACATAAAGGTGTCAGATCCTCGGGATCTCTAAAATCATATTCATATAGTATTCATTCTCACATTTAGATCTCAAATAAACCAAGATATCATCCACAAATTCTGCAATAAAGGTTTCAAGATACCAATGAAATATCCATTTCATCAAATCCATAAACACTTTAGGAGTGTTAGTTAGACCAAAATTCATTACAAGATATTAATAGTGGCCATACCTACTCCCAAAAGTAGACATTGGGATATCAAACTCCTAAACCCTGAGGTAATGATAACCCAACCAAAGATCAATTTTTAAAAACCACTTCACCACCTTTAATTGATCAAATATGTCATCCACACTAGGTAAATAGTACTTAATCTTAACATTAACTTGGTTTAACTTTTGATAGTCTATGAAAAAATAAAGTAAACCATCATCCTTCTTGGAAAATAGCATGATGGTCACCCAAGGTGAAACAATGGGATGAATAAAACCCTTCTCTAGTAGACCATCTAGCTAAATCTTGAGCTCATTTAGCTCAGCAGGTTCTATTTGATAAGATGGTATCAAGATTGGATAAGTACCTAGAACCAGATCAATCATGAAATATATCTTTCTTTCTATAAGAATACTGAAAAATTCATTTGGGGAAACTCTAGGGAAGTCCCCAAAACTAATGGAAGATCGATAAAAGAGGGAACATCATCGGGTTCGATTGTAATGGAATACATCAGACTACTAAGCTCTAGGAAGGAAGGTACTACACAACCAAACCATAGGTCCCACTCTCCCTAAAACACTTGAGAGGTCCCATAAACTATAAAAATTGAAACAAGACGATGATAATAATAAATCTTATGATAATGAGAAACTATCCAATCCATCCTGATGATGACATTGAACAAATCTAGATCAAGAACAAGGAAATTCTAAACTAACTTCATATCAAATCTGGGCAGGGATGAATTTTTTGGGGGGTACTGTAGTAGGGCACTGTAGCGGGGGCACTGTAGCAGACACTGTAGCAGCGGTGGAACTGTAGCGGCGGAGGACAATTGTAGGATACTGTAGCAGTGGCGGGTACTGTAGCAGGTACTATAGCTGCACAGGGTACTGTAGCAGTACTATTCACAGAGGGTCCTTTGGGCCAAAAAATGGGCTTTTAAGCCTTATATTCAGGCCACTTGGCCTTGGGCCTTTGGGCTATGTATTGGGTCTCCCTATACCCTCTAAGAGGTATTTTCTTTAATAATAAATTGAGGCTTCGGCCCCAACCTTTTAAAAAATGATAATGAAATCCCTTTTTTTTCCTCTTTCTAAGAGGTTTCACTAGATCCATAACAAAGGACATGAGATTCATTGGAAGTTTTAGAATATCAAAAAAATGGGTAGATATAAATGATTGTAAGGAACCTATATTAAATAGATAATTTTCTATATAATATGAAACAAAGATGGTACCTTTAATTGTATTCAGGCATGCATTAACCTCCATTAGAAACTCGTCCACTACATGAGGTTGCTTCACTCTTGAGGCCTAAGGATGGATCCATGTGGACTTTAAAGCTTCTAAATATTCTAAAATGTCCTTTGAATATGAAGATCCTTTACTATATTGGGGAATATAAAAATCCTAATAGAACTTCTACATATGGCCTTTACATTCACAATCACTACAAATCTCCCAAGGTATGGGAAAAGAAATTGGGTGTTCCCAACTTTACCACACTAATAGAAAGTCAGGGGACAGTGTTGGTTGTTACTGATGGTGTAGAGGAGGCCCAATACTAAGAACCACATCCACCACCCTTGTGATTATTGAGATACTTTGTCTTATTTCCATGTGTTCCACTAAAACTTCCACTCAGTGGAAGAGAAGATCCATAAAATCCAATATTGCCCGCCATATCCACTTTTTTTATCATATCCATATAGATTGTCTCATCATAGGTGGTGAGATTTAGTATATATAATTGTGATTAAATTTCTATTCATAATCCCTTAATGTATTTTTGATCTTTTGGTTGATCATTCATCGCTGCTTGAGGAGTAAAATTATCTATCTCTATAAAATGGTTGGTTTACTCCAACACCAAATGATCTCCCTGATACAAGGATAGTAACTCCATAAACTTCACAATATTTAGATATTATGGGAAAAAATACTAAAAGAAAAGGGTGTTTAATTCCTATCAATCCAAGACCACATGATAGTTTACCTAAACTATGGAATCTAACCACCATTTTATAGGACCCTTGAGATTAAACATTGCACATTTCACTTTCAAATCCTTAGGCATCTCCAAGAAATCAAAGGATTGATCAATATTTTCTATTCATTCCTCTTCCTCTTGGAGTTTTTTCATACCCTTAAAGTATGAGAGATTCTCACTTAGGAACTCTTGATCTCAATACCTATATTTTCCACTCCTAGTTTCACCTTAATAGCTTGGTTTTGGACCTGTGATACATTCTGGTCTATGGCATGAACTACCCATAAGATAGCATCTAAAAGCATATGATGAAGAGGAGGATTCTTGTGAGGAGAATCTCCCACTACACTATAATATAGAACACTCTCGGATGTATGTTTCTATACATTATAAATAGAAAAATGATCAGATAATGAAACAAATCTCAATTTAAACTAGAGGTGAACAAGTAGAAACTGAGATCAAGGTCAAAACCTAACACAAGACACAAACATCCCAACATCCCATGTTGACATAAGGATCTTCATAAAAAGAGATAGAAAATAACTAATCACAACCTAACCCTCAATTCCCAATAATATTATCTCATATCTACTAACTTCTCAAGACAAGGCATAATCTACCCATTGATACCAAAATTTTCACAAATCAGTCTGAAAACCCCATCCATATAGGCTTCAAAACATACCATGGAAAGACTCAAAGGGAATTCCCAATCCCCATAGGTAGGATACTAGCACTCGATCATCGAACAACCATCGTAGGGAATGATTTTTTCTAACTTGAATCAATATGAGAGGCATATATATAGAAATAAACCCATAAAATAAATATTTCACAACAAAAGAGTGACAGTGGTAGTGATACAAACCAAGGTATCCAGATAAAAACTATGGTACATATCCTCAAAAAAACAACAAAAAATACACCAAAACTAACAACTACTACTCTGTGTGACATGTAGGCAACATCCCACCACCAGCTACTTGTACCCAGCTAACATAAACCTCACTACCTCACTATAGCATCTTACCCTTTCCTGTATTAGATAGAACAATCTCTACACACCACCAAGGGAGTGTGTAGGGTGTGAGATAAATGGGCTCAATATGATCTCACCTAGGTGTTCTGCAACAAGTCTCTATACAATAATCCTAATATGATCAGTTTAAAATAAAACACGGAATGATGAGAAGCTATATATTTTTATATCAAAATCATGGTAAACAGTTCCCCTTTTTTAAATCCTTCACAAAAACCTAGTGATATAATTTAAAAGCACAATTTTTAATAAAAATTTTGCATTTATCAAATAATGCATCATATCATATCATATCAAATCCAAACTGGTACAATACAAAGCATAGTAGTAAACACACCTAGGATAATAGAGTTCATGCTAGCTATTTCACTCATACCCAAATCATAAACAATGACTAGTGTGCACTCAAGTTCCTAGAGAAAATGTATCTAGAACTAGGGATGTTGGAATACCCTATAATGTGAACCCCCTACACCATCAAGATCAAGTTACTAGATTCAATGTATATATGATCTAAGAATGAAAGAACATCCCAGAAAGTGAACCACCTTACAATGTAATGGAAAAATCCCAATACTAAACCCTTCACCTACAAGGATCCCATGTTAGGCATATGTTAAATCAATTTCAAAGGGATTATCACATTTCATAAATAAATTAAAACAACCTTTTTCATCAAAAATGTACTTTGAAAACCAATTTCACAATCCATGTCACAATGCTTTGAAAAAAACATTTCTTTTACAAAAATGAGGGGAAACCTCATCTTTTCTCAAGAAACCTTTTACACACACATCTGAATCAAACCAGAATCATGGGAAATTAATTTTGAAAACCATTTATAAAATCAAGAGAATTCATGGTTCATAGAACATTGTATAGAGATGAGACCACATACCTAAAACTTGGGTTTCACACTAACTATGGTGGGATCCACACACACAGGAATAAAAATAACACATGAATAACAAATGGAGGCCCTAGAATCGATTCTCACATCCTAGAATAGATTTTATAAGAAAAAAAAGATTAGTGGATAAGAGAGATCATTCATACCTCAAGAACACATATGCCACACCATAATCAACAATATATTTGGTCTCTAAACAACAATCGCATGAAGGAATATATATAGGATTGAGAGATATCATATTACAATCAATAGTGTATCATCCTTCCCTAGAAGACACTAAGAGATGCCCCAAGATGGTTAGCCACATGACCTCAAGTGCACCTCCACATACTTCAGAGGCTTCCAACTATTAGCGAGGTCCTAGGGTGTGTCCATGGGGAGACTATACCCTCATGAGTTAGAGTGTAACATGGCAGTATATATAAATATAAATAATGGAAACTAAATTAACCATTTAGTGGAATAATAATAATCTAGATAAAGAAACAGTCAAAATATGGATAATAAATAGTTACAAAAAATGATAATGATGATAATGTAATATAGCTATACAAAATATGGTTCATGGGATAGGGGGGTAGGAATATACTACATTCTATTAAAAAAATATAAAAAATCCAAAAGTTTACAATACTAGAATTACGAGCATAGGTTCAGTCCTCTACTCTCATACTCTATCCTAGAACTCAGAATCAAGCATCAGAATTTAGCTACTTCCCTTTATATATACCTGAAAACATAATGTCTACTTAGGTACCAAAGGCAGCCCAAGTAGGGTGTGAGATATAATTAATATGACACCGCCAACGGTGTCTAGATCAATCCAGTTTGTGCATATAAAACGAACAGTGTTCTAGATAAAATAAATGAAAGGTAATAAATAAATAAGCACGTCATTTTGGGTTCCTTATGGGATACCTAATTGAATCTACCTACTTTGGTCTAAGACTAATGTTTCTGATATAATGTGACCTATACAAGTGTGATATAATGTATAAATGGTTCATTATAAATAAAGTATCAAAAGGTGGACCATCCCCAATAATTTTATTTTTCTTGTAAGACACATCCCTATAACTTTAGTAACACATTAATATTCTTTAATTTAAATTCCATAATTATAATTTAATAAGATTCACTCTTAGTCCATCCAAGGTTATCCAAAATGAATCCCAAGTTTCACTCTAGGGGAAATATAAATGCCCAATCCCATAAGAGTCTATCCAAGACATTCCATAAATGTAATCCCAAGTATTAATCTTAGCATGGCATGAATCAAACCCTATGATCCCATCTTAGGTATCTCGTGTAGGGGACCAAGTATCCCTCATGACTTGGTATAACCATTTATCCACCAAGGTATATCCCCTAGGGAACCGGTATTACTCACATGGAGATAAGGTAAATGCATATTGAGCTCATAAAAGGTATACCAAGTATCACTCTTGGTATATTCATAATCCATAAAAAGTATCATTTATAAATCATGATGATATCGTCCAAAAAATCCTTAATCTGGGACCCTTGTATCACCCTTGACAAAGTATAATAGTAATTTAGCTATCAAAATCTCATGTTATTTAACAAGGAATTTTAATCAGGATACTTTATTCAAGTTGTCAAGTTTATTTAATTAAGAAATTCAAGTTATGGCATAAATTAGATGGATTAACACATGGCCTATCAATTCTCATTTACATTTCATTTATTACAATGTGATCACACCTCAAAAGGTAGTTTATCAATTTAAAGAAAAGGGGAATTAAGTCATCAAGGGAAGGTAACACCCATGGGATGGATCAAGTTAAGTAAATCAACCCATAATGTTGAATCTTAATTATCTAGGACCATCATAAGCATGAAACCCCATTTAGTTAAATTTACTAAGTGTTTTGGAGGCATCATTAGAGAAGTCTAGTGCATGGCACAATGACACACAATATAAATGATGAAAAACTTAGCAAAAAGAACTAGACTACCTACCTTAGGTTCATAGATGACCACTTGTCCATTTTCAGCCTTTGATTCAAGTTAGAATATAATAAAATATAAAACTGAACCAAAACTCTAAAAATGGGACATATCAACTCACACCAAAATATCACAAAATATGGGAATAAAAAATAAGAATAGAAGGAATATGAGTGTAGAGATTACTGAGAGGAATCCAATGAACCTAACTGTGAAGGAAGTGGATATCGAATGGAAGAGAAATGTAGGAACCTATCTTGAGTGTAGAGGAGGCATCTTGTGTGGCTCTTATCCTATACGAAAGAAAATTGGGATATGTTAAAATGATCCCCTTCCCTTTTTTTAAAAACACGACCTAGGAATTTACATGATGTGTAAGTTCATTATACATCCTGTAATGCTCAGGATTTCCCTCCTAGGGAAAATCCTCTACACTTCATGAAAGGGTCTATCCATCCAAATACACATCATTTATTTAATTCACATAATGTATTTAATACACATCATGTATTCAAATACACATCGGGTATTTGGTCTGAATCCAAGTTTCAACCCACCTACAACTTCATTTCTAGAAAGGACCGACCATCCCTTTAGTGTGGTTTTTGGGTTTAATAAAAACTAAAAGAAAATGTGCCATGCTATAAAGTCATGATGTTATAACCTCCCCTCCTTAAAAAAACGCATCCCCAAGTTACCCTTATGAGGGTACTAAGGCATTGTCTGAGAAAAGATCTACCCACTGAGTATGTACGTCGACCTCTCTCACTTGGGTCTTGTCCTTCACACATCCATGCTTCCATAGCACCTAGAATAGAGTAATTGACCTACCTTGGAGAGTCCTCATGCTCTGATCAACGGTATGAATTGGATTCTCCTCAAAGGACACATCTACCTCCAACTCAATATCCTCAAGTTCAAACGGATGATATGGGTCAGCATGATACTAAAAAAGCTATGATATGTGGAATACGTTATGCATGGCATGGTACCTATGAGGTGACTGCAGCCAATAGGATACCAACTTAACTCTCTCTACAATCTTAAAAAACCCGATATAAGGATGCAATGTCTTACCCTATCTTCTTATTTGTATATGAACCAATCTAGGCAAAACTCATAGAAATACCCAATGTCCCACCTCAAACTCTAGTGGTCGATGGAGATAATTGGCATAAGACTTCTTCCTGTAATGATCAATCACCATATTCTTCTAAATCAGTTGTACTTGTTCTTAATTATCCTGAATGATACAAGGACCCAATAGTAATGCCTCGCCTGCTACTAACTAGGACAAGGGTGAACAGAATGACCTACTATAAAGAGCCTCAAATATATCCATCTAAATCATTACCTTAAATATTTTATTGTAAGAAAACTCAACAAGAGGTATATGTTTCTCCCATTAACCTCCAAAATCAAGAACATATTATTAGATAATGTCCTCTAACACCTGTATCATCCACTCAGAATACCTATCAGTTTGAGGGTGATAAGATGTGCTCAAGAGCACCTTTGAACCAAGTTCCTTCTACAAACCCTTCCAGGACCATGATGTAAACTAAGAATCTTAGTCCAATACAATAGAACATGGAATACTATGAAGGCGCAAAATCTCCCATAAATAAATCCTCCCAAACTCATCAACGAAGATGGTATTCTAAATAGGTAGAAAATGTGAAACCTAGGTAAACTTGTTTATGATCACCCATATTGCATCACTTCCTCGAGGGGATCTCGGAAAGACCATCACAAAATCTATAGTGACATCATTACATTTACAATCAATAATGGATAGAGATTGTAGATGTTCGTCAGGTCACTGGTGCTCTGACTTCACCTGCTAATAGTTGTAACACCTCATGATGAAATCTACAATCTACCTATTAAAACCTGACCACCAATACTGATGATGGATGTCTCAATACATCTTGGTAAGCCCAGGGTGAATTGACCAAACAAAGGCATGAGTTTCCCACGTCAACTCTTACCATATATCAGCAAACACCCAAACAGGACCATGATAGAGAAGGATCCCATTATTGTCAACAACCCAACTAGGAACTGGGGCATCACCTGAGATACTCTCCCTCAGGATGAGGCCCTCGAAATCTAATAATTTTCTCATCTTCACCCAATCTAGAAGGGGGGATAACACTGCTAGAGATGCTAAAACAAGCTACCCATATTGTTCTTGAAACTCTAAGTACATCTCAGAAAACAAATCAATCAACTTTCACTCCCTATTGGCCTCATGGATAGCATGTGGTTAAGTCTTCCAACTCAAGAAATTAGCCACTACATTTCCCTTTCTGGGTGTATAAGCAAGCTCAAAATCAAATGACCATGGGTATTATACCCACATGTGTTGTCTCAAATTCAAGTATCGTTGTGTGGAGATGTATTTGATACTTTTGTGATCCTTGTAAAAAATGAACCACTCACCCAATAGATAATGCCTCCAATAATGTAAATCATGAACCACAACTACTAGCTTAATGTCATGTGTGGGGTAATTCCACACATGAGGTTTCAGCTAGCAGGACTCATATGCTACAACTCAATATCCCTGCATCATAACTCCTCCTAGATCAATTTACTAAAGCATCACAGTAAACAGTATAGCTTCTACCTAGATCTGGAAGAATCAGTATTGGAACTGAAGTCAAACTTCCTTTAAACTCTTGAAAGGCTATCTCATAAGCTTTAGACTAGAAAATTTTCACAACCTTCTTATTCAAGACCATAAGAGGTTTTTCTATGCATGATAATTCCTACATGAATAACCTAAAATAGTCATACATCCCCAAAAAACTATAGATATCAAATAAATTCTTGGGATGCTCCTAGGAAAACATGGCGTTCACCTTCTATGGGTCAGCAGATACACCTATCTCTGAGATGATATGACCCAAGAAGTGAACCTTTTAATCCAAAAGTGGACTTTTTTTATCTTAGCATACATCTGGTTCTATCTCAGTGTATTCATCATTATCTCAAGATGTTTTCCATGGTAGTTTCTAGTACAAGAATACACTAATATTTCATCCACAAAGACTACAAAAAAAGAATCTATATATGGGTGGAAAACCTTATTCATTAGATCCATGAAAACAGAAGGTTCATTTGTAAGACCAAAAAGCATAACCAGGTACTTTTACAAGCCGTGCCTTATTTGTAACGTTGTACATGGTATGTGTGATTGTCTTATACACACCTGATGGAAACTCAACCTCAAATTGATCTTAGAGAAAACTGTATCTCCTCGTAGCTATTTGAAGATGACACCTATACAAGGAAGTGGATACCGATTATTAACTATTATCTGGTTCAACCATTGGTAATCCATGCACAACCTAAGGGTACCATCCACATTTTGGTTGAAAGGGTATGTTAACCCCAAGGTGAAGTATTGGGTAATATAAAACCCTTCGCTTCCTAGTCTTCCAACTACTTCTTGTGTTTATGGATCTCAATAGGTTCCACCCTATAGGGAGGAATGGGCACTGGTACCACACCTGGAACTAGATCAATGGTGAAATCCAACTCTCTCACTGGAGGTAAACTATAGAAGTCATTAGGGAATATTTCCTTGAATTGATCCACGATGGGAGGTAATTCCACAAGCCACATTCCTTGGTCTCTCAGAAAGAGACTAACCATTTGGGTTATCACCCTACCTAGCCCATAACACTCAGGTCCAACTCAACTCTCCTAGATATCTCAATCTACCTTATGAATATAATCCCTACACTCTATTGAAGTAAACAACACCCTCTGGTGATAGAAATCAACATGGGTGTGATAAGGAAATAGCTAGTCCATTCTGAGAATGATGTCAAAGTCGGTCATCTTGAGGATAAAGAAATTCCAAAAGAAATGATTCCCACCTATCTCAAGAGTAAACTCCTTACACTTGTGTATACTCTCTGATCAAATCCCTAATGTTGTGTTAAGAATAATGATGCTACATAAGTACTCCATCTCAAGGCCTAGACTTTCCGTAGTTGTCACATATATAAAAGAGTGAAATGCACCTATATCAAATAGGGTAGAAACTAAAGTAGAGGACACAAAAATAGTACCTCATATAGTATAATTCCCTATACTCTACTACTTAGTTGTAGTTTATGCTATATATATATGACCCAAACTATGAACCTGATATGTAACCTTACTGACCTAGGCAGGTCCTCTCTGTTGGAACTGAGACTTTGAGGTCTGACTACCTCAACCATGACCACCTCCTAGGCTTAATCAACTCGTAGTAAACCATATCCCATCTTGACATGGAGCTATTGACCCTATTCCTGAAATCAATGTTAGCACAGATACCTTCTCACCAGATGCAGGAGGAACAGTTTGGCATAAGTGTTGAAGGTGACCCATCCTGCCACAAGCTTGGCACTCGATCGGGTTCCTTGTACAATGGGGATTCTTATGCTTTTTCTTTCTAAACTAGTGACACACCACATATCTATAAGTACATGTAATATAGTTAGAACTTACCCCACATGTAACCTTTAAATTATTCTTCCTACCACTAGATAAACCATCTCCCTTTCTGGAACTTGAACCGCTCTGGCCCCCACTAGAAACATATCTTAGGTTCCGTACTGTGATTAAGGCCTAGTTAACTATCTTTGAAATTATAGTCATCTAGAATATATTCACTTGTGATCATATGGTGTACTCAAACCCATCCTCAAAATTTCTTGCAGTGGTCATATCTTCACCAGTAAGAGTTGGTGTGAAATGATGAAGCTCGGTGAAATGAGTTGAGTTATCCATCACTGACATGGTACCCTATTGTAGGTGTATAAATACTCTATCATGGTCTAATCATAATGCCTGGTAGAATAAGTAATCATAGAATTTTATTTGGAAGCCCTCCTTGACCATACCCTGATGACGTCTAGCCTGGGTTATGACATACCACCAAAGTTTAGTAGAATTATAGAGCATGTAGGTATTGAGCTTGTCCCACTGCTTTGGAGGCATATCTAAATTCTCAAAGATTGAATGCATGGATTCTATAAAAGACTCAGTAGCTTGAGGACTACCATCCCTCGAGAAGGTGGTAGGATGTTGTTGCTGGAATTCCTGCATCAACTCTTCCATAATAAAGGTAGGTCATGGAGATCCCTATATAGACTGCATGAAATGGAAGAAACTATCACAAAACTGAGTATCAAAACCTAGTGGAAGATCAATAGAATGTTCTTGGGTGGAACTACAGGAGGTTTAACTGGTGGCTCAGTTCCCACCACCTATGGAGCATGGTCGTCACCACCTTCCTAGTGTATGACTCGAGGACGTTGTGGTGGAATAGCTCTACAATTTACAAGTGCATGCATCAGATAATATTTAATAATAAATAGAAAAATCAATAACAAAAAGGGATATACACAAAGAATTCCTATGAACAAGTCATGCCTCTCTACCAGCTCTAAAATCCAGGTCTAGGTGATAAGAAAAATCATGAAAGATCATAAGAGACACAACCTACTTCCCACTACTAAGGTCAAGTCAGGTTCAAGGTCTCATATAAAATAATAGAAGTTCTGGTATATGGAGTGTCAATTGCAAGGTATAGAGGAGAGAACCCTTTAATTTTCAATTCGAATCCCCATTTAGCAGTAACCATTTCATTTTAAAATTTTAATTTATTTAAATTTATTATTATTTATTTGGATGTAGATATCTTAGTCTGGTTAATTGTGTCACCAATTCCAAATTTATAAAGGCCCATACTCTTTATAAATTGCAATTGGCATGTCAATTAACTGAGACCTAACATGTATATCTGATATTAGGATGTAACAGGTTATATATAATGATTTTATAAAATTAACTACCATTACCAATTCATATAAGTACTTACTTCATAAATTACAATTGGAATTAATCAATCAAATCAACTAATATCTCATCCCATAGAACTCGTGGTTCATGGCTCAAATGTAGCATAATTGGCTAATTAAGGTTTCATAATAAACCTATTTGGGAAAACACCATTTATATTGATGTAGGAACTTTAATAAATCCAATTATATTATCCTTGTAAGATATTTTATCACATTTTAATATATATCCATCAAGTCACACACAAAAAGCACATTCAATACAAGAAATGCATGTAGAAAATATAAATATGGCATGGCATGATACATGAAATTTTATTCCTATGGTACCTAGTATGATGCATGAATTGATATTCCCACATATAATCAGTACAATCAAATAAAACTAATTATAATAATATAAAAAATAATATTAACAAAAGAAGACATGTGTGTCACCCAATGGTGAGAGCAGAAAAAATATAACACGCACAAACCAATAACACAATAACCCATCCTAGGAAGTTTGGGTTTCCCCTGTACGTGGGTTAGCTACTCCCAGGAACATGATCATTTCCAAACCCCATTACATCCTAGTCTCCTATCTAATACCCAAACAGTAAGAAAAAAAGAAAAAATACCACTTTGATGTCACTTTGTAGTATCCTATCCCAGAAGCCACTAAGCAGTGCCCTAAGACGATTGGCCACATGACCTCAAGCGCACCTCACCATATGTCAAAGGCTTCCGACTAGAAGTGAGGGACCGGGGTGTGTTCATGGGGATACTATTCATTCCTTAGTTAGAGTGTAACATAGTGGTATATATAAATAAAAGTATTAGAAACCAAATTGAACAAGCAATGGAATAATAATAATCTAGATAAAGAAATAGGAAGAAGCTGAATAATAAATAGTTACAAAAATGATAATGATGATCATTTCATGTAGCTATACAAAATATGGTACATAGAATAGGGGAGCATCAATATACCACATGTTATAACAAAAATAAAAAAAAGGTCAAAAGTGGATACTATTAGCATCACGATCATAGGTTCAGTTCTATACTCCTATACTTCATCTGATAACTCTGAATCAATCATTGGAAGTTGGATACTTTCCTTTATCTAAACCTAAAATCATGAATTCTTCTTGGGTACCAAAGGTGGACCAAGAAGGGTGTGAGATATACTCAATGGTCCACCACCAAAGGTGTCTAAATCAATACAGTTTTTGTATATAAAATGAGCATTGTGATAGATAAAATAAATATAAGACAATAAATAAATAAACACATCAGTTTGAGTTCCTAATGGGATAATTTACTGACTCTACCTACTTTGGCATAATCTAGATGTATCTGATATAGGGTGACCTATACAAGTGTGATATAATGTATAAATGGGTCATTATAAATAAAGTATAAAAAGTTGGACCATCCCTGAGAATGTGATTTGGCTTGGCAGACATGTCCCTAGAACATTAGTTACACATTCATATTATTTAATTTAAATTCCATATTTATAATTTAAGAAGATTCACCCAGATCCCATCCAAGGTGATCCAAAAGGAATCCCAAGTGTCACTCCAGGGGCATTTTAAATACCCAATACCATAAGATTCCATCAAAGGTGATCAATAAATGGAATCCCAACTATCACTCTTGGCATTTCATGAATCAAACCCTCTGAGTCTATCCTAGGTACCTCACATAGGGGATTGAGTATCACTCGTGACCAGTTATAATCGTTTATCCATTGAGCTCATCCAAGGTTTCCCCCCTAGGGAATTGGTATCTCTCACATGGAGGTAAGGTAAATGAACAATGATCTCGTCTAAGTAATATAAATTATCACTCCCAAAATATAAAATAATCCATAAAAGTATCATTTATAAAGCATTATGATCTCATCCAAGGCGTCCTTAAGTCAAGAATCTTGTATCTCCCTCATCATAATATAAAAGTTGGTTATCTAACAAAATCTCATATTATTTAACAAGGAATTTTAATCAGGGTACTTTATTCAAGTTGGATAGCTTATTTAATTAAGAAAATCAATTTATGACATAATGAAAAGGTTCTAACACATGGCCTATAAATTCTCATTTCCATTTCATTTATTACAAGGTGATCACACCTCAAAAGGGGTTTTATCAATTTAAGGTCAAGGGAAATTAATACATTAAGGAAAGGGAACACCCATGTGGTTTTTCAAGTTAAGTAAATCAACCCATAGTGTTGAAATACCATTATATAGGATCGTCATAAACATGAAAATCCATTTAATTTAAAATGCTAAGTATATTATATGTGTCATCGGAGATGTATGGAGCATGGCATGATGATGCACAATATAAATGAAACAAAACTTAGGGAAAAACTATATCAAATATCTTAAGTTTGAATATGACAACTATTCCATTATCACCCTTTGATTTTGGGATAGAATAGAATAAAATGGAAAAGTGGACCAAAGCCCTAAAAATTGGGTATATCAGATCGCATCAAAATATTGAAAAATATGGAAAGAGAAACTAGGAATATCAGTAATAGGATTATAGATATTACTAATAGGAATATTATTCACCCAATGGTAAAGTAAATATAGCTCATATGAAGGATAAATGGAGGATCATAGCTTGGGAATGGAGGAGGCATCTTGTGTGGATCCACTCTTATGCGGGAGAAAAGGGGGCTCTATTAAAATGATCCCTTATCCTTTTTTTAAAAATCACAACCTAGGGATTTATAGGACATGTATTTTCATTAAACATCATGTAATTCTTGGGATTTCCCTTATAGGGAAAATCCTATACACATCATGAAAGGGTTAGTCTATAAAAATACTTGTCTTGTATTTAATACATGTTGTATATTAAAATACACATCTTTCATTTTCTTTGTAGCTAGGTACCAACCCACCTGAAACTTCCTTTACAGAAAGGACCATCTGTACCTTAGGCATGGTTTTTGGGTTTATCCAAAACTAAAAGAAAATGTACCTCACTAAAAATATAGGACATTAGAAATAGACTCTAATAAAGTATCCCAAAACAGTTTCCAAACTAAGAGATCAAGAAGGAATGGAAGAGATATTCAATCACATTAATCATTCCATTGAAAACCAATAGATCTGGGATCAAAATTAAAATAAGAGAGTACTAGAAGAGATAAATACACCCAAAACATCCTAGATAAGACCTAGGGTCTGTGGGAGAATATTCAAGCCGATTGGGAGAGGATTTAGGTGTGCAACATATTAAATCTGTTGGAATGTAAATGATGCATGGATTTTATTCTAGATTCATAGAATGAACTTCTAGCATTCTCTATAAACTAAGAAACATGTCACCTTTTTTTAAAATCCCAAAGGACTCGTTAAGGATGTGAATTATCATTTTACATCATGGAGAGGTTTCAAATCTTGAACTAAACATTCATGGCTTCTTCCCAAGAGTTATTCACATCATGAATACATGATTCATACTTGAACCGACTCCAATAGACAATATGTATTCTAGTTCCTTTAAAAAACCCCAGATCCCCTTTGAAACCCCCTAAAATTGAATATAATCCTATTAAACATTAAAATGAGAATGTACCTTAACTAAGATGTTACAGGAGTAGTGCTAGGGTGGGTGACCTCCTGGGAAGTTTCTCAGGGTGTATGTGAGTGAGGAAAATGCACACTAAAATAACATGTGTTGAATTATGGGGATATTAATTAGTCAAATGATCTATTTGGGCATGTGGGTGGGCATCAGGGTGGGGAAAACGCATTTCTATGGGGAGAAAAGTGGTGTCTATTGGGATAGGACCCAACAACCATATCAAAAGGTGGGGTGCATGTGTTGTCAGTAGGTCCTAGTCGTTACATGGAGGTTGTTTCTCCAGCATGCATGATACCATTTATTATACTTATAAAGTAAAATATTCTATCCTTCACACCATGGTCCACCACCATATAACCTTGTGTAATTTTCCATACTCTATCTACAAACAAAGTGAAATACCTTGTATCATCGATTTTTCCTATAGAAATTAAATTCTTCTATAAACATGGGATATGTCAGATGCATTGAAAATACAGAAAGCACCCATTATTTATATAAATTCTTATATATCCTTTTTTTAAATAACCTTAATATACTATCAAAACATAATTTTAAACTTTACTAAGGCTTCTATACACATATTTTTTCATGCATACTCTATTGGAAGTTTAATAAAATGAAGCACCAAAGTCAAGAATCCATAATTCCAATGAAATTATGGCACTTAAAACAAAATAGAAACCATCCACTTAAGTTTTGGAGTTTTTTATGATATATAAGAATAATTTATAGAGATTAAACACCTCTACCAATATTCCTTCTATAAATTTTTCTTCTTTTCATTATGATAACATACAGAGACACCAAGACCATTGGACTTTTCACAGTGCTTCTATATCATATTTCCTCCTATTTTCCTCTGAATCCTCTATATTGAGAATACCTTAAAATTAAATAATTTAAATTCACTTTAATATGTTGATGAAACCAACATCTTTTGTATCTCTTTATTCCACTCAAATCATATATCTCATCAAAGACCAAGTCATTATTTCTGTCAGGATTACTCACAGTGGTCACCATCAAATTCAATGATTCTAAAATCTACAACATAAGAATTAATACTCATAAACCTTAATAAAACTTTACATTAATAGATTACATATAACTTAATATCACATTAAATCCATTCAAATGATCAATTTTAGACCTAACTTTAAACATTCTCATGAAAAATATTCACCACAACATAAACACTTTTTTCATCATGGAGGGATTCTCATAAATGTTTTCAAGATTGGAAATCAATCCTACAGGTGTATTATCCTCATAGATTTTAAAATCCATATTTTGTAACAAAATATTATATCAAACACCAAGTTCCTTTTTATTAAGACTTTATCATTATCCCTTTTCCATTTCTTCAATATTCTTCTCAAACAATGATGGATCAAGATCCTTTTGGAACAATTAATATTCTACCTTCATATCCTAAAAGCCAAAGTTTGTGCCATAAAAATTTTCTAGCCTAAACTTTCTCTCATACAATTATATATTCTAAAGATAGAAAACTCTAATTGAATTCAGTTAGGGTAAAGATCAATTACCTCTTGATTCAGAAACACCACTTTTGGATATTCTATCGGAACTCAAAACCAATATCTGATACCACTCATTTCACTAGATACACTATTGTACAGCCAACCCCACATCTAGTCCTTAAAAATGGAATAAGGAAAGGAAGTTTCTAGATAGTACCAATGCTAGTAAAAGATACCTCAAGACTAGGAATCCATGCACCCTAACCTTCCACCATCTTCTAACCTTAAGAGACACTCAAAGTGGACAAACTCAAAAAAACTGTGTAATCCAGTAGACAATAAAGAAAAATTATGTAATGAAATGATTTTATATAGTTCAAAAAGTATCACAATCCATAAGAAATGGCAACTTCTCTAGAGGTAAACAATATAAATTACAATAAAAAATAAACAGTAAAGAACAAGCTAATGGAATATTAGCTTAAGTAAATTATTCACTCTCTGACACACCCAATACAAGTGACCCCAACCCCGATATATATATATATATATATATATATATATTGTACAATATTGTAATCCTATTTTCATTTCCAAATGATCTTTATAGACTATCCAACATGTGTATCTTCTCTTTTCAGTCATTGAGTCATTTGGTCAAGGGTGATCATCGCCTCAATTGGATTACTTAGTGAATAGTATCTATGTCTAGGGATGTAAAGGAAATTATTTTAATTTCTTACATCAGTGTCCACCCATGATCTCTTCTAAAAGACCCCATCCTATAGCTCTAACACATGCTCCTTATGATACTTAAACCACTTTCTACTACCACTATGTTATTCTTTGGACTTCCTATGTTTCAAGCACTACTTCCCCTATGATCAGTAGAATAAAAAGGGTATCTAAAGTTATGAATTTCAAATAACTTTATAATTAGGTAAGAAAATGGATTCTCACAGCAAGAATAGTATATAGAAATACCAAAGATACAGTGCATGACACTCTATGTGGTATACTTGGGGGTCATCCAGTACATAAAACTTATTTTGTGCCTTGTGAGAAAATTTTGTATCCTGATACCGTAATCTTACTCATGATAACATTAACATTACAACATAACCTATAATACTACATAATGATCATTGGTTATGGATAATTCAAATTCATAATTTGAAAGGTTAACTCATATAATATATATTCATCCAATATGAAAAATTGAAAATTTCTTTTGTACTATTAAGATACATTTTATATTCTTAAACTTCTTTAAAAAAATTAACAAAATCATATATAAAAACTTGTTTAATGATATCTCAAATGATAAACCACCTGAACGACCTTATGTTTTCTTTATTTTTAGGGTTTTGTTTAACTCATTATATCTCTATGTATTTTCAACCACATCTCTATATAACCATCTCATAAAAACCTCCCACTAAAATCTTTTAGTGAGTAACATCTTGTTGGATGTGCACTAAAATGTATATGAATAATATGCATGTACACATTAATATGATTCATAAATTATATATATAATATATTATATTTTGTATATATAGTGTACATTTAACACATGTATATAATTCATGTATAATGTATGAAATATAATATATATATATATATATTATTAAATATTCTTGTGATTCATATTCAGTATATTTTATGTGATGAAATGGATTACAATAGATCCCTCCAATGCATGGTATTTCATCAGTTTCAAACTAAATGGTAGGTTCATTTAAAATCTTTGTATTTATTCATTGAAACTAGTTCAAAGAATTAAACTCAATAGCAATAATGCATGAGATGTGTTATAAAGGAGGATTGATATTATTAAAATATATTTATATATATAAGAGATATGATATCTTATTTTGTTGTGTTTTTGTGCTTATTTAATTCATTTGACATTTTAATGATCATCAATTTCATGCAAAGATGATAAAACTCTCTTCCTTCTTGTAGTATTTTCATTACCTTTGATGAAGGTGCTAGCACAACTTCAGATGAATGAGAGTCCTTCGGCTATGAATCAGGATCCAAAAAATGGTGAACTCCCTCAAATTTAGGAAGTATACATTTTCCAATTTAGTTATCTATATAAAATATACTCCATTGGAATAAGAGGAAGGAAGTTACAACAACTGTTGAAATTTAGGTACTCTGTTTATCACTGTTTTTTAGATTATTTATATGTTTGATTTTTAAATATAGATCAATCTGATTTTGGGTTATTTTTAATTTACAATGATCATTAAACGATCAAATTAAACCCATTATTTGTTTCATATCTTGTTTCTTCAAGATTTAAACATTTTTAATTTACTAGTTTTCGAATAACAGTATCTTTGTAAATCTGTTGTAGCACTTGAAGTCTTTACATGAGATTTGTAAAGTTGATATGAGATCTAAATTTATATTATGATTTTATTTAAAGGTATCCTAAGACATACCATTATGTTAAGGGTTCATGTAAAGGTATTTTGGGACCTACCCTTATGTGAAGTGTTCATGTAAAGGTAGTTTGATGCTTACCTTTACATTAAGAAGTTCACATAAAGGTAATCTATAACTTACTATTATAAAAAATATTTTCATAAATGTGAAGAGAGGTTACCCTTATTAAGAGTGTTATAATAAGGGTAAAGGGTGGTTTCCCTCATGTTAAATATGGATTTTGTGTGAGGGTAGGCATAATTGTTTTAAAAAAATTAAACTTTTAATGATTTAAATGATTTTGTGGTTTATAAAATGTTTATAAATCATTTTAAAAGGTATTTTGGGAATGTTTAATTTATAAGGAATTTATAAATTAATTAATTAATTATAAAAGGTTTATAATTAATTAAATAAATTTTTATGGACCATTTTTTCCAGATTTTAAAGGTTAGCATTTAAAATACATTTTATCAAAATTAAATTTCATTAATTCTGGTCTCAAAATAAAGGGATTATTTATAAATCATAAGGAGTATTTTATAAAGGGTTTATAAATTAAAAAATATGGCCAAGGTATAAAAAAATTTATATTTATAATTATGAAATGATCAAAATTAATTAAATTTAAAGTTTTTAAATTAAAGGGGTCTTATTTGGATATTATTTAGACCACATCAAAAATGTTTTGATGAAAGTTTTAAATAATGAAAAATATAGATGATATTTAGATTACATAAAAGGTTTACATGATATAAATTGAATTTTAAAATATTTATAATTCATGAAATATCATATATAAATACTATGTAACACAAAATAAGAAATAATTCATATTAAAATAAAAAAATTATATTCATTATTATGTAATATCTATGATGTTTAGATAATTTATAAAAAAATTATAGTTATATTTTATTTATTAATTTTTCATAAATGTTTATCTCATTTTTAAATATTTTAATTTTTTATTTATTTAAATTTTATTCCATGTTTTATTCATGTTTAATAAAAAAACTAAATATGAATATTGTGTATGCTTTAGTTTAATTTTTAAACTACTTCTAGGAGTTAAAAACATGTATGACATGTTAGGTGATAATCTTTAAAATTTAGTTTTTATCTACCTTAATATCAGTTTGTTATTTGGATTTATTAGGTTTAATTTATTTTTGGTAATAATTTGTGTATATTAGGTTTTAGAGTTGTCATTAATTGAATTATCTCTTAAGTAAAGACTCCCAGGAAAGAGGTACTTGGGGTCAGACCACCTACTGACCTGGTGATTATGCCTTGTCTAGAAAGGTGAATGGTATTAAGTATCAATCACTATGTGCTTACTCATGTGGATATTTTCAATCTCATATAACTCTATGACTTTACAGGAATATTTCATATACCTTATGCATATGATGAATTTGGATATGTATGAATATGTTTATCTTATATTTTTTAGTGAGTACCACAAACTTGTGGGTTGTATAAAAAGTTACACATTAATGTGGTGTGAACAAATTAATCCAATTTGGGCCTTTGAGCCACCAGTACTGTAGTAGTACAATAGCAGATATTGTGCATTATTATAGTAGCTGGAACTATTCATCTAATTTGGGTCTTCGGGCCACCGGTTTGCGCCTATGGGTCTCAGGGCCTTCAGGACACCAAAGGCCTTCAGGCCACAGGGATTTGGGGCCACCAAGGGCCTTCAAGCCACAGGTCTTTTGGGCTACCAATGGCCTTTGAGCCACAGTTATTTCGGTCCATAGAGACCAAGAAGCAGCTCGGGCAGACCACACAGAAGCAAGCCCAGAATAGGATTCAGAGAAAAGTAGAAACCTCTATAGTATAGCTAACTAGATTTGAATAATGAGAGGGTATGGAAACTGCCATCGATACTAGGAACCATGCATCTCTGCACTGGGAAATGCTAGCTGATCATCCATGCAAGGTGGGAAGCTATGCACCTTCAAGATGAAGATGTTGGGGAGGGTTTTTTTCAAGTTTATCATTTATTGGGCCTTCAAGGTCATGTAAAGTGCATTGCTCCTATGGTCCTTTGAGTCAAGTATGGACCTTGTGCCTTGGGTATATGGGTCATGTAGGGTTCCCCCTCAAACCTTAAAAGGGGGATTATCCAAAAAATAAATAGAAATATAAGGCCTTCGGGATTTCTGATAGAATAGGGATTCCAAAAACTAAATCATTAGAATCATGTATACACGTAAAGGGAAAAATGATATAAGATAGTGAGATTAAATCCCCTTAAAATACTAAGTGTTATAATCATCTTAAAGTGGAACTTTTCAAGACCACGATCATTTAACCAGTTATTATCAAGCTCAGCATGAGTACCCATAGATTATCTTGTATAAGGAAATATAACTATAAATAACTCTGGATTATCTTATTGGGTAGCTTAAGATCAGTACTTGTACCCATTCATATTCATTTTTTAGCCTATTCTTATAATTTTATTTAGGTAACACTATTTGGGAAACCCTAATGGATAATATACTGAAGAAATGGATTTGATTTTATCCATATGATGGATTGGATAAATATTTATCCACTCAAATATCCAATAGTCACAATTATTATGATTAGGATAACACTCTACTAAAATAATCATGGATTATTTACGTGAAAAAATCAGTTTAATTCGTGGTGAAATATATATCTTGGCACACAAATAGATATTATTTTTTACAAAGGGGTCATCATTTTAGTGGGATCACATTTAGTAAAATTCCCTATTAGATGGTTATAAAACATGATACTCATTTGATAAAATCTTTTATTATAGATAACATCATCATCAGCATCAGGTTAAATTTTGATATTAATTCTTTAAAGGAGAATCCTAAAGTAAGAAACTCCTAATACTGGTGGTTTAAGGGAAAATTATTAAAGAAAATTCTATGTGTTAAAAAAAATATTCCTGATTAACCTAGTATTGAAGTTTTCAAAAAGTTAATCTAGATGTTTATGGAAGTATGGAATGATTCATTTAATGTTTAAAAAGGAATTAGATTCAAATTGACATAAGGAATTTTTCTCTCCACTAATATATTCAATATTATTGTATATACCAATGACTTGATGAAACTTGAGGTTTCCTTAAGTCTTATTTTGGTTAAGGAATTCACTTTAATGCCATCAATGGAAATTTTTTGACAAGATGAATAAATTCATGAAAAAGTTTCCCAATATTATAAAATAGTTTAGAATACATAAACTAGGCATATTATGTCTATATTTTGGTACTATGTAGATAGTATAAATGGGTTAAAGTTCACATTAAAAGAAGAAAAGTTGGTTTGAGTTTCCAATAAAGTTTCTTCAAGCAGCTATCCATGGTCATTAAAACCTATAGGTGAAATTATAAAGAAGTAATGATTATTAATTCCATATGATGGAATTGTCCTAATTACCTGAATAGTTGTAAGAATCCTAGTGGAAAGTCCACATAAATGTTATATAATTTAATTCTATTATTATAAAATACATATGATATTAATTTTATATTTCAAAAAAAATTAAATATATAGAATTTTAAAAGATTAGAAAATAATTATAGATTGAAGTTTTCTTTCAAGTAATGGAGAGGTGGAGGTGCTACATTGATAACTTGGATTCTTCAATCATATATGAAATTATCATAAGATATTTATTTTTAATCTCACTTTACTCTTGAGAAGATCATACAAAAATAGTTGTTTGAATGAAATGAGATAGGTGTTTTTGGTGCACATAGTTATTATTTGTTCAATTCTAAAACATGCTTCAAGGGATACTAAAAAATGGCTTATTATGATTATTAGATTCATCATTTTTCCTTTTATGTGAATATTCAAAATATATGATTGAATTTAAAAAAATATATCCTATATTCTCAAAGTATTGAGAATATATGAACTAGGTATATGATATCTAGATTTTGGTTTTGTATAGATAGTACAAGTAGGAAAAATTATAAACATGAAGAAGAAATGTTATTTAAAGAGTTAAACGATGTTTATTTACTAAAATAGTCAAAGGAATTGAAATCTAGGGTTATTAAGAAGGATAAGTAATAATTTTGTATGATAGGATCATCTAGAATACCTGAAGAAGTTTTCAAAACTTCATGGAATGTTCATGTAAGGTATTAGAATTATATAATTAAATTATTCGGTTTTGATAGGTATATGATACCAAATGTATATTTTAAAAGTGTTGTAAATATATCAAAGTTCAAAATAAAAATAATAATTGATTGAGAATATAGTTTACATTCATGTTATGAAGAAAATAGTTTTTATATCAAAGATTTAAATGTAAAGTTATGTGTCAAGATTGGATGGATATAATTAAAGGATGTGTATCTTCATCTCACTTATCTTATGTGATAAGAAAGGTCATTAGTTAATAAATAGTTGTTATGAACAACATGAGATTATTGATTACATACACATGGTTTATGATTCATTGGTATTCTATAATATGTTTTGAGGATAATATATCGATAAAAATGTTTTATACAAGATAAAATGTTTATCCATGTGTTTGTTAAAATATAAGGGAATTTGTTCCTATGACCCATTGATGGTATATTTTAATAAAGTATTTTTTCAAAATAAAAATGTTATAAATGCATATAATACCATATAGAATATGGGAAAATATTTCATTTTTTAATTATTACTACCAAACATAAATAAATGCTATTTCCTAAACATAAAGTAGCTTATTTATCTTAATAAGATATTATGAAAGGAATATAGTGACTAAGAGGCTAGTGGGAGTATGTTTGGACTTATAGAAGTTCAAATTTTACAAATAAAAGATAATATCATTCAATGATTCAAGTTATTTTTCACTTAATATCCTAAAATATTTTAGGATATGTGATGGTAAATAAAAATGTGAAAAGTTACATTTTGTAAGCATTATAAGTGAATATCACTATTTTCTGAAGGATTTTACCAATTAAATTTACAAATTAAATTACAGTTGATATACTAAAAGAGTTTAAGATATATAGATAAAGAAAATTGTAAATATTTACATTATTTATCATAAAAAAGTGTATATCACTTTATCCTAAAATATTTTAGGATGTATTGGTAATAAATAATGAAAGTAGTTAAATTATTTCAAGGAAAAAGTTTAAAGAAAGGGGTTTTAAGGATGATTATTATGTACATATAAAGAGTTATAAGTAGACAATAGAAGTTGAAATCATAACATTTGATGTTGTGAAGTTAAGGAGTTTGAATATGATTAAATATTTCAATGTTAGGGACATAATTCCAAAATCTCACCATTATTCAAAATTGTTTTCTTTATAGATTTTACTCACTAAATATTTAGTGGGAGTTTTTTATTAGATGGTCACATAGATATATGATAGGAATTACATATGATTTCATAATGAAACAAAACCTCTGAAAAGTGCAGCATGCATAGGGTTGATCTGAAAATTTATCATATATGATATGATAGATAGGTGATTATGATGGGTTTGTTAAATATTATTAAAATGGATTCAAGGATATAAAATGTATCATGTTATTATAAAAAAGGAATATCTAATTATCATTCATTCATGTGTGCTATAATTTATTGTGTATGAATGTTCAAATGATAATATTCACTCAAAGTGAAAATTTGAGTTATCCTTAATCAAAAGTCATCATGAAGTATTATGGGTTGTGATTATATGTAACTCCTCGAACCCAGTTACCCAGATTCAGTGCATTATTTTAATACATTGGAATGATTACAAGGAATCAAGTCCCGAAGGACCAATCAGTTTAGCATTCTTGGAAAATAGATTACATACATGAACGTTACATTACACTTTCTAATATACATTACAGCATAGATAGTTCTTTGAGAATGACGTTTTTCCCTTATCTTAACCCTCCATCTCAATCATAAAACACTTCTTGGGATCCTGGGAAAATAAAACATAACAAAGGGGTGAGCTCAGATTCTTTGTAAGGGTAAATAATTTAGCAGAAGCTATAAAATTTTAAATCAAGATGTGTAATAAAAACAACAGCCTTTTAAACATAAACTTGAACATAATATGGAAAAAATAAATCAAAAATTACCATATTAACATGCACATGGATATTATAATAGTAGAATTATCACATGTAATAACTAATTTTATAATGAGGGAATGTATAGTACTGGAATTTAATTTCTGTGTCAATCCCTCGTTCCAGGACCTAGGGGATAACTGTAACCGGAACCAAACCCGGAGATCCTCTATAACCGGACTCCAACCCGGAGAGCCTCTGTAACCAGACTCCAACTCGGAGAGCCTCTGTAACTGGAATCCAACCCGGAGATCCTCTATAACTAGACTCCAACCCGGAGGGTCTTCTATAACTGGACCCCAACCCGGAGGGCTTACTTTTACCGGTCCCCAACCCGGAACATACTAGTCCAACACATTCATATTAATAAGAGGTTGAAATATAACATAATCATTCGTATTAAAACTAGCATACAAAATGTAAATACCTTAACCATAAACCATGAATGGCATAAAAATAACTCATCCATAATCAAACATATCACAAAACCTTAAATACAATATAGAAGATTTGTATCATAATAAATAAACTTCAAACAAGTGTAAAATTTATCAAAGGATGTTGACATAGATGAAATCAAAACTATTTGATAAAAATATCTCTTTCTATTTTGAAATCATTTAAGAGTCACATAATTATAAAGAAAACATTTATTTTTAAAATATTCTTATAATATTGTAAGGGAATCTTCAATGATGTTATAATGGTGGAAAATAGCCGCACCCACCATATAAGTTAAAAAATACATTCTTACCTTAATTTTTTCAAAAAGGTTATAAAGTACCTTGTTTGGAAAACGACAGAAAGATTCCTTTCAAAAACATATAAGGTCAAATAAGGGTATAAATGAATTTAACCCATTGTCTAGTAAATATTAAAAGTGTTTTGAAATACATTTTAAGAAACATGGATGGGGATGATAAAGAGGTCCCAGTAGATAATTATGTATAAACAACCTCGGATAATGAAGAGATTGTAGAATTAACCCTTACCTTGTATTTTTCCTTTGGTCAAGGGTACGTGTAACCTCCTATATAATGAAAATAGTATGTTATTAAATTTTAAAATAACCATATTCATATTTATTATATCATACATGATTCATTTATTACTTTATACTACCCATTTAATAAATATTTCCATGTTAAATTGACATTTTGGGTAATAATCGCTTTCTTTTTCGTATGTATTTTAACTTGTTATTCTTGATCGTATAATTTAGATCATGATTTAAATAATTCTATAATATAAAAATTATTTATATATCATATATATTTAGAAAATAAATATGTATAATAGATAGATATATGAAATGGAAAAACACCGTTTATGGAGACGGTAGGCCGTACGTACGCATAAATGTTGTTTCTGTTTTCATATCGTATTGAATGGAAGTAAGTGAATGAGATGAATGTAAATAAATATATATAAATATATATATATATAAAGTAGTATTATTATGTCATATATTACATACTTAATAATAATATATATTTTTATAATCATCGTTGAATGGTGAACGTGGAAATGAATCTCATCGCGTCGTGGAGACGGTAATCCGTACGTAAGCACGAGCAAAAATATCATTATATTGATGATGAAATTGTATGAAATTGGATGTTATATCATATATAAAGAATAATTAACATGTTATATTTATTATTTACATCAATTATACTCATTATTATACCCATCCAAACAGTGAATTGTTGAATGACAAACTACACCACGACGTGGAGACGGTAAGTCGTACGTACGCACGTATGGTGACTTTGTCATTTATAAAATGGAGAGAATAATGAATATTGTTATACCATATTTATAATAACATCACAGTATGTAGAAGGTATTGTATTTATTACTTTATTATGGAAACAACAAATAAAGAAGAAGTGGAAGAAGAAAAGAACTTGAAAGAGGGTGGTGAAAGTATTACCTCTTCTTCGGGTGTTTCCTTTTGAGTTGATCAAAAGGGATCCTTAGGTTGGCTTTATGACAAAATTAATGCCTCTAGGTTGAATTGAGGGAATTTGGGAGGATATTTGGGCATGTTTTGGCCAGTCCAAATGGATTTGGAGGTGTGAATTTGAGAGAAGGTGAAGTGCCCTTTTATAAGAGGGGTGAGGGGTACCTTAGGAAAAACTTAAAATATTATTTTATTATAAAATAATTTTCAGTTTATAATGGATACAAATTGATTTATTTATAATATAAGGCGGTTATGGGTCGAAATACTCTCAACCAATAGGCTTTAGAAAAGTTTAGGTCACAATTTTAACCTTATCTTTTAGATTTAACTCTCAGTTAAATAGTTTAACTTTTACCGTGTCCTCTTGTATTCTTACACTATATGGTTAATAAACTTACACTAAACTTCAAAAAGAACCTAAAGTGGTTCATTAATGACATATATAATATTATTTAATCCCTTTGGCCCAACCTTATATTTTTTGGAATATTATATCAACCAATAATATAGTATTTGTTTTAAAAATTAATTTATGTCAATTTTAACATAATTTAATATTTTGTTTTTGTGAAAGTCATAACAACCTTATAACTTAGAAAAAAATTTATCTAATCAAACATAACATGTCATATTAACCTATAAAATTAGTGGAATTTATCACAGGTCTCAAATTACATTTATTTGGATATTCATAATATCAATTATTTTAATATCTCATTAAGAAGGTAATCACCGCATCATCATTGTGTCATAAATAAATTTAATTATTTAATGTATAAAAATAATAATTAAAATACGATTATGTAGGAAATATTTTTATCTTTATAATGAATATTTATAGTCTAATTTATCTTATGTATAACCCTATATTAAAAATGTTTTAGTTATGAAAACATTAATTTAACACTTTTAACTCTTCTTTAAATTAAATAATAATAAATGTCCTAATCTAATAAAAGTGGACATAAAGGATAAAATTTTATTCCTAATGTTGTTTTTGGTCTAATAACACTTATCCAATAGAATTATGACATGTTTTAGGGTAATTATAATATCATTTTTACCCTTAATTACCCTATTTACTTTTAACCGTGGTAAATAAAAGTCAAAAGTTACTATTCAAAAAAATATTTTCATCTTATTGAACCACATTTTACATACTGGGGTAAATCGTGTCTCTCAGATTTTTGAAATTAAACTCACAGAAGCGGTAAAATTAAGTTTTATGCAAATTTTCAAATGCTCCTAGAAGGTGGGTAAAAGGCGGTAAAAAGTTCAATAAAATTTTATATATCTAAACATATTATAAAATAAATCCAATGAATTAAATTGAACATATATGGGTATTATGTATCTATTTTGACCTAAAATAAATTTAAATAAAATAATTAATTATTTAAATAAGAAGTTGGTTTTAAACAATAACATAGTGTTTTCACTATTCATCAAAAATTGAAAGTTTTCAGAAAAATACCAAAAATTCTCACTAAGATAATTTTGATATTCTGAATTCCTAAATGAATTTTATTTTAAAAATTTCAAAACATAGAAGTTTAATTAATTAATTTAAAATTAATTCTCATTTTCAAAACCAAAAAGCGTATTTTTAAGAAATAATAACTATCAAAAGATTGACACTTGTTTATGTCCAATTTCAAAGTGAAATTACTTCCAATGAACAACATTGGATTAAATGGTAAAAATATAATATAATTATACTTCCAAACCATTAAAATGTATAATTTAACACTATAATTATTTTTATTAAAAAAGTTGTTTTCAGTTAAAATATAGTATTTTTCACTATTCACCCAAATATAAAAGTTATCAGAAAAACACCAAAAATTTATTGAAACTAAATTTTTATGTCCCAATTCTAAAGAATAAGTTTATTTTGTCAAATTGAATATATAAAAGTTTCAAATATTGGATTTAAAAATGGCTCTCCATTAAAAGGTGGTAAAATTTCATTTTTTGAAAAATAGTTCTTTTATCTAAAAAAAATGAATTTGTTCTTACATTATATCTAAGAAACTCATAATATGGATTCTAAAATTATAAGGATTATATCAAGTTCAAGATTCAGTTAATACTATTTATAACCGCTTTTGAATGACTAGTTTGGTAATTCATGGTGCGCTTGAACTCGGTGTTGCATGTAGTACAAGTTATTGAATTACTTTGAAGAAATAACATACTATGAAATATTGGGGTGCTACATTCTACCCTCCTTCAATAAATTGTGTCCACGAAATTTGAAACTTTTCTTCAAAAATAAAAGGTTTAAAATAGAAAATACTTTTGTGGAAAACTCACATCAGAAATTGGGTTAATAAAATTTAGTCTTAATAAGAGGGAAAGGGAAACGAAGGGGTCACCAACAAATTATGATCTCGATTAGGAGAACATTGGTGGAAATTAGAGACACATAATTGCAGTAAAACGTAAATATTTTTTGGGAATTATTGAGGTCATCAATCACAAGCAAGTGTAAAATTGAGGGCCTCAAATCCATCAATCTGTGATGATTTAAAACACCATCGGTTCAACAAAACATAAGGTATTAGGATAACACATTTTTGGTTTTAAGATACCTTCCCTAAAGTTTAAGAATTAATTTATCCATATAATAAGAGGGAAAAATATATATACTTGACAATTAAAGTTTCATACTTCAATTAATTCCTACCACAAACTCATCTTTCACTCTAAAAGATTTCAAAAAATATTCTATTTATCATAATCGTATAGGGTTCCAAAAATAATGAATTTATAATTCATGTATCATACGTTTTAAAAAAAGAAACTACATTATACAATCCAGGATATCACGTAGGCTAGTGGTAGGTGATACACCCTTGTCACCCTTCGGTTGTGGGTTCATGTCTCGCGGCCTTGCCGGACACGATGAGTTATCGCCTGACCTATGGGTTGTACTTTTATAAAAATCCAAAAATAATCTTTAGAAATTATTTAACAATAATGATAATATCCATTATCAAACTTAATCCATTCCAACTTTTAGTCTTATCCAAAATACTTCCGTCCAAACTCATAGTCCAAAATTTATAAGGAAGGTAAACACAATGAAGATCATTTTTTTCCACATAAAAACATGTGAATACCTTCATCATGTATACTTTTAAAACAAGGTAATACCCTAAATTACCATAAAACCTTATTGATTACATTCAAGCTCCATTATTCCTTATAGAATACTATATACATTCCTTATATCCAAAAATTTTGAATACTCCAACAATGATGAAATAAACAAACCATTAATCAGTTCCAAGGTAGTCAAGAATATCCAATATAATTTATCCAAATCAATCATCTATTATTCCAAAATTACTATCTGAGTATCAGGACCAAATTAAGGTTTATCTTTCCTCCAACCATGTATTTTCCAAAAATTTTAACTTGTTATTGAGTCACTTTTCATAGAACCATATAATCTCAAATCCTCAATGAAATAGTACTGCAGTACAATCCTTATTTATTTCCATAATTCATATAATTGGTACATCATCGATACAACACTGAAATGACATAATTCTTTAATAACAACATAAGAGCACTAGTCATTCCTCTTCATCTGCGGTAGTATCATAATTTGATTATTATCCAATAGCATCATTTGTGGTATACTCCAATGACTGGGATATTGATTTTCATAGTGTCTGGACTCCTAGTAGATGAAGAATTTTACATTTGAAACCTTTTTCTTACCCTCACAATCACGTACTTGGTGTCATTTTTCTCCATACTTATAAAAAACCCTCATTCCCTTCAAGAATTTACCAAGGTGATTCTTTCCACCGTTATCACATATGGGAAAATCCTTCTTTCCCCTCTTTCCTTTATCTGTCATTCTCTCTATCATCCTTTTCTTCTCTTGCTTCCCTTCAAATCCATAGGACTCAGATAATTCTTTACTTATCTTATTAACACATGATACTATTTCTTCATATGATGAGAATATGTGGGAGACTATTTCCCTTCTAAATGTTGGCTTAATAACATGAAAGATATGATCATTCTTACTCTTTGGATCAAACGTATTGCCGGAGTTCTCATTCCTTCTCCTGGGCACCATTTCTAAAAAATGACATACACTAGGTCAGTTTATGAATCTCAATGCATTATTCCAAACTTGTAAAATACCTAATGAAAATTGAACAGTTTATAGATATAATACATAATCATAAAATCATTTTCTTTGAGGAAGTATTTACTCCTAAATCCTTCATAATGGATTGTAATGAAAATGTGAATTATCCTAATCATATCCCCTGGGAGTGTCGTAACCAAGAGTGAAGCAAGGCTCATTGTCGTGCACCAGTTCCCGTTCAATTCTAGCTCAAAGTGGTGTTTTTAGGTTTTACCCCTAGGTACATCTGTGCCAGATCCACCTCTACCTGCTCGTATCCAGATAGGGATGTATTTCTTGGAAAACTCACAAAATCTATAAATTACCAATATTCTAGGAAGTTCATATATACTAATCCTCAGAGTCTATCTTAGGGTAATGTGCTCTAATCAGAGTTTATCAAAATCTAGTTTCCAAGGTTATTTCTAAACATCATCTGATACCAAGTGTAATGCCCTGAACCTAGTTACACAGAGTCGGTTCATTATTTTAATACATTGGCATGATTATAAGGAATCAAGTCCCGAAGGATCGATCAATTTATCATTCTTGGAAAATATATTACATACATGAATGTTACATTACACTTTCTAACATACATTATAGCATAGATAGTTCTTTGATAATTCCATTTCTCTCTTATCTTAACCCAACATCTCAATCATAAAACACTTCTTGGGATCCTAGGAAAATAAAACATAAGAAAGGGGTGAGCTCAGATGCTCAATAAGGGTAAATAATTTAGCGGGGCCATAAACTTTTAAGTCAAGATGTGTAATAAAAACAACATCCTTTTAAACATAAACTTGAAGATAATATGGCAAAATTAAATCAAAAATTACCATATTAACATGCAAATAGATATTCTACTAGTCTAATAATCACATGTAATAACTAATTTCATAATGAGGGGATGTATAGTACTGGACTTTAATTTCTGTGTCAAGGCCTCATGTTAGGACCTAGGGGATTACTGTAACCGGACCCCAACCTGGAGATCCTCGGTAACCGGACTCTAACCCGAAGAGCCTCTGTAACCGAACTCCAACCCTAAGAGCCTCTGTAACCGGACTCCAACCCAGAGAGCCTCAATAACCAGACTCTAACCCGTAGGGTCTGCTGTAACCGGACCCCAACCTGGAGGGCTTACTTTTACCGGTCCCCAACCTGGAACATACTAGTCCAACACATTCATCTTAAGAAGATGTTGAAATATAACATAAACATTCGTATTAAAACTAGCATACGAAATGTCAATACTTTAACCATAAACCATTAATGGCATAAAAATAACTCATCCATAGTCAAATATATCACAAAACCTTAAATACAATATGGAATATTTGTATCATAATAAATAAACTTCAAAGAAGTGTAAAATTTATCAAAGGATGTTAACATAGATGAAATCAAAACTATTTGAGAAAATATCTCTTTCTATTTTGAAATCATTTAAGAGTCACATAATTATAAAGAAAAAAATTATTTTGAAAATATTCTTATAAGATTGTAATGGAAGCTTCGACGATGTTATAAAGGCAGAAAATAGCCGCACCCACCGTATAAGTTAAAAAGGACATTCTTACCATAATTTTGTCGAAAAGGTTATAAAGTACCTTGTTTGGAAAACAACAAAAATATTCCTTTCAAAAACATATAAGGTCAAATAAGGGTATAAATGACTTTAACCCATTGTCTAGTAAATATTAAAAAAAATTGAAATACATTTTAAGAAACATGGATGTGGATTATAAAGATGTCTCAGTAGATAATTACGTATAAACAACCTCGGATAATGAAGAGATTGTAGAATTAACCCTTACCTTGTACTTTTCCTTTGGTTGAGGGTACATTTAACCTCCTGTATGATGAAAATAGTATGTTATTAAATTATACCAGAACCATATTCATATTTATTATATCATACATGATTCATTTATGACTTTATACTACCCATTTAATAAATATTTCCATGTTAAATTAACATTTTGGGTAATAATCGCTTTCTTTTTTGTACATATTTTAACTTCTTATTCTTGATCATATCATTTAGATCATGATTTAAATACTTAAATAATATAAAAATGATTTATATATCATATATATTTAGAATATAAATATGTATAATAGATAGATAAATGAAATGGAAAACACTGTTTATGGAGACGGTAGGTTGTACGTACGCATAAATGTTGTTTCTGTTTTCATATCGTATTGAATGGAAGTTAGTGAATGATATGAATGTAAATACATACATATATATATATATATATATTTCCAGTATCATTATTATTTCATATATTAGATACTTATTAATAATATATATTTTTATAATCATCGTTAAATGGTGAACGTGGAAATGAATCTCATCGCGTAGTGGAGACGGTAATCCGTACGTACACACCAGTGAAAATATCATTATATTGATGATGAAATTGTATGAAATTGGATGTTATATTATATATAAAGAATAATTAACATGTTATATTTATTATTTACATCAATTATACTCATTATTATACCCATCCAAATAGTGAATTGTTGAATGACAAACTACACCACGACGTGGAGACTGTAAGCCGTACGTACGCACGTATGGTGATTTTTTCATTTATAGGATAGAGAGAATAATGAATATGGTTGAACCATATTTATAATAAAGTCACAGTATATAGAAGTTACTAGATTTATTACTTTAGTATGGAAACAACAAAGAAAGAAGAAGTGGAAGAATAAAAGAACTTGAAAGAGGCTGGTGAAATTATTATCTCTTCTTCGGGTGTTTCTTTTTGAGCTGATCAAAAGGTCTCCATAGGATGGATTTCTGAAAAAATTAAGGCCTATAGGTTGAACTTATTGAAGTTGGGAGGATATTTGGACCAGGTTTGGCTGAGCCAAATGGCTTTGGAGGTGTGAATTTGAGAGATGGTGAAGTGTCGTTTTATAAGAGGGGTGAGGGCACCTTAGGAAAAACTTAAAATATTATTTTATTATAAAATCATTTTCTATTTATAATTGATAAAAATTGATTTATTTAGAAGCTAAGGTGTGGATGGGTATAAATCATCTCAACCAATAGGTTTTATACAAGTTTAGGTTAACATTTTAACCTTATATTTTAGATTTAACTCTTAGTTAAATAGTTTAACTTTTACCGTGTCTTCTTGTATTCTTACACTATATGGTTAATAAACTTACTCTAAACTTCCAAAATAACCTCAAGTGGTTCATTAATGACATATATAATATTATTTAAGCCCTTTTTCTGAACCTTATATTTTTAGGAATATTATATCAACCAATAATATAGTATTTTTTTAAAATTAATTTATATCAATTTTGACACTATTTAATATTTTATTTTTTGTGAAAGTCATAAAAACCATATCACTTAGAAAAAAATTATATAATCAACCCCAACATTTCATATTAACCTATAAAATTAGTGTAGTTCATAAAAATTCTCAAATTACATTTATTTGGATATTTATAATATCAATTATTTTAATATCTCATTAAGAAGGTAATTACTGCATCATCATTGTGTCATAAATAACTTTAATTATTTAATGTCTAAAAATAATAATTAAAATAATATTATGTAGGAAATATTTTTATCTTTATAATGAATATTTATAGTCTAATTTATCTTCTATATAACCCTATATTAAAAATGTTTTAGTTATGAAAACATTAATTTAACACTTTTAACTCTTCTTTAAATTAAATAATAATAAATGTCCTAATCTAATCCAAGTGGACCTAAAGGATAAAATTTTATTCCTAATGTTGTTTTTGTTCTAATAAAACTTATCCAATATAATTAGGACATGTTTTAGGGTAATTATAATATCATTTTTACCCTTAATTACCCTGTTTACTTTAAACTGTGGTAAATAAGTCAAAAGTTACTATTCACAAAAAATTATTTCCATCTTCTTGAACCAAATTTTACTTACTGAGGTTAACCGTGTCTCTTGTATTTTTAAAACTAAACTCACAGAAGTGTAAAATTAAGTTTTATGCAAATTTTCAAATGCTCCTATAAGGTGGGTAAAAGACGGTAAAAAGTTCAATAAAATTTTAAATATCTAAAATTATTATAAAATGACTCCAATTAATTAAATTGAACATATATAGGTATTATGTATCTATTTTTACCTAAAAGAAATTTAAATAAAATAATTAATTATTTAAAGAAAAAGTTGGTTTTAAACAATAACGTAGTGTTTTCACTATTCATCAAAAATTGAAAGTTTTCAGAAAAATACCAAAAAATAAACCTAAGATAATTTTGATATTATGAATTCAAAAATGAATTATATTTTAACAATTTAAAAACATATAAGTTTCATTAAGTAATTTAAAATTTATTGTCATTGTCAAAACCAAAAAGCGTATTTTTAAGAAATAATAACTATCAAAAGATTGACACTTGTTTATGTCCAATTTCAAAGTGAAATTACTTACAATGGCCAACATTGGATTTAATTGTAAAAATATAATCTAATTATACTTCCAAACCATTAAATTGTATAATTGAACACTATAAATTATTTTGATTAAAAAAGTTGTTTTCAGTTAAAATATAGTATTTTCACTATTCACCCAAATATGAAAGTTATCAGAAAAACACCAAAATTTTATTGAAACTACATTTTTATGTCCCAATTCTAAAGAATAAGTTTATTTTGTCAAATTGAATATATAAAAGTTTCAAATATTGGATTTAAAAAGGGTTCGCCATTAAAAGGTGGTAAAATTTCATTTTTTGAAAAATACTACTTTTATCTGAAAAAAAAAATGAATTTGTTCTTACATTATGTCTAAAAAAATCATAATATGGATTCTAAAATTATAAGGATTATATAAATTTCAAAATTCAGTTAATAATATTCATAACCACTTTTGAACGACTAGTTTGGTAAGTCGGGGTGTTCTTGAACTAGGTGTTGCGTGTAGTGAAAGCTATTGAATTACTTTAAAGAAATAAGGTACTATGAAATATTGGGGTGTTACATTCTCCCCTCCTTCAATAAATTGTGTCCTCACAATTTGAAATTGTTCTTCAAAAATAAAAGGTTGAAAATAGAAAATACCTTTGTGGAAAACCCACATCGGAAATTGGGTTAATAAAATTTAGTCTTTATAAGAGGGAAAGGGAAACAAAAGGGTCACCCCAAAATTATGATCTCGATTAGGAGAAAATTGGTGGCAATTAGAGATACATAATTTGTGGAAAACATAAATATTTGTAGAGAGTTATTGAGGTCATCAATCACAATCAAGTGTAAAATTGAGGGCCTCAAATCCATCAATCTATGATGATTTAAAATACCATCGGTTCAAAAAAACATAAGGTATTAGGATAAAAAAATTTTGGTTTTAAGATCCTTTCCCTAAAGTTTAAGAATTAATTTATCCATAGAATAAGAGGGAAAAAATATATATACTTGACAAGTAGAGTTTCATCCTTCAACTAATTCCTACCACAAACTCATCTTTCACTCCAAAAGATACCAAAAAATATTCTATTTATCCTAATCGTATAGGGTTCCAAAAATAATAAATTTATAATTCACCTATAAGACATTTTAAAAAAAGAAACTGCATTATACAATCCAGGACATCACGTAGGCTAGTGTTAGGTGACGCACCTTTGTCTCCCTTTGGTTGTGGGTTCAAGTCTCACGGCCTTGTCGGACGTGACAAGTTGTCGCCCGACCTCCGGGTTGTCCTTTTTATAACAATCCAAAAATAATTTTCAGAAATGCTTTAACCATAACGATAGTATCCATTGTCAAATATAATCCATTTCAACCTTTAGTCTTATCTAAAATACTTCTGTCCAAACTCATAGTCCAAAATTTATAAGGAAGGTAAACACAATGAAGATCTTTTTTTCCATGTAAAAACATGTGAATACCTTCATCATGTATACTTTTAAAACACGGTAATACCCTAAATTACCATAAAAATTTATTGATTACATTCATGCTCCCTTATTCCTTATAGAATACTATATACATTCCTTATATCCAAAAATTTTTAATACTCCAACAATTATGAAATAAAAAAACCATTAATCAGTTCCAAGGTAGTCAAGAATATCCAATATTATTTATCCAAATCAACCATCTCTTATTCCAAAATTACTACCTCATTATCAGGACTATATTAAAGTTTATCTTTCCTCCAACCATGTATTTTCCAAAAAAATTAACTTGTTTTTGAGTCACTTTTCATAGAACCATATAATCTCAAATCCTCAATGAAATAGTACTGCAGTACAATCCTTATTTATTTCCATAATTCATATAATTGGTACATCATAGATACAACATTGAAATGAAATAATTATTTAATAACAACATAAGAACACTAATCATTCCTCTTCATATGTGGTAGTATCATAACTTTATTATTATCCAATAGCATCATTTTTGGTATACTGCAATGACTGGGACATTGATTCATGTAGTTCTCAGACTCCTTGCAGATGAAGCATTTTACATTTGAAACCTTTTTCTTACCCTTACAATCACGTACTTGGTGTCCTTTTTCTCCACACTTATAACAAAATCTCATACCCTTCAAGCATTTACCAAGGTGATTATTTCCACAGTTATCACATATGGGAAAATCCTTCTTTCCCCTCTTTCCTTTATCCATCATTCTCTCTACCATCCTTTTCTTCTCTTGCTTCCCTTCAAATCCATAGGACTCGGAGAATTATTTACTTATCTTATTAACATATGATACTATTTCTTCATGTGATGGGAATATATGGGATACTATTTCCCTTCTAAATGTTGGCTTAATACCATGAAAGATATGATCCTTATTACTCTTTGGATCAAACGTATTGCTGGAGTTCTCATTCCTTCTGCTGGGTGCCATTTCTAAAGAATGGCATACACTTGGTCAGTTTATAAATCACAATGCATAATTCTCATCTTGTAAAATACCTAATGTAAATTGAAAATTTTATGGATATAATCTATAATCATAAAAACATTTTCTTTGAATAATTATTTACTCCTAAATCCTTCATAACGGATTGTAATTAAAATGTGAATTATCCTAAGCATATCCCTCGGGAGTGTCATAACCAAAAGTGCAACAAGGCCCATTGTCATGAACCAGTTCTCGTTCAAGTCTAGCTCAAAGTGGTGTTTTCAGGTTTTACCCCTAGGTACATCTATGCCAGAGCCACCTCTACCTGCTCGTATCCAGACAGGGATGTATTGCTTAAAAAACTCACAAAATATCTACAATACCAAAATTCTAGGAAGTTCAACTATACTAATATTCAGAGTCTATCTTAGGGTAATGTGTTCCAATCAGAGTTTATCTAAATCTAGTTTCCAAGTTTATTGCTAAACATCATCTGATACCAACTATAACACCCCAAACCTAGTTACCAAGAGTCGGTGCATTATTTTAATACATTGGCATGATTTCAAGGAATCAAGTCCTGAAGGACCAGTCAGTTTAGCATTCTTGGAAAATAGATTACATACATAAATGTTACATTACACTTTCTAACATACATTACAGCATAGATAGTTCTTTGAGAATACTATTTTTTCCTTATCTTAACCCTGTATCTCAATCATAAAACACTTCTTGGGATCCTGGGAAAATAAAACATAAGAAAGGGGTGAGCTCAGATGCTCAGTAAGGGTAAATAATTTAGCAGAAGCTATAAACTTTTAAGGAAATATGTGTAATAAAAAAACAACCTTTTAAACATAAACTTGAACATAATATGGAAAAGATAAATCAAAAATTACCATATTAACATGCACATGGATATTCTACTAGTAAAATAATCACATGTAATAACTAATTTCATAATGAGGGGATGTATAGTAATGGAATTTAATTTTAGTGTCAAGGCCTCGTGCCAGGACCTAGGGGCTAACTGTAACCAGACCCCAACCTAGATATCCTCTGTAACTGGACTCTAACCCGGAGATCCTCTGTAATCGGACTCCAACCCAGAGAGCCTCTGTAACCGGACTCCAACCCAGAGAGCCTCTGTAACCGGACTCCAACCTGGAGGGTCTGTTGTAACCAGACCCCAACCTGGAGGGCTTACTTTTACCAATTCCTAACCTGGAACATACTAGTTCAACACATTCATCTTAAGAAGAGGTTGAAATATTACATAAACATTCATATTGAAACTAGCATATGAAATGTCAATACTTAACCATAAACCATGAATGGCATAAAAATAACTCATCCATAGTCAAACATATCACAAAACCTTAAATACAATATGGAAGATTTGTATCATAATAAATAAACTTCAAACAAGTGTAAAATTTATCAAAGGATGTTAACATAGATGAAATCAAAACTATTTGAGAGAAATGTATCTTTCTATTTTGAAATCATTTAAAAGTCTCATAATTATAAATAAAACATTTATTTTAAAAATATTCATATAAGATTGTAAGGGAATCTTTGATGATGTTATAATGGTGAAAAATATTTTCACCCACCGTATAAGTTAAAAAATACATTCTTACCTTAATTTTGTCGAAAAGGTTATAAAGTACCTTGTTTGGAAAACGATGGAAAGATTCCTTTGAAAAACATATAAGGTAAAATAAGGGTATAAATGACTTTAACCCATTGTCTAGTAAATAGTAAAAATGTTTTGAAATACCATTTTAAAAAACATGTATGTGGATGATAAAGAGGTCCATGTATATAATTACGTATAAACAACCTCGGATAATGAAGAGATTGTAGAATTAACCCTTACCTTTTACTTTTCCTTTGGTCGAGGGTATGTTTAAACTTCTTTATAATGAAAATAGTATGTTATTAAATTATAACATAACCATATTCATATTTATTATATCACACATGATTCATTTATGACTTTATACTACCCATTTAATAAATATTTCCATGTTATATTAACATTTCGGGTAATAATCGCTTTCTTTATCGTACGTATTTTAACTTGTTATTCTTGATCATATCATTTAGATCATGATTTAAATACTTAAAAAATATAAAAATTATTTATATATAATATATATTTAGAATATAAATATGTATAATATATAGATATATGAAATGGAAAACATTGTTTATGGAGATGTTAGGTCGTACGTACGGATAAACATTGTTTCTGTTTTCATATCATATTGAATGGAAGTAAGTGAATGTGATGAATGTAAATACATACATACATATATATATATATATATATTTCTAGTAGCATTATTATTTCATATATTACATACATATTAATAATATATATTTTTATAATCATCATTGAATGGTGAACGTGGAAATTAATCTCATCGTGTCGTGGAGACGGTAATCTGTACGTACGCACGAGTGAAAATATCATTATATTAATGTTGAAATTGTATGAAATTGGATGGTATATCATATATAAATAATAATTAACATGCTATATTTATTATTTACATCAATTATACTCATTATTATACCCATCCAAACAGTGAATTGTTGAATGACAAACTACACCACGACGTGGAGATAGTAAGCCGTACGTACGCATGTATGGTGACTTTGTCATTTATAGGATGAACAGAATAAAGAATATGGTTGTACCATATTTATAATAACATCATAGTATGTAGAAGGTACTGGAGTTATTACTTTAGTATAGAAACAACAAAGAAAGAAGAAGTGGAAGAAGAAAAGAACTTGAAAGATGGTGGTGAAATTATTACCTCTTCTTCAGGTGTTTCCTTTTGAGTTGATCAAAAGGGCTCCTTAGGTTGGATTTATGACCAAAGTAAGGCCTATAGGTTGAACTGAGGGAAGTTTGGAGGATATTTGGGCAGGTTTTGGCTGATCCAAATGGCTTTGGAGGTGTGAATTTGAGAGAAGTGGAAGTTCTCTTTTATAAGAGGGGTGAGGGGCACCTTAGGAAAAAATTAAAATATTATTTTATTATAAAATATTTTTCAGTTTATAATGGTTCAAAATTGATTTATTTAGAATATAAGGTGGGTATGGGTCAAAATACTCTCAACCAATAGGTTTTAGACAAGTTTAGGTTACCATTTTAACCTTATCTGTTAGATTTAACTCTTAGTTAAATAGTCTAACTTTTACCGTGTCTTCTTGTATTCTTACACTATATGGTTAATAAACTTAATCTAAACTTCAAAAATAACCTCAAGTGGTTAATTAATTACATATATAATACTACTTAATCCCTTTTTCTGAACCTTAGATTTTTAGGAATATTATATCAACCAATAATATAGTATTTGTTTTAAAAATTAATTTATGTCAATTTTGACACTATTTAATATTTTGTTTTTGTGAAAGTTATAAAAACCGTATCACTTAGAAAAAAATTTATTTAATCAACCTTAACATGTAATATTAACCTAGAAAATTAATTTAATTCATCAAAAGTCTCAAATTAGATTTATTTTGATATTTATAATATCAATTATTTTAATATCTCATTAAGATGGTAATTACTGCATCATCATTGTGTCATAAATAACATTAATTATTTAATGTCTAAAAATTATAAATAAAATAATATTATGTATGAAATATTTTTATATTTATAATGAATATTTATAGTCGAATTTGTCTTATGTATAACCCTATATTAAAAATGTTTTAGTTATGAAAACATGGATTTAACACTTTTAACTCTTCTTTAAATTAAATAATAATAAATGTCCTAATCTAATCCAAGTGGACCTAAAGGATAAAATTTTATTCCTAAGGTTTTTTTTGGTCTAATTACACTTATATAATAGAATTATTACATGTTTTAGGGTAGTTATAATATCATCTTTACCCTTAATTACCCTATTTACTTTTAACCGTGGTAAATAAGTCAAAAGTTACTATTCACCAAAAATTATTTTTATCTTGTTGAACCAAATTTTACTTACTTAGGTTAACTGTGTCTCTTAGATTTTTGAAATTCAACTCACAGAAGCTGTAAATTTAAGATTTATGCAAATTTTCAAATGCTCCTTGAAGGTGGGTAAAAGACGGTAAAAAGTTCAATAAAATTTTATATATCTAAACTTATTATAAAATGACTCCAATGAATTAAATTGAACATATATAGGTATTATGTATCTATTTTTACCTAAAATAAATTTAAATAAAATAATATTTATTTAAATAAAAAGTCGGTTTTAAACAATAACGTAGTGTTTTCACTATTCATCAAAAATTGAAAGTTTTCAGAAAAATACCAAAAATTAACCCTAAGCTAATTTTGATATTCTAAATTCAAAAATAAGTTCTATTTTACTAATTTCAAAACATATAGGTTTCATTAATTAATTTAAAATTAATTCTCGTTGTCAAAACCAAAAAACGTATTTTTAAAAAATAATAACTATCAAAAGATTGACACTTTTTTATGTCCAACTTCAAAGTGAAATTACTTCCAATGACCAACATTGGATTAAATGGTAAAAATATAATATAATTATACTTCCAAACAATTAAAATGTATAATTTAACACTATAAATTATTTTTATTAAAAAAGTTGTTTTCAGTTAAAATATAGTATTTTTCACTATTCACCCAAATATGAAAGTTATCAGAAAAACACCAAAAATTTATTAAAACTAAATTTTTATGTCCCGATTATAAAGAAGAATTTTATTTTGTCAAATTGAAAATATAAAAGTTTCAAATATTGGATTTAAAAAGGGTTCTACATTAAAAGGTGGTAAATTTTCATTTTTTGAAAAATACAACTTTTATCTAAAAAAATGAATTTGTTCTTACATTATGTCTAAGAAACTCATAATATGGATTCTAAAATTATAAGGATTATATAAAGTTCAAAATTCTTTTAATATTATTCATAACCGCTTTTGAACGGCTAGTTTGGTAAGTCGTGGTGCGTTTGAACTCGGTGTTGCATGTAGTGCAAGTTATTGAATTACTTTGAAGAAATAACATACTATGAAATCTTGGGGTGTTACATTATATGTTAAGATTACAATTAAAATAGGCTTTTACTCATTGAAAAGAGTTATATAAGATATATTAATAGTATATTCATGATGTAATAAGTAGATACTTATTAATTGGATTAAACTGCGAAAGTATATCTCATGGAATGTCATAAAAGCATTGATATACTTAGGGGTATATGGTTATTATAAATCCTTCTTACCAAAGGCAAAAGAGATACCTATCATGAGGAAATTCATACTTTTATACCCTACTTAATCAAGTTTTAAAATAACTTATCTAATATGGGTGTGGTTGGGTATGTTGTTGATCATGTCATCAGTTGGAGCACAACCAAGATGGGATTTGTCCACTTGTATGACAAGAAAATTGGTCTCGCTTGTCGTTGACTATAGTTATATGCGTCCCAAATTAATTACCCGTTCTTAGAACTTTAGTATAGCATAAGTTTGGGGTCGATCCATAAGGAACTATGGCATGCATTAATTCAACTTAGTTAATACTTAATTAGGTGAAGTATGAAGAATTTAGAGTTGATTGGTTTGATTTTGGTTTTGAATGAAAACTAAATTGTTTAACGTTGAAGAAATGATTAACAGTTTTAAAGAAAACAACGAGTGAATTTAAAGAGTTTAAAATGGGAAGAAAAAGACGTGTCGGGGCTGTGGTGATTAAGGAGTTCTTGTGTAGATTGTTTAAATGGTTGTGTTGTTCATGATAATTTAATCATTCTGGATTTCATTTTGTTACAAGATTTCCTTGGTCTAGTTCCTCTTGTTTGGAATTAGAGCAGTCGACTCCTTGGTCCAGTAGTCAATTTTCTTAATTATTTATTAAGTTCAGTCCATTATTGAATCGGTGAAATCTTTCCAATGGTCATGGATGATTTCATGGTTACTTTTCTTTTGTATCGTTGAGAATTATTCCCTTGGTCCGGCTCAGAATTTTCAGTTATATTTGACAGTGAATTAAGAAGAGTAAGAAGAATTACAACAAGCAAACACTACTAAATAAAACAACACACAAATTATGATCCCTTCATCCAAAGCCCCAACACGAGGGGTTTAGTTACACATAGAAAGTGGAAGATAAACGACACACGTGATACCTGACGGATTCATCATGTAAGCGTTGAGGTAGGGTGTCGGAAGGCAAAATGGTGGAATGACGACACCTCAGTGGCTTTATAATGGTAGCAGAATGTCTCTTCTCCCCAAATGGTTTCTAACTCCAAAATCCGTAGGCCAAGGCCTCTTTTTATAGAAAAATAAAGTACACAGAGTGTATAGAAAGTACACACCGTGTACTCCTGTCAACACGTTTTGGCGCCCATTTTTCTCCGGTGGCAGGTAGCCTAACACGCCGTTTTTGAATTTTGAACACAGTGTCGCCTGAAAGTTGAGTGTACATAGTGTTTAGCTCCGCCATACATGGCGTGTAGTTTCAAAATTAGGCAACCAAATCCTTCTATAATATCAGGCACGGCGTGTAGAAATGGAACACGCCGTGTTTCCTTCAACGGCCACATGGGCGTGTAAAACCTTCTCTTCAACAACCGCTTCTATAATGTAGTACACGGCGTGTAGTGCCTCCATACACGGCATGTATCTTCTGCCTGGTGACATGGGCATGTACCCCCTCCTTCGGTCTGTGTCACTATCTGGATGTATACAGCGTGTATAAAAGTACACGCCATGTTGTTTCAAAATTTTCATAGACTTCCCTTGATTTGTGTATTTAGCCAGAAAGCTCCTGAAAGTAAACAGAATCACCAAAATCAAAGAATATGTTCATGAAACAACAGATATTTGCTGAAAACATGTTTTTATCTTCAATTAAATATATGGAAATGTATACACAAATTGGATGCATCAAATTCCCCCACACTTAGTCATTTTCTTACCCTCAAGAAAAATCTCAACATCTAATTAAAAGATCCTATACTTTAAAAAGGAAGGCATTTAATTAATCAAATGTATAACTGATAAAGTTACTGAGGAAAAATTCTAAAAGGCACAAACAAATTCAATTCATAAGATATTAAAATCATGCCTCGAATATAATGCAATTAACTACTCTCATCCTCTTTCAACATAATTTTCAACCTTTCAAAAATAAGCTTTCCACTTGATGATTTAACTTACCAGTTAAAATCACACTCCACACTCAAGATATTTTTATTCAGAGTTATGCTCAATCAAAGGTATATACACTCTATCAATAGGTTTGTAAGATATCTTGTTCTCTACTTCAGAAAAATTGAATTACAAAAATCATGAGGGATTTATCAATAAGGTTCAGATGTCTCTAAGGCTAAGGGTTGGTAAGTCCAGATGTGAAAATAAATTCTGAGGCTTGAAAAAGGAAGGATAATTCCTTTAAACAACATTTCATGATATTCAAAGTAAAGCTCAATGATAATTCTTCCTTCACAATCACAGTCAAATGCTTTTGTAATCTTCATTCCTTAGGCAAGTAGTGTTCATGAGAAAATAAGCATAAGGTCCCCTTTTTGTTTGTTTGTTTGTTTTTTTAACAAAACACAAGGGAAACACTTATGAATACAATGAGTAGATGTTTGGAACCCATTCTACCCCAAATAATCAAGAGGCACTCCCCCACACTTTTTTTGATGGTTGTGCACAAAAAATATGCCATGTATTTCCAACTCCCTCTTTAAATCTCAAATGAATAATCATACAAAGTTTAAAAAGAAATAGGGTAGGAAGGGAAATAGGCTTGTAATGTGGTTTCCTATAAAGGTTTTCCATGGATTCTATGGGTTTAACGAAGATTAAATGTAGGGTAGGTCTCAAGATAAAGGGGTTGAAACAATCTAATGCCTCAATCATTTTAATGTAATTCAAAAATTTCTTCATGTTTTGAAAAGAAAACTGGAAAATTCTGGTAGTGATGCATATCCTAATAATCTCTCAAGAAAGAGGGTATTAGAAAATAAATACGAAAAAGGGTTTAGAATACCTCTCAAGAGTAGAAAAATAATAAAGGGACAATCAGGTCATGACATGAATATAAATGATTAGCCTAATCAATGTAATTTAATCAAGGATGAAAAGGTGCAATTGAAACTATATCAGCAATCATTTTAAAATACTTAAAAATGAAAATAAGCATGCAACCTTCAAAAAGTTTCTACTAATAACTTAATCATTTATAATGATGATTAACCAAAATTGCTTTACATTTTAAAATATAGAATCTAGTAATGATGTCTCCTAAATTAGTTTAAGGGAAAAGAATAAGGTGAAAGAGATAGATGCTCCCCCACACTTAAAACTGCACATGGTCCACCAAGTGCAAGATGAAAGGAAAGGGTGGGCAAGGGGGTGATATGGGGGAGAAAATGAGGGAAAGCAGTGAAATAAGTAAATCCAAAAAGAGAGACAATAGAGATGGAAAAATACTCCCCTCGTGAAAAGTGATGCCCAAGGTGCTCCATGATACCTGTGACTAGAGAGGAAAAAGAAAACTGCAAACATGCATAACATCACAGCACAGAAAATGACAAAAGAGATATATAAGATAAAGAAAAATTTCACTATCATGGGGTCGCCTCAGGGGAGGCATCATCCTGTACAGAATCGGCCGGTAGAGATGGCGCAGGAGGCATGGAAGCGGGAGGCTCAGACTCTGCATCGGGAAGGGGAGCTGAAGAAGTAGGAGCCACAGGTACAGGACTCGGGCAAGGAAGCTCAGCAGCAGGCCCGGTCCCAGAATAAGTGGTAGCAGTAGGGCTCACTGTAGTCAGTAGAATAGAATTTGTGGCCTGCGCAGGAGAGGGCGGTGGAGTAGCAGCAGAAGGGCCAGAAACGGAGGCAGAGGCTGGTGGTTGAGGCAGTGGAACACCAAGATGCTGAGCAATATGCGCCAACAGATGCTCTATCCGGTCCTAGTGGTCATCCAGACGAATCAAATGGCGTGAAATGGTGTCCTGACGGCCGATGATATGAACTAAATGCTGCTCCATCGTGGCTAGGTGGAGGGAAAGGGTTGGATCGACCGAGGGTGCAGGGGTAGGTGGGATGGGGGATGGGACGGAAGAAGGAATGTCAGAAGAAGTGGGGTCAGTAGGAGTTGGGTGAGGGGGAGAAGCTGGAGGAGGTGGGGAAGGAGGAGCAGGTGCATCAGCTGGGGCAGGGGGGGTCAGCGGGTGGCTGGGCTCAAGCCTGGGCAAGGATGTAGGCACCCCCTGCTTCTGGACCAATACCATGCGAATGAGCATGAGAAATTCCATCCGCTGGGGTGAACCAAACAAGTCATGAGGTACAGAGGGCTCGAATACCCCTAAGTTGTGGGCAAGATGGGTGGTGTAAAACCCGCCATTCAGGTTGCCCTGACGGCCGATAAATATGGAGTAGAAATAGGAGACGGTAAGATAGGGTAGGTCCGGGTAGTCGTGCTGGATGACATAGGTAAGAAGCTCCATGTCACAGCCGGTCATGACCCCCATATCCTCATGGAGGGGGAAAAGTATGTCGCTGAAGCACCGATGGGCGAAGCGAAGGACAGGGTCGGCTATAAGAGTGCTCTTCTATGAAGTGGGGGAGTACCGGTGGTCACGCCCAATGATATCCCGCCACATGGAAATGAGGTCAGAGCACTCGGGCCAGGTCAAAGTAAAAATGGGGGGTGGGGTGATAGGATGGGGGTAGAAGACGCACCCTTGGCCAAACTTTGTCATCGTAAGAGAGAAACGTCGGCCGCTTAGCCGGAATCGAACTATGGGTACCGCATCGCTAGGTGTCTCTCGGTACTCTGCTCCATCGAACTCAAACGAGGTCGTAAACTCCAAAAATAAATCACGGAACACAGGAGTGTTGACCTTGAAAATATCGAGGAGTGTGGTGTGCCTGAGAAGTGCCTCCAACTCCTCCCAAATACCAAGCCGCTGTAGAACGTTGTTGTCGAGGTACCGACCACTCAATGGGATCGGCCGACGAGAGAAGCGTCGGAACCTGTCGTATGCGAGGTCGGTGACCGGGAATACCGTGCAAGGATAGGGAGCACCTACAGGTCCCGGCCCAGGTGCCGGTACAGCAGCAGCGGTTGGCTTTGGAGGTGGATCTTCCGAAGTAGAGGGTGGCTCGGTGGACGGTGTGCTCGAAGAGGGACCAGCTGCTGATGACGATAGCGCTGGGAAAGTGGCGGCTGGTGCAACAGAAATGGTGGTTCTTGGAAGCTCAGTGCTCGATGGTGAAGGTGAAGTAGAAGTAGGCCCAGCCTTCGCTGAGGGAGTGAGTGGTGGCAGAATGGCCAATGGAGGAATCCTGAAGACCGGAGCGTCTGGGTCCAGTTGCGTAGGTGGTTGGAGTCGGATCCGACGATAGTTGGGTCTCTCTCCCTCAGTGGCAGAGGCTGGTCGCTTCCCTCGGGAAGGATTGTGATCTGCCATATCCTGAAATAGAAAGAAAAATAAAACAAAACAAAAGAAAAATAAAAGGAAAGAAAACAAAAAAAAGAAAATGTGAGAAAACTGGAGAAAAATAAAATAAAATAAAAGTACACGGTTTGTAATCCAGAGTACATGGCATGTACTACAGAGTACACGGTGTGTAGTCAAAATATATATTATCCCGTGTTCTCTGGATAGACACGTCGAGGGTGGAAAAATAGACCATGTAAAAGTACACGGCGTGTATCGAACATACACACCGTGTTCACTCAAAGTGCCAGTGGTCGTGTATGCAGAAAGTACATGGACATTTTTGTGAAAAAAAATATATAAAAATAAAGGACATGTCGTGTAGATGTAAGACATGGCGTGTGCTCTACCAGAAGAACATGGTCGTGTGTACGGTGAAACATGGGTCAGCCAAAGGAAATGGTAGACACAGTGTGTACCGAACATACACGTCGTGTAGAGGAACATGGGTAAGAGGTCGTGTTTGGGTCCACACACGGAGGGGCCGAAGGAAATGATACACACAGCATGTACCAAACACACACGCCATGTACGTGAAAATGGTATGTGAGGTCGTGTGCAAAGGAGTACTCGGGCACGACGAGGAATGGTACACGGTGTGTACCGAACATACACACTATGTACATTCAAATTTCGACATATTTTGTGTATGGCCATGTACATAAGTACATGACATGTGTTCTTCATCTCTTGGCCATGTACTGGCGGAAGCCGAACGGTCATCCAATCCGATAAACACCCTAAACGAGTTTAAAAATTTGAAATAGAGGGTGTAGAATGGCGTACCTTGACCGAGGATCACAATGTGAGAAGAATCAGAACTTTAAACGCCCCAAATTGACAGATCTGGCAAAGGGGGGTTCGGGTGGCGTACGAGAGAAGAAATGGGAAGAAAGGAGGAAACGGGGCGGTCGTGCGACACGGCCTCAAGCCGGGTGGACTACGGCTTATATAGCCACGGTACACGGCGTGTATGTTTGGACTACACGCCGTGTATCCCCAAATTTTTTTTTTAACATATATAAATATATAATTATTATAGTAAACTATATAATAATTATTATTAATAATTAAAATAAAATAGATATATCTACGAATTATATTATAAATAAACCTATACACGGCGTATATTGGGAAATACACATTGTGTAATTTAAAATTATAAAAAGAGTAGTACAACCTTTGGTCCAGTGCTTGGGGTGGGATTCGAACCGGCGATCGACCGTTCTGAATGAAAGCCCTCAACCACTGGAGCAAAGGTTGTTCTTCTGTTCATATTTATTTTATATAAATATTTATTCTATACAGCCTATACACACAGAAAGAAAGAAAAGCACGGAGTGTGGTTTTTATTTAGGAAAGGATGGGGATGAAGAGGGGAGATTAGCGCGATTCGAACCTGGGTCTTTTGAACCCGGTGCCGAGACATTTCCAATCCACCAAATTCACCCGCATGTAACTTTCTATTTTTAAAACTTTTTTTAATTTATATGGAAAAAATGATGGCGCACACAGCGTATATCGAAATGAACGTCATGTGGTTTTATTAAAAGAACAAATGATGGAAATGGGATGGTTGGCTGGGTTTGAACCAGGGTCTTTTGGAACTGGGTTACAATTCTAGCCAACCAGCCCATCCCCATCATGGGTTTTATTATATTTAAACATATTTATATATATATATGTAAAATATCACACATTCCATGTAAATAAAAGGAGGAACCCCGTGCTGAAGGTAGGTCAAGAGGATTCGAACTGGGGATGGCTTGAATAAACTCCAGTGACTTTACCATCGGCACCGGCATCATCCCTAGTTATTTATTTGTTATCCTATAGATTTATACTATTAAGATTATAAATTAAAAAGAGAAGTACACACCATGTATATTAGTGGGACACGACATGTAACCTCTGGGTTTCCTCCCAGGAAGTGACTTTGTTTTAGGTCGTTGGCACGACCTTCTTACCTTGTTTACCTGAGGTGTATGGTGGACAATGTTCCCACCATATTGTCTGTAGGATGGTAAGCTTTCAACCGCTGCCCGTTTACCTTGAATGGTTGACCATCTTCTCCAGAAATTTCTACCACTCCATAATGGAATACGCGGACAACGTGGAATAGTCCCGACCATCATGACTTTAACTTCTCTAGGAATAAGTGAAGACGAGAATTAAAGATAAGTACCTGATCACCGGGTTGGAAAGATTTTCGTGAAATCATCCGGTCGTGAATGGATCTTGTCTTCTCCTTATACAACTTGGCGTTCTCGTATGCCTCTAATCAGATCTCCTCTAGTACCGACAGTTGGAACTTCCATTTCTCTTTAGCTACCTTCAGATCAAAATTTAGGGATTTGATAGCCCAGTAGGCTTTGTATTCCAATTCTACTGGAAAATGGCAGGGCTTTCCATAGACGAGGCGGAATGGGGACATTCCCAGTGGTGTTTTGAAAGCAGTCTGATATGCCCACAAGGAATCATATAACTTCTTGGATCAGTCCTTCCACGAAGTGTTCATTGTTTTCTTTAGGATCTGCTTGAGCCCACGATTGGAGAGCTCTACATGTCCACTAGACTGGGGATGATATGGTGTCCCCATCTGATGCTTTACTCCGTACTTCGACAGTATTCCTATGATCAGTGTGTTGTCAAAGTGGGTCCCTCTATCACTGATCAGTACTCGTGGAACCCCAAACCTGCTAAAAATATTTTTCTTTAAGAAATTCATGACTACCTTGGCTGTGTCGTGTGCTATAGTAGTGGCTTCCACCCACTTGGAGACGTATTCAACGCAGACCAGGATGTAAGTGTTCCCAAAAGATGGGGGAAAGGGACCCATGAAATCTATGCCCTAGACGTCAAAAGTATCGACCTCCAGGATGGGATGTTGGGGCATCTTGGCTCTACGTCCCACATTGCCGGTCCTCTGGCACCGATCGCAACAGGAAACAAAGGCTCGGGAATCTCTATGCATGGTGGGCTAGAAAAATCCAGACTGGATGATCTTAGCTATGGTACGGTCCAGCCCATGATGTCCTCCTACTGGTGAGGCGTGACAGAACTTCATCCCACCTATCCCCGGCAACGGCGCCAAAATTTGGTCTCGCTTGTCGTTGACTGTAGTTATATGCGTCCCAAATTAATTACTCTTTCTTAAAACTTTAGTATAGCATAAGTTCGGGGTCGATCCACAGGGAACTATGGCATGCATGAATTCAACTGAGTTAATAATTAATTAGGTGAAGTATGTAGAATTTAGATTTGATTGGTTTGATTTTAGTTTTGATTAGGTACTTTAGTGTTGCATGGTCAGTATAAACAATGACTTTAGACAACACTAAGTAAGAACAAAACCTGTCAAATGCGAAAACCACTACAAGCATCTCTTTTTCTGTAGTGGTGTAGTTGATCTATGCCTCGTTGAGCGTCCTGCTGGCATAATAGATAGGTTGGAAAATCCGGTCAAGTCGCAGGCCCAAGACTGCTCCCACGGCGTAGTTGCTCGCATCGCACATCACCTCAAATTGTTCCTCCCAGTTGGGAGAAATCATAACTGGAGCTTCCACCAGGCGCTGCTTTAGATGCTCAAAAGATCTGACACATGTCTCATCAAACTCAAATATGGCATCCTTGGTTAGAAGATTGGTTAGGGGCTAGGCTATTTTGGAGAAGTCGCGGAAAAACTGCTTGTAAAAATCTTCATGCCCCAGGAAGCTGTGGATGGCGCGGACGGAAGTCGGTATAGGTAGTCATGAAATGACTTTGATCTTCGTTGGGTCCACCTCTATCCCCTTTGCTGAAATTATGTGGCCAAGGATTATGCCACTTTGCACCATGAAATGACACTTTTCCCAGTTCAAGACTAGGTTAGTGTGCTCACATCATTCCAAAAATAGCTTCAGGTGCCATAAAAAAATGGTGAATGATTTTCCATAAACGGAAAAATCATCCATGAATACCTCTAGGATTCGTTCCGCCATGTTGTGGAAGATGGCCAGCATATAGCACTAGAAGGTGGCAGGGGAATTGAACATGCCGAAAGACATCCTTCGATAAGCAAATGTGTCGTAGGGGAAAGTGAATGTGCTATTTTCCTGATCCTCTGGAGAAATGGAGATTTGGTTGTAACCGGAAAAACCGTCGAGGAAGTAATAGAAGTTGTGCCCTGTTAGTCTCTCTAGCATTTGATCCATGAATGGCAATGGGAAATGATCCTTTCTTGTGGAATCATTTAGTTTTTGGTAATACACACAGACTCTCCAGCCCGTGATAGTGAGTGTAGGGATGAGCTCGTTCTTTTCATTTTAAATCACAGTGATACCACCCTTTTTGGGTACCACTTAGAGAGGACTCACCCACGGACTATCCAAGATGGGATAGATGATGCCTGCATCCAATAATTTTATCACATCCTTTTTTAAAACTTCCTTCATGGGAGGATTCAAGCGCCGTTGTGGTTGCCGAGATTGCTTATCACCTTCTTCAAGTAGCACCTTGTGAGTGAAAATGGTAGGGCTGATGCCCTTCAGATCAGCGACTGTCCACCCAATAGCATGCTTTCATTGTTTGAGAACCTGCAGAAGTTCATCTTCCTGCTCCTGTGACAGTTCTGTGTTAAGTATAACAGTAAAAGTTTGATTGGGTCCTAAATACCCATACTTGAGAGAAGATGGAAGAGGCTTCAGTTTGAGTTTAGGTGCCTTTAAAATCTAAGGCACAAGTGGTTGCACCTTGTCCCATTCCAAACTATCAGGAACAACTGCACGCTGCCAAAACTGGCCACCCTAGCCTTCTAAGAATTGCAAGTCTTCTGGCGCTTCTTCAAATAGAATATCTAGAATAGTTAAATTATTTGAAGTAAAAGAATATACCAGATCATACCCTTTTTTGCTAAAATGATTAACCATGGTGGACACTACATAACATTCCTCATGCTCTGATAAGGAAGCGTGTTTGACGGCTTTGAGGACGTTTTAGGAAACTCTTTCATCACCTACCCGAAAAATAAGCTCTCCTTGGTGAACATCGATCAGTACCTTCCCAGTTTCCAAGAAAGGTCTTCCAAGTATAAGAGGTGCTTCCTGGTCATCCCCCATGTCGAGGATGATAAAATCAGCGGGAAGGATCAGCCTACCCACCTTGACCAGTACATCCTCCAGTAGCCCCTTCAGATGTTTGATGGATCGATCAGCAAGTTGAAGGGATACACAGGTAGGCTTGAGCTCGTTGAGTCCCAACTTCTTGAAAACTCTGAGGGGCATGAGGTTCACGCTGGCCCCTAAATCGCAGAGGGTCTTCTCAAACTCACAGGATCCAATAGTACAAGGAATGGTGAAACTACCTAGATCTTGGAGTTTGGGAGGAATGGAATGTTGAACCACTGCGGAGCACTCCTTTGTTAGTGCAATAATGCCCAAATCTTCTATCTTCCTCTTATTCGAGAGGATTTCCTTCATGAATTTTGCGTATGTAGGCATTAGTGTCAGGGACTCTGCAAAAAGTATGTTGATGTGGAGCTTTCTGAACACTTCCATGAATTTGTTGAACTGGTGGTCTAGCTTCCTCTGCTTCAATCTCTCCGGAAAAGGTAGGGCAGGCTTGAATAGTTGGACTACCTCCTTTCCTTTATTCTGCAAAGCCTCCTTCTACAGGCTTTTGGATGAGGAGGGGTCAGTACTGGTACGTTCTTCTTCATCAGGGGGTGTGGGTACACCAGGCTGTGCTGGTGGATCCTTCTGTGGCAATTCTTTTCCGCTCCGCAAGGTGATAGCATTGGCCTCCTCCCTTGGGTTATTTTCTGTGTTTCCCGGCAGTGTACCGGGTTGCCTTCCTAAAAGTTGGTTTTCCAGTTGGCTAATATAATTCTCCAAGCCTCGAATTGAAGCTTCCTGATTTTGGAACCGAGTCTCAGCAGTAGATATGAATTTAGTCATCAGATCCTCTAACCTTGAGGTGTTCTCCTACTGAGGTGGTTGTCGAGTCGGTGGAGGAGGTGGCTGTCGTGGCTGCTGTGGACGAGGGTTTTCATACCCTTGTTGCTGATAAGGACCATGCTGGGGTTTTTTCGGACTTTGTTATTGGTTCTGGTATGGAGGTTGGTTGTAGTTGGGCAGTCGCTGGGGTGGAGGATTCTGCTGTTGTTGGCCCCAGCCTATGTTCTGTTGATCTCACCATGTCGGGTTCTGGTACTGTTGGTACTGGTTGGGCCCTCGATTTTGGGCAACATAACTCACCTCGCTCATCGAAGGGCCTCCAGTTGAACCTGGTCATTCTCCCATGATGTGGTTATCACCACAGTCATCGCATGCTGGATGGTTCACCGCATGAACTTGAGATGCTCCTTTGAGGTTCAATGGGTCTATTTTCTTGGACACAGTGTCCAAATGAGCAGCTAACATAGTGGTAGCGTCAATATTATGCATACCTCGCTTTTGAGTCCCTCGCTCGGAGTGCCACTGGAATCTGTTGGCTGAAATGTCTTCTAGTAGTTCGAATAGTTCTTCGGGGGATTTCCGCATCACCGTACCTCCAGCAGTAGCATCCACCATAGACTTGGTATTTATTGTAAGTCCTCCGTAAAAGGTCTAGACTTGCATCCATAGTGGGAGTCCGTGGTGTGGTCATTTTCGTAGCATTTCTTTGAAGCGTTCCCAGGACTCGTACAACGACTCGGAGTCGTGCTGTTGGAAATTATGGATCTCATTTCGGATTGTCACTGTCTTCGATGGTGGAAAGTACTTGGACAAGAACGTCTGGGATAGCTCCTCCCAGGTGAGGATAGATCGTTGTGGAATCCCCTTGATCTATTCTTTCGCCTTGTCCCGTAGAGAAAAGGGAAATAGGTGAAGACGGATGGAGACTTCGGACATGCCGGTGTACCGAAAGGTATCGTAGATCTTCAGAAAGTTGGAGAGATGGGCGTTCGGGTCCTCACTAGCCAGGCCTCCAAATTGGACTGTATTCTGGATCAGCTGCATGATAGTAGGCTTGATCTCGAAGTGTGGAGCCTGTATTGAAGGAAGAATGATGTCCATATCAGCTCTGTGTATTGAAGGAAGTTCGTACTCCATAAGGGTACGTCTTGGAGGTTGTTGTTGAAGGGGTGGAGCTTGCATGAACTGCTCCTGAGGGGAGAAGTATAACCATGGGAAGAGTTGTTGCGGCAGCCGTTGGTAATCCCTTGGGAGGAATTCCATAAATGCTCTAGGAGCCTGCTCCGATAGACCAACAGTGGGAGGCTGCTGATCCTGGTATTGATGCTCAGCCACAACATCTACGGCTGGTGCTCCCTCTTCCTTGTTCTCCATGGGTTGTGGTTGCTGGTTGTGAGTTTCTGTCTATGTACGCCGATGACGAAGCAGGGTCCGTTCGATTTCCGGGTCAAGCAGAACTAATTCCGAAGACTCGGTGCTTCTAGATCGTGTAAGACATCTAATCATACACTTTAAGCTTCTGCACAATCACAACACAAATACCAGGCGTAACAAGGGAAAAGTAAAAGAGAAAATTTGGTATGGGATTAGAAAAGAGATTTTTTATAATTTTTGATTTTTATTTTCACTTAAATCAATTATTAACACAATTTAAATCTTAGAACTAAAACCAAGTTGTTACCCGGAAACAGCGCCAAAATTTGTTCTCGCTTGTCGTTGACTGTAGTTATATGCGTCCCAAATTAATTACCTATTCTTAGAACTTTCGTATAGCATAAGTTCAGGGTCGATCCACAAAGAACTATGGCGTGAATGAATTCAATTGAGTTAATACTTAATTAGGTGAAGTATGCAGAATTTAGAGTTGATTGGTTTGATTTTGGTTTTGAATTAAAACTAAATTGTTTTACATTGAAGAAATGATTAATAGTTTTAAAGAAAATAACGAGTGAATTTAAAGAGTTTAAAATGGGAAGAAAAAGACATGTCGGGGTTGTGGTGATTAAGGAGTTCTTGTGCAGATTGTTTAAATGGTTGTGTTGTTTATGATAATTCAATCATTCTGGATTTCATTTTGTTACAAGATTTCCTTGGTCTGGTTCCTCTTGTTTGGAATTAGAGCAGTCGACTCCTTGGTCCGGTAGTCAATGTTCTTAATCCTTTATTAAGTTCATTCCATTATTGAATCGGTGAAATCTTTCCAATGGTCATGGATGATTTCACCGTTACTTTTCTTTTGTATCGCTAAGAATTCTTCCCTTGGTCTGGCTCAGAATTTTCAGTTATATTTGACAGTGAATTAATAAGAGTAAGAAGAATTACAACGAGCAAACACAACTAAATAAAACAACACACAAATTAAGATCCCTTAATCCATATCCCCAACACGAGGGGTTTAGTTACACATAGAAAGTGGAAGAGAAACAACACACGTGATACCTGACGGATTCATCATGTAAGCGTTGAGGTAGGGTGTTGGAAGGCGGAATGGTGGAATGACGGCACCTCGGTGGCTTTAGAATGGCAGCAGAATGTCTCTTCTCCCCAAATGGTTTCTAACTCCAAAATCCGTAATCCAAGGCCTCTTTTTATAGAAAAATAAAGTACACAGAGTGTATAGAAAGTACACGCCGTTTACTCCCGTCAACGCATTTTGGCGCCCATTTTTCTCCGCTGGCAGGTAGCCTAACACGCCGTTTTTGACTTTTGAACACAGCGCCGCCTGAAAGTTGAGTGTACACGGTGTGTAGTGCCGCCATACATGGCGTGTAGTGTCAAAATTAGGCAACCAACTCTTTCTAGAATATCAGACACGACATGTAGAAATGGAACACGTCGTGTTTCCTTCAATGGCCACATGGGCGTGTAGAACCTTCTCTTCAACAACCGCTTCTAGAATGTAGTACACAGCTTGTAATGCCGCCATACACAGCGTGTATCTTCTTCCTGGTGACATGGGTGTGTACTCACTCCTTCGGTATGTGTCCCTGTCTGGATGTACACGGCGTGTATAAAAGTACACGCTGTGTAGTTTCAAAATTTTCACAGACTTCCCTTGATTCGTGCATTTAGCCAGAAAGCTCCTGAAAGTAAACAGAATCACCAAAATCAAAGAATATGTTCATGAAACAACAGATATTTGCTGAAAACATGTTTTTATCTTCAATTAAATATATGGAAATGTATACACAAATTGGATGCGTCAAAAATACATTTATCCCTTGATTGAATTAGACTAGGGAAATTCATGTCTATTCTTATTTGAGTCTTGTATGATGTATTCATCAATTTTATTAGGGGCATGTGATGTACTCATCTATTTAATGAATGAAATGTGATATATTCATCGACTTGGTCAGTCTTCTTCATAGAATCAAGAAAAGATGATTTGACTATACTAGATTGACATATTCCATGTCTATTGGTCACTTGATATCATAAACAAAGGTATTATATAGGTGTATATATGAATTACATGATAAAACTTGTGGTGGACATGTTAATATAGAGATATGAGTATGTTTGATGGAGATCACACCAAAACCCTTAGTAGCTTGAGTAGTATTTATACTTTCTTAATGGATATTCTTTGATTATATCTATGAAATCGGGATTTAATATTTTTTTTCAAAGCTTATAAGGATCACAAAGTCACACAGTTATTCCCATGGATAATGATAAAATTTTAGACAAAATTTTTATTCAAAATAAATAGTATTTAATTACAACCCATATCCAAAAGAGTTTGGATGGATTCACAAAGAGTTATGAAGTTTTATATAAAGTCCTTATGGGATTTTAGTGTAAGTGGAGGATTGTTGTAAGTGCACTAAAATTTACATCCATGAGATGAATGTACACATGTATATGATGCAATAAGTATATATATAATATATGATATTGTATATATATAGTGTACATTTAATACATGCATATGATGCATGTATATTTTCATGCATACGATGCATGTATATTTTCATGCATATGATGCATGTATATTTTCATTCATATGATGCATGTATAATATATGATAATATATATATATATATATATTATTAAATATTAATTTTATGTATATTTAATACATTTCATGTGATGAAATGGATGATAACATCTCCCTCCTATATTCGGTATTTCATTAGTTTCAAACCAAATTGTTGGTTCATTTAAAATCTTTTCATTTATTCATTGAAAATAGTTCAATGAATTATACTCAATAGCAGTAATGAATGAGATGTGTTATGAAGGAGGAGTGATGGGATTTTCCTATATATATATGAGAGATATGATATCTTCTTTTGTGTGTGTGTGTGTGTTCTGGTCATATTTTTTTGATGTAATGATGATCATCAGTTTCATTCAAATGTGTTAAAACTATCTTCCTTCATGTAGCCAATTCATCACCTTTGGTGAAGGTTTTAGTACCCCTTCAAGTGTATGACGGTCCTCCAAATATGAACTGGAATTAAACATTTTATATAATCCCTAATAGGATGAATCATACATTCTATTATTCAGTGATCTATATAAAATATAATCTATTGACATAAGAGGATGGAAGCTACTACAACTGTCAAAATACAAGTGCTCTGTTCATCTCTATTTTTTGGATTATATACACATTTGATTCTTGAAGATAGATCTAACATTTTTGGCTATTTTTCACTACCAATGATCATTCTATGATCAATAAAAACCTGTTACATCAATAAAATGATCTAGTTTGAACAATGGTGAGAATTTGATGTCATGTTCCTACTATTTAACTCTTTGAGTAAAGTATTCAAACTTCTTAACTTCACAACATTAAATGTTACACTATGGAAAAAATGTGTGATAATCAGAGGTTATTTTTGGGTTTTTCAACAGTTTAAATCTTCATGAAATAGTTTCATAGTGTTTAATATAAATTGTAGTGAAATAATTCATCAAGAGATATTTCACAGTGATTTTATGAATTTTATGGTGGTTTAACAAAATTATCATAAAATAAATATTTAACAGTATTTTTTTCACATCAAACGGCAGTTTTAATTTTAATTTTTTTACTACCATCATACATCAGTTTAAACCACCACTATATATTCCCATTATTTAATAGTGGCTAAAACTACCACTAAAATTGGCACTGGGAAACAAAAGAGTTGAACATATCTGACTCAAATAAAATTGAACTGAATTGAACCAAATAAATTAAAATCACATTAAACTAATATTAAGAAATGAAAAATAAAAAAAGTAAACCTATATGAGTATAAATAATAAAACTAATCCAAAATAAACTAAATATAATTGAACCAAAATGATATGAACCAAACCAAAGAAACTTTGTATAACCTTAACTCAACCAAACAAAAATGAAAAAAACCAAACTAAATCAAGAAAAAATGAATCAAACTAAACTAAGTAAAAATCAAACAAACTGAACTAGATTATATTAAACTAATATTAATTGAATCAAAATTAAATTACTAGATTCTATTGGAATAAAAATTATTTGAATGTAATTAACAAGAGTAAACGTGGCTCGAATAGAAACAAATGATATTGAATTGAACTAAATAGAGTTGAAATGAATCCAACCAAAATAACCTGAACTAATTTAAACATAATAATCTTAAACAACCCACATAGACTTGAACCAACATAATCCAAGTATAATAAAATACAATTGACCAAACTAAATCAGATCAAACCAAACAAATAAATACTAGCTAGGCCTGGTTGATCATAACATGATCCACACTGAAAGATAATAAACCAAATCAAAAAGAACTAAACTAAATAAAATTAAACCTATCCTAATCAAATTAATTTGACTCGAATACTCTTGAACCAAACCAAGCTATACTAAACTAAATCAAAAATAATTTAATTGAACTAGACTCCTCTAAATTGGACTGAATTGAATAAAATTGAATAAACCCAAACCAAACTAAACTGACTTATAAAAAAATTAATAAAAATATAAAATAATTGTGCAAAACTAAATCCCACTAAATATAATTGAAGTTAAATAACCCAAATTTAACTAATTTGAACAAATTTGAACCCAAAAAACTATACCAAAGGTGACATGACTTGACTTTAACCAAATTGAATGAAAGAGAGAAAAAAAATTAACCAAAGGTGTATTGATATAAAATAAATTTTATCATAATAAACTTAATTGAATTAAACTAAATGAAATGGTTACATCTAAACTAGAACTAACAAAATATACACTGAAGAGAACTTAATCGAACTATCCTAAAAGAATAAAACTAACACAACTCGAAAACAAGTAAAAATAATGAAACAAGTAAAAAAGTATAACATTTTAGAACATATATTTAGTAACATATATTTAAATAAATACACAATTAAACAAGTAAAAACAATTAAACACTTGGTATAAAAAATGTAAAAAAAACAAATATGTAAAAACAATCGCATACACAACCTCATCACTTGGAGTAAAAACAATCGCATGAATAATAATTGTATGCCAAGTAAAAAAATCACCTATATTAAAAAGAATAAACTGAATATTAATTTTATAATAAGTAAAAAACACCTAAATAATTAAAAACAATAAAATTCACAACCAAATAAACCCAAAAATAAATCAGACCAAACTAAACCAAATAAAATCAAACTGAAAAAAAAATCAATTTAAATTGAACAAAAATGACCTAAAATAAAGTCAAAAAACATAATCATTTACCAAAAATAATTTAAAAAAATATCACAAACTCAAATAATAATGCAAAGAACATAATAATTTATAACAACATCACCAATAATTTACAAGTACTCAGTTTACTTATAGATCATCACCAACATAGAGTATAAAATAAATCCTCATCATAACTACCTCATGATAAGTGATGGTTGTATCTATCTCCAAACCTTAATTATGATATCTACATTATAGTTTATTTGAAATTTAAACACAGTTTTATATATATAAACTTAAAGTAATAAAAAATAGTATTATAAATTATTGTAAAATTTACCTATTGACTATGTCTAACCATCGAGGAGATCTCATTGGTTCCATTTGAATTCATATTTTGTTCTAATTCAACTAATAAATTTTGTAAAGTGATGACCTTCATATCCTAAATTTTTATATGACTTCCCTATTCTGGGATTGTGTTTCATTATTCTTATATTTTTTTCTCCTTCTCCTAAATTATGTTTTTTGTATGAATAAAATCCCTCTAAGATTATAAAGGTATAGGAGAACTAAAACTTGGAAAATATGTGGATGTAGTAAATGACCTTAATGACCTACCAAAGACCTAAGATGGGGATGACCGAGAACCCATCCCATTCACATGTCTAGGATTCTCCTTACCAAGGATCTTATCAGTAGGATCATTTAGAGATACCAAATATAAGTGTGTGGGCCAAGAATCCCATAATTATTTTATTTCTACCTGAAAATAAAATATCATTTAAATTGAAATTAAAGTAAAAATATATATATATATATATATATATAAGTGTGTACCGCTATAATATGTTTCATGATCATTCATGAAACTACCATCAGATTTGGTATGGATATGTAAACAAACATTCGTATGAGCAACCAGTCTCCCTAGAACCTTTGTCTATATAAAAAACAGAAAAATAAATATTTTAATATAAAAAACACATAATATTAAACATATATGTATTGTAATTAATTAAAATATTACCATGGTAAATATTTTTATCAAAAAACTCTTCAAGAAGAATGTGTGAGGGATTGTTTTTTTCTCTCTACTTGATGCATTTTTTATAGACACTTCCTATAATAAATAACTAGTGATTTAATAATTGTTGTATAATTATTTATAAAATGATATTAACATAAAAAAAGATTAATAAATATTATATTCTTCTCATGTAGATGAATATCAACAAAATATTTCCACTGCTCCATAAACATGGATTTAAGTAACTTATCATACATATGTTTAGTAGTCAACAATGTACCATTTTATTCATTCCTTAATGTCCATTAAAAATCATTTCATTTTTTTCTTAAATTTTTTAATATACATGGATGTGTGATGGTATCATACATAGTAAGATGGAAGATCATCTATAAAAAATAATTTTTCAAAATTATTAAAATTTTATTACATAATGACATTAAATTTAATAAATTGTGATATATTTATTAAAATTACCTTAATATATGAATAAAATGCCTCATTATTCAAATAAAAAGGAATATGTATCCAATGTGAATAAGTAATGGGAAGGGTCGCTAACTCACAAGCCAACTAGCCTAAGATCAGACTGAATATTCCCCAAGTATCCTGTATCGAAACCTCATAACTATAAAATGGTATCATTTTATTCATGTCATTTAGATTCTACACTTCTAAACTATTAATGTTTTTCTATATAAAATTATTGTCTCTATCTGATTAGTAAAAAATGTGATATTATTATACAAAAATGAAAAAAAAAATCTTGTATTAAAAGTCATACTAATAAACATGACCCTTTAATATCCTCATGAGGTTACTTGAGTGATCACCTACTCCTTCAGTGCACAAAAATCAAATCTACAACCCAATGGCCAACCATCACACTCTAATGGGGTAGATGTATCAAGAGTAAGTGTTCCAGATACTATTAGGAGGGAGGAAGAGGGTGTTCCAAATTCTATTAAGATGGATCCAGAGGGTATGTTAGATACAGTATGCAAGGCATTATTTGGAAAAGTTGATGATATGTGGATAAATAGTGAACTATTTTTAATCTAGAAACTATTTTCACTGAAATGTTTTTTTATTGGCATTTATATCATTAATATAATTAAAAATAATTTCAAAATATATTTTTTAAAATAAGTACAATATTTAATTTTTCAAAATTAAACACTTAATACATAAAACTAAAATTAAATATGATAATAGAAGCAAACTACTAAAAATAAATATTATAATACATGGTTAATTGATAAATTCATCTATCACTCAAATCATGGGTGGTCGCTGCATAGAAAATTATGAGTATACAATACCACTTAAATAAAATAAATATTTAATGTATATATGTATATATCGTCATAGATCTCCCATCATATATTAGTTTTCAATATTATCATTTATTTTCATTAATTTTTAGATCATTTAGAATAACTAGAATTATCATCCCTATTAATAGTAAAATCACCCTTGGGATAGCCTAGAATTATTACCAAAATATTAAAGAAAGGAAAACCTTATATCATAAATCTTTAAGTCCTATACAAAAATAAATAACACAAATTCAAGTATCGGTGTTTCAAATTTATCTATAAGGTATATGTCATACAAATAATTATGAAAATCAAAAAGTATAACCAATTTTATTTCCTCAAATCCCTTATTAGCAAGTGAATTTGGAAATTGGGTGGTATCTATTTAAACAAGTTATAACATAGTAATACTTTCTAGTAATGATAACTAAAATTTCAAAATGTTCCTAGATAAACTACCACATGGATCTTGTAAACATATAGTATATAAACAAGTGATCAATACTTTCTTCCTCAGAATTACACTATTTAAAAATTGAATTAAATGATAAAATAAAAATCTTTAGATCTATTTTCATAGGTGGTTTCTCAATATAAAAATTCCACGCATCATTAAATATTGAGAGATAGTTTAGGAAATTGAAAAATAAGAATAATGGAAAAATACAAGGTGATATTACCTTGGATCGGTGCAAAAAAACTCAGTTGGATTGCAATTTGGTTAGGAGGTCAAGGGAAAGGTGGGGATAAAAAAGGGAAGGTGAGTCTCAGGATGGGAGGGAATTCATAGGGAGGGATGTTAGGGATCGGGTCTTGAGGAGGGATAGTGGGATAGTGAGGCTCAGGGAGGGATGATAGAGCTCCGGGATTGGGGTGATGGGGCTCATCTTGGGGAATGATGATGGTATAGTGGGGCTTATGGGAGGGAGTTCATGGATTAGGGAGGGATTTTGGGTCATTTTTTGAATTTTTTAGATATTTACTAGTGATTTTTAAAACCATAAATAAAAAAATGGTTAAATATACTAATTTTTTTAGTGATATGATGTTAATAACTTCTATTGTCTACTTAGAATGGTTTATAAGTTCATAATCAACACTTTTCTTAGAACCCCTTCCATTAAATTTTTTCCTTGAGATAATTTTTTTGGTAATGTTATATAACTATTTACATTTTTATTTACCAACACATATTAAAATTATTTAGAACATCAAGTTATCTTCACTTCACTATGATAAAAAAATCTTTAATATATCTATAATATGTATATATAATATATAAAATTATTTTATGACAGTAATTATATAAAATTATATTCATTTTAATATTTTTAGTATCATTTATTTGATATTTCTATTAATTAAACAAGTACTACATCATCATTATGTAAGCCTTTAAGGTAGTTATTTATTTCCTAAAAATTAAAAATAAATTATAATTATGAACATAAATATTTTATATTTTAAATTAATATTTATAGTTGAATTTATCTTCTATATAAATCTATATTAAAAATGATATAGTTATTAAAAATATGAGTATGACATCTTTAACTTCTCTTTAAATAAAATATAATTGATGTCATGCTCTCATCCAAGTAGCTTCAAAAGGTTATAATCTTATCCCAATAATTATTTTGGTTGATTTACATGTATCTAATGAGATTTTTACAAGTGTTAGGGCAATTTTATATTCTTTATAATATTATGTTTACCCATAATTACTTGATTTACCCTTAACTGTGGTAATTAAAATATTACTAAATTTATTATTCATATGCCTAAAAATAAAAGAAACCTATTTACATAATTTGGAACCACTAATTAAAAATAATAAATATCTTTTTCAAAATTCAAAACATAGAAGTTGTAGTAAATAATTTAAAATTAATCTCCTTGAAGGAATGAGAAAATGAGTTATTAAAGTGAAACATACAAATGATTGTAGTGTTTTTATATACTTATTCAATGTAAAATTGATTCCAATGACAAAAATTATATTAAATAATATAAAATTAATCTAATTATACTTTAAAATTGATTAAAAATATAATTTAACTCTATAAATTATTTAGATGAAAATATTGTTTTCAATTAAAATGCAATATTTTATCATTATTCATCAAAACATGAAACTTATCAGAAAAATTAAAAAAAATAAACCAAAGTTAATTTTTATATTAAAATTTAAAATAATAAGTTTATTTTTTCAAATAGAATATATAAAAGTGTCAAAATTGGATTTAAAATAGATTCGACATTGAAAGGCAGTAAACTGCCTTTTAAAAAAATAACCTTTTATGTTTAAAATTGGTTTTATTCTTATCTTAAGCCTATCAAAATTATTAGATGAATTTAAAAAAATTAATATATGAAATATATGTTTTATTAATATCTTTTACTAATAGTGATTAATTTAATTTATTATGATAAAATTCCATTGTGGGTATAAAATTATTTTTTTAATAAAAACACGTCCTTTATATTCAATTATTTTTGTTTCATTTCCAATTAATTGGTAATCAGTGAATTCATTTTATAAAAATATATAAACTATATTTTCATAATTTAGTTAATCCTATTCACAACTTCCATCTTAATAGCTAGTGTTAAAATAATAATATTTAATAGTATATTGTGATTCATTTAAGCCCAATGTTGTGTGCAATGTAAGCAATCGAATAAATTAAATTTATTTAAAAGGAGACATATCATAAAATCTTGGAGTGTTACAATGACCCCCAGGTGGATGTCTATCTATGGTTAAACTCATGGTGAACATGGCATTGGGTGGATATTGGGACCCTAGGGATGGGTATATTACCCTTGAGTATTGATTGGACCATGGATGGGTATATTAACCCTGGTCAGGCATGGTTTGGGTTGGAACGGTCATCATGACATGATCATAGACACTGTGAAACTAGCCAAAGAAGGTATGTACTGCTCCAAGGGTGAAATTGGGCCATGGGTTCAGAGTTTGTTTTTATGTAGTTAAAATTAAATATTTAATGGTTGTATTTTAGTAATTTTTTACCATGGGCACTACTACATGAACTATTATTATAGACTGGGTATTTTAGGGATGTCATTGTTGGTGGCCTATTGAGTTTTACTTACACCCTAGTCGAGCCTCCATGGAACTTGGGAACCCGAGCAGAATGTCATCTGATTTCAGATTACGGGTTAGGGAAAGGTCCCTTGCTTAAGGGTTTTGCATGGCATGTTAGATTGGGACATCAGTGATGGTTTTGAGCTAGACTTGAGACAATTTCAGGATGAGTTATGGTACAATTTACTTTTATTTTATTTCTTGTTTTATACTTTTATATGATCCAACCATGGGGAATCTATTGAGATAGTATTTCATATCATCTATTGCAACATGGGATGTATTTGTTTATTTATTATCACATGCTCAGATGTGATGTTTGTCTAGTATTTTTGCCTATTTATTTTATTTTATTTTCTAATCACTACTCTTATTATAGGTTATATTCTCCATATAGTACCCTCATAAAACCTTTCCACTAGTCAGAAGTCCCTAGTGTATGGGGAGGCACACCTGAGGTATGCATTGTTTTACTGATTTGTGCATCATTCAGTGGTTTGGAGTGACTAGACATTACAAAATCTCTTTAGATTTATTGAAAATTTTAAAAGATCCAGTAGTGTGGAATCTTTATGGATTAAAGTGAAAAAACTCATGGAATTATTCAGGTTAAAGGATAAATCTCAAGCATTGGGACTGTAAAGGACCACGCTACATAGCATGGTATTGGGTATGATGAAGTCGTCTCTTTAAAATATGATTCACACAACTCTCAGTCAACTATTAATATATATGCAACTCTAAAAAGCATCTCAAAACTTAAGGTAGCTTCATAGGGTTTTTACATGACTATCTCTTATATTGAGGATGATATCTCAAGTAAAAAACCCAAATCCTAGAGGAGGGGTCATTTCCTGAGAGGTCGGGGCACTTTTTGTGGAAAATTTCATTCTGATAGATGAAGATTCTTATAGTAGATGGTTGGATCTTAGAGTCTTGTTGCTTCCTTCTTGTTTTCTTATTTGGGAAGTTTTCTATATTTAGTTTTGTGGTGGTGAACCTGTTTCTATCATTCAAATGTAATCTCTCCTTGTAATGCTTGTACTTTAATTCAATAAAGGTTCATGGGTTTCGATCTCCACACACATGGCCTTAAGCCATTTCTTATTATAATTAATTAAAAAAATACAAAATTACTTTTTAATAAAAATAATAAATATAAAAAATGAATAAATCACAAAAATATTTTAAATAAATGTATTAATATTATAATAAATGTATTGATATTTGTTGGAGTTGGTGCCCTAGAACCGAATTTTTGAGTACTTGATTGCATGTTTTATTATTATTAAAATTTTCTTATGACATTATTATTGTTCATATGCATGCCATTTGTATATGGTGACATCCTAAGAAAAATATGTCACACCAAAAGTTTATAGTATTTCTCTACTGTGATGAGAACCTAGAAGTTCCACAGTAGTATTCTTGAATATAGTTTTATGGATGAATGATATTGTCTGATGGGACACAGACAATACAAACTATCAGGGGTGGGAGGATTATAAGAAATTGATACACCTTCTCATAGTGTTCTCCCTTAGTAATCTCCAATATAATAGGTCATGAGAATAGGTCTGTTAATATAAAATCCACATTTCCCTATGTCATTGGATGTTCTTAATTGAATATGTGTGTATTGATATTTAGACTTTAATATTATCATTAATGGATATCATGAATCACATACATTGATGTATTGGTAAAAAACGTGATGACATATGCATGTTGTGAAGTAGGATACATTGGATGTGTCATAAGTGATATTGAATTAATGGATAATGTGAGAAAAGATTTATCCCATTTATATCTTTATGAAAGTTAATATCTTATGCCCTTTTATGGGAATGGAACCACCTGAATAAATCCACGTATATAGTGTTACGTGGGTGAGTTCATTTCTAGAAAGTCAAAGAAAGAGAAATCGAACATATAGGTTGATGGCGCCATCATGCAACCTGCTTTATTTGAGATATTGTGATAAAATGATTATATTTCATAGTAAAAAATTTTAGTAAGTTATATATTGTTGTGATGTTAACTTCTTTCTCTATGGATTCCTTAGCATGTTTCTAGAAACTAACATTGGACTTTAGGTTGTTGTTCCTAATTCCAATAATAAATAGAGCTAGAGGGTCACACACTAAGTGTATTTATAATCTTGGTTAAATTATAGTATTGAATTTAACATGTTAGAATAAATAATATTTATTTGGGTTTGGTTGATCATCGTAATTTAATCACAAGTTATTAAAAATAATAAGTGATTTAAATAATAATAAATATTTATTTTCAATTTTGGAGAATATAATATTTATTATATTTATCATAGAATAATTCTATGAAATTTATTTATTAAATAGTTATTATTCTAGGATCGGTGTCGATAAGGGGAAGTGGACCGAGTTTAATGGTCCAATTGGAAATAATATAAATGATATTTATTTATATATTCTTAAATCATTGTTCATGTCAAGTGATTAAAAATAATATTAATATAATTATTATTGTGCATGGATTTAATTAAGAATTATAAAAATGGAATGTATTTAGTGTGAAATTTCCCAACCCTAAACTAACCATAATAAATATCTAATTATATCACTTTTCAAAAACACAATTAGTGTGCACAATGGATGGAGTGAGACTCTCTCAATCCCTAGAGAAAGATTAAGAGATCTAGAGTACTCTTATCCCATCCAATATTAATTTAATGAGAGATCATCAATATTTATTCTTGTCTTGAGAAAAAATATGTTGCGGTCAACCATGAACAATACAAGTGATCAAGATCATCCATGCTAGAACTCGGTGATTCTATAGTGACATTCTGATATTGTGGTACATGTATGGATCATCTCTAGAGGGATTATATACTTGGATAATGCAATACAATGATGGTTTTATGAGATATAGTCAACTCATTCATCAATGAAGAGAGAATTATTAGTTTAGGTAATTCTATATATATTAATAAATTAATTTTAAATTACATGTGTAGATCATTTACTTCTAGTTATAACATTTTAATTTAGCAAAGTAATATATGGTAATCATTGGAAATGATATTTTAATCATGTGTAGTAATGATTATATGTAAATTAAGACTAAAAAACCTAGTTGGCCACCCAAACAAGGTGCTTCTATTGTGCTCGGAACCTACAAGTGGTATCAAAGGGTCACATTTTTAATTTATAATTATTTATTATGTGTTGAATGGTTGTGTGTGTTTTCATTTTATTTTAAATAAATTGATTCATTTTAATATTATACATCATCATCTCTTCCCTTCTTCATTATATCTAACAAAACCAGTAAACAGCTAAGAATTAAAAATGAAGAAACATCCTAAAAAAGCCATTTTGAGGTGCCTAAGGTTCTTCTTAGAAAAAACCATAGAAAATGAAATGACCTCCCAATATACACATTTTTTATTAGGTTTTTGCATCATTATCTCTTTTTATCAGGTCATATATAATAAAATAGGATCTAAGATCTAAATAGATCAGATTGGTATGTAGATCCGAACAGACTGGCATGTGGATTTAATAACTACACGATGTGTAACATCTGTAGTGCCATGTTTATCATGACTATAAACATGGGGTGTATCAAGTATTTTTTGTATCAGATACATGACATGCGAACTAACATGTCATGAAAAATGAGGTCATACACCATGTATGTTGGATAACATGCCATGTACCTCGAGCCTATTCATAGAAGAGAACACACCCAGACCTAAGGAATGTGTTCCAGACATGGGAAAAAGAAAAGTACTTGTTGTGTAAAATACTATAGGACAGGTAATTTATTGCCGACAGTGTTCTCAAATTTTCACATAAATAAGAATTAAATATATAATTAAAGCCTATTGATTATGTGTTTTGTGTGTCATTATTTTGATATTACATTCCTTATTATAGGATTAAAAATTATATATTAAATTAATATCCATGTAAAAATTTGGATGAACACACCAATTGCCTCCTAGTAAACTTGCGTACTTCATTAATTTTAAATGAAATTTATTTTGCTTTAAATTATAGATGATGGTGAGTTAAGGATGCTTGGAATGAATTAAGAAAAATTGAATTAATATTATTAATTCATTATTCATTATATTAATTAAATAATGAATTTAAGTAATTGTTAACAATATTTCAAGTGTATACTCATTGTTGTGGTGTGTGGATGATCATGAGATTATACCATCCCTTGTGTGTGATTGATTTCTTTTAATTTATTATAGTTAAATTAAAATTGATGGAATGTGTTTCATACCATCATTCATATTAAGTAAGGTAATTTGTTCCCATAGTTTCTTTTATATAATCCCCCTTTATCCAATACATTGGATCCTCTCACCAACATGTGAGTAAAATATTTTGTAAGGATAGAGTTTCTAGGCAAGAGGATTCGGTCTGAATCAATGAGTCGAGGCAAAACCAATCATGGTGATACAAAGGTTCCAAGGTGAAATGCTTCAATATGAACCAATACATGGTTCAAGTTGTTTTCCCCTATGGGAGAGGTTTAGTTTATCATCTTCTAGATAAACTAACCATTAGAGAATCTCATGATCATGCAAATTATATTTTATTTTTATCAATTTTATGGTTAATTATTTATGTTTTTAGATGTTTCATGATCACCTAATAAATGAATTAACATGTATTCAAGATGGAATAAAATATATCCATATTATGTGTAATTGTTTTATCATACATAGTTAATTACTTAAGTAAAATCCATTTAATATTATAAGTCATGTAAAAAATATAAAATGGGCTTCTAGGCATAATAATAAAAATATCACAACTAAAATATTATGTCGACATAGACTTCCACTAATTAAGTTAGAAACGACCTCATATTTCAAAGTTCTTAGGAAACCTAATTTGGGGTGCTTTCAATTATCATTGAACTTTTAGATTTAATTTTTGGGTTGACTTAACTTAGTTTACATCAAGTGTTGACTATCCAAATATCACTTTGTGTAAATGAGATGAAAGTGTTGAGGAAAACTTTAAAACGTGATTTTAGGATTGGGGAGTCCACTCAACGGATAAAGAAAATATGAGTTAATGTAGTTGGAAAGTTACACCTACTTAAAGCCTTTTAAATAGATTATCAGGCCCAAGTTTGGGTTATTAAAAGGGGATATAGATCCTTTCCACTAGAATATCTAAGAGATAAGATATTATGAAATTTATGGTGAGGGATATTAGGTTTTGAAAAATAGTGGGATATTAATGGAATTTAATTAAATTTAAATTTATTAATCTATTTTTATAATCAAGCTAGTACTGATTATCTACTCTTGATTTGTAGAAATGGAAAATCAAATGAATTTTATAATATCACTGTGATCCATACTAGATAAGGCTAATATTATCACTAGTGTGAATTTTTAGGAATGAGATATGCACTAGTACATTATATTATGCCATGAATGGAAATTATACATGCTAGAAACCCCACTTCTCAATTCACTTTCCAAAGAGGCTAGTGAGGAAGAGATATAACTCTATATGAAGCATGTGGATGATACAATGGATGTACAATGTTTCATGTTATCCTACATGTCCAATGAGATTCTAAAGCAATATGAGTATATGGATCCATATAACATTGTTTCTCAGCTTTGGGATCTCTATTAAGAGAAGAAGAGGTCAGAGAGATATGAGATCTCCAATTCACTATTCATGTGTAAGCTTGGAGAGTTGGTGCTAGGTGAGCCCCATGTATTCAAGATGATTACCATTATTGAGCGCTAATACATCTTGGGTTGTAATATCCCTGATGAGTTGCGCCCAGATCTCATTCTTTCCTCACTATCCAAAAACTTCTCTAGTTTTATTATTAATTATAATATAGGAAATAGAAAGAAGACACTATGGACACATATTAATCTTATCCACCAAGTTGATAAAGACATGGAGTGTGGTAAACCCACTATCCTTATGGTGAATAAGAAGAAAAGGAACAAGGAAAAAGGGTCAAAGACTCATTAAAAGTATAAGGATCCAAAGCACCATCCCTCCAAGAAGAATAAAATCCAAAGGCAAGGAAAGGAATAGGTTGTAGTATGTTTTTCATGTGGAAAGAATAGGAATGGGAAGAGAAATTTCACGCATCCAAAGAAGCAAGTGGAAGCTTTAAGTGAATTCATTATTGAGTTTAATCTTTCCATATCTATAAGCTGGGTATTAGATACTGCATGTGGTTCTCACATTTATATCCAAATATAGAAACCAAGTAGATTTTAGAATGTTAAAAGAGGAGAGGTAGATCTTAGGGCCATCAATGAATTGATGTTGGTTACTTTATCCATTGGCGACTACCATCTCACGTTGACAATGTGATTAATTTTTTTTTTGAAGAATTTTTATTATATAATAGTGTTACTAAGAACATTTTTTATATTTCTTGGTTAGATATGGATGGATTTATTTTCATCTTTGGAAATAAAGGTTACTATATTTATAAATATAGAATATTTTATGGTATGGAATGGTTTAATAATGGTCTTTATGTATTGAATTACAAAAACCAAATATAGTAAATTGATAACAAAACTAATAGGAGTGACTCATGTGAAACCCAATTATGGAATCACCATATTGGTAATGTAAACAAGAATTTTTTGACAAAGATGTATCAAGATGTTTATTTAGACTCTTTTGAGATTAAGACACTTAGAATATGTTATGATTATTTTCAAGGAAATATGACCAAACAACCATTTAGTGGTCAAGGTGGAAGGGACATAGAGATTCTAATATTGGTACACACAAATGTGTGTAAAAATTTTCAAGTAAAAGGTAGAGGTGGATTCTCATACTTTATTAATTTTACCAGTGACTTGATAAGATATGGTTATATCTAATTGATGAGGTATAAGTTTGAATCCATTGAGAAGTTCAAAGAGTTCAAGAATGAGGTTGAGAATTAGCTTGGTATAAAGATAAAGAAACTTTTATTGGATCGAGGTGGTGAATATCTTAACCAATAATTTATCAAATTTCTATAGGATTATGGGATTTTATCTCAAATCACTCCACATTATACACTGAATTGGAATGGTGTTAATGAAAGGATAAACCATACCATTTTGGAAAAGATAAGGTAGTTAATTAGTCACACAATCCTTCCATTACCATTTTGGGGATATACATTACCGACAACATTATACTTACTAAACTGAGTAATAACCAAAGTGGAAAATGGTATTCCCTTTTATTTATAGAGTGTAGATAAATCCATTTTTTCACATGTTCATGCATGGGGTTATGAAGAGTTTGTTAAGGATGGATCAAGAAACAAACTATCACCCCAAAGCATGAAGTGTATCTTTATAGGGTATCCCAAGAAAACAAGGTGATATTATCTATACAACCCTTTGTATAGGAAAGTAACTATTGCAAGACAAGTTTTCTTTCTTGAGAAAGAGATAATTCTAAAGGGGGATATGGGGATCGAGATTAACTTTGATGAAGTTAATGATCAAGATACATAAGGGTTGGTACATGAATTTTTTACATAGGTCTCCATGGAAAATGTTGTTCATGAGACACAAGTACTGTGTAGGAGTGATAGAGAGGTAAGATTACCAAAGATATTTGGTTTTCTGGTCACTAATAATGGTGACTCATTATTGGTTGACAATGATGATTCTCTATTCTGCAAGGAGGTGGTAGAGAGCTCGTAATATACAAGATGAAAATAATCCATGGATTTTGAGATGGATTCCATATATCATAACCAAGTTTTGGTTTTGATCAATACACCAATTAATGTAAACCTTATTGGGTATAAATGGTTATTAAAGATAAAACTGTACATTGAAGGTAAATTAAATACCTATAAATCATGGCTAGTGGCTAAAGGATTTAGACAACGTCAAGGCATTGACTATGATAAAACCTTTTATTCATTTTCCATTTTTAAATCCATCAGAATCATGTTTTTCATAGTATTTTACCATAACTATGAGATTTGGAAAATATATTTCAAAACTACTTTCCTTAATGAGAACCTTCAATAGGATGTGCACCAAAAAATTCAAAAAAATTATGTAAGTTGTAGAGATGTATTTATATATTAAATCAAGCATCCAGATCATAGAATATTATATTTGATGAATCCATAAAGGAATTCAGTTTCATTAATAATAAATATGATCTATGTGTTTATAATAGGTTTAGTGGGATTAGTATTGTTTTCATAGTACTGCATGTTGATGACATATTACTAATTGGAAACAATATACTATCCTTATAAGAGATTAAGGAAAGGTTGAGAAAGTGATTCTACATGAAGGACTTAGGTGAAGCAGCCTATATTATAGGATCAAGATCATGCATGGTATATCTAAGAGGTTGTTTGGGATAAGTCAAAGTACATACATTGACCAAATACTGAAGTAGTTTAGTATGGAATAATCTAAGAGGGGATTATTTCTAGTGTCACATGGTATACATCTTTCTAAGAAAATGTGTCCTTAGACACAAGAGGAAAGGGAGAGAATGAGTAAGTCCTCATATGCTTTTGTGATAGAATCTATCATTTATGTCATGTTATGTATGAGGCTTGATGTTTCCTATGCTTTAAGCGTGGTAAGAAGATATAAAGAATATCCAAGTAAACAACATTGGACTACTGTTAAGGTTATCCTTAAGTATCTAAGATAAACTAAGGATATGTTCATGTTGTATAGAGGAGATTAAAAATTAATCATCATGGGTTATATAGATACTAGTTTTCAAACATATCAAAATGATCTAAAGTCACATTATAGATATTTCTTTTGTCTCAATGAAGGAGTTGTGAGATGGAAAAGTTCAAAGTAGATAGTTTTCATTGATTCTATAGTAGAGTAAAAGTATATTACAGCTTCCAATGCATCCAAGGAAGCATTTTAAATTTTCAACATTGTCCAAGATCTTGATATGTTGCCAAGTAGTAAAGATTCTATCACAGTTTACTATGATAACAATAAAGCGGAGGCTCTTTCCAAATGGTTGAGGTTATATTAATAGAAAAATAACAAACTTAAAAAGTTTCATCTCTTGATGGATTTTTCTCAATGAGGTGAAGTTGTGGTGAGTACAGTATCCATGGAAGAAAATGTGGTGGATCCCTTAGTAAAGGATTTATCTCTATAAAGGCATGAGTATCATGTGAGAGCTAATGGATTGAATGTTTTTGTTAGTTAGCTCTAGTTAAAGTGGGAGTCTGTTGGATTTGGTTCCCTAAAACTGAATTTTTGAGTACTTGATTATATGTTTTATTATTAATAAAGTTTTATTATCATAATGTTATTGTTTATATGCATGATATTTTTATTTTATAAAGTCCTAAGAATAATATGTCACACTAAAAGGTCATAGTAGTTCCCCCACTATAATGAGAACCTGTAAGTTCCACGATGGTATTATTAAATATAGTTATATGGATAGATGATATTATTTGACATGACACATACAATACAGTCTATTAGGTATAGGAGGATCATAATACAATGAGACACCTTCTCAAGGTTTCTGCCCTCGGTAATCTCCAAGATAGGAGGTTATGAGAACAAACTCATCAAAAGGAAATTCACATTTCCATGTGTCATTGGATATTCATATTTGTGGATGTGTGTATTGATCCATGGACTTTAAGATTATAATTAATGGATATCATTACTCACTTACTTTTATGTATTATGAAATCCATGATGAAATATGCTCATAATGAAGTAATATATGTTTGGTGCATCACAAGTGATATTGCATTAATGGATAATGTGAGAAAGGATTTATCCCTTTTGTCACTTGAATGAAGTTTATAACTCAGGCCCTATGATGGGAATGGAACTGCCTGAATAAATTCATGACCATGGTGTTCGTTGGGTGAGTTCATTTCCAAAAATTTAAAGAAAGAGCATATAGGTTAATGGAACCGGTATGCAACCTGTTTGATTTGAGATATTGTGATAAAAGGATTATATTTCACGGTAAACATTCATAGGAGTTGGACGTTGTTGCGACGTTAAATTATTTATATATGGATTCTTTAGCATGATACTAGACACTAACCTTATACTTTAGGCGGTTGTGTCTAATTTCACAAAAAAAGCAGCCTAGAGGGTCACATACTAAGTGTATCCACAATCTCGGTTAAATTCTAATATTGAATTTAAAAAGTTATAATAAATAATATTTATTCAGGTTTGGTTGATCCCCGTAATTAAATCGCAAGTTATTTGAAAGAATAAGTAAGTTAAATAATAATAAATATTTATTTGTAATTTTGGTGAATAGAATGTTTATTATATTTATCATAGAATAATACATTGACATTTATTTATTAAATAGTCATTATTCGAGGATTGATAAATATCGATGAGGGAAAGAGGACCGAGTTTAATGTTCAAATTGGAAATAATATAAATGATATTTATTTATGCATTCTTAAAGAATTTCACATGTCAAATGATTAATAATAATATTGTTATTATTATTGGACATGGGGTTAATTAATAATTATAAAGATGGAAAGGATTTGGTGTGAAATTTTATAACCCTAAACCTATCAAAATAAATACCTAATTATATCACTTTCCAAAAACAAAATTGGTGTCCACAATGGATAGAGTGAGACTCTCTCAAAACCTAGAGAGAGATCAAGAGATATAGAGTTCTCTCCTTCCCTCCTATCTCAATAAAATGAGAGAACATTAAGAGATCTTCCTCTCTCGAGAATAATTTTGTTGTGATCATCCACGAACAACACAAGCAATCAAGATCGACTGTGATAGCACCCAATAGGCAAATTTGGTTAACAGGGTTTTTTTAATTTTTTTTTAATTTAAAGGGTTTGCTTTTTTTTATTTGGTTAAATGGGTTTGTTGAGCGCCAATTAAATTGGCGCTCAAGCATTTACCCAAGAGCGCCAATTGAATTGGCACTCAACAATTATTTTTTTCCTAAATACCCATACCGCCCCTCCCCAACCTCCCCATATATATATATATATATCCTATATATATTTATATAAATATAATTATAATTATAATAAATATATTTATAATAAATATAATCACTTATATTTATTATATTTATAACAATTATATAATTATAATAATTATATAATAATAACAAATATAATTATTATAATTATATAAATATAATAAATATATAATTACAATAATTATATAATTATAAATATAATAAATATATAATTATAATAATTATATATTTATACTAAATATATAATTATAAATATAATAATGATAATAAATATAAAAATAATCAATATATAATTATAATCAATATGTAATTATAAATATAATAATTATATAATTATAATAAATATACAATTATAATTACAATAATTATATAATGTTAAACATAATAAATATATAATTACAATAATTATATAATTATAATAATTATAATAATTATAAATATAATAATTATATAATTATAATAAATATACAATTACCATAAATATATAAATATAATAATTATATAATAATAATTATAATAAATATATAATAATAATTATAATAAATATATAATTATAATAAATATACAATTATAATAAATATACAATTATAATAATTATATAATTATAATAAATATATAATTATAAATATAATAAATATATAATTATAAATATGATAAATATATAATTATAATAAATATATAATTATAATAAATATATAATTATAATAATTTTATATTTAAAATAAATATATAATTACAAATATAGTAATAATAATAATAAATATATAATTTTAATCAATATAGAATTATAAATATAATAATTCTATAATTATATAATATGATAAATAGATAATTATAATAAATATCTAATTATAATAAATATAATAATTATATAATTATAATGTTAAACATAATAAATATACAATTACAACAATTATATAATTATAAATATAATAATTACATAATGTTAAACATAATAAATATATAATTACAACAATTATATAATTATAAATATAATAATTATATAATGTTAAACATAATAAATAAATAATTACAACAATTATGTAATTATAATAATTATAATAATTATAAATATAATAATTATATAATTATAATAAATATACAATTACCATAAATATATAACTATAATAATTATATAATAATAATTATAATAAATATATAATTAGAATAAATATACAATTATAATAAATATATAATTATAATAATTATTTAATTATAATTAATATAGAATTATAAATATAATAAATATATAATTATAAATATGATAAATATATAATTATAATAAATATATAATTATAATAATTGTATATTTATAATAAATATATTATTACAAATATAATAATAATAATAATAAATATATAATTATAATAAATATAGAATTATAAATATAATAATTATATAATTATAATAAATATACAACTATAATTAAAATAATTATATAATGTTAAATATAATAATTATATAATTATAAATATAATATTTATATAATTATAATAAATATACAATTACTATAAATATATAACTATAATAATTATATAATAATAATAATAATAATAAATATACAATTATAATAATTATATAATTATAATAATTATATAATTATAATAAATATATAATTATAAATATAATAAATATGTAATTATAAATATGATAAATATATAATTATAATAAATATATAATTATAATAATTTTATATTTATAATAAATATATAATTAAAAATATAATAATAATAAATATAAAATTATAATAAATATATAATAATAAATATAATAATTATATAATTATATAATTATAAATATTGTAAATATATAATTATAACAATTATATAATTATAATGAATATATAATTATAAATATATAATTATAAAAATAAATATAATAAATATATAATTATATAATAATAATTATAATAATTATAATAATTATATAATTATATAATTATATAATTATTATATTTATAATTCTATATTGATTATAATTATATATTTATTAATATTATTATTATATTTGTAATTATATATTTATTATAAATATACAATTATTATAATTATATATTTATTATAATTATATCTTTATCATATTTATAATTATATATTTATTATATTTATAATTCTTTATCGATTATAATTATAATAATTATTATAATTATATATTTATTATAATTGTATATTTATTCTAATTATATATTTATTATAATTATTATTATATAATTATTATAGTTATATATTTATGGTAATTGTATATTTATTATAATTATATAATTATTATATTTATAATTATTATATTTATTATAATTATATAATTGTTATAATTATATATTTATTATGTTTAACATTATATAATTATTGTAATTATAATTGTATATTTATTATAATTATATAATTATTATATTTATAATTCTATATTGATTATAATTATATATTTATTATTATTTTTATATTTATTGTTATTATTATATTTATAATTATATATTTAGTATAAATATATAATTATTATAATTATATATTTATTATATTTATAATTATATAATTATTTTAATTATATATTTATTGTATTTATAAAATTATAATAATTATATTTATTATTATTATATATTTATTATAATTATATAATTGTTATAGTTATAATAAATATAATTATAAATTTATTATATTTTTTAGTGATTATATTTATTATAAATATATTTATTATAATTATATTTATATTTATATAAATATATATAAGATATATATATATATATATATATGGGGAGGTTGGGGAGGAGCGTTATGGGCATTTAGGAAAAAAATAATTGTTGAAAATCAATTCAATTGGCGCTCAACAAACCCATTTAACCAAATAAAAAAAAGCAAACCCTTTAAATTAAAAAAATTTAAAAAAACCTTGTTAACCAAATTTGCTGCACCCAACAACTCTATGGTGACATTTCGAGATTGTGGTGCATGTGTTGATCACCACTATAGGGATTATGCACTTGGATATTGTAGTTCAATAATGATTTGATGAGATATAGTCAACTAATTCATCAATGAAGAGAGAATTACAAGTTGAATTAATTCTATAACTATTCAAAAATTAATTATAAATTACATGTGTTGATCATTCACTTTTGGTTCTGATGTTTTAATGTAGTCAAGTAATATATGGTAATCATTGTACATGATGTTTTAATCATGTATGGTAATGATTATGTGTCAATTAAGACTAAAAAGGCGAGTTAGCCACCCAACCAAGGTTCTTCCATTGCGCTCAGAACCAAAAATATTATGATATTATATTAAATATATTAACATTATAATAAATATATTAATATTGTGATAGATGTATTAATAAATGTAACAATAGTAATATTATGTATAAATGTTTTTTACAAAACATTATTAATTATAAAGCTAAAAAATTAAAAGTTGTAATTTTAATATTTATATTTAAATAGATTTACGATTGCTAATATATAGTTATATTATTATAACAAACTAATTATGTATATGTATACATTATATTTATTGTATATAAAAAATATAATTAATTAAAAAATTTATTTATTTAAGATCTTAGAGGTTACAAGAAACAAAACAACACACACACATGGTCCATCAAGGACAGATCACACCCCCCACCCTCAAGGGGTTGACCCGCTTCATAGCTAGCATATTATAGTTTTAATGCCCAAATACCCACCATTTGATGGCCCAAAGGCCCATTCATCCTAACCCAAAGGCTTCATACCTACGTCCTATGTTGTGTAAGTGTGTACTTGGGTCTGCATCCCTGCCTGTATCACCTGTGTCATCAGCCATAAATGGCCCAGAAATTCCTCTAAGGGAGGCCACCAGGATTTGAACCCTGGTCATATGTAGAATTGCAGGGTGATATATAAATGTATAAATATTTGTGTGTGTGTGTGTGATATATAGGTGAACCAACACATACTTGTGTGTATCCAATTATACACATACACATGCACATGTACATGCATAGAAATACATACACATACTCATACACATACATACACATATGCATACATACATACATACACGCACACTCACACAAACACACACATGCATACACATACATACACATACATGCACATACATGCATATACATACACATACACACACATTCACTTACACACATACATACAAATACATGCACATTAATATACACATATATGCACATACATGTACATACATACAAATTTATAAATATACACATACACATACATACATACACATACACGTATAAAGAAATATGTATACATACACATACACATAAACATACATACAAATACACATTAACATATATACACATACACATACATACACATACACATACACATACATGAACACATACATATATATATACACATGCACATACATACATATATAAAAAAACATATTTTTGGAGTTTGTGCCATATGAAGAACTACTCTATACTTTAGATTTCATGTATATTCCTGGATATAAATGTTAAAAAATGATGTATCACATATTTATTATTATTTTTCATAACATTAATGTGATAATGTCTAAGAATATCCATTGCAATGTAATGTTCATAGCAATTACTCACTATGATGATAACCTTGAAGTGTCATGAAAATATTCATAAATATTGTTTTATGGTTGAATAACATTCTATGATGGGACACATAGTATGTTGAATATTAGGTCTGAGTACTTGTAAGCATATGAGACATAATATCATGAAGTTTACACTTGGTAATCTCCAAGATGGGAGATTATGAGAATAGGCCCACCATTAGGAATTCTACATGTTTACATGTCATCAGATATTCCTATCTGAGAGCATGTGTAATGGTCCTTAGACTTTAAGATTATTATTAATTCATGTTATGAATCATGCACTTGGATGTATTATCATAAAACATGGTGAGACAATTCATGGTGAATTTGGGTAAGTTGGGTGCGTCACTAATGTTATGTTATTAATAAATAAATCGAGGAAGGATTTTTCCCTCATATCTTTATGTAAGTTGATATCTCATCCCTTTGACTGAAATGAAACTTTCACATTAAATTCCATGGTCATGGTGTAATGATATATTTATTTCAGATAATCAAAGAAAGATATATCAAGCATATAGGTTGATGACATGGGTACACAACCTACTTAATGAGATATCACAACAAAGGAATTATATTACATTGTGATCATTTGTTTATGGTTTTTGTCATTGTGACATATATTCTTCCTTTGTGGGTGCCTTGACTCGTTACTATACTGTAATCTTTGAGTTTATGTAAGTCCATCTAATGCCACTGAGGAAGTGTCCAAGAGGGTCACACACAAAGTGTTTCCTTTGATTGCAATTAAATATTATTTATATTTAACAATTGGAATAAATAGTATTCTCTCGATCGAGAAGTGATATTTATTCAAGATTTATTAAATGATCTTAAATATTAAATATATATTTGTTTACAATGTAATTGTTTAATTATATAAATATATAATATTTATTTATCTCTTGTTATTCACATGGTAATAAAAAATTATTTATTTATTAAATAAATATTTTATTTAGTTACTTTAATATTAAATAAATATTTATTCATCAAACTGTGAATAGAATATTTATGTATTGAATGAATGAATAATATTTATTCTAGAATTGTATAAATGTCTAGGAGGGTGGACAGACCATATTTTTTATGATGATAAATATTTATTTACCAGAATAAATAATATGTATCATTTCACGGGTTAACGCATGTCATGGAATAAAATATTATTATTATTTTACATGGCATGAGGTTACATTTGGGTTTAACATGTTATTAAGGGATTTTTTGAAATTAATTAATAATAAACCCTAACCTTGGGTCTATAAATAGAAAATTATGAGAATTTTGAGAGGTTGGTCATTGTGCACAGCATTCTCCTCCCTAGAGAATTCTTTCTCAATGAAGAACATCACAGGGTTTTCTCTCAAGATATAGAGATTATCAATTAATCCTTCATTCTTCTCAAGTAGAAGAGATTAAGATATGATCCTTCTAGATTGAAGGGATCATGGTTACGATCATGGGAATAATGCAAGATGATTAGGACCACTGTGTTATCACCAGAAGTACCATTGGCAATGTTTTGAGATCAAATGAGCATATTTGGATCACCACCAAAGGTGTGATACTTTGGTTTTTCATCAACATAACCAAAATACTATTTGATGGTGTTTAGAAAATCAATGCCTACATTGATGAAAGAACTCAAGGCCGAGGTATTTATTTGTATTATTAAATTAATTATAAATTAATGTGAAAATGATCCTTTCTTAGTTCTATAAAAAATATTTTTCATTATTTTTTAGAAACAAAATTGTTAGTCATGACATTTATCATCATTTACATTTCAGATGATCCGTTTAATCTGGAAAAAAATTGAGTTGGCCATATTCCCAATAGGCACTTCTTCTATGTCTGAAACTAGTACATACACATTTATGCACATATATACACTTACATACACATATACATACACATAGATACACATATATACACACTCATACTTATACATACATATAAATTCACGTGCACACACACACACACGCATCCACATACATACATACATAAATACATGTAACACCCTATAAAGTTAAAGGGTTAAAAATTATAAATGTCATTACTCATGCCAATAAGGTTTGCATTTCTTTTCAGGAGATTGCCTGATTAAAATTACACAATTATGTGAGGCTTGTCCTAGATTAGTTTCAGTATGGGTGACTTCCTAGGATGTTTCTCAAGGTGTGTGTGAGTGAGTTAAAAGATTACTAAAAGAGAATGTGGTGGAATGTGGGGATAGTCATTAGTATAATGATCCATTCTGGTATATGGGTGGACCCTAGGGAGGAGAAAAATGTGTCTATGGGGTAACTAGTGGTGTTGGGAGGGATAGGACCTGACAACCATGTTAAGGTGGGGTGTTTGTGTTGTTATTGGGGATTAGTTGTTACAGTGTTATTAGAGTGATACCCAACATAAAGTGCGGTGACACTGCCTGGGTTGAAATGTAGTTTCCACAATGGGGATGTTTTTCTCTAAAGGGGGGGAATGTAAAATCCAATAAATTAAAATGATAAAAATGTTAAATATTACTACCCATGTCAACAATGTTATCATTTATTTTCAAGAGCCTGCATGATTAGAGCTCCATGGTTAAATAAGTCTTGGTTAGGAGTAGTTTTAGGATGGGTGACCTCTTGAAAAGTTTTTCAGGTTCTTTGTGTGTGAGGAAAAATCACTCTGAAATAGCATTTGTTGGCATGTGGGGATAGCCATTAGTCTGATGATTTTTTTGGGCATGTGGGTGAGCCTCAGGGAGAGGATAACATGTGTCTGTGGGAAAACTAGGGGCACCTAGAGGACCAGGACCCAATGATCATGTTAAGGTTAGGTGATTATGCTGTTAGCAAGACCTAGTTTTTACAATGGTATCAGAGTGATACCCAGCCTGGGGTGTAGTGGCACTACTTGGGTTGAAAATTAGGGTTCACAATGGGGATGTTGTGCTCTAAAGGGGGTGAATGTAACACCATAGAAAGTTGAAGGGTTAAATTTCTAAATGTTACTACCCATATCAACAAGGCGTACCTTTCTTTCAGGAGAGTGCCTAATTATAACTCTATAGTCAAGAGAGACTTGTCCTAAAGTAGTGGTATATGTTGTCGCAGCACACCAAATTTGAAAATTTATAAACCTGATAACTACTGTAGAAGCAGCGAGCATGTTTGAACCGTAGGGAGAATGTGAATAGACACTAAGGATATCCTCTTGGAAAAATGTTTAGGAAAATAATTTTTTAATGTGATTAAAAACTGAAATTTCTAAAAAAACTAAACAACTATTTAAAAATTATTATTTAAATTAACTAAATCTATCTTAGTGAACTAAATTAATCTATAGAGGAAACAGGTGGAGATAGAAGTGTCGGAGTTGTGGCATCTATTCAGGTGCATGAAATGCTAATTATTTAATTTCCACATCTAAATATTTATTAATTCAATTATCATTGATTATAAATTTAATAAAAATACTATTAAGTCTCATTCTCTTATATTATATAGTATTATATTTTTACTCACAAATCATCTATCATTTCATTCTCTAATTTGATGAATAACTTGCATGTCATTTTAGCATTGAATCACTTGGTGAAATGCAATGACTTGTTTCTCACAAATTCAATGTATCAATATGTGTTGGGTTTTCTCACACAATATAACTTATTATGTATCAATCATGAAAGTTTTAAGGGGAACACACAAAAAATATTAATTTTTCAATTAATATAATGATTTATCCAAAATTCACTCATGCGTGATTTACAATTCTCTCACACGTGCTATCGAGTTTCAAACAAATAAATTCTTTAATGATCCCCTGACCATGATTACTAGTTATGTATCACATGAATGGGCATAAAATAATGTGTGTAGATACCATATGAAAATTATATCATACATAAATATAATTTAATAAATAAAAATCCAATCAATATGAATTAACTAACAATCAAAATATGAAAACAAAATAATGTATGCAATTACCATCACATTCGTCAACACTTAGACACCATTAAAATTATCCACCCGTCATGTAAAAAAAATATTAAATAATAAACAAAAATCATCATGATTATATCGATTTGAAGATCATCGTAATCCACTACTGATAATTAATGAATAATCATCATCATCATCCATCGATCATCGTAATCATGATGTGAACCACCGAGCACGTTCTGAACCACTGGTGTGGTGTTGGTGCTAAGATGAAGGATGAATAGTGGATGGTGTCCCGGTGCGGGTGGTCTGGCGTCACGGTGAGGCTATGCAGGTGGATGGAGGCGGTGTCAGTTTCTACTTGTGGTTCATAGGGAGAGGATAGTTTGATGATGTTGGTTACTACAGAGGAGGAGTATGGTGTGGGGTAGTTTTGCACTACATTTCGGGTGTGTGCTAGTGTGGATCATTATTTTTATAAAGGAGGGAAGTGGAGAATGGTGGTTTGGTATAGCTAAGAGGGTGGAGGTGCGACGTACATGAGAGCTCGGCCTAGTGTAGTGGTTGTGTGGAGGATGTGGGTTGTTTTGTTGAGATGGTATGTGAGAATGATATACTCTATAATACCAAATGTAGGATCAAATATTTAAATATGAGATGCTCAAATACAAGAGGGGGGTGAATTATACTTTTAAAAATTCCTTTGGAACTTTTAAATATGGTTACATTTAACAAGTTTAAACAAGATAATTCACAAATCCTCTAAGTTCCAAACACTTACTTGATTTAGAAAATTTGATTCTGAGAAAGCAATTCTGGAAAAGTGATTCTGGAAAAAAAACTTAATGAAAGTTTACAAAGATGAAGATTCTACCTTAAAGCGTATAGAATATAACTAATCAGAGTACAAGTATAAGGAATTATAAGATAGTTATACTTTCCTCAACAATACAAATGCAGTGGAAAACCTGTAACAAAACAAGTAACAAGTAGTAAATCTTTTAACCCAAATAGAAGGGTATCCAACAACCTTGGATAAAGGTACCTTGATTAATACTTTCAAAAAAGTCTGTCTTACCCACACCAGGGTAAGCCCTCGATACGAAGATCAGAGTCTGTCTTACTATCCCCGCAAGCCCTCAACTTCAAGGTAGTCAGCACCTTTGTCTTCCTATCCCCGGAATCCCTCGATTGTATACAACAACAATCAGAGTCGCACAAAGCAAATATGCATGAATCAAAGTTAAAACAAGCCATTTAAGCTTTCTGCATAAAGCCTGAGAGTTTATAAGAGTCTCGCTCTCTATAAATCACTTCTGAAAGTTCTGAGCTTCAAAAATTCCAAAAAGTTCCAAAATTCCTGAGCTTTTTCGAATGAGATCCTATTTATAGGCATAGCTCAAATGGTTGGCTCCCTCCTCCAACAGTCATATTTTTCTTTGAATTTCGGAGGGACCTGTACACATGTCACTCAAACAATGCTTAGTTAATAACTGAAAGCATGACATCATTTTATAATAAAACAAGTGTAAGCATAACTAAAATCTGATATTCAGAATGTAAGAAAATGAAAGTTCAGAGTCTAACCAAAAATTGAATTCGGAGTCTATAATACAAAGATATTTGGATTCTGTTTTCTAGGAATTTGGAACCTGAATTCTATATAATTCTGGAGTTTGAATTTCAAGGAAATTCGGAATATGGATTCACAAGAATTTGGAACCTGAACTTACAATGTTTGGAGTCGGAGTTCATGAGAATTCGGAGTCAGAACTCATAAGAGTTCAGAGTCTGAATTCAGAGAACTCGGAGTCAGAACTCAGAGAATTTCGTATCCAGAATTTGTATTCAGAATTCGAAGTTGGAACTTATAAGAGTTCATAACTAGAATTATGATTCAGAATTCAGATTCAAAACTCAGAAGATTTTTTAACCAAAATTCTGAGAATTCGGATCCTAAAACAGAATGCTTCATATCTAGGTATTTATAGGATTCCAAGGTTTTTGTTTCAAATCAAATTTTATACTTAGAAAAATTATGATATGAACAATAAAACATGGTAAGGATAAATTTCCTTAGGGAAGGAAATTTTTCCTTATAGAAGTAAAACATAGGGAAAAAAGAATTTTGCCTTGAGATAAGGTGTTTGTGATTTTCAAAATAATAAGGAATGGTAAAGTCATAAGGAAACCTTAATGACTCGACAATCTCCCCCTTGAATGAAGAAATAGAAAAGTCATAAGAAAAACCTTATTGACTCAATAATCTCCCCCTTGAATGAAGGAATGGAAAAGTCATAAGGAAAACCTTATTGACTCAACAATCTCCCCCTTTTTGGAAAGCACAAATATCTTTATGAAAAAGAATATAAGTACTTAGAAAAAAAAAATTATAGACTTTGAAATAAATATTATCTCCCTTTTCTCATTAGTAAAGATGAATACGACTAGCTCCCCCTTAGGCTTTGGAACTCTAAGGATCGTATTCTAGATTTCCGAAATGAGAGTTTTCATTTAGCTTGAATAAGGAAATATTTGTAATGAGAACTCCCCCTTAGATAAACTCCCCCTTACTTAGGGATATTTCTTCTTTTACTTAGAATTATTTTTCCTTATCCCCCTTTGTGATTTTCAAAAAGAGTTTGAGGGATTGGAAAAAAATGTGGTACCTGAAATATTAGTGCAAACATCTAAACAAAACAAGCATCCACAATTTCATTAAGATTGGAAGTATTTATATAAGGAAAAACAGATACAACAAAAGATCGGATTTGGATCTATTTTGATTCCTTTTCCTTGGGTGTCAGCTTCTTTACAATGGTTTTCAGCTTCTTTAGTTCTTTGTGGTCCTCCTCTACTTTATTTTCTAAGGTTGTGATCCTATCATCTTATTCCTTGAGGGCCTCTACCTGAGCCTTCAGCAAGTCATCTTGCTTCACTAGCTTTTCTTCCATCTTGATCTGAAGATCCCTCTCTGTTTTCCAACTTTGGACAACAAAATCAATTTCCCATTCAGATCTTTGACATCCTGAATCCGAGAATTTTTTTTCAAGATTTAGCTTTTCCTGAAAGCTGTTTGTAAGATCCTTGATTTTGGTATCTTCAGTATAAAAGTCTTCTTTGGAATCTTCTTGAAATTGATCAAGCTCTCTTAGATCTTCAACAATCTTCTTCGACCAGCTGGTCTTTTTCTTGCAAGATTTTTTGTGGGCTTCATAGTTGATAAGGAAATTTTTGTGTTCGGCCTCAACCTTTACACACCTATCCATCACCATGGATACTGAGTCTGATTTTTGATTCATACTATGATGGAGAATCTGGCATCTGGAATCAATTTTTGGAAAGATCGGAATGGTGTCCACTAGCTTCTTCAGGGACTGAACAACAAAATCATGTCCTAAAGATGATGACCCTGAATTTGACATTTTTCTTGGAGATGGTTCTTCCTCTAGCTCTATCGGCTTCCTCTTAGAGGATCCTCCAGCTTCCTTCTTCCTCAAAATATCTTTGGTTGTGGTATCAACAACCACTTGTTTCCCCTTACTAGTTCTCAGAATAGCTTCTTCATCAGGAGATTCATGCTCACTTCCAGACAATTGTACAATATTATATTCATCAATTTTCTCTTTTTCAACTTATGCCTTAATGTCTTTAGGAAGAATGAAGTCATGATTATGACTCTTTTCCTCAGATAACTTGTTTACTTCCTCTTCACCCTTCTCATCTATTCTAGGAGTAGCAAGTTTTGATGATCCGGATTGAGAATTCCGGATTGACAACTTTTCAGAAGCACTTTCCTTTTCATGAAAGTCTTCTACTTACTTTATCAAATCAGCTATATTTTTAGTGCTTTGAGCTTTCTGAACTTCTTCCACAGCTTCCTTTTCAACATCCTTCTCTTGAGCTTTTTGCGGAGTCATAAACTTTTTCCCAGGTGTTTCAGGTAAAGGTTCAACTAGGAAGGTTTTCGGTACGGGAATGTTCTCGGATGCAATTTCAGTATCCCTCAGAAGGGATTGAAAAATTTCAGCCTCTGACATATTCTTATTTTACTTCTTCTCTTTGGATTGCTTCTTAAGCTCTTCAGCAGCTTTCTCTTTCAGTGCTTTGGCCTCTGTAGGGTCTAGGCCAAATTGTGGTTCCCCTTCCTTCCAAGTCTTTTTATCCTCCCTCCATTTGGAAACCACTTCATCCAGATAGGCTTTCTTCTTTTTGGGATTTGTATGTGCAGATTGAGATTCTTTGGCCTTAGGGGTTTTCTTTGTTTCTTCGACTTCCTTTAGTTTCCTCTTCTTTCCATCTTTATTTGAAAGTTCAGTTTCTTCAACATTTTTCAGAACGGCTTATGCCTCATCCTTAGGTAGATCATAAAACTGACCTAACATCTTAGAAAAACCTACCTTCATCCTCTTAAGGGTATCATCACTGATTAGCATTACTTTTAAATTCCTCGGCTTGGAACTACAGGGGATCTTGAAATATTCAAGGCACCAAACTATCAGTTTGGAGAGTAAGGAAGGATACATGATAATTTGTGCTCACATATTCCCATTTTTTATATTCTCTATCGTAATGAGAATATGCTTCATCAGATTGATTTTCCTTAGATTTACCAAAAAATCTAAGATATACAGATAACTTTTATTAAGAGTGTACTTGTCACCCTTTCTCGGTACGATAAGGCCCTGAACCCATAACTGTAGGATCCGATTATTGGTAGAAAGGTGGGAAATTTTTACGGTCTTGACATCAGTAAGTCCAAGTCATTCCATAGCCTTCACCTTTATGAAACTTCCTTGAACATCTGGCAGCATGTGGGACCAGAAATCTGCTTCCCCTTCATATGATAGCCCCACCAAGCTAGCAGCCTTGGTGTAAGAGAGTGCATAAGTTTTTCCATAACTCTTGAAGGAAATTTTTTCTCTACCATCTTCTTTGAAAAAGAAAACTGATTCATAAAATTCTATAAGTATATCCAAATACACAACATCCTAAGCTCCTGTCTTTGAAATGGATATACTCTCCCTCCCATTAAGACTGATATTCTTAGAGATAATAGAGTCATACTTATTGAAGAAGTTCAGATGTACCAACCTCTCCCTGTAAATTTTCCACTCCAAAATCAGCTTGACAGAAGATATTTCTTGAGAAGGAATTTCAACAGACATTCAGACTTCTGAAAACTCTGAAAATACAGAACGGGATTTTGAAGTTGGGCAGAGATTCGACACAAAAATGCTTTAAAAACCGATGTTGGATAACCATCGGGGGTCCCCTTTTTATAGGTGTTGAAGCGACAGTTGAACTTCCCATCTGAATCCAATGGCTGAGAATTCTTCTGATCTGATCTGGCGGTTGAAATAATAGCCGCAAGGAAAATTTGGTAGGATCCAATCTTTTGAGGTTTTTAAAAAAAATCATATTTAAGGAAACTAGAATCCGAGAAATTTTAAAAATAAAATAAACTGCCATAAAGTAAAAGGTAATTACGAAAATTCAAGAAAGAATCATACCTTTTGGATTGTCAGGAGAATTATTCGTATTGAGGAAAATTCTTCTTGAAGGACTTTAGATTCCAAAAAAAAACTTGAGTACGAAAAATAATTGAGTACTCAGATCTTCATTATGAAAATCTTCATTACGAAAATCTCAAGTACGAAAAATTCATTATGAAAAATTTCAAGTAAGAAAACTTCATTAAGAAAATGTCAAGTACGAAAAAAAAATTTCATTATGAAAAATATGAAAAACTTCATTACGAGAAATATGAAAAACTTCATTATGAAAAATATGAAAAACTTCATTATGAAAACTATGAAAGACTTCATTAAGAAAAACATGAAAAACTACATTATGAAAAATATGAGAGACTTCATTACGAAAAATATGAAAAACTTTATTACAAAAATGAAAGACTTCAGTAACAAAAAAACATGAAAAAACTACATTATGAAAAATATGAAAAACTCCATTCCGAAAAACATGAAAAACTACATTACGAGAAATATGAAAAACTTCATTACGAAAAACATGAAAAACTAAATTATGAGAAATATGAAAATCTTCATTACTAAAAACATGAAAAACTACATTATGAGAAATATGAAAAACTTCATTATGAAAAACATGAAGAACTACATTACGATATGAAAAACTTCATTAACAAATGTACTCCCCCTATGAAAAGGAGTTTATTACTGTAAGGATATTGGTTTCAACAGGAAGTTATTGAGGAGGATTACCTTACGGTTATCATTCCTAAATTCTGTTTAATGTATTCAAATCTATCGGAGGGTAAAGATTTTGTGAAAATATCATCAAGTTGATCTTGGGTTCTGATAAATTGAAGAATGATATCTCCTTTTTGTGTGTGATTCCTAAGAAAGTGATGTCTAATATATATGTGCTTTGCACGAGAGTGATGTGTAGGGTTTTTACTAAGGTCAATGGCACTTGATTATCACACAAAATTTGTGCTTTGGTAAAACTCATATCATAATTTGTAAGTGTGTGTTGCATCTACAGCACTTGAGCACAGCAACTTCCAGCTGCTACATATTCAGCTTCAGCAGTGGAAAGTTCTACTGAGTGTTGCTTCTTGCAAGACCAAGAAACTAATGAATCTCCTAAGAAATGACAAGTTTTGGATGTACTCTTTCTATCCATTCTACATCCACCAAAGTCAGCATCCGAAAAACTTTTTAAAACAAAATCATTTCCAGAAGTAGAAAATAGTCATAAATCCATGGTTCCCTTTAAGTAGTGAAAAATTATTTTCACTGCTTTTAAGTGAGATTCCTTAGGATTGGATTGATATCTTGCACATAAGCACACTAAAAACATTAAGTCTGGATGACTGGTTGTCAAGTAAAGTAGACTTCCTATCATACCTCTAAAGGATGTTTGATCTACTGGTTTCCCAACTTCATCAAGATCAAGTGTGTTTGAGGTACCAATGGTAGTATTTATACTTTTAGTGTTGTCATATCCATACTTTTTAAGAAGATATTTAATATAATTTTATTGGGATATATAGATTCCTTCTGGTTTTTGAGAAATTTTAAAACCAAGGAAAAATTTTAACTCACCCATCATGCTCATTTCAAACTCAGATTTCATTAGATCCATAAAGGAATTGGTTAAAGATTGTTGAGTTGAACCAAATATAATGTCATCAACATAAATTTGAACAATCAAAACATTTTTCTTATCTTTCTTTATAAAAAGGGTTGGATCTTCATTTCCCTTAACATATTTATTTTGAATCAAAAATCATATAAGTCTATCATACCAAGCTCGAGGGGCTTGTTTAAGTCCATACAGAGCTTTAGTTAGTCTAAAAACATGATCAAGATATTTTTTATCTTCAAATCTAGGTGGTTGTTTAACAAAAACTTCCTCTTGAACATAACCACTAAGAAAACAACATTTCACATCCATTTGAAAAAGTTTGAAATTGAAGAATGCTGAAAAGTCATGTAAAATACGAATAGATTAAAGTCTATCTACTGAAGCATAGGTTTCTTCATATTCTATTCCTTCTTATTGATTATATCCTTTAGCAACTAATCTAGCTTTATTTCTTACAATGATTCCATTTTCATTACACTTATTTTTGAAAACCCATTTTACTCTAATAACAGAAGTTTCCTTGGGTATTTCAACCAAGGTACAGACTTTATTCCTTTAGAATTTATTTAGTTCATCTTGTATGGCTTTAATACAATCATCATCACCTAAAGATTTATCAGTACTTTTTGGTTCTAATTAGGAAAGGAATGCTAGATGTTCTACTTCATTTCTTAAGAAACTTCTAGTCCTTACAGGTTGATTTACATCACCAATGATGTGATCACTAGGATGATTCTTGAGAAATGACTGATTTGGGTTTTGTAAAACTTGTTCATTAACATAGGGTTGGAAATATTATGGGGTAAATGTTTCAGTAGTATCTTCTTGAACATTTTCCTTATCAGAAGGATCTTCTATCAAAGGTTGATAATCAGTTTTTGAAAACACATCCGAAGATGTAGGTTGGGGTTGTTTAAAAACAAAAGGACTAGTTTCATCAAATTTAACATGTACTTTCTCTTCAACAGTGCAAGTGTTTTTATTGAAAACTCTATATGCCTTAGAAATTGTGGAGTAGTCTAAGAAAATTCCTTCATCATATTTTGGTGCAAATTTATGTATATTATCTTTAGTATTCAAAATGAATACCTTGCAACCAAAAACCTTAAAGTATAAAAGTCTAGGTTTTCTACCATTCCATAACTCATAAGGAGTTTTATTAAGAAAAGGTCTAATCAAAACACAATTTATAGTATAACAAGTAGTACTTACAGCTTCAACCCAAAAATGTTTGGCTACAGAATACTCACTCAACATGGTTCTAATTATCTCTTGAAGAATTTTATTTCTTCTTTCAACAACACCATTCTATTGAGGTGTTATGGGTGCTGAGAAGTTATGATTAATGCCTTTTCTACTACAAAAAGTTTCAAAATCAGAATTTTGAAATTCTCCACCATGATCACTATAAATATTTTTCAATGGAAGATTTTTCTCATTTTTCACTTGGGCTCTAAAACTTTTAAAATAAGAGAAGGATTCAGACTTATTTTCTAGAAAATAGACCCACGTAAATCTAGTGTAATCATTAACCAAGACAAATATATAGTACTTGCCTTCAATGCTTCCAGTTTGTGTTAGACCAAAAAGATCCATATGCACTAGCTATAATGAATCAATAGTTGAGACATCACCGACTAATTTAAAACTTGATTTATGTTGCTTTACATATTTACAAGGGTCACAGACTTTTGAAGAATCAAATCTAAGCTCTGGTAGATCCTTAACTAATCCTTTCTTAGAAAGTTTTCATAAGTTCCTAAGGATACAGTAACCAAACCTTCTATTCCATAACCAAGAATGATCTTCCATTGCACTAATTCAAGGTAAATATTGGCTCCTAAGGTCTTCTAAGTTTAGTGTGTAAACATTCTCTTGCCTATGGGCAGAAAGAATAAACTCTTCCTTGGAATTTTGTACTTGGCACTTGTCATTCCTAAAATTCACAAGGTAGCCTTCATCACATAATTGTCTTATACTAATGAGGTTGTTCTTAAGACCCTTAAAAAATAAATCATTTGAAATAAAAGTTTTTCCAAGAAGAATGGTGTTACCTATACCAATAATTTATTTCTGAGCATTATCTCTAAAAGTTACTTTTCCTCCTTTCGTCTTGATAATATTTTCAAAGTAGTTTTTGTTACCAGCCATATACTGGGAACACTCACTATCCATGTACCACGTATTGATGTTGGTACTTTCTATACTTTCCTGAAAACAAAATAGTTGGACTTTTGGAATCCAAAATTTCTTGGATCTGAAAATTTCAGAAAGAAAAATTTTAGGCACCCACATATTCTTAGAAAAAATAGGCTTTATGGAATCCTAAAGACTAGGTTTTGTTTAGAGAAAAATTATTTGACCAATGTCCACCACACTGAAACTTAGTACAGAATGGAACACTTTTAGGAACAAAATAATTGTTACTAAAAATTAGTTTAGAACCAGTATAACCAAAACCAGAACTGTTCCTTAGAGGTCGAATTTGAGAATACATTTTATCAAGATTTTCTTTACCTAAGGTAAAGTTTGAAAAACACTTCCTCAAGGAAAATATTTTAGATTTGAGTTTGATAACCAGGTTCTTGTCTTCAAAAATATTTGATTTTGAACTAGAGCTATGCTCGAAAACATTTTTCTTAGAAATTACGTTATCTAGATCTTTAGAAAGTTTATTCTTCTCAGAATTTACTTCCTAAAGATTTTTTGAAATACTTTCAAAATCAACATTTTTCTTATCAAGATCTTTAGAAAGATCTGATATTTCCTTAGTAAGAATAGTATTCCTATAATTTTCCTTATCAATTTTTTTCATGAGTTTTGAATTCTCAATCTCAAGAAGTTTGGAAAACCTAGAAACTTTTTCATAGGAAGGTAAAGTATTGTCTTCATCAGAAGAAGATTCTTCATCCAAAGAGTTATAATATTTATTATCATTATCATTCAAAAAAACATTGGTCAATGATTCAACATTATGTACCTTATCCATTAAGCAATGATTTTCAATAAGTAGTCTGGCTATTAGACCAAGATTATTCTTTCTAGAAGATTCGTAATCTGAAGATTCATCTGAGGAGTCTCCACCACTAGCACTCTAGGTGTCATTAGCTTTCAATACTTTCTTAGAATTATCCTTGTAATACTTCTTTATGTTTCTCTCAGAATTTATTTCCTTTCTTTCTTTTCTCTTTATCATAGGACAATCAGGTCTTATGTGTCCATCTCTCTTGTATTCGTAACATGTGACTTCTGAATCTTTCTTATCTTTCCTTTCATTTTTCTTATATCTAGATTGAAAGTTTCTCTGTCCAGATATTTTGTTCATCCTTCGAGCAAGATTTGCTAATTCATTTTCTGAGGATTCACTTCCACTGGATTCAGATTGGATAACAACTTTCTTAGATTTGGATCTAGTAACTCTCTCAAGAGTCTTGGCTTTCATATGATTAGAAGTTGTAGTAAAAGAAACACTGCCATTTCCATTCTTCTTCTTTATGTTATCAGCGTCTCTCTTCATTCTAGTCTCATGCTGAAGAAGAGTTCCAAATATCTCATCTAAGGAAATCTGAGTAACCTTTCTATTCTCATCAATAACAGTCCTCTTGGATTCCCGCTCATTGGGCATGATGTCTTTGATCTTATCAACAAGAGCTTCATCATATAATCCTTTCTCATCCATGGATTGTAAACTATTCACAATAGTCATGAATCTTTGTTGCAGCTTACATATGGGTTCTCCATAAGAAAAGTAGAAACCATGATATTCAGCTCTGAGCATGGCTCTTCTAGTTTCAATTAATTTGTAAGTTCTAAAGTGAGTAACTTCAAGTTTCTTCCATATACAATTTGATGCTTCACAAGATGAAATTTGTCTATATATATTTCTAGTCATGGAGCAAAGAAAAGTATTGTGTACCTTATAATTCGGTTGATATTCATGATTTTCTTGATTGGTAAAGGTACTAACTTCTTTGCCAGGGATTTTATATCCTCCAGTAAGCATAACAAAATTATCAACACTAGTATTTATAATGAAAGTCTTCATTCGATATCTCTAATATTCATAATCATTTCCATCAAAGATAGGTGGTCTGGTTAGATTGAGATTGTCTATAGAACCAACATTGACTCTTGTCATATTAAAGAATATTCTTTCCACAAAAACTTGTTAATAGAAAAAGTTCGTAAACAAGGAGAATATTCCTAATCAAGAAAAATATAGAACAAGAGTATCTCTAAGAAAAAATGAATCCAAACTATACGAGTTCGAAAGATTGATTCCGAAAAAGTGTGAATCCGGAAGTTCAATTCTGAGAATTCTCTTATGAACCTAATCGTGAGATTAATTCAGAGGTAACCTCCCTCTGATACCAATTGTTTAGATGGTATGTGAGTATGATATACTCTATAATACCAAATGTAGGATCAAATATGTAAAGATGAGATGCTCAAATACAAGAGGGGGGTGAATTGTACTTTTAAAAATTCCTTTATAACTTTTAAATATGGTTATGTTTAACAAGGTTAAACAAGATAATTCACAAAACCTCTAAGTTCTAAACACTTTATTGATTCAGGAAATTTGATTCTGAGAAAGCAATTCTGAAAAAGTGATTCCGGAAATGAAACTTAATGAAATTTTACAAAGATGAAGATTCTACCTTAAAGCATATAGAATCTAACTAATCAGAGTACAAGTATAAGGAAGTATAAGATAGTTATACTTTCCTCAAAAATACAAATGCAGTGGAAAACTTGTAACAAAAAAAGTAACAAGTAGTCAATATTTTAACCCAAAGAGAAGGGTATCCAACAACCTTGGATAAAGGTCCCTTGATTTATACTTTCAAGAAAGTCTATCTTACCCACACCAGGGTAAGCCCTCGATATGAAGATCAGAGTCTGTCTTGCTATCCCCACAAGCCCTCAACTTCAAGGTATTCGGCACCTCTGTATTCCTATCTATAGAAGCCCTCAATTGTACACAGCAACAATCGGAGTCGCCCAAAGAAAATCTGCACGAAGAAAATTTTGAACAAGTCGTTCAAGATTTCTACACGAAGCATAAGAGTTTATAAGAGCATCTCTCTCTAGAAATCACTTCTGAAAGTTATGAGCTTCCAAAATTCCAAAATGTTCCAAAATTCCTGAGATCTTTCAAATGAGCTCCTATTTATAGGCACAGCTCCAACGGTTGGCTCCCACCTCCAACGGTCATATTTTTCCTTGAATTTTGGAGGGACCTGTATACGTGTCACTCAAATAACGGTTCGTTAATAACTGAAAGTACGACATCATTTTATAATAAAACAAGTTTAAGAATAACTAAAATCTGATATTCAGAATGTAAGAAAACAAAAGTTCAGAGTATAACCAAAAAAAATAAATTCAGAGTCTATAATACAAGGATATTTGGATTCTGTTTTCGAGGAATTTGGAACCTGAATTCTATAGAATTACAGAGTCTGAATTTCAAGGAAATTCGGAATCTGGATTCACAAGAATTCGTAACCTGAACTTACAAAGTTCAGAGTCGGAGTTCATGAGAATTCGAAGTCAGAACTCATAAGATTTTGGAGTCTGAATTCAGAGAACTCGGAGTCAGAACCTGGAGAAGTTCATATCCAGAATTCGTATTCAGAATTCGGAGTCAGAACTTAGAAGAGTTTGTAACCAGAATTCCGATTCAGAATTCTGAGTCAGAACTCAGAAGAGTTCATAACCAAAATTCTAAGAATTCAGATCCTAAAATAGAATGCTTCATATCTGGGTATTTATAGGATTCTGAGGTTTTATTTTCAAACCGAATTTTACACTTAGAAAAATTATGATATGAATAATAAAACATGGTAAGGATAAATTTCCTTAGGGAAGGAAATTTTTCCTTATAGAAGTAAAACACAGGGAAAAAAGAATTTTTCCTTGAGATATGGTGTTTGTGATTTTCAAAACAAGAAGGAATGGTAAAGTCATAAGGAAACCTTAATGACTCAACAATCTCCCCCTTGAATGAAGGAATGGAAAAGTTATAAGGAAAACCTTATTGACTCAACAATATCCCCCTTGAATGAAGGAATGTAAAATTCATAAGGAAAACCTTATTGACTCAACATGTTTGTTGGTATGAACTGGGAGGCATGAATCAGAGCTGGTAAAGGAGGGTGGCTGGCATGATGGTGGAAGAAGGGATGTAGGTTTGAGGCTAGAGATTAGGCATGGAGATCGAACTCCTCACCCTTATGGTTTTCATACCCCACCTTCTGTGAAGAGAAAAGTGAAAATCCCCAATGATATCTACTACCCCTAAAAATTAGAAATTCCAAATTTTAAAACCCCATAAATTAATGAAAATCAATGTAATTATAATAATAAGATTAAATGTGATATTAAAATTAATAAAAATATATATAATTAATTACTAGATATAATTACATATATATAAACACATATAATTAGATATACTAATATAATACATAAAATATAATTAGTGGTTATAAAATATTAAAATCTTTTCACATAATAATACTACTATAATTAATACTACTATTTTTAAAAAAAAGGCGGGGTCAAAGCCTATAGAATAAATAAAAATAGTATAAAGAAGTAAAAGGATGGGGTTAGACAGAGTCACTTCCCTCATCAAAGATATTACAGACCAAGTTTTTGCCTAATCTTAGAGCCAATTTTTTTCTCTTTCTCTCGAAGGTCATTCCAATTTATACTTCGTTCTCACTCGTGACCCCGACCTCTAGAGTAGATCTCTTCTAATCTTCTTACCTGTTGAAGGAGGCTTTCTATGTATGTGTCATCAGAGTCATATTCAATTAATACTACTAATATTTATAATGATCAAATAATAAATAATATACAAAATTGATATATAAAAATAATATAAAATAATGTTAATATTAATAACTTATATTAATATATATTTTATCTGAAAAATAAAAAAAACTAAAATACTATAAACCAAAAAAAATATCTAAAACACTAAAAATGGTAAGAATAATTAATTAAAACTAAGCTGAAAATTATGAAAAAAAATCAATGATTTCCATGTGCATCAAGTAGATTCAATATGAATGACCTCATGGAAAGTTTCTTAGGGTGTGTGTGAGTGACACTACTACAGATCGCACAAAATTTAGTGCTACCCTTTATCAAAGCTAGTTAGAAATGTTGATAAAGGGGGTTTATTTATCAGTACTGGCTAAAAGAGTTAATAAAAGGTGTCTATATTGGTGTTAAAAAAAGCATTCATAAAAGAACCCCATTGTTGGTACTTTTTTTAGAGTTGATAAAGGGAACCTTTTTCGACACTTTTTTTAATGCTGATAAAAGGTATATTTCATAAAAAAAATATATATCATTAAAAATCATATATTTATATATTTATATATTTATATATTTATATAAATATAATATCTTTTATTAAATATGATTTATATAAGACTAAATATGCATTTAAAATTGAAATATAAGATGTTTAGTAAAAATGGATTATAAAATAATTAAAATTAATATTGATTAATAATTTACTAATTATTATTGAGTAATAGTCATTTAATAATAATTGTAAGTCATAAAAATTCAATAAAACAATGAACGATCTAAGATAAGTTGAAAATATGACTTGAACTTTAAACAATCATAAATTTTGATCCATGTATCTATTTGGGATCTACCACATATCAAATCAAATCCTGAAAAAAAAATCTACGATGAAAAAACTATGAGAGACCCCGATTAATTTGTTTTTCATTGTTAGAAATGTTATTAAAGGCCTCTAAAAGTGAGTTTTTTGTTGGAGTTACCTAATTTTTGAACATTTAAGGTAATTTCAGCCTTTTTGAGAGGGTGTTATTTTCTTTTTTCAGTAGAGACTAAATTTATTTTCAGGTATTACACTCATATAGATATTATAGTGTTTAAATATTACCATTTTAATATTATAGTGTTATTTATAATTAAATATATACATATTTGCATATATTTAAATATAATAAATCAATTGTGCAAAAAAAATATTTAAGCATGTTCACATAAAAATATTTTTTTTAATATATATATATACTTATAAAATTAATGTTTATATATAAATATGTGTGTATTAATACAAAATATATATTTATGTATACATTTTAATATATTTAAAAAAATACATCTATGTAAATATTTTTGTTTTTATGTGTGAAATATAAATGTGTGTGTGTGTAAATATGTGTGTGTATGTGTATGTAATGTGTGTTTTGATATTGTGTAAATACATCATATATAAATGTATTTTTATAAGTATTACATTATCATTAAATATAGAATATAAACATATTAATAATAAATATTTATAAATACATTATAAAAAATATCTAAATCTATAATTATATGTAAATATGTATAAATATATATAAAAATATGTATAAATATATATATGTGTGTGTGTGTGTGTGTAAAAATATGTATAACATTTTTATCTAAATATACAATATATAAAAATATTTTTAAAATGTATTTAAAAATAATTATATAAATATATATAATTATAAGATCTCATTTCCGGATGGGTCTAGAATTTCAGAAGGATTTTGAATTTTCATTTACTGGAGAGGTTAAATTTTGGATCAAGAATCAGAATGATATTCCAAGAGTTGTAATTCTCACAATAAAGTTTTTAGATGAGGAGTGATGCTTGGGAGGTATAACGGGTGTTCGGATGAGCTTTGGGGGCTTTGGGTTAAGTTTTAGGAAGTTTCATCATGTTTTACCCAAGTACAAGGTTTAGTGTGCATAGTTTAAGAGAAATTATGCGACACCTTAATGCTCAGGAGGTTTTCAACTCATTTTTAACTAAGCACAATTGTGTTGCACGGTTACCACATAGTTAAGGACAAACCATGAGAGGTTCAAGGGGAAATCATGCAAGGAGGAGGAGGGTCTGAGATAGGGTGCATGACCAACACATGGTTATAGAAAAACTATGCACCAAATTGTATAAGTTGTCTAGTGGGGTGTTCATGGTAGGTGCATGGTTTGGACAACTATGTGGCTTCCCAAAATCTCATTTAAATAGTTATTTTACCATTTTTTCCCTTTGGGGTTTTAATTTACCCCTCCCCTTTCTCTTCCCCTTGCGTGCACGAATGAGAGGGGGGCTGCTTCTCCCTTCTTTAAGCCTCATCGAGGAGGTGTTCTTGGTGGGTTTATTTGGTGTTTTGAGTTAAGAATCAACCTCTAGTTACTTCCTTTTTTTCCTTTTCTTTCTTCTATCTAATTTTAGAGGTCTTCAGTTTAGGTTTTTTTGACGATTCCACCATATCATGGTGGAATCATTTGTTTAGTATGGTTCCTTTGGTTGTCTTGCATAGAGGAAATCCCAAGATGGATTCTACACATCGTTGCATGGTGTTTCATTAAGGTATGTGTTCATGGTGAATGTTCTTAGGTTTTTTCTAATGAATTAATTTATTTAAGTGTTGAAATGGTATCTCCTCTTAGGGGTTTTCTCGAGAATGGTTTTGGGAGCCTGTTGTGGACCTTCTGGGATGGTTTCTTAGAGTATCAATCCAGGGAGTTTTCTGGGATTATAATGCTTTAGGGTTTAATTTCTTAATTAATTATAGTTGTTATAGTTAATTAATTTTGGTTTCTCAGCATGAGGTTGGGTATTGGGTGTTTGATACAAGCTTAGTTTGGTGTCAAGGGGTTTAGATGATGCTTGGACGAGCCTTGGAAAGGCTTATATGCTTTGGAAACATTTTGGAAAGCTTTGAAAGTGAGGTAGGTGGTATAACATATTTTCCCATAGTCTTTTTAATTATTTTACATGTGCATGTAGGTTATTCCTTAAATCCCATATTTTGTGTATTTTATTCCTTGGATTAAGTTATGTTTCTATGGGATTTGGATTGATACCTTGGACCTCCCATGGATCTCGTTAGATTTTTTGGTGATTTTGAGAGCAAACCTATGGCCACCCATGTGGTGTTCCATTTTATGAAAATGGTAAAATGAAATTGTAAAGGGTAAAGTAAGTGGGTTATAAGCTTAACTGAGTTAAGCTCATTGGTTGGTTTGAATGAACGGTTAAGATCTAATTAGTGGATCTTGAAAATAAATGTTTTTTAACATGTTGTAAGGATGAATTGAAATGTTTTATGTACTATTATTTTTTGAAATTCCTATGAGGCCATTAAAATGGTTTTAAATGCATGCATTGGGTTTTGACCTGGTTTTGGGTGAAAAGGGGGGAAATCTATGTTTTGAAATGATTCTTGTTTTTAAATGATGTGTTCACCTACAAATTGTTTATAAAAAGGGGTTTTAAATGGATTTAAATTTTTTATTTGAAATGAGTGTGTGTTTCCTTTTTTAGTGAAGATGATATGATGGATATTGTGATGGTTTTAATGGAAATGGAGGTCTTGGTCCTTGTTTTGTTTTTAAAATATAAAGGCTCGTGTTATGTAGGGAGGTTTTCAAAATGTTTAATGAGGGTGTTTGGTTTGAGTATTTTATAAAATATGAAATGGTTTGGGACTTGTTGAGTCATTTGTTTGGTTTTGAAGTCCCTTGGGACCTTGGTATTAATGAAATGATAAAGATAAATGAATAATGATAAATGAATGGTGGTGAACCATTAATGTTAATATGTTAAAAAGGTTAAGCATGTTAAACCTTGAATAATGTAATTGAATAATTATGGGGTGGATTAGGATATTGGGAATGGTATTCCTCATACATGGTATAGGTTCTAGACTGATGCTCAAGGAACCACTAGTATTATATATGGTTTAGGATGTTGGACATGACGTTCCTAATCCATGGTTTTGGTTGCACTAGACTAATGTTCTAGGAACCCCTGGTGCATCGTAGTTTTTAGAGGATGGACTAATGCTCTTGAATCCAAGGGTATGGACATGGTGTTCCATATCATTGATTAGGATGTTGGACATGGAATTTCTCATCCATGGTATAAGTTTTAGGCTGATGATTGAGGCACCTCTAGTATTGTATATGATTGGGATGGTCGGACATGGAATTTAAAATACTCAGTTAAGTACCTGGACTAACACTCTAAGATACACTATATTAAAGTAATTGAGAAATAAATACCCCCTTGTGACTTAAAGTTGTAACCCATATGGTATATGGTTTGGACTCTCTGAATAGCCGGAGTGGGATTAGTTGATTGGGTGACCCTATAGAATCAAAATGATTAAAAGGCTAATGATAATTGTGTAATGGTGAAACATGTTTATTTTACTGTATTATTTATTTAGTGCACCTGTAAATACCTACATACATTGTTGTACTATATGGTATTTTCTTTAGACACTATTGATGGTGGCCTGATGATTTTTACTCACACCATTATTGGGCCACCACTGCATATGGGTACCCAAGAAACTATTGCATTTTTATTACAGGCACAGGTTTGGGCTAAGGCCTATGTTGAGCTTCACATGGTCATGTGGGATAACTTGGATAGTTTCAAGTGACTAAATGGGTTTGTCTTGGAGTTGATGTGAAACCTTTTTTTAGTTTATTTTATTGTTAGTATTTCATTTAACCATACTAGTGGGCATTTGGTTGTATGTATGAAATGGTCATCTGATCCTTTACTATATTTCATTTTATTATAGCATGCTCCTATTTTAGTGTATTTATTCAGTATACTTACTTTGAGTTGTATGATACTTGGTTATTTACTTATGGTTTTGCACTCTGATATGGGGGTATAGTACCACCTAGTACCATCTTTGAACCCTTCTACTAGTTTGAAAACATTGGTGTATGAGGAGGCACGCTTGAGGTCATGTGGTAAACCGGCTCAGGGCACCGATTTAGTGTCACCCGATCTGGGACATTACAAAGTTGTATTAGATTAGTTACTTTCATGTTGCTTTACTATTTGGGGTTTGGTAGACTGAATATATAGGGACGTGTTAGGGATTGTTAGGGATATCAGACTAGTGCATTGTGAACACCTATTCTGATAGGAATTCTAGGTTATCGGGGGCTAGGATTGTTATTCTGATTTGTGATGTTATGGTTTTATATGATTTTTGCTTTGAGAGATGCACATGTTGTTTGGATTTGATGACTTATGATGGATTTATGGTTCTTGTCCCATTGTAAATAATCATGTGGTTTGGTTTTAACTCTTATCATGCAGAGGAAATATGTGTCTCATGCATCAAGATAGACACATAGGATCCACGTGTTATATGCCTGCTAGTGTGTGATTTTATGGCTTTCCTTTTTGGTAGGTTCTGTGGATCTACAGTGAGATGGTCAATGATGAGGATGTTAGTGTGGTCCTTGTGAAAGGTTAGTATAGTGACCCTCATGGGTCATCATGGTATAAGTATAGGGTCGTTAAACCCCTTGTGGGAGGTTTTTTTGGATCAATTGCATGTCCCAGTCCTCTAAGGAGTGGTCTGGTGTGTAGATGATCGAAGAGGATGGGCACCCTAATTTTGGGAAGTTGTTTGGTATATGATTTCTTTATGGTGTGAGACCCTATATAGGGGTGTTTTGACTTGTTTATGTTGTGTGACATTGAGACAAAAGCATGTTTAATGCCCTATGAGTTGTAGCATTCTTTGATAAGGTGTAGGCCTTGGGTGGTTGGACCCGATAACCTTTTTTATGTGACTCTGGTTTTGGGAATTGGTGTTGTGTGCATTTCAAGGGTGAACTATTATAGGGTTCGTTTGGGTTATGTGTGCTTTTGGGTGTGTGAGGTAAAGATATATTTTTTAGACTTTTGACAATGGTTCATGAAGGGTGTAGCCTAGTATGGAGTTTTGGAACATAGGATGCCTTTGGTTTTGAGAAATAGAACTTTAGTGTTAGTGTTTTAGCCTTTTGGTTAGTTTTTATAAGGTAAGGTTTGATCATATTCCTATCCCAGGTAATGGATATGTATATGGGTGTGCTTGGTGGTTATGAGATGGATTGGGAGTGAAAGAGGTGATTGAGGGTGGTGGTTCTAGGTGTATAGGTTTTCTTTGGGTGATGACTGTACAGGTGAGGTATACCTGGTATGTTCATAGTGTGAAACGCATGGAGAGTTCTGGTTTCCTTAATATGGAAAGAACTTGGAGTGTTTATTATTCATTGGTGTATGCAGTTTCTGGGGGTAGGACTGGTTAGTTTCATGGCTAGGTTGGCTTGGGATGCGTCTTTAGAAATGCGGTGAAAGCATAAGTGATTTTAGTGGAACTCTCATATGAAACTTGGGGAATGAGTGGTCGTGCAGGTGGTTTTGGATCAGTGAGTTGCCTTTAGTTTTGGGAAGTACCATGGGTGCTCTATGTTGGGTGGGATGGGCATGTAAGGTAGGAATGGCCAATGGATAGGGTTTTTGAGCCAAATTTTTATGAGAGATGACTCACTGAGGTTGTAAATAGGTTTTGTGGCTGGGTTACACAAGAGCATGTAACAGTTGATAATTACTAGGATATTAGAGGCATGAGTGAGGGTGACACACTATGTCATCAACTTATGGATCAGATGATGCGAGACCATGCACTGGGATGCTTAGGTTAAGTAGACAGTTGTGAGTAGGCTGAGAATTAATATGGGTGTGATGAGATGCTTACAGACAAGGAGGCTCTAAGTCTTTGAATTAGTTATAAATGTCCTTATATTTATAGGTTACATTGGAAATGGATGAGGTTGTGGTGGTATTCATCAAATACATCTTAGCGAACTCTTAGTTAGTGATGATCATGAACAATATCTTGACATCATCTTGGGTATGCTGAGAGAGAAATAAATATACATCTAGCTAATTAAATTTATTGTCTATTTTGATGAGGGGTATCCATTAATTTGCACTCATGGATCAATGAAAGTGGAGATGTATGGTGGTAAGTGCACCATCAACCATTAGTGAGTGAGGTCCTCATAATGGACTAGATTTTAGTGAATACCATGGGTACCATTCTCAGATGTCGGTAAGGAGAGATAGTTAATGTTTTGTTTGGTCACTCAAGTGAGGGTGATATGGACATGTCTTATTATTAGATTAGTAGTGGTTAGAACATGGGTCTAGGCGGTTGAGGTTGCTTGGGTGAGATGGTGATGATGACACTTCTATATTAGAGAGTGAAATATTAGTTGTAAAGGTGAGACCCTCATGCTAGAAGGGTTACAGGCACGTGTAACTGGTCATGGATCATCATGGTGGCATTGTGATGCTAGTGAAAAATTGTTGAGGTGTGTGCTTAAATTCTGTAAGGAATGATAGCAGGAAATCAGATGCAGTGGATTATTGGGTCGAGCATTTGATTTGGGCTTGAAGTGGTTCTGAAGAGTACTTTGTGGTACTTGTGTCATAGGTTCATCATAAGTATGGTAGGGTATGATGACGAATTTGGGTCATTGTGGAATTTGACTATGAAATCATATCGAGAGTCATGTATGGACTCCAGAGGGTGTGTTCAAATGGTTATGTAATGCCTCTAGAAGTAAAGGCATCATAATTAGGTGAGGTAGATATGTGTCAGTGGTTAAGGCCAAGCGTTTTTTAGGAAAGTCGTTTGAGGGTAGTCTAGCCCAAATTAGTGTATAAGGTGGGTGTGAGAAGTTTTAAATCACACCTGACATGTCATTTTGGGAATGGTGGGAGAATTTTTCAAATTGTATAGGGATTTAGAGGAAAATCCAGTTGTTCATAGTTTGTGTATGGATGATAGAGGTGTATCCACTCTGGTTGGTTTTTGATGTTGAGGATGGGTACCAATGATGATTGGTGTTCTCATGGGTGTTGGGGTGCGATAAGTTGAGAACTATGTAGGGTACTTGGTGAGAGTGTGAGTTCAGGTTTTGTTGGGATTTCTTGATAGCAAGGGTGTTAAGTATTGGAAGTTAGTTGTTATAAGATGAAGCTTGTGGTGGGGAGCACCATAACTCAATAGATGATCAGGTGATGTTGTAATCAATGTTTCTATTGGATGGGTTCGGGTAAGCACCATCACAGTGTTTCAATTTTGGCAACGGGCATTAACTCGAGCTTTTGAACAGTTGAGGACCTTGCATTGGAGGTTGTGCCTAAGTAGTGTTTCAGTCTATCGAAAGCTTAATGAGGTTGTTGGATAAAATCTGATGATTGATGTAAGTTGGGTGGTGAAGATGAATGGACACCAAGGCTTCTCAAGGATTATAATTATTATGGTGGGGAGGTTGTAAGATCTTTTGTCTGTATGGGTCGATAATTTTATAAGGATTTTGAATTTTTGTTTATTGGATGGGTCAAATTTTGGATCAAGACTCAGAATGATATTCTAAGAGATTTAATGCCTTAAATTAATATTTTAAGATGAGGATTTATTCTTGGGAGGTATCTCTAGTGTTCAGATGATCTTTGGAGGTTTTAGGTTAATTTTTGGGAAGTTTTAGCATGTTTTACTCAGGTATGCGGCTTGGTGTGTATAGTTTAGGTGAAACTGTGAGACACATTGATGATTAGGAAGTTTTCAATTTATTTTTAACTAATAATGATTGTGTTTCACAATTACTACATGGTTAAGGACAGATCATTTGAGGTTCAAGGGGAAACTGTGCGAGGAGGAGGAGGGTCTGAGGCCGGGTGCACAACCAATGCACGATTTTAGACAAACATTGTGCCTAATTATAGAATTTTTCCAATGGGGTGTGCATAGTTGTCACATGGTTTGGAAAAATGTGTGGCCAAACTGTGTGGGAGGTTTGGATTGAACAGTTCCAATTGCATGGTTGGCACACAATTTAGAAAATTGTATGGCCAAATAGTGTGGCTGTCCATAATCTCATTAAAATGATTTTATTATTTTTTCATCCTAGATTTTAACTTACCCCTCCCCTTTCTCTTCCCCTTGCACACACAAACCAATGGGGGGATTCTCCTCCCTTCCTTTATTCTTCAAGCCTCATCAAGGAGGTTTTTTTTGTGGTTTTATTCAGTGTTTTGAGGTAAGAATCGAACTCTAATGACTTATTTCCTTCGCTTTATTACTTCTCTCTAATTACATTGGTCTTGAGTTTATGTTTTGTTAACAATTACACCAGATCATGGTGGAATCGTCCATTTCTTATGGGTATTTTATTTGTATTTCATAAAGAAGATACTGAGATGGATTATACGCGTTGTTTTATAAAGTTTCATTAAGGTTTGTGTTCATGGTGAATTTTCTTAGGTTTTTTCTAATGAATTAATTTATTTAAGTATTTAAATGGTGTAGCCTCTTATGGGTTTTCTCAAGAATGGTGTTGGGAGCCCATTTTGGACCTTCTATGGCAGTTTATTAGAGTTTCAATAAGAGTTGATTGGCCCAGTGAGTTTTTCAACATTATGCTGCATTGGGGTTTAATTGATTAATTAATTATAGTTTTTATAATTAATTAATTTTGGTTTCTTGGTATGAGGTTAGGTATTGAGTGTTTGAGATGATCTTGGTTGGGTGATGAGGGGTTTGGACGATGCATGGAAGATATTTGGCAAGGTATTCACACTTTGGAAATGTTTTGGAGAGCTTTGGAAGTGAGGTAGGTGGTCTAAGATATTTACTCATAGTCCTATTAATTGTTTTTCATTTGTATGTATGTTGTGTCTTAAATCCCGTGTATTTTTTATTTGATTTCTTGGCTTAAGTAATTTGGCTATAGGCTTTGGATTGATGCCTTGGACCTCCTAAGGATCCTGTTCGATCCGTTGGTGATTTTAAGACCAAACCTATGGCCACCCATGGGGTGTTCCATTTTCTGAAAATGGTAAAAAGAAATTGTAAAGGGTAAAGTAAGTGGGTTACGAGATTAACTGTGTCAATCTTATTGTTTGGTTTGAATGAACGGATAATGGATAATTGGTGGGACTTGAAAATAAATTTTTTTTAAAAATATTAGAAGGATGAATTGAAATGTTTAATGTACTGATCTTTTTTGAAATGCCTATGAGGCCATTGAAATGGTTTTAAACGTGTGCATTGGGTTTTGAACCGGTTTTGGGTTAAAAGGGGTGAAATCTATGTTTTAAAATGATTCTTCTTTTCAAATGAGGTGTTGTTTTCCAAGTGGTTTCTAAAAAGGGTTTTAAATGGATTTTAAATGAGTGTGTGGTTCCCTTTTTATTGAAGATGTTATGACAACTCTTATGATGGTTTAAATGAAAATGAAAGTCTTGGACCTTATTTGGTTTTTAAAATAGAAATACTCACGTTTTGTAGGGTGGTTTTCAAAATGTTTAACGTGGATGTTTGGTTTTAGTATTTTATGACATATGAAAGGGTTTGGGCTTTTTTGAGGTATTTTTTTGGTTTTGAAGGCCCGTTGGGACCTTGGTATTGATGAAATGATAAAGAATAATGAATAATGATAAATGAATGGCGGTTCACTATTGATGTTAGTATGTTAAAAAGGTTAAGCATGTTGAACCTTGAATAATAGAATTTAATAATTATGGAATTGATTAAGATGTTGGTCATGGAATTCCTCATCCATGATATAGGTGCTAGATTGATGCTCGAGGCACCACTAGTAATATATATGGTTTATGATGCAGGAAATGGTGTTCCTCATCCACAGTTTTGGGCAGGCCATACTAATGCTCCAGGAGCCCCAGTGCACCATGGTTTTTAGAGGATGGAATGATACTATTGAATATAAGGATATGGACATGTTTTTCTATGTTGGTGATTATGATGTTTTACATGGAATTCCTCATCCATGGTATAGGTTCTAAACTAATGCTTGAGGCGCCACTAGTATGATGTATGATTGGGATGGTCAGACATGGCGTTCTGAATCCCTAGTTGAGTACCTAGACTGACACTCTAAGATACACTAGATTAATGTAATTAAGAAATGGATGTTTCTTGTGACTTAATGTTATGATCCCTATGAAATATGGTTTAGACTCTTATCATGTCCGGAGTAGGGTTTTTTGACTGGGTGACCCTGTAGAACCCAAATGATTAAAAGTCTAATGATAAATGTTTAATGGTGAAACATGTTTATTTTATTTTCTTATTTATTTAGTGTTTCTATAGATATTTTCATACACTTTTTTACTAATAGTTATTTAATTTAGATGTTGGTGGTGGTGGCCTATTGAGTTGTACTCACACCATAATCTGACTGACACTGCACATGGGTACTTGAGTAGCTCTCATATGTTTATTGTAGGCACAGGTTTGGGCCAAGGCCCATGTTGAGTTTCTAATGGTCAGGTAGGATAACTCAGATAGTTTCAGGTGACTAGATGGGTTCAACTCAGAGTTGATGTGGATCCTTTTTTTAGTTTATTTTATTTTTGGTATTTCATGTAACCAGACTAGTGGATGGTTGGTTGTATGTATGGCAAGGCTAATCAGGCCTTTACTATATTTCATTGTATTACAATATGCTCTTATTTAAATGTATTTATTATTTATTCTTACTCTAATGTGTATGATTTTGGGATATTTACTTCTGGTTTTGCACTCATATATGGGGTTATAGTCTCCTCCCAATACCATATTAGGCCCCCGCTGTTACTCAGCAGCCTTTAGCATATAAGGAGGTGCGCTTGAGGTCATGTGACAAACTGACATAGGGAACCGGTTTAGTGGCACCCAGACCTATATGTTACAATAATTATATGAATAAATATATAAATAGATATAATATTTTAAAATATTATAAAAAATATGATGGTGTAGTGATAAAGTCATTAGGCATTGTAGGCAGAGGTCAGGATTTCGATTCTAGCCATGAGCAAGGCTGAAGGGTGTGAAAAGTACTGATAAAGGGGGTGGGCTCGTTCAAGGAGGGCTAGGCATGCAGGGGGCACATAGCATTGATAATGGGGGTGTTGGGGTTCTAAAAAAAGGGTTGGGTATAGCAATTTTTTTTTGAATTTTATCAATGCTAAATAAAAGCACTGATGAATGTGCAATTTATCGATGCTTTTTTTAGAACTGATAAAGGCGGTCTTTATCAGCACTTTTGTTAGCACTAATAAAGGTCACAATATTTTAAGGGTGCTTAGCATGTAATCACTTTTTAATGATTACAAAGATCATTTATTATGCTTTTAAAATCACAATATGTAGTAGCGTGAGAACAAAACACACTGAAAGAGCATGTGTTGGTATGTGGGGATAACCATTAGTATGATGATCTATTCAGGCATGTGGATGGGTCTCAAGGAGGGGACAACATGTGTCTGTGGGGTAACTTGTGGAGCATGGCGGGCTAAGACCCGAAAACCATGTTAGGGAGGGGTGCATGTGGTGTCAGCAGAGCCCAATTGTTACAATACACATATACATGCATACACACTAATGTAAATACATATAAATGAATACACACATACAGACACACGCACGTGAGATTTTAAGGTCATATCAAGGATTTGCATCAACAAATATATTAATATATATTTATATGTATTTATATATATTATATATAAATATACTTAAATATATAAATGTTCATTTATTTATTTATATAATTGTTTAAATAAAAATTCAATATATTAAATTTACATATACATTTTTAATGCATTTAAATAAATCATTAAATATTTTCATTGATTAATATAAATTTAATTGTTTCTTATATATAAATTATGAAAACAAGATTGATAATCATTTTTTATTTTAATATGTATCATATTTTTAAATGTACATTTTATATGTATATTTATATTTTAATATATTCATATATTTATTTATATATAATCACACACAAACACACACACACACATATATATGAAACAACACGCATATAATTATAAATATATGTATATTGTAAATACATATGAATATGAATTATATAATATGTTTAAATATAAACTATATATTTAATGTATTTATATATTTATTTATATTTGCGTGTGTGTGAAAATATATAAATATATATAAACACACATATAATTAGAAATTATATAACATGAATATAAATATATAAATTTAAATATGAACATATATATATATATATATTGTAAATTATATAATTTAAATTTAAATATAAATATATAGAAGTCTGGTTGTTGTAGCCCCCTCCATGCAACCCCCTGTCACCAAAGCTTTGTCATCACCACCCCATCTTTGTATCCCCCCGTAGTCTCGGCCCTGTCATCATTATACTATTATTTCAACCCTCATCGTCATTGTTTCCCTAGTCCATCTCTACCTCTTGATCATATATGGATCTTCCTTTGGCTCCCTGGTCATCAATCTATTAGGCATAGAGTTGGGGAAAGCATCACAAATCGTTGTTTGGTTTGTTAAAACAATGTCGATGGGGGTGACAGGCAAGGAGAAAGGGCAGGAGTCACATCTCACTATTTTTAAATTGTAAATTTGAAAATTTATGGCATGATATCTTACAAAATACTGGTCTAACAAAGCAATTATCTCCCCATATTGCGAATGTGTTGCAATGTGATGTTTTAGAGTGATCGGTTGAGGCTTATCATAGACAGTGATATTCCATGTCACTGTTTGTCTTATTGTGATGAATGTATAGGATTAATCCATATCATACCACATGAAATGATATTTGTATATGGTTTTTTATGGTTTTATTACATATTGTGATATTCATACATCACTATCTGTGATATCAATTGGTTCTTCATTTTCATATTTTTTTAGAATTTAATATTTTTCAATCCTTTTTTTAAGATTTTTCTGATACTACTGATGAGTTTTAAAGACATGAAGAATGTTTAAATGTTATGGAAACATAAAATTCATTTGACTAGGATCACTTAAATGATATTATAGGAGAATAACAATGAAGAACATATAAGAACATACATTTATCTGGAGTTGAAAATAACCACTTAGCACCTACTTACTGGTTTTCACCTCCAAAGGTAACCCATCAGTTATAGAATATTCCAAAAAATTTAGAAGGATATTCTTTATTTTCCAAAGTTATGTCATTATCCCCTAGATTAAGGAAGAAAAACAAAGAAGATATATTCAATAATAATGTGATGAAGTTTTCAAATGAATCATATAACTCTGTTTATAGTCATCCCATATTAATAAAGGAGCCTCCTTGAGTTCAAGTATTTCATGAAAGCTTAGACAACTCTTGTCCATTTACATTATACTCTCATAACATATAATTTGTTCATTGTAAGTAATCCCTAAACTCTTCAATGATAATAATAATGAAATGTTCAAAACAAATATTATACTATTTTGGTAGAAGCATCATGGACTTATGATATCTCACATCGCAATTATATCACTTTCTGTGATATCTCATACCATGACCATTGATATAACTCATATCTTTGCCTACAATATGAGCTTTATGTGCATAACACTTTCGGTATTAAACCATCACAAGGGTGGACCATGATCTTTTTGTATATATAAACTTAGTACCATGCCTAATCATTATTCATTTTATCATTAGCATAAAATATGTAGGATGAATTCCAAAACCTAATAGTTTGTATGTATTTCTCAACCTTTGGTCAAAATACTAGAAAATAGTATCAATATGAGTAATATCAATGACATATTTATGAAATTACATGTGGTATACTCTAATCAAATCAATGTATTATACAAGTTCACTAACATGAATTCACAAGTGAACAATGCATCTCCATGTGCACTTACACTAATATTAACATATTACCATAACCATTAACATTTTATGATGATGATTGATAATAAATACCAAAAATACTATATTTAGAGAAGTTTTATATCATACTATACCTCATGTTATAACAAACCAAACATAAATAAATGATAAATATGATTTTTATGGATATGTAACTCATGATATAGGAATGGCGTCAAGCTAGAATTACATGTACAATTTTAAGAAATACACATTGGTACTATCTTTCTCCCTTTTATTTTATATAGTTTTGAGACCATTATTATAGTTTTTATTGAAGGATATGATATGACCTAAAGTCTATTTGTTTATGATACAAAAAACCAATCATATTTAACAGTTAAAGAAAATGATAAGGCATGGAATATGATTTCATGCTACTACTTATAGTCAGTCGTAATGTAAGGTCGGGACCATATCATAAGGCATGACATGCATGTTATTACCTTCGATTTTTATGGGAAGTTCCACTACCATTTCCATAAATCGTATGCTATGATTCGTTTATCAAGGCTATAACACTCATTGGTATACAAACATTAACATGTTAGCATTTTAATCTCTTCCACCTAAAGATATCATTTAATATACTATTTCATAAGATGATAACGTGTAAGAGAAGATGTATTTATGCATGTGATGCATGAACTAACAAATGAATTGAAACATGTGTTATAACACATGAGTTAATGCATGCATTTTTTAGGAGTGCACTCGAGGCTTATAAATCCCACTACCATGTGATGGTATTAGAGGTGTGCACTTTCACGATGCTTAGATGAAACTCCTTGTATCCCATAGATCTATTCTTTTTCCTCCTTTATGACTAATTCACTAAAATTTCATAGAGTTTGGAAGGATCCCACATGTACAATGTGTGATTTAGTTTAGCCCATGGATAGTCCAAAAAGGGATCATTCTAATGATTTATCCTTGGTGATCTTATTTAAACCCATTTGAAGGTGTTTTTTGGCATATGAAGGTGATTTTGTGGCTACTTTGGTGTAAGGTACATTGGTATTTTCACTATTCTTTATTTCCAGTTTAGCATGATTTCATATTTCTTATCATGGTGATCTTGGGTTTGGGATTTTAGTTGCTTTTTCTTGTTCCAATAAGTGTTATTAAACCCCCATGAATCCCAGCAGTGGTATCAAAGCATCCCATGGGTTTAGATTTGTGAAATCATGTGGGAAATAAATTATTTCTAAACCATATTATATTTTGTATTGGAATTCATAAAATATGAATTATTATTTGTTCTACAAGTTTTGTATTGTGGCTTGTGATATGGGATATCGTAAGTTACGATAGAAATTAAATTCAAAGATTTATTCTATTTGTATCATACAATATCGAGGAATCCTAAAATATAATTATCATGCATTATATTCTAAAAATAGAGCATTGAATCGCTAAGGTGATATTGATATCTATCGTAAAATACAATATGTCATCATAGGTGATGAACATGGATATCAATACAATTGCCTATCATATTCGATGATTGGGCTATTAGTCATAAATTAAAATTGATAAAGGATGAAGTTGTGACTCGTCATTCGTAGTCTACGACTCACCCTAAATCATAAAATATGATATAGAGAGAAAAAAATTATTTTTCTTTATATTTAATTATGAATTGAATTTATTATTTATAAATTTTTTATAAATAATGATAAAAGGGTATTTTGGTATATTTATTAATTTAAAAAGAGTTGATAAAGTAATTAATTATAAAGAGTCATTAACTAATTAAGCACATGAGCTTCAGCCTGGTTGGTGAGGACTCCTTAAGTGCATCCAGGAGACCCGGGATCAAATCCAGGTAGAGGCATATTTTCGGTACTGTATTAGTACTGTAGCAGTGCTGTAGTAGGTACTGTAGTAGTACTGTATCAGGTACTATAGCAGGAACTGTAGTAGGTAGTGTTTGGCACTGTAGCAGCCGGTACTATTCCCCTGTTTGGTCCCTGAGTCCTTTAAGGCCTTCGGGCCACCCAGGCCTTCAGGTCAGTAAGGCATTCGGGCAACCTCAAGGCCTTAGGGTCACCTTAAGTGCAGATACAAACCATAAAACCTACAAGGAACAAGATCTAGAAGGAGGATGATCAAGGAGCTTTCACCGCAGCCGAAGCTAAACGGATTTTAAGAATGAGAGGGTATTGAACCTGACATTGGGACAAGACTGTGCATGAACGGGAGAGCCTAGTTGAACAACCATGAGAAGGTGGAGAGCTGATTTCACGATGAAGATTCTGGGGAGGAGCGGTTCCAAGTAGTTAGTCTGGGTTGTATGTAATGTTTGAAGCCTACGGGCAATGAATTCCTCTAAGGCCTATGGGCCATGTAATACTTATGCCTACGGGCCTTGTAAGGGTTCCACCTCGCCCCTTGAAAGGTGGATTATCAAAAATCAATAAAAATGAAGGCCTTCGGGCCATTGGAGGAGGAATAACTAATTAATTAATATTTATGAAACATTTTATGTTACATAGTCATTAATATTAAAAGTTAATATTTAAAAATATATTTTATCAAATTATATAGCATGCCTCATGGATTAAAAATAAATTGTTTATTTAGTGATTGTAAGTGGTAATTTATAGAGTTTATAAATTACAAAATAAATAAAAATATAAAGTGTTTATATTTAAATTATGAATTATCCATAATTAATTAATTTTAATTCTTCAAATTAAATCCTTGTTTTAAGAAATTATTTAAACCACATCAAAAGAGTTTTGATGGTTGATTTGATCAAAGTTTAAATAATGTTAATTATATGATATTTAGATTATATAAATAGTTTACATCATTGATATTAGATTATAAAATGTTTATAATTCATAAAGTATCATGTATTTACATTAAAATTTTATATGATGAATAATATGAAAAGTTAATATTATGAAATAAATATAAAGTGTTTATATTCAAAATTATGGAATGTATATAATTATTAGATAAAATTATAAGGTGGTTATAATTAACTATTTTTATGATTTTTTCATAAATGATTCTTTCATGTTTAAATTTATAAAGTTGTGATTTATTTAAATGTAATTATCTTGTTTATTATACATGGATGTAAATCGTTTATATATTGTTAATAAGTGTATGATTTAGTTTAAGTTTTTAAACCACTTTTTATAAATTTCCAATCCTTTCATTACATGCTAGGTATGATTACATGAGATTTAATTGTCATATACCTTAACCTCGATTTGTAATTAAAGTTATTAACTTGAATTTAGTTTTTGAGTATGGTTTAAACATATTAGGTGTTTGAGTTATGGTGAATTGGATTCTCTCTCGAGTAAAGTATCTCTGGTTAGATGGATTTTGGGTCAAACTTTCCACTATCCTTGAGACTTATAACTTATTTTATAAGGGTGGGGATTGGCTATTTATGGCTCCATGATTACACATTTGAAGATTATCAATCTCATATAATTATAAACCTTGACATGAAAGGTTTATGTACCTTATGTATAATATGTATTTAGATATGTGTAAATATGTTTGATATCTATTTTTGGGTGAGTAACATAGATTGTGGTTTGTGTAAATAATTACACATCAATATGGTTTTAAAATATTAGTTTAGTGAAAGGAATTATATTGAAAACTAAATCATTATAAGCATGCATACATAAAGGGAATAACATTAGATGAGATAGTGAGATTAAATCCCCTTCAGAAACCAAGTGTTATATTCCTTCCAAAGTGAAACTTTTCAAGACCTTGATCATCAAACCAGGTAGTTCATGCTATAGTTGGGTGCCCCTAGATTATCTTGTGTAAGTAAAGAAAGTAATAGGTGTCCTTGGATTATCCAACTAGGTAGGTCATTCCATAGATGGATACCCCTATATTGTCAAGTGTAAATATTTTATTGGCCTTTTATTTAGATCACACTTAACTGGGAAACCCTAAAATTTAATAATGGATTTGTAAAAAGAGTTTTACACCCAACTATCCAGGATTCATATATGATATGATTAGGATGATTCCCTATCTAAATAGCTAAGTAGTGAGAGGAACACCATAACAGACTAAAATCTTAGTAAAATGTGGATCTTAGCCCACTAATGGACATAATGAGTTCAAAAGGGGTTATCATTTTAGTGGGATATCATTTCATAAAAGTTTGTATTAAGTGGAAATAAAACATGATACTCATATGATACAAGCTTTTGTTGTAGATAATAGCATCATCATAACTTAACTTTGAGATTAACCCTTAGGATAAAGAAGCTTAAATGACTGGTACCTTAAGAAGAAATCTTAATTAAGGAAAACTTCTATGTGTTAGAGAAACATTTTCCTGAGTAAACAAGTGTTTAAGTTGTTTAATAGGTGAATATAGATGCATATGAGAAGTATGAAAGGATTTGATTAAGGTTTCAAAGTAATTATGAAGAACCTTTGTGATGATTCATTTTAACAAAGATTTGTATTTGTTGACAACTAACATTTTTTACAAAAGAATGTTTAAGTTCTTTGGGATCATACCTAGTCCATAAAAATGATTTTTTGTAAGAAAGATAAAAGTTATTAAATGTTTTAATCCAAACATAAAGGTGGGTGGAGTTTTTATCTTTGAGAAGGTTGTTTTTTTAACACAGTTTTCCAAACACAGGCTTTCAAAATGAGAAATACTAGACAAAGAAGATGTAAGGAAGATATAAGCTAGAATTTGTGTAAAGTTGTTGATCAAATGCACCATCGGACTCAGATCTATCAACATGAAGTTCAAGATTCATCTAAATCAGTGTTGGTTAGAAAGTCATAAGTTTTGTAGAATGAAAATCAAAATGTTGTTGTAGTGGTTGAATAAAGATAGTGATGTCAGGAGTTAGAAAGTTCTTAAACTTTCTAACCTTAAATCAGACAATGTTTTGATGGTCATGGAGTTCTCATAAATCATGATAAAGTCTTGTGATAAAAGCTTTTGAATAATCGAGGTTGTTGAAGGTCTCTGGATAGTTTTTATTAGTTTCAGAAACTCGGACATGAAAGATAAGATATATAAGTACCAGACAAAAAAGTTTTTCAGGAGTATGAATTTGTAAAGATGATGGAGTTTAAAGAATTTAAAATTTGTTGAATTGAGTTATCATAGGATGTAGAACATCGTGATGAGTTTTCCATCATAATGAGAAATATTTCATAATGAAAAATCAATTAGGCTGAGCTGAGGAATAAAGTTAGTCAGATGAAGCTGAAGAAGATCCATCAGACTAGGAGTAGAAGTCTATCCATTAGATTAGAAATAGGCACTAATTCATCAAATGAATGCCTCACACCGATAATACATCAGATGCAGAACATCATAGTGATCAGAGTTGATGATGTCAATCCATCAGAAAAAAGATTAGTTATGAAAGTGTGAATATTATAAAATTGATGTGTTTACTTGAGAAAAAACAAGTGGAGAGTTCGAGTTTGCAATTGGATGAGTTTTGACACCAATAATTCATCCGCTAAGGAAGATATCTAGACCATAATGAGCAAAGGAAGATAGTTAGATCATAATGAGCAGAGGAAGATAGCCAAATCGTAATGAGCAGAGGAAGATAGTCAGATCATAATTAGCAGAGGAAGATATTCATATCATAATTAGTAGAGGAATATAACTAGATTGTAATGAGCAGAGGAAGATAGTCATATCGTAATGAGTAGAGGAAGATATTCATATCATAATTAGTAGAGGAATATAGTTAGATTGTAATAATTTTAGGAAGTTCCATTGTAATGAAATTACATCAGATTGAATCTATGGATGTTAATCATACTAGTGATGAGAAAGTTACATCAGAATAAAGAAAAGTTATAATGTTTAAAAAGATTGATCTCAAAGAAATATTGAGAAGTTTTGAAGTAGTCAAAGTTGAAGTTTAAATAGGATTTATTTTTAGAGATTTGAAATTTAAGTAAGCGGGAAAAGTTTTTCAGTTTTACGCCTTTGTTATTCTGAGTTGCCTATAAATATAAGCACAGTACATTCATACTTTGTAACATTTTATGTATGTGGAAAAGGTGGAGAACTTCATAATTATTGTCAAGTTTTTCTTTCCAAACTGAGATCTCATAAGAATGTTAGACGCCTGAAAGTTTTTTTTACCAGACTGAGAAAGATTAGACTGAGTATTTTATCAAAGTTTGAGTAATATATATTGTGAATGGGTTCATTGTACTGAGTCCATCGAACTGAATTCATCGGATTGAGTCCATTAGACCCAGCCTCATCGAACTAAGAGAATTAGACCTGGCCAAATTGGATGAAGGATCCAGACTGTGAATTTGTGGAGCTGTTTGAACAAAGTCTTTATTCTTTTATTTTGGCTCAATTGTTTGTAAGAAAATTTTTTAAACTATTGAGAGTTGGTATAATCATTTGTATTAAGAGATATAAGGTGTCTAATGGGAGTTGGCACAAATTGTATTCACTTCTTCATAATATTGAATTTTTATAGATCCATGAGAGTGGCTATGACAATGATGTAGTTTATCACACTGAGGTTAAACTTTGTAAATCTCATGTGATTTACTTATCTTCCTATTTATGCATGCATGAGTATTTACTAAAAGATTATAAGGATATAAACTTTAATAGGTTGTAGGGGTTAATTTTCTAAAAGTATTAAAACTTATAAAAAGTTAACAACTGATTCAACCCCCCCCCCCCAAGTTGTTATTCAATCCTTTAGAACTTCAATTAGTATTAGATACAAGGTTCCCTTGGTAAATCCTTATCATGGATAATCTCAATTCTATCAATAGTAAATGGATTCCTTTATTTGATGGAAAAAATTATTATAGATGTAAAAATAGGATGATTCCTTATCTCTCATCTCTCGGACTCAAAGTTGGTGATGATGTTGCGATTGGGTTTCCACCTATTGAGAAGGATTCCCCGATGACTTTTACTGACAAAAGAAATATTGAAGTTGATGGAAAGGCTAGAAATTTTATCCTAATTTCCTTATCATAACATGTTTATATGAAGGTTATGGGTCTCAAAAATTCAAAGAGTATGTGGGAAAAACTGGAAAGTATTTTTGACGGTAATACTAAAGTGAAGAAAGCAAAACTACAAAACTGACATAGTGAGTATGAAAACATAAGACTGAGAGATGAAGAAACTATCGATGAATAATTCACCAGAGTAAATGAAATTTTTTGTAACATAAAAGTATTTAGAGATGTCTTGGAAGATTCTACAACTGTAAAGAAACTTATGGGAAACTTTTTGGATAGGTTTGATTCTAAAATTTCTTCTTTAGAAGAAAATGATGATTTATCTCCTGATGAATTTCATAACTTTCTTATTGCTTATGAAATGAGGAAAGCTCAAATATTCAAAAAGAATATGAAAGATGAAATGGATTTTGAAGCCATGATAAAAATGAAAATGCAAGATATTGAAGATGTTGATCCTTGAGACTGTGAAAATAAATAGGATGATGAGTTGAATGAAAAAATCATGTCTCTTATATCTAAGAACTATCAAAGAGGAAGGAGAAAGTATGGAGGTAAACTTCCTCTCAAATGTTTTGAGTGTGGTATAATTAGACACTTTTCTATGAATTCCCCTAAGAAGAAATTTTGAGAATATAGAGATGATTCTGATGAAAAATATTGATGGAAGAAGTGGGACAAAAGTTATAAAGAAGAAAAAATATCCAAAAAATATAAAAAGAAGTTCACAGGAGACAGAATAATTATTTTGAGTAATAAATTTGAATCTAACTCCACTTAAAACAATTCTTCGAAAGATGAAAATTCATAAAAATTCATAACCTTCATTACAAATTTTGAGAAAATAAAAGAGTCTTCATATAGTAAAGAAGGCGGTGAAGAATAATATAGAGATTATTGACTCATAATATAAATTTTTTCATGTCTTGAGTAAAAAAACTCTCAAGAAAGAAATCAAAGTAATGAAGAAAGATTTTGAAGAAGTTTTTGAAGGAAGAAAAGATGACATAAAGAAAGAGGAAGAATATATTCAGGTGATCTTAAGTTCCAAACTTAGAATTATTGAATATGGAAATATGATTGAAGATCTTAGTAAGAAGATAGAAGCTAAGGAAGAAGAAGTTAACAAGTTTCAATCAAAACTTGTTGATTCTGAAAGTACCTTATGTAAGATTAATGAAAACTTCAGCAAAAATTCAGATTTAAAATATGAGACTTTTAAAGTTATTGAGAAAGCTTAGATTAAGAATCAGGTGAATTCATCACCCTCCAAAAATAATGTTTTTTTTTGATTTTTCTAACATTATAGTTGATAATAAAAGTACTGGGAAAGTTTTGGTGGATAAAAGATGTGAGAAACCTATCACATCTACAAAAGTTGAAAACTCACTTAAAAGGAAAGATGTCCCATGCCCAAAATATGTTAGAGAAGGAATAATTTATCGACCTTAACAAATTTTCTACAGATAAAGATCATACTTCAGTAGAAAATAAAGATTTGATGGTTTTTTTGGTGCTATAGAATCTATGGGAATGGGATTATAATTGTTGTCATAACTTATCACTTCCTGAAATATGGTTTGAAAAGAGTGGAAGAAACAGTGAAAGCAGAATGAGTAACATTCCTAACACACAAGAAGTTAGAAAAGAAAAATCTTAATATATTAGAAACTTTCCAAAATAACAATTTGAAAGTCTGGAAGAAGTTTGTGGAAGATGTGATTGGGATGGTCATCGTGTCGAAAGATGTATGAAACTCCTTCTAGAACAAGTTTATTATGGGATAAAAGAAAAGGAAGCTGGAAAGAAGAAAGTTGAGGAAAGTTCTTTGTTGTTAAGACTACCTTGAAAGTAAGTAAAAATAAAAAACCATGGATACTTGATATTGGTTTTTCTTCACACATGAAAGGTGATTTAAAAATCTTTAAACTTGTTAAAAATTATGATGGAGGTATTGTTACCTTTGGGAATGATAGTTTCTTAAAAATTAGAGGAATTATAATGTTTGAGATTGAAGCAGAAAAGTTGAAATCTATGGAAGTTTTATTTATTGATGGGATAAAACATAACTTACTTGGTGTAAGTCAACTTTGTGATGATAGAAAAGAATTTATTTTTAATTTTAGATTCATGTATTATTAAAAGTTTTAAATATTGTAAATATCTCACAAAAGGATAAATAACTAGTGAAAATATTTTTCAAGTTGGAGAACTTAACAACTCATGTTATCTAAGTGTTGAAGATGAGAATAAGTTATGGCACCGAAGACTTTTTCATCTTTGGTAGAAAAGTATGAACAAACTTTCTAAAGTTGATATTGTACAAAACTTATCATAATTGAAAAGAAGAGAGGAAAATGTATGTGTTACTTGTTATAAAGGTAATATGACTAATAAAAGTCATAATAAAGTTGAGATTCAGTCTACAATACCTCTTGAACTTATTCATTTCGATTTATGTGGTCTTATTAGGCATCAATCAATAAAAATAGATTTTTAATTTATCACTTTTATTGTTGATTTCACTCGAATGATCAAAATCATGTGTATGAAACAAAAGTCAGAGGCTATTGAAATATTCAAATTCTTTAGAAAATATATTGAGAAAGAAATGGGGGTTTATATAAATAAGTTGAGAATAGATAATGGAATAGAGTTCCTATCCAATAATTTCAAAACTTATCTAAGAAATCATGGAATAAAATATCAATATAGTTCTCCATATACCCCACAACAAAATGGAGTGTAGCAGAAAGGAAGAATAGAATTTTGGTGGAAATGGGAAGAATCTTGTTAGAAAAATACAAACTTTCAAAGTTATATTGGAGATAATTTGTTAGTACTATTATACATGTTCAGAATAGATTTTTATTGAGACTAGAATCTGACACTAATTCCTTTGAAATGTGGTATAACAAAAAACCTTCATTGGAATACTTCAAGGTTTTTAGAAGTCCCTTTTTTCTAAAAATAAAAAATCTGGATCTTAAAAAGTTTTATGAGAAAGCTGAAGAATGAACTTCTATGGGTTATTCACTCAATGGAAGAAGTTACAAATGTTGGAATAAACATTTACAAAAGTTGGTTGAATCATATGATGTGAAAGTTATTGATAATGCTAAGAAGGATAAATTGAATGGTTCTAATGATAGTGAGAATGATATAAAACAAAATTATTAAGATTCAAAATAATCATGTGATGAGAAAAGTTCTGCTGAGAAAGAAACATTGAAATTTCTTACCTTACAAAAACATGTTCAGACCGAAAATATTCTTGGGAATTAGAAGGATTTAGTTCATACCAGAAGAAATTTCAGATTATAAAATCAAACTTCACTTATCTCAAAAGTTAAACCATAATTGGTTTCAAAAGATATTCAACACAAATAATGGGTGAATGTTATGAATGAATATTTGGATCAAATTGAGAAAAATGAAACATGATAACTTGTTCCACATCTGAAAGGTAAAAATTTTATCCAAACAAAATGGGTTTATAGAAAAAAGTTTAATGAACATAGATAAGTTTCAAGAAATAAATAAAGGATTGTTTATAAAGGCTATTCATAGGTGAAAGGTTTGTATTTTTATGAAACCTTTTCCCTTATTTCAAGGTTAGAAACTATTAGAATGTTTTCTAGCAGTGGTTTCTCACTATAATTACAAAGTATAACGGATGGATGTAAAGTCAGTATTTCTCAATGAATAAATTGAAGAAGAAGTTTACATTGAACAACCTTGGGGGTTTCTACTTAATGAGGATTAAAAAAAGTTTTTATATTGAATAAATATTTGTATAGGATGAAACAAGCTCCATGTGTATGGTATTATAATCTTGAAAATTGTTTGAGAATATTGAATTTTTTTAAAGAAAAAGTTGATATCAACTTTTATGTGAAAGATTTTGACTCCATAACTCCAATTTTAATTGTTTATGTGGATGATATAATTTTTCTTGGGGATATATAAGATGTTTAAAAAAAAATTCTAAATAAATAAAAAGGGACTTTGATCTTTCAATGTTAGGAGAATTAACATTCTTCCTTGGTTTACAAGTTCAAAAAAAATAAAAATATATTTTCTTATCTCAAGAAAAGTATGTTGTGGAATTATTTTAAAATTTTGAAATATAATAATCCAAATAAGTTTCTAATCTTATCTCAATGGGGATGAATTTGGGTAAAGATGAGTCCAAAAAAAGTGTACATAAGAGAGGCTTTTGGAAAGTGATAGGAAGTTTACTTTACCTTATAGCCCCAAGGACTGGTATTTTTTATGTTGTGACTTTGTGTGCCAGGTATAAAAGTAATCTGAAATAATAACATATATTGATATAAATATAATTATGAGATATGTAAAAGAAACAACTTCACATGGGTTATTATATAAAAGAAATCATGAGATGAAGTTTCATGGTTATACTAATGTCGATTGGGTTGGTAGATTGTAATGATAGAAAATCAACCTTAGGAAGAACATTTTTCTTGGGTGAATGTTTTGTAAGTTAGCATAGTAAGAAATAAAGTTCAGTAACTTTGAGAACAGTAGAATCAGAATATGTTGCGGCTACTCAGGCTTGTACTCAGATTTTGTGGATGAAAGTTCAGCTGGAATATTTAAAATAAAAGTTTCTAAACCATTAAAGATACATTGTGATAATCAGAGTGTAATTGATATTTCTAAAAATAATATCCAACATTCAAGATCAAAACACATTGATATAAAGTTTCACTTTATAAAAGAGAAAGTTTTTGTTGGGGATGTTTTTCTAGAATATATCTAAATGAAGTATTAAATTGATGATATCTTCACAAAGGAAATTCCAAAAGAAATGTTTGTTGAGTTAAGGTTTCAAATTCATGTTCAGCCTCCTCTAGTGACTTACTAAATCTAATAAGGAATTCCCCCACCATGATTTGGATTATATTGAAAAAGGGAGAGATAAAGTAACAACTTTTTAATTTGTAAGAAGTTTTTACTTATCTTTATTTTGTGAATATGAAGTTGTGGTTATTAGATAATAGGATAGAGGAAAAGAAAAGTGAGAGAAAAAGAAAAGTGAGAAAAGATAAAAGTGAGGTGGAGTTTATCTTAACATGGATGAAAATTTTTCTTGTCACTGAGGGATGGAATTCCTTCAAAAACATTACTTTATCCAGTAGTGTGGTTTTATGACACTCTTTTTTGATAAATGATATGTTTTGATAAAAGTTCAAAACCTTGAGTTTTTTACAAAAGTTGAATTGTAAAAAATTTCTAAGAGTTGAAAATTTTGTTAACAAAAGTTGTCAAAAAATACAAAGGGGGAGATTGAAGAACCTTTGTTATGATTTGTTTTAACAAAGTTTTTTATTTGTTTACAACTAGAATTTTTTGTAAAAGAATGTTTTTTATTCTTTAGGATCGAACCCAATCCATTGGAATGATTTTTTGTAATAAATATGAAAGATTTTGAATGTTTGAATCCAAATATAAAGGGGGATAAAAAGTTGTTATCTTTGAGAAAGTTGTTTTTCGGACACAAGTTTCCAGACACAAGTGTTTAGACTAAGTGGTACCGGACACAGAAGGTGTAAGGAAGATGGAAGTTAGAAGTTCTATAAAGTTGTTGATCGGATAAACCATCAAACTCAAATTCATCGACATAAAGTTCAAGATTCATCAAAATCTATTGGTTATAAAGTCATAATTTCATGAGAATGAAAATCAGAATGTTTCTATAAAGGGTGAATGAATATAATTATGTCAGGAGTTAGAAAGTTATTAAACTTCCTAACCTTAAATTTGATGATACTTTGTTGGTCATGGAGTTCTCATAAATCATAATAAAGTCTCATGATAAAAGATTTCGAAGAATGGAGGCCATTAAAGGTCTCTAAATAGTTTGTATCAGTTCCAAAAACTTGGACACAGAAGATCGAATCCAAAAGTATCGAACACAGAAGTTTATCAAGAGTCTTAATTTGTAAATTTGATAGAGTTTGAAGAATTTCAAAGTTAATGATTGAAGTTATCATTGGATGTAGAACATTTTAATGATTTTTACATCGTAATGAGAAATATATCGTAATGAAAAATAAATCGAGCTGATTTGAGGAAGAAATTCAGTTAGATAGAGCTGAAGAAGATCCATCGGACCAGGAGCAGACACCTATCCATCAGATCAGGAATAGGAACTAATTCATCAAATTAATGCCTCACACCAACAACACATCAGATTCAGAATATGAGAGTGATTAGATTTTATGATTTTGATCCATTAGATAAAGAGTAGTTATGAAAGTGTGAAGATTCTAAAAGAGATGTGTTTACTTGAGAAGAAACAAAGGGAGAGTTTAAGTTTTCAATTGGATGAAATATGACACTGATAAGTCATATGCTGAGGAATATAGTTAGATCATAATGAGTAGAGGAAGATATCTAGATCATAATGATTAGATAAAGATAGTAAGATTATAATGAGCAGAGGAAGATAATAAGATCATAATTAGCTAAGAAATATTGTCATATCATAATGAGCAGAGGAAGATAGTCAGGTCATAATGAGTAGAGTAAGATAGTCATATCGTAATGAGTAGAGGAAGATAGTAAAATTATAATTATTAGAGGAATATAATTAGATTGTAATAAGCTAAGAAATTTCCATTATAATGAAGTTATATCGGATTGAAGTAGAGGGGGTTGATTGGATTGAAGCTAAGGAAGTTACATCTGACTGAAGAAAAGTTAGTATGTTTGAAAAGAATGATTTTGGAGAAATATTTATAAGGGTTGAAATAGTCAAAGTTGAAGTTTAAATGTGAGTGATTTTTGTAGATTTAAATTTGAGTAAGAGGGAAAAGTTTTTCATCTTCCCACCTTTGATATTCTGGGTTGCCTATAAATAAAAGCATAGTACATTTGTACTTTGAAACTTTTTATGTATGTGGAAAAGGTAGAGCACTGTATAATTCTTTTCAAGTTTTTCTTTCTAAACTGAGATCTTAGAAGAAGGTTGGACACCTAAAATTTTCATTTACTAAACTAAGGAAGATCAGACTGAGTACTTGAGTAGAGTTTGATTAATGCATATTATGAATGATTTCGTCATACTAAGTCTATCAGACTGAATTTTTCAGACTAAGTCCATCAGACCCAGTCTCATCAAACTAAGAGAATCAGACCCAACTAAATTGGACTAAGGATCCAGATTGATCATGTGTGGCTTAGTTTGAACTGATTCTTTATTCTTTTGTTTTGGATCAATTTTTCATAATCAAAAATTTTAAACTAATAAGAGTCAGTATAATAATTCCTATTGAGTGATAGAAAGTGTATAATGGGAGTTGGTACAAGTTTTATTCACTTATTCATAATAGAAAATTTTCAAGACCCACGGGAGTGGATATGGAAAGGATGTTGGTTCTCACACTGAGGTCGAACCTTATAAATCTCATGTGATTTACTTTCCTTCCTAATTCTGCATTCATAAGTATTTACTAAAATATGATAAGGATATAAATTTTAATAGGTTTTGAGGGTTAAGTTTCTAAAATCCTTGAAACTTATAAAAAGTGAACAACTGATTCACCCCCACCCCTCTCAGTTGTTATTAGAGCCTTTGGAACTTAAAATTATATGTAAAATGATCTAAGGAATTTTAGTCTCATATACTAAATATGATTGGGTATTCCGATGATACTCAATATGATTGAGTATGATAATGACTTGGAGAGACTGTATATTTGTTATAAGGCTTGTTATGGTTGAGTAATTCATCATATTGTCATCCATGGAAATGCTCTGACAATGTGTATGAGTTTAAGAAAAGTTTACTTGATATTTTCAAAGTGTTAAGAATATATTAACTAGGTGTATGGTGTCTAGGTTCTAGTACTATATAGACAATATAAGTGGGTAAAACCAGAAGAAGAAAAGTATGTTAGAGAGTCCAATAATGTTTCTTCAAGAATCCATTTAAATTCATTGCAACTTAAAGGTAAAACTATGAAGGTGGGGTAATGATTCCATGGGATGGAATTATCTAAGATAGCTGAAGGGGTTTAAGAAAATCCATGGAATATCTATGTTGCATATCAGTGTTATAGAAATTGATTCTTTGGTTTTAAATGGTATGTGATACCAAATGTATACTTTGTTGAGTCCACAACCACCTTTTGATTAAACCACTGGAAGATACTCCACCAAAACTTCAAACATAGAAGTAAAATATTTTAAATGAACCCCACACTAAGATGTCCAAAAATCGGAAGACAACCACACCCAAGTCACTATACCACAATATAAAATCACTGAAAGGATATAGACAAGAATATCATAATAAAAATCATAAGAAAACTTGAAAGTAAAAGAATAACATACAAGGATTGCGTGGTTTAGGCTTGTTCCCCAATCCATAGTGGAATGTTGATTCATGTTTATTCAAATAATCAAGAGGATGATTACAATAATAAACTCATCACGGTGTCTTTGGATCACAAGTGATCCACCGTACTTTTATAGTAGCATTCATCTAGTGATTCTAGTCACCACAACCATACTAACTTCTCCTACTATATCTTTCAATGAATTTAATTCCAATTTATTGACTCATTCTACACCAGCCTTCATCTTTTGGTGAACTGACACTCTAATGTTATTGCTCTATCTCTATGTAGTTTTTGGAAATAAGGTCACCATATTTTATCCTCCAAACACCTTTTGGTAGTAGAAATGATCAATATTTATCTAGAAAAACTTCTATTCCATAATGAAATCATTGAACTTCTGATTCCAATTCCTTGGAACCTACTTTAAACCATAAAGGAAACATTTAAGTTGACTCAAAAGTTCTCGGTTTCATTGATCCCTGAAACTAGATGATTGCTTCATAAATATTTATTTATTTAAATATATATGAAGGAATGTTGTCTTCACATACATATACTCTAAATGAAGATATTCCGATGAAACTATACTCAACACAGTTCAAATAGTTGTGTGCTTAACTACCAAAGAAAAGATTTAAAGTAAATCCACTCCATCCCTATCTTGAAATACCTTTGAAACTAGCTTTCCCTTGTATAATTACCTACCATATTTATATTTATTTAGATGATAAACCCACTTTTTTTGAAGAATCTTCTTACCAAAAGGTCTCTCTATTAGCTCCCATGTTTTGAATACATGGAGGGACTCAAGTTCATCCCTCATTATTAGATCCCACTATTTAGAATCCTTAAAAATTCTTGTATTCTATAAGAATTTAGGATCTCTATCATCTATTAGAAGTAGATAATGCAAAAAAATCACATAACTTTTTACCTTTTTCCTTTCTCAAGTAGATCTCTACAATTGTCTCTATAACTGATCTCCTTCCGATACTGCAACTTTCAGAGTGTGAACTTCTGGCGCTTGAGCTTTAGTGGTCCTTAGACTCTCTAGTACTTTAGGACTGGGAAGCACCATAAGAAATTGAACCATTTCTTCTGGTAACTCCACTGTATATATTTTTGATTCCTGAACTATCTTATTTACTAATTTTTTTTAAATATTTGTATCTTTCAGTCATCCATCCTGGTGAACATCATCCTCTAATGATACTTTGCTTTCATCAGAACACTACTAGAAATTCACCATATACCAATAGTTTTAAACCATTGGTATAGCCCCTAGAATTTTTATTATAGGCTATACCAATGGTTCCATGAACCGTGGGGTGTTTTGGTATCAACATAGGGCTATACCAATGGTTTCATTGAAATTGTCGGTATAACACTGCTGGAATTGTCCTATACCAATTTTTTGGTAAACTGTTGGTATGAGGCTATACTAACAGTTTACAGAAGCATTGGTATAGGGTAATCTCAGTATCCAACACATGTACCCATATTTCACCTTCTTACAGACAATATAACAACCTACATACAAAACACCAATCATAGTTCACTTCGATATAGGACATATACTCTATATTTTACATTTCATCGATTGAGAAATTAAAAAACAAATCATAACACGTATATAAAATAATTTTTGTCATCAAACATCATACATATAATTTTTTCATAAATATAGAGTCATAAATGGAGGGTATCAATATCTCCCTCATTAGCACCACCACCATCATGATCATCAATCTCATCACGGGCATCCTCACTGACATCATCATCTTCAATATCATCATCATTACCAGGAATATCATCGCACTAACCACCACTAGGACCATCATCTCCACCCAGTGAATCGTATAAGGAGAACATTGTTAACATAAATGTATAAAAAACTATAGTATCCTCTGATGGAATTGATGAACATAAATTTTTCATGGATTTTAGGAACTACTCGATGACCATTTTACCTCTTTCACGCTCCTATGTGTTTATTTTTTCCCTCGTCTTATTTTCCATGAGCTTCTTGAACCTTAGTGCAACCAAGGATATTGGAGGAACTTGAATTGTTCCAATACCTAGTGGGGTGATTCCCTTTCTAGGTTGACATTGGAATCTCCCTTGGTTCTCATCACTTAATATCTATCTCAAATGGTCATTTTACCTGAAATTATCATCCTATTGCTCATCAAGGGCCTCCAAAGAATGCTATTGAGAATATAAATAAGATATTTAATTATGAGATAGGTATAAAATTTTCAAAGCACTACAATAATACTTACTATCTTTTCTTGTGTCTATTCATTTACTACACTCCCATCTTTCTTCCTCTCATTCGAGTAAAAAAATTGCTTGAGGTACATGACCTTTGATATTCAATACCACCCACTACAACTGGAATTGAATGTAATAATATATTAATTAATAATATCACATTTCTAAAGAAAATTAACATATTCTAACCAATATTTAATGGATCGTAAACAAAAAAATCAAAAAACTAATCTAAATGGATCATATTATCCCTGTTAGAGTGAAACTAGAATTAGTTAAAACAAAATAAATAATATTAGATTATTTTGGTTAATGTATGTTCAAATTAGTTTTTTTTTTGTATTATGGCTAGTTGGATTAGTTCTATTCAATTTAGTTTTAATAATTTTTATTCATTTGTATTTGGTTGACTATTGAGTAAGTATTATTTAGGTTAATTTCATAATTTTATATCAAATTTATCTTTTTTGGATTGGTTATAAATATAAAATATCAGTTTTATTTAGTTTGGGTTAATATAGTTTAGTTTAGTTTGGTCCAGTTTTGTTTAGATAAATTTGGATTGGTTTATTTTGTTTTGGTTTAATTTATGGTTATTTTGTGTCGTATATTTCAAGTATTGTTTGGAAAGAATAATTAAATTCTATCTGGTTTGATTCCTTTCTTTTTCATCTAGTTTCATCTATTTTGGCATTGTTTATATATATTCAAAGAGTTGTACAGGTCTTCAACTCAGTATGATTTGGTTTAATAATGTTTTGGTCTGTTTGGTTTGGCTGGGTCTAATTCATTTTAAGTTGGGTTTCATTGACCAGGATTGGATTGGTTTTTATTATATAATGTTTGTTTGGTTCAATTTGGATTGTTTTAAGCTTAACTAAAATAACTCAAACTAAATTTAATTGAATCAAACATAACTAAAACAAATTAAACTTTATTGAACAAACCCAAACATGATTAACAAAACTCATCCTTAACAAACCAAAATTGAATAAAACCAATTTTAATAGAATAAAACAAAACCAATCTAAAATGAACTAATATTAAGTAAAAAAACAAACCAAGCCAAGATGATAGGTTTGATTTAGTTTGAATCAGTTGTGTTGGTGCCTAATAAAACTCACTTGGTCATAAAAATACTTGGTTTCTCTCATACTCTCGCATAATAGTGCACCCCAAAGTGTGTATGCACTTAATATCACGCTCATTTTTCTATTTCTTTCCAATGATTCCTAAAAAATAAAATTCAATAAAAATTATAATAATTTAACTTTAAATCAAAAACCATTAAAGTAGAACAATACCTTAAACTCATTGCTCTTCAAATGTGTGATCATTTCTAGTATTGTATAACTAGACAGTCATTAATGATTGGTATACCCTCCAAATTTATTTTTAGTCTACTCATCTAACCAATATATATCTCAGGCTTATATGATCACTATAATTCCCCCATTTCCATCAATTGTTCCATCTTCACAGCTTCATTGTTGGGAAAGTTAAATCAAATTTGTGACCAACATATTAATTCATATAAATAAAATGATAACATAGATTTCAATTTAATAAATTTTGTTACCCATATCTTAGCCCATGTTTTCTCCTTGATTTGATTATCAACATACCATTATGAGATTGGTTGAACTAGAATGATGTCACTATATTTGGCTAACATCACTATAAATCTTATACGTTATCTTGAATTTTTACTAATCAATTGGTTATCTTCATTATAGTCTACAATGATTTGTGTTTGATGGTTCCACACTTCACCCATATGAGTATGACCACATTGACTATTAGAATATCCCTCCAAAAAAGATAAAAGAAAAAAATAGTCTTCAAACACATTACAACTAGAATAAAAATATTGTGATAAAATTTAATGCACTTGTAAACATATACCCTATAAAATTAGATCATTAGGCTCTAATGGATCGTTGGACTTTTCCAAATTAGTATATTGTGAAGTATTTTCATGATACTCTGGGTCATCTAAAATTTGTAGAGTATCAGTCGAAGGAGTGGTAAATGGAGACAAAATAGAAGTGGTATGAAAAGGAAAAAGGGGATAAGGAACCATCATAGTATATGAAAATGGTATATGAGAAGTAGAGCCTAACTGAAATGATGATGAAGGCATTGGTGGGAACATCCCTGGATCCTCAAGTGGAGGTGTAGGAGGAAGGAGTGTGATAAATGGGATATCTACCGGCGGGTTTGAGTGTGAATGGGTATGATGGGTGCTCCGGGCAACTCTACTAGAACACTCACTCGATTGTACATGTTGTTGACCCCTATCAGTAGTCTGAAAAAAGATTAGTTATGGCCTAGATGGATTTAACTAAAATAAAATTTATAAATAAAAGGAAAATTCTATTTTATGTATTGTAATTGATAAATTTTAGAATTAATATACTCACTAAGGGAACTAAAGGTGGGAGTCCTAGCTCTCGTATTCTTCGATAATTTTTAAACAACCAATTCTTGTGTGATTATTTAATATCTTTAAAATTTTGTATAGTAATGAAATGTACATTTTTTTAATAATAATAATACTATAGAGAAATATGAATAAGGTATAAAAGGTGGTATAAAATAATTAAGGAATATTAATCTACAAGCCAAATAAAAAATAGATGGTATAGAATAACCAAACCATACAAATTGAAAGTCGTACAAGGGATAAAATATGTAACAAACTAATCAAAGTATATAAATGAAATGTAAATTTTTGTAGAATCATATAGGTGTCGTAATATGTAATAGTTTAGTTATAAACTGGTTTAAAATTGTTTTTCAAAACTGGTTAAAATGAGTTTAAACAGTTTTTTAAAACTAGTTTAAATTGTTTTAAACTATTTTTTAACTAGTTTTAATAAGTTTTTAAAAAATATTTTCAACCTATTTAAAATATTTTTTTAAACCATTTCCAAACTATTTAAAAAAAATATTTTAAACTATTTTTTAAAACTAGTTAAAACCAGTTTTTTAAAACAAGTTTAAAACCAGTCAAAAACTATTTTCTAAAAAATGTTTACAACCTTTAAAAAAATATTTTAAAATAGTTTTTTATTACTATTTTATACCTATTTTTTAAACCTTTTCCAAAATCTATTTTTTAAAATAGTTTAAACTAGTTTTTAAAAACTATTTTAAACCCATTTATTAAGAAACCTATCTTAAATTTGTTCTATTTTATGATTGGATCTTTAAGAATTTTGTTTGGTTGTTATTTTGTGAAGATGTGAATATGATTAAACAACTAGAATTATATTTTAAGACTAATTCTCCATGAATTTAGATTGTTAAGACACAGTTTGAATCAATTTATCAATTCAATGTTGCTATTTGTGAAACATTTTTTAAAGTGAAATAAATGTAATAAAATGCAATGAAAAATAATAAAAATAAACCAAATATACACTTCTAAAATGAAACCTAATTAAATCAATTACAATAGTACAAACCTGAAATACCCAAGTAGATCTAAACTGAATGAACTGAGAACACATATGGTTGCTTTTATATATTACCCACCACTACTTCACATTCACAATCAACTCTAATAATTAGAATATTTGAGTAATCATATGCAGTATTTTTATCAAGACTATAGGGGAAGTGAAGGTGTTAATTTTATCCCCGCTATAATCAAAAATATATATTGGGATTACATCAATAATGACAATGAATTCATGTCTCAAATGGTCTTTCATGTAAAACACTTGTTTTTCCATTGATGCCAAAATATATGGCTCATCAGTAGCTAAGAAGTGATCCATTTAAATAACTCTAAATCCACAATCATCAATAAATGTTCTTTATCAAATCATTAAATCAAACCAATTTCATTTAATTATAGTGAATTGATCATGAGAGTAATAATCCAATATCAATATTTTCTCAACAACTCCCTTATAAGACACATTTTCATATCGAGGATTGTTATCTAATGCAATAGCGTAATAGTATATTATTGTAGTTAACATAACATCATTATGTTTTGTTCTCATGTTCACTACTTGATCAGTTATAAAAAATTTGTACCCATTGATTATTATTGATTTGCATTCAAAAACCAAAGATTTGGGACCAAAATTCAATGCTCTTCATTTTTGAGAGGCAAATTCAATAGGTGAACTCAATTTCTAAAATATATATATAAATGTTAAAATTAATTTAATATTTATTTTTTTACATTATTAAATTAATGGTTGTATATTTAATTTAAACCAAATAGGAAACTCTTTGTTATGTTAAGTCTCTCTCCTTATCAAAGGTAACGAATAATGAATTCTATTTATAATTTTCTTATATTCCCTATATAAAATGATAATAAAAGTTTAAGATATATATGAAACTATTAGTATGAGATAACATATACATATTCAAATTTCCTACTTGATGCAGTAAACGAACAAATCATAGTTGAACAAGATTGTGCGATGTGTCATCTCCCTCTCTTCAAGGGTCAATATAACCAATGTATATAACTTAGGTATTCCCACTGTTTGGGGGAGAGATGGAAAATTGGGCTTAATTTTATCATAATTATCATCTTCATTTCTCATTTTCTAGTTATGTATCGTGTGCATATCATATAAATATATTGAATAAAAATTCATAAATTCTTGATCTAGAAATCCTTTAATTCATGATGGTGATGTTTTTTTCCTTTGGATTTCATGTTTGGCTTGGGTGTCTCTTCTCCTCGTTGTGGTTTGTGTTTTACAGTTCATTCTACTCTGGTGTTGTTGCAGCGATGTTGTGGATGGGTTTTTTAGAGTTCTTCCTTCATTGGTGAAGTTTTTTTGTGTGGTGTTCTTCGTGATGAGCGATGGATCTGGCTTCGGTTCTGATGACTGGTCGGGGTGACTTCATGATGGCTTCAAGGTGGAAGTCCAAGTTACTTGTTGTGCTGGTTTTTATGGTGCTAATTTTTTGATCCAGTGGTATGAATGCATGAATTGGTAAAATGTGTTTGGCCTCAGTGGTCCGCTGATCAAGGGATTTTTGTGACCAATTGGATATAAGAAAGATGTTTCAGATGAGGTGTAGGGAAATGGTTTTCACTCTTCCATGGCTATTCAGAATCGAATGTTTGAAAGGGTATGGCTTCGGTTGTCAGTTCCATACCCATGTGTTTTTCCATGGGACAACTAGTCGATCAACTTTGGGATAGATGAAGCTAGTTTTAATGATTTTTGTTGCTGGTAGGAGCTTCTCTCTTGTATTGGGGGTTTATTTTTGTCCATTGGGGCCATTTGTTTTGTCTAAGTCGATGATGTCATGGGTTCCCCCTCACCCCTTAAAAGGGGGTCTATTTTAATAATAAAAAATTAATTTTCAGTCAGTTGGTATGTATTTATTTAATTTAGATACATCCATCAAAAATCAATGGGTCCCTCAAGAAGTATTTTAGTTGGAAAATAGATAATTAGATACATCATGAAAGTGAAAAGGACGGAGGAAAATTTTTCTCTAACTCACAAAAAATTAATGGTGCATCTTCTTGAAGTTTTATCAAGATATACTTTGTCAATATTTTAGCAAAAAATTCTATATAAAAAGGGAATAATCAAATCACAGTCACCCTTACATTATTGGGCAGTAAATGACATATTGTAATTATAATCAATTCATGATGAAGGATGTAATATTTATGAGTCTTAAAGGATTTTAGTTTCAACTATTTTCTATTGAATCATTTAGATATATTATTTGAATAGTCATCACGAACTTTGATATTCTCTAATACTTCTAGAAATTGATTTTGCTTCTAAGGTTTCATTACATAATAAGTAAAATAAATTTTCCATTTATTTTCATCGATACACATAGGATGTAGTTCTGGTCTAATACCCCAATCCACCAAGTCATGTCAAGATCGTAAATCATCTTTGGTCTTCCCTTGATATTTAGAATAATTGAAAGTAACATTTCATATATATTTTTCTCGATGTGAATTGTGTCAAAAAATAACATGACAAATTGGATGATCAATATATAAAACCAAAGAGGATACTTTTATTTTTCCAATTATAATTAGATTATATGGGAACATTCTTCATATTTATAGATTTCATCTAACCTTTCCCTAATGAAAAACTGGAATATTTAAATTCATTGAGCACATAAATTATATATATACATTGTGGTGGCTTCTCAGCCTCAACAGTATTGTAAAACCTTTGATGATTATTCCTATAAGGATGATCCATTGGGAAGAATCATTGATGTCCCATGAAACTAAAACTACAATGATATTTAATACTTATAGATCATGCATTCTTTATAAAAAATAGGTCAATAAATTTTTCCCTCTCATTATCCAATCAAACATCACTGTATAAGCAGGAAAATCATTTATCATACACATAAGTACAACACGTGTTTGAAATACGTTTTTCAAAGAAGCATCATATGTGTGCACACCCACATTCCAAAGTTGCTTCAACTATTTTATTAAAGGTTTAAATTACACATCTATATCATTGATATGGTCAGAAGGTCTAGATATGATATAATTAAGAAAGTGAATGGTTTTTTTATACACGTCCATAGAGAAATGTTATAAATGTGAACAAAAATTGTTTTCATGTTGTGAGAAGTAATCATCTGACCAAAAAGATTGAAATCGTCGCATGATAGACCGAACCTGACACTGCATGCCTCAACTGAAAAATTTGGATATTTTGCATCAAATTTCCATCATGAAAATCCATTTTCAAGATAAAACAACTCATAATTATATTTAATTATCTTAGCATCATGTCATATTATATTTTTCGATATTATATTAGACATGAAAAAAATTTAGAGCATGGGAATAATTGAAAGTGTCACATTACTTTTTGTAGCACGTGAGATGATATTCCATCTATATTTGGATTCTATCAAGATATATCATGTTCTTTATAATCATTTAGGTATTTGGTTTCCTCCTAGAATAATTTGCAATATTTTAGATAATCATGAATTTTATTAGTTGAAAATTCAATTTGGTTAATTAACTTCAGTGCTATATAATTGTTTGAGTGAATATATTCATCATCAAGAAGTAATATTTTCAAAAAGGTAAGAATATAATCAATGATAGTATAAAAAATTCTATACATGGTTTTCCCATGATACAACCACATTAAAATTTTTAACTTTGTCATTTTACTATATTCCCAATATATAGGAGTCCTGGAAGTATCCATTAATATTTTTTACTCCATCAACATCATCATTTTCATTATTTTACTCATGTATACTGATATCATTTTATTATTTCATTGACATACTATCTTTTTCTTGATGATTCATAAATCTAATCTAATCAAATATCAAATTTTTCACACCGCTCCTTTCATTTCTCGCATTAACAATCTTAGATTGACTTTTCTCTTTATTGTGATACTAGATATAATAGTTTGTTTGAAAACCAAATTTTTTTATATGGTAGCTAACTTCTTCCCTAAATAACCAAATTCTTCCAATACAATTATAATAAGGTAAAAATATAATACCTCTATCTAAAGAATTTTTAAATGTAAAATCTAAAAATAAATCCAACTTCTCTTGAAACTTATTTGAGATCTGATCATTTCCATACATATAATTGTTCTCCATTATGTTACATAATTTTTTTTTAATAATATCAACATAGTAATAAATAATTACAAAATTCATGAAAACTGTAAATCTTTTGAATAAAAATTCAAATCATTTCAGTTTACAAAAAAAATCCATTACCCAATCCTAAATTTATTTAAGTAAATGATACATGTTCACTTTATTTCAATCACTTTGAAAATCATTGAAATAAGATTGAGTTTAAATACATTTTAAATAACTCTCTATTTTTGTGTATAAAAACCAAATTTAACATACTTGAATACATCCTTGTAAAAAATAACTTGTTTTATCATGAAAGTTTCAATTTGAGAAGGAAAAAGGCCCTTTAGAAATAATTCAAAATTTATATTTATCACCCATATCCCTAATTTTATAACTTAATCCCATTATATAACATAATACCATATATATAAAACCATGATATTAAAATCCTTTATATCAATGAGTAATGACTAAACACAATACCACAAAAAAAACTCTAATACACTTACAAAACACGCACATTTATTATCTAATAATGATTATTTAATATCATATAATGTCATTGTTTACACAGACCTTCACATAATATTGTTTCAATCATGCCATAAAAATAATTAGGTATTTTCCAAATTGGCCTTTAATTCCTATATAGATATTAGATCAATGAAAATTCTTCTTAAAATAAATCTGTCAAAATTAAAATATTAATTGAAATTTTTTTTGAACCAATTTTAAATATAATCAATACATTAATAGAATAAATCTTACTAAATTGGTTTTATAAAGTGTAATAAAAATTTATTATAACCCTGACACACCTTAAATTATTAAACATAACTTGAAATCATGACCAATTTTATGTTTTAAAACCCAATTAGAAAACAAAACATGACTTTAAAAAACAATTTTATTTACAAACATATAGAGTATATAAATTTATGTTTTTGAAAATAAAGTTCTCATAAAACCACATAAATAAAATACATTATAAATAAATACATACCACTTTTAAAATATAGCACATCTATAACTCATAGCTTTCAAATAAAATCACACCACTTTCATAAAACTTCCTTATAAAAATGAGATTTCAAATATTTATGTTGATTCGTAACCAAACACATGGTAATTACATTTTATTTTAGGTCATTCACAATCTTGGGTGTGAAGATATATAAATACGGGGATAAAATGTTATATAAGTTTAATGGAGTCAACATACCCTGGTGATTTAACCATTGAACTGTTGTAAGTATGATTAATTGAATTAGAATGCAATAAGAATCGAGGTAACTAAAGGAACCAAAGCCCAAACAACGACCTCATTGTAAGGGAAAATGATTTGGGGGAGGGAAAGGGGGTCGTGTTACCTGGTATATATATTATACTATACTAATAGCTTTTAAAACCCATTGTTATATCCCATCAAAAATCAACCTATACCAATGGTTAGTTAAAATAATTTGAACAACCCATCAAAAACCAGCATATACCAACGATTTTAACTAACTGTTGGTATAATGGATCTATAACAATTGTTTTTTCAAATTATTGGTATTGGTTCATGGTAATTTAAAAAAATTATAGTAGTGGAATTTCCCACCGAGTTCTAATACTTCCACAGGATCTCTTCACTGAAGACTGCACTTCAAATTATGATGACTTTCTGAGATTCGTTATCCTATAGTCAAAAATCCAAATTCTTTGTTTCCATAACCAATAAATTAATATGCTGGAGACTTATCATCCAACTTATCTCATTCATTGGTATTAATTTGTGCATAGGATAGTGCTTCAAAGACATTGAGGTGGTTCAAATAAACCTTTCTTTCAGACCAATAGTTCTTCATAAGTTGTTGCCCAATGAGTGATTATAGACTCAGATTGATTAAGTGTGTAACAGAGTTCACAACCTCCACCCAAAACACCTTAGGGAACCCTGTGTGAATCTTCATTCTACTAGACTGTTCCACCAAATTCATATTAATTCTCTCCATAAATTCATTTTTTTCTATATTAATTGGCATAATTTTCTCAAAACAAATTCCATTCCACTAGTGGGGCCTATGAAACTTCCTATTTCTATACTCACCACCATTTTCTGATTTTTTGCACTTCAACTTACATCAATCATCCTTCTCCATCATTTGCCTCCACTGAATGAAAGTCTTAATCACCTCAAACTTATGCTTGATGAATTAAACACACACCTTGTGTGTGGATTCATCAATGAAAGTCATGTTGTAGAGTGAACCTCTATGAGAATACATCAGAGCTAGACCCCAAAAATTTGTGTGAACCAATTCTAACTTATTATGCTTTGGTGTTTCCCAATCTATTCAGAAGGATACCTTTTACTAATTTCTAAATACACAATCCTCGCATGTTCTATATTATATGATTCTAGACTTCAGTAGTCCCTTAGCATATAGAATCTCCATTCCCTTCTCACTGAGGTGCCCAATAAGATCATTCCAAATTTTAGTGAAAGTAACTTATCCATCATGCATCGCTAATTTTGATGAACCTATAAGATATGGGGTTCCATACTTCACTCCATTTTCTACAACCATAGGGCCATGTAAAATAATTTATCTTCTACATATGAACATTGTATAGAAACCTGAGTCATTAGGTTGTCCCATGGAAATTAAGTTCTTACTTGATCTTAGGATGTGTCACACACCTTTCAAGTTAATCAAGCTTTTGTTCCTTATCCAGAGAAAGACATATCCCATGCCAAGAATCTTAATAGATTTTCTATTTTCCATATGAACTCTTCTACATCTTCCAAATACATAAATTGTCATACTCTCCCTCTCAAATATTGAATATAATGAAGCTTTAGATTCTATAACCCAAGAATCAAGTAATTTGTCATTACTTAGGAGAAAAAACTCATTTCCTATGAAACAAGGTTCATAAACACACTATCTAAAGTATGTCTTCTAGAGTTATCCCTCTAATATTTGCAATCCTTTTTTAGGTGTTCTTTCTTCCCATAATACTAACACTGGGGATCCCCATCCTCTGATCTTCTCTTACTTTGGATCCTCCTACCTTTCCCTTTCTGGTGAACATTTTATCCAATAGTAAACCCCCTCTCGTCTACACTGTAATTAGTTCCAAAGATACATGGATCTTCTTCTAACAAATTTCTTTATTCAATATTAGGTCACAGACATCCATGAACTTCAAATTTGTCTTTTTTGTTGGAGTTACTCACAACCATCACCATAATGTCTCATGACATTGGAAGTGAGAAAACTAACAATATCACCCAAACTAGGTCACCAAGGTTTACCTTTACTGATTCTATTTGACTTCAAATTACATTAAATTCATTTAAATGATTAACTACAGACCTTACTTTTGATATTCACATGCCAAATAGTCTCCTTATAAAGAACACCTTGTTCGTTATTGTGGGCTTATCAAACATATCAGCTAAGGTATTCATGAGTTATGACATGGTATTCACTTCTCATATGTTAGGTAAGTGAAATTCACATCATCTTGAGTTCTTTCTTATCCATCCCCTCCCATTCTTTCTTTTCATCACTTAAATCTTGGATCTAGTCAACGGAAGATTAAGGTTTTATGCATAAGAAAATCCTCTATCCACATTTTCCAAAACCTAAAATTCATTCTCTCAAAATTATTTGGTCAAACCTTGGTCTCTTATAATGTTATCCCTCTAGAAATTGTGAACTACCACTACTTTTGATCAATGTAAAATAAGAGTTCAGGAAATAATTACCGATATTCTCCTACAAGGCAAAGGGTGGAATATTGTTATTGAACTAAGATTAGAAACACCTTAACTAGGGCATAATCCTTGAGAATCACTCCAACCACGAGCTCTAATACCACTTGAGGGGTTCATGAACACCTTTTTATTAAACCACTAGAAGATACTCCACCAGAACTTAACATGTGGAAGAAAAATCTCTTGAAAAAACCCGATACTATAATATACCAAACTTGAAATATAACTTTTCCCAAGTCACCACGCAACAATGTAAAACTTTTTGAAGGACATGGACAAGACTATCAAAATCAATGATCAGAATAAAACTTGAAAGGAAAAGAACAACACAAATGGATTATGTAGTTCAGGCTTTCACCCTAATCTGGGGAATGTTTATTTAATGTTATTCCAAGAATCATGAGGGTGATTAAAATGATCGATTCATCTTAGTGTCTCTAGATCACAAGTGATCCACTTACTTTTATAGCAGCATCTATCTGGTGATTCTAGTTTCTAATAACATCCTACCTCTGTAGCCTGAAGTCCACCTCCTCTGGGATACATGGAGGAACCCTCCATCTAGTTAAAGTATCCCACCACCTCAATATTCCCAGTTGATTGACTATTTATCTTCTTAATGAAATCACAAGATATATCACCTACTATATTTTTTTGGTGAATGTACTTCTGATGGACTGACTCTTACTGCACTAGCTTGTATATTTTGGTGAACCGATACTCTTCTATTATCGCTTCATCTCTATATAGTTGTTGAAAATAAGGTTACTAGATTTTATCCTCCTTGTGGTATTACATTTCCTCCTTCTAATAAAATGAATCTCACACCACAACATAATATACAAGTTTTTTAAATACATGGGAGTTAAAAAATAAGGGAATAATTGATATATCTTATAGTTCACATTCAAGTGGTGAAGAAAATGTTGTTACATCAAGCATTTGAATGTAAAGAAGTTTATTAAGCTTGAATGGATATAAGAAAAGTATGTGTATCTTCATCCCATTTCTTTTATATGATATGAGAAGTTGTTTGTTAAAAAATATTCATTACAAATAAAATAAGATAATTAATTTTATACACATGGTTTATGATTTGTCAGATTCTATAACATGTTTTGAAAAGGGGACAAGGATAAAAATGTTTTATTCAGGATAGAGTGTTAATCTAGTTTTTTGTTAAAATATGATGGAAGATGTTCCTACCACCCATCGGTGGCATGTTTTGATAGATATTATTATTTTCAAATTAAAATTCTCCAAGAACATAAAATACCACATATAATATGGAAATAATAGTTTATTTGTTAAATATTCCTAATAATAGAAGATAGGAGTTATTTATTAAGCATAAAGGAGTTTGTATATTTTAACATGATATTATAAAGAGAATATAGTGTCCAAGAGGTTGGTGGGAGTATGTTTGAACTTAAATAATTTCAAAGTTAATAAATAAAAGTTTATACCAATATAAAATTAAAGTGATTTCAACTTAATATCTTGGAGAGTTTAGGATATGTGATGGTAAAAATATAAAGAGTTTCATTTAGTTACCATGAAAAGTAAATAATAATATTTCTTAAAATGATTAGGAAATTTAAATTACAAAGTGAATTTCCCTTAATATCTTAAAATATTTTTATTGTATGGTGGTAAAAATAGATAGAGTTACATTTAGTTATCATAATAAAGTGAATGTCACTTTATCCTAGAGGAGTTTAGGATGTGTCAGTAAGTAATAATGTAAACAATTACATTATTTACCAAAATATTTCAATAAAAATTCTGATGGAAAGTATTTCAAGGATGATGATGTCAAACTTAAAAAAAGTTATAAGTTGATAATGAGAATTTTAACATTATAACATTAAAAATTGTGGAGTTAAGAAGTTTGAATATGTTCAAGAGTTGAACATTAGGAATATGATTCCTAAATCTCTCCATTATTAAAACTTGATTTCTTCATATATGTTACTTAATAAAGAGTTCTTTGGGAGGGTTTTATCACGTGGTCACATAGAGATGTGGTGGGAATTACATATAGATGAAATGAGTTAAAAAAACCCTAGAAAGTACTACAAATATAAGGATATGGTATGCCCTGACCCCAGTTACCTAGAGTCGGTGAATTGTTTTATAATATTGGCATGATCACAAGAAATCAAATCCCAATGGACCGATTGGTTTAGTAGCCTTGTAAAAACTAGATACAAACATAAGTTTTACATTACATCTTGAAATGAAAAACAACATAGTGTATCCTTTGAAAACACTCATATCCATTAGATTATCCCTACAGGTTATTCATAATATACTTCTTCACATCTTGGGTAAAAATGAAACATAAGAAAGGGGTGAGCTCAGATGATCAATAAGGATAAACAATATAGCGGAAGCTATCATAAATAATCATAAACTTTTAAGGAAAGGTATAAAACTGAAATACAAGCCTTTTAAACATAATTTTTAGCATAATATGGCAAGAAAATCAAATAATGTCATTTAAACAATCACATGGATATTCTACTAGTCGAACAATCACATGAAATATTAATAATTAATCTCATAATGAGGTAATTCGTAATGCCAGACATCATAACCATATTGTCAAGGCCTCATGCCAAGACCATACATAAACGGGTAAAAACCCAAAATAGTTTATCTCATGAGACCTACTGATGTATACAGGGGATATAGAGGTCCCCGCCCATCACTTACTAAGTCCAATGCATTCCTCATATGAAAAGGGTGAAACATAGCCAACATAAACATTTGTATTAAAACTAGCATACGGAATGTTAATACTTTAACCTTGAACCATAAATGGTATCAAAATAGCTCATCCATATCCAAACATATCATAGACCATTCAATACAATATGGTAGATTGTATCATAATAAAACAACCTCAATTAAGCATAAAATCCAATTAATGATGTTGACATAGATGAAAATGTTCTTAAAAAAATCATTAGAAATTTCATTAGAGAAATACCCCTTTTATTGAAAATGGTTATTTAAAATGCCATAAAAATTAAAAAGAAAATATTTTCATTGAAAATAATCTTTTAATATTGTAAAGGAAAATTTAAAATTTTAAGTCATCGTGATGGAAAGAAAAGCCGCTCATTCCATATAAGTTAAAAAAACATTCTTCTCGTACTTTGTTGAAAAAGTCAAACAAATTATCTCGCAAGAAAAATGACAAAAATATTCCTTTATATAAAATCAAACATGGGTAAAATTTTCTTTAAAATTTTATAAAATAATAGAAAGAATTTTTTGAAATACATTTTTAAGAAACATGTACATGGATGATAAATATGTCCTAATAAATACTTACGTATAGACAATCTTTGATAATAAAGAGATTGTGAAATTAACTCTTACCTTGTACTTTTATTTAGTAGAGGATGTTTTAACCTCCTTTATAATGGTTAAAGAATTTTATTAATTTATAATAGACCATATATATATTTATTATATTATATATGATCCTCTTATATCATTTTTTTAATAATATTTTAGTATTACCATTGTTTTGGGTGTTAACTGCTTCGTTTTCTCATTCCAATTTTGTCATATAAGTCATGTTTGTTATGTATAAGATGTATTTTATTCATATCAAGAATTATATTAAATTCATAATTATTATTTTTACTCATCATATAAATTTTATAATAATTCTTTAATGGTTAATGTAGAGAATGAATCTCACCACGTCGTGGAGATGGTAGGTCGTACGTATGCACGAGCGACGATATCATTCCCTTGATGGTTAAATGGTATGAAATTGGATGGTGTATTAATTATAAATAATAATTATCATGCTATATTTATTGTTTATATCTATTATAATCATAATTATACCCATCCAAATAAAGTAATTTTGAATAAAAAATTACACTACGGCGTGGAGACGGTAAGTCGTACGTACGCACGCATAGTGATATTGTTATTCGTATGATGGATAAAAGGAGGAATATGATTGTATTATAATTATAATAACATATCATCATGTATTTTATATTTTATTTATTAATTTATTATGGAAACAACATAGTAATGGGAATTATAAGAAGAAAAGAAATTGAATTGAATTGGTAAAACAATTACCTCTTCTTCGAGTGTCTCCTTTTGATTTGCATAAAAGGACTTCATAGGATGAATTTATTCAAAAAGTATGGCCTCTATTATGAAGTGAGAAAATTTTTTAGGATAATTGGGTAGGTATTTTCCAATATAAATGAATTTATAGGTGTGAATAAAAGAGAAGTAGAGGTGTTCTTTTATAAGAGAGGGGAGGGGTACTTTTGGAAACTCCAAAACTATTAAATTATTATAAATTGATTTTTGGTTTCAAATAGATAAAAAGTGATTTATTTCGATTATAATATGAGAATGGGTGTAAAACTCTCAACCAATGTTTTTTAGATAAGTTTAGGTCACAAAATTAACCTTATTTTTGGATTTAACCCTTAGTTAAACAATTTAACTCTTACCGTGTTTACTTGTCTTTTTATAATATAGAGTTAATATAGTTACTATAAAATGAAAAAATGAATCCAAATTTGATCATTTATGATATATTTGACATCATAATAGTTATTTATTTAAACCTAAAATTTTTATGAATTTCATAACATTTAATAAAATATTATTTATTTTAAAGTATCATTTATGTCAATTTTGATACTATTCAATATTTGCATTTTTAAAAATATCAAACAAGCATGATAACTTAGAACCAATAATTCCAATATTTCACTAAAATTTCTATGTTATTTATAAAATTCATGGATGTTATTAATTAAGTCAAAATATATTTATTTTAATATTTTTAATATCATTTAATTGATTCTTCCTTTAATAATTCAATTACTACATCATTATTGTGTCACCATTTAATTTAATTATTTATTTCTAAAAATTATAAATAAATTACCATTATGTAGATAAACATTTTATCTTTATAAATACTATTTATAGTCTAGCATATCACTTATATAACCTTATATTAAAAATTATATATTTATTAAAATTTGAATATGATATTTTTAACTGTTCTTTAAATAAAATATAATAAATGTCCTAATCTAACACAAGTGGATTAAAAATGATCGTATTTTCTATATAAGGTTTATTTTTCTCTAAAAACACTTATCCAATGAAATTGGGATAAGTGTTATGAAAATATTATATTATTATAATATTATTATTAGCTTTAATTACCATATTTACCTTTAACCGTCGTAAATAAAATTCAAAGTTACTATTCACCAACAAAATATTTTGATCCTATTAGACCAAATTTTTCATACTGATTACAACCATGTATGTACATTTTTATAAATTCAATTCACAGAAGCGGTAAAATTACATTTAATGCAAATCCAGTAGATGTGGCTAGAAGGCAGATAAAAGAGACATTCAAAAGTTCAATAATTTTTTATATCTAATTCTACTATAAAATGATTCCAATGAACTATATTGGATTAATATATGTATTATTTATATATTTTGACTTTAAAATTAATTTAATGTAAAATAATTATTTAAATGAAAAATTCGGTTTTTAACAATAATGCAGTATTTTTCACTATTCATCAAAAAATGAAATTTTTCAGAAAAATATCAAAATTTCACCATAAGATAATTTTGATATTACGAATACAAAAATGAAGTCTATTTTGAAAAATAAAATTTATAAATTTCATAATATGGTTAATATTATTCATAACTACTTTTTAAACGGCTAGTTTGATAGGTCATGGTGCGCTCAAACTCGGTGTTGCGTGCAGCGCAAGCTATTGAATTATTTTAAAAGAAGCATAATATTGAAGCTTGGGGTGTTACATTCTTCCCTCCTTTAAATAATTTCATCCTATAAATGTCTATAATTTCACCTCATAAAAGAGATTCAAGTAGTTCTTCATCATAAGATCTTCAGGTTCTCACGTCACATCTTCCATTTTATAGTTTCTCTAAATAGATTTTACCAGATGAGTCATCTAATTTCTCAACACTTGTTCTCTGGTATCAAGAATATTTATAGGATCTTCACAATAATACATATTGGGTTCCAGTTTTATTTCTTCATAGGTGAGTACATGCATTGGTTCTGGCATGTATTTTCTTAACAATGATATGTGGAACACATCATGAACTTTGGAGAGACTTGGCGGCATTTCCCAATGGTAAGCTACAACTCCAATTCGTTCTAGAATTTGGAAAGGTCCGATGTACATGGAACTTAATTTACCCTTCTTACAGAAACATATAACACCCTTCCATGGAGATACCTTCAAGAAAACATGATCTCCTACTTGAAATTCTAAATCCTTCCTTCGGTTATCAGCATAGCTATTTTGCCTACTTTAAGCTATTTTTATATAGGTTTAAATAATTTTCCCCTTTTCCATTGTTTCCTAAAAAAGTTCTAGGCCTATGATTTTTCTTTCACCAACATCATCCCAACAAGTCAATGTATGACATCTCTTTCCATATAATGCTTCATATGGTGTCATCTGAATACTTGAATAGAATCTATTGTTATAAGAAAATTCTGTTATAGGTAAATATTGATCTCACATACCTTAAAAGTCAAGTGAGTAAGATCTAAACATGTATTCTAAATTTTTAATAGTTTGTTTTGATTGTCCATCAGTTTGAGGGTGGTAGGCAGTGCTCAAATGAAGCTTAGTATCTAGGGTCTTCTGAAGACTTTTCTAGAATCTTGATATAAAATTAGAATCACAGTCAGAAACAATCTATAGGGGTACACCATGAAATCTTACATCTTCATTAATGTAAAGTCTTGCTAAAATTTCAAGTGGTAAATCTTCTCTTATAGTGAGAATTTTTTTTGATTTGGTAAGACGATCAACAATAACCCATATCACATCATTTATTCTAGGAGTCTTTGGTAGCCCCATGACAAAGTCCATCATAATATCATCTCATTTCCACATAGGTATAGGAAGAGGTTTTATGACTCCTCTAGGATTTTTTCTTCCAGCCTTCACCTATTGACAAACCAAATATCTTGACACATAATTAGAAATCTCCCTCTTCATGTTGTCCCACCAAAAAAATCATGTAAACCTCAATACATCTTAGTTCCACCATGGTGTATAGAGAAATTTGAGCTATGATCATCATCTAATAATTCCATTTTTATCTCAGGTATAGAGGGAACACATAGACGTTTTCCAAATTTCAAAACTCCATCTTCATATATGAATTCTATCAATCTCCCATTATTCACAGCTTTAATTTTCTTTTGAAAATCCTCATCATCGGACTAATTTTTTTATCCTTTCCAGTAAATATGGTTTGGAAATAATTTTAAAAAGTAGGGATGTTTCACCTTCCCTGATAATTCCCATATCCACATTTATTATATCCATGATTATAGGACCCCTTTCAACTGCAATTATTTTTAGAAATCCATGGTCCTTCCTACTTAAAGCATCTACCACCTTGTTTTCCTTCTCTGGGTGGTAGTGTATTGTACAATCATAACCCTTAAGTAGTTAAAGTCATCTCATTTATCTCATGTTGAGTTCTTTCTGTGATAAAATATATTTCAAACTCTTGTGATCTGTATATATTTTTCATATTTTACCGTATAGATAGTGTCTCCATATATTCAGATCAAAGATTACCGATGTCAACTCAAGATCATGATTTGGGTAGTTGTGTTCATAAATTTTTAATTTCCTTGATGCATAACCAATAACTCTATCATTCTGCATAAGAACCCAACCAAGTCATTTTCTTAATGTGTCACTATAAATCACAAACCCATCATTTCCATATGGTAAATTCAAGATAGAATCATTTAATAATATTCTATTCAATTCTTTAAAACATTTTTCACACTCTTTTTTACAAATGAATTTAACCCCTTTATGTGTGATCTTGGTTAACGGGTTAGCCAGTCGGGAAAAATTCTGGATGAAACACTGATAGTAACTTGTTAAACCAATAAAACTATGTACCTCAGTTATACTCATCATTGTTGTCTATTCTTGGATTTCCTTTGTATTTGTAGGATCAACAGAGATTCCATCATTCGAGACAATATGGCTAAGAAAGTAAATTTCCTAAATCAAGAATTCATACTTGCTAAACTTCCCATATAGTTCATTTTTTATAAGAGACTTCTGAACAATCCACAAGTGGTTATCATGGTCTTCGTAGATTTTAGAGTATACTAATATATCATCAATAAATACTATGAAAAAAAATCATTAAGATATTCTTTGAACACTATATTCATTAGATCTATAAAAACAGAGGGTGAAGTAGTCATTCCAAACGGCATTACTGTAAACTCATAATTCCCATACCTGGTTCAAAATGTTGTATTTGTAATATCTTCCTTCTTTACACATAATTAATGATATCTATAATGAATGTAAATCTTAAAAAAATATTGAGCTCCATGAAGTTGATCAAACAAATCATCAATCCAAGGAAGAGGATACTTGTTCTTTATTGCAATAGCATTGATTTCTCTATAGTAAATGCATAGTCTCATTGATACATCTTTCTTCTTAAAAAAAGAAATGGGATAGGGAGAATAAACCCCTTATTACTCAACTCCTCTAGTTGTTTATTCAGCTCTACTAATTCCACAGTGGTCATTCTATAGGGATTTTTTTATATTAGCCTTGCATTGGGGATTAAATCAATATAAAACTCAACCTCCCACTCTAGAGGATGTCTAGATAAATCCTCTAGAAATACATCAATGTGTTCTTGTACAATAGGTATATCTTAAATTTGAATATTTATTTATCAACCCATGGATGTTGTTTTCTCTTCCTCCCCAAGAATTTCATTCAGAAGAGCTACTGGGGTTAGATTTAGATAAGAATCAGATGATGAAGCTTCTACTCTAAAGATAATGGATTCTACATCTTTCTCAAAAATCATAACTTCCTTCTTCTTTCAATAAATATTCACATCATATTTTGATATCTAGTCCATACTGAGGATTATATCAAAGTCGACCATAGGTATGATGATAAATTCAGTAGATAAATCATGTTTATATGCCATAATGGGAACTGTCTGACACGTCTTTGTTGCACTAAGACTTCCCTTAGGGGTTTTGACTAACAACTCCCTTGTTAATTTGAATTGTAAATATCTAATTTTTAAAGAAAACTAGGAAGATATACAGGCATTAAAGGATCCATAATCAAATAAATCTTTGGCTAAATTTGAGGAAATTATTAAAGTACCTACCACCACATCATTAGGAACTTCAACCTCGGTAGTTGTTATCATAAAATCTTGGCCTTTATCCTTTGGCATTTTCTGAGGAAAGTTTCCTTGATGTTTAGGAAAATAATTTTAATAATATCCCATCTCTTTACAATTGTAGAATTGAAAATTGGTAGATTATTTCTTTCCCTTACAATCGTGATCTTGGTGGTCTTTTTCTCCACACTTGTAACAAACTTTCATCCCCTTTAAGAAAGTACTGGGGTGTTTCTTTCCATAATTACTGTAGGGTGGAAATTCATCTTTTCCCTTCTTCCCCTTATTTTCTTTTCCAGAGTGTTTAACAACCCTCTTCTTCTCTTTTTTTACTTTAAAGTCATAAGACTTAAATAATTCCTTTTTTGTCTTAATAGCACATGAGACTATATCTTCATACGATGAGAAAGATTGTGAGACCAATGCCCATCATAGGAATGGTTTTAACCCGTCAAAGAATTGATAAATCTTACTTCTTGGGTTACGTATGTAGTATGAAGCATGTATTTCTAACCTTGTGAAGTTAGATTCATACTTTGCAACATTCTCATCATCCTTCTGCCTCATACTCAAAAATTGACTCTCCATATCCGCTCATAGATCACGATAAAAGTATTTTTCTAGGAAGAGTTCTTTAAATTCCCTGCATTCCATATTTTATAACTCTTCATACTCCTTAATATTTTGAATTAATGACCACCATTGATATGAATCTTCTGATAGACGATAAATTTTCATGAAAACTTTTTCCCTTTAATTACTTCCCAAAGAAAGAAATATCTTCTCTAAGGAACTTATCCATTGTTCAGATATAAATGGATTTGTAATCCCATTGAATGTTGGAGGATTTTGTCTTATGAAGCAGTTTAACATTGATCCTTCATATTATGGATCAGGCTTTTCCATACGGGTAAGGTTATTATTCATAACTCGAGTCAGTTATCCCAGTATAGTAATAAGTTGTTCAGCACCAGTCACAGCTCCTACTTCAATATCATTTTCTTGCATAGGATGTCAATCCCTACATGGATTACGTGTGTTGATATGATTTTAATTTCTTCCACTAGGCACCAATTCTAAACAATGACATTCACTATATTAGGTTATGAATCATAATGCGTAATTTCAAAAAATGCAACACAAATTGAAAAATTATGCATATCTAATCTCATAATCATAAACCTGGTTTCTTTGGGGACATATTTACTTTTAAATCCTTCATGATGGTTCTTAAAGAAAATGTGGATTATCCTAATCATATCCCCTCGGAGTGTCAAACCAGGTGTGTAGTAAGACCCATTATCGTGTACCAGGTTACCCCGAGTCAAGCCCGAAACACCTTATCGAAGTTATTACTCCTAGGTACATCTATTCCAGAACCACATACACTTGTAGTATTCATATAGGGATGTATTTCTTGGAATACCCAAATAATCTCTACATTACCAAAATTTTAGGATGTTCTTCTATACCCATCCTCAAAGTCTATCTTAGGGTAATATTCCCTAATCAAAGTTTTTCTAAATCTAGTTTCCAATGTTTGTACTAAACTTCCTTTGATACCAAATGTAATGCCCAGACCTCATTTACCCAAATTTGGTGCATTATTTTATTACATTGTCATGATCACAAGAAATCAAATATTGAAAGACTGATCAGTTTAGTAGCCTTGAAAAAACTAGATACAAACATAAGTTTTACATTACATCTTGAAATGAAAAACAACATAGTGTCTCCTTTGAAAACATTCATATCCCTTATATTATCCATACAGTTCAGTCATAATATACTTCTTCATATTCTTGGGAAAAATGAAACATAAGAAAGGGGTGATCTTAGATGCTCAGTAAGGATAAACAATATAGTAAAAGCTATCATAAATGAGCATAAAATTTTTAAACAATGTATAAAACAGAAACACAAGCCTTTCTACTAGTCAAATAATCACATGTAATATCAAATAATTAAACATAATATTCAGCATAATATGGAAATAATAAATCAAATAATTTCATTTAAATATTCACATTGATATTCTACTAGTCAAATAATCACATGTAATATCAATAATTAATCTCATAATGAGGTAATGCATAATGTCGTACATCATAACCACATCGTCAAGGCCTCATGCCAAGACCATATATAAACGGGTAAAAACTCAAAATAATTTGTCTCATGAGACCTACCGATGCATAGAGGGGTTATAACAGACTTTTCCCATCACTTATTAAGTCCAATGCATTCCTCATATGAAAAGGGTGAAACATAACCAACATAAACATTCATATTAAAACTAGCATATGAAATGTTAATACTTTAACCATAAACCATAAATGGTATCAAAATATAACATCCATAGACAAAAATATCATAGATCGTTAAATACAATATGGTAGATTGTATCATAAAAAAACAACCACAATTAAGCATAAAATCCAACGAAGGATGTTGATATATATGAAAATGTTCTTAATAAAATCATTAGAAATTTTGTTAGATAAATACCCCTTTTATTTAAAATAGTTATTTAAAATGTCATACAATTTAAAAAGAAAATATTTTCATTGAAAATAATCTTTTAAGATTGTAAAAGAAGCTTCAAAACATTAAGGAGTCATGATGGCAGAAAAAGATGCTCATGCTGTATAAGTTAAAAAAACATTCTTCTCATACTTTGTCGAAAAAGTTAAACAAAGTACCTTGTAAGGAAAATGACAAAAAGATTCATTTTTATAAAATTTAACATGGGTAAAAAATTATTTAAAAAATTGTAAAAAAATAGTAAGAATGTTTTGAAATAAATTTTTAAGAAACACGGATATGGATGATAAATATGTCCCATTAAATACTTACGTATAAATAATCTCAGGTAATAAAGAGATTGCGAAATTAACCCTTACCTTGTATTTTCCTTTAGTCAAGGGTGCGTTAACCTCTTTTATAATAGTTAAAGCATGTTATTAATTTATACCAGGACCATATATATATATATATATGATATCATATATGATCCTCTTATATCATTTTGTCAATAATATTTTAGTATTACCATTGTTTTGGGTGTTAACTGCTTTGTTTTCCCATTCTTGGTTTGTCATGTAAGTCATATTTGTTATGCATAGGATATATTTTTATTAATATAAATAATTATATTAAGTTCATAATTATTATTTTTACTCATCATATAAATTATATAATCATTCTTGAATGGTTAACGTGGAGAATGAATCTAACTGCGTCGTGGAGATGATAGATCATATGTACGCACGAGTGACGGTATCATTCACTTGATGGTTAAATGGTATGAAATTGGATGATATATTAATTATATAGAATCATTATCATGTTATATTTATTATTTATATCCATTATACTCATAATTATACCCATCCGAATAAATTAGTGTTGAATAACAAATTACACTACGACGTGGAGATGGTAAGTTGTACGTACGCACGCATGGTGATATTGTTATTTGTAGGATGGATAAAAGGAGGAATATAATTATATCATAATTATAATAACATATCATAATGTATATGATACTTTAGTTATTATTTTAGTATGGAAACAATATATTAAGAGGAAGTAGAATAAGAAAAGAAAATGAATTGAATTGGTAAAACAATTACATCTTCTTCGAGTGTCTCCTTTTGATTTGCACAAAAGGACTCCTTAGGATGGCTTTTTACCCAAATTATGGCCTCTAGGATAAATTTAGAGAATTTTTTAGTAGAAGTGGATAGGGTTTGGTCGATCCAAATGGATTTATAGATGTGAATAAAATATAAGGAGAGGTGTTCTTTTATAAGAGAGGGGAGGCGTACTTTTGGAAACTCCAAAACTATTAAATTATTATAAATTGATTTTTGGTATTAAATATCTAAAAATTTAGTTAATTAGAGTTTAATATTATTATGGGTATAAATTCTCTCAACCAATGGTTTTTAGATAAGTTTAGGTCACAAAATTAACTTTATCTTTTGGATTTAACCCTTAGTTAAATAGTTTAACTCTTACTGTGTTTACTTGTCTTTTTTATAATATAGGGTTAATATGGTTACTATAAAATGTCAAAATAACCCAAATTATATCATTTATTAAATATTTAACATTATACTAGTTATTTGGTTAAACTTGAGTTTTTTATGAATTTTATAACATTTAATAAAATGTTATTTATTTTAAAGTATCATTTATGTCAATTTTGATACTATTCAATATTTTCATTTTTAAAAATATCAAACCAACATGATAACTTATAACCAATAATTCCAATATTTCACTAAAATGCCTATTTTCTCTATAAAATTTTTGTATGTCATTAATTAAGTCAAATTATATTTATTTTAATATTTTTAATATCATTTAATTGATTCTTCCTTTCATAATTCAATTACTGCATCATTATTACGTCGCTATTTAATTTAATTATTTATTTTATAAAATTATAAATAAATTAACATTATATATATAAACATTTTATATTTCTAAATACTATTTATAGTCAAACATATAACTTATATAACCTCATATTAAAAATGATTTAGTATTAAAATTTAAATATGAAATTTTTAACTCTTCTTTAAATAAAATATAATAAATGTTCTAATATAACACAAGTGTCTTAAAAGGGATAGTATTTTATATCTAAGGTTGATTTTGGTCTAAAAACACTTATACAGTGAAATTAGGACAATTTTTAGGGTAATATTATATTATTATAATATTTTTTTTACCTTTAATTACCTTATTTACCTTTAACTGTGGTAAATAAAATTCAAAAGTTATTATTCACCAAAAAATATTTTGATCCTATTAGACCATATTTTTTCATATTGATTACAACCATTCATGTCTATTTTTTGAAATTCAATTCACAGATCGGTAAAATTACGTTTAATGTAAATCTCGTAGATGTGGCTATAAGGAAGGTAAAAGAGACGTTCAAAAGTTCAATAAATGTTTATATCTAAATCTACTATAAAATGATTCAAATGAACTATATTGTATTAATATATGTATTATTTATCTATTGTTACTTTAAAATCAATTTACAGTAAAATTATTATTTAAATGAAAAAGTTGGTTTTTAACAACAATGCAGTATTTTTCACTATTCATCAAAAATTGAAACTTTTTAGAAAAATACCAAAATTTCACCATCATCTAATTTTGATATTCCAAATTCAAAAATTAAGTCTATTTTGAAAAATAAATTTATAAATTTCATAATATGGTTAATACTATTCATAACTGCTTTTTTAAACGACTAGTTTGATAGGTCATGGTGCGCTCGAACTCGGTATTGCGTGCATCGCAAGCTATTAAATTATTTAAAAAGAAGTGTACCATTGAATCTTTGTGTGTTATATACAATCTAGATATTTTGTCATATATGAAGTGATGAATAGGTTCTTGTGTTGGGTTTTATTAAGTATTCTTAAAAGGTTTAAGAATATAAAATGTATCTTATAAAAGATAATCTACACTTTATCATTATTTCATATTGGATGCATGTATGTATATATGGATATAAATTTCATGAAGTGTACTGATAATTTACCTCTCAAAGTATGAATTTGAGTTATACCTAATTGATTTTCGTCATGAAGTATTATAGGTTATGAAAAAATGTTAAAGGTAACATGAGTATGATTCTTTTAAGTGATACAAAATATACTCGTGAGGCACAAAAAAAGTTTGTGTGCACTACATGACCCACTAAGTATATGAAATGGAGTGTCAAACATTATGTATTTTATATACTAGGGGTGAATATATCATATTTAGAGTCTCCATTACCTGAGTTTGGTGTTATACCTAACATGATAAAGTTCATACTTTGATACCCTTCTTACGCAAGCCATGAGGCTTAATTAATTAGAGAGTGGTTGGGTATATTGTTGATCATGTCTTCAGTTAGAGCTCAACAAAGATGGAATTTATCCCTTCGTATGAGGAATATGATATATGAGACCTCGGTTAAGATAGACTAGGGAGTTTGTGGCTGCACCTAGAAAGCATGTATGATGTGTTTATTTATTAGGATGAGGTACATGAGGTGTGCTCATATATAAATATGAATGACATGTGATGTATTCATCGATTAGGTCGATCCATACTCGAAGAATCGAGAACATATGAGTTGGCTATATTGAATTGATATACTTCATGTCCTATGGTTACTCAATGTCTTGGGAAAAGGGAGTGTATGAGAATTCATGCTAGCGTGAGATATGGTCAGTGGACATGGATATAGAGATATATGCATTTGATGGAGATCATGTTAGATCCCTTTATAGATTGAGTAACATTGATGCTTTATTAGAGGATGGTCTTTGCTTAAATTTATGGATTAAGTGATTCTTATGTGTTATGAATGCTATAAAGTCCAGTGGGGTTACACTTTATGGTTGACTTAATGAGGATTGAGTTTGACTTAGAGCGTTGCTCTAAAAGTGTTATAGAGTTAATCTAAAAGAGTTCAAGATAGGTATTGAAAAGGTATTTCATATGATGTGATACATGGTGAAGTTAATAATATCTTTCCAAAAGTGTTTTGGGAGATATCCAAAATGAGTTTTGGATGTGGTTTTACAAGTTATTATATATGATACAACATAAGGTGAAATGAAACAAAGTCCTTAGGAATTAGTGCAAGTGAGAAATTAGAGGATATTATATGCCCTAAAGTCTATTTTTTTATGATACAATAGGGAAATCATATTTAATGATTAAATAAAATCATAAATCATGGAATATGAATCCATGTTACTGCCTATGGCCAGTTGTAATGTACGACTGGGGCCATATCATAAGGCATGGAATGCATGTTATTGTCTTCAATTTATATGGGTGGTTCCACTACCATTTCCATGAATCATATACTACAATTCATTTGGAATGGCTATGACACCCATTGGTAACCAAATGTTAACATGTTAAAGTCTATATCTCTTCTACCTAAAGCTATCATTTAATGTAAGATTTCATAAGATGAAAACATGTGTGTGTAGATATATCCATGCATGTGATGCATAAACTAATTGAAGCATTAACACATGCATTATAATGCATGAGATGATGAATGCAATTTTTAAGAGCATCCCCAAGGATTAATAAATTTTGTTTCCATATGATGGTAGTGGAGGTGTGTGCTTGCATGACACTCGGCTGAAACTCCTCACATCCCTTAACTCTCTCTTTCTACTTCCTTTACACCTGGGGCACTAACATGTTATGGATATTGGAAGGATCTCACATGTATGATGTGTGACTAATCTTAGCTCATGGATACACCATGAAGGGGTGATTATTATAACTGCTCTTTAGTGGTCTTATTTAAACCCATTCAAAGGTGTTTTTTGGCATATTAAGGTGATGTTGTGGATGCTTCGGTGTAAGGTACACTGGTATTTTCATTATTCTTTATTTTCAATTTAGTATGATTTCATATTTTCTAGCATGGTGATATTAGGTTTAGGATGTTAGTTATTTCTTCTTGTTATAATAAGTGTTATTAGACCCCCATGAATCCCAACAATTATTACAAAATCACATGTTTCATGTCTTCGTGATCAAAGAAAATCAAGTGAAATAAGAACAATGTGTGTCTTCTGTTTCAATTTTTTGTCATTTTATTATTTTTTTGTTTTTTTTTTCTTCTTCTTCTCCTTGATTTTCTTTATTTTCTTCATTGAACATGTGTTTTATATATTTTTTTAAACAATATTTATTAAATATATTATATATAATAAAATAAAACAAAATAGATCAAACTACATGTCATATATCTCCATAAAATGTGGATAAAAACAAGGGCAAAACATATGTTTTGTATCAATTTTACTGTCACTTGTAATGTATTTACATATTTCAATTTTTTATCATAAAACACATGATTTTTTGTTGTTGTCGTTATTTCTATCGCCACCGCCGCTGCCATCGTCATTATTGTTGTCGTTGTTGTTTTTGTTGTTTTTGTTTTTGTTTTTGTTTTTGTGCCACCTGTGTTGGTGTGGGTGGTTTAGGGGTGGGGTGAGGGTGCGCATCCCGAATTCAAGCCTTGAGATTTTCTTGTATTTACGTGAGTGGGTTATAATGCACCTTGATTATTATTGTTTTTTTGTACAAACACCCTACTCAACCTATACAATCCATGCTCTTCCCAACGCAACCCCCTCTCAATCAAAGCAACGTCAAACCTCAGATCTTGAATGCAAACCTTGAACCAATAGAGTAAAACTACCCTTCCCCACACTGTTAGGGGTTTTAAATCACCAAGTGTGGAATTTCTATGTCGAAACGCAACATGAGGGAGTCAAATCCCTAACCTCAAGGATCTGACACCCAACCCTTTCCACTGAACCACTCTCAAAAAGAAAAATATACAAAATAAAGACAAAGCATATGTTCTTAAACCATATTATCTGATCAATTTATGATGTATTTTTAGATTTACCATTTTTTTTATAAATAAACCACACCCCAGATACATGTTTTAAGTTTCCAATTGTGTAGAATTGCATTCTCAAAGGTAGACCCTCAAGCTCACCCTTCACCAAGCTGGTTAGACCGGGTAAAACCCCACCACTGGCTTTGTGATGATAATGAGGGATTAAATCATGATCGCATAATTATGATCAAGTTATACAACCAATGTGAATCAAACCCCAACCTCAATGATGAAAGATATATCAAGTATTTATTTTTTCGTTAATTTTATGAAATATTTGCATATTTCTCATATTATTTTTTTGGTATTTCATTTTTATCTCATTTTACTTTTTGGATTTTATTTTTCATTTTTATTTCATAATTTTCATTTTTTTATAATAAAATGCTTGCTTTTATGTTTTTTATATCAATACAGTTTTTAATAACCATTAATATTAATTTTTGATGAACATGTTTCGATGAAAAAATCAATGCAATGAACTTTAATGGAGATTTGGTTTTAAAAATATATTTTTTAAATGTCTATTATTTTAAACAAACTAGTGCTTCGCCTATGAAAATGCACATGTGTGTTCACCATTACATTTCATGAAATGAGAAAATGTAAAGTTGTTTGGAGAACAGAATAGGATAGATTACATTAAAATGAAAATTATTATGAAATTAAAAACAGGTAATTGATTTTGATATTCACTAAATGCACAGATAAAAGTGGAAAATGGAAAACCAGATGATAAAATGTCAATCATTCTTTTCTGTCTTATTCTTTATGTTTGCATTTATAGATGGTTGTGGTCCATTGTCATAGTTTGTTGAAGTCGCAAAGTCCCCACACATTACAATGTCATGTTGAACTGAAGCCTCACTGTCAAATCACACAACTATTTTTTCTAGAAAGACAATCATGTTTTAAGATTAAATAACAAATATTAATGTGGACTAAAATCTTAGAATGAAAAATTTAAACATCAACAAAGTGAAAAATTGAAAAAGGTGAAATGTTTGTTTTAAATGTAGTAAATCTAGGAATGACCACAAAAATGCATTTTCATCATATACTTTGAAATCACATACCTGTATCACTGGATCATGATGCTTGAAAAAATATACAGATAAAAATCACAGTGATCATAACTAATAATGTAGGGAATTTTTTACATAATATTCAAGAACATGACAATAGTTCATTTTTAACATAATATTCAATGCATACACAAGCATATAGATGCACTAAGTAATGTAAAAAATAATTTCAACATAATGGACATAAAAGGTAAAGTAAAGTAGATAATATTAGATCCATGTTTATATATTAAGAATACATTAAGAATAATAAATCATTTTAAAATGTTTTTATCCAACAATAATTTATCTAAATTATTTTGGGAGTTTAACATGTTGAACAGAAATAATTTTACAATTAGCGCCATAAACTCTATTAGTGTTGGAGTAGTTTGCGTTGGATGTGCATATGGTGTCGAAGTGGTAGGTAATGTTATGATTTTCCTACCTAGAATGTATTTGGGTATGTGCATATCCTACGTTGGTGGCTCGCAATATCTCCATGCTAGTGGTACCTTAAGTTTTGATACTTTAGCATTGGGTGGGGCTCATTGTGTTAGGTGCTTGAATTTTCAAATTTCAAAAGAACATAGCATCATAATAAATATTATATACTCAGGTTTATAGTGCCACACTATACGTGAGTTTCAAAGAAAAATGGACAAGGTATGCATCACCCTATACACACATAGGGGTAATTCCTGAATAGGAATGGAAAAGTGCATATTTATAGAGGTTATAAAGATCAACACAAAGAACACCAAGATGACATGTAAAGGTTACCCAAACTAAATTACAAAGATAGAAACCTAAATTTTAAAGATAGAAATACTTACATATGAAAATTTTATAGGAGGAGAAGCCTATATAACACAATTAGAACATGCATGAACCAGATGCAAAAGCTTATTTATGAGGAGCCAAAATTGTAAAGATATAATAACTAGTGTTTTGTTGTAATGTGAGGCAAATACCTAATGTCTCAGTACAATGATTCATGGGTAAAACAAAGTAACCACACATTTGGCATCCCCTTCCTCACAGGAACTATCCTCGCAGGTCAGCACACAATTGGTGTCCTTCCTCACAGATGAGTATTCCCCGCAAGCTATCCTCACAGACAAGGAAACCCCTTGCACTTTTTGGTTGCTAGGAGCTTCGACTCCTTGAAAAAAATCACTCGTGTACAACATCTCATAAGTCAACTCATAACTTGCATTTTCATGGTTCAACTCATCATTTCTATATGAGCCAACTCATGTCAGTCTTAACAGTACATAATAACCCATAACATTTTATGATATGCATTAACTATGGATGAACCTAAAAATTGTTTCCCTGGATTATTATCAATACATGTGCAAAAAAAAAACAATTCATAAAACAATAATTGAAGATGATCACAGTCCAACCTAAGTCATTGATTGGGCATGTCTGGTGCAACCGAGTCTTCTGTACCATCTTTCGGGCGGGGGATAACCAAGGATTCGAGCAAGAAGCCATTGGCCTATGAATCCGTACTTGACGGCGTACTTGATCGAATGTTCCATGTAATTTGCATCAGTGATGAGATGCAATTGATCTGACAACATTCTTGTGAGAGCTAAACAGATTCCAGCGAAAAGATGCAAATTTCTTGAGTTAGAGAGGAGCCATGGTAAAAAAAGATCCAGGCCACAAGATCTCCCATAATAATTTTACCTACATGCAATGACACCGGTACAAAAACTACCTAATGCATAAAAAATCTAAAATCAAAAGATGCAATCATTAAGTTGTATGTTATTTATATGCCATATTGGACAACTCGTTGTCTTGTCGGTTAAAACTAAGGATGGAGAGGGAAACTGGTAAGTTTCCATCCCCTCATGGATGTTTAATTTGCATGGGAAGGGAAGTAATAACAACATAATTTGTTTTTTCATAAGGAAAATAACAGTACAAAGGAGTCGTTGGTAAAAACCTAAATTGTAAAGATATAAATACCAACACATGCAAATTTTATAGGAGGAGAAGCTTGTATAGCACAATTTGAACACGCCTGGACCAAATGTACTGGCTTGTTTACAAGGAAGTATAATTGTAAAGATATAATAACCACAACTTTGTTGCAATGTCAGACAAATACCTAATGTCCCAGTATAGTACTCCATGTGTAAAACAAAGTAACCACACATTTGGCGTCCCCTTCCTCACAATAACTATCCTCCCAAGTACACACAATTGTCGTCCTTCCTCACAGATGAGTACCCTGCAAACTATCCCCACTGACAAGGCAACCCCTCACAGTTGTTGGTTGCTAGGAGCTTTGGCTCCATATAAAAAATTACTGGTATACGACATCTCATGAGTCAACTCATAACTTGCATTTTCATGATTCAACTCATCACCACTTTGTTGTAATGTCAGACAAATGCCTAATGTCTCAGTACAATACTTCATGGATAAAACAAAGTTAAAAAATGAGTTGATATGTGTTGAATAACAAGTTAAACAAATGCCTGATGTTTATGATGTACTGTTATATTATCATTTTTATATAAATAAACCACAACCCCCAAATACATGTTTTTGGTTTCCAATTGTGTAGACACCCATTCTCAAAGGTGGGCCCCTGGGCCCACCCTTCACCATGCTGGTTAGACGGGGTAAAACTGTCTCCCACCACCGACTCTGTGACGATAATGAGGGGTCAAATCATGAGCACAAAATTAATATCCGGTCACACAACCAACGTGAATCGAACCCCGACCTCAATGACTTGAGTATCTATATTTTGGTTAATCCAACCAAATATTTGCATATTTCTCATATTATTTTTTGGGTTTTTATTTTTCATATCATTTTACCTTTTTTGGATTTTATTTTTCAATTTTATTTCACAATTTTCATTATTTTTTAAGTCTCGCTTTTTTTGTGTTTTCATATTAACTCTTTACGAACTTTAACGGCGATTTAGTTTTAAAAATATATTTTTTAGACCGCGTATATTATTTTAAACCAATGTTTTTTTTTTTTGCAAGGCTATTTTAAACAAATGTAATTTTTAAAACTAAAGTAAGTTAATTTTCTTGTAAATAAAAAACATGTGAAATTTTGTTCACCTCAGTAGTTGGATCACGTATCTGTATTTTCGGGCAAAGGGACGCCTCCGCGGTTCAAGTTCCAGGTCGTTGGCCACAGCCGCGGATCGACGCGGCCCGAATTGGACCGGTGAGGATTCAGGCGCCGCCATTGCAGCCCCGAAACCGATGTGGTCTTGGCCTGCGGGCCTTCTTGCCATCCATACCATCGCCATCCATCTGACGCGGGAACGAAACGGCGGCGATATCGCTGCAGTCGCAGCATCGTGCGATGGATCCGGCTATCACGCCGCTCGGAAAAATGCTGCTGGAGGAGATCACTCCGGTGGTGATGGTTCTCCGAACCCCCCTCGTCGAGGAAGCCTGTATCAAGAACGGCCTGTCTTTCGTTCAAATGCTCGAACCCTTTTGCGTATTTAATAACATCGATGGTGAATCTCCACACTCTGACCAATCTTGCAAAATTTTATTCCGGTGGAATTTGACAGTGTCAGGGTTTTAACTATTCTGGTTTGCATTGCAGTTCCCGTACGAACTGCCAACGATCAACCCTACAGGCTTCAGAAGTTCAAGCTACGATTATTTTATACCTCTGATGTCCAGCAGCCGAATTTTGAGGTATGTCCTAAATTTTTGACATTACACGATTGTTGAGGCTCAAGCTTACGGGAAAAATGCGTTCTGTCTTCAAGATGACACAACCGTTTTCCCTTGGTCTGGACACAAGTTCTTGCTTCGGGAGGTGAAGGAACACTAAATATTGTTTACTTTAAATATTTTTTTATTAGTTTGGGAGTAGAAACAGTCCTTCAAAATTTGGAAAATTTTGGTGCATTCAACTGCCAAAATTTCAGCGATTGAATTGGGGAATGAATGTTTTACCCAAATTCCATTGGATTCAATAGTTGCTATAAATTTTTATCAAATGCTTCTGCACCAGCAATTGTCATGTATTTGAATGGTGCAAGACAAATATAAAGTATCACTCAAAACAGTAATTTTTTGACGAAGGAAATAATAACGCGGAAACATAATAATGAAAAATGAGTACACACTTCAGTATCACACAAAAATAGAACTACTCGAGGCCTTAGTTTCATGATTTAAATGGTTTACCTCTTTAATGACTTTTTTTATTCTCCACATTTTTTGCTTCTTTATGTCAAAGGTTGCAAAGGGCCATTTAGAGCAGGTTATTACTCGTGCTGGAGAGGGTCTTCTTGATTTGCATTCAGATCCCCCCCAAATTGAACATGTTCTAACTAGTGAGTTCTTTCTGTTACCTTTTATCTATTATTTTTGGTTGTGCATTTGCGTGTTCCTCTTAGATTCTTGTTGCCAATATAGCTACGTTCTTTGTAAATTTTGTGGACAGCTTATTTCCTAAGCTGCTGGCCTGAAAGAGTAACTTAAGAAATATTAACTATAGTTTTCTTGAGTCTGATTTGTTGATTACTTGATACACCTCTCAATATTTTGCTTAAATGTCCAATCCTTAAGGTTTCTGGTTGAATGTATGTATCGACATTTAAGAATATCATTTAAATAATTAGAGGACCGAGATATCTGGCTAATGCTAGGGATTCATGTTCCCTTATATTTCGTGATTTCTCTTGCAGCCCCTCAGTCCGAACTTCTGCCATCATGGTTTCAATTTTTCAACAAAGAGCTTGTTCGTACCTTATCCTTTTCTGACCATGAAGCTCTCGATCATCCTGTGGCCTGTAAATCCTTGAATCCATCTTTTATTGATTCGTTCTCCCTCCCTCCATTTCATCAGTTTTGTTCCATGTACTGGTTTCTGAATGTTGAACTTATCTTTATCTCTCATCTACTTTTTTTGCATGCAAATGATCTGCAGGTCTTTTGGTCGTTTCTTCAAATGATGAAGAACCAATCAACAAATTTGTTGACCTATTTAATACCAATCAGTTACCCACTCTTCTGAATGATGGCATCATGGACCCAAAAATACTGAAACATTATTTGTTGGTGCATGACAGCCAAGAAGGCTCACTGGACAAGTACGTAGCTTACTCCTTGTTTGAAACTGTCATGTTTCTTAAATTTAATCCAGGAAAAGATTTTGTTTATCCAGTGCTTAAAAAATTGATTTTAATGAGATCATGTGAGTTGCATCTACGTACGACGTAGAGCTCGGTCATGAGGGAAATCATAGGCTTTTTTTGTGAATTTTTTTGGTGGACAGAAGGTAAATTCCTGATGCTGTTTTCAAAGTTATCGAGGATAGTGACATTAACCTAAATCTTGAAGTGGGTGCTAATTTACAAGCTGGATATGAAAATGCCTGTGGCAATTTATGCTGGGATCCTTAAATGGAGTTTATACGAGTTCTGGGCCAGGGATATAGATGTAACACATCTCTATGGTTAACATGATCATTTTTTGTGAATTCTTTTGGTGGACAGAAGGTAAATTCCTGATGCTGTTTTCAAAGTTATTGAGGATAGTGACATTACCCTAAATCTTGAAGGGAGTGCTAATTTGCAAGCTGGATATGAAAATGCCTGTGGCAATTTATGCTGGGATCCTTCAATGGAGTTTATATGAGTTCTGGGCCAGGGATATAGATGTATCGACACATCTCTATGGTTAACATGATCATTTTGTTTTATTCACGCTCGGTTGATAAATTTCCTAGCCGTAAAATGTTGTCTCGAGGTCAGCTTCAAGAAGTGGTGAATTGAATAACTTAAATAAACCCCTTAAAAAGGTTTGAGAAATTAATTAAAGTTTAAAATAGACTTTAAAAAAATGAAGTATAAAACTCCAGAAGATGATTTACACAATGAAAACAAGAACGTGGGTATCGTTTTATAACATCATGTGAAAAACAAACATGTTCTGAAAAATTGAATGTCATTCCAGAATTGAACAATTATTGCAAAGAAATAAAAGTGGAAGCTAAAACATAGCGGATGATAAAGAAGTCTGAAATAATTTCCGGTTCCCTATAAATTCCACTTAAGGGAAAACAATGATACAGGACAAGTCCCTAACCCATAAACTTCTCCATTCCTAACTTCGAAACGGATTTTCTGGTTCTTATCCTCGGAGCCGAAGCAAACTCAATACAGAGTATAAACAGTATCCACACACAACGAAAAGAATGAATAACAATTGAAGAACTTTTCTAAAAGGGAATGCCTTATGTCTAGAAGCTCAAGGCATTGAAGAATGTTCGATTCTCTCAAGTGCACAGAATCAACTAAGTTGTAATAACTGAGGTTATAATGGAGCTTCAGAGAGCCGAATATTATATAGGTAGTTGTGATTTGGTGTATGTGTCATAAGATCCCTGGCATTTGACGCCTCTGCTAATTCTTGAGAATTTCAATATAATGATAATGTAGAAGAAGAGAAATAGAAGAAGACTCTCCTGGCAGGACCCCAGGAGCCAAGGCTTCAACCTCCAATAGCCAAGCTGTTTGCTCTCTCCCCACGTGCCCCTTTAACTGAAAAACCAACTTATACTCTCCTGTCCCCTGAACAGTTTACCAAATTACCCCTTGACACTAGAAGCACGCCTCTTCCTTCTAATATAAGTCTTATGCGGCTGTGAACCCAAGTATCCAGCCCCAACCATCCTATCATTTCCATCCCTTGAAGAACCACCTTGTCCCCAAGGTGAAAATAAGAAAATTGGGCATGAAACGATTCAACAGCTTCCCAAGTAGCATCTTCTTCAGGCCGTCATCCCCATCTCACCAACCATTGACGCGCACAACCACAGCCTTTTGTTGCCAAAATAGCTTCGGGCAATACCTGATCTTCAATGCCTCCTAAAAAAATGCTTCGGTAAGTCTTCTCCAACATGATCACCAACAACCAACTTGAGCTAATAAACATGGAAAAACTGATGAATTTTACTGTTCTCTGAAAGATCAATGCGGTAAGCAACACCACTGTCAATGATTGAGAAAGGTCCATAGAACCTCACAGCAAGCTTCAGGTAGACCTTGGAAGATGTCAAAGTGGGTTGATGGGAACAAAGCTTAACAAATACTTAGTCTCCCTCCTGAAAGTTAACTACCCCCCCCCCCCCCCCCCCCCGCTTCTTATTTGCTGATTGTTGCATGGACCGTTGGGCTGCCAACAAATGCGATTTCAGTTGATGAAGGGCTTCATCCTTGTCAACTAAAGCAGTAGCCACTGCCTTTAGAGCAGTTTCACCCTTGGTATAATTGGGTAAATTAGGTGGTTTCCTCTCATAAACAATTTCAAATGGAGTCTTCCCGGTTGAAACGTGAAAAGAGATATTATAACAAAATTTTGCCCTCAACAACCATTTAACCCAGTTTCTAGGCTTGTGAGAGGAAAAACATCGCAAGTCTCAAGACTTCTGTTCACAACCTCGGACTGTCCATATGTTTGGGGATGATTGGAAAAACTCATTTTGAGTTTAGTATCATGTAACCTGAACAACTCTTTCCCAAACAAGCTCGTAAACAATGAGTCTCTATTGTTGACA